>CM046309.1:2827960-4241940 GCA_025267735.1 Mactra quadrangularis
CATCGTGGTGCCATCTCGATGTCATCGTACCAAGATACGATGACGACATGGCGGTATCACAGGGGCTTCGCGTAGTCGTGATGCCTTCCGAAGATAATCGCATGTCTTCTTGTTTCCCTCGTATTGTCTTGTTGAGGCGAAAAATGCTAGATGGCACCGATGATCACACGGAGTAAAGACGAAGACTACACGATTGACAAGAAGGCTTTACGACGGTCTTTCGATGGATGCCCAAAATTGACGTACGAATTCAACACGAAAATGAACCTTCGCAATGACTTCCGTCAATTTTTTGGCATGCTAATCATTTTGCGACCGCTGACGAAGTTGTCGCCAGAGTCAGACAATTCAGCCGGTGATCATACGATGGCAAAGGATGCCCTTACGAATGGCGCAATTTTATAACGATCTGATCCGAATTTAAACTTTTCTTATTCGTACGTCCATCTAGTGCTAAAATCATAATGTTATGCTGATTGTGCTGATTACATTATTTACCAATCTTATATTTACAGTATTACTGAGTATGGAAGATAACTCTGTTGAAAACGACGCTCTTCCCGAAGACCCAAGACCTTTAAGTGTACGAAATGAGCCCCAAAACGTAGATGAACCTATTGACGCACAAGAAAGCAATGACCTTGTGCAAGTTATTCAAAACGACATTCCAGCACCAAATAAAGATTTGAAATTCAGAAGAATGCTTCATAAAATATCGGAGGAACTGACCGACGAGAACCTGGTAAACTTAAAAGACCATTTATCTTGTAAGTTCTTAAATTTTGTTTTCAATTACATACATGACAAGACATAAACTTTCTGTTGATAAAATCATACACCTTCCATTTTTATATTAATTGAAAACGTATTGTACTTATTAAGTTGATGTTGAAATACCACATAAAAACCTATGATAGAGTATGACTATAGAGAAAAAACTTCAAATAAAACATGGTTGCCTATGAAAAAGATGATATGTTTGAATAGGTATTTATGTGTTGTCGATACTTTTTTCAGATTTACTGTATAGGATTGATGGAGTGTGATTTTACAGTAGATAAATGTGTTTGATCTTGTAGCCCGAAACAAAAATCATTTGACGGTGTCTGTCGTTTTTAGTTTTGTGTATCCACTGACTTGAGTTATCTATGCTACAGCATCATGATTCTTATTAATTGTTACATGTATAGAATTTGCAGTTCATTTAAGTACACAGAAATAGAATGGGTACCACACTTCAATTACTCTAACATTGAACATATTACTAGTGCACGAAATTTAGTATGTGTATGTTTTTATCGTTTCTTTAAGGTGAATTTGGAAATGCTCTTTTGGAAAAAATAAAAAAGCCAGAGGAGCTTTCTATCATACTAGAAGAAAGACATTGGCTAACAAAAGACAATCTATTAAAGTTACAAGCTGCACTTAGACACATAGGTCGAATGGACCTTGAAAAAGTTGCTGCAGAGTATGCACAGGCGATAGACAGTGTATTATGCCCTAATCAACCAAGTGAATCTGGTAAATATGTTTTAATTGATAAACATCTTAAACAACAAAATCACGTATAGAACATTTAGTATATCAATGATAGATTTATATGTTCATTTGTAGCAGAGGTATAATACCCTTATTGTACTTCCTTGCGTTCAAGCTAACTTTTATGGTGACGTGTCCGCTTATGAATCGAGAGGTCGTGGGTTTGAATCTCAGTTCGGAACATAGATATTTATCGCGTTAAATTTGGTGCCCAAAATAAATACCCACTAAAAAGTGTGTTATTGCACCCTTAGATATTTCCACAGACAATCAAGCTCCAAGAATTTGAGAACAAATTATGTACAGGAGGGGGTGTATGTAGCTGAGATGTAACATGGTAATTTTACTCCCTTGCATTTAAGCTAGCTTTTATGGCGTCGTGGTAGAGTGTTCACTTACGACTCGAGAGATCGTGAGTTTAAATCTCAGTTCAGAATGACTTTTATCGGACTACACTTGATCTAAACAACATTGAATGTTTTGCTTTTAACACAAATTTAGATACGGTACCTAGGCGGATCCAGGATTTTTTTCTGGGGGCAAACTTTTTCTACGGGAGGGGGGGTCGTCACACCTTTCAAAACACAACCATTTTATTCAAATTTTGCAGAATAATGCTACATATTGATAATAAAAACTACATAACCATTAAATCTATTTTAAGCGCCGAGAAAAAAATGCTCAATTTTACTTTAAAATGACTAACAGTCAAGACATACACTAAAAGACAGGTACATTTTGAAAATTCAAGGGGGTTCGGATCCCTGACCCCCACTAAATCCGCTTTTGCGGTATCATTTCAATCACTACTATATATACTTTTACATAGAAAAAGTTACATTAAGTATTTACACATTAATCATCAATATCGTGTTCCGTCATCTCCTCAAAGACCTATCTGCGTCTCACTCCATGACACTTGGCACAAGCTGGTAGTCCTACAGGTTCATCACATCACATTAAGTCTATTGAGCCAACTTCCATACATACAAGTAACTGTCAACAATGCAGTGTGGTACATGTCATGGCCGGTTGCAGAAGGGTCGTAAATAGGGGGGGGCCTTTGGGTAAGTTCGGGAGGGATAGCCCCTCACGACAAAATGAATTTTTAAATGTAAATGGGGTAAATATGAGGGCTTTAAACACACTTATACGGATGGAATGCGAAATTAAAAATACGTAAGTCTGTTTAATACCTCCCCTTAGTTCGAACAATGGAGTCGTAGGTTCAGGAGAAAGAACAAAATATGTGAACGATGAAAATTTGAGCACTTTTGAACACAACTAAAGGACAAAATTGATAAAATATAAGCTCGTTTTTGTATGTTTAGCTTTTAGTTGTTGGTTTGAAAAAAAAAATTATAAAGCTTATCATGATTTTTTCATATAAAATGATGAGAATTTATCAAAAGATATACACAGTAACTTATACAAATTGTCAAATGTATAGTTCGAACAAAAAAACCAAAATCACTGTGTAGAATAACAATACAATAAACTAATCCCCGACGAGGGATGCTCAGGATGACAATAACATAAACATGTGATATGTTTTACGATTGTCTTAGTTGTTGGTGTAATGCAAAAGATTTTTACCATTACAAGCATGATTAACAAAGAAATGGTGATATCCATCATGCTTAGTTTGTTAAAATAAATTACACTCAATTCATTTTCAATACTGCCTACCCCTGAAATGGATTGTCTCACTTTTAATAGTTACCCAAACACGTTTTGGTTTTTTGTACGCACTACAGTAAGAAAATTCGTCGATTTTATATTGAGAAATTGCCCTATTGAGATCGTTTTATTTTTGTAAAGTGGGTTCATTTATTGTGTTCGTAAATTTGATTAATTGTTTGTTATCCTAATGTTTTCAGCAAATTTAAGAAAATTGTTTCTAGGGAGATTAAAAACGCAGTTCCTCCAATCTGCAGAAGAATCAAATTCGTGGATTCCTTAAGCAAATCATAAGGAGTACAAGTATTTAGCATTCAAATTGATCTAAAATAATCACAATTGAAAAACAATTTTTATTAAATAAACACAAATCTGTGGACGTACCATTTGGTGATTTTTTTTATAAAACTTACCGTTCAAAACAAAGATCAACTAGTCTCCTTTCTTGGGTAAAATAACATGTTGTAGGCTAGGTCACAGAAACACAGAAACAAAAGTTAGGCTTCGTACGCTAGTTACCATGGAAATATAATTGGCTACAGTCTCCAAAAAATACTATTGAGGTATTTGTAATATAGACCAGATGAATAGATATCCGTAAAAACGGAGCATACACGTGCATTATCATTGATTTTCACGATTAATAAGGTCGCTTGCTTTAATTTACTCTTTTTATCCATTTACTCCTGACTTGGACAGTCCTACTTTGTCATTTTGTGTCTTTAATATAACATATCATACACGAAGCCCTGATCTAGCAGACATGTCAGAGACAGACATTGTACAAGAGCTGAAATCTCAATCTTTATCGAACGCAAAACGAGTATTTACCACTAGAGATGGTAAACGTGTACCTCACACAATAACATTTTGAATGTGGAGGTAATCCCGACCTTGCTCTGTCTGGGAGACGGAAATAGAAGTTCTCCGTGTTAAATATACACAAAGTTGATCCTTCCCTGATGCACCATAACTTGTTGAAAATCAGATTACCAAGAATTTACATTCAGTTGCTTTATCTAAACCAGTTGATTCTGCAGTGCATGTCAACTTACGTAAGTTCTCTCCTCTGGAAATTGTTCTAATACTAAAACCGTCTCCTATTCTTTCACGTAATACGTCTAAAGCCAGTACAAGTTATCAGACTTCAACATCTACAAGTACCTTATCTGTACCTCAGAGGTGGGCATCACAGGCTTCTCCGTCTTATGAACGGGTGATTCAAAGGCAATGACCAAAAAAAGAATATCTTGACGGACAGGGTCAAGAAGGCCGAGAGGGCCCTGTCTTGTCTTTCAATTGGTTCGACGCTCTTTTGAGTGACGTTGGATCGATAGAGGATGAAGACATGGTAGTCAGCCTCCTACCCGAGCTTCGGCTCTTAGTTCTGTTAAGTTTTCTGAGTAAGTGTTTTACTTTTCGTTGAACCACGAGTCAAATTATACTTCAATGGAATTTTCGTGGTCTTAAATCTAATTACAACGACCTTCTTTTTTGTGATCGAAATACTCCCAGAAAGTTGTCTGCCTTCAAGAAACATTCTTATCTACAAATGATAAAACATTATAAAGGATTGTATATTTTATGGTATAATTTGTTGCAACTATGTCCCTCAACGACAAATTCAGGTACAAACTTACTTTCAAGCTGTAGCTGTTGAAGTAATTTTGCACTGACCTATTACAGTGTGCTCTTTATATCTTCCTCCAAACTTATCTATTTATGTTGAAGACTTAGAAAACTTAACAAAACAACTCCCAAAACCATTCTTTCTACTCGGCGATTTTAATGCCCATAATCCAATATGGGGAAGTACATCTACGGATAATAAAGGCATCATTACAGAAAAATTAGTTGATAATGCACAACATTGCAATATTTTGAAGAAAAGTCGCCAACTTATTTACATCCAGACACTGGAAGCTTTTCTAGTACATATCTTATCACATCCATCATTATACTTAGATTTTACTAGGTCAGTGTTAGACGAACAATATGGAAGTGACCCCTTTCCATTGTTGTTAACTTTAAACAACTCTGTTACAGCAAATAACCGCTCTTATTACAAATTTTCTAAAGCGAACTGGTAACAAGTTAAAAACTTGTGTTCTGACAATTTTCAAACTCTACGGATAAAGCTAATATTTTTGTCTCTACTCTATAAAAGATAGCTGATGAGTGTATTAAAAAAAACACAATTAAACGATAAACACGGTTGATAAAAAAACTCTCATTTATACCACATTCAAAGTCGCTTAAACCAAAATGTATTAAAGTTTTTAATCTACTAAAAACACTTTTACATACTAATTGGGGATCTAATAACCAAACATTACTTAGATTATACAGAAGTCTTGTTCGTTCAAAACTAGAATACGTATCAATAGTGTACTGATCAGCACATAAATCGTATTTACAAATGCTTAATACGATACATAACCAGGTCTTACGTATTGTCATTGGTTCATTTCAAACCTCACCTATTGAAAGTCTATATGTTGAAGCTAACGAGCCATCATTTAAGTTACGTCGACAAAAGCTTTCATTACAATACGCAATTTGTATATCTAATTAGCCAGTAAATTCGAAAATAAACCAAACGAAATTCAACCATTTGGCCTGCGCTTTAAAAACGACTTATAAATGCTTAATATCAACACTTCTTCAGTGTAACAGAATTTATATATAAATGTCCCTCCGTGGACCAACAACATACACGACGTGAATATCGACTGATCAAACTTTCGAAAATCTTTTACCTGTCCAGAAGCCTTCAAATCTAAATTAGTAAACATCTTGGAGAAATATAAGGACTGTTCACATTTTTTTACTGACGGCTCAAAAGATGGTATTAAAGTTGGTTGCGCTGCATATGGAAACTCTTTTGTCGCGAGGATGCGACAGCATGACCAGATATCCACATATACAGCCGAAGTCAAAGCGATAGATCTAGCTTTAACATATATATCAAGAAGTATTAATAACAATTGTATCATTTTCTCAGAATCGTTATCGGTATTACTAGTAGTTCAGACAATATGCTTATTAAAATTATCGAATTATAATAACACGATATTCTAAAATATTTTAAATGTACATCTCTGCTGGATGCCAGGTAATATTGGAATACATGGAAATGAAAAAATAATATTGCAAAATAATCTTTAAACCTTCAACCAGTAGATATCAAATTACCAAGCAGTGACTGCAAGTGTTCGATCAATACGTTAATTAAATCAAAGTGGAAAACAATGTGGAACAATGCTATTTTAAATAAATTACATGACAAAAAGCCAACACTTGATTCATTTTCGTCAATTATATTCGCTAATCGACGAGACCAAATAGTCATTATGCGATGTAGAATTGGTTATACCAGATTAATACATGCATACCTTCTCAAAAGAGAGGAATCCCCTAAATGTCTACTATGTGACGAGCATTTCAATGTAAAACACATTCTCATTGACTGTCAGGATCTTAAATACATTCGAGATAAAAGTTTTAAGGTTGACTCAATTAGACAACGGTATTATAATTATATATAATTTGAATCGGTACCATCACATGCGTTACTTAACTATTTAAAAGATATAAATATATATCATAATGTATAGGACATTAAATCATTATTAAATTCGTAAAACAGCCGTTAAACGCAAACAAACAAACAGACAAACAAACACTCTAGCGGTCATGTTTTGTCCGATAGTCAGGACGGTTGTCCTAGTAATTACTCGGATGAGTTAAATATGTGTCACCTGGAGTAAAACATCTAGGTCACAGGTTCTTGAAATAGAAAAGTCTTGTCCAGGCTTGCAGTCTATACTTGGTTAGGTTTAAAAAATAACTTGAAATAAATGTTTACCATGACAAGGCGGTGTGTGACATATCAGTCTCAGGCCTGTTGGTTCAAGGTCAAGGTCATTCTTTACTTAAAAGTTTCTTGTACAGGTTGTAAATTAGGTTTTTTCTCATTGGATTTAAAAAATGACTTGAAATGCATGTTCATCATATAAGACGTTTGGTCACATCATTTACGCCTTTAGGTCCAAGGTCATTGTCACTGTTTTTGTTTTAGGTGAACCAATGTCTGGATATGGTGAACATGTATACCAAGATATTTTAAAATCTAATTAGATGTAAAGAAAGACACTTTGGAAAAGAAAATTCTATTTTTAATAATATAGACCTTGACCTTGGACCTTCAGGCATGGGAATTGTACGTGATACATCGTCTTCTCATGGTAGATATTTGTGCAAAGTTGTTACATAAATCACTCCATTCATATTGAATTTACAACGTCTAGATATTGTGAACATACATTCAAAATTAGTTTAAAATCCAAAAAATACAACAAATTTACAGCCCGGAAGAAAATCTATTTTTATTTATAGTACAAGGATATTGTACGTAACACACCGTCTTGTCATCGTTAACATTTGTTCCTTATTTTTTTTGACATCACACTTTTAATAATGAAGTTTCAGCCTTGACCAGAAAATTCCATTTTTTGTAATAACTGTAGATCCAATGTGAGGGTCACTAACATTAGAAATCAAATTTTCTTGTATTGGCTGTAACTTCGCTATGAATGGAGTGATTAAAAAACTTAGCACAAATGTTAACGATGACAAGAGGGCGTGTCACGTGAAATATCGATGCCTGTAGGTCCAAAGTCAAATTCACTGTTACTAAAAATAAAGATTTTCTTGTTCGGGGTATAAATTATTAATTTTCATTGATTTTAAAATAATTTGGTAAAAACTTTAACAATATCAAACTTTGCAACGCGTACAAAACATATGCCTGTTGGTCAAGGTCACTGTTATTAAAATGGAATTTTCTTGTACAGGCTGTTAATTTATTTCTGAAATTTAAAATAACTTGGTATAAATGTCAACCACATCAAGATGTTGGGTCACGTACAACACCCATACATATAGGCATAAGGTCAATGTCTGTCTTAAAAATATAAGTCTATTGTCTGTTTCTTGACTGTTACTTCCTTATAAAAAGAGTGAATTCAAAATAACATGTTCACTATGACAAGACGGTGTGTCATGTACCATGTCCGTAAAATCTTTGTCAAAAGCAGTGTACTCAGGTAAAGGGCAATGAGACACTCTTGTTTAATTTCCATGTAGTGTTTTATTGCTGGACTTTGCTTTTGAAATTTCATAATTCATTTGATTGAGTTTTATTTAGCGCATCGCGTCAGTGTATGTAATCAGTTGTGGTCATGTCGCTGCATGCGGAACTTTTCAGACGTAACTGCTTAATTAATGTTTAACTCACTTTTCTCATTGATGCCACCATTTAAATCAATGCGGGTTAAACTAAAAGGAGTACGTACTTTTTATGACAATACAGCAAGACACGAGGTTTTTGAATAATGAATGTTTATATCTGGCGTGTTTTGCAAACATTCTTTCAATTTGGTTTAACATTTATATAATTACTACGTTTAAAAGGTTTTTCTTCTAGAAAAAAATATCTTCTCTTCTAAACTGTGGTTTAAACTAAAACAAGCACACTTGATCTTCACGGTCTTCGTACGCGCTTCTATAGATAAATTTTGGGGACGGTCTAAATCACTGACGAAGACACTGACACTATAAACAAAGAAGGATTATCCGACCATCTAGATTTTATTCCTACTATATATTGTGCATTAATAAAGGTGTTGATGTTTTAGTAATCAGGATTAATTGCTTTAATTTGCGGCTAATTAGCAATATTTTTAATGTCCCACTTAAAGAGAATCACATGTTTAAGCTTTTTTTCATGTTATAATTTTTTTGCGCTCTTTGATGCTTTGAATCAATATTTTCTTGTTGATTGTGTAATTGAGATCATTATTTGAAAATATTATTAGAATTGCTTTCTTAATGTTTCACAAATGGACGAAATGATTGAAAGCATAACTTTTTGTGCTTTAATTATATTATAATAAAGTTAGTAATAAATTACATTTTTTAATCATTATTTAATCTTATAGCTACAGTATTACTGAAAATGGCAGATAACTCTGATGAAAACGACACTCTTCCCAAAGTTCCAATACCTGTGAATGCACAAAATGAACCACATGTCGTGGATCGACCTACTGATGTACAGGAAAGCGAAGTCCTTAAGCGAGCTATTGAACTAGACTTTGGAGCACCAACTAAAGATTGGGGATTCAAGGGAATGCTTATGAAATTATCAAAGGAACTAAACGACAAGAATCTGAAACAATTAAAATACCGTTTCTTTGGTGAGTTCTTATACTTTATTTTGAATAACATACAAAGAAAGACATACTTATGCAGTTTTGAAAAGCTTACGTCTTCTTTTCCACATCCATTGGTACGTCTTCTCTAACATGTTGCGGTAAGACCTTTTGAAAGAGTTCTACGAAAGGGAACACACTTCAAATTAAAACAGGATAGCTGCAAATAAACACGATGATCCGTTTGAATAGCTATTTATATCTTGAAGGCATTACGTGCAGATTCCGTACCATATAGAGTTTCAAGAGTTTATTTCAATCAAAATAGAATACAATACAATACAATAAATATGTAATAGGTCAGACGTGACCCATGAACATAGTGTTTATACAATATATAATAAAATGAGTTCAATGCTAGAATCATATAATAATAGTTACAACGTGTAAGCATGCATTAGAATTTATGATCATTTAGAGCTCGAAACTTGGAGGTCGTTGGTATAAAGCATTAATATTAAGATAGTGTTTACATATTACGATACTGTCAACATATTAAGATAGAGTTTGCAAGTCCAACAGTTTAACATACTAGTAAAGGCAAAAGAGTTCAAAATATAGTATTTATAATGACTGATTTAATATTTAAAACATATCGATATATCGTATATACATGTATATATAAATATGTTATGGAGTTTTATAAATTATAGTGCAAGAAATACACATGTCACTATATGCTTACATGTTCAGATAGTTAAGTAAATTATATGCTTACAGACATAACAACACATTTAATTATATTAGAAAGAAATACATAGTAATGCAAAAAGCTGATGTTCTTTCACATGATCAGATCTTAATAAAAAGGCATGATATACATACATAGCTAAATTTCTAATATCAATTTCATTATCACTTTCAAACAAAGTGTTTTATATAAGCTTGGAGTTTTTGTAGAGGGTACATTCAAACATAAGATGTTGCTCGTCTTCAAGTGTTCCAAATGTTTTACAACGACGATTATTAGGTGGTGTAACGGGTTGTTTCCATTTTCCAGATTCAATTTCAAGTCTATAGGAAGCAACTCTTAAACGTCTTAACGCAATTCTATATTTCTTTGAAAATTGTTGAAGTTTTTTTATAAAAATACTTCTTGTTCAATAATAACCCGGTGAATTCGTATTTTGAACAAAAATATAATTAACTCTTTGTTTGAATATATTAATTAGAATATTAACATTCCCTACACCTTGGTTTAAAAATTTCAAACCTCATGAAATCCAAGGCTGTTTAATGTATTTCTTAATAAAGAAACCCAGTTTGATTTATTTGGATATAGTTATAGTTTACATTTATTTAAGGAATGAATGTATAGAAATTGACTTTCATCGAAAAATAAACGTCACTTTTGGTGATAGCTAATTTGCATAAAGGCCGAAGGCCTTTATGCTGAAATTAGCTATCACCAAAATGACGTTTATTTTTCGATGAAAGTCAGTTTCTATACATTCATTCCTTATAATTACAACTATTTTGTGCGAAATTTGCGTTAGAATAAAGACCTATTTTCTAATGCGTAGAGCCAAATTACGCAATAATGCGAAATAGTGCGCATTGATTTCATTCGGTTAACAGTTTTTTAATGCCAACCGTCGGCCATTTTTTTCTTCGATTGGATGCAGTTTTTCATTGTTTTCGGACATAACGGCATTAATGATACATTGAAATGAACATGCATTGAGTTTATTTTTAATAAAAGAACACATGAGAGGTGGTACGCTATTGTGTAACTCTTTTAAACGGTTTAACAAGTTTCAAGTTTCTACGAAGAACACGTGAGTTTATGATGCAAGTTGTGACCTAGATTAATATGTCAACTCGTTGAAACCACCAGTGATTACAAATGAGCGGTTGTTGGATGTACATTTTTCCGAGTTGAATAGCATCTGAGACTGAGGCTGTGTTATTTAATCAGAATAATCAGAATGAGAAAGTTTACTACTGAAATTTGGATCACTTGATGATAACTTAAGCAGTCAGTCCGAGTCAGGAAATTTACATGTCAAGACATTGGATGGAAAGACAAGCTATTTTCTGTACTGAGTAAGTGAATGTTTATTATTTATCCCCAAATTACGGAGATTATATGGTTTATATGCTTTTATGTTCTCATGTACATTTTAAAATGATCGGTACTTAGGATAGATTCAAAGTCTGGTCATATTAATCTGGAAGCATTTTCATTCCGGTCTGATTATAAACGTTATAATTATTGACCTTGTTCACTACTCAACGCAGAATGTATATGCATGAAGTATACCCATGCACTTCTGCGGATACTACATCATTATGCCTAGATACACCTATTATCCAATGTACATATCATTATGTTATACGTTCTTTTTTTACTTGATGAGAGGCAACTTGAGTTATTTTGAAATGTTTGCCATGACATACTGATGTTTGCAAAAATACTGATTACTTATCTTATTGTGGATCAATTTAAATGTGTCGAACTCTTGGTATTTAAAGCTTTATTTATCTTCATTTATTGGTTTTTTTTTTCAGACAAGAAAGTGAAACTAGATGCCTCGGAAACCAAAGTATTCAGATATCTATATGAATGAATACCAGTCCATTAGAGCATGCACTTCAGAAGGGCAATGCCATGAAAATCATTTGAAAAAGAAGACTGATTCGCTAGAAAAATAAATAAACATTTAATGGTTTAAATGCTGTCAATGTAGCTTAAGTTAAAATTAAAGATTAATTCTTAATTCTGCATTTAGCATATCATTTACTTCCTGGAACATTACATCTTATTAAATATAGATAAAGAACGGTATATTACTGCACAATTGTATTGTACATTAAACTCATTTTAATTTCTTTCAATAAAAGTTGATTGCACCTTTCTTATTGGTTTTGTGTATCATGTACTTTCCATTGACATTATAGTTATTGACCTGTACGTCATAGCGTGGGAACGCGCTAAAAATAGCTTTTGAGTCATGAAAGTAGTTCCGGCGTGACGTCATTCATTCAAAACTGCAGTTTATACGAAAATAAAAGCACATTTTTTTTAGGTCACGTGTTCACTTTTGACAAATCGGATTTTGTTATTTCATTCAGGTTGTAATTATTATTTTTTATCATCAGTATTTAAAATTTTAAACCATTGTTTTATGATGAAAATAAGTCTTAAGCTTTGGTAATGTATCCTGCCTAATTCACGATATATAAAATCGTTTTGTGTCGATTTAACGCTTAAAAGAGATGTGCAGAATTTTAAATGGATATGCTCCATTTCATTTTGGTATCTGTGTTATAAGTTTATCAAATAGTTCTTGTGAATGTTTTTAAATGTTCTATTTCGATTTTACTACATACACATTTAGCTTAAAAATCGATATTTGTGCTTGACCAGCTAAAGAAATAAAATTTTAAGTTTTGGGGTATAGAGCCCCCTTTCCTAACGATAACAATCTTTTTTCTTCTGTATTTACTTTTAGTTACCATCTTTGACAATAAGAATGTAAAATGTTAAGACCGTTTTGTAAATCATTCGGCGTTTCAGAAAAAATAACAATATAATGAGCATACATTAATAAATACTGTTTCATAATATTTATATCAATTCCTTTAAACCCTTTCTCGTACAATTAAACACATTATCAGTCATTTATATAAATGGAAAACAAAAATGGACCTAAACACCTGACGGACCCCTAAAACACAATCAAAAGATTCACCCGTTTCACTTCATACTTTAACTTTGGATTTAACAGAAAAGTACATTCATTTAATGACGTTAAATAGCTTACATCTTAACCCCAGTTTTAAAAGTTTATACCATATATTTTGATTGATTTTGTAATGAAATGAGAAGTCTATGATTGCACACAATAACTTTTTATTTTGATGTAAGAAGTGATTAATAACTGCATTTAAAACGTAGATATTATCAACTGTTCCCATTTTAGCGCGAAAGCCAGCTTGCGCTTCAATATAGATATAATAAGTATCCGCCCATGTCGATAACCGATTATTGATAATACGCATTAAACTTTAAGTAATAATACTAAGAAGCGAAAAGTCTTTTAAACTGTTAGCGTTATGCTTCTTTTGAAGAGGAATAATACATCATTCACTCCAGGAAGTAGGGAAGTAACCAGTGTTTAAAATCTTGTTAAATAATGTCAATAAAAAAGACGAAAAGCATGACGACCATGAGTTAAAAATTCATTGATGATACCATCTGGGCCGGCACTTTTTCCGCTTGATAATTGGTTCATAGCTAAATTCAATTATGTAATACTGATACAGGTATCAAGTTTCTTAAACATAAAATTTTACGCACAGAAACTAAATATCCTTCGTTAAATTCTATCACGTCCTCGTCTGCTTGGAAGAACCTATCATGGGGATTATTGATTGCTTCAAATGTTGTGAAAAATCATTTAATGAAATATTTTTACTACATGTATTACTGCTTGATGAGAATGTGCCCCCTTTTGAAAGGTTCCAGTATAAATTTGCATTTTTGACTTTGTCTTTTAACAATTTATCTATATGCAATTTAGTTTGTGAACAATTAAAACGATGAACATGGTTTTTGTATGTAGTACGAGCAGGCGCTAATTTTGCCGATCATGTTCATATTTGATTTTTTCAATACATGTATATTCAAACATTTATAATACCAGTCAACTGCGTTAATACACGAGTCATCAAATACTGCTTATTATTATTACTACTTGTTTTTGTATGTAGTACGAGCAGACACTAAATTAACTCTATTATGTTCACATTTGTTTTTTTTTCTATACATATTCAAACATTTATAATACTGGTCACGTGTGTTAATACACGAGTCATCAAATACTGCTTATTATTATTTTTACTCTAAACTACGTCAAATTTGCTGTAATATTTAGCAATTAAAGGGTTACGAACAGAGTCTATATGTTCTTTTAAAGACTAGATAGATTGCTCAATATATTCAGGACAAGTTTACAACGTATTCTACGCTTTGCGTAAGTTCAGACAACCCTTGAATAAAATTTTGATTATTTGTACCCTCTGTAAAATCATATTCTTTGTTAGAATCCCATTTGTAGAAAAAATCTAAGCATTATATATGAGCCTCATAATGATTAGAATAATTTACAGAGTCATCATTTACATAATTATATGGTAAGAAAATTCGATCAAACAGTGATCTGAGAGTATATTTGGTCATGCACAATAATTTTTTTAATAAAATACAATAGTGGTTGATCAACAATACAGTAATCAATTAAACTAAAACCTGTTATACTAACGTAATTAAAAGAGCCAGCATCACCACAAACTCTCTCATTTGCAATACGCAAAGAGGATTGTCTGAGTACAATTAAAAGTAAATGAACATTCAAGATTTGATAGTGCCTAAACTACGGTTGGTAATGTAATTGATCTGATAGCACCAAAATATTTTAACGATGTCTGTCCTTTTAAGTTCAACTTATCGACTGATTTAAGTTGTCTACACTACTGCATTATAGAATTTGCAGTTCATTAAAATACACAGATGTATAAGTCGAACAAAAAACCCCCAAAAAACACTGTGTACAATAACAATACAACGAACTAATCCACGACGAGGGATGCCCAGGATGACTTTAAAATAAAAAAGTGATATGTTTTAATCGTGTCTTCGTTGATGGTGTAATGGAAAGCGTTCTACCATGACAAGCATGATGGTTGTGATGGTTTATCAACCATGCTAATTTTGTTCAAGTTAATTACACAAATTTTATTTTCTATACTGCCTATCCCTGAAATGAATAGTCTCATTTTTAATGTTTACCAAAACACGCTTTGTTTTTATACGCACTTTATGTGTTTTGGCAGATTATACTACATGCATAATAATGTCCGATCAAAATTCAAGTTAATGGGTACCACATTTCACTAACACTGAAATTAAACACATTTCTATAAATAAAGTTTTTCAAAACATGCCATGTTATTGTACTTTAAATTTTGGGTTTATCCGTTTATGGGGGAAACACATGAGTCCACGCTATTGAGTAGAAGTTATAAAGTATGTATTCTTTTGAAAACAATATCAATTATTCTGTACACCAGGCTCGGTGAATATGAGTGTAGATATAACTGGTTTGTAGAGATATATAGATAATGGAATAATATTTCTTAATTTATTCATTCATCCTTTTTCTAAACAGTTAATAAGACCAGCCAAGGTAAAATAGCACTTATAATACAAGCATTTTAGTATGTTTGTGTTTTCTCATTTATCAAAGGTGGAAAAAGTGGATTGGGAAGGGGTGTTCAAGAAAAAAAAAAAGAGCCAGAGCAACTTTTTAGAAAACTAGAAGAAAGACATTGGCTAACAAGAGACAATCTATTAAAGTTACAAGCTGCACTAAGAGACATAGGACGAATGGACCTTGTTAGAGTTACTGCAGAGTATGCACAGAGAATGGACAATGTGTTATACTTTTATGAACCAAGTGAATCGGGTAAATATATCTTCATTTATTTACATATAAAATACAGTTCTATTACATTAACCTGTCACAACTTAAGATAATTACACGGTGACTGAATCTATTATTTTTAACTCCTTTCGAAATTGTTATTCACCCGATATTAAAAATTGTCGCATATATAGTTAGATTATCGATAAATAATATGGATTGGTGGCTCAATGTTTAAAAAATAGGTTAAATGAAAACACATTCAATGAGTGTGTAATTATTCAAGTTGTGACAGGTTAATGTAATAGAACTATAACAAGAACATGGACGTTGATATTCTTATACATTTAATTATACAAATGTGTCTCCTATTATATACTTAAGCTTTTGAATACATACATCTGCAAATACAATTTATACCTTTGCATAATTCTTTAGCTCGATCTACCATTTTAGACTTGACAAAATGTATAAGCTATTTTACGGTGTATTGTGTCTGCTGTTATCACAGAAATAATTTTGTCACCAAGCCTTTAAGTTTCCTATTGTTAGCAAATACATTTTGTGCCAATATCATACACGTGTGTAATGTCGGGTTAATTTTGGGTGCGTTTTATCTACGGTCGTTAGGCCGGCCTTAACTCATTCTCCGTAAACAGATATCCTGTATAGCGTTGTCCTACAGGATCTCTACTTTCTCCGTTGAAGGTCAAGTCGAGATGAACTTTATGTCGACCAATCAATGCGTAGCTTTCATCTAGACGAAAACACTATCAAACACATTATGATTTCATAATTTCTATTTTCATACCAAGGTTTGAATGCTTATTTAACATTAGTATTATTCACAGTCTGTGATTGGGCGGCTCATTTCAAATTGCGTGACGTAGACGATGTAAACAAGTAACGTATCATAACAATTTCGTCATGAATATTATGATGAGAAAAGGTCACCTGAACGTGACCTTTGTTTGGAAAAGGCCAGATCTAAATTAGCGAGTATGCGAGTGTAAAATTTTAGATTGGGTTTTTAATCAGATTGGTCTTAACTAAGACTCTCTCATAAGTATTAAGTTAAGACCCGGGGGCATTTTTTTAACTAAGTCGCACCTAAGGCACTGAAAATCGTAGTTTCTGGTAGCAACTTTAAGACTGCTTCTGAGTAGTCTTACCTAGTAGCCAAGATCGTAATTCGGTCAGAAGACCCCGATTAATCAATACAAGGGCATATTTTACGGATCTTATTAAGACGATGACAAGATGTCGGTTGGCTAAAGAAGGTATCAAACAATCGTGGATACACTTCATGGATTTTTGAGATCTCAAGCTTAACCCATATTAATTCAGGTAAATATCATATGTTGATTCTTTTTACATAAAGTATGATCTAAAACTGCTGCTCTAGTCTAATTATTATTCGGCTTTGTTCTAATCAAAGTTAAAAAAGGCTTACGGGGAAACAACCTGGAATTAAATGCCTTAAATGGCTGAAAAAAACACCCCTGCATTTTTACTAGTAATTTAGCCTCATGAGATTTTCCGTGTCATTTTATAGCACTAGCTCGTTTTTTAAAAGAGCCACTGAAACTAATCATTATTTACTATGTCCGGTACCTCCCTTATATTGTCGAAAATATTTACCGAGATTGTTCTCCCTTTGAAGCTATACACCAATAAAAATGTCCGTCGTATGCCCTAAAACATAATGCGATGTCCTACCTACATGTAATTAATTTTCCAGTCATAGATCAATAATACTCAATACTCTAATTAAAACACTGAGCAAATAAGCATATAAATGTGTAATAGCTATGAGCAGGGTTTATTTTCTCTAAAATAAAGTTTGTTAATTCGTATTAGATTCATTGTCATTTCACGACTTCTGAACTTCAATCAATGTAGTTCCTCCTTCTTTATTATCCGCAATGTTATAGACCAAACTCCCCACAGCGGTTATTTCCTTTTACTAAATCAAAAACCACGGTCATCACACTTATATTCATCCCTTAGAGAGCCAAATGATTGTTTATTTATTTTTTAAATTTCAATAGATTTTGTACGTTAAGTCTACTTGTAGTTATCTTGATGTTCTAAGAATATAAAGATAAAAACATGTAAAGTTGTTAATAGTTAAGATAAGCTTTTACGTCAATATCATATTATAATAATTGTACATGATTGGCTGATCGGGTGTGCGAAAATAATCCATATACACCGTGTCTGAGTTCATACACACCGTGTCCCCTCGGGTAGCCTCTCATCACAATGCAACATAAATTATTGTCAAATGTCCGCCATTTTGTTCATCGATTCGAAAATGTTTTACTTTGTAAACTTAACATTTATAAGCAAATAAGACATATCGATGTCCAGTTCTTTATAAAATAACGTTATACAGCGGGTTTTCAACATAAGTAACATATCCATTACTCACAATAATGTCAATCAAGGGCTCAAAATTTGACGCTTTACAACTCCAACATCCCAAGGGATTGTGCTTCTTCCATCTGTGCGATTGTGTTCAATTCGACAATTCGGCGCGATGTGACCTTTCTGAGTTGGTGCGCCGTAAAACCCAAACAAACAAACAAACAAACAAACAAAACGACAAATTTTCCAGTCATTATAAAGTTAATACAAAGGTTGACTTTCGTTTCATTCATTAGAGCAAACCAAGCTATGCATTAAGAATAAATAATGAAACTGACATAAGATCTTTCTTAAATAAGAATCCACGTTGATTGTCTTTGCTCTATTTCCGGTAAACCATTTCCATCTTGCCCTAACAGTTTATCCCGTCAATGAGTGATTCCTTAATGAAATCCATATATCCCTATCTTCCGAATGCATTTTTGTTCTTTTTAAATAGATCCTTGTTCTTCCGATCCGTAAATCCACGAAAATTATAAGCTTAAAACTGCAAATATCAAATAGTTAATTCTATCAACTTCATAACACCGTCGCCAGTATGACGTCATGAACGAACGTACTAAAAAGCAATTGGGGTGCGCCACGGGAAAATTGAACTAAAATACTGCTTTTGTTTTTGTACATTTGAGAGCTCCCGACCGATTTTAAAGGGAATTGAAGTATTATAAAATCGTAATAAAGATTTCTGACGGTGTATATGGGTTCTTCTACACCTCGAAGTTTCATATAACCCGTCTGCTGACGCCTCGGGGTATATGTGCTCTCGGGGTAGGAGGACCCATATACACCGTCAAAGGTTTTGTAACTTATAGTATATCCAAAGCATAAATTATGCATTTTGGACATCGCCGTTTGTTTTGTGAGCATAAGACGGAGCTTTTATGATGTATAGCTTTAAAGGGAGATAATTCTAGTTACATGTTTTTCAAATACAAAGGATTAAGTCCAATAAGAATACTGGACACAGTAAATAATTTGTAATTTCAACAAGTTGCAGTGACTTTATAAAACACGTGCTAGTGCTTAATAATGACACGGACAATCTCATGTAATTTAATTACAAGGTAAAAATGCAGAGGTGTTTTTCAGCCATTTAAAGCATTTAATTCCTGGTAGCTTCTCCGTAAGCTTTAAATGCTGTATAAGAATAAAGCTGGTTTAATTGATAATGGATAATTTGGCAATTAAGATGACTTTTATCAATGCAAGAGAAGAATCTGTAAAAATCGGATAGTCGGGAAATCAATGTTCTCTTAAGAGTAAAACAGACTTACCTTTAACCATAAATGACTTTCAATTATCCAATAATATATATAATAACTGAATACAAGATTATATAATTTATCTCTTTTATGTGAAATATAAACTATATCAATTAAAAGAAAGTGAAATGTTGCGGAATCAATGACCGACGTTGATTTTCGTTGTTTCATTGCTCAAAGTTCATTACCAATGTGTCGAAATGTAAGCAATTTACAGTTCTTCCAAAGAAGATATAGCCGCCGTATACACTGTCGTGTAGCTGTGTACGGTGCAGTCAACCAAGATGGCGGACCGAACGCTGGTGAAAAGGTAAACATATTTTATTTTCTCGATTTCTCAAACTTAATCCACATGTATTGCTGTATAATCAGTTGTATTCAACCAGGCATAGATTCCGGTGCATAATGTACAACCTGTTTTCGCTTGATATCCACCCAAGAGCTTATAAATGAATCACAAAGTTGGTCGATCTATGATTTTGAAATTTGAGCGAAAAAAAAATCTTTTAAGTCTGATTCTGACTTTATTTGAGCTCTTATATTCAAATCAATTGACAGAGTAGCGTAAAATGATCGCCGAATTACTCTGCCTCTTACTTTGGAGGAATATCCTCTCCCTTCCACAAAAACGTTCGTTTTATGAGTGTACACAAAGTGAGTGCAGTCGCCTGTGTATGGTGTAGTCAAAACGCAAAATTTTTGAACGGCGCAGTCTCAGAAAACTGTACGGTGTAGCCGTTCTGTGTACGGTGTTGTTTCAATTATTAATTTCAGTACCAACTTTCTTGAATGATCTTTAGTCCTATGTTATTGAGTTACTTTTCGCCCATCCGACCCGAGGACCTTTAAATGTTAATATGTAATCAATACTTCGATCAATAGTCTGGAATTAAACTTAAACAAAATTAACACTATGACAAAAATGAGTTTAGATTATAAATGAAATGAATGTTGGAGTTCCTGATGTCCCCTATGCTGACGTCCTCAGCTGATACATTTATTACGAACGTTCTAAGACACGAGTTACATACATTCAAAAAGAAAAAAATCAAAACTCCTCAAAACATCACCGTAATCACGTATACGTATATTCTTGGTTTTGAACATAGACTGTAAAATATGAATATACATTGTTTGAATCAAGTTACAACAAAATCGAGATGAAAACGTTAGAAATTGATAGAAAGAAGTATGTGTACAAGCATACAGATGAATAACTTTTTTTTTAAATTTTGGTTAATGTAAATTGATGACCGCCTTGCAGTACATGCGTAAGAAAATAAGTGGTTGTCCGAATAGTTAATTCAGGAAATTAGAATTTATATTTACTATTATATTGCATTTAACGCCGTGTCAACACAATTTAAGTCATTTTACGGCGTCCAGCACACCTAACTTAGCTTTCCTGGACCCTTGTCTATAACCAGTTCGCATTTACCCTTTCACAAAACTGGAAACTTGTCCATGATATCCAATCAATGCAAGAAAATTGACATTATTGTCCCCGGGTGGGATTCAAACCCTTCGAGACACACCATTTCAAATCCCGGCGCGCTACCAACTGCGCTATAGACCCGGGTTGCACATGATAAAAGACAAGCATTTTGGGCAAATCATTGATATTGACGTTTTAAATAGCTTCGTTAACGTTAAACAAAGTCGCTGAATTCACAAAAAGTTAACACCGATAAACGGAAAATTCAATCACTAAAGATTAGTATCACACATGAATACGTGTACGTTTTCGGTAATCGAATAGTTTGGCACAGTGACCTACTTTTTACCAAGATGATACTTAGTCAAAATTGACTTATGGGCCGGTCACATGGGCCAAAACGCATGAGTCACGCATAAATTTGGGTTGTGCGTGCTTGTCTGTCGGGGATTTGACCATTTTCTTCTATTTACGCGATGAAAAATCACCGATACATCGCGCAAGAGTTACGTATCAATCACACAAAAATCACCGACAAAGCACTTATAAACCATGCATAAGCCAAAATAGGGGCACAGAATTGAATGAGCCCAACGAAAGCTTCGCGGAAAACTACGTATATTCTGCGCATTATCACTGATAAACTGCGTATGATTGGCGCATGATTCGCGCTTGAACTACGCATAATGTGCGTTTGAGTCGCGTCCTTTCAACGCCGTTCCGCATATAAACGGATGCGGGCTTCAGGACATTTTCACGCACGATCGCTGATGTTCAACGCATGATTCGCGCATACTCCGCATAAGAACTACGCAAACTGTGCAAAGAATACGTAAACAGCGCAAAACTGCGTAAACTCTTACGCGACGATAAATTTTGAACTGTTCAAAACCTGGAATCGCGCATAACGATGAAACGGCGCAGTTTCACTCACAACTACGAATGCTCCACGTCAGAAACGCTGAGAAAACGCGATTATCACGGATGACTCACGTAAGACTCGAGTTTTGTGCGTGAATTTTGCGAGATTTATGCGCTTTGGCCTATGTGACCGGCCAATAAGGTATCATCATGTCTATCTAACGGACAAATTTCCAAGATATTATGACTTTTACAGAAGTCTATACAGCGGTAACAGGGGTTTTCCGTATTTGTACTGTCTAATGTACATAACTAATATGTGCGCTGAGCTGGTACATCAGGAACTCCAACATTCATGTCATCCATAATCTAAACACATTTATGTCATAGTGTTAATTTTGTATAAGTTCAATTCAAGTCAATTGATCGAAGTAATGATTACATATTAACAAACGATCGTTTTTGTGGAAGGGAGAGGATATTCCTCCAAAGTAAGGGGACTGAGTAACTCGGTCGATCATTTTACGCTACTCTGTCAATTGATTTGAATCTAAGAGCTCATATAAAGTCAGAATCAGACTTAAAAGATTTTTTCTCGCTTCAAATTTCAAAATCATAGATCGACCAACTTTGTGATTCATTTATAAGCTCTTGGGTGGATATCAAGCGAAAACAGGTTGTACATTATGCACCGGAATCTATGCCTGGTTGAATACAACTGATTATACAGCAATACATGTGGATTAAGTTTGAGAAATCGAGAAAATAAAATATGTTTACCTTTTCACCAGCGTTCGGTCCGCCATCTTGGTTGACTGCACCGTACACAGCTACACGACAGTGGTATATTTATAATCTAAATATGACCCTACTTAATCTAGTTATACCTTACCAGTATATGCCATATGCCCCCTAACCAAGTCCCTAATTCTGAGTTGAAGATGCTTTCGTCCAACCCTATATCATTCAAGCATAGAGGGGTACGGTCTTTAAATGTTGTTAAAATCTAAATTTCTACAGCATGTTTTGCTTTGTTTTGTCAGTTACAATATTATGCAGAAAATTATGGACCTAAACGTTTACCGATAAGTAATTTTACTTCCAATCATAAAAATCAAACCAAGTGCACGCTTTTGTTCTCAAAATGAAAGACAACCTTTATTATCTGCAAACAAAAGTGAAAGTTTAGAAGTATTCGAATGACTGTCTTCGAACGTGACTTTCATCTATACGATTATTTTTACTTGATGCATTCTTGTTTATCAGTCATATTTCACTTGCATGAGGACACGCAGTTCACTAAGTTATTATTTATGTACGTTTGAGACCGATGAACATGGCTATTACTTGTCAAACACGCTTCAAACAACCTAGCTATGAACAGTTTACTTTGAATTACATTGATAACTTGGGTTTTGCTAATTTAACTTCGAACTTTCTGCTCATGAATACAAAAGTAAGTTAGATTTGTTGTAAATCATCTATCGGATTTTTGTAGATTATCTATCGGATGGTTAGAGTCTAGAGAATCAAATATTGGAGCAGTCAATATACATTACAAATTTTAAAGCATTTAAATTTTATCAAAATTTGCAAATAATACTAAAGTGCCATGAAGTTGGGTTTATTTCTCACCACGTTGATATACTTAAAACGTCTGATGAGCTTTAAAAACATGTAGACATGTGTATTGTATATCAAGAAGTTGGCTTTATCTCATGTAAAACTGGCAACTTTACTGTATTTAAAAACAGTCAACACTGTTCCTTTCATAGTTCCCAATCACAAGAAAAAGAAAATAGAGGAAACTTATTTTAGACATGATATATTTTTCACATGAATATCGACATAAAAGGAAAATATATTAATTCAAATACAGTAATGTAAATGCAGGACAGGAACCACTACATTACTATTTGGATTGAGTGAAGTTTATTATAATTGGTTGTGTTATTTAAGAGTATTAAACTGTACTTAGTAAAAAAACTTTGCACAACAGGTACATGTCCTAAATGTTATTCAGTTTGTTTTGGTTTAATAGTTTGTTACCATTCTATTTCAGGTTATGAACAATATAGCTGCATTGTTTATATGTATGACAATGAAATACTGAACAGAAATTACAGCATACTCTTGTTCATTAAAATAAATACAAAAATTGACATGAAGGAATGTAGTTTAATTTTCGCTCTGATTTAACAATAGCATTCATTGTCTTTGCTTATACATGTATAAGCCATAGTATACTATATTTTGAACTCTTTTGCTTTTACTACTTTGATAAACTGGTGTACATGCAAACACAATCTTAATATGCAAACATTATCTTAATATAATTATGTAAATACTATCTTAATGTTTATGCTTTATACCAACGATCTCCAAGTTTCGAGCTCTAAATGATGATAAATTCTAATGCATGCTTACACCTTGTTACTATAATTATATGACTCTACCATCGAACTTATTTTTATTATATATTGTATTAACACTGTGTTCATGGATCATGTCTGACCTGATACATAATTATTGTATTGTATTCTATTTTGACTGAAATAAAATCTTGAAACTCTTGTACAGTAAAGTTCTATTATAAAAACCACATAGGCTACAGGAATACCGTGTGACTAAATAATACTTGAGAAGGAAAATGTCCAGATAGTAAGTCTTTTGTAACTAGGATTCTAGAGATGACCTTGATGGCTCTAATAGTGAAAATTTGCAGTATAGACACACGTGTGCATCATGATAGAAAAGAACAAAAAATATCCATAAACTTGGGCCTAATATAATACTTACTGATGATGGATCCAGATAATAATGTAATTAAATTTATTCATTTTTACAAGATGTACTTTAAAATCATGATGGTTAAATGTTCATAAAATTGAGTGAATCTTTACTTAAAATTGTATATTCAATGTTTTTAGATCATGCAAGTGTTCTTAGCTCAATGATAATTAATTTGTTTCAGTCTGACAGTACATTTGTAACATGTAGATTTATTTAATGTAAATTGATATTGTAAGATTAAGTTTTCTATTGTGGCTAGTTTGTTTCATGGTTGATGCTCTAGATCTCCAACAACTTTATGGAATATTTCTGTACAAAATTAACAAACAATCACATTCATCTATGATGTTTTTTTTCACTTATAATTTGTCTACAGAAATTAAAAATATACATGGATGATCTTTCTGGATCCATAGAAACTATTGTCTTCTAAATTATTTACTTGTGACAATCTTTTCGTTTAACATTTGTTAATAAATAAAATATTTATATCATGACTTATATAATTTATGTTCTAAGTCTATGTATTCATATAGGTAAATATTAAAGTTCAAGAATCATTTTGTGTAGGTTTTGTTACATTGAATTTTGTAGAAAGTACAATAGAAGATGTATAATGTAAATGTATGTATTTTATTTTTATGTCATTGCTGAACATGTATATTACAACATACAAATAAAATAATAATACTTTAATTTCCATGTGCTGTTTTATGCCGAGTTATTTTTTTTCTTCTACGCAACTCTTTTAGAATGTGAGGCACTGTAAAGTTGTATTTTGTTTGAAGTCTGCTTTAATGTACATGTGCTGTAAACTTGATTATTTTGTATTACCCACTGCCGGTAATAACGTGGTTTTGTTATGATAGCAAGTAAATTTTAAGAATCTTATACAGAAAACAGCTATACTTTGTAAAATCATTACGACCAAAGTACCCACGCTTACGTCCGATTTATTTTAATACTTATTTTTTTCCTACGTTCACTAATAAAAAAGTTATTGAGAGTATTTTATCTGAAATTTGTTTGTTCGCCGTGATACACTGCACTATATCTATATTATTAAATTTGCGAGTTTCCTGTTTTGTGGAAGAAACTGCGCAGCTTTGAATAAATTTTTTGTTTGTCACTGAAGCACCTATATACCGGCATATCAAGTTGACAATTCTTTTTTGACAAAGCCTCTTGATATTTGCAAAAACTGCCAAAAAATCAACAAAAATATTGGGTTTTTTGTGTCTAATAATAGTTCAAGATAAAACTAAACTAAAACTCCCAGCAGCGGTTATTTCCCTTTATTGTCATTACCTAAAGCCCGTGCTTGCACGGGCTCTAATCTAGTTGCTATGATTTTTGTCTATTAACCCTAAATAAACCGTCTAACTATCGCTTCTACCAACAAGAAAACGAAAAACATTGTTTTTTGGTACTTAAGAGGTCTTATTTCAGAAAACAAGGTCTTAATTTTGAATTTTAGACGGAACATAAAAATGGTACAGTGATGGATTGTACTATAAAATTCTGGTACTAATTGCCGATGATGTTAGAACATATTTTAAAGCTCTTGTGTCGTTTTTACAAACTTTAAAGAGGTAAATATTAAAACATATCTCAATTTTCAATAACTTTTTTATTAGTGAACGTAGGAAAATGAAATAAGTATTAAAATAAATCGGACGTAAGCGTGGATACTTTGGTCGTAATGATTTTACAAGGTATAGTTGTTTTCTGTATAAGATTTTAAAAAAACCTTCCTGAGATGTGACCCAGTTCGCCATTTTGTAGTACTTGGTATCATAACAAAACCACGTGAATACCGGCAGTGATTACTATTGTTATGAAAATCACTTCAAGGCAGGTGAACTTTGAAGCACTTATTTACACCTTGTTGATTTATTGTTAAGTATTTTTAAGTTTTTACTGTAAATGTCAAGCTGAGGGATAAAGTGTTGGCCTCGTGCAATTCAAAGACTGGGCTTATTGAACAAGGACATTCTAAAAGAGAGAATAGTAATCAACGAAAGTGATCATGTTTAAATTCACAAAATATAATGTGGAAAACACTAGAAGAGATGCAAGATGCAACAATGCAAGTTTTATTCTTAAAACTGAAGTTATAAAATAAGCCGTTCATGTACAATGTATTACTTTTGCATCTTGGCAATGGCATCCTTGTTTATCTTAAATGTAACTGCATTCGTTCGGATACTGATCGACTTTCTGAATGAGCAAACCTCAACTGCAGTTTACACAAAAAAGGCATTACCGGTATATATTGATGTAAACAGTTGAATAGTATTTACGTGATACATGTAGTATAAATATGGAGTAAAGACAAAACATGCAAGACTTGATACTTGGTTATGTTTGTTGTACTAAGTATTAAAGTAAATAGTAGAAATCTTAACGGTATAGTCACAATATATTATGAAGAATGCCAGCTACTTGACAATACACCATATTATTTAGAAGATAGTAATATTTATTAGCAATGTTAAAATAATGTGCATCATAAAAACAATAAAAGCACAGACATAGGTTCCATTTTTTCAGCACAAAGTCTGTTAATGAAACAAGATTTTGATTCTAACCACAACCTTCCCTCAAATCGTTAACTTAAAATGATTTTAAACATTGCTCTTTCTTTATACTACAATTTAAGAGTAACCTTTAGCTGCATTGAACATAAAACAAGTTAGAGTGTTCTTCCTGTCTCCCACTTTTTGGCAATAAGGATAGCTTCTTGCTTTTAACTTAAAGGACATATTATCTATCAATATAACCTGGACACACATGTCTGAGACAGTGGTATTTGTTATCCAAAGGTGTCCTAATGCACAGCCCACTTGCTTAGTTTTCAATATCTAATTTCTTATTCTTACTCCGTATCAAAAGCATGTCAGATAAACATAAATAACAATTAATATGATCTTTGACTCAGAATTTTGCAAAATCATTAATCATTGTATATTCAGCAAATACTTGCTGTTGATACAAACATGTTAACAAGGTTTTAGTGTCCTATAGACTTTACAAGTGTAGTGTATGCAGGGGGCATAAATTTTCATCTTCATTGTACTGAAAATTTAATTGAAAATATTCGATTCTTTGGGTGGGATGTGGTAGTATTGATTACTTCCTTGTTAAACTGTTACTACACGTAAGATGCAATCGGCCGTACTAGTCCGCTAAACACTAGCATATAGTAGTCTACTCTTACACGCTTGATTAACTTAAATAAACTAAACTAAGTTAAACTCATTGTCATAATTTCACAGAAACTTTCGGGGAAAACATGCTTGAAATCTAATGAATTGACGTCACAATGTTTTCCATATATACCGTATGTTTTCGCTGTCTAAGCACCCTTCTACCTGCCTTTTACATAATGCATAAATTTACAAATTGCCAGTGAATAAAACTAATTGCATTTTATAGTCTAAGACTCGTGCTAATGCATGTTCACCGAATTTACAGCTATTACAACTGGTCATTGGGCTACTGGTTTCTATTTATCAATTTCCTTGAATGGTCTTAATACTCCGCAGAGTGCCTCATTGGCGCAACAGATTTATACCACCCTCGCAGGTATCACTTTACACCTGGGTGAAGTGAAACAATCTCAGGTAAATTTCTTGCATAAGGAAATTTGCAGAGCTCCTTGTGGGCTTCGAACCAAGGACCTCTCGATTCCTGAGCGCACGTCTTATCGCTGGGCTACTACTTCACAAAAATCTATACGTATACATAATGTATAACAAATTATGTGTATGTCACATCTTTTAGCTCTTATCAAGATAAAAAAGCAAGTATTCAATGCTCCTGACTATCGTTAATTAAGACAAAGTCATTTTCTTTGTATTCATGTTTGGAAGCAATGTCTTTTTTCATATGCATTATTTCAGAAACTGGCTACGGAAGTATTAAGTTGCATTTATGTAAATATGATTACAAGAACGCAGATCGAAAGGATATCCAAATGATTCGCTTAAGGTTTTCAGAACTAGTGGGGTGCGCATTAGAAGATATTGCAATTGTCGGGTTGGAGCCAGCTACAAGTCTGATACTCACTCTCCATGTACCAGAAACTTTCGTATGTATGTTTAAAGAATTACTAAAGATGTCATCGTGTAAAGGTCGACTGAGAGATATTGGCATTGACATGGTGGAAATAGAAGGTGAAGATGGGATTTTCTATTGCTCAGGTAAATTTTAAAATTGTTACACCACTTTAATATGACACTATTTTGTTCGAAGACAACTTACTCTAAATATTGTGAAACATCTAAAATAAAGTGTTAATGTCACAAAAAGTAATTTTTGTTCTTTTGTATGATTACTCTGTACAAATTTCGTGATTTTTCGATGATAATTTGTCATTTAAGAAATTTAAACAGAACAATCATGTGGGTCCTTAATTTACAAGAGCCTATTGCAAAACCAATTGAGAATTAGATTTCTTATTATATATTAAGTTTCTTATTTCACAGATGAAGATGTAAGTACAAAAACCACGACAGAAGAACAAATGAAACTCTACAATGTATACCAGCTACTTGAAAATAAATCAAAACTTCTTGACTCGGCTGAGGTAAAACTACTTGAACTGAATGAGACAATAGAAAACTTACAGAATGAGAAATTTCAACGTGAAGCTTTACTGAAATCTATGACACAAATTGTTGGATTCCGAGGTAACATGCCGTCAAATAAAGATGATTTGTTAAAGCAATATCACGCTCTGTTACAACGACCTGAGATGGAGACATGTGACAAATCTTATGTAATGTCACTTTTAGACGCTAATTCGAAAATGCCTACAACCGTCGTAGCTAAATATTACGAAACAGCTATACAAGAGATAAGGTCAGCAGAAAAAGAAAGAATGGAGTTTAAAATACGAAAGATGGAAGAA
Source organism: Mactra quadrangularis (assembly GCA_025267735.1). Lineage (NCBI taxonomy): Eukaryota > Metazoa > Mollusca > Bivalvia > Venerida > Mactridae > Mactra > Mactra quadrangularis. The sequence goes on from CM046309.1 coordinate 2,857,579, forward strand.
GAAAAAAACCGGATGGAGTCAGAAATAGAAAAGAAGGAGACCAAACCTAGTAATCGAGAAGATCTATATCAACTTGGGTTGCGTACATCCATGACATCAACAGATTATGACGAACACATTAGGAGAGGTATGAAATACGGTTCAATCTGATCAGTTTTATTTAAACTTATTATTTGATTATTAATGTAGTATCTAATGGACGATTGAAAAGTCCTGCTTTAAATACAGAATGTTTTATTAGGAAGCAAGTACGTATAAGTTCACATTACCATTAAAGTATAGAACTTCTAAAGTATAAAATTATTATGCGTATTTTTTTAGTTTTGTTCTTATCAAATTTTGTATAAATCAAGTCAGTTGGTACTTTCGTGTAATTTGTATATTATTTTGATAAACTTTGAACCATACAGCAAAGCCAGCTATGGTTAAAATATCCAGCCAAGGACTGAATAAATTAAATTAGACTAGGAATGACAGCCACGGTCAAAATATCCAGCCAATGACTAAGTAAATTAAATATTCGAGCAAAGCCAGCCATTGTTAAATAAACAGCCAAGGACTAAATAGATAAAATAAGATCAGCAATGCCAGTCACGGTCAAAATATCCGGCCAAGAACTAAATAAATTCAATTAGGCCAGCAATGCATGCCACGGTCATAATATCGAGCCAAGGACTAAGTAAATTAATTGAGTCTAGCAACGGTCAAAATATCGAGCAAATGATTGAATGAATTAAATTTAATCAGCAATGCCAGCTATGGTAAAAAATCCAGCCAAGGACTAAAAAACTTCAATTAGGCAAGCCCCGGTCAAAATATCAAGCCATTGACAAAATAAATCAAATAAGACCAGCAAAGCCAGCCATGGTCAAAATATCAAGCCAAGGACTAAATAGATTTAATAAGACAAGAAATGTCAACCATGGTCAAATTATCCAGCCAGTGACTAAATAAATACTATTTGACCAACAATGACAGACACGGTCATAATATCTAGCCAAGGGCTAAACTAAATTTAATAAAACCAGCAATGTCAGCCATGGTCATAATATCCAGCAAAGGACTAAACTAAATTAAACTAGACCAGCAATGTCAGTCATGGTCATAATATCCAGCAAAGGACTAAACTAAATCTAATTAAACCAACAATGCCAGCCATTGCAAAAAATCCAGCCAAGGACTAAAAAACTTTAATTAGACTAGCCCCGGTCAAAAGCCAATGACAAAATAAATTTAATGAGACAAGCAATGCAAGCCATGGTCAAAATATCAAGCCAATGACTAAATAAATTAAATTATCCCTGCAAAGCCAGCAACGATCGAAATATCCAGTCAATGACTATATTAATTAAATTAAACCAGCGATGCCAGCCATGGTGAAAATATCAAGCTAAGGACTAAATAAAATGAATTATACTAGCAATGCCTGTCATGTTCAAAATATACAGCTAAGGACTAAATGAAATAATTAGACCAGCAATGTCAGCCACGATCCAAATATCCAGCAATAGACGAAGTTAGTAAATTGTACTAGCCGGGGTCAAAATATCCAACTATAGAGGACTTAAATTGTACCGGCAATACCAGCCATGTTCAAAATATCTAGCCAAGGACTAAATAATTAAATTAGACAAGATTAACAATGCCAGTCCCGTTCAAATTATACAGCTTAGGACTAAATGAATTAAATTAGAACAGTTATGCCAGTCATTTTCAAAATATCCAGCCAAGGACTAAAACAATAAAACCAGCAATGCTTGCCTCGGTAAAATATCCAGCCAAGTACTAAATAAATTAAATTAGTCCAGCAATTTCAGTCAATGTCAAAATATTCAGCCATGAACTTAATTAATTTAATTAGACCAGCAATGTCAGCCATGGTCAAAATATCAAGCCATGGACTATATTAATTAAATTAGATATGTCAAGGTCAAAAACATCCAGCCAAGTACTAAACAATTAAATTAATCCAGTCTTGGTCAAAATATCCAGCCAAGGACTAGATAAATTAAATAAGACCAGCAATGCCAGCCCCGGTCAAAATATCCAGCCAAGGACTTGATAAATTAAATTAGACCAGCCATGCCAGCCATGCTCAAATATCCAGCAAAGGAATAAATAAATTTAATTAGACCAGCAATGTCAGCCATATCCAGTCATCGATTAAATAAATTGTATTAGACTAGCCAGGCCAGCCACGGTCAAAATATCCAGCCAAGGACTAAAAAATTTCATAATACCAGAAGTCGCTGGACTAGCGCAATCGGTATCCAGCCAAGGACTAAATAAAGCTCATTAGACAAGCAATGACTGCGACAGTCAATATATCCAGCCATGGACCTAATAAATTGAATTAGACCATCAATGCAAGCGGTATTCAAAATATCCATCCAAGGACTGAATAGATGAAATATGGCCAGCCATGTTAACCAAGGTAAAACAAATCCAGCCATTGACGTTATAAATTAAATGAGACCAGCCATGCCGGCCACGGTCAAAATATCATGCCAAGGACTTAATAAAATAAATTAGACCAGCAATGCCAGACACGATCAAAATATCCAGCTAGGGACTAAACAAATGAGTTTGACAAAAAATGACAGCCACGGTCAAAATATCTAGCCATAGAATAAATAAAATAAATTAAACCAACAATGCCAGACTCGGTCAAAATATCCAGCCAAGAACAAAATTAGTTAAAATAGACAAGCAAAGCCAGCCATGGTCAAAAATCAAGGCAAGGGCTAAATAGATTAAATTAGACAAGCAATGTAAACCAAGGTAAAAATATCCAGCCAAGGACTAAATAAATTGTATTTGACCAGCAATGACTGCCACGGTCAATTATCCAGCCATATCTAAACTAATTAAATTAAACTAGCGATGCAAGCCGTGGTCTAAATACCAAGCCAAGGAGTAAACGAATGAAATTAGAGCAGCAATGCCAGCCATGTCAAAATAACCAGCAAATGAATGAATAAATTAAATTCGACAACCAATGCAAGCCGTGGTCAAAATATCCAGCCAAGGACTAAATAAGTGACATTAGAGCATCAATGAGAGCCACGGTCAAATATCCATCCAATGACAAAATTAATTAGACCAGCAATGCCAGCTACGGTAAAAATGTCCAGCCAAGAATTAAAAAAAAATAATTATCCCAACAATACCAGCCTCAACCACAAGGACTAAGTAAATAAAATTAGTCCAGCGAAACCAGCTATGATGCAAATATCCCGCCAAGGACTTTATAAATTAAATTAGATCAGCAATACCAGTGACGGACAAAATATCCAGCCAATACCAAAATAATTCAAAATAGACCAGCCAAGGACAAAATATCCAGCTTTGAACAGAATCAAGCCATGACTAGATATTAAATTATCGCAGCCATGGTCAAGATATCTAGCCAAGAGTCTAAATGAATTAAATAATACCAGGAATGCCAGTCACGGTCAAAATACTTAGCAAAAGACTAAATAAATTATATTAGACCAGCAAGGCCAGCCATGGTCAAAATATCCAGCCAAATAATAAGAAAATTAAATAAGACCAGCATTGTCAGCAAAAGTCAAAATATCCAGCCATCGACTTAAAAGATTAAATAAGACCAGCCAAGGTTAAATACCCAGTTAAGGACTTAATAATTAAATTATCCCAGCTATGGTCAAAATATCAAGCCAAGGACAAAATCATTAAATTATCCCTGCCATGGTCAAAATATCTAGCCAAAGACTAAGTAAATTTAATAAGACCAGCAATGTCAATCACGAACAAAATATCAAGCTAAGGACTAAATAATTAAATTATCCCTGCCATGGTCAAAATATCCAGCCAAAGACTAAGTAAATTTAATAAGACCAGCAATGTCAATCATGAACAAAATATCAAGCTAAGGACTAAGTAAATTATATAAGACAAGCAATGCCAGCCATTGTCAAATTATCAAGCTAAAGACTATATAAATAAAATTAGTCCGGCAATGCTAGCCACGGGCAAAATATACAGTTAAGGACTAAATAAATTAAATTTAACTAGCAATGCATCCCACGGTAAAAATGATCCAACAAAGACTTAATAAAAATGAATAAGACCGGCAATGTGTGCTATGCTCAAAATATCCAGACAAGGACTAAATAAATGAAATTAGACCAGCAATGCCAGCCACGGTCAAAATATCAAGCCAAAGACTGAAAAGAATAAATTAGAACTGCACGGCCAAAATATCCAGTCAAGGACTAAATAAATCAAATTATCCCAGCAATGCCAGCTCCGATCAAATTATCCAGTCAAGCACTTACTGAATAAAATAAACCCAGAAATGCCAGGCATTGTCAAAATATCCAGTCAAAGACAAAATAAACTGTATTTTATCCTACCCCAAAGTGATCTTTTAGAAGGAAAACCTATTGACCAAATAAAACTATCTTTATTCGGCAGCGTTGCTTTATTCGGCAGTCACGTGACTACGCATTGACGGACTACTTTTTTACATAATCATAACATTGGGCATCAAAAGCGACCGCGTTTCATTCTTTTAACGACAACTAAACAAATACATTTTACACAAAATAATCAAATACGGGCTTGTACAAACAATTTCAACGTAAATCTTTAATTAAATGACTTACTTCATCATTCAAATTTTACAAAAACTCAATCGTTGACGCTGTACAGTGCCAAACTCCAAAATTTGCAATCAATTCCTTTCTGTGTATATTTTGACGAATATCCAGCCATTATACAGTAAATACATAGGTTGACTATTGTTTTACCAAAGCCAAGCCACGCATAAATTAAATATAATGAAACTGGCTTCAAAAATCATCACCGTCATCCACGACACAGACCGTCCTGGCCATTTTCTGAAAATGGTTGACATCTTTCAGCGTCGCTGGCTCGCTGCGAGTGTATTTCCCTTAATAATCCTTCCATCCATATATCCCATCGTCTATTTAAAGTTTGAATAACAAATTATCCTGATAATATTGGTTAAATCCATGATAAATAATAGTAAACTCGTCAAATGACGAATCCTACAAACGCTCCTGTACGACCGCCATGTTGACAACAAACTTCGCTTACATGACGTCATAAAAACTGATTCGTCCTTGGAAAATTCGCAAGTGATTTATTCGTCCAAAAATGATTTTTCCTTGTTTATTTCTAAACCGAGTTTATTTAGTATTTTCGCTTCTTTCATTTAAAATATTACCTTTACTAATATATTATAATGGAGTCAATCATCGGAATTATTTCTTGACGCGCAAACAGTTAAAAGACCGTCTTACACAATTACTGTGCTTTGAACAATTCGGCCATGATCTGAATTTAAAGCATGTTAAACGCAGAATTTTTGGATTTTAAATTAGTCATTCAAGCAAATGCGAGTAGGATAAATAGAATATTAGGTTAGTGTCAATCTGTACTTAGTTTATCCGGCTCGTCTCCAAAAGGTTTATTCGACTCGGCAAGCCTCGCCGAATAAACCTTTCTCCAACTTGCCGGATAAACTAGATACAGATTGGCACTAACCTAATATTCTCTATATACTTGCCCCAGTAAATATATTTAGGCAGGGACTAAATAAATTAGATTTAGACCAGCAATGCCAGCCACGATCGAATATCCAGCCAAGGACTTCTTAATTTACTTAGGACCATCAATGCAAGCCATGGTCAAAATATCAAGCCAAGGACTAAATAGATTTAATAAGACAAGAAATGTCAACCATGGTCAAATTATCCAGCCAGTGACTAAATAAATACTATTTGACCAACAATGACAGACACGGTCATAATATCTAGCCAAGGGCTAAACTAAATTTAATAAAACCAGCAATGTCAGCCATGGTCATAATATCCAGCAAAGGACTAAACTAAATTAAACTAGACCAGCAATGTCAGTCATGGTCATAATATCCAGCAAAGGACTAAACTAAATCTAATTAAACCAGCAATTTCAGCCATGGTCATATCATCCAGCCAAGGTCTAAACTAAATTTAATTAAACTAGCAATGTCAGCCATGGCCATAATATCCAGCCAAGGACTAAACTAAATTAAACTAGACCAGCAATGTCAGCCATGGTCATAATATCCATCCATAGACTTAACTAATCAAAATAGACCAGCAATGTCAGCCATGGTGATAATATACAGCCATTGACTAAACTAATAAAATAAGACGAGCAATGCAAGCCGTGGTCAAACTTTCCAGCTTAGGACTAAATAAAAGAAATTAAACCAGCAATGAGACCACGGTCATAATATCCATCCAATGACAGAATTAACTAATTAAATCAGGTCAGCCATTCCAGCCACGGTCAAAATGTCCAGCATAAGACTAAATACATGAAGTTATCTCAGCAATACCAGTCTCGGTCAAAATATCCAGTCAATCACTAAATGAATTAAATTTGACCGGCAATGTCAGCCATGATCAAAATGTTCAGTCAAGGACTAAATAATCTATAATAGACCAGCCAAGGTAAAAATATCCAGCCAAGGAGTAGATAATAAAATTATCTTAACCGCGGTCAAAAAATTCAAGTCAATTTTACTAAATAAAATTAGACCAGCACAGACAGCCACGGCCAAAGAATCCAGCCAAGGACTAAACCGGCAATGCCAGCCAAAATCAAAATATCCAGCCAAGGACTTAATAATTTAATTATCCAGAAATATCCAGACATGAACTACAATATAATTACATATTTTTACTTTAATTTTGATCTGGGTTTTTATCTTAGTGCCTTCACTATGTATTTAATCCGGGCAGGCCAGTTAGCTGAGTCAATAATAAATAGATATCATATACCTCTAAAAGGATGGGTTGCTGACCACCAGGTCCACATAAAGTTCTACTGACGAGATCGACAATTGATCCTTTAGACGGATAAAGAATTCAAGTTACCACACATACTAATACTATGAAATATCAACCATAATATTGTGTTATTTCAAAATCATACTGTATAATACTAGTTTAATCAAGGTACCGGTACAAGTTTCAAAAAGCCCCTTATACTATGGATTATTATAAGTGATGTGACCTACAGAATGTTACTTAGGGGTGAATTGCTGAGCAACGGGTCCATTTAGAGTTCTACCGACAAGTTCAGCAACCTATTTTTAAGACTAGTAAATAAATTGAATTACACCATGCACATGTACTAAATACATGGTATATCGACCAAATTAATTGGGGCAACAATATAATGCTATATTCTTATAGTACAATTGATCGTTTCTACCACAGCCTCTCACTGAGTATATTAATTTGATTTTCTAATAGGTTTCATACCTTTAATTGGGTCAAACTGCCTTGAATGTATCAATAAGTATGTACATATATCACATAAAACTTTCCTGTAAACACACGCATGTTCACTGAATGAATGTAAAATTTACCTTAAACACCGAGTTATTTGCACTGTTTCTTTATACTTGTTTTATACTGTCCTTTGGTTTACATACGTTCGAGCATATTATCTTAACTTTCAGGGTAACCTCCTTATTTCATTTTTTCCTGTACAATACTCATACTGTTTACTATAAAGGTTTATAACCAACTGATTTGTTGTTGACTTTTTTTGCTTGTTTTACATACACTGATCATGCCAAGGTTCTACTTATCTTTCTACTTTTTCTAAAGTAAATTATCTGACGTAGTCGTTTCCTCAGTGGTGATACTCTTTCAATTGAACTTGAAATACTTTTCAGAAAATATTTACAACAACTTGGCAGTATCGTGATACAACATATTTCAGTACCTTAATGCTTCAAATAAATTAATCTAATAAATGACAACATTAACAATTTTAATAACTTTGCATCGTCTTCATGTTCATTTTCTTTAATATCTAAATGGGGTGGCTGGTTTTCCCAATTATACGGCACAAGCACTGTAAAAATGTGCCACGTGTTTCGTGAGCGCTTCTTTTATAAGGTTGCCGCTGGGAGCGTGACATGATATTAATTCTTCTTCCGAACGACCTCAATCCTCTAATAAAACATGAAATTTGGCATACCTAGTGTCTGACTTTCCTTATTTAACTTACAATTTCCCTAACAAATAGGATGAAAAAACATGGTCAGACACTAGGTATACGCTAAAATATGTTTTTGCATGTCATTGGTTCAATTTCAGCAAAACTCACAGACTTGCACATGCATCGTAAGTTGGAACCAAACAGGATAGCTGACAAGACAGAAAGCAAGAGTAAACGTGAACATGCTATATCATATAACAAAAAAGAAGATGCTGATCTTCAAGTTACCAAGACCAGACAACAAATTCAACAAAAATATGAGGTAATTTTGTTAGATTACAAATCAATGAAAAGTATTAATCGGTTGTCAACAGGAAGTAATGAAAACAATACGTCTACAGATAATGGCTTCGATGTGAATTAGTAATTTTATTTCAGTTACACTATATTAATCAGTTCTACGTACTGACAGTTTGCTATCTCATATAACTTTATATCAACAAAAATAGCAGCAAAATATCTTTAAAAAAAGGAGTGTTATAAATTAGACATCATAGAGTTGGCTAAATATTTTCAAGTCTGATAAACGCTAATTATTGGACATTTTCAGGCTTTGCCGAGTTCCTATGTTTTGCCGACGTTTTATGACTGGAGAAACTAGTATATTTAGTTTCCGAAGAAGAAGTAAGGCATTAAATCTAGTTATATCACAACATTATTCAAATTGTTATGATAAAATTCCGGAATTTTTTTAATTTAAGTGGCCAGGTTTTATATATGCATTATTCAATATGTAGTTAACATCCACTTCATGAAATAGCTAGTAAGTAAGCCATAAATCATAACAAAATAATTCATTCGTTGACTTGAAGTTTACCTTTCCGAAAAAGGGGTAACGTATTACACTTAGTTATATTTTAATATAATTTTAAATATCTCTGATGGAATTCCAGAATATCGAAACTAAACAGGGTTGGTATTATCCAAGGTTTTGTTAAGATAGTGTTACTTCCCCTTGCCCGTTTATGTCGATTCGTACTTGAATCCATTGTGTAAGGATTATAACGTTTGACCTATATTTTAACCGATACAAGTTGCTTTACCATTCCTGTTTGCCCAAAGAAATTATCTTCCTGTATAGCGAAATAAATAAAATATATTGTACAATTGATTGATTATGATAAACAGATATGTAAACCCGACAATAGTAGCTGACTATTTACTCTATGTGTTATCGGTGACTTATGTTAATTGATTATACAGTCGTTGTGGTAGACTCCAGGTTGTATGACAAACAGGGAATATGATTCATATTTTCAAATATAATATTCAATGTGCAAATTTGACATTTTTTTCAAATAACGTTTTAAGTATGGGATTTTTTTTTAAATTTCCAATGTTAACTATGGTACCTACGTATTATGACTTTTGATCCAGTAAACATGTACGTTGTATATGATCAACAATTATACTTTAAACAAAGTGAACCCTTTATTGCGCCGAATATCTTATTTTAAGATATTTCTCGTTTCTGATTTATTTATCAGACAAAGTTTGCTTACAAAAACAATGTCCTCCAATCTGAAATGTTTCATATGCCACTGCTGATTTCAGTATTTCAGACTTTCAATTTGCTGGGGTGCAGAATAACTCTGCCTGACTTGCCCGAATCGGAACATTTTGTCAGTTATCTATAATACTTTCTTATTGCGAAGCTACAAAAAATTCACCAACAGTTGCCTTAAATATCCTAGTAAATAGAAATTAATTTCGGGCTTTTAAACCCTTACTTTGCCTAACCGTAAGTTTAAGGGGTAATATCGCAGGATACTACTAAACCCATGGGAGGCCTCCAGCTGGTAGTACCTGTTATTGAAAACCGACTTGTTGGTGAAAACTAAACGGTACTGTGGTAAATACAATGCGGAGCGATATACCTAAGGAAATTAATAAGACACGAAGAAATTTACATAGTTAGTTCCGGTACTTTTATGTTGAATAAATACTCAAATTACCTATAATAGCGTCAGAATTCTACCCCCTGCCTTTTAAAATAGCGCCAATTAGTGCTTTTACTGCTTTTGCTATCTGTTGTGTCAATTATATATAATACAAATTCAGCAATTATCATTGCTTCAATATTTTAGTTGTGTTTTCAATTACAAATACGATCACATTTTCAACTTTAAAGTATATGATACTTGTAAACTGTTCCTCTGATGTATAATAATAAAATCAGTAAAATTAGTTCAAGAAAAAATACAAACTTAATTAGGTTTGAAACCTCATCAGCTAATTTTGAGTGAGGTCATTTTTACAAATTAGTGGATTATCTTTATTGCTAGTCAATAATTGTGAACAGACAACGATGATGATGTATCATATACTGATTTGAAGAGAAACAATTCATGCTATTTTGTTTTTATTATAGTATGTACATATGACTGCATGAATGATTACAATGAAAAGGCAGAGCAAATTTGTGTACTGAGTCAAACAAATAGTAGAATTGTTTAATTTAATTGTGTCAATATTAATGTTTTATGAGTTTCATCACATTGTATGGCCGTTTACAGTGATGAAGTGAACACTTTAACATTTTTAGACTCTGTGCCATAATAAACAAGTAATATCAAACAAAAATAATACGCCGTTTTTCCGAGTGTAACTTGCATGTTAAGGAAAGGAATCAATAGCATTCTCATTTGAAGTACTATATTTTAGGTGACGACACAGATTTAATTTTGTGTATTGAAGCACTTTGGTGTTTCAATATGTATTTGTATTTATTATGGGATAGCCAAGCTAATTTCGATGCTTTCCTAAAATTATTTAATTTAAGTATTGAAGGATCCTTCTTTGATGGGGCACTTTGGTCGGATTTTTCCACTGAACTCGAGACTTTGAACGGTTAACTCTCATTCAACATCTACTGGTTTTATTTATATGGAATTTATAAAATTGTGTAATGATTATAGTGTATGTGAATATTTTAATAATACTTCCAAAGTAAAAATGTATCGTGTATTATAAACTTTTGATACATGAACTATATATGTGATTTATTGAGAAAAGATATCTAAGCAAGTAATTTTAAAAATAATCATCTGAATCAGTTATTGGTTTCATATGGAATGATTGTTGTACAATTTGATGACTAATTGTACCATAGGAAATCAAGGTATAACTATAAAAGAAAAAGAAATCGAACGATAAAATCAAACATTTAGTTAAATAGTGAACTGATCATTTAAACGAATTGTTTACTAAACAGAAAATATCATATAATTAAGTAATTTGTATTTTCTTATCTACCAGTCGTGCCAAGAATAATAGTACTTGTAAAATGTCACGCCGTAGTAAATCAACAATTCTATCTTTGTAATTTGAATAAATTTTCTTTTCATATCCCAATCAAAAATGTTTTAGTAACTCGTGTGTGGAAATTAGTTAGCTGTTTATTTATAATAAATGGCGAAAAGTATTGATAGATACACTTGTGTTAGAAGCAGAGGTAGTTAAAGTATTGTCAAATTAGAGGTTGAATAAATTACAATCCATTTTCACTTATAACCATATTCGGTTACCAATAATTTAATTTAATTTTGTTCTTCAATTAATGCATCTGATAGTTAATTTTGGTGTTGAAATTTTGTTTATTTAAATGTTTATTGTATATATTTAGGGAGTCATATAGAGCCTTGATAATTATGTTCACGAACAACACAAGAGGGACAAGTTATTGTGAATTTTAACTCAACGTGGTTGGCACAGAGACGTTCGGAATCAAATAATAAATTTGAAAAGACTGGGTTATTGTTATTGTCTAATCAGTGTGAAATTATTAATGTAAACAAATTTGATCAGATTCCATATTTCATATCATGTTAAGTATGTGTATGCACTTTCAGTTTTATTTTTTAGTTAATGTTTATGAAATATTTTATACGGATTTATTCATTTTTTTATCACCTTATGTTAAGTATGTGTATGTACTTTCTGCTTTACTTTTTCAGTTTATATTTATGAAATATTGTATACGGATTTATTCTTTTTTATTGTTCATGGTATGCTAAGTATGTTTGTACTGTCTGTTTTATTTTTTTTTCAGTTTATATTTATGAAATATTGTTTACTGACTTACTCAAGTTGTCATTATTCATATATAGGAATTACGATATCGACATCGCGATATTTCTCTGTTTCGAAGCCATTTCGAATAATCGTGATTCAACTGTAATACTTTGAATGTGTATGTACTTTCTGTTTTACTTTTTCTGTTCACGGTTATGAAATACTTAATATACAAAATTAATCAGTTTATACTCGGAATATAACCATATTCCATATCTGTGATGTAGATATAAAAATGAATTATGTTATGTTACTGTTATGTTACTAATACATTGAGGTATAAGTAACTCAACTTCCAATGATTTGATTCCTTTTTTCTTTGTTTTTGTTCTTTAGAATATAAGTCTATAATTATATTATTGAATAATGTTCATTAATTTACATAAAATTCAAGTCTGTATTTCTGATAAGATTATTAATATATAATGATGCCATGTCTATCATAATAGAGAACAGAAATACATGAAATTGGTACAAATAATAAATTTAATAAAAGGTTCAGTATAATTACAATACCTGATCTGTTCAACTTTATTTTTTATTTTTGTTTCTCCCTTTTTCACCCAGTCATATTATGAACAATGAACGATTTTATTTGTGTATCTTTCATTTTTTACATAATCAAACGAAAATCTGCCATGATAAATCAATAAAAGCATAAAACAAAATGTTTGTTGTTATTAAATATATATTTTGAAATTTGATGGATAACATAATTGAGGGTAAATTCGCCGTACAAACATTGTATTTTGAAAATATGTTTTGCGAAGAAAACGCCATTAGACACTATAATCAACTAAAACCTGTAATTCTTTCTCCACTGAGTCAGAGAATTGGTCGTTTAGTTAATTAAAATACAGATGTATTGGGGCGTCACCAAAATTATATTTACATAATGTTGATTTATAATGATGTGGTAAAACCATTTGAAATATTTTTACAACTTGGAAATTGGATTTAAAACAACAATATTCCATGTTAATATTTAAACAGAACAAATCGGTTGCAAGGGTTTAAAGGCACATTATTGGATTTGAAATCAAATAATTCATATAAGGTCGACAAAAGAATGATAAAAAAATAATTTTGGCGAAAATTCCATATCAAAATATCATTTTGTTACCTAATAAATCACTAATTAAAATGGACCATTTTGCCGTTCATTTGTTTACATACGCACCGGTCGACTATACTCGGTAGTTATCGATTTTTTCCGCGACTTGTCGGGGAACGTCGTAAGCATAGATCACGTGATTATGTATACGTCAATCATCATAGCGCGTAGCTGAGATAATAAACATGTAAATCGAAGATTTTGTGAAGAAATCAGATTTAGATCTTCAGGTTTGTAATTTTACTCGTACAAAATGTAATAATAATTTAAAGTATTCACAATCCCTACCACATTATGGGTTTATATCATCTTTTGCATTCGATTTATAATACAATTAATCTACGCAAGCACAACTCAACAATGCAATGGAACACTCCCGACAACAAAAGACACCCCATGCATAGCCTTCCATGCAACACTCGATTTGACAAGTGTAGACAAAACGAACCGAAAGTAAATTCAAATGCGAAAACTTGATACTTTTATTTAAAAGTATCAAGTTTTCATCTTTACAAGATTTTCAGAACATCTTTCGAAACAAGTATATATATTAAAGCGGACAGCTAATTCACGTTATTGTACACTGTGTAGACCAGATGGTCTAATGGTTAAAGATAAAGAGACACTTCCTTTTGAACTGGAACAACTTATGAGGCAAAACATAAAGTGATTTATTCTGTGACTATACTTGTAGACAGTTACCACCTGATGAATAACTATATTGATTGATGATAACCAAGGATACTTTCTAAATTTATTCTTGATGAACAAGACAATGTGCAGTGTATTCATGATTTTGTGAACAATTAATCTTATTTAGGTACATGTAAATGGCCAATATAAAGTAAAATGAACTTTGATGATAAATCTTAATTTATGTTAATGTAAAGTCCAACTATAATGACACAGTTTGCCTTTTACATGTATCTTTGATTTATGTAACATTTTGATGCTAGTGATGTTGGTTAAAATATCTGATCAATTTCCAAAATGTTCTGAAATTTAATTTTTACCTTATAAACAGTTATGACTCCATTGGCTGATAGGGCTGGGTGCTTTTTGTATTTGTTGTGTATATTTGTATGCTGTATATTTTCAAAAGTAATTATAATAAACTGAAAATAGTATGCAAATTAACAAGTATCAGTACATAATATATAATACACATTACACTTACAAACATTGAACATTAATATTTGTAGCCACTCCAGGTCTGGATCAGTCTTCTGAACTCACTAAATTCTGTGGTTGTTCTAATTGTGTTAGGAAGGCTGTCCAAAACCTGGATGGCTTCAAACTCAAGTTTTAGTCAGTTCACTTTCTATTGACATACATATATTCAAATAGCTGCCTCCTGCTTACATTCTTATCTGATTTTGAAGATATATTAAATTTTTGGTTCCATATGTGTACAAAATGAAATTACTAATCTCAAGTTTGTAGTTCTAACCAAAACATTCATAAATGGTGGTGAAATTTTCATAGAAATATGATGGTAAAATCTTAATAATTCAAAATAATTATTTATGCAGTTTGTAACTAAAATGTCAGTTGTTAATTCGAAATCTTATTTTATAATTATGACTCTTAGTTGATAAATTAGCTCAGAAGACTTTATGTGTCAGACCCCTATTGTTTAAACTGGCAAGGTTTTTATACCTCTGTGCCATTATACAATGATGACACTGTCAATGCTAAAATTTGATAGACCTTGACCACATAATACTGGTAAATTGGTAAGGGATTGGGTGACCACTGGCCACAGTCCTCAGCTGCTTATAACTGGTGTAAAATGAATGGATTTTTACCGGCAGGAAGTAAGATTGACCATTTACAGCAGGTGACTGATTATAACAGGTTTTACTGTACTTACTGAAATTGCATCATTATTGTACGTATTTTTAATTACCCTTGGCCTCTATGCTTCATGACCATTTAATTGAATTACAATTTTGTTTCTATGAGATGCATAAAGCTCATTGTTCTTGGTTCCTCAAATTTAAATGAGTCAGAAACATTTGGCCCTCACATGTATATTATATGCCTCAAAATTGAATATTTGATAATATCAAATATTATAACTGAAATATATTTTGTTTTCCTGAAAAGAGACACTTTCTTAACAATGGTGTTCAAAAGACTTCACATACAAATCAGCGTTTGTCTTTCCTTTTTAAGGCATGGAAAAATCATGGGCCATAGTATGATATAAGTCTAATTAGTAAAAAGACTTTCTGCACCAAGATGACAGTGCATGAATAAATATGTAGAAGACTTCTAGAAATAACATACAATGTATGTATTCCATAAAAAAGTTATCAACTCATTGATTAAGCAAATGTATTACCACATTATGTAATCTTAAAGGGAATAAGTATTAAAATATTACATACCAAGTACAAGTGTTTTGATTAATTCATTTAGACAGTTAGGACTTATATATATGCCATTAAGTACTAGCCAGTATTGTACAGTATTCGTTTTATGTGAAGAAACCTAAACATTTCAACTCATAACAGAAAAAAGAATAAAATTAAAAAAATCTCTGATCAACTGAGATTGTGTTAATATGTACAGGTATCAAAATAACGTAATTACAAACTAGAGCATGAAACTTTTGTCCACTTCAATTTGCATATTCTATAATATTGAAAGGGTAAAGACTTAGAGCCATCATAGAGTTTAAAAGGAAATGATTCGGAGCAATGCATTCACAATGATAACATTTCAACCTTTAAAGTACAATGTATAGTATATAATATAGAACACATGTACCTGTATTTTTATTTTTAAGTGAATTGATTGATTAAACTGATATTTGAAGCATGGTACACACAGATGTTGTCCCTTAAATATGACAAATTTGTTACAAAATGTCAAAGGTATTTCAATTTAAAACAAGTAAAAGATGATGTCTTAATTCATTTAACACAACATTAATGGTTCTTGTTGAGTGTAAGTTAGCAGTTGGATAATCACACATCACTATAAGTTTTATGTTCTATTTTATTTTAAAGTGTTCTTTGTATTTATAAAGTGTAAAATATAATCATCATTGTTAGCCCATCCCATCTTCTTCTGGTACCATGAGGAAAACCTGAAACACAATTAAAATGAAAAGATATTAGGATAAAAATACCAACTTAATGCATTTTCAGTGAATGCCTCATTTAAATCAGTATTTTACCCTATGCATGGTTTTGTGATCAGAAATTAACACAAATGTGATTTATATATAAAATCTTTCTCTGTGATCATTAGGAAACTTATAAGATTTATGACCACCACCCTTGTTAATGTTTGCCTATTTTCCACTTCTGACACAATTACTCTCAACTACATTGTAAAATCAAGTGTGATAATGTTACAGTCTTGGCCTTAAATATCTTGCAGCAAATACCTTATACTTGTAAAACTTAAAATAAATTTCCATAAACCAAACAAAGCATACATTACTTTACAGAATCACTTTGAACCTATGCACTTATCAAACAAATTTCAACAGTCAGTGTCTAATATTTTACAAACACTATCTTGAATATGTGCAACACAGTAATGATTCAATTTTTAACTAATTTATGAGAAATAATAAATCTTAATATTTAAAAGCTTTATGTTAGTTAGCAGTTAAAAGGAAAATACCAAAGTCTAACAATTTATTTACTGTATCATATTTATTATTTGTCATATGGTTGATCAATAGGCATCAGTACCATTTTTGACGATAATTGTTCTTTACTCAATCAAATATTAAAAATATTAAGATATATTTTGCAAATTATCAACTTACATATTAAGTAGATCTGAGTTACATAAACTCTCATCTTTCATTATACATTTTTCACATAAATATATATTTCATTTCACTTAACAATTCTTCTTGTTATGCTAACCAATGATGTCAACAAAAATCTATCACTCTGAACATTAATCCTGACTAACTACATAATATCTTGGATCTGTCAATCTAAAATGAATAAACAATATAGATAGATACAAACAAAGGAAGGATGATTAGAATTCATCCAAATCTTCAAATCTATTACATAAACTACACTTTAGCCAAGCCTCTGTGTTAGTACTAAATATAAGACCCTACATAACTATTTTATCATACGGACGTTTTTCTGTTATGCCTACGTAACAGAGATATGTCCAAATGATAAAAAACATACGTATGGTCTTATATTTAGGACTACCTCTGTGTGTGTCATTTTCCTACTCAATAGCCTCTGGGAAGAAGAATGTGCCTCTGAATATTTATATTCTGTTTGATTCACTTTAAAATAGCGCTATACACTGGCTATCTCACTGTATCATACAATGTTATAGTACTATACATTGTCTGTAAAATTGTGTTGCTATAATTAAATCTTCTATATGTACTATAACAATTGGATTTATATCTATCTATCTATCTATCTTTACTGCCAACCCCTCTTACGAGTGTTCTAGGCAGGTCTGTGCGTCGAAGTGTTAGTATTGTGAGACTGATAAAAGAGTCTGAGTCGGAGCCGACATCAGACACGGTGAAACTAAGAGATAAGAGGATAGAGTGTTAGTCTAGTAAGCGTGAAATAAGAAAAGAGAAAGAAGAGATAAAAACAATGTTTTTCCGGATCTACAAGTAATTTAAGGACCCATAATGATCTGGGTTAGGAAACCCATAACTTGTAAGATGATTGATAAAACAAACTTCAATGATTAAAAACATCAATACAGTACTGAGCTGGCTTTTTAATACCAATAATTTTGAAAGGTTGTAAAGGATGGTAACTCATAGAGCCAATGATGGAGGTGGCTAATACTAGTCTGGGGTGAGTAAGTATACATGAGGCTTAAATAAAATATTTTCTATAAAAAAGTAAAAACTAAAATATTGTTGCACCCAACTAGATTAATCTCAACAATAAACCATAGCCAATACTACAGTGTGCATAAATTAAAAGTTACTATGATTAAAAGCTTAAAAACAAAGAAAGGAATTTAGTAGCTGTGTTTGGCGAGACCTGCCTTGAACTGGGCAAGTGTCGGGGCAAGAGCAATGTGGGATGGTAAATTGTTCCACAAGGTGACAGTGTGGGGAAAGAACGACCATTTATGATAATCAACTCTAACTTGAATTTGCCGAAAGCTGAGAGGATGCATATGTCTAGTTAATCTGGCGGGTTTCTGAATGTACTCTGGCATATTGATAGCGACAAGGTTATGATAGATTTTATAAAACATTAATAGTCGTGCCTCATATCTGCGATGTTCAAGCAGCCGCCAATTGAGTGAATGCTTCATTGCCGAGACACTCGCCTGGTGAGAAAAGTTGGATTTGACCCACCGAGCCGCTCTATTCTGTACCATCTCCACTTTGTTGATGTAGGTTTGGGTGTGGGTGCTCCATATGGTGGAAGCGTACTCCAACTGGGGCCGGACCAAGGTCTTATATGCTAACTCCCTTACTTTTTCGTTTTTAGTAGGGATATTTCTTTTGATGAAGCCGAGGGTCTTGTTGGCGTTAGATGTCATTCTATTTATATGTTTGTTGAAGGAAAGATCAGAAGTGAAATCAAGCCCAAGATATTTAGCGCTGTTGACAGATTCGAGAATTTGACCATGGAGGATGTAGTTGTGCTTGATGATGTTTTTGTTTTTAGTGATGTGTAAGACTTGACATTTGGAAGGATTGAACTCCATGTCCCATTCCCTTTCCCAGTCCTCCATCATATATAAAATCCCTGATGTAATGTAAGTCAAATTTAGTCGCTATTAAAATGAAGCATCATCTGCTTATCATCAAGGTGTATACATGGTTACCGATGATCACTTTATATCATTATCGTACGCTACCAAAAGGTATGAGTAAATACAGGGCGAACAGACTCAAGGCCGAGTGATCTAAAAACTTCCAAGGATTGTTGTGTTACGAATAAAACTGTTAAATAAAATACGAGTCCATCGTCATTTCATGTTATATCATATGTATATTAATATTGTGATTATAACGTATAGACAGTGTCATACAGCGTTGTGTCATAAGTGAACGTACAACGTCTCGACAATGCGGCGTTGTCAAAACTGCATTGGCGAATTTTGGGAAATGACAATTCAGCCCGTCAACCTACCTGATGCTCATAGAAATAGCAGCCCGAGTCGGCGTGGGAAGACGTGGAAGTAAACAGTCTTGGCTTTTATTCAACAAATCAAAACAATAAATGTTATCTTGGATTCACGGATTACTGCTCAAGTTTTGCAATGCATCCATCCAGAAGCAAGTCTGTTTTTATTTACCTTACACGCGATTGGTCAATATTGTTATTCGAGGGCGGAGTTACGTCGAATGTATACAAACTTGTCGGTAATCTTCGGAAACTGTGAATATGGCGCGAAATCTGAATGTAAATATTATTGTTTACAGTACATGGATGCGGCCTAGATTTTTAAAGTTATTTTTTGGCAAGTGTATTTTGTTTGTAGATTTGGCATTATCACCATGTGATTAACTTATGTCTACGTTATTAATGCAATAATAAACAGATTTTATATCGATTTTTCAATCAAATCCATTTACGCCCCTTTAATTCCTTATGATTTATAGTGTTGGTCATTCACATTGTGTACCTTAAGTATATAACAATCATACATTTGCAATATTGTTTTGGTACAAAGAAATGTTATTTTTATTTTATATACTGTGAACAAAAAGTTTAGCAAGTTTTACAACTTTTATTTATTTCCTTTGGAATGTAATTTAGTCAGACATATTACTAGTACAAATTATAGAGTTAATGTCTTCCTACGAAATAAAAACACGTAGTGAGAAAACTCATTCAACAAAACATAAAAAATTACGTTAGAACGTCTTAGAGGTCAATACCCATAATTCACACAAATGTCAGTATCTTGTGTGTCCTCCACGAGCACTCATAACAGCAACACATCTCCTTCTCATGCTTGGAATAAGATTCCTAACAGTCTGTAAAGGTATCCGCTGCCACTCCTCATGCAATGCGTGTTCTAGTTGGCGTACGTTGGTAACGTCATGACGCCCTCGAACTTGTTTTACTAAAACGTCCCACAAATGTTCGATAGGTGACATATCCGGAGATTTAGCAGGCCATTCTAATGTGTTAATGTTGTTACGTTCTAAAACGTCCATGGATTGTCTTGCTACATGTGGTCGTGCGTTATCCTGTTGGAAGACGTCTGCGTTTCCTTCCTGTATAAATGGCACAACAACTGGCACTAACACTTCCTCACAGTATCTTGCTGCTGTCAAGGTTCCAGGAATCTTAATAAGACGAGTCTTGTCTCGATGACAAATGCCACCCCAAACCATAACGCTTCCACCTCCGTATCGGTCATGTGGTTTGACGTTAGCTGGATCATAACGTTCACCCACTCGGCGTCATACACGAACCCTACAATCAGAGAAACAAACGTTAAATCTAGATTCATCGCTGAAAAGAACTTGGTTCCACTGTTGTTGAGTCCAGCGTCTGTGTGAGCCCATCGAAGACGTGTTTCACGATGATGAGGCGTTAACGGCAACCCTACGTATGGACGACGTGCACGTAATCTAGCGTTACGCAGTCTATTCCGTACTGTATTAACAGAAATCCTTAAGCCTGTTGCAGTCCTTAGACGAGCAGCTATAACACTATCTGACATGAAGCGGTTCCGTCGTGACGTCGTGACGATGTAGCGGTCTTCTCGTGGCGTCGTTTTTCGGGGTCTTCCGGACCGTAGTCTATCAGAAACACTTCCGGTTTTTTGAAATCTAGCCTTCAGACGACTGATGGTCGATTCATGAACGTTTAACTGTCTTGCAACATCTCTAGCCTTCATGCCTGCATCCAACATGCCAAGAGCATATTGACGTCGTTCTAACGTCAACCCTGGACGGCGTCCCATGATATTCTTTCTGAATTATTGAAGCGGCTTTCGTAGTTTCAAAGCAAATGGAAAATTATGACACATGTTCGTACAATTTAATCGGTCGAAAGTAGGACTGCACGTGCTCCACGCACTTAACGCTTGATTGAATAACGTGGCCTCACGTATACACTCAGGTGAAAATCTAGCGGTATACACGAGTTTTTCTACATATTGCACGTTTTGAAAAACTTGCTAAACTTTTTGTTTTCAGTATAGTTAGAAGCCTATCTTCGATAGCTGATTTATCATATTGTCATATTGAATGCCAATACATGCAATTTGCATGTATAATTATGATTATACTCTCCAGGCTAGCTCAGTTGGTAACACGCAAGTCTACTGATCGAGGGATCGTGGCTACGATTCCCGGGCGTGGCATACTTTCGTGGAGCTCGGTCATGAATAGTGATGGTCCCATTATCGCCGACGTCGCTCAAATCGGTGAGAAAATTTTCAGCGACGATTAATCGATTACGATTTCTGTGGACGGCGACGCGTCGCGGAAAACTAGCCCGAGATAATTCACTTTCGCGTGCGCGATATAATGGCGGATTCGGCAGAAAATGTGTTCAAGAACAATTTTTCTTCGACGTAACCCACGTGCCCGATGCCCGAGACGAGTGATTTCGCCGACGAGAGAGCGAAAATCTTAGTCAGTAGCCCGATCGGGCGAGTCCTCTTTGCGTATTCGAATCATGTTTGTATCCGAAAAAGGTGTACTCGAACGCACTTTTACGTTAACTTTTATCTGAGACTTTTGCGTAATTACTCTTTTACACATTCATATTTCCATTACGTAATCAAATTACAGATAAAAAAATTTAATGTTGACTAGCAAACTCTTTTGTCTTCTAAATGATAAAGCTTAACTTTTGGTCAAGGTCATTTGTCATAAACGAATTTTTCACGGAGCGCGATTTAAGGCTACCATTTAAATAAAACTAGCTGCCATAAAGCATAGAGATTGAAAGCTGTTCATTTCATGATGATTTCTCAATAATGATGTTATGGTTGAAATCAAACAACAGTAATTTGAAGTATTAAAAACGTCAGAGTAAATGTAAAACATTCGTCCCCAAAAATTTTCGTACTCGGCACGTTATGGATTTTTTTCAAATATTGTTTTCAATGTTGGAAAATGAGCCTATTTAAACGAATTTACAATAATTGTTTAGTTCAAAATTGAAAATATGTTATTTGATTAAATTGATCAGAACGGACCTTTGGTGGCTCAGACCCTGAAATACTGGTAGCCTCCTCATTTGTGAATTATGTAATGCCCTATCATTTGATTTCATTATATCATAAATTGCTGGTCACTTTGAACACAATTGCATAAATCTAAAGTAGATAATGTGACTTAAATTATTTTGAATGACATTTCCCAGAAATATAAAAAAAACAGATTAGTTATTTTGTTTCATGTCTTAGATGTACAAAAATAATATATACATTGTAAAGGACATTTCTCTGTAAAATGCCTTAGGCTAGTGAATTTCGATTCGAGCTAGTGAAAATTGCTACCCGGTAGCCCAACTAACCATTGACACAAATAAACTTAAAGACATGTAAAATACAGTTTATTTTGTTGTTTTTTTCCACTCAGATGAGTGAACTGGTGCCATATTGTTCACATTAAGCTAAGAAGCAAGATAAGAAAATAATAAATAGATCTAATGTAATTAACATTTAAATCATTGAAATAGATGTATATTTTGCATGTTTATGTAAGACAATGACTAGAATTTAGCTATATAAATTTTGGCATCCAACCGATTATAATCGGAAAGTCAGTCGGTTGAGCCCAACCGATTCCTCCGATTAATCGATTGTGGATTTTCCAACCGATTGCCATCACTAGTCATGAAATTATTTCTACGGCCATTCTCCCTCCTACAATGTTTTTAATTGTGTAGGGCAGTTGTCAGTCACTGACGAAATCATTCGCTCAGCAGTTTGTTAACAGCTAAATCCAGTGACTAGCATTTCCAGGAGGAGTGAGTCGGTTGACTGATCGCCGTTATATGACCTATACACTATGTTGCTACGGCGTTAAACCCAACAAAAAAGTATATGATTCCAATATAATGAATATATAAAATGCATATATGTCGTAAAAGTTTCATTAAACATTTATTATTTCATTAAGGTATTTGTCCAGGTAAAATATCGCCAGAGTAAAGATTTTATTCACTCTCATTCAGGCAAGTCAGGTAGTGAAAAGGTGTTGTAATCTTACAAACACTTAGATTGCAAGTCCGGTTTCAATTATGGAATTAACTTCTACTTGAACTGGATAAAATGGCGCGTGCTGTGTCACTGTTTAAAAAGCAGATATATATTATCATTATATAAGCTATCTAGAGTAAAGTAATGGAATGGATGAATTCAAACATAAGAAAAAAAATCCTTTAACATTATTAAATATGTAAGAACCTACCTGCGTTTATTCGCGGACACTCAACAGTGTTTCAATTGATAGATATGTAAAATCAAATTTGCAAAGCCATCGATGGAAGAAAATCAAAATGGATGTTTTGCTACACTACACTATACTACTGTTAGAAAGCGCCTGTTTAAATTGTTTGGTACTAGGTGGTGTAGCCGCCCGGCTAGCTCAGTTGGTAGCACGCAAGTCTACTGATCGAGAGATCGAAGGTTCGATTCCCGGGTGGGGCATACTTTCGTGGAGCTTGGTCATTACATTATTGCTACGGCCATTCTCCCTCCTACCAATGATATTTTAATTATGTAGGGCAGTTGTCAGTCACTGACGAAAGTATGCGATTAATAGTTGGTTAACAGCTAAATCCAGAGATATAGCCTTTCCAGGAGGAATGAGTAGGTTGACTGACTGCCGTTATATGACCTATACAATGTTTTGCTACGGCGTTAAACCCAACAAAAACAGAAACAAAAGAAGCAGTAGAATTTGGTAGTCGATATAATAGTCCGATCATAATAAATCTTGACGTCCAACAAATTGTCGCCTCAATCTAACAATGTTCTATTTTTTTTAAAAAATGAGATAAATATCGTCGCATTATTGCAACTTTGTTTAACTAACATTTTCAACTTTTCGAGAAAAACGCATTTGAAGTTTTAGAGGCGTATATTTCACTTATCCTTTGACTTATTTGGACAGATTTATATCACAACATTCCGTTTGATGCACAGAATATGAATATGTATTAATATTTGCACTTTTATTTGCGCTTATTTATTTATTTGCATATTTTTGTTTGGAGCATTTTCATAACAATTTTTTTAAAAAGTGAATGCAGAATTGCTCTATCGGGGGATAGAGCACAATTTCAGTAATAAAAATGGACATGGAGCAAATTTGTAGTAACATTACTACTGATTTATCATTACAATATCAACTAAAATCTGCACGGAAGTCATTAATGTTGCAAAACATTAATTCACACATTAATATGAAAAAGAATAATATTTTATTAACAATCAAGGATCACGAAAAATTTCATGTCAACAACGTGCATTAAATATAATTTATGGTTATGAATCATATTACAATTGTATTATATAAATATAGGACTTTCATACAAAACTACTATTAACAATAGTCGAATAAGCCAATTAGAAAAATAAAAAACCTAATTAGAGTAATAAAATGGTATACAAATTCTGTTGTAACTCTCTATGACCCCAAACTGGTGCCTTTGATTTGCGATTCACACCAAAAAGAGACTCATCTGATTGATTGATTTGTTGATTGGTTTGTCGGTCGGTCAGTCGGTCAGTCCGACGATCAATCGATCAGTCGGTCGGTTAGTTGATGAGTCTGTCTGTCTGGTTCGATCAAGTGATTGGGTTTAACACCATGTTATCACAAGTTATGGTCATTTTGCGGCCACCTGCTCACCTAACTTAGTTTTCCTGGACCGATGTTTTTAACCTGTACTCACTTATCCTTCCTCAAGGCCGACAATATCTACATAAACCTAATTGGTGGAGGAAAATAAACATTATTGTCAAAGTTTCATGAAAGTGTACATCCAACTCGGGTTGGTTTTGAATCAGAGACTGCTTTGGGAGACTGGATTCAAAAACCATCGCCTTATCATTACTCAAGATAAAAAGATAATCAAGTAGGATAATCAAAAGGTCATTAAATCAAAATTATAGTTTAAATATAAAACTATTGAATTTGATGTGATCTTACAATACATTTAAAACATTGTGTTTGAGACCCCTTGTCAGCATTAATTGTGATAACGGCATAAATTGCACGAGGCCACATTAGCTCTTTTATTCAGTTTAAGGGTTTAAGTCTTAGGTTTCTTATAATTAGACTAAAAGACTATTGAATGAGTGTTATATCTATGTATATCATTAATATGTTGTTGATTTCTGTGCCAGGATCTGCAGCTGTGTGGAGGTTGTTTCCTGGCCAGTTATAAAACTACTGGTGCACTGAATAGTTGTATACATGTATAGTGTTATGGAGGTCACATTAGCTTTTTATTTGTGGCAGTCATTTTGGTTCATACATAGAATTATCATAATACAACTATAATATTTGCTCCAATTGCTAGATTCGAGTCTTCTTGTTATCATCTGAATTAGTGAGTAGCATTTGCTTTGGTTAAGAAGAATAATAAATATATGTATTTAAGTCTAATGTCATAAGCACTATTGTATACTATATTAGTGTATATAACTAGTGCATTGAAATTAAGTTAGACTTTCCGTGTTATGATATTACAACAGTGATGGGTTATCACCATGTTAAGCTACCAAGCTTTGCAGTGAGTATAGAGAGTTTAAAGGCTCTAATGTTCATCCATTTCCTAGTTTATGCCCTATTTAGTTCGATACTCTATGCCAGGAACTAAAAAAACAGTGAGGATGATTTGCTTGCAGCTTAATATTTTGCTACAATTGTAACCACAATGTGACCTGTGTCTGCATTTGTGATTGGTCTGGTTGGATTAAGAGCACTTAAGTATTTAGTTTATTTGGAGAGTGCAATGCAGTATTCAGCATTACATTTGTCACATAGTAGAATAACAGAGGTCTGATTGGCTAAAAGGGTGATTTAATGCTGATATGCTCTAGATCCATGAGATGAAGCATCACTGCAGTCAACTGCGCATAAAAATATGTGAGATAGAGCAGAACGGCACCGAACAATTTTTCTGTGACGTCAAAATTAAGTAACCGATGATGTCCTATTAAAGATATCGCTCTTGCGATTCCAATGATATAAAAATCTCATTTTTTAAAAGAACAATGGAGATATAGCACTTCTGCAATAATGCGACGATATCCCACGACACTTGTATGACAGTGTTCTATCTTTTAAAAAATTATCCAGACTCTATCACGTCAAACAGCCCAACCCGCTAATCGTATGTTGTCCTATTTCCACCCATTATCTCTGCTTACAGCGTAAACATTGCTCTATGTCCAGGACATCGATCAATGTTCGGGCTGAAAATACTGTTAGCCGATCAAAAGAAGTGTGTGCCACTCGTTTCAATTCTTAGTTGAGGCTAACAATGCTCTAACTCCATAGAAGCTCGTTCGAACATGGCTCTATCTGATTTCGACAAGTCTGAGTACACATTTGATTATTGTGTTTTTGTTATCCAGTGGCGACGATGCACTGTGTATACCTAAAATTATATGTATGCTGCAATATAGACACTGTTACAAACTCAAAATATCAGAAAATTTGCAAAAATACCAATAAATTGTCTTCTTGGAGATAACGCAGTGTAAGAACGAGATGCATCAACCAAAATAACCAAAAGTTTCCAAAAATATTTTTGCATTTTTAATAGTATTATTAAAAAAATATTCCATCATATTCCTATTGTATGTGTTGAAATACATTTTTAATGTGCCTACCAAGTCTCATGCCTTTACAGATTGAAAGAACTCAAGGCATGCCTTTTGAACTTTTGAAGTCGATTTACCCAAAGTACACATTTGGTAGTTAAGACATTGTTAGGGCGAGGCGACGAATTGCAACAAAAGGTTTTGGGCGTAGTTCTACTGCCAAACATAATATAAATAACCAATAAAAACACTAACAAATCCAACCACAGGTTTTGGAGAAAAATTAGAATTAATAACGCGTTCGTAAGGTGATTGCAAACGTACACCATACTCTCGAAATTATCGATAACCGCGGCCAATTGTATAAATGTAGGTTAAATTAAACCGCTTGGGTAAAATCATGTATTGTTAAAACTTTCGGTAAAACACTGGGTTAGTGATTGTATAAAGGTTTGGTTAAAATTAACCAGGGTGATTTTGGGGTTAGATTTAACCCACCTCCAGTAACTGGGTTAAGCATTTAACCAAAATAAAAATGAATATCAAATACTAACCAGTAACACCAATCGATTTTTTATTTTAAAATGTTATCTGATTCTTTAGATAATACAAATTAAACATTAAGTGCTTAAAACAGAAGTTTCGACGACAAAGTAGATGACAAGCGTCCCCAAACCATTTCGTACCTGGGCTAAATTAATAATAAATCTCATGCATTTCATCAAGACTATTGAATTAAATATAAGAATGTATCAGCATCTTTATGACAATGGTAGATAAACAATAAAAAAGTTCAAATGTACAGTGTTCCAAATTTAATTCCTTTTTCTGTTTTCATTTATCATATATAAACACGTACTGTGTCTGGGATTTACTAATTTTATGAAAGTGGTGGTATCATCAAGAATGTATTCCTGTTTAGATGGCTAAAATCTGGTGTGTCTAGTCCTATTTGGTTGAGTTCCATGCTAGCATGACTAAAACTTTCAAAAGCATAAAGTACAACAGTGTTGTTAAATCTTCCATTCAACACCAAGTTAAACCATTCAAGATACTGATATCTTACCAAAGAGTTTAAAGTTAAATAAGCTTACCTTTACAACATAAGTCAATAAAGTAGAGCCCTGGTTGCCAATGGAAATGTGTCATTTAATGTTTATATTTATGTAAGTTCTCCTGAGATAGCACTTTCATTTTATCCTGTATTTTTGGGTCTCCAACACTTATGAGAAAAATCGCCAAAAGTTTGATTATATCGAGCGAAATGGCGGCCATTTTGTTTCATTTTTATTTTGGTTAAATGCTTAACCCAGCTACTGGAGTAATTTCAATCCGTTAGTCAAGACTTTTATGAAGATAGGTAAAAACAAGTTAAATGTTCTATTTTGAGGGTGTTTGTATGATGAGTCAAAATAATATATAATCTGTTCTTAGATAATTTAACAATTATGAGGTTAACATTTACGTATTTATAAGCAATCTAAAAATCATAATTACACAGAATCATTACAATGATATTTGTGGTTGTACGAAACCGTTCGGGAGTATAAATTGCAATAAAGACAAGTAGTAATAGACTTGGTATGATTGAGATTCAGATAGTTCTCTGTTCGGTGTCGCTTATGAAATGGACATAATCAGATACAAACATTTAACCTGTACTTTATCATGATAAAATACATTGTTACTGCGAGTTAAACATCTAACTAATTGATAGTTCTAATTTCATAACATAGAAATACATACATAATATATGTATATAAATGCATTTGTACAAATGTATTGTAAATATCATGCTCAAGTAAATTCTGTATTTATAACAGGTCATTTTCATCTGATGTTCGTTATTTCTCATTAGCTTGAAACAGTTCACCTTTGCGCATTTTCTCTGATTTATTAGTACAAAACCACTATACTGAGCAAGCATCACATAAAAAATATTTACAAGTGGGTACCATATTATATGTAAATAAGGAATTATTAAACAATATAAACAAATAGACTATAATTGTATATTCCAACGTTAAATTTACTAGTATAGGAAACATTTTGGCCTAATAAATTACTGTTTACAACTGATAAAAACAATTGAATAACCACTTTGTCAAAATACAATTTTTTACAAGTTCTCCAAAAATAGGTACTCTTAAATTGTTGATCATAAGTCAAGTTACCGGTTAAATTTTTTTCAGGGTTTTACTCTGATCTCGATACACATTTAGATGACAAAAACCAATTAAACATTTTGTTGCAATTTGTTTGACGTCAAGGTGCATACTGTTCTAACTTGAGGGGTCTATAAAGAACATATTGTAATGGGTCTATGTTATAGCAATAGCTTTTAAATTGGTCTGTAGTGTATTTGTCTTTGTGGTACATTGTTAATAACTGCTATTGAAGAGGTGCTCTCATTGAATTTTGTCTTTCATTGTAAGACATATTTCTTGGAGACAAATAACTTTAGGAGAATAATTGGTAATTAAAAGTAGTAGATCGCTGTAATTTGTTTTAAGACCACAGCAATTCCATTGAAGTATTGATTAAAACATGTCTCAACGATGATGTATTTATATAGGAAACTTAACAGGACTTATTGCACGAGTCTTGGATCGTGGCGGGAAGAGGCGCATGTCCTCATTCTCAATCGATTGGACATCACTCTCAGACAAAGCATGGTATCGATTAGAAAGGCAGGGTCCTTCATTGCTTTCTTGACCTTATCGTTCAAGATTATTATTTTTTAGGTGATTATCTTGTAATCACTCGTTCAGGAGAAGCTTGAGTTCTTCTCCCATTTTTTTTGTTTAGAAGATGGACCTTTCCTTGACTTTGATAAAGAACTTGATGTTTGTGCATCACTAAATGAGACTTGAGTTAAAACGGATTGAGTCTTCCGGACTGAGCAAGATCATAAAGTGGCGTACTGGTTGCCTCCACAACTTGTGCATTTGCTAGGGTGGTCACAATTTTCAATGTTTTCATGATTTATGACACATTTTCGGCAGATGATCTGTCTTAAGCATTTGCTTTCATGGTGACCATACCTGAAACATTAAACGCATTGCATCGAATTTTGGATGAAGACCTTAACGCCTACTTTGAGGTATCCAGCACAAAGCGATGAAGGTAGAATTAGGGTTTTAAGGTGGCAATGTGTTTGTTGGAAGACGTTTTATTTCATTTAAATTTATTGTAATGGAGACGGATCTCTGGTTTTATATCAAACTCCTGTTTTTAGATTCGCCTTATTTTGTTTTCCGAAATATTGTCTTAAATTAAGTTTGACATGAAATACACTTTTCACAATCATTTTCAAAGTTGTGAAGACCTTTATTAAATGCAATACGTTTAATAGTCGCTAACCTGACCGCTAGTGTTTATTGTTTGGGAATTTGCCTCCCTTAGTCTTATTCTAATATAACTATACGGTAAAGCAGCAAAACATATCTATAACTTCATCTGAACGTTTGGTACTCCTTCGTAAGAGCGTTTATCAGATTGAGTCAATTATTGTATAGTTTCATATTTTGCTAAGTGTTTTACTATGTAAAGAAGACTGGTCGAAATACTTTCGCCTTATAAAGTAAACATTACCGATTGTGTGAGGCAAACAATGTAGTATTAAAATCAAACATATTTATTGAATCTAATTCACATAAATCGCCCAATCTGTACCTGCTCAACCTCAAGCTATATGTAACGACTTCGTATCATATTTCCATTCATTCAACTCTGAAACTTTTTTGCAATGAGCCATAATACTTGTACAAATCATCTAAATCATCATAAGTTTGAGGTTTAACTAATTTTGTGAATTTGCATCGTGATGTCTTAGATGGGAATTTCGCACTCATGTAAAATGTCCAAGTGCTTATTGTATCTTTACGTTAAACTTAAATATGAATTTTGCATCCAAGTAAAATAATCAAATACGAATTCCAACTTAATTAATAGTTAAATTCACGCCATAATAGATAATTGAACCATTTACAGTATGTTAAAATACACATATTTGAATACAGCCAAATACGCCTGTGAAAAATTCAAAATGTTAAGAAAGAAAATCGATAGAGGATCAATCTGGCTATTTGTATACTATGTATTATGTCAATAAAATATGTTTAAACGAACTTTACTTGAAATGAAAATGTGTTTTTTTTCCAAGCATAACACGCAAACAAATGAACTAGCGAAAAAAATTAGGCCTACTAATTATTTGAATAGGTATTCACTAATACATTTTTGAAAGTTTCCACATTTGCAAGCTTTAACATGAAATTATAATGCGTCGTGGATTAAGCACAATCTATTTTCGGAAAGCAATCACAAATAGCAGTTATTGCGTTGCATTCAACTAGTATAAGCTTGTGAAATAGCGTACACGTTTACGCCCTGACAAATTCTTCCTGATTTTATTTCGGCTCATAAACTGGTTTAAATAATTTGGATTGATTTTCAACAATCACGAACGTAAGTTATTTGAATTTATCCATTAGATTTAAATCGGTTAACAGATATAAAGGTCCATTTTTACTAAGGTTCATGTAAGTTGATGTAGTAACGTTTAACAACCATCGATGTTTATAGACGCATCATTATGAAAACTTGATAATTGTAGTAAAGATATAATTTTTTCAACTTCATTTGTTCTTAAAAGTAAATTAAACATGAGTATAACAAATAAATTATACGTGAAATCCATCTATTGTGTTTATACTAGCCCATAAATGTGTCTCTTACTTTTTTAATTTATGGAGTGTACACCTTACTTTTGTCAAAGTTATTCCAAGTTTATCATCATGACGATTTGCCTTGATATATTGAGTTAAAGTGAAGCTTTGACGATACAATGGGAAAATCTTGAAATGAAAAGCGGAAAAATAGTAGCAAAAGAGAAATCCCACAATTTCACAGGGAAACAAAGGGACCAAAAAGGCCGGAAGTGCAGTTTTGTTTTTGATGGCTCAAATAATCGCTTCTCAGTGTTACAAAATACTAATACAGAGAACAGACAATCTTCCAATTCATCTCATGTGTATGATTCGTTTTTAATTTATTGAACATTGAGAATGATTGTGATTTTCCCACTAAAAAGTCAGATAATATGGACAAATTGGCAAACATTACACAAGTTAGTGACATTGTAAACAATCAACTACACAAACAAACATAGTTTACTCAAGTAGTAACGTGATTGACAAATTACTTCAATCAGGTGACCACTTGTCAAGTATTAGCCAGTTTCATATTAATGATAGTATTCGTAAAAATGGGATAGAAGTCAATGGTGATAAGAGAAACTACCTCAGTGCAAGTTTAAATAGGCCAACAAATTCTGATGTAGTGGCGTTTTTGGGTCAAATGGATTTAAAATTCTTCGGGAAACTGGATGACAAAATACTTAGCACTCTTGACTGCCTGGAGAAAACAAAGTTGATAGCTTTGTAACGAGTTGAAAAAACTCTGGCTTTATATTGATACAAATACAAAAGTGTCCAATGACAAGATAGACAAGGTAGAATCTAGAATTCATGTAACTGAGGTGGATTTAGACGGTGCTAAAAGCAAGCTATAATGTCTAGAAAAGAAAATTATTAAGGTAAAAGATGAAGTAAACTACATGAAATCTAAAGGCATGAGAAATAATCTTATATTCAGAAATATATCGGAGGAAAAAGATGAAAAGCCACTAAGAACCGAAGAAATAGTACGCAACTTCATGATTTGAAACTTAAGATCGTTGAAAATGTTGTCGATAGTATCAAGATTGAGAGCGCACATCGTGTTGTAAACGGTCAAAGAGGTCAAAGAGAAAGACGATTAGGAATAGTGTGTAAGTTTACTTTTTAAGAAATAGAGAAATGGGACGTGGACAGTGCAAAAGCATACATGGTACACTTTATAACGTGTCTGAACAATTTCCCGGAAATCGCCGCTAAGAGAAGAATTTTTTAAAAAATGAAAGAGGAAATTCCTAATAAAACTTCTTTGGCTATTAAATTAAAACCGTTGCTTTTCGAATCGGGGTTCATTTATTTATCGGATAAACAGTCAATAGATTGTTATGAAATGAGAATAATTTGTGAAAAAATTAAAGATCAATACTTGCAAAATTGGCAATCTTTCAAAAAATAATTCAAATAAGTTTTCAACTAACAATGTTTTTAAAACTAATTTCGCTTTTGAAATATAAAAATTTGATACGATTGGAAAGAGCGATGTATTGAAATTAAGATATTTTTCAATATTTTGCATTTGAGAAGCGAGCGAAAAGCAAGGAATAAATGAATGTGGTTTTTAAAACATTTATTTACCAAAAGTAATAAAAGGCATAGAAAATATGGATTTTTTTATTGAAGAACATGAGAGGATAAGTTATAAAAGCATAAGAAATTACTTAACCTTGTATGTTTGATTTTAAAACGTAATCTAGTTAATACTAGAACAATACCAATCAACAGAACCACTCTAAAATTATAATCGACCATACTTGTTGACTTTGTGCTGTATGTCTTAATAATTAAGTAAGTTAGTTATAGACTAACAGCATTCAACTTTTAATTACATTGGCCTGAACAAATAGGACCGGAACCCCTAAACAACTATAATAGAAGACTAAACGTGTTGACTTTTGGTGTATAAATTTTTAGTCTAAGTAATTGGTTTAATTATGTTATGAAATAAACAACATCAAACTAAAGTTAGCATGAAGCAGAATTTTACGATCAGCCTCCCTTCAAAACTAACGTAAGTGGACAAAACCTAATATTTTTATGTATAAATATAGTCTCATTATTTAGGTAATAAGGTATAGAACTAAACAGCATCAAGGTATACTCAAGTTTGGGTCACTATCCCTCTTGAATTATCATTTTTGAATTTTCAGATATTCCAGTTGCGGAACAAATTGAAAGACGCGGGAGCGAAAAAATGATTTTAGGTAAAATCCGAAAATTATATTATCAATTTTTAGTGGCCTTAAATTCATATACATGTATTGTGGTATTCAATTGCACTAAACTATATTTAATGTATTGATAAACTGAATTTAAATTATGTCTACAAGTAATTGACAATATGTTAACAGCGTTTTATGAAATATGATATATATCGTTTTATAGTCAAGAAGATACGTTTTTATTCATTTTCATTTAAACACGTATTTCCTTATTATGCATATAATTGCGAAGTGCTTTTGAACATATATTCAATATGAAAATTGCGCTATACAAATGCGGTATATAATAATGTAAACTAGATGTAAGAATAATTGATGAATAATAAATATAATAATAGTCATAATAGTCAAGTATCACGCTTTTGCTTAAACTTATGCAAATATTGAATGAATATTTAAAACGCATCCAAGGCACAAAAAACTCAAGTATTTTCTCCAGAATGTATACTAACACATTTTAAAATTAGCGATAAACCCCAAAGTAATGACTGTACGGAAAATCACGGAACTCAACGAACGAGATCGGAACATCCCGTCGTGGCTAAAAATAACCACAACTTCAAATCGGAAGAAAACAAATTTTCTGCTTTGATAAATACACTTTTGTATAGTAAATTTTCGTGCGAAAACCAATTAAAACTCACGAAATCATGTAAATAGTTTTATACATGAACATATACTGACTGGAAAAAGAAACGAACTAATTAAGTCTTACGGTATACAAAAACGTTTGTCCAAGGTAATCTCGTGGACACACTCATAGACCAGCTTTTATGCTCGGCGAGTGTCTCTAAATTCTGGCAACGTCTTGACTGTGTCTATTTACATAGTAACGACAGATCTCACGTTGCGCATGTCACCAAGGACTTCTTCCTGGGTGAAAACATTAATGTTTATTATTCGGAATCACGAAAATTATGTACCTAGTTGAAATGAGGCGTTTCTTTTTAGCATCAGTTTAGATGTTTGCATACTCAAAATTTGCATGCACTGTTTTCTCGAGTAAACCACTGGAAAAACGAGATGACATATCCAACACTTTACAATTTTGAGTTAGTTTTATCAAACACATTTTAAGCAACTTTATTGGCTGAAAGGGTATCTCCGTAGTCTAGTTTGCATGTTATAAAAGTACCCCACTGTTATAAGAAACTGATATTTTGAATAACTTGACCCTTAAAAGGGAACCCGCTAGAGAGAGAGAGAGAGAGAGAGAGAGTTATTATAATCAAAAGACAGTTATATTCTATTGTCTTTTTGATAGTTTTACTTGTTTTTAAATTGATGATAAATATTTTGTCTTCGTTTAGTGGCTTTAAACTAGCATTGATATTTTGCAACCGTTTATGTAAAACTATTACCTTGTAAATATGAGAAAGTTGGAT
Organism: Mactra quadrangularis; assembly: GCA_025267735.1. Taxonomy (NCBI): domain Eukaryota; kingdom Metazoa; phylum Mollusca; class Bivalvia; order Venerida; family Mactridae; genus Mactra; species Mactra quadrangularis. Next base: position 2,892,899 of record CM046309.1, read on the forward strand.
TAAGGGATTCATTCACGCAGGTAAAGGTGACTAGAAATAATCAGAAAATCATCGATCGATCTCATTACTATGGTCACTAAATCAATAACCTTGGCTATAAAGACTACAACTTTGGAATAGACCAGTAAAATAAACGAAACTTAGCCTGCTTAAAAGTGTTCTTGTTCAATTTTCTCAGCGTAATAAATAGGTGTGCACTGATGTTTAAACAATCCTCAATTTAATGAATATGCTAATTCGGCGAGGAGGCTTTAAAACTGTCGTGTTTCAACTTATCATGGAACCCTACAGTACATTAAGAGTATTTGCTCTTCAATAAGATGTTACCCTAATGTAGTGTTAATCTTGCCCTAACTGTTACACTGCAGACTACTCATACATAAAATGGACGAAAACTGAACTTTTAAATATTTTCTGAAAGAAATTCATTGCAATTTTACCACAATAACGGAAAAAAAACTAACAGAAATGCAAAATAGAAATTCTAATGCGTCGTACATTTTTGCACAATCTATTTGTTGGAAAAGTCTAATGCGTAGTACATTTTTGCACAATCTATTTTTGGCAAATGAATTACAATAGCAGTTATTTCTTAATCTGTGCCAGCCTCGTTATGAACAAATTGAAATTTTTGTCATATTAAACCAATGAAATAATACCAGTGTTTACAGCGTCGGACAAATACGTCCTTTCTTTAATTTGGCTCACACATATACTGGTTTAAATAATTTGGATTGATTTTCAACAATCTCTGACGTAAGTTTTTACATTTTTTATCCATAAGATTTAAATCAGTTAAAATTATTAAATGTCCATTCGTACTATAGCTCTTGTAGGGTGAGGTAATTAGTACTAATTATGTAATCTGTGAATATAGACTCAGTATTATGAAAACTTGATAATTGTAGTTAGAAATATAAATTTTTTAAATTCATTTTTTGTCATATTTACCATGGACAGTATTAGGTTTATTGTACCCCATTTCTAAACGGACACATTATATCCTCATGGGAAAATATGTTTTATGTATATGAATTTATAAAGGCATAACAATGAGATATTTAGAAGAGATGATGTCTTCTTAAACATAGAATAACGCTGAGTATTAGGCATGTATTTGGATCAAACGCATGGTTTCTATTTTCGCAGGTAATAAGGTTTAAACCCATCATTTCATGGAGAGAATGTGTATAGTCATTATATGCCTGTTATCCAATCCAATTTATGTAATAAAATATGTATTAAATAAAACCCATCATTTCTAAAAGTGTACTTAAAAAAATTCAAGAAATACGGAAACTGAATCAAGCTACGTTATGAAATCGGGGTTATTTGAAATATTTGCTTCTTGACTTTAAAGTAAATTAAACATTATATAAGTGTAACAAATAAATTATAAGTGAAATATAAATGTGTCTCTTACTTTTAATGAATGGGGAAGTTCCTTTTAATTAAATATACTTGTCCCGTAAACTATAATACAATGTACCATAAATTATATTCTTATCAAATAAAGTATACATGAAAGACTACAGACAAAAACAAATTGTTTCTAGAGTTTAACATGATTTAATATAGTTGAGTTGTCTATGGTTGATTTGTACCGTCCGTAAAATCGTATACGTTCGGTTTTATCCTGAACGTCTTTCTCAAAATGGAGGCAAACCGAAAAACACTCGACAATTTTGCGATAGTGATCAATTGGTTTAACGCCGTAGCAACACATTGGATAGGTCATGTAACGGTAGTCAGTCAACCTACTCACTGTTCCTGGAATGGCTAAATTTTTGGATTAAGCTGTTTACTAACTACTCAGCACATACTTTCGTCAGAGACTGACAACTTACGTACATAATTAAAAATCATTAGTAGGAGGGAGACTGGCCGTAGAAATATAACAAAAACTTGCAACTAGCAACAATTACTTTTCGGGCATTACAGGCAGCCAATATAATGTATTGTTCTGTGTTGATGCAAAAAAAACAGATTTACCCAGACATAAGCTCTAATAATGGCACAAAATCTTTCTGTCGAACCTAGGACGGCCACTGTTGAACATTATGAATCTTATATGATATATTGATAGCATAGATATTTCTACGAATTACAGTAGACATACATAAAAATACAACATTTCGTATGCTAACATTCTTATTTGATGCTTTACTTTCCTTTGTTTACATTATCTTTGTCATTGACTGCACAAAGTGATTCAGATGACCTTTGACACTTTATGATGTAAACAAAGGTAGAAACGGCCATATTCAAATACTATTTGGAAAGATGGAATGAAATCCTTAAACCTCATGACCATAAACTACATTTAGACAATGTGTAAAATATTGAGCTATTTTTTCAGGCATTTTGTTAATTGTCTAGAAATTTTAGTCATCTACGAAATGCCTTAAATGATCAGGCAATTTACAAATGCCTAAACACTTCAGGCAGTTTACACATTGCCTAAATTTACAGATTGCCTGTAACGTTGTTTTCTTGGACTGTGTTATGCCGGCAGTCTTTTATTGAAACGATAGAATTCAGAAGTACATGTATTACAGTTCGAAATTAGAATTGGAGATATATACATATTCTTCTTGTGCAATTATCTGGTTGAAAAGCATTTACAAGGAAAATTACGACAGTTACATTGACTTTATAATTTACAATTGTATTTTTGTAAATTGTATTGAATTTCAAGTTTTAAAGTTTTATACCATATTCTTTTCAAAATCCTATATAAACTTCCTTATGAACATTCTGATGTGCATAGACTCGTTGCGTGGTTAGATTTAAAATTAAGATATCCTCAATGTATAGCAGTGACATATCTCCGCATGTAAATACAGTATGTAAACAGCGTTTTATGAAATTTGATATATCGTATGGTGGCTGATTTATACGGAGCCCCTAAAGTGACAATTTGAAATACCTTTTTTATTTTCACAACTATTTCGTTTAAACGTAATATTATTTCGTTTTTTCGAAATAATTATTTCGTTTATACGAAATATTATTTCGTTTATACGAAAAATAATTTCGTTTCTTCGAAATATTATTCGTTTAAACGTAATATTATTTCGTTTTTATGAGATAATTATTTCGTTTAAACAAAATAACTATTTCGTTTTTATGAAATACTTATTACGAATAAACGAAATATTATTTCGTTTAATCGAAATAATATTGCGATTAAACGAAATGATTATTTCGTAAAAACGAAATAATTATTTCGAAAAATGTACCAGTTTTTTTGAAAAAAACGAAATAATATAAACGAAACGTATTGACGAAATAATATTTCGAAAAAACGAAATAATATTTCGAAAAAAACGAAATAATAGTTCGTAAAAACGAAATAATATTACGTTTAAACGAAATATGTGTGAACATTAAAAACAGTAATTTAAAATGTCACTTTAGGGACTCCGTAGATTTATGTCATGTCGCATTGTAGTCCTGCGGTGTGCCACATGAATATATCTTTGCGGGACGAAGATACGTCAAAAAGACCATTTTTTTGTACTATCATGTTTTATTTGGCGCCCCGCGGGACAACAATGCGACATGGCATAAATCAGCCAACATATATATCGTTCTATTGTCCAGAAGACACGTATTTATGTAACAAGGTAATGGTGACTAGACATTACCAGAAAAAACACCGACCGTTCTCATTATTTAGCTGTTATATACATGAAAATGTTAATGAGACATTGAAGTATTATAATAGTCTATATAAAAGTGTTGACCTTGGGTTTTGTTTTATAATACGATGTTTCATCCATTAATATGATTCTTATTTATAGAATATAAAGTGTTTCTTTCATTCCCGTCGTGTTCTTGCTGATTTAAATTCAGATAATCTGGTTTCTTTAACGAAATTGAGTACTTGAGGACTTACCTTTTACTTTGACAAAGCTATTACTAATACCATTAACTTCTTATTATTTTGAGTATTTGTGTGTTTGCATGAAAGATCCGCGAGTGAAAGGAAGATTAAAGTTGTTTCATCAGCCAAGTTTTTTTTGTTCTTACATGAATATGTTGGGGCAAGTATGTTGATGCATCCTTCAACTTTGTTTAAACCACTGCGGCAATTTTCCAAGGCGGATAAACGTTTTGTGGAGTTCAAGTGATTAAACTTGGTATAAAAGAAACTGAACATTTCGTCGCAAGCATACTAATTATTTTTCATCACTTGACCTAGATTAGTGAATAACTGTGGTACAAATTCTGGTTTCATACAAACAACTTTTGCTCAATTCAATGTTATACTTCCGTAGGCGACTCTAGCGGGGGTCATGGAGGTTAAAGGAAATTTAAAAAATATACCCGTCCATTAGTGCATTTTTTAAACTGGGAAACATTTTTAAGTAGCATGATTGAACATGAAGCAAGTATTCTAGGGCTCTTTTTGCTCGCCTTTGTGTACAATATAAATCTAGCGGTTGTTTCGTTTTTATTATCAATATGTTGCGTTATTCTGCAAAAAATACATACTGTAGTTGTGGTTTGAAACATTGAACCCCCCCCCCCACTTGAAAAATCTAGGATCTGTTTGTGACTTCTGACTATAAATTCTGGAATAAACAATTAGTCCGATCAGTAAAATATTATAAAGGAGACACTAGCTAGTTTCGCCATTCAACTGTAAACAGTATCTTCGTACTTAAAAACCTGAATATTGTGCAGAAAAATAGTGAGAACAGTTTATAAATATACATGTGTAAACTGTGTGTATCAATCCTAATCGAACGAAAATTGTACTTTCGGCGAAGAAAGTGAAGGTGAAGGTCGTCTGAGACCATACACACTTTATTTGCTCTGATGTTTTTGGATATTAATTCAAGTTAACAACAGAGTTTTGTGAATATTTTTGGATGTGCATGTTCATGAACACTTCAGCTAAGTGCATCTTTAATTATATTTTTATTTTTTCAATCATGGGTTTAGTTATTCTTAAAAACAATATTCAAAATTTTGATAATTTTTATCATCAAAAATCACACCTTTTACCAAATTCATGTTGTTCATTGAAATATGACCGTGACCAATTATTGGATTTAGGCTTAAATGTTTACAATAATCCTTGTTTATACAAAGTTGATACAGCTACTCTAAGTGTTATTAATTCACTCAAATTAGCTCCTTACCGGTCACAAAGAAAAAATAGATGTGTTGAGAAAAGTTCAGTTAAAACCCCTCAGGGCATTAATAAAAACAACTTGATATACCCTAAAATATGTAACACTGTAAGTCAGATTAGTGAAAATGTGAATTGCTTGACTTTAAACTGTAGATCCGCTGTAAATAAAGATTTTGTAATAGGTCAATATTTGAGGGAAGAAAGAAGAGATTTTGCCTTATTAACAGAAACTTGGTTTTCAGATGATAAAAAACATTTAATCGATACCTCTGATTTAAACCAAAATGGGTACAGATTAACAGTATCCAATAGACAAAATAAAGTCGGAGGGGGGATAGCTATAGCCAGTCGCATTGCAATTGATATTAATAAAATTAAGAGCGGGAGTACAAGAAGCTTCGAATATGGTATATGGAAATTAATTTTCAAAAATATTGCCCTTCATTGTATTGGAATTTACAGACCCCCAGCATTAGCCACTGTTTCTCAGTTTGTAGAAGACTTTAATCAATTTATTGAAGATTTAATTCCTAACTACTCTAACCTGTTAATTATGGGAGACTTCAATTTACATCTTGAAGATAGATCAACGGCTGTGTCTGAATTTTTTAATTGTATCCATTCCTTTGGTTTAGAACAGCATGTAAATTTTAAAACACATATTGGTGGTAACATGTTAGATCTTGTACTTACTGAAGCAGTAAATGGTATACATGTTAACAAATGTGATCAGGGACCTTTTTTATCAGATCATTGTGTAGTTAAGGTACTAATAAATGTTGAAAAAGAAAATATTGTGAGCAAATCTGTAAAATTCCGCAATCTTTAAAAAATCAACTATGAAAATTTTGCTTCTGATTTGAAAGACATTACTATTGAGTGTGAAGATGTTGACTCTTATGTAAATATTTTGGAGTCAAAGCTTCAAACTACTCTTGACAAACATGCTCCATTAGTAGAAAAAACTAAAATTCAAAGAACTCCAAAACCATGGTTTACTGTTAATCTTGTCTTACTTAAAAGTTCAATGAGAAAACAAGAAAGATTATGGAGAAAATATGGAAAGCCTGAACAATTAGAAGCTTTCAAGGTTATGCGCAACCGTTATCATTATGAATTAAATGAAGAAAAGGTCAAATCACTAAGTCAAAAAGTTCTTGATGCTAAAGGTGATACAAAACAATTGTATAAATTTGTTGCTAAAATGACTGGAGTAAGATCTGAGAATCCAATGCCGAAAGGCGATTCTGATCACTCGATAGCTGAAAATTTTGCTGATTATTTCTTAAATAAAATTTCAAAAATTAGGGAATCCTTGTTACAATTTCCAACTTATTCACCGCAACAAAAGGATGTACCTAGTCTTGATCATTTTAATAATTTTACAATAGAAGAGGTCAGAGATCTTATAAGTGACTTGAATACCAAATCGTCTGAGTTAGACATATTGCCAACAAAAGTGCTAAAATGTTATCTAAAAGAATTATTACCTCTAATTATTCATTTAATAAATATATCATTGAAACATGGTGTATTCCCTTCCAAGTGGAAGGAGGCAATTGTTAAGCCTCTTCTTAAGAAGGTGGGTCTGGATCTGGAATATGCTAATTATAGACCAGTTAGCAATTTGTCTTTCTTATCTAAGGTAATAGAAAAGGCTGCCTTAAATAGATTGAATACTCATGTTGATAAGAATAATCTTCTTCCAAAAAATCAGTCTGCATATAGACGTTTTCACTCATGTGAGTCAGCCCTCCTTAGATTGGTTAATGATCTACTGTGTGGTATGGAGAAATTAGAAGTAACTGCATTAATAGCTATTGATCTGAGTGCTGCATTTGACACTGTTGATCATGACATTTTATTAGAAGTACTTAATAATCAATATGGACTACAGAATAGTACACTTCGCTACACACTCATATCTTCGCCCACGGGCATGTCGAGTCAACGTCAATACTAGTTCATCATCTGTACGTCCATTAGATTGCAGTGTTCCACAAGGTAGTTGTTTAGGTCCGTGGCTATATCTAACTTATACAGGGACCTTATTTGATGTCATTCCATCTGATATATCGGTGCATGGTTTTGCTGATGACCACACTGCTAATAAAAGATTCTGTCCTAATAATCAGAATGAAGAAGCAAATGCCATTTCTGATCTTGAAGATTGTGCTCTAACAATAAATTCGTGGATGAATGAAAATAAATTAAAAATGAACAACTCAAAGACGGAGTTTATCATGTTTGGAAGCAGAGCACAGTTGAAAAAATGCTTAACCCAGTCAATCAATATTGCTGGTGAAACTGTAAAATCTGTGAAGACAATTCGTTATTTAGAGGCCTTTCTTGATGAAAACTTAAGCTTTAAAGATCACATCAAAAAAAAAAGTAGAACTGCCATGTTCAACTATTTACGTATCAAAAGTATTAGAAAATATTTGGACAAAGAAGCAACAGAAACACTAGTCCTATCTTTGGTCATATCCCACATTGATTACTGTAATCTAATCTTGTATGGAATCTCAAAATGTGATCTTAACAAATTTCAGCGAATTCAAAACATGTGTGCCAAACTAGTATTAAGGCTAAAAAAATCAGACAGTTCAAAGGATGCTTTGTACTCACTGCACTGGTTACCAGTCAAAGCAAGAATCAACTTTAAAATATGTACTTTCATGTACAACTGTTTTTCTGGAACTGCACCTGCATACCTGACTGAAATTCTTCAAAAGCCTGTACAAAGCAGATCTGGTCTTAGATCTGCAAAATCCAAAGACCTCAATTATTTGATACCAATAAATAAGAAAAAAACATTCAGTGACAGAAGCTTTAGTACAGTTGGTCCCATGCTATGGAATAAGCTACCAGATGATATCAAATTATCACCTACTTTGGATGTATTCAAAAAACGATTGAAAACTCATTATTTCTCTACTTTCTATGATCTATTCTAAAACTGACATGGCTTGCTAATGCCTCACCTTACAATTACGGTAAACATACTAAGTGATTGAGTGAGTGCATTGTGACATGGGAATTAGGATTGCCTCGCTCTCAGTCATTTTATACCTTGTTCCATATGACTGCAATGACAACCTAAATAAACTGTCCCTTTAAAGGTGATGTTTCGACACCTTTGGGGATGTATTAAGGGCCCTTTAAAGGTGATGTTTCGACACCTTTGGGGAATTGTCTGGTTAACAGTGGCGTTATGTTACACTGTTCAGGACATGTCCGGTTAACAGTAGCATCATGTTATACTGTTCAGGACACAAATTTTCAATGTAAAATAAATAGAAATAAATAAGAAATTAGTGATAAAAATGTAAAATTAGGTGGAATCATGAACTGTGAAGGATGTAGGTCCAAAAATATGAATTATAAAGGTTTTTTTATTTTATTTGTGTTATTGTATATACATATGTTTTTATGGTGGAGGGTTTTTACTTACATGTATTTTTTTTTATATAACATTTTTGTACAACGCCATTGAATATGTAACATAGAAATAGGCGTTTAATCAAATGAAAAAGTTTAAGTTTAAGTTTAAGAATTTAACTAGTGGTTCAATGGCAAATTTTCTACGATTGTCGAAATATCCGCATTAAAAATCATTCTATGTTTCACCAAATGTTAAATTTCTTTGAACTGATTTGTATTAAAAACGAATGCAATATTACAGTTATTAAACTTTTGCTACTTTCGTCAATAATATCTTTTTTCCCTTTTGTATTTAAAATTGGTTATTGTAAGTATGAATAAAAACTCCAAGACATCGCACATCAAAAGACAATTCAATGCATTCAAAATATTTATTTATAGGCAAATATTAACTTTTTTTAAAAGGTGCAAACCAAACGGGTGATTCTATGGCCAAATTATGAGTCTGAGTATCACTATTAAGATTTTCTACGACGACGTTTTAGGGTAACTTTTTTTGAAAGTTCAAAATAGCCGCCAAAATGACCGATTTTGGTTATGCGGGGTCATATCCCCGCACTGCCGATATTCGATCACTGCCTATTTTCGATCAGCTCCGGAAATGCGTCCGTTCTTAAATAAATCAACCGTGACACCGTATGCGCGCGCATCATTTGTTTACAGTGACAACTCTAAACGTCAAATAGCTGTTCACAGACGAAAATGGAGCTAAGAAAGGTAAAAACTCGTATAAACAAGCAAAAAGTTGAAAAAATGATGTAATTTTTCTATTTCCAAAATTCAACATTCATAAACAAACCATTTTGATAAAATGTGTTGAAAAAATACGTGTTTACATTCCCGTCTGCTATTGTGCATATTTACCAGGGCCCATATGCATATTTACTAGGGCCCATTTACTACTATACCTGAAGTTTATAGTATACTTAACAAAAAAAGTTACGAACACAAATACACATGTTTTAAAATTTTATTTACTAATTGGGATTTAATTGTATTACACTTTATAGTAACCTTGTCCCTTATTAAATAAGTGTCTCATGTTTTACAGCCACCTCCATCAATCAGGGGACCTTACAGACCATATGACCCTGATGATCTGAATAGGGCATACATTGCTGTCAAAAATCAAGAATTGTCAATTAGAAAAGCATCTGTTGCCTATGGTGTCCCATTTACAACATTAGTGGACAGAATTGCGGGGAGAATCAGTGTAGACACTATTAAGTCTGGTGTTTCACCACTGTTTTCTCAAGAACAGGAGGTTATTTTAGTTCAACATCTGATAACTATGGCTGAAATAGGTTACGGATACAGCCGCCAAGAGACCTTAAACTTATCCACAGAGTATGCAACTGAACTTGGATTACGGAGTCAATGCAATAAGCCCATCACAGATAAATGGCTATACAATTTTTTAGAACGTTGGCCTCAACTTAAAGTTAAAAAGCCTAGAGCACTTGAAGTTGCCAGAGCTAAAAGTGCTACAAGACAAGTTGTAGACAGTTATTTTGTTGAACTGAAAAGTATTCTTGAAAAGTATGACCTTATGGCCAAGCCAAACAGGATATTTAATGTGGATGAGAAGGGGCTTCATAGTGACCATAAACCTCCAAAAGATGTAGCGGGGAAATTCAATAAAACCCAAGCCGTTACTTCAGGCAAATCAAAGACAACCACTGTAATTGCATGTGTCAATGGAATTGGCCAACAGATTCCTCCATGTTTCGTCTTTCCTGGAGCACGTATGATAGATAGTCTGATGGAAGGAGCTACTCCAGGTGCCATGGGTACTGTTTCACCAACTGGATGGTCTAATACGGATATTTTTTGCCAGTTTATGAAGGAACATCTATATAAGTATTTATCTTCACGTAAAGATGATCATGTCCTGGTTTTATATGATGGTCACAAGTCAAACTGCTCCATTGGACTTATTGAATGGGCCAAATCTGAGAAAATCATCCTCTTTGTCCTTCCATCTCACTGTTCCCATATTCTTCAGCCTCTTGGTGTCAGTTGCTTTGGCCCCTTTGAGGTTGCCTGGAATTCAGCATGCCAGCATTTCATTCGAGAGTCAGGTGGGCGAGTCATCACTCGTTATGATGTTTGCAGTCTTGCTTGCAAGGTGTATTCCTCTACTCTCACACTTCAAAATATAACTGCATCATTTAAGCGCTGCAGAATCCATCCATTCAATCCCGATGTTATAAGTGATTCTTTGGTCGCCCCTGCCATGACCTTCACAACTCATACATTTCAACCCAGGGATTCACCAGTTGAAGAAAATGAAAAATCTGCTGAAATGTTCTTGTTGCAGAAAGGTGGCAAAGTTCTGGAAAATGTATATGCCCAGAAAGTAAGAAACACTCTAAGCAAAGTTATTGGGGGAAAATCCATCACTGAAGATGAAGTACTTGACAAAATCAGGGACCATAACATTAATCAAAAAACAAAAAAGACTCCAGTTAAGAAAAGAACCAGTATGAAATCCCCTGTGGCCAGTACATCAGGCATTCCAGTTAAAAGGGTGAAAGAATCTAACAATAAACAGGTTACAATTGACACTGACAGTGAAGATGAAATAAATGAAAATAAAAATTGCATTGTCTGTCAAAAGTTTTCTCCAGACACTTCTAAACTCCCCTATGTTATCATTGTCAACTGGGGATGCTGTGATAGGTGCAGTGGATGGGTACATCTTGCATTTTGCACACCAGTAAGAGTATTGAGGTGTGGGGCCCAATTTTTGTGCCCTTTCTGTGAGAATTCTGAAAATGAACAATAAATTGTGTGTAACATTTTGTGTAAATATGTTAGAAAATGTTAAAAAACTGTTCCAGTTAGTTTTTTTTTAATTTTAAAAAGTTTAAACAGTTGATAAGAGTGTAAATGTTGTGTAGCGCTTTCTTTGTTGTGCAGTATACATGAAAATGACATTTTTTAAGAGTGACTTCCCTTGATCGAATATAGGTTGTGACCTTGTTGTTGAACTAAAAATGGCTGCCGATGAACTTTCACTGATAATGTGATATTTCACTGGTAAGATCTTATCTTTTTGTTATATTTGTTTACATTAAAGGTTATTGTTCGCATTTCTTCGGCTTGATTTAGTATTTTCTTTTATTTGGATAAATGCTCGCTTAAAAATTACTTAGCTGATCGAATTTCGGCGGTACGAGGTTATAATGTTGTCCCATTAGCTTGTAATATATCATTTTAAAGGTTTTAATAGTTGATAAACACGTTTTTAAATACCAAAAATAAGTACTAGAAGCTTTTTTATTGAGAAGTTATACGATATTAAAGCCAGACAATACATATTTTCAATAATTCTGTAAGACAATTACAAAATATGCAACATGGTAATAGATTTTGCTTTTAAACACTGTCTATATTAAATAAAACATCATTGTCTAGTTTGATGTTTCTGGTTTAATTTGTTTCAGAGAGGATTTCCATTTTGAGTTTACAACTCGTTTTTATGTGTCGTATTTGGTGTAAATGCGACACTGTTGTGGCTATAAGATATCTAACTTCACATATCAATCGTTTTTCTGTTTGTAAATCCTTAGCAAATCAACTGATTTCAGTGTAAATGGACCAATGTTAGTTTGTTAGAAATATAATACAGCTGATAGATATCTTTCTTTTGTTTTTATCATCATAAAATCACGAGCATTAATCAGTCTGAGAGATTATATTTTCGTATTTCTAGCGTTGCAAAGTCATAGAATCAATCTACAGATGACATTGACATAAAACTTGCACACAGTTGTGTGGTTAATATGTCAAATAGCGATATTGAGCAATCGTTTAGGAACCTGAGGGTACCGAACTCATAAAATAATGATTGAGCCACAAACCAACTGGTTAATAATTGAAGGGGTTTCTTTTGTTTGCAGAAGTTCGAGATGCATATTGAAGTGAAAGCTTCCTTTGACGCAATTTAAAAAAGGTTCAATGGTTTCAACATAAAGACTTTCGATAGGTGTTGTTTTAAATGCACCCAGGGATCTTCTTAAGCCTTGATTGTGAATTAAGTCAAGCATTTGCAGATAAGATTTACTTGCAGATCCATATTCAATAGAACCGTAATCTAATTTTGACCATACTATACTTCTGTATAATTTAAGTTGAGTTTGTTATAGGACTAAAGTAGATTTAGTGATTTAAGATATTTAACTTTCAATTATTTTCAATCAGTTATAAAAGAAAGATTTTTTATCAAAACTGACACCTGAAAATTTAGATTTGTCTACAACAGGTATTTAAGTGCCATATATATGAAGTTCAAAATAATCATGAAGTTTTTTAAAACGACAAAAAATGACGTTCGATGTGTCGAATACTTTTTGAACGGTAACATTTTAGAAAATCGTCTACGTATAAAGAACAATATACTACCGGGTTTAAAACTTAAACACTATTGTTGATCTTAAGTCCAAAGAGAGTAACTGATAGAATGCTGTTCTTGTTGGCGTGTTTCAGATAAGGTAGCACCTACTTTTACTTGAAACTTTCTGTCAGATAGAAAACTAGAAATAAATAAAGGTAATCATCCATTTAATGCTTCTTTTTTATCTTTGAGAATGTCAATTTCCCATGTTGCGTCATAGGCTTTTTCAAGATCGAAGAAAATTGAAACTACATGATGTTTATTGATAAAAGCCTCTCTTATAAATGTTTTAAGTCCAACTAAATTATAATTTATGCTACATTGTTTTCGAAATTCAGATTAAAAATTACTTGTAATTCCTTTCGATTCTTAATACAAATTTAGACGTTTATTTACTATACGTTCAAAAGTTTTACATATGTATAGTGCGTAAATATTGACCCCGACCTGACCTTTCACATTTGCATCTAATAATTATCTACACATATCCCGATGAAAGTCAGTACCACGCCTATTCTACACTTCGGCAGCGATAGTAAAATTATAGAAGTGTGTTTGTGTGTTAAGTTTTAACTCATAATTTAATAGAGCATTAATACTACATTCTTATTCAATGTAATAAATATTCTTGCATAAAGATAAGGTCAGGGTTAAACTTTACGCACAATAACTCGTGAGTGAAATCGGTTTATAATTAGACGGGTCAGTATTTTCCTTATCTGGTTTAGGAATAAGAATATTTTTAAGGCTTCCTTCTAGTATTCTGAAACCATGCCAGATATCCAAATATTCTTAAAAGTATCAAGTAATAAACTTTGTGAAACTGATGGCAGATGTTTTATAAACTTAAAGTAAACTTTATCTGGACCGGCAGCATTATCCTTTGCATGTGTAATTGAATCTAATTGATCGGCGTTTGTAAATAAATTTATATATTCTCCTCATTGGTGGAATAAAAGGTAAGTTTATGCTTTCCAACTTTTTCTTCATTTTTTCTAAATTCATCAACGTAATGAGCTGTGGCAGAATCATGCGTGAAAGCATCAGCAAGAGTGTCTGCTATATCTTTAGGATTTTTGAAAAGTCAGAGTTATTACGTTTTAATTGACGTGTAGGCTTTCTTTTACGTTTACCATTTCTTTTTTATCTCATCCCATAGTTTTTAATTAATGTATTTAACTTTATTTGTGATACGTACGAATGCCAAATTTACGCCTGGTTTGCTTAAAAGATCTACGAGCTTGTTCTCGCAAGATTCTGTAATTGTCGAGATTTGCTGTTGGGCAAATCTGAATTTTCGAGAAGCTGCTTTCGTCTCCGCATTTTTCTTTTACAGTCATCGTTGAGTCATGGTTTCTTTATTTTATCATTTCCTTTCATAGATGATTTTGGTATGATTCATTTGCTATTTTAGATAGTACAGTAGCAAAATGATAAGCTTTATCTTCAATATTAATAAAACTGGAATCGATCATTTAACACAAACATAATACATTAAAGTTAATCGGATTTATTAAGGGTAAGCAATCATGGAAATTGGTCACTGTCATATTGTTTGTCTAAAAGTGACCATGTAAAATCTAAGTACATGTATTTTGTTGGGTATGCAATGAAAAGTTTGATTCCTAAAAATTGCCAGAGGCTGGATGTAAATACATTGAAAAATTACCATCTAAAACACAAATTTTGGTAATGCTGCCTTTGAAATTTGTGGAGGTACTCCCCCCGTTATGGGTATTTAAACCGCCAAGTAAAAGAAATGGTTCAGGGAGTTGATTTGTCAATTATTCTAGCTCTTGAGTAGAAACAATAGAATTCCCAAGCTGATACATCATTTCTTTTTACAATTACGTCTGTTTACAATTAATTGATGCAATTGTAAAAGAAATTATGCAGTTGCATTTTTATAAATATCTATGTTAAAAAGAAGAAATGCCGAAACTTCATTAAGTGGAGAAAATTTTCAGAGAAAAGAAAATGGCACAGATTGGAAATCTATTGAACAAACAGCGACGCCCATAAGTGTAATATTTCCATCTAGGTGCAACTAGGTTTTGGATAATTATTTTATCATCTGCATGGATATACGATATAAGTTGCTTTTTAATCTAGATAATTTGAAAATAATTTGTTTAATGTCGCTAATAAAATGGACATAATCAGATATAAACAGTTAACCTGTGCTTTATCATGATAAAACACATTGTTATTGCGAGTTTAACATCTAACTAATTGATAGTTCTAATTTCATAACATAGAAATACATACATAATATATGTATATAAATGCATTTGTACAAATGTATTGTCAATATCATGTTCAAGTAAATTCTGTATAACAGATCATTTTCTTCAGATGTTTTTTTATTTCACACAAGCTTGAAAGAGCAATTCATATGAAACAGTTCACCCTTTACGTATTTTCTCTGATTTATTAGTATTAGACCACTTTACTGAGCAAGTATTTGTCTACATTATCACATAAAATACATTAACAAGTGGGTACAATATTGTATGTAAATAAGGAATTATTAAACAATATAAACAAATAGACTATGGTTGTATATTTCATTGTTAATTTTACTAGTAAAGAAAACAGTTTGACGTTAAACAACTACTGTTTATAACTGATAAAAACAATTGAATAACCACTTTATTAAAATTGAAATTTTTATGAGGAACATTTTCCAAAATGCAATAACTTGAAAATTGGTATGTGGCTGTATTTTTCTTTGTGGTACTATTGAAGAGCCTTTAGGTAGTATCATAGCATTTTATCTTTATTGTAAAACATATTTCTTGGAGACAAATAACCTTGGGAAAATATTTGGCAATTAAAAGTAGTAGATCGTTGTAATTTGATTATAGACCACAGCAATTTCATTGAAGTATTTGTTAAAACATGGCCCAACGATGATGCATTTATGTAGGAAACAGGACTTATTTCACGAGTCTAAGATCGTAGTGGAGAGAGCACATGTCCCCATTCTCAATCGATTGAACATCACAATTAGAGAGTGCATCATATCGATTGGAAAGGCAGGGTCCCTCATTCTTTTCTTTACCCTATCGGTCAAGATAATTATCTTTAAAGGTGATTTTCTTTGAATCACTTGTTCAGGAGAAGCTAGAGTTCTTATCCCTATTTCTTGTTTGTTTATGAGATGTACTTTGATTGAGAACTAGATGTTTGTGCATCACTACTTTAGACTTGAGTGGAAACGAATTGAGGTACATTACAACAAACATTTGCTTGAACACAAAAGTCTGGTAGCACGCAAGTCTACTGATCGAGGGGTCGTGGGTTCGATTCCCGGGCGAGGAATACTTTCGTGGAGCTTGGTCATGAAATTATTTCTGCGGCCATTCTCCATCCTACCATCTCCATCCTGTCAGTTACTGACAAAAATGTGAGCTCAGTAGTGGATTAACAGCTAAATCCAGAGATTTAGCCTTTCCTAGAGGAGTGAGAAGGTTGATTGACCACCGTTATATGACCAATACAATGTATTGCTACGGCGTTAAACCCAACAGACGAACAAACAAACGAACACCAAAGTTTCTTGTTTCAGGCTTGGGCTTTGTAACAGAAACACAAGTGGTTGATTGAAATGTAGCAGTTTTAGATTGAACAAACTTCCGTGCATCTGGAAATGAAATATTCTGAGTGCCTTAACTGTGTGTGTATTTACCAGGGTGGTCACAATTTTCATATGACACCTAGCTGATGCAAACTATAAACCTGATTTCGACGTTTATTTGTCTGTTACAATAAGTCCTACCATGTATTTATTCATTGTATTGGTGTAAATTATATTTTGAATCATTAGTATTTTATCATTGCTTCTCTATACAACGCCATCAACACATAGATACCACAATGGAAATAAGGGCTTGTTCTTTTTGGTGCTATCTCTGATGTTGGAGTGCTCGTCATAGTAAATTACCACATTTTTTGTTGTCTGTGACATATCATGTGTTCTTTAAAATTATACTATGTCTACACTATGCCAAATAAATGTTGGTATTTTTAATATTATTTTTATTATTTTTAATGTACATTAAAAACTTGTCAATATGACATGTATATTACATTACATGGATCTTTGATAATGTTGACAGACAAAGAAGGATTGTAAGAATAGAAGATGAAGAAGATGCAATGATAACGTGCATTAATGAATCTCCTGATAGAAGATTGCTTAATTAATACCATCGATAATGACTTTGTAACTTTAGTACTGGAGACCGTAAATATTAATTAAAAGCTTCAGATATCCAATGACCTAGTTGCTAGAGAACATTGTAAATGTTAGACATGTGTTGTGCCCCCTAAATGAATGAGGAGTATAGGTTTTAGCGTGCAACATTGTAGTTTTTAGACACCAATGATCGTCTTTCTAACCAGCCTGTTACATGGACCCGAGTATTTAGCTCTAGGATTTAAGTAGGTTATAAGATTTTTTGTTGTTGCTTTGTTGACTTGAAATTTGAACTGACACAGGGAATGTGCTATGTTTAAATTGAACAAATTTTAGATATTAGGAAGTATAATCTCTTGTACATTTTGAAAGACAACGTTTGGAGAGTTTGTTTTGTGAACACATTAATTCCCAACAATCCAAAAAAAGCCAAAGTGAACATAGTGAACAGTTTTTTTAAACAAAATGGAAACTATTAGAGCAAGCTTTTACCAATAGTTGCAGGGGAGAAATAGACAAAGAGTGCATAAAATGCATTGTAAGATTTAATTTTCTTGAAACCCTTTAAAAGTTGTCTTATTTTAAATGAGTTAACAGGGGTTTATGTCCTCTTAATTGATTAATGTATCAAATAGCAGATACTTTAGTATTAATTTATGAAAGTTTATAACCAAGAGATCTACGTCCTGTACCGTGCACCAGCTACTTGACGTACATAAATAAACTATTTACAATACATTGAAACAGTAATATAATGTTTTCCTGGAGCTACCTTGCTTAATAATTGGTATATTTACAAGTCATGGGATATATACACATAGTCATAATACAAACAACTATACAACAGAACTACAGCATAACAAAGCACCATTTCAATATAATGACAATAAGTTACGAACATAAGATAACTATGAAACAACATACAATGAACAGTCTGATTCGAAAGTACAAAATCATAATACGACACTAGTCAGCATCATCAACAATAAACATATCTACAACAAAACAAGGGGTGATGCTATATCAAACAATATCATGCATCATTATTAACGATGATAACTATCATGCATAAACAAAATATACATATGCATGTACTTAAGCAACCAGAAAATCCAAAGAAGGACAAGCGATCAGAGTTGACCGCCTCTGTCGCCGAGCTTTCCAAAATAATATATGTTGGCAAAGAAAATATAAGTGGATGGGAGCAAACATACATGAAGCTAAACTATCTGCAGAAGCCGAGCTGTTAGCTCGTCATTAATAACCAGTGGGCGGGCGATCAACATAAACCGTCCCCGTCTCAAAGCCAATTAACTACAATGAGAAGGACGCCGTTATACAAATGACAACGCAACCGAGCTAAAATATCCACAAGCTCGTGTATATATCAAGTGGACGAGCAACCAAAGTGGATCATCTCTGTTGCTTAGCTATTGGCAATATAATAGATAACCAGAATAAAACATATAGATTGGGTGGGGATGTATAAATTTCACCGGCTACCACAAGGTTGTCTAAAATAATCAGGTTATTTCCAATTGTCAAACTCTATTATCGTCTCTCCGACACAAAATCATTAAACCACGAACTTAAATCAACAGTTTCACCAGCTTTAGCACAAATATGCATATATGCCAAAGACGTTTCAAGAGATTGCCTCGTCCCTTTCGTATCCCCCGGAACGCATTCCTCTGAGAGGTGTTAACTAATTCATAGAAACTTAATTTACAGTGTTTATATTCACATCAATACATATTCTCATCGGATAGTTCTTGACAGTACAATATTATACTATTGTATTTCTGTGTACATGGTACTGAAAAATGATAAACCATCAATTACGCAAACAGAAAATAACATGGGAATATAGAGTAATCTATCACTTTATGGCTCTAATTTTGCAATTTATGAGGAACCTTGAAATTAACAGCTGATTTTTTGCTTGCTCCGCGTTCCATCCAATCTGATTAAAACCCGATCTAAAATTTTACGCTCGCATACTCGCTAATTTAGATCTGGCCTTTTCCAAAAGACACGTTCAGGTGACCTTTTCTCATCATAATATTCATGACGAAATTGTAATGATACGTAACTTGTTTACATCGTCTACGTCACGCAATTTGATCGTAGACTGTGAATAATAGTGCTGTTAAATAAGCATGCAAACCTTGGTCTAAAAATAGAAATTACGAAATCAAAATGCGTTTAATAGTGTTTTCGTCTAGATGAAAGCTACGCATTGATTGGTCGACACAAAGTTCACCTCGACGTGACCTTCCACGGAGAAAGTAGAGAGCCTGTATGACAACGCTCTACAGGATATCTGTTTACGGAGAGTGCATTCCATCTGAAGTTGTTTTAGAATATTTAGTATCATTACAGAATAAATTAATGCAACAGTAACACTTGTTACTTCAAATCAAGCAATCAAAAATAATATTTAACTTCAAAGTGCCCTTCAATTTCAAAACATTATCATATTTTGAACTTCGACCCTGGCCAATTCGGCAAGGAGGCTTTAAAACTGTTGTGTTTCGACTTATCATGGAACCCTTCAGTACATTAAGAGTATTTGCTCTGTTATAAAATGATACCCTTATTAGTGTTAATGTGTACTCGTGCCCTTACTGTTAAATTGCAGACTGCTCATTTATAAAATAGACGAAAACTTAACTTTTTAATATTTTCTGAAAGAACTTCATTGCAATTTTACCACAATAACGGAAAAAACTAACAGAAATGCAACATGGAAATTCTAATGCGTCGTACATTTTTTTACAATCTATTTTTGGCAAATGTATCACAATAGCAGTTATTACTTAATCTGTGCGAGCCTCGTTATGAACAAATTAATATTACTATTATATTAAACCAATGAAATAACATCAGTGTTTACAACTTCGGACAAATACATCTTTACTTTATTTCGGCTCACATATATACTGGTTTAAATAATCTGGATTGATTTTCAACAATCACTAACGTAAGTTTTTTACATTTTTTATCGTTATTATTCATTAAATTTTAATCAGTTAGAATGATTTAATGTCCATTCGTACTAAGGCTCTTGTAGGGTAAGGTAATTAGTACTAATTACGTTAAACAATCATCTGTGGTTATACACGCAGTATTATGAAAAAATGATAATTCCAGTAAGAAATATATTGTACTACCGCTTAATTGTTCTGAACAGTTGTATGACAAAAGCTAGAGCGAATTTTAGTAAAACTAACAGTAGGCGGATGGCTTCATTAATTCTTGGATAAAAATTGTTAATGAATGATCGTAAACAAAACATTCGATAATTATGTTACGATTTACGCATTTGCATGGGTTAGAAATCAACCATCTCACTAAATACTTTGTATTAGTTCTGTTACGAACAGCTTATAAAGCTTAAATAGAATAAATACATTGTTTTATTCCAAAAGCAAACTAAGTTATTACAAACACCGTATTAATGAAGACATAACAAAGTCTTACAAACGTGAGGGTATCAAAATGAGCCGCAATAACTAACTATGGCCCTGCAAATTCGAATAATTCTCGCAGTTATCATCCCCGATTATCGTTTATCATGATTGTTGTAGCATTCTTATTAAAAGCAAAGCGATATTTAGATTTCTTTGTTCAACATTTATTAGCAAAACAAATCGTAATACACCGAGAATTACGCTAGTGACCGAAGTATATTTGGTGGTTTTGAGAGAATGGAGCTTCAATGTAGGCATGCGTAGTGCGCACGAGTTGTTTACATTTGTCTGCTTGTATGTTCATTGTAAGTGATTTAGTGAAGCTGGTGCATTCAATTTTTGTGTTTTATTGTAACAAAACCAAAAATACAAAAAGTACAAAAACTATAAAACTTGACGTAAGTACATAATAAAACAATGGTCCGACAGATGAATATATTCCATATTTTGTAATAAACTTAGGGGCATTTATGAAAGTAAAGTTTGAAAAAGAGTAACAATCATTTGTATTGTAAAATTATCCAGTTTCAATATCTAACTTCATATCAACATACGAAAGAATTGGGTTTCTTCGGAGCGTTCAACTGGGGAACCTGGAAAAATATCTATAACAGAGCCTTCTGAATGTTTAAGTGAACTGAGCAAAACATCATACGATCCAATTATGAATTTACTAATCCATGAATTAGATTGCGGATTTTATACTGGTAATTTTATTTTACAGGTCATAAAGTCATGTTATCTTAGTACCGCTTGCCGTTTCAAGACAACGGTAGAACGAAAATCAAATGCGCAAAATTATTTTCTTCTTTTTCAAATAAGTCTACATTCGTATGTAATGATAATTAGACTGCTTATTGATCGATTAAAATTTCATCCAAAAAATAAATGTCCAAGCACGAAATTATCATGGTTAAGTGGTAATTTTTCGGTGCAGTTAAAATAACTCCAAATATGTTTTATCCTATCTGAAGACTAACTGTTACAGTATAACAAAGCTGAAGGACTGTTTACCTCTGGATAGAAAGACTAGCTAAAACAAAGTTTAACGCTAATTATGCAATAACAAGAGATAGAGATAATCTCGAGGCTGATGAGTCCCGGACTACGGCTAAAACAAGACCAAATAAAACTTAAATCATGCAATTGGTCCATAGTGTTCATAATTTGCTTTATTTCGCAGCACTTTACATGTTACAATTTTATTATTTGTAAATGGTATAGAATATCAAGTTTAAATATTAAAACACGTTGTTTTTTCAAAATTGAATATTTACTTCTTTTGAACAATGATAGACTTTATAACTTTTTTCATTGTGGTATTTAATAGCAGTAATTTAAATTAAATGTATTTAATTGATGAAATATGATATATCTTTTATAGTCTTGAAGATAATCATTTATGTTACATGATCTTTAAACAATCATTGATAAGATATTATATCAATATTTAAAAACAATTAATTCAGAATTTAAACAATAGCTCAAGAGCTAAATCAAATAAAAAATGATAAATCACCAGGAGTTGTATTTTTGAATTAGCGTGTCTATTTAAAATTCATATATACTTTTTATATAAAACTGCTAAATATTTTTTAAACTGGAATTATTCCAGAAAGTTGGATTAAGGGAATCATTTCACCGATTTAAAGGTAGGGATGACACGAAATTTCGCAATAATCATCGAACCATCTCATTATTTAGCGGTTTTTTTCTGTTTTTCGGCCATCCCATTTATGGGTAGTGGATTAAGCAAAAAGTACAACAAGTAGTATCTCGTTTGGTAGTAACTTGTTGAAATTTAAGTATTATAGATGCAAAGTATCGTGATAATTATAATAGAACTAATCATGTATATATAAATATCTGAAAATAAATACAATGAATTACAAGGTAGTCAAGAGACTCGTGTTCATGATATCAAATAAATTACAAATGTACAGTCTTGTTAATGAAAGATTCAAAACAACAATTCAAATCGAGCTGAAGACTGAAATAATAATATAAAAGAAATATTCAATAATTTGCAAAAGATTGAAAAACGATCTTAATACCTGGTTCGGTTAAATACGAAACCAGAACACCTGATTTAAGTGAAGTCAAGTGGCAGAGTGACTGAAAGTTTACCGTGCGCGGTTATCAAAAAATGGTCACGTGATGGGTTGTACGATTATAAAAATGAAATGAAGTGTAAGATATACAATGTGTTTGTATAGTTATTGAAATGGAAATGGAGCATACTGACTACAAATATACTACAGAAAAAACTAAGGATCTAATTCTACCTATGACATACGGACAATCAATGTTATTTACTGTTGCTGTATCTGATTTTTAAGACTTTTTCTAATAATTTAGTACATATTATAAGAGCAGCAAAATGTAACGAGCTGAGACATATACCAAAAAGTTCATTAGCCATTTAAATCCAACGAAATTTAAATAAAAGTGTTGACCTTGAGAACAACCTTTTTTATTTTGTTTATAATGCAATGTTTAGAGCGTTTCATCAATAACTATGATTCTTACTTAGATGGAAATAACCGTTTCTACTAGATTTCTTACATACTTTCCTCAAAATTGGGTAAAGGTTCAAAATGTTTCAGTTTTCAAAATAAAAATGACGACATTCTCTTTTTTCCTGAAAAAAGTATAACCTTTAATCTTATATCATGTTCCTAATTTGAGTTTTCGTGTTGCTGAAGTGTCGTCAAATTTCATCATGTTTATGGTGTTGTTTTTTTTTAAAAAATGTTACACATAAAAACTGGTCCTATTTGTCCCAAGTGTAACACTTTACGCGCAAATAAAACCATCATTTGATAAAGAAACATATTGACATTCTGTATTTACGTAAATTTAGACATTGTTATGCACAACTTAGATCTGGTTTACCGCAAATTAGTAATACTTTCCAAACACTGTTGAACTTTTTCTTTCTCAAATCTATATATATATATAAATAAGTGGGGTTGTGGGTGGGTATGTGTGTGTGTGTATATACATGCATACAAACGGGTGTGCATATGTATATATATTGCTAGATTGCAAACTGTCATTCTATAATTCATATCATTGTCATCTGGTAGTGTTGTTTACCATGTAAATTATGCTCACATCATTACTTGTTCTACTTGTTATTGGCTGAAGGCCTGATACAAAATAAACATGTTGTTGTTGTTGTGACATTTTTCTTAAGGCCACAAAAAATTGATCTTATGTTTGTCGGATTTACCGCACCTAAAAATCCAAAAATGGAAAAAAAATATTTATTTCTTTTGCTCCCGCACTTCAAAATTTTTACCGTATTAAGAAATTTTCGAAGTCAAACTTTTTTGAAACTCAACCAAGACGTTTTACGGAGAAAATCAATAATTTGGGGTCTAAATTAAACGCTTATCACCATGTCGTTGCTATATTTGTAACAAAACAAGTAAAGTATTCACGTTTACATACGTCATAATAATGATTGTGTATAAAAAAATTTTGTACACGTTTTAACACATACTAAATTTATACGTCAATAATAAATACAGTGCATAACTTCCATAAGCTTTAACTCATGATACACACAGCAGTTGAACAGTTACTCCATTAACCCCACAGAGATGATCTGGGTGCGTGACATCATTTGTTCACCTTCTGCGTAAAAATAGTTTACACTATTATTAGAGGTCGACTCATGTCTTAGGAATTGAGGTAGGACAGGATAGAAATTCATTTTCTAATAATGTTCATGCCCGAGATATTTGAACAGATTGATTTGAAATAAAGTTGTAATTTTCATAATTTACCAAAAGGCTATTCTTTTGACACCAAAACGTTTAGTCAATTAATTTTATAGGGTGCTGATTCTATTCCTTCAGGATTAATTAGGTTTACTTAGCAGTTGTACGTTGTTTAGTCTGACGCATAATTTGCCTAATTAATAAGACTGCATTTTTGCATTTAAAAGTTAACAGGTTTGGTTCAATATCATTTTATAGGAGTGCTGATTCTAAAGTTCTCATTCAGGGACTTTAGTATACTGAGTATTTGAAAAAAATTACATATATTTATGTTGATTAGTCCATCCCTTATTTACTGGAAATATATCATGACTGAATTTATACACCAAAAAGTCATCAGGTTTGGTCCATCATTTTATAGGGGTGCAAATGTTAAAAATTTCATTCAGAATGATTTAAATTTGCTGAGTAGCGGTATGTTGTTGATTCCATCTCCTATTTACCTGATTTATACAGGGAATTATTTTACATAAAAAGTCAACTGGTTTGGTCCTTTATAATCTTAGCGGTGCTGGTTCTTAATTTCTATAATGATCTTGAAAGATTTGAAAGTTTGAAGGTCAATATTGAATGAAATCAGTATATTTTACAGTATAATAATACAGTACAGTTCATGTAAATGCAAATGGAACAAAATACAGGCATTTATTGTGTATGCATCATATTAAAAGCATTAATTTTATGACTATTAACAACAAATAATCTTTCTTACAACTAACTACAAGATAATCAGAGATAACTGACATTTCCCTGAAACCCAATATCAAGATTTTAAAACCAAAGGAAAAAAGACTATATAAAAAGCTATAGTTGAGAGAAAAATATTAAATATATGTAGTGCTTTTCAAATTGTATCATGTAAGAAAATAGAATAAATCAATACTAGTACAGTATCAGTCCATGTTTTAAATCTAAATAAGTATGTCTATATCCACAACTATAATTTAAATGATAATTGTGGCTTATATGCACTATAAAGTAGTACAGAATTCTATTAATTAATGTACTTTTTCTGCAAAAATTGTTAATAATATTGACTCAATAATATTGATGGTTTATATGTTGCCACCAACTGTACAAACATATTGATCGATATTTAGTTCATTTGTACTTCGGATGCCAAAGTGAAAGCATGCATCCTGTTGTTATTATCGGCATTGCACTAGCATTGGATAAAAGAAAACAAAAACGGAGGAAAATTTGGACTTTATTGACTTTGTTGAGAGTAGTTTCCTACGCAACATCGGGTTGGAAACAATTCTTTATCAACCAATATACTCGAGCATACAAATAATCTCCCTTAGATAAAATTGAAAGTTTTTGTATTTTTTAAAAATATTTTGTTTAAAATGTTTAGACTTATGATATTTTTAGTGATCAAAAATTATTTAGACAATCTATTTTGAATTTAGATTGACATTGTATTTTATTTTATAATGCGTTTTTAATATTAAGAATGATGCAAAAAGCAGCATAGTTGTTATCATCAATTGCATTCGCAACGATATAACTTTTTTGTTAAATGCGCCGTTAAACAAAAACAAATCAAATCAAGATAATTTGCATTTCAATAAACAATATAAACAATATTGCTGCCAATACAGATTTAGATCAGTCAAATGGCGAAAGATACAGTATATGACAACGATGCTGAGTCAATTATTTTGGGCAAAAGGAAAAACGGAAATGCAATGTTATTACTATAGGTCATTTCGGATAACTTGAGACAAATCTTAACGAAATTTTATGAAAACAATGTTATCCAAAATGCGCTATAGAAAATACTCGTAATCTTCTGAAGTGCTTACTTAAACAAACTATTTTTAGAAAGCAAAAATTAATTGTACATGATGCAGATATTTCGTTAATTCACGTTGACATACCATGCTTGTTTCCTATTTAAACGCCGTTTGTCTTATTTAAGACAGTTCTTGTTTCAGTTAACCACATCAACAGGAAAAGAAAGCAAAATGAATTTCTCATACAGCGCAATTACTTTTGTAAACGTGGTCAATATGATGTCTCGAGTGTAACGCTCCATAAAAAACTCACACTTTAAATAAATCTTGCAGAACTTATACAATGAAAAGTATTTTTTTATTTTGAATTATGGTATGAAGTCTAAAAGTGAAAACCAAATTTTAAACTGGTCTGAAAATTTTCACCAAAATTCTGTTGTAAGTGAATTATTTTGAATGGTGGCATTTGTCTGCCACTAGATAACTACATAATTAACATGTTAATTAAGTGGTTGACTAGTAACGTAGCTAGTAAAATATTTGCATTGAATTATTGACCATAACAGGAAATAAATATAAGTTCATACAAGTTTACCCCCTTCATAACGTGTTTATTATCTATTTTCCGTCATTCTTACCAGTTAGCGACATCTTTCTAAGATTATATACGCTAGTTATAGATAAGTGATAAATATCTGGTGGCAGAGATATGACACAATAATTTTGATATATTATAAAGCATTACTGAATTTTTATTTGTATGCATGAAGTTTCATACCTCAAAGTATGATAGAACGCATCAATCTAATTCATGTTTTTTGTTGAATAGAGTATTTTTTACTACATAGTAGAAAACTTTACTTTATGATCATGTATATTTTGCAGCAGTTTTTTTTAAAAATAGAACTATTCTATACAAATAAACAAATAAACTAATCAGGTTAGAAATATTATTTTAACAATCAATTCTTATAAAATAGAACACATTTCTTTGAAGTTTAAAGTGACTCATATCGGATTTACGTTGACTTATTCATTAAATAACTGTTTATTTCAAAAAATGTTATCTGTATTTCTTTGTCAGATTAGTTACATTGATACGGATTCTGACAAAGTACAAATAGAATTCATGGACAAATAGGGAAAGACAAGACAAACTTATTATGTGTGGGCATTTAAAAAGTGCACTTCATTGGAAAACAAAAATCATAGTTATCAAACTAAATTGCTAAATTTATGTTGTCAATGTTTTATTATTTTGTCATCATCAAAAGTCTGACTTTATTAAACACTAAATCTATATGTCACAGTGCAGCATTGTGTGTTTTTACATTATAAAATCCCTCATATTGGGCAAAATGTTTATCATACTAGTCTGAAATGAATTTGGAAATTGGTAACCACTTCAGCATACAATAAATTACTAGATAATGTGTTTGATAGAAAGTTGTTATGTTCAACATTACAGTTTAATAAATTAACACACCAGGAACTGTCCCGAGTGTAAAACAATAGTTAAAATACACTTCAATTTAGCAGAGCATACAAGAAAATAAAACGTAGTGATAGCCTTATGAAATTTCACTGATGAATTTTTAGATGTTCCAAATGTTGTAAACAAGTGTTTGTCAATTAATATCTACAGTTAATATCGATTAGTTTGAACTATTAGAAGTAAGGCACAAATAATACACCTAATAACACCATTAATGTGTATGTCTTTAGAAAATTTGGTAATCATGTTTTTCTTTCTCTGTTAAAATTTTATCTTCTCATGTATGTAAAGATATAAGTAGAAGAAAGTATTATCGGACTGTAAACGTTTTGATACTTTAAAGTACCTGTGTTGATAATGAAAAACTTACTCTTTGAATATAAAATAAAAAAGTAAAATCCTCTTTATTCATTTACCTGAACCTTTGTGGTTTTTCAAAATTCATTATAATACCAAACTTTTGAGTAAGAATTTGTGAGCAAACATCTACTTTTAAATTTGACCCCATTGTCACACATAATTATTGTCTTCAATATTATGAAAACTGCCCTCTTGGCGTTTTCTTGCTGGTTAAATTATGACACATTGGTCTCTGTTATGTCCTTGTATACTTACCTTTCACTTTGACAATGCTATTAGGTTTATTTTTTTGCGTGTTTGTCTGTTTGGTATGAGCCTTGTCGAGTGGAGGGAGAGTTCAAATTTATTTCGCTATGGGAATTTGTAAGTGTTTGTACTTATATGATCCCGTTGGGAAAATGCAAGGATGCATCCTACAACCTGGTTAAAATCCCAGTGGCATTGCTTTTGCAACTGTCCGTTCCAAGGCAGAAACACTTAGGTTACTTGCCTACGTTATTTGTTTTTGGTGTCATTTTAATAACACAAATCTAAACTTTGAAAGAAAAACACCTCCTTCATTGCCTTTTGTCTGTGTGGAAGGTATATGATTATTTTACTGTTACTGTTTCTGCTACGTTTTTATAAACCTTTTTTATAGAAAAACAACTTGGTGTATATATATATTTACCAAACATGCTTTAAAATTTAACTTGGTCTAAAAGAAACCAATGAACATTTCGTAGCAAGCTCGACTATTATATGCCTAAGCTTGTTACGTTTTGGGACAACATTTGACAAAATATCTAGGACTTTGCTGCTCTAATTATAATATCTTACATTCAGCATTAAACATAAAATACAATATAATAGCTAAAAGAAACACTGCTGGTTTTGTTGCATTCATCTGTAGATAATATCTATTTTCTTAAAAAAAACTGATCTTAGGCTTTTGATTCGGTTTGGCGACATATCACATTCCTGCAACTTGCAATGTGTTTTAGTTGATATTCATTGTTACGAATATGATTGTGTTCGCTTGGAACTTAATGATTAAGACTTCCAGTACAAATTAAACAACAGAACGAATTGAATGAAATAACAAATTAAAAATGACAAGTTGTTCAAACTAAACTATATATTTAATACAGTAATATACAATGTATATATAAAGTAAGATATGGAATATGATCAAAATAAAGTTCATAACATGTTGTTAAAAATAAGATACAAATGTAAACTCTGATAGTATAATTATGTAAGTGTAAACTCTTCACTAAATGTCTATAAACTGTTCGATATGAAACATAATAAATTCACTCTAATATTGTGATTCTTTAACTGTTGTATTATAACTGTGAACTAAAGTTCTGGTACAAAACTGTTGAAACTGGTATCAACACTCTGGTAGTTAAACTAGTATTTTACGTTCTGGTATAAGAAACTTGTATTAAAACTTGTACACAAAACTCTTGTGCAAAAACTGGTGTAAAAATATCTGTACAAAAAACTGCCACCCTTGAGTACACGACCTCAAATCTCTGGTTTTCAGGTTTCATATAATATATGAGAATTAACATCAACAATGACTCCACGATTCTCTATAGTTTCTATTACAGTTAGTTTCTATTATAATTATCGCGATTTAATTAACTTTTTGAATATTATTAAGTGTCCAAACTTATTCACAAAATTTCACTTGTTCTTACTTTGGCCGAAAATAGTGTACTGACGCTATGGGATATAGAACTCTAATTCCCAAACAAAACCCATCTAAACAAAGGACATAAATAATGTTAGTTCTCAGTTTATCTTGTTCTGGACTTTGTTTTATGAGCTTTATTGTTGATATAAACAGACAGTGATAAACTGTTCTAATAAAAAGAGTATTGAAAGTGATAACAATTATAATGGTTTATGAAAACAGGACCACACTCACGAGTTCATACATTCATGCGTACTGTATACATGCAGGCGTGTAACATTCATAAAAGTTGTCAAACTTGCAATGGGTTTTTTGGCGTTTTTTTATTTTGGTTACGTTTAGAACATACAGTCAAACTTGCAACGGCACCCACTGTAAGGCACGTAAATGTTTACATATACAAATGCGCGTGATATTTTTTCTCAATATTCATAAATTTATGACAGTGAGGTCATGCAAATTTGACAACTATACTTAACGAAACGACTAAGTACTCCGATTTCAGTATTGAGTGAAGTCTAATTTTCAACATTAAGGTCTGATTGATGATGGAAATGTGTTTTGAACCATGTTGACCATTGATTTCATGGTTTTCATGCTACCTTATCAAAACAAAACGCACCGTCTGACCAAACACCGAAGGTAATGTGTCGTTCTTGAAGCGACATTGGAGATTTTTTTTAATTTTCGCTGTGCTTATCAACACACTAATGATTTTCACTAAAACTGACATCGTGCATTTTTTGCACGATAAACACGCGCACATTTCCGTTTTTCTGCAAATGCACGACAAAGCCAATTTTGCATCAATTAAGAAGCATGAAACCATGCAAGCAGACGGCAGTATAGCCCAGTAAACATTTCCATTAACGATCGGACATAAATGTTGAAAATGGAATTTTTTACAACATTGAAATCGGTTTACTTAGGAGTTTCGTTAAGTATAGTTCTTAATTTTTGAAATTGTACCGTCATGATGTATTTATCTCTTTATGTTAAAATTTGCTCACATGTATTTTCTTTCTAAATTGTGACAAAATAAAAGTCTAAGATATGTTCTGTTCTGTTCTAATCTGAGACAAGGTTGATTTTGCAAGATACAACGGAAAAATGCTTTATTGTGATTAAAAGCTAGTAAAAATGTCAATCCGGGCGTTTTTACAATATAAGCATAGCGGCACATGCTTTATGATATTCGCGATAAAATATATCGCTGTAACATTCTTTAAACATTTTAACCATGCCGAAATAATGAGAACAGTTTATAAAGTTATCAAACTTATGCCTTTCGCTATTAATATCTGTTTTCGCTTTGTACTTACACTAAATTATTGTTAGCATAAATTCAAAACTCGGCAACCTCGCACAAGTAAATGCATTTATTGTTAATTCATGAATTTAAGTTAGCAATCTGTACTTTGATCTAAGGTAATTGAAATTGTCGTGCCGCGGCCGTGGCGTAGTGGTTAGGACGTTTGACTTCGAATCCGGAGATCGCGGGTTCGAGCCCGGTTGCGGTAGGTCATGCCCTATACATGAGTTGTCGGCCTCGTGGAAGATTAAGTTAGTACTGGTTATAGAAAAGTGACCGGGAAACCTATAGTAGGAAGATCTGGCCGTCATATATATTACCTAAATATTTGTTGTATACGACGTTAAAAAAGAAACTGCCGTTTTGAATAGATTGAATTCTCATATTGCTAAAAAAATAATTTTCTACCAAAAACAGTCTGCATATAGACGTTACCGCTCATGTGAGTTTGCCCTTCTTAGATAAGTTAATGGCCTACTGGATGGTTTGGAGAAACCAGAAGTTACGGCTTTAATAGCTATTGACATGAGTGCTACATTTGACACTGTTGATGGAAGTACATGAAATCAATATCGACTACGGAATAGACACTTCACTGGATTGACTCATATCTTCGCCCACGCACATTCCGAGTCAACGTCAATACTACATGTAGTGTATGAACTGTAGGTCCATTAGATTGCAGTTTTGCAACGAGATAGTTGTTTGGGTCCGTGGCTTTATCTAACCTATGCAGGAACCTTAATTGGTGCCATTCCATCTGAC
The DNA here is from genome assembly GCA_025267735.1 of Mactra quadrangularis. Classification (NCBI taxonomy): domain Eukaryota; kingdom Metazoa; phylum Mollusca; class Bivalvia; order Venerida; family Mactridae; genus Mactra; species Mactra quadrangularis. The sequence goes on from CM046309.1 coordinate 2,924,705, forward strand.
GTATCAGTACATGGTTTTGTAGATGACTACACCGCCAATAAAATATTCAGAATGAAGCAGCAGATGCCATTTCTGTTCTTCAGGAGTCTGCTACAACAAAAAAAAATATGGATGTATGAAAATGAATTTAAACAATGAGTTGAATAAATGTTAAACCCAGTCAATCTAAATTGCTGGTGAAACTATAAAATCTGTAAAGACTATTGGCTATTGAGGGGCCTTCCTGGATGAAATTTTAAACTTAAAGAATCGCATTAAAACAAAGTACTGAAAGTGCTGTAGGAACGATTCTTAAGAACGTGTAGGAACCATATCTAAGATATGATTTTATAATTAACACAAATAATAAGTTGTTAGATCAAGAACATAATATTATCAAAAATCTTGCAAAATTAAAGGAATTGAAAGTAAAGTACACAACAAAATTATACACTTTAAATTTAGTAATTGTCTTTTCTTAAGATGTGCTGTGACTAGTTTGCTCTTCTGTAGAACTTTGAGGTATATTCTCTGCAAACTTTTATCTTGATGCTGCTAAGGTATGTTGAGATTCTAGAAATACTTACGTGGATGATATAGGCTTTTGGGGAATTAAAGTCAAAGATTTGCTGAAAGTCTAGCACGAAATTAGTTGTATGAATTTATATATATCAAAATGAAAGCGACTAACAGATGAAGACACGAATTAGGGGGCGTGACGTTTGCATTATTTACATGATGTTATTTTTCCATTCCATTCGTCATATTTAAGTCGATATCAATATTGGTACCACAAAATAAGAAAAACATTCAATTTAGTTTTTTAATTGTATATATTTATGGTGAAGGGTTAGTACTTATTTATTATAAATATTTTTGTACAACGCAATTGAATATGTTATACAGAATCATGCGTTTAATAAAGAAGTAGTTTGTCTCAAGTATGTCATTATTAATTCCAGACAGAATTACAGTCAATGGCAGAACGCTCTGTAGAAAACGACGCTCTTCCCGAAGATCCAAGACCTTTGAGTGAACAAAATGAACCACAGACCAGTGATCGACCAACTGATGTACAGGAAAGAGAAGCCCTTGAGCGAGCTATTCAACAAAACTTTCAAGCACCAACTGAAGCTTGGAAATTCAAAAGAATGCTTCTAAAATTATCGGAGGAACTGACCGACGACAATCTGGAAGAATTAAAATTCCTTTTTTCTGGTACTGTTACTTTGTTTTCAATTACATTCAGAGTCAGACATATATTTTCTGTTGATCAAATCAAACGCGTTCTATTTTTACATTCACTTTATATGTATACTTTACTTATATATATTTAGATCATGTCGATGTGTCTCAAGAGCTTTATAATAGAGTACAGCTAAAGAGAACAAACTTAAAATAAAACAAGTTAGTTGCAAACTTGATGATCAGTTTGGATAGATATTTGCAGATTCCGTACCGTATATGATTGATTATTAATTTTATATTGATTATCAAATTATTTATGTGTGTTTAGTCTGATAGCCCGAAACAAATAAAATCATTTGTAATTGACGGGCCAAGTCAGTGTTGTTTATCCAATGAGATAAATTGTCTAACCTACATCAATATGCTTTTATTTGTAGTAATTTATACTGAATTTGCAGTTTATATAAAACACATATGTCTATATAAACTGCAAAATCAGTATAAAAAACTATAAATAGAAGCATATTTGAGTATGTAACTTACATTGAAATTGAACACATTTCTAGTACATGCATTTAATATTTGAATGTTTTCTCGTTTCTCTAAGGTGGACAAAGTGGATTGGGAAAGGGTGTTCAAAAACAAATAAAAAAGCCAATTGAGTTTTTTAGAATACTAGAAGAAAGACATTGGCTTACAAGAGACAATCTGTTAATTTTACAAGCTGCACTTAGAGGCATAAAACGAATGGACCTTGTAAGAGTTGCTGCAGAGTATGCACAGAAAATGGACAATGTATTATACTTCTTTCAACCAAGTGAATCCGGTACATAAAAGTTATATAATATTATGTAACAAGACAATGACGATTTGTCTAATATTTTCTGAAAGGAAAATCAAATAAGGTTTTATTATATCAGAAGGACATACTGTAATTAATGTTGCAATGCATACATGTATATTTCAAAGTATGTGACTGTCACTACAAAAGGCTAATATAACGATAAAAAACTAGAATTAAACTCTCCTGGCCATCCTTAATTACGATAAATGTCATATTGCTTGTAATCATGTACATAACTTAACACTTTTTTGATTTGCTATATTTCAGTGAACGGCTACAGAAGTGTAAAGTTACATTTATGTAACTGTAATTACGAGAACACAGATCGAAATCATATCCAAATGATTCGTACATTATTTTCTGAACTTGTTGGGTGTGCACAAGAAGATTTTTTTATTGTCGGACTGGAGCCAGCTACAAGTCTGATACTCACTTTCCATGTACCAGAATCTTTCGTGTGTATGTTTAAAGAATTCCTGAAGATGTCTACGTGTAGAGCTCGATTGAGAGATATCGGTATTGACATAGTTGAGATAGAAGGTGAAGATGAACTTTTCCATTGTTCAGGTAAATTTTGAAAATTTAATAATTATGATACTATTTTGTCCGAAGAAAAAATAATTTAAATATTATTTAATATTATAATAAAGTGTAAATGTCAAAACAATATTCGACAGGCACGTTACAACTAATTTTTGTACTTCTGTATGATTATTCTGTACAGATTCCGTGATTTTTCGAAAGTTTGCCATCTAAAAAATTATTACAAATGAATAAAAAATTATAATGGGTCCTAAAATTTACAAAACCAATTGAGAATTAGATTTCTTATCAATATTTTTTTTTCTTATTATCACAGATGAAGATGTAGGCACAAAATCCACGACAGAAGAACAAAAGAAACTCTACAATGTATACCAGCTACTTGAAAATAAGGCCAAACTTCTTGATTCTGCTGAGGCAAAACTTCTTGAACTGAAGAAGAAAATAGAAACTTTAGAGAATGAGAAATTTCAATGTGAAGCTTTGCTGAAATCACTGAAACCTGAATTTGTCAAATCTGGAAGTTACATGTCATCACTAAAAGATGAATTGTTGAAGAAATTCCAGGCTCTTTTACAACGACCTGAGTTGGAGTCATATGACAAAGCTTTTATATTGTCTCTTTTAAACACTAATTCGAAAATGATTTCAACAGTCGTAGCTGAATCTCACGAATCTCTTATAAAACATATGGAAAAAGAAATAAAACAGATGAAATTTGAAATAGATCATAAGACTATGGAACTTCACAATTTAGGATTGCTAAATAAATTTGAGTCGCTGAAATACAGGACATTAACTGGTTGTGACATGCGTCGCCGGTTTTGGAGCTTCAGGCATTTGGAACGAGATAGAGAAGGTATGGTATACCGTTCTGTATTATCAGTTTTCTTTTTAAATTATTATATGAATTAATTTTGTTTCTGAAGGACGTTTGAATAGTCCTTATTTTAGTGCAAAATGTTTTATTACGAAGCAAGTTTGTACCAGTCCACATCCCTTAAAGAATGGAATTCTGGAAAAATTCATTTATTTGTATTTCTTTATTTCCGAGCTTATTAATGTTTGTATAAATCAAGTCAGATGATACCATTGTGTCATTTGAGAAGCCAATCAAAAGTATATTATTTCGAATACACTTTGGACAACCACTACTAATTATTGAAGTAACATTTTATTTATATGCATTAAGTGCCTTTAATATTATGCAATACAGAATAGCTGATTTAGAAAGTATCAAGTACGCAAATGATGAACTGCATAAATAGTGGCAAATAAAGGCCAAGGTAGCTTTGAACATGACAACAAAAATAATGTGTGATCGTCTGACTCCATAACCGGCAAGCATTAAGATAATTGCCGACCAACATTAACCATAGTCAATATATATATAGCCGCCCGGCTAGCTTAGTAGCATGTATTATTTGTGAATATTAACCCCGAACTGATGAATACATTACATGGTAGTTGCACACGCTTTGTTCACTTACCGCGTTTTACCGACAGAGGTATGGGTATAAATATAAGTATTATGCGTCTACTTACTAACGGAGCGCGTGGCGCAGAGGTAGAATATTTTTCTTTTGACCGAGAGGTCTCTGGTTCGAATCCGAACAAAGCAAAATTTTTTTTTACATTTTTATATATTATATTACTGAATATATATATATATATATATATATATATATATATATATATATATATATATATATATATATATTTTTATTTTTTTATTTTTTTTATTATTATTATTTGTTTTCCTATCTCAATATATTTATTTATTTTATCTAAATAATGCAATAAAATACAGAGTTAACGATAACACAACAGTAAATAATAACAAAGTCATTCTCCCTCGCTGGCAAAAAAATGTTTCTTTGGCAGGGCTCGAACCTGCGACCTCCCACCCGGGAGTCCAACGTACTTACCACTGTGCTGTAGCGGCTTCATGATAAACGTATTGCTGTACTATCCTATTTGCGATTACGGTTATTTTGTGGATGTATGTATTTGAGTTGAATGGACCGTGAAAGATATTTATCAGATCGGGGTTAAATAAATCGCATAATAATTCTACTGATCGAGGGGTCGTGGGTTCGATTCCCGAGCGGGATATATACATACTTACATATATATATATATATATATATATATATATATATATATATGTGTGTGTGTGTGTAAGTATGTATATATAACACAAAAAGTTGTGAAGACAAATGTCTCACACTACGGGGAAAATGATATTTAGATTAATTAAATAGGCAAACTAGTTAAAGTTTTTTATAATTTTATTTTTCTCAACCGGTTTCTTCAAACTCTTCAGGAGGGAAATATACTAATATATCAAAATGACGTAGTAAACATAGTAACAACGTTCGTGACGTCACTTTCAAATAAATTAAAGGGACGCCACTCTAGGTGACGTCAAAACAGTTAACTTAATTTATGTGTCAATAATTCTATAAATTGGTTTTCTTTTTGCCTTCTGCGGGTAACACTGTCGTTGTTCATTTTATAAAATGGGAAAACTCGACATTTTGGTTCCGTTATTGAACATCTGTCTAAATCTCCGCTTACTTTAAGTTTTCTTACTGTAGGGTCTCGTACGTGCTGTCTATGAACAGTCATCCTTCTTCTTAATTCATTCGTCTCAGCAATATACTCTTCATCGCATCTGTTGCAGATAATTGCATAGACTATATTTTTGGCATTGCATGTAATATTTTGTTGTACGGACAGACTTTTTCCGTTCTGAAACTGTAATTTTTCACTTTCTATTAAATAGGGACACAGACCACAATTGGGTCTATTGCAACGTTTTACAGATCTTGTTGTGTTAATTGTAGATAAATGCCATGACATTTCATTTCAGACTACTTTCAAGAACAACTAAATAAGATGTTTGTAACCAGGTCAAAAAAAATAACACGTAAGTATATTTATCAAATATATTCTGGCAATGCCACAACTGATAATTATTATTTGAGGTTTTCTCGAATTTGATTGATTTTATTTTGTAATTTGAAATCAAGAACACTTACATAATTGTGCGAAAGATGGCTCAATCTTGTTTACATTGGCCCTCATGATTCAAGAAAACATTAATTTTTATTACATTGTATTTGTTTCTTTTAGTGTTTTTTACTCCAATTATTATATATATATATATATCACTCGTGAAGTTATTGTCAATTTGTCGTCAAAAGCCTTAACAACGGCACAATCTAGCTTGCTGTCCAAGGGTCTCAAGTTCTAACCGGTGAGACGTGATATCAACAAGGGAAAGCTGATTGTTGATCTCCGAACCTGGGAGAGACGTATGCGCTTGCGCGAGTATTTCCATGACAAGGAGAGAAATGGTGAAGACCTGGAAGACGACGATATAATGTATAAGAAAGAGTGTTCATGGACGCCGTGTGCCGGAAGAGACAAATGGCTAGATGCATATATCACCGCGGTCAAGGACGACATCATATCCGGTCTAAGGAGGAAAATCAGGCTGAACAAGTCTAGAGATGAAGAGTGAGCCTTGCAACAGCTTTTGAACGATGACGACATTGTCTTCCGCCCAGCTGACAAAGCATCTGGGGTTGTAGTCATGGATAAAATGGAATATTCCGGCAAATTAGCTAGCGAAATGGGCAATAGCACTACCTACAAAATGATGACAAACGACACCACCATTACTGTACAGAACAAGGTAAAGATAGTAGCAAACAACATGCACAGTAAAGGTTCCATTTCGAAGAATATTAAAGGATTTATAACAACAACAGCTTTATCTGCTGGGAAATTACAGGGAAATCCAAAACTACACAAGACAGGAGCCCACTTCGCACCATAGTCAACGGAAGGAATCACCCAACGGAGAAAATGGCAGAGATTGTGGGAAATGAATTCACTGGTCACTTCCGTCCTATGTTCAAGACACCACAGACTTCTTGAACAAAATACAAGGGATAAAGCAGCCACTTCCAAAAGGCACCATTCTGTTCTGTCTTGATGTTAAGGCACTCTACCCAAGTGTACCCAGACAGGAAGCCCGCGCAGCAGTGGAGGACGCCCTCTCACACAGTGTCAATCCCAATATTCCCACGGAGGACGTCCTCACCATGATCGATACCGTACTCGAAAACAACACCTTCACATTTAACGGTGTCCATTATATACAGACAGAGGGTACGGCGATCGGCTCCCACTTGGGCATGAACTATGCATCCACCTATATGGGGTCATGGGAGAAGGAACTTTTCCGCAGGTCATCTCGGCATCCATCGGCGTACTTCCGGTTTGTAGATGACGTATGGGGCCTATGGACCCATGGTGCGGAGGCACTCAAAGAATTCTACGAACTCTGGAACCAGTCCTCACCACGATACTGGACGGCTCCATAGTCGCAGACCTTTTCACGAAGCCTACAGACTAGCACCTGTACTTACGCAGAGACTCCTCACAACCGGGATCTACAAAGAAAGCTATTCCATACGGTCTGGGTGTTAGGGCGAAACGCATCTGTTCAGATGAGACCAGCTACAACCAGCATAGACAGAACATCAAGTCTCAACTCAAACAGCGTGGCTATGACGAGGATTTCGTGGAAGGGGAACTGAGGAAGGTCGACAACAAGCGCCGCGTGGATCTCCTGCAAAATACCGGACAAGTAAGAACCTTAAACAGAGGGTACCGCTCGCTCTCACCTTTTCACGAGCGCTTTCCAACATTGGCGGTATTCTCCATAAACATCTCCCTACTCTTCATCGATCAGACCGTATGCGACAGGTGTTTCCGGACGTACCCATCGTCGCATTTAGACGTGACAGCAACCTGCAAGACATACTGGTCCACAAGAAGCACTACAGGCAGTTCTTCAACCAAGAAAGCTCTTGTGGCCCATGTAGAGCCAAGAGGTGCGCTGTCTGCCCCTACATCATCGCGACCGAGACATTCACGAGCGCGGATGGCAAAACCTACAGAGGACGCAACAGGATATCTTGCAAAACTATCAAATGTTGTTTACGCGGTGTTTAGCAAGAAATGCAACGGTTTTGTGTTCGTTGGTGAAACTGGTGACAGTCTATACCAGCGCCACCTGTTAAATCTGTCCCGCATCCGCACTAGACGTAGCAACCCCGTGGCCGAGCATTTTCATTCTAACTTTCATGGGGTAAGAGAAGCTGAGCGTAATATGCCATCACAACCGCTAGAAGATAGCACCACTATACTATGACACACAACACATCGCCATATTTAGCAATTTGGTATGCGGTAAAATATAGTGAGGCAATTCATGGGTGGATCCAGGATTTTTTTCTAGGGGGGCGAACTTTTCTTAGGTTGGGCACACTTTGCTAGGGGGTTCAAACCTCGAACCACAACCACATTTTACACATGTTGCAGAAAAAATGCGACATATTGATAATTAAAGCTAAATAACCATTAAATCTATGTTAAGGTGGGTCGGTACCTTACTCGGAGGGAAAAACGAAAAAATTATTTTGTTCACCGATTATTATATAAGTCGGCATGCAGATACCTTCATGCTTCTTGTTTGTTTTCTCGTAACCTCAGCGACGTTGTCGTTTTTTTCACGACGTCATGGACGTCACAATGGTTCGCGCTAAAAGTAAAATTACCTTCAAAACAACGACGTCAATATTACGTAGCGCTGTGATAGTCAACCAAGTGTCTTTAATACAAAAAGTGCTGGACCCCGTTATTCCTAACTAGTCAGAATGTTTTGCAAAACACGTGTTAAGTTGTAAGCTTCTAATATTTTCCTAAAACCAGCTAAACTCAGTAAAAAAAGATTTGCATATGATAATGCAGTATTCTACATTCATATTTCTATATCCAGTACCAATTTAGATAATATATGTCAATAAAAGAGTATTATCTGCAATTTACCATTTTGACGTAATTTTTCGCTATAAATTCTCTTGCAGTTTCATTATAGTAATCTAATACAGATTCTTATAAAAAAAATAGAAACGGTAAAATTTCTTTAATTTTTCATATCATGAGCAGAAAAGACAGCAGAAAATTTTAAAACTAGTTGCATGTGTATAACTAACTTTGAACTTGAGATATAAGCTTTTATAGATAGAGTTATTTTATTGAACACACTGGAGCAGTAGTCCAGTGGTAGGACGCGCGCTTATGGATCGAGAGGTCCTGGGTTCGAATCCCACTGCTAATTTCCTTGAGCAAGAAATTTACCTGCGATTGCTTCACTCCACCCAGGTGTAAATGGGTACCTGCGAGGGTGGTATAATTCCGTTGCGCCAATTTGTCGGCTGCACTAATAAGCGGAGTAGAAGACTTCCCAGGGAGATTGATAGATAGATACCAGTAGCCTAATGACCAGGGGTAATTGTTGTAAAGTCGGTGAACGTGCGTAAGCATGAAACTTAGACTATAAAATGACATTACTAAAAAATTCGGAATTTTTGCTTGGGGTACATGTATACAAAGCGCTATATTTTTACAAGTATTTGTACACAAAGTGTAATCTAATTGTTCTGGATTATCATTAAATGATTGTGTTACAGGAAAAATGATGAAATATAATGTGGTTTTTTTTTTCATTTTTTTTGTCACAGCTTTATTAACGTCTCTTCGAAAATCAAGGGTCTTGTTATAAAAATGCACATAACTTAAGTTACGAACGGTAAATTTCCCTAAAATTCACCATTCAATGTCTTTAATAGTATAGATTCAAGAAACAATATCATAATAAAGATTGTTGAAGGTCACCATTACAGTTCCAGAACCTTAAATTGACTGATCCATGTCCAAACTAATCTACCAAGGATGAAATAAATTGAATTGTACCAGTCATAGTCAAAATGTCCATCAAAAGTACCAGCAAATGTAAAAATATCAATCAACAGACGAACAACAGTTGAGTTCACACTAAAGTCTACACCCTAGTGCACTTAAGGTGCACTTCATCTAAACTTGAAGTGCACTAGGCTATATGACCAGTCACGGAGATATGATTTACTGGTTTATCAAGGTTTACAATCAGATCAGTGTTGATTCAAGTATTGATAAATTACTATAAGCATGTACATGATTAAAGAATGTGCTGATTGTGAGCAGTAAAAAGTGTAAATAGCATTTTTGCTAGTTTTTGGGTTAATCTCAATTATTTGATAATGTATTAAATAATTTTTGAACATTTATTTTCATATTATGCCTTAAAGCCAATTGCTAGAAATATGCTACATTCAGTATACGCTATCGCCCCTCACCGCCAGAAAAAATTCGGGGTCATTGAGCGCAGAGAGATCGCGCCAAATGTTGATAAGAAAACACGTTTTTAGTATCTGAAAAGACATGGACCTCAATTTTGGAAAATATTATAGTTTGAAATGCAAATGTGGGATGAAAAAAGAGCAAAAATTGCATTTTTACCGTTTTGCTCCGCCCCAGCATTGCCATTAGGACGGGGATCGGGGCTAAACTTGGTTTTTAGGAAGGAAATTCCTGGGTTAATAACTTGGCCAAGTTGCATATCTGTATGATACTTAGTAATTATATAAGAGCATATTGAAATAGCCCTAGCGCGTAATGATGAATCAAAGCACAGAAGGCGCTGAATTTGTTTGGGTCTCGGAATATCAGAAAGGTGAAGGTTGTGTGGAAACAATGAGATAAAAATGTAATATAAATGCTATAAATTCAAGAATTAATGACACAGAGTGATAAATTCATATTTAATGAATTGAAAATAATGTAACATTTCAATATATTAAAACTTATCTAAACATACAAAAAATATCCTATATCTAAGCATGCAAAAAATGACAATATTATATCCAACATATCTTACAACAAGTATAACAGACAATTTATATAATATGGTCAACATGGCATTTATGCAAAGGAACAAATACATAATGTTTAACTTTTAACTATTTCTTTCTTCTCCGTGGGTTGTTCTAGCTGTTGACTCTTCAGCGTGGTTTGATCACGTGACAAATTGAATTTGTTATATAAACTTACCCATAGACGAACGCCTTTTAATTAAAGAGTTCAAAAGTGACGTTCGTTTAATCAAAGTTATTTCAATACATTACCAGTAATTTGCGGAAATGTAAAAGAAGTGCACAATATTAGAAATCTTCGACCAATCAGGAACTATAATTTCTTCCCTAAGCAGGTTTGAAAATTAATGCGCCTGTTATTTTACAATTAATCTGGTTCCCTGTCCTATTATGGTTCGCAGGGGACCAGCCCATTTGACAATCTTCGCGCAGTGATCTCCCCTGAATTTTTCGGCGTTAATGTCCATGTAAAGGGAAGTAACCGCTTCTAAAAAAGCGGACTGACGACCAAAACAAATAAAAAATGGCTACTTTTCACACATGTCGCAACCAGTGAAGGGTTAAGCCGGTAATTTCATTTTCAAGAAAACGATATCATTAAAGACTATGTTATTCACGAATATCCTTCATGGCTTTAAACTAGGTGTGGTTGCAATAATTCAAATTTACAAATAAAATTCATGGATTTCGGTTTTCACTTTATTCCTAATGAAATAAATAAGTTCAATTAAAAAATATCGAAAAAATGGTTTAGTAAAATTAATCTTTTTGAATATGTGAGTTTAAAAATGTTAACTTTGGTGCAAGTTTACATGAAGTATAGCGAAAGCAGTTAAAACAAAACTGTCCAATCGAATTGTGTACTCCCCCGTACAGATGCACGAAGAGTGAAAAATACAAATAAATTCATACATTGTTTGAAATCAATATAATAAAATATCCCTCTTCACTAAAATTCATAATTTCCAACATGTCCAAAGAACAACTTTACACAAAAGAAATAGTACAAACTGTAAGTATGACGTCCAATAATGGACACAGCTAGATAAGGTATAATTCACTATTGTAAAACTGTGTTTTCGACCACAGATTTTTTCAGAAAATGTGTCCTTTATTAAAGATTGTATTTTTAATATTTTTATCATGTCTTAATTTTAAATTATATTGATAATTACTTTGTACGGATAATTTCATTTTCATATGAAAGGAAGATAATAACTCACTTTCATCAAACATTTTCATTAACAATTTTACATCAAAATGGTGTTTTATAATTTATAGATCTAATCCAATGGCATGCCTAATGATAAACGTGATGTAATCAATAAAAGTTGTTTAATCGTTTTACCACTATATTTAGTTACAAAACAGGAGCAAGGCATTAATTTTAACTATATCATAATATTATTTAAATTTTTATGATACTCAGATGATCAGGTGAGTGTACCTGCTCTATAATTTATATATTTACGGATCTAATGCAACTTTTTATCGCGTTTGGACTTGAATATTTCTCAAAATATCATGCAAACAAATGAAACGTACCTTTTTGATGATATCTTGTCCGCCATCTTGTTGTAATTAAACCTTGACACGGTTAATCTACAACGTATCACGATCTAGACAGTGCATTTAATCCGTAAACTTATCAAGTATAGCAGATATAATCACCTGACATGTCACAAAGGATTTATGGGAATTAAAGCCACCAAAGTTGACGAATGACTGTCTGTCAAATCTAAATTAAGAGAAGTGTAACACGTTTGAGTAAATCGCCGTTAGTACGGCTCTTACCGTGTAATATATAAGATTGTGAGATCAGTTTAACTAATTAAACTTCAGCTAATAAATAAACATGCCTATCCTTATAAGCTTTACAAATAAGTTTGCACTATCTAGGCTAGCCAGTTTAGACAATTTGAATAAAATCTTCACTCCTTAATCATTATCAGGTAGATTAAAGCTTCAGACAGTCCAGGGCAGGCGGAAATAAATCTTCTTACTTGTTGAAAATGTATAAGAAAAGACGATACATGTTGAACAATAATTGGTAAAAAGCACAATTTATCAACTTATCACATTTACAACATTTCAGATGCTGACTCAGATGATACATTTCCTCCGCTTGAAGAAAATCAACGAAGAGCACAAAAACACAAACTAATTGTTGTACCACTTTTTTTATTGTTTTTAATTGCACTATTTTGGTATGTCATAACACTGTAAACATACATGTTTAGTTTATATGTCTACTGCAGTGCAACTTTATTTGTTTGTATTTTGTAAGTAGGGGTGAATGTGTGGGTGGGTGTGTGTGTGGGGGTGTGTGTGTGTGGTGTGTGTGTGTGAGTGAATGTATGTATGAGAGCAGACATGAAAGTGTTTTGTATGAAAGTAAACATGTACATTTATGTATTATTACATGACTTTATGCATGAGATTATACGTGAATACATATATATGAGTTTATGATGAATGTATGTAGTAATGTTTGGAGTCTTACTTTATATATAATTATATGTTTGAATGTATGTTGATTTTGATATTGATACTTGTATGTATGTTAAACCTGCAAAATATATGTAGTTATATATCGTGATGTGCATGGGCATTTTGCCTAAAATACATGAATAAAGTATACATGTATATATATATGTCCTTAGGTATTGAACGCGATAGTCACTCTTGTTATTTATCATTATTATCACCTTAAGTTTTAATTAATAGTTTTAGGCATTTAAAGATGTGTCAGTATGTCATAATTAGATTTACTATGCTGATTGTACCTGTCTTCCGGTAGTTTATTGTCAAACCTCTAATTAATTGTTTTAACTATCTAAATATGTATCAGCTAATGAAATTGTTTATTGTTTAGTATTTTGCTATATAAGACCAACTACATTTTAGTTAAACAGAAAGAATCATTTGTTGATCTGTGTGTTATATGCTCTTTGTGACTTAGTACTCTAGTAAATATTGGTTTATTGCGAACTTTAATAATTTTGTGAAAACTTTTACTTTATGAATATTGGATTAAATACAATTGTGTTGCAGTTCAGATCTGTTAGAATTTGTACAGAAGATTATCTGTACTTTGATTTTGTTGTGATACGCCAATATATTTTAAGTATGTCTCATGCGCATGTACATAGCTCCTAACTGCAATACAGAATTTTCTAACATTTTACATATAGGTTGACATTTAATATGGTATTATATAGATGTGTTATTCAATACAGAAAATGAATCAATGTTTAGTATAAATTTTTAACTCTATGTGATTGTTTTTATAGCATCAAACTGTAGTATACATTATTAACTGTTTTATTTCTTTATATATCAACTTCAAACTTTAAATATATGTTACTTATTATCAACCACATCTCCCGTGACAAGGTTCATAACTCCTAATACATTTTTTATCAGAATTGTGTCCCCGTGAACTTAGAATTTTCTTTAAAAAATATTTGTTTTTACTGCAACTGTTTTACTTGGTAAGGTATCATTTTCAAATATACACTACTCCAAAGTTCTAAACCGCTACCTGATACATGGCTATATTTTAGTGTTAAATAATTATGAAATGATTTGTTTTCTATTTTAAAATACAAGTCAACAATATTCTTGCGTTTATTTCAACAATTTTGTAATATCATATAAATATAACCCACAAAAATTAACGTAAACGTAACAAGCCCAAAAATCGGGAATTCAAAGTTCAATTCAAAATTAATGTGACATGTGATAATCAGCAACTACAATGACAGCCTGAAAGCGACGTCTCATGGACCTGACACAGTTTAACAGTTACTGTATGCTGTAGAACACAGTTCAATACAAGGGCAACCAGACGTGAAAGCTCTTGCAGATTGCCTGGTTGTGGCTGGCTTCGCATCTCCCTTTCTAACCTGTCCCACACATTGTCAACGGTATTTGGTCAGGAATTCCATTTCGTTGGTATTTATCAATAAGTTGTTGGATGGAAGAATGATGTCCACAGGCGGTTTTAGCGGGGAGGTCCGAACCCTCCTGAAATTTCCAAAATCTACCCACCCTTGAGTGTATTTTTAACTGTAAGCCATTTTTAAGTAGCATGAAGCAATTTTTCTGGGGTTCACTCCGTTCTTTTTTGTGTTTAACATAGATAAAATGGTTATGTTATATTTATTATTAATATGTTGCGCTATTCTGCAAACAGTGCATAATGGGGTAGTGGTTCGAAAGTTTCAGACCCCCCTACAAAAAGTTTAGAAACCCTAATAAAAAATCATAGATCAGCCCCTGATGTCTATAGTGTTTCCTCGCAATCTCAATCAAACACAGAAGGACATTAAATACATTAACTAAAACTCAATTTAACTAATTTTTAATGATAACAATGCGACTGCACGATTGATAATTGACATACCAGCCTTACAGAGGTACCAGCTTCGATCACTCCAACTGCAATAACGCGTTCTCGCGTGACATTCTCTCCATGTTTTTTGTTTTTCTTATGTCTTAACATAAATACTGAATGAAACGAAGACAAAAACATGTGCAGCTCATTGCACAGGAATTTTGTTCTCATTTTATCGGAATAGCAACTTTCGTTCCGGTTCACCGCACGTTGCTAAAATCGATGTCGGTATGTGCAAAATACGATTCTGTAAACTATAATTGACTACCATACAAAATTTCATAAATGAAAATGAACGATTTTCAAGTTATTCGAGTTTTATAAGTGGCGGTTTAGAACTTTTGAGAAGTGTATATGTTCCTGAACATCAACCGCATCTCATGAGACAAATACTTACGTAGTCAAACATGCTGTATCTACAGACAGCTCTTGTATGATTACCAAGAACCTATATGAGTAGTGTCTTTGTCATTACATAGTTTGTTTCTACTAAAAGTGAACCAATCAGAAGTAATATCCATCCTACTATTCAGTCCTTTTTGCTCATGTCTGGGCAGCGATATTGTCAAAACTTTGCTATATATTTATATAAAGCAATTAAAACCAGGAACGAGCTTACGTCAATATATACTTGATCATTATTTATCTTAAACTGTAAAACTTATAATGAGAGTTTGAATAAATATGTTAAAATATTTGCACCTTATTATAGGATATACATTATAACGTGATATTCATGTACTGATATTTCGTTATGTACAGTACCCACCAAAAGTTTGGAGACAAAAGAAATTTACTACAATTCTTGAATTTTGATGATTATTTTTGTAGAATCATTATTTTTGATATATTAAGTAT
Source organism: Mactra quadrangularis (assembly GCA_025267735.1). Taxonomy (NCBI): domain Eukaryota; kingdom Metazoa; phylum Mollusca; class Bivalvia; order Venerida; family Mactridae; genus Mactra; species Mactra quadrangularis. Next base: position 2,940,348 of record CM046309.1, read on the forward strand.
ACTTAGTGATAGAATGAAAACACATCTTTAATATTCAACATCTGACATCCTACGGCATCCAAAACCATGTTTATTGTAATTATTATGCATTTATAACATAGCTTTTACGTTTTTTTGTAGTCTCTGTTATGATTATAATAATAAAGAAAAAAATAGAAAAAAACTGTTAGGGATTTCAAAATAAACAGTTACAAAATTTTAGATTTTGGCTATTTAGTAGGCCTACGCAGTGAAAATGTCTCCAAACTTTGGGTGGGTACTGTATATTTTACAGTGAGTTTACTTTGCAAGTTGTATAATATATGTATACATGCGATACTTCTGGTATCTTAGTACATGTTTACTTTGTTTAAAACTGTCATTGTACTATATATTGTATGTTACATGTGTATGGACCAGAGGCCTAGTATCTAGAATAAATGTTTTCAATGTTTCATGGGACTAGAATTTTTTAATTATTGCCTAATAAATATCATTTAAGAGTACAATTCTGTATTACTAACAAGATATACATGTAAATGTGCATGTATATAATACCACATTAGTAGGTAACTCATCGTCGGTAACTACAAAACGTTCTTCCATTACGCTTCATATGGTTAGTTTTCATGTATGAAACATTTTATCATTTATTCTTTACTATTTATCTAGCCATTCCATCCGTAAAATTTCGCAAGTTTGGTAGTGTTAAGATTTTGTAAGAAGATATTAAGGCAAGTCGTGTAGTAAAAAGGTAGAACAATCGCCCCATCGGTGACGACAGTCCGGTATTGAACAGTAAATAAATTTGTTATCATTACTGAGAATTTAATACCAAGTTCTATCCTACGAAGCGTGAAAAAATCCGGGTCGATAGCGCAGTTGGTAGCGCGCCGGGATTTGGATACTCGTGCCCGAGGGGGTGCAGGTTCGAATCCCTCCCGGGGAGGTTATACCCTTCCATGAAAATTTGACTAAAATGACGAATTTCCTCCATTGATTAGATAATATGGAGAAGTTTCCGGCCTTGTGGAAGGGTAGGTGAGTACCGGTTATGGACAATGGTCCAGGAAAGCTAGGTTAGGTGCGCTGGACGCCGTAAAATGACCTAAAATTGTGTTGATACTGCATTAACTCTAATAAATAAATAAATAAGCGTGATAACTTAAATAATGCATCATCGAGGCGCGATAATAAGTTAGATCTTCGTCAATGTATACTACTTTGCTTTTCAGTCGCAATTTCCATTTGTATAAAGGTACGATTTGAAAGACATTTAGTAATACATGTATCAGCTGTTTAATGGTTTAATAAGGGACTTCAGTCATTTATTTCCCCTTGTATACTCTTCAAAATGGTCTAATTAGTTGGATTACTCGGATTTTACCCTTACTTTTCAATGTTAATTTGCCAAATTTTATCTTAAATAACTAAATTCCATCACGTCTGTTAATATCTTTATTAACAAGAAAGATATTAGATGAAATATTTTGATACCCTTACATAGGAATTCAATGATAAAATCCGAGGATTCCAACTGTAAGGACCTACCTGCCAATTGGATTGCTTCAGATTTTATCAGGGAAAGATAACTGACTAAAGTCCCTAAGTATTCAACTATGAGTTCATTATTCTCACTATCTTAAGTGATTGCTCAATATCTATTTGACATATTAACCACACAACTTTGTGCAACTTTTGTGACAATGTCATCTGTAAATTGATTCTAAGAATTTGCAACACTGGAAATACGAAAACACAATCTCTCAGATTGATTCAATGCTCGTAATAGTGTTTTGATTTTGAATTTCTAGTTCATATTTTCTTATTGTCAATAGGCTGATACACTCGGGTAGTTTTTCATTTTCTAATTCAATTGATGCAATCTTATCGTAAATGGCAGAAGAACGTATTTTTGCAACAGACTGGACCATTGCAGTAAGACTGGTGTTTACATGTTCTAAAATTGCAGACTTAAGCTGTCGCCTTCTTGAGATACTAACGACTTAAGTGTCTGCAATTGAAATTTCTGTTTTATCTAGATTGCAGATACGTAGATTGGTTATCCGACACCTCTACTCGGATAATTTGACTATTAACATAGATTAAGTCATTTTGACGCTGGAACCTGTGACTACTGTTACAAAGCGCCTATTGAAATGATTTGGTACTAGGTGGTGTGCTAACGATACTTAATATGTTTAATATAATAACAAATAACACAGTCAACAAGTTTATTCAACAAAGAAATTCGGAAGGTCTTCGACCCTTGCGCCCAATACATAAAAATAACAAATGAAGTGCAGTATACACAAATTAATTATTTTGTTATTACGACACAGAAAGAGTCACGCAAGTAATGGACGTTTGCCTTCAACGGTTTAACACACATTTAGTCAAGAAAAAGAATGAGAGAAATGCAGTATTAACTTTACTTCATTTAATGTTCTAATCGATATGACATCCAGCAAACACATTTACCCAATATGTCACTTGTTAAACAGTCTTTGCATTCCTTTAAAAAATAGAAATAATGAGATTTTTTATTTATAATATTTCCAAATGTGGAGTAGTCGTGTCTATCGAGAAATCAGTAGACTGACGAGTACTTGGTTTCTTTTTGCAACAAACAGTCATCTTTGTGTAAATTATCCTATTGCAAAGAAAGCTTAGAGTGATGAATAGGCCTTGTAAAGTATTAAACATTATAAACAAATACCAAAGTATATTGCTGCCATTGAAGTTAGCAATAAATGCAAACAACCATGTTAAACCCATAATACACGATAGTTTAAGATGTATCAAAAACGTACATGAAGTTGAACCTTTTCTAGCTTGTGAACCTTGCCTCTTTGTGTCTGTTATGCAGAACACAACTACAATGAAAGCTATACAATCAAATAATTTAAATATTGCTAGAGGACCCATAGAGAACAACCACAGTCCTTTCTGTGAAGATATCCAACAAACGACTTTGCCATATTGTGCCTTAAAACCATTAAGCGAATTATCAACAAAACCAAAATCTAGAATTATCGGTACACTTACAAGAGCAAGAGGTGTTATATAAATACTATACATATAGAATATTTTGGAATCTGTACCGCTTAGATTCCTATTTTTGGTTGCGTAAGCAAACGTCATTAAAAGGTCAAATGCAATAACATTCATCCAGGTGAAAACAGCTAAAAACACATAGTGCATTAAAATTGCAAACAGAGGACATAGCACAACATTATTTGAAGCACTTGGCGACACTAGAAATAATAATTGTGCAATTATTATAGATAAACATAAACATAAAAGATTCTTACCAGGAATGTTTAAAAGTTCTTTAAAAGTAAGATAAACTATAACTGTTAATATTAAAGACGCGATTGATATTATAAGACCAGTGAGAGATAAATATTTCTCGACTGATTGCTTGCCTGTAATTGTGAAGGTATACATAAAATATATTTGATCCATTTCTTATATATTCTGTATCATTGTATAAACTCTGTCTAAATATAACTTGATTTGTATCATTAAGAAAGTCGAATTCTTGTTCCTTTATTTTACTTAAAACACACTCATTTAACAGAAGTGTACCATTTCCATCACTGAAACCATTTGAGTTTTTAACACATCTTCCAAACGATGGCTGTGTATGATGTGGACATATAATATCCCTGCATATGTCAGATATGGGATCGTACATCTGATTGCTGAGACATTCTTTAAATGACATATCTGATGAAGAAAAGTAATCAAAGATGTCTTCATGTACTCTTCTATTTTCATTAAAATCTACCAATAACCTATATGAATATATAAATGGCGTTTCTTCATCAGCTGGTTTATCATAAGACTAAAAGGTGATGTTAGTTTTGCACAAAAGTCGTTCTTCATAACCATTGCACTGGGCACAGTAGATGTTTTTGAATGCTAGATAACCGTCATCAGAATAAATAATTCTTATGTTTTCTTGTTTACATTTGTCAATTATTTCATCGTCAACCATATATATTGTTTCACACTCGTAGATAATTTTCCCATGATGTAAGTCACAATCACGAGTAACGATGTTTTCAGGAACCGTTAGATGTAATGTACAGTCGGTATATGAAGTTGTATTCTTATTGTTACAACCAAATGAGGCTAACCAGAATTTGTAACTGTAAATGTTATTACAAAGAGCACAATGCATGTTTTTGAACGTTAGTCCTTTTACAGACACATCTGATACGATAACTCTTGATATGGTATCATTGACATATGGTTCATCCTCACAAAGAGATTTAGTAATTGTATCACCCCAATCATCAGCACACTTCGTTACAAGCATAACTGAACCAACGCCAGACAAATAAGTACAAGAGAATTGATTAATTGAAATATCTTTATATGTTAAAACAGTAGCAGCATTAGGACAACAATCTCTTAACATTCCACACATTTCATCACAAGAACATCCCGAAACGTTTGAACTGAAATTACAATCACTTATCTCCGGACATATTCGGGAATCATTATGAATTTGTTTAACGTTTATATAATCCCCAATTTGTTCTATCATGAAATCTTTGCTGTCATGTGTTGTATTAGAATCAGCTTCACGAATCATAATACACAATACTATAGAATTCATTAACAGAAACTAATTTCCTCGGATATGGAACATTTCTTTTTTTTTAGAGCATGATTATTTCACAATTTATAAATCAAAATTAATTTAGTTAAGCTAATTAAAATTGATTTAACTGCGATAAGCTACATTTATAAAGAGATGGAACCTTCAAAATCCAACATTTCTATTTATAAAGTACCGATGCAAACTCAACAAAAAAATCTAACTTCAAAGAAAACTGGGATCTGCCTCCACATTTCTAAAAGCTTTTCTGATTGGTTAATTCCTAACTATAATTTATATCTCGTTACAGTTATAATGACGGCTGGTGTAAGTTTCGTATTTGCTGTAAAGACTCTTGTTTGATTGCAGATATTGTTGCTCCGCGAGCGTTGTTTTAATTATCATAGTTATTAAAAATTAATGTTGCTTATCTCACATCTTTATTAGACGGATAAAGCACCTAATACAATATTTACACATCTTTCTTTTGTCAACTTCCAAATCAATTATAAAGTCATTAGCAAATATATATAATTGCATCAATGCTGGAATTCCTATTCTAAACTATCAGAATCAGATGCATTGTCGCTGGGACATGAATATAATCGGTAAATAACAAAACGCATCGTCCTATTGTTCATAGATGCATCACGTCTTGTTGAATTGGAAGCTGAACAAATAAAGTGATTTTTCGCCAAACAGAACAGAAATCGACGCTTATCGAGTGATCTTTGCAATGTTAGTGAAGATAGCATGTCAATATTAGGGACAAATGTGTATTTATGAATTACTTGAACTCGGTATTAATCAGGGTAGAAATTAAATTGTTTCATCAAAATCCGATTCCTATTTGTAAACATTATTAACTAGCATATTTAGTAATTATATTTGATAAAGATTGAGTTCCTCGAAAATGTTTCGTATTTTGTGTAACGTATACATTAAATGTAAATATAAATTGCCCGGAGATGAGAAAGCATATTAAATGGATGTATCTTTTGACAAGTTCCTGTAAACATAAATTGCTTAGAAAATTGTAATGTAATCAAATAATATAATTCTTTGTCTGAACCATACATTAATTGGATGTCATCTATGAATAAAATGACATGATGTGTGGAGGTTGATTAAACAATGTATCAATATTAATAGTTAATACTGAAATGTCATTGTGGCTGAAACTAAAATCATAAAATTAGGTGTTATCAAAGTTTATATCGTAGGTTCGATTCCCGGGTGCGGCGAACTTTCGTGGATCTTTGTAACGAAATGTTTTCTACAGTCTCCTATACTGATTTTATATCATGTAAGGCAGCTGTCAGTCACTGACAGAATTATGCACCAAGTAACTGGTTAACCGATATATCCAGACTTTTAACGATATGTAGGTTGACTGACCGCCGTTAAATAACTAAAACAATGTATTGCTACGACATTAAACCTAACTTAAAAATGCCTTAGTTTATTGATATGTTAAGTCCTCGGCCTTGGTCCAGTGGATTTGTTATCGGAATTTGTTTTCAGCGGACTTCATGGTACGGTCACGTTATACTTTTCGTCTAAAAGGATGAATTTTCTTAACTCTTTTAAAGAGTTCTTGACTCTGATAAATGATACAGTAAGTACTTGATAGAATAAAGCCATTGAGCGTAAGAAGGTATGCGTAATCGGGTATTAAACTTGTAAAGGAGTTGCTGGTAATATATATAATCAACTCTTTGCTAATAAAGTAATGAATTCCTTTAGATGTCCATTATGATCTCTTTTATATAGTAACTTTAATTTCTTTATTCATCAAACTGTAGATAATTCAAACAGTGATTAAAACAATAATAATGTAATATAACATAATTTATATACCATCGTTTATAACGTTAATGTTTCTGTGTTGATCAAAATGGTGTTTTAACGGTTGTTACATACAAGTACAGAAATGGAACGCTTAAACATGCCTGTTGGAAGGTAGTTAAAGCAATTTAAACCAAAAAATATATAACTGATGTTCCATATTTCTTTCTGTGGATTTTATGTTTATATAACCAGGAATAATGACGTAGATAATGAAATGTAACATAATAATAAGTTCTAAAGACGTCGTAAAGCTGTCTATTTAATTGTCTATAACTGACTATTATTGAAAATAAAACAGTTCATTGTTGAATATGATTTAACAATTTGAAGACATTTTACATTATCAGGTAATTCATATCTAAAAATAATGCTTATTCAGGGGCAAGAAGGGTAGATATATTTACTAGTTTGCAGACATAATTTTATGATCGATATGGACAAGTCGGGCATGGGAATTCCACATCACTGTTATAATAAAATAGATTAATAATTTTATTTAATTATCGTATCAATCTTAATGGGATCATTAATTTATTAAAAACAGTAGTAAGAGTATATAGCAATTATAATAATAAAATTAATCATTCCACTAAGCTCCAATGATCCCTATTGTAATGTAAGGGGCCATTGGTATATCATTTTCCACACTGTACACAGGGCACATTTTAGGGTTCACACAAGGGGATTCTTGCCACAAATATCTAACACCCATTGTCCATTGGCCATTACATGAAGGTATAGTCACACTAGTGTTGTCATATTTAGTGATTGGTGCTTCCATCCAAGTTGAATCTGTACCATCACATTTTGTCTGATTATTTCTGGAGCAACATACCTGTATAAAATAAAATAGATCCTAGTTAATACATCAGCATTATAATGTGACATATTGGATTATAAAGTTCAAACAAAATAGTTGTGGAAATAAAAAAGGACATGTAATCCAAAATGTCAGTTTAAGGGTCCGGTATATCAGTAGTTAATTTTCATGAAATAAAATCATGATTTTTAAATGTTTGCACTTGAAATTACATTTGAGCGGTATCATTAATGTCCTCGCCATAACACTTCTACGCCACACACCACAACGCTACACTCCACAACATTCAACTTCGCTACACACAACTACGCAACGCTCCACTACTCTACAAACCACTACGCTACACTTCACTACACTACACACCAATACGATACACTCCTTGCGCTATACACTACTATGGTACCCTTCACTACGCTACACACCTTTACGCTACACTCCACTACGCTACACACCACTACGCTACACCCCTATACTCTACTCACTACTACACTACAACCCAATACGCTACACCCTACTACGCTACACTTCACTGTGCTACACATCACTAAGCTACACACTATTACGCTACACCCTACTACGCTACACTTCACTGTGCTACACATCACTAAGCTACACACCATTACGCTACTCACCACTACACTACACACCACTACGCTATACTCCACTACGCTACACAACACTACGCTATACTCCACTACGCTATACTCCACTACGCTACACACCACTACGCTATACTCCACTACGCTACACACCACTACGCTACACACCACTACACTATACTCCACTACGCTACACACCACTACGCTACAACCCAATACGCTACACCCTACTACGCTACACTTCACTGTGCTACACATCACTAACCACACACCATTACGCTACTCACCACTTCGCTACACACCACTACGCTATACTCCACTACGCTATACTCTACTAAGCTACACTTCAATACACTACAAAGCACAACGCTACACTTTTATATACATTTATATATCCTACCGCTCCAGATTACCTACACCATTATTGAGGCCTTGCATACTTTAATACATACAAAAGCATTATTTTTGTTTTCTCCTAAAGTCATTGCTAGATATAATTGTAGAAAATATACCAGATACGGACATAAACTGAATATTTTAAAAGAAATATAATTTGAAACAAAATACTTCTATTGTTAAATACTCACCTCAAATCCATCCTTAGATTTAACTGTTATAGGTTCCCTTCCATTATCTAATTCTAGACGTAAAGTATGATATCCTATATCTATAAAGAATGCAGTAACTTGTGGTCCCTGATGTCTACCCATTGTTTTAATGTTATAAGCCACTTGTAATCCTGATAGGTAGAGACGACGAGCCACATCTTGTTTGTCTCTTGGATGAATACTGAAAGATAATAGAAATACAACGTACATGTGTTATCAATTTTATCCAGCTGTCAGTTGCGCAAACAATAGCTCCGCTGATTTTAATACACAGATGCTGGGCTTTTTCAGTACATTTGCATTTGGGGAAGCGGTCTGGGGCCTTTCTTTATTTAGAACATTTGAAGAAATGTCATCGCAATAACATAAAATCTAAATACATCTCATTCCTTGCTTTTTTAAATGTTTCGAATGTTTTTCTTTGTTTCACTGTTGATGTTCAGAGTTCTTTTTCACACGCTTTTTTATACCTTCTTAAAATTTGATCATGAAGTATTTTCTCTGGCTAATCTGCTGCATATTCAATAAGTACTTGGTTAAAAGCATGATGTACCAAGGTATTTAGGGCTATCCATAAACCGTAAATTGAACACCTGACCGCCGCAATATGACTAAAACGATGTTGAAATACCGGGGTAAACCATAACATATAATTAAAAAAATGATGCCTACATTCCTATAAATTGTCATTTTTGTATACATGTACACTACTATATATTTGATATTATCATGTATGTATAGTTTAACAAGTCAATGACAATGTTTATGGGACCTTTTTCAATTATAGTTTATGACAGTATAATGTTTAAGCATGTAAGTGTGTATGTAACGAGTTTTATGAATCTGGTGCAAGTGGGCGTAAAACATCATGCATTTAAATGCCAGAATCGTTTTATTAAACTGAAAATAATAAATAAAGGATCATTTAGAATCACTCACCTTCCATAAGGTGAGTTGAAATCAGGCAGATCAATGGCTACAGACATAAATGTGTTTAGCATGCGAGCATTAGGTACATAACCCATATCAGCTGTCTGATGCCATCTTATATCAGGAAAGCCTTTTGTTATATTCCTTATATTTCTATTTGGTGCCAACTGAAAACAAAACAGTTTCTTTTGATATGCATCAATCTGTCAGTTGTGCATTGTAGCTGTGCATTGTAGTAATGCTTGAATGTTACTATTGCCAAACTAGTTGAACATTTGTATGAACGCAGACTTTAAACTGCACTTTAACTTTTGTAATACGAAGCTTAGAACATTTAGAATGTAAGAATATCCTTTTCTTGAGATAAAAATGTTACGCTGTTATCAACGCTAAATATGTTATGTATGTTTACTGTATCACCCATCAGCTTTCTTTGACATTTTTTCAACCACTAAAAGCTTCCCTTTCAACAACAACCAACATCAGCTTATACATATACATGGAAAAAATGCCATAATTTCCTAATTGTAAAAGAAAATGACCTGCCACGGCCACTGAACCACGAAAGCAGCACAGTTTTTTTAAATACAAAACAGTGAGGTCCCTTTGTTTACGATAGCCATTGTGCCTAGAACTTCATGTTTGATTATTCAAATGTGAAACACTATTTGTACACTTCAACAGTGCCAAGAACATGACGTTTGACTTTTCGATTGTCAGCACAGATATATTAAATTCCAAATATACAAGCAAGGGTGGTTCCAGTTTAAACCCGCAGTTGTAATTAGTTTGCCACTGTCAGTTCCAGGTCAGTGTGGCGTCTTTTTTACGATAAAAGCTTTAAAATCTAAAAACAACCCCCTCTTTGCATTTTGGCTGTACGGTCTGTGTTTCTTCTGTTGCTGATCCTGGTATGTTTATCTCTGTTTGACTATTAGCATGACTACATATTTCAAGGTATTAAATTGCAAGACAAATTCTAACAACAACCTGAACAAATCCAAATGGAAACTGTGGGTCTGTTTGTCCCTGTGAGGCTTCATTAAACTTTTCTCTCCAATCTTCAATCATGTTAGTAAAAGAACAAGTGTAAGTGTCTGGTGACCCGGTATTGGCTTCACCTGATAAAACACAATATTATTTGAATATGGAATCGTTCAACATAGGTTTCACGATTGTCAATACACAATATATTTTGCTGAATCAATTGTTACATTACCTTTTCTATATTTTTAATTTAACATCAATTTTATTTCGACTTTTTTATTTGGATTAAACGCCATATCAACACATTTTACGGTCATTTTACGGCGTTCAGCGCACCTAAACTAGCTTTCCTGCACCCTTGTCTAACCAGTACTCACCTACCCTTCCACTTTACCGTTCATATTATCTGATCAATGGAGGGAAATCGATATTATACTGACATTATTCATGCGGTGCGTGAACTAAATTCACTAGTCCCTATAGACCAATAACTGGTATAACGAACTATGGATGTATTTTGTTCATGTCCCATATAGGACAACAATTCAGAGACCTCCATCCCATACAGATGAACTATCAATTGTACTAAAGAGGTATCGAAATGCAATAAAGTAGGGAGTTTGTATAGTGAATATAGAGGGATCTATGTAATATGATATAGTTCATATAACTCTGTACTAATTACGATGTTTAAATATATCCAATTCAAATGACTATTATAAACATGATTTGATAACAATACAGCGGCTTCATTTAAGTGCGTGTACTCAGTAAATTGTCTTGACTACTAGGTGAAAATCATCGTAAAAGCATTAAGTTCAAATCCAGCTGCTACGTTAATAAAGATAATAAATAGATAAATCTTACCTTGGTACCAAATTGCACCATATATAGTCATATTTAATAATGGATGAATCATAGCTTTCCATAGTTGTGTAGGTGTGTTTTGTGGTGATGCACCAATAATTGACGAATCATCTGACTTATTACAACGATCAATAGCATCTTGTGATGACCACGCCTCTATGGGCGTGCCTCCCCAATCACTCACCACCAGCCCTATAGGATATTGCAGCGTCTCATACAGATATTTGCCATAAAGCCAACAAACAGCAGAGAAGTAGGACCAATCTGAATGACCCACAGCATCTGTAACATGTGAATCAGAGTTAGGAAACATTGAAAAATATGTGTTTGAAAAATAGCATTTTTGTGAATAGCATACACACTCTAGACGACTCATTGAAACAACAATGTTCACTGTGTCGTATGTCTATTGGCTTTAATTTCTAAAGGTTAAGAGTGGCTTAAAAGTTATATTATGTAGAAAAACTATTTCTATATACATGTTCAGCTGACTTTACCATTTTTAAAGATATACCCTGATCATTGAAATCACCTTCAGACAGGTGATCCCTCACAGTACCCATTTACATTTGGGTGGAGAACAAAAAATGTAGGGGTCCTTTCGATCCTTGTACGCCTTAACACTGGACCACTGCTCCTACACTCAGCTGTCATACGCATCCGAGGCAACTTTGAGAGTTGCAAACCTCGCTACAAGAAAATTCTATATCCTGAATGATAGAATCAAATGATGAAAATGAAATAGTGTTCACGTCGTCATAAATCAATTGTTTTCTGACATAACGATCATGTTCTAATGCATTAAAGTTATTAAAACAAGTGGCTATGCTATTTTCTCTTCATTATAGGGCAGTAGTCTATTAGCAGAACGCACACAGGATCGATGTGTCCTGGGTTCGAACCCTACCTGGGGCATATTAACCTCCAATTACATCACTCCATCCAGGTGTGAATGAGTGCCTACGGAGGTGGTATTATTAAGTTGTGCCAATATGTCGATTGCACGAAGCGGATTTAAAGACTTCCCAGAGAGATTGATAAATACCTGTAGCTCGATGACCAGGAGATAAAGCTGTGAAGTCGGTGAACGTACATAAGCATGAATCTTACACTATAAAATGTATTAATAAAGAATGTTAGGTGAAAATAGAGACGTTGCCGTGGATCTATAAACATGGAATAAACTCACCTCTATTAGGACGAGTCCAAAATACTCAGGTGTGTAAGGGACAAAATATGGTCGAATTGTGCAAATTGTGATAAAAGCACCAAACTTTCAGGAAATCAACTTTAAGGTGTGAACTTCAGAAAAAAGCCAGGAGACAACCATGAGAGGCCCTGTGAACAAAAATATGGGGCCCTAAAGGGGGTTACCCGTAACAATTGATATTATTGCATAGTACTGTGTAAAACTCCTTAATTTATATATCAACTAAATGTATTAAATTTCTTTTGCTCAAGATGAGAACAAATATGTCAGTTGATGTTTTTGAATATTTAACATGATAATTATAATCGTTATTGAGGCCCCATAAAGGGATTTTATGATCAACAAATAGTAAAAGACCACTAACAACCAGTACAGTTTTTATATTATTTTTTCACATTTTTAAAGCATTTTGAATGGGTAATTTTGTGTGGCTAGATGTGGTGTCTTTTCATTTAAATAAATTGCAAAACCAAGTATGATCAAAAAAGGCCAAAACAAGGGGAAACTTATGAAAAAATATTGAATATCTAATTTGCTGTACTGATTACATAGACTTCAGAAATTGTATCAGTAACATTTAATCTAATATGTACAGTTCAAATAACATAATGATGAAACTTATTCTTCATATCATTTTGAGTGATGCACCTCAGAAAACCCCAAGGAGACAACCATGAGAAGCCATACTAACAAAATTGTGGGGCCATAAAAGGGGTCACCCATTACAAGTATAAGCAGTGCATAGTTAAGTGTAAATATTTATCTATCAAATAAATAAAATAAATTTTCTTCACTCATGATGAGTACAATCATGTCAGAAACTTTTTTTCAAATTTAACATGATACAATGAATTGTAATTGAGGTCCAGGTAAGGGTTTTTAAGAAAACAAAACACAAAAAAACTATAAATGACCAGTGAAATTACTGTTCTCGTTTTGTTTTAATTTATTACTTAAAGTATTTTGAATGGGTAATTTTGTGTGGTTAGCTATCATGTTCATTTTTTAGAAATAATTCACAAAACAAAGTATGATCTCATGAGGCCAAACCAAGGGGGAATTTATATAAATTTTGAATATGTGTATATAATTTTCTGTATTGGTTATATAGGATTCTAGTGTTAATAGGACTGGAGACAACGATTTATCTAAACATCAGTAACATTCATCAAATAAAGCACATTATAATATGATAATTAAGTTTTTATTTGTTTATTTCATTTTGCTTCTTCAAAAAAATAATGAGATCTATCAAGCATGTTTGTCTTAATCTATTGAGAGGCCCCTCTTGGAAAATTTGAATATGAAAAATGAAAAAACCATGTCCAAAAATAAAAACCAAAATCCAATCACATTTTAAATCTAATTACTAAGCAAAAGCATCAATTACTTGCAACGATGAACAAAGAGACCCTGCACGGAAAAATTGAAGTGGTCCCACTTGAGCTAACTTACTTACAACAGTGAAACATGTATGATACACAACATACATGTATATTGTTCTGCTATGGAATTAATGGAGTTTATCTTTAATTTTAGTTATATTTGAAATATATATAATGTAATTTATCAACTTGATTTGGGTAAGAATGATAAGGCCTTTAACCTTATACTGACCAACCCAGTTACTCCTGAATCGAATTTTGGCTTTTACTTTCAGACAACCAAGTAAGAAATAAATTGGCCAATTTGCATTGCTGTCCGTCAATTAATCATGAAAATCGTATATTGAAATAGCCCTATCGCTGAGGTGAAAATTTACCACTTTTTGCACTTATCTTTCCTTGTAAAGGGTTAAAGGAAAATCTACTAAAAGGCCCTTATTTTGGTGTTAATCAGTTTCGTTTGATTTTTCATCTTTTGCTCTTTTATTATGAATGCAACCACAGTTTCCAAAAACTAATTTTAGCATCTATCCAACCAAGTCATGCATGTTTTATAATGTAATGATATATGTTGCAAAGGCGATAACAAACAACCATAATTTGATAATACATACCATGTAGTATTACTCAAGTTGGACATACCATGTGACAAATGCTAATGACTGAGATTTAAGAAACATATAGACTGGATAAACCACCAGTGTTACTAAGTAACTTCCTTTAGATTTGATATCATGGTACTCAGTAGGGAAGAGTAAGCATAAAAAAGTTTCCGACGGATCTTGAACACATGTTCACTATTCTTGCAATTCATATTGTTGATTTCACTGGGGTTATTCATTTTATGGATTCTTGACAAGCTTGACGGTCTATGAAAGCTATATAATGTATAACCCGCTTGATAGACAAGGTGACCAGTGTATGCACGTACTCCACATTATCATACTTTAAATAGAACCATTTATAGTAGACGTATGTTATGTATGAATGTATAAAAGTCAACTGACGATTTAGCTGTGGCAGTGATAATGAAATTTGGCTATGACAGACATTTCCATAACAGTATTACAATAAATAAAATTAAAATATTTTAAAACTCGTCTTCAAATGAAGTTATAATCCTGTTTTTATGCAGGGAGATGTAATCCTAGATGTAATTCTTCTACTAAAGATATTTTTGAGCAATGATAAAACTTGTGAATATTTCTTTTATTTTATAAGGTTTACAAAAATAATTATGTACGGTAAGTTCGCTTAACATGATTTCACAAAATGCTCTTAATCTCTTACACTCGCTTAGAGATAGAAAGGTCTAAGATTGTAACCAATTCAGGGTCAATGTTTATTTCTTTATGCAAGCCATGTGTCTGCTTTTCTTTAATCTACTCAGCTGTAAAACGGCACCTTTCCTGGTTATGTCATTCCCTTTGCCACATTGACTTCCTACCAAATGAAGTGAAAGTTTCGTCAAGTAGATTGATAAATACAGAAAAGTGTACTAGTACCTAGGATTAGGGATAATAGCCAGTCAGTGAGCATTTGAAAAGATGGAACTTGACTACAAAATGCTATGATTTTTACCATGTTTAGTTGAATAGTCAAATCAATTTTACCAATCTTTATGAAGAAATGTCGTGCTTTTGGGGATGGTTATATTTGATACATGTATATAAGAAGGGCCTCTTAAATTGTTTTCTCTATAATATCTAATATACTAATTGTTTTATTGTAAGATATTTATCAATGATAAAGTCTGTTTAAAATTACATGTAGTTTGTACATCAAGCACAGTATATAAATGTACATATTTTTTTCATTATTACTCCGAGCTTCAAGGGTATGATGTCGGTGTAATGCATAGTCTCTTACAGGACTATTTTATTTTGTAAAATGGTGATATTAGACTTGTATTAAAACATGATCACATACTGTTTTAGAACTTGAAATGTATCTAAGGCGTGGGTGCCTATAGGATGTTATATTATCAAAAATCTCAATACATAACAGAAATATGATTTTGTTAAATTAAGGACGAAAACATGTCGTATAGTCTCTCGTAATACAGGCCTAAAACGGTAATGAATATAATAATCATCCATGATCAATTATGATTAATTGGGTACCGTTTAACCTTACCAAATTGTTATATGAACTGTTTAAATGTAACACACTTGTAATGACAGCATAAGTTTCAATATTAAAAAAAATGGTTAGACCTTTTTTACAATTATCTAAGCTTCACGTTATAAAATTACCCCAGTAAGGGCCTCAACTTTTAGAAATAAGTATTTGATTATTTAAAATCGTCATTTTGAATGTTCGTATCTTAAATAGTAAGTTTATTTATCAGTTTAAATTGAATAAAGTGTATAATGGCTTACTTGGTATTAATTTATTGCGAGTTTAAACATAAACCCATTCGGGGCCTCATGTGTTTCATACAATGGTACCGCATGCTGATTATGGTGTATCTACATAAATTAATTATTGAAGGCTTATTTTGATAAAGTATGATGTATTTGTATGATTTCAAATAAAATATTTACCATTTATTCAATTATATTATTACATTATGCATAATTTAGGGCATTATGACAAGTTCAAAGCAGATGCCGGGCCTCAACTGCAAATAAACTGACAAAAAGCTATTTTTGTGTGTACAATATACTTTCTTAGGCATATAAAATCATAATACATATATTTTAATAACCATTTAAAATTTTTATAGAGTTGATAATTTTAAAACTATGTGCCTATTTATGTGCCCCTTTCGGGGCCCCATTTAGGCAAGATACAAGGCCCCTCATGATTGTCTCCTGGGCTAATATTGATCAGTATGACTCAAAGTACCTCCATGCCAAATTTGGTGCTTTTATCACATTTTGCACAATTATTTCACTTGCACACCTGAGTAATGGAATGAAATTCCTTTCAATTTAATCTAAAAAAAGTTCGAAACCGTACACAGTACACAACGTTAATTAATTGTACAATGCTTCAAGTGTTGATTTACACATTATTATATTTACCTGATATTCCTAAATAAATTCCATTACAAGCAAAAAATCCCTCACTGAACATGTTGATCGTTCTACAAATATTTATGTCACAAATATTGCGATAACACATTTAACCAACCTATAGCAAAGTCATACATCCAAATTAGTCGAGTTTTTTCTTGATTAAATACACATTTCTACTTGACTGATTTAGTTTAGACACGATAACCCAAACACGCGAGAATTGTGTTTTTAGCAAGACTGTTATCAACAGTCGAAGCTATTAGCGGCATTTCAGCACTGCGACAGAGTTAGTGGTCCATTTTTCCACTTGCCAGCAAATAGCTCTATAATATTCAAAACTCTGTATATACTCGTATATATGCCTATGTAATTCCTTTCTACATCTTTCTTTAAAAAAATCATAGTGACACCAAAAATTGACAATTTGTGAACAATTGAACAATGGCAGACAAATAATTGCACGACTGATTACCGCAAATGTATACATCGATTTCATTCATGGAAAATTATGAATGAAAATATTTTCTCGTTTCTGTATCAAGCACTATAGTCACGTGATTCACAACAATGAACTTGGAAACACTCACTCGCTGTTCTTTGAATTTGTAAAAACGGTTCACTTTCATAGTAATATTAACAGTTGAGTTAAGGTATACTATCCCTAACTAATCGGCAAAGATCGTGTTATGCCGACATTTCCGTAAGCCACATTTCGATAAACATCGACACATTCGTAATCGCTCGTAAGTGTGCTATTTTTAGTAATAACCACCACGCGACGTATGACGTAACGGGAGTTCCCACTGTCAACGAGGTCAATCCGAGTTTTCCATCATGGCGATGACAGTAAGGAACAAGCGTGGTCGTTTTTCATTCCCGACAGAATTTTATTAGACCACAACTATATATCTGGGACAATAATTGATAAATTACAACCGCCAGGAGATGAAGAATGGAGCATAGGGTGCGACGTTGAATATTAGAGCATGTGTGATGTTGGACGCACTGTGGTTTTGTGAAGGATGTAGACTTGGCCCGGTGCCATAGACTGTGTACAGTGTTGTTGATGAATTGAAATGTGGACTATCGGTTATTTATATGTTAAAAGCAGTTACGATGCATGTGGATCACGTCAATAAAGTGCCTTACGGAAAAACACTGGGGGCGAACATGAAAGTTACTGGTGCAGCATGTTTCGTTGTCAACACAATGTCAGCAAAGGTAAGATATTTGCTATCTGAACTGATAATATGTCTCTCAATATCATTATCAATATCCTGAAATAAACCATTTTGAAACAGACTACGTTATATGCCTAGAATTTATATTAGTTCAGTACTAAATATGGCACAAAATATGATTGTCAGTTTTTAATGAACCAATGGCAGTACCAGTGGTAGGACGCGCGCTTAGGGATCGAGAGGTCCTGGGTTCGAATCCCACTAGGAGCACTGCTAATTTCCTTGAGCAAGAAATTTACCTGCGATTGCTTCACTCCACCCAGGTGTAAATGGGTACCTGTAAGAGTCAAGCACAGTATGCTGTGGCTGCAATCTGCGCCGTATGTTAACAGTTGGTGTGTGACTCGATGATCAGGGAAGTTACTGTCAAGAGTCGACTGAATAGTGATACCAATTGTAGACTCTAAAAACCCTTGCTTTAACTTTTAGCTTTAATAGCATTTAAACTTTTATCATACCACAGCTACAGGAATCAGAAATAGTTATCCTACTCCTTGCCATCGAGCACGATTCTATTGTGTAATAGGAGTAGAAACGCAATGCTGTGTTCCACTCAACAACATCCTCCTGGCTAGACAGAAGCCCTAGTAACTGAGCTAATTGGGCTGGTGAATATAATAGACAAAAAAATTGAAAATTTAAAGATATACTATAATTTCTATATACAAACCCACAGTGTATTGTCATGTTACCTCCCTTTGATTTTTCAAACATACCTTTTATATACACACATGTATATACAAGGGGAACAACTGCGTTTACTAGACCACTACATCTAGATTTATTATTTTGTGACTCACAAAATATACTGATACCCTTGTGGCACTTTAACCGCACGATTAAATATAACTATTCGAGCCATGAATGTTAAATGTTTCAAAGCGCAGACCATTAATACGATTAAATTATCAAAAACATCAAAACACAGCACAAAAATCTCAACTCGGACAAGTTTGGACACCAATGAAATCGACAAATCTTGAGGAAAATCGTTTCATTTTCATATTTCAAAATAACCTATTTACCCCAATCAAAGAAAACATATCAGAAAAACAATATTATTGAATAAAATGTAATAAATATAACTCTCCACACTGACAGAAACACTTGTATACTTAGAGTACCTGGACTTAATATATATTGTTCGTTTTTTCTCAACTGTCAAAGCATGAATAATTACACGGTAAATTCGTTTGTTGAAATTTAAGTCGTAATACATCCATGAGTTTCCGAAAATGTGTATTATGATCGAGAAACGTTGCTTATGCCGTATGATATGTTTTAGTCAACATGTTTTTAATAACAATTTGGCCACCAGTACAAAAACAATGCAATCAGCCATCATGAAATTATTCAAGCTTTGACAGTTGAGAAAAAACGAACAATACATAATGAGAAAGACATTATTATAGCTTGGCTACTCGCGACGTAAATATTAATACCATATATTCATTCACAAGGAAATCATAACATTAAACGCTTGATGTGCACCAGTATTAGCGGCGAAAAACACCTGTAAAAGAAAACGTTATCGTTCTTGATCGCAACTTGTGTACTTTCGGGCTTCAGATATAACTGTCCATGTAGTTTGACTACAGTACTCGTCAAGTTAATAAATATTTACATATAATTTACAGGCTTAATGACTGGTGGTGCAAATAAAGTAATATATTATATTGTTTAAACATTTAAATGCTATTTTCGTATGCAATAATTAAGACATGTTCTCGTCACGTCATTTTCCGATATCATTAGGTATAAATATACTGGCCCAAAAAAGAAACCTGACAGTATTGTCACGTTAACGGTCATGACTGTATTTTAGCGTCTTCATGTAAGGTTACCTCCCTTGTTAGCAAGGCAACATTTGTAAACGGGTAACGGTAGACGCTCATTCAAAGACAAATTAGGCGCTTGCAAATGTGCTTCCCGTGCAAGAGTTCCAAAGAGCATCAAATGTATGTATGTACCAATCAGATTTCAGTTCCGGTATGCGTGGGCATCAGGTGAGTATAAAAGGCGAAACTCGACAGAGAAAATTGGAGTCTGGTAGGAGACTCCGGAGGGTTCACTTCGCTCTTAATTGACTGGGACTTTGTCAGTATACCTGGCGCTACAAATCTATCTTCTCGCGTTCTTGTTCAAGCATTGCGCTTGCCCAAGAGAGTGTTAGATTAGTTAGTACCTAATACCGGGTCGCAGTGTAAGAGGGAGTCGTTGTTGGAACGTCGTGGTTTGGTGAGTTCGGGTTGAAACCGCAGGTTAGTCATAGAACCTGATGTGTTGTGGGAGCTGTTGGTTATAACTCCTGGTGGTTTTAACGCCTCTTGTGCCGGGGCTCGAACGTGTTTGTAGCGATTAAGTGTGTGTTCAGTTGACGGATTGGTAGAGTTTGTTTCTGGTTGGAACTCCTGGTGGTTCCAATACCTCGTGCGTTGAAACCCTAGCCTTGTATGATAGTTTGTGTGAGTTTCTTTAGTTACCGATCGGATCATGTGTATATATTGTTTGTTTGTTGATTTCATTTGACGTATTAGTTGAGTTGCTGGTTGGAACTGCTAGTGGTTTCAGCACCTTGTGTGTTGAAACCCAGGCCTTGTATGATAGTTTGTGAGTGTTTCTTTTGTTACCGCTCGGATCACATGTATATATTGCTTGTTTGTTGATTACCGTATATATATTTAATTTAAGTTTATGTTTCAAATCATTGGTCAAAGTAGACCCCGAGGAAAATAATTATATATTGTATAAAGCATTGTATTAGTGTTGAATAGTTTTTAACAACCACTCGGTGCACGTTACAGTATGTTATTTATTAAATTTCTGAACATGTTATCGGGATAGAGTCAACAAAAGATGGGACATTATACTGCAATGTCTACCTGAAGAATTTATGCAATGCGACTTTTCTAGGGAATGCGTCAAAATGTTAAATGACGTCGGATGTGAGGTAGGGTCAAACACATTTTGGCATATTAAAGCTTTTGCCATTAAGTAGATTTTCAGTGGTGATAACTTGAAAATTTCTTGCGAGGTTGTCTGATAACCAGAGTATTACCACCTCTGGCTCAAATGAGTGCTTCAATACGTCTTCTCATCGAATTTACGTATTATTGTACCAGCTGATTAGGGAGATTGTTCCATGCCCTGACAAGGGCATTTGCTAGCTCGTTTACAGTGCGAGGTGCGTGACGACGACGGACACGTCTCCCCAGTTCTTCCCAAATGTGCTCCACTAGGTTCATGTCCGGGGAATTTGCGGGCCAGTGCATGACGTTTACGTTAGACGCTTCAAGGCGAGCTTGCGTGATCCTTGCACATGCGGGCGTGCATTGTCCTGCTGAAACCCAACTGGAGCATTCCTTTGCATGAAAGGAATGGCTTCTGCATTCACAACTTCATTAATATACCTTTGGGCACTTAAGTTGCCTCGAATGACTAAGAGTCTAATCTTTTGCCCCCCCCATAATACCACCCCAAACGATAACTCCCCCACCCCCGAAACGATCATGTTCCCTGACACAAACAGGCGTAAATATTTTACCCTGTCTACAATAGATACGTTGACGACCATCAGCGTTACTCAAGTTGAATTTGGATTCATCTGAAAACAAGATTCTGTTCCAGTCTCGTCTATGCCAACGACGATGTAATTGCGCGCAGCGTAAACGTGCCTGACGATTACGTAATGTCAAAATACTGCCTGTGTATGAACGCCGCGCTCTAATCGAGCGATTTTGTTCACGTAGCCGATTTTATAATTGTTTCTTGGCACACATTGTACGCTGGTGCCGTCAACGTAGCTGGTTGGAATCTGCGACAGATACGCCAGCTTGAAGCATACTGATAGCCCGATTTCTTTCGGACTCTGATAAATGTGGCATTTTGTAACCATCAAATGTCAATTGTGATTTTTACTGTGTAATGTATTGGTGAATGTATCACATTCTATTGCGTTCAAATCATTGAGCACGGGCGTCATTTGCGAAAGTGGCTATTTGAAGATTACCCAATTTCGGTTAGTATCAAGCTAGTTAGAGTTTACGCACATATTGTGAAATCGAATATCTACGGATATTAGATAAATATTTTTTTTATTTGATGCCCATGTTAAAAAAGATATTGCAACATTAAAAGTGTCAGGTTTCTTTTTTGGTTGAGTATATAATATTAGGAACGGTATGAGATAAGACAATTTTTGTGGTGTAGACTCTTAAAGTTGTTTCTAGCTGGACTTCTGATTTAGTACTGGTTAGACTTCAAGTTTGTACTGGTTAGACTTTAAGTTGGTACTGGTAAAATTTCCAAGTTGGTACTGGTTAGACTTCATAAATATATCGCTGGTTTTTCTACATCCACATTAATATTTAACTAACACAAGTTGACACTTTACATTACTTTATTTTAAGTATTTTTTGTATTAACATAGAATTATAAAATTAAATCTAAATAACAACAAAGTATATCCGAAATGTATTAACTCTGAAATTCGTCTAACCTTCGTCTAACCCCGTTTACACGGGTAACAGAGTTTTTATACCCAGAGGGATCCGTCGGATCCTGTTCTACCGGATTCAGTTTTCACCGGATCGGGATCCGGTGGACTTTTAACCTAGAGTCCGGTACACCGGACTTGGCAAATATTCGCAATTTGCGACACTCCCCACGGGAAAATGAGGCAGTTACAATTTAATGTATTACAACACAAACAATTTTTTTTCCAATTTGCATAGATCAAACGTAAATATTGTTTTTAATAAACAAAATATATATTGTATTCAACATTAATCAAATAGCGATTTGCTTATAACGAATGTTAATATTGTCTTTAATAAACAAAGTATATAGTATGAAACATAATCCGATAGTGATAGTACCTCTATCATTTCAAAGGTCTTTAATATATTATCTCCAAACAGAAAGTTCAAAAATTATGAAAATCAATATCCATGTCACTTTTTAATATATATATATTTTCATTTACTTGACAAACAACTAAATTAATTCCAATGTTAAAACTTATGTGATAGCATCATCATAATAAAAGTCATCATTTACATCACTTAATTTAGTAGTATCCGCGTGAGTTAAAGTATTATCAAAACTGTTGATAGTATAATCATGATAAGAGTCATCATTTACATCACTTAATTTAGTAGTATCCGTGTGAGTTAAAGTATTATCAAAACTGTTGATAGTATCATCATGGTAAGAGTCATCATTTTCATCACTTAATTTAGTAGTATCCGTGTGAGTTAAAGTATTATACAAACTGTTGATAGTATAATCATGATAAGAGTCATCATTTACATCACTTAATTTAGTAGTATCCGTGTGAGTTAAAGTATTATCCAAACTGTTGATAGTATCATCATGGTAAGAGTCATCATTTACATCACTTAATTTAGTAGTATCCGTGTGAGTTAAAGTATTATCAAAACTGTTAATAGTATCATCATGGTAAGAGTCATCATTCACATCACTTAATTCAGTAGTATCCGTGTGAGTTAAAGTATTATCAAAACTGTTGATAGTATAATCATGATAAGAGTCATCATTTATGATTCCTATCGATTCAATTCTCCCAAAGTCTTCGATATTTGGTTTAGCTGGTACAACCGAATCAACGTTAGAGAGCAAGCTTGGCTTCGTTTCATACGTGCCGTGTGTCATATTGAACATACATGTATCTCTGTTAGCCGACAAGTCTGTGGTTCTACCCGTCAAAATCCAACCCAACTTCGATGACAACAGGTATAAACCAGGTTGTAATTCTATACGTTGACTGAGAATGAAGTCAAGGTAATAATCTGTACCTACTAACATATCGATGGTCGATAATTCAGGCTCTAAAGGTAATTTATCCGCTAACTGAACACTATCCACTAAGTCTTTTAATTGTCCAGACTCCAAATCTGTCACTGGTCTTCTATGTAGCCGTCCACTAATAGTTGGTACAATATTGGCTGTTATTGGTATATAAGTTCCATTTTTAGCTTAATCTCTATGTTTGTTGATTCTGTCCGTATTCTTTGAATTTTCTTTCTCCCAAACGTAACGAGCTGTATTTCTTGTGTTCCACTCTTGGTCACTTGTAATTTCTGAGCTAAACTTTTACTTATGTATGTACGGTTGGAACCAGAATCAAACAATATTCTCACAGATACATCTTTAGAACCTTCCGGTTTTTTAACTTTAGTAAGTACTGTCTGCATCAACACCATCTCATTCGAAGCTACAAGTACATTTTCATCAGATTGGTTAGATTCTGATGGTATTTCACTACTATACTGTGTCATTTCTTGTCGACGAGAAAATTTACTGGGACATAAACTACGATGGTGTTCTTCCTGATCCCCACAATATACACACTGTCTCATGCCTCTACACGTAGATACGTTGTGACCCGTTCGTAAACATTTGTAACATCTTCCTATCAATTGTGTTTTACGGTCATTTACCGTTTTTAACTTTATGCATTGATCACTCCAATGTCTTTGCTGACAATAAATGCATTTATTATCACTGTTTCTACCCTGATACGTAGTTTCTAGTTGGTCATTCACGGCGGATAAAACTTGGTTTGTATTATTACTAGCGTGTTGCCTGGTCGTTGGTGGTACATTCAGCTTATATGAGTTTATCTGACTTTTCTTCTAACCGCGTTCCTTTGCAACAACATAGTTTCTCAAATAATCACGTAATTTTGATACTGACCACTTTTCTTGTGTACCTTTCAGCATTTCTAATTGTACTAGTACCTCTTCGGGCAGCTTAGCTCGAATCATTGACACAAATACATCTTGATCAATATCTTGATTTAGTACTTCAAGACAGCGCATATGTCTGTCTACAGTATCTAGGAAACTTCTCAAGCTATTTGTCTCGTTCGTTGCTGGTCTTAAGCTGACGAGTTGAGTGTAGTGTAGATCTACTACTTCTTGAGTGCTTCCGAATCGATTTGACAATATATCAATGGCTAAAGCATAATTAGCATCAGATAACGTGAGACCCGAGATGGCACGTTGAGCTTCACCAAATAATTTTCCCTTCAAATAGTTGAATTTTTCACAATTAGATAGCGACTTATTTGTATGCACAGAATACTTAAAAGAATCCCAAAATTCTATCCATTTTGTCTTGTCTCCATTAAACGACATTAGATCTAACTTTGGAAGTTTTGTTGATAACTGTTTATCTTTATGACGTGTATATTCCAACATATTTTCATTCTGAGATATTTGCATCTCTATCAACCTTTGCATATCTCTATGTAACGACGACACTATTTCCTCAGAAACGGCACTTGGTTTAACTTCACTTTTTATTTTTACCTTTTCCTTTAATAGTTCTAATTGTGTAATATAATCTACAACCTCAGCACACAGTGCAGTATCCTCGTCTATTAATTTCTCCATAAACTCAACATCAGTTTCACTTACAATATTTGATAATTTTTCACTTTGATTTTCTAATTTTTCACTATAAAGTTGTAAATTCCTGCAACACTTGTTTATATCCAAATATAACCCTTCAGTATCACTTATATCAATATCATATAACAATAATTCCTTTGCATGGGTTATACTTCTTTCAAGGAAATTACGATAACTAGTACGAACCCCTTTTATAGGTGCGATACCAGCCATTTTAAGGTTTTAGTCCAAAACTTTGATTAAACACTTATAGGCAAGAGAGATTTGGTAAAGGATCCGGTGACTTAAACAGTGAATTATTCTTTCACTTTTTACTCTTTAACTCTTTTTTATTCAAAAAATAACTTCTTTCAGATATTTCGGTCCGGCAAATACTTCTCGATAAAACACTTGGTTTTGTGGGTCGATCCAATGACAGATCCGCTGAAGTATCCGGCGAAACTTTTAGTGACACTTTCACTATATTTTTCTTAAAACACTTTTGGGTCCGGCAAATACTTCTCAATAAAAACACTTGGTTTTGCGGGTAGATCCAATGACAGATCCGCTGAAGTATCCGGCGAAATTTTCACTTTATTTTTCTTTAAACATTTTAATTCTTGAAACTTTCTAGATATATCCAACTCGCGGGACCATTTAATGTGGTGTAGACTCTTAAAGTTGTTTCTAGCTGGACTTCTGATTTAGTACTGGTTAGACTTCAAGTTTGTACTGGTTAGACTTTAAGTTGGTACTGGTAAAATTTCCAAGTTGGTTCTGGTTAGACTTCATAAATATATCGCTGGTTTTTCTACATCCACATTAATATTTAACTAACACAAGTTGACACTTTACATTACTTTATTTTAAGTATTTTTTGTATTAACATAGAATTATAAAATTAAATCTAAATAACAACAAAGTATATCCGAAATGTATTAACTCTGAAATTCGTCTAACCTTCGTCTAACCCCGTTTACCGAGTTACAGAGTTTTTATACCCAGAGGGATCCGTCGGATCCTGTTCTACCGGATTCAGTTTTCACCGGATCGGGATCCGGTGAACTTTTAACCTAGAGTCCGGTACACCGGACTTGGCAAATATTCGCAATTTGCGACAATTTTTGGAACGATGTCTAAACAATGGTAACAAGAAAGTATAAGATTACTCTTTTAACGCTACAGCAATTTTCAACATACACAAAGAGGCGTTGTTCAAGCGAGACACTCATTAATATCTCATTGTAATGTATTACAACGCCGGCTTGTGTTGTCTGTCCTTTGAATTGTTCCCAAAAGTATATTGTCTTGCTAAGCGAAGTTCCGCTAGATGGCGCCCTTAATTATTCAATAACCAGCCTTCTCTCCCTCATAAACTCCGCCGTTTATACCTTCTTGTCTACGACGTAGTTTGTCGAATCGAAGGTGAAATAAATTGAGGAAAAGCGTTTAAATTTATAAATTAAGGAATTGTGAACGGTTGACATTACAATATCGGTGTTGTAATATTGGAGTGTTGTGTAAAACCATACTATACATATATATTACGCATTATTATGGGTTAACAAAATGATGACCTACTTTCTCTACGATCAATATGTGCGACTCACTAACTAAATTACGCGAAAGTAAACATCTAGCATGTTCAGAGTAAAACTCCGCCCTTCAAAAATATTTAACCGAGTTAATACTGGTCACGTACCTGTATCGTTTCGTAACTCAAATTCAGTTTCTATGACCACTCTAGCATTGTTCTGTATTATATAAATTGTAAACAGTCAGTAATCTCAGCTCCAGTTTAGTTTATTTATTTTAATTTTTTGCAGCATTTAAAATTGATTTCAGTTTGTTGTTTGGCGACTAATTTACACCTGTTTGCAGATTTGAACGGAAAATGATAAACCAATTTAAGACGTGTGTCATCGTTTTTGAAACTAATGGTACTTCATAACAATGACATTATCATAGTTACTTCTTGCATGTGGGCAAAACATGTTTATTCTTAGTCTTTTAATTCGTCCGCTTAAATTAATGGCACAAATGGCCAGTTTTGAAAATGATATTGGCGATCGCAATTGTCGGATTTTCTTTTCGAAACCCCTGAAAACGTGACGGCGTCTGTTTATAAAGACCACTGTGTTAATACAGAGGTTAAGGGTCTTTTTAAGTAAGTTTCAAATGAATTCAACGTTTGTTGTTAATTCTTGCGGAAAAAACATGTGAATTTAGTAATTTGCAAAATTCGCTATCACTTTTGCGTCGGCGTTGGCGTTAACGATGGTTTGGAGGTTAAAGTTTTTAAGCTCCAATATGTATGAAGTTAAGTTTGTAAATTTATATGTCGGTACTTTATCTAGACGGCTCTTCAGGGACGTAACTGGGAATAATTGTTTTTTGAGTTATGCCCCATCATATTCTAACATTTAAGATTAAAATTTGTTCAAATGGGATATATTTAGTAGAACCTTATAAATGTATTTGATGCTTATTTCTCAGTTGTTTATCTTTCAGACTTTTAAGGACATAACTCTGGATGAATTACTTTCGAAGTTATGTCCCTTTATTCTTATAACATTTAAGGTTAAAGTTTATTTTAACTAAATCTTTTCAGTACTGGTAAAGGTATTTGATTGAAAGTTAATATGCTTATTTATTAGCACTACATTTACACGACTACAAAAGGAAATACATGTAACTCTTGAAGTACTTTTTAGGAGTTGTCCCCCTTTTCTGTTTTTAAGTGTAAAAATGAATACTCATATAAGATATTTTTTATGAAAGATGGTATGTGTATTTATTGTTCACAACTATAGATGGACATAACTCTTAATTATTAATTTTTGGAATTATGCCCCCTAGTTTTAATGTTAAAATTTCTTTAAATTGAAATACATTTTTGTATTTTTAATACTTAAGACATGTAAATAAAAGTAGGTATGCTTATTTATTGATGATTCATCGTCTTAACTATAAAGGGCCGTTACTATGGATGTGTGTTATGTGAGTAATGCCTCTTTTATATTTATATGAATTGATAATTATTATTTTACTGATTTATTTCCTTTGACAAAGTAAGATAATCATTGTCATGAGCTAAACACTCGAATAGACTAGCGCGCTTTACTTCGCTGCTCTTTTTAACTTCTATTAATTGATGCAAAATAAAGTATTTTATCGATAATATTGCTGTACAATTTCGATATTTGACATAATCATATTTTTTATTTAAAAAATAAGTTCAGGTCATCGTTCCTCCAGCACTCCAGTGCTTTGATTTGTTTTCATGCCAGGAGGAAGAGACAACAAGGATGAGATTTTTATAAGAATAAATCAATTCAACTATAACAGTTGGGGTACTTTCAAAATGTACCTACGTAGTTAAAAGGTAAATGTGAGATTCATATAACCATATAATCTACGAGACTAGCGCATGAGAATCTTATTATACCATTTATGTATTTTTGATTTTCCTTATTCAAATTATTACCATGTCCTATCTTTATAAAATGTATAGTTTGATAAAATAGGTACAAAAACTTATAAATTGTTTTGTTGTTATCTCACGAGTTTTGGGTTTATCAATATTTGAATAGAAAATTAGGTCACAAATCGCACATATTGCTAAGTGCATGCGAACCTTGTAATCAACTAGTCGAGATAACAACAAGTATGAGCCAATGAAATGACATACCTGTTTACGCCCTCGGACAAAGCTTTCCTATTTTTTTCGGCTCATATACTTCCTTGTAACTTGTTTAAATCATCGGGATTGATCTCTGATAATCCTTAAACGTAAGTTAATTTAAGATTTTATTTGTATTATTCAATAGATTTGAATTGTTTAAAAGTAAAAGATTCCCTTTCTTACTTGTAAAAACAGCCATAATGACTGATTTACTCCATGCAGCATTTCTGTCCAACGAGGCAATATGGAAGACGAATGTACGACAGAATGGTCTTATGTCGTATCTTCATCCCACGGGCACCATGTAAGACACAGTCATATGTCATTTTAATCGGTTGTATTGCTTTTACCAGAGAAAGCTCTTAGCGAAAACATATCGATACGACAAAACTTTTACAAATGTTATGCACCTTCTCATGTCGATATGTGGCACCTTTGTGACCCCGTTCGAACCCCACAGGACAGTGATTCGACAAAAAATACATTTGCCGGATCTTTGTGTTTTTATGTGGCACCTAGCGGGAGGAAAATGTCTCTGAACAGAATCTTACTCAGCCTTATACCTATACCCTAAGTCATGGCCCTCTGGTTTTAATTACATTTTTAACATTCTATTTGTAAGTGATGTATTCAGTAATACTTTTTAGTTGACACCTCTTAGGTATATATTATATTGTTGATTTAAAAGACATCTAATATAATTCTGTCCAATTGATTTTGTTGGTCGTTAATTGATTATTCTAAAACGGATTCTTGTGAGCTTTAAAAAAAGGATGAATGTCTGTCGTCCGTCGTTTGTCGACCGTCTACATTTAGTTTGTTAACATTCTAGCGGTGACATTGTTGTCGCCAAATTTGATCGAGACCTACGTCTCAGTAATAACTCAGACGAGTTCGAATATTAGTCATCTGGGGTTAAAAACAGGTCACAGTTACTAGAAATAGAAAACTCTTGTCCGGGCTGTAATTTTGTTATTTGTTATTGGATTTCTAAATAACTTGGCACAAATGTTCACCTTGGCCAGGCAATGTGCCATTCTCATGCCTCTTGGTCCAAGGTCAATGTCATTGTTACTAAAAATAATATTTCTTTTCTAGGCTGTAAATTTGTAATTTCTCATTTTAAAAAAAACTTAGTATTCCTGATCATCATATCAAGACGTTGGGCCACATACACCATCCATGCCAGTAGGTTCAAGGCCAATGTCACTGTTACTATTTTTTTTCTTGTTTCGCTGTAACGTCGTTATAAATGTTATTAATCAAAATTACTTGGCACAAATGGCTACTATGACAAGACGGTGTGTCACGTACAATAACCATTCCTATATATCCAAGGTCATGGTCACTGTAAATAAAAACATAACATGCTTTTCCGGGCTGTAAATTTGTTATTTCTTACTGCATTTCAAAATAACTTATACAATGTATGTTTTTTCATTCAAAGATGATGGGTCACATACGACACCAATGTCTGTAGGTCCGAAATCGAGAACAATGTTACTAAAAAAAATTTTTTTCTGGACTGTTAATTCATTATCAATGGAGTGATTTCAAAATAACTTCGCGCAAATGTATACCATGACAAGACGGTGTGCCACGTACTATTCCCATGCCTATAGGTCCAAGGTCAAAATCATCACTGTAATTAAAAACAAGAAATATATTTAAAAAGATATTCGGCGCTGTGAAGGATTCATTTTGTTTGAAGTATATTGTGTGTGGTATTATCTTAATTTTAATTCCCAAATACTAGTAAGTAAAATATTTTTTTCGAGATTCACATATTGAAATTTTGGGACCTTAAACTTTTTCTAGTCATCATTGGTGACTGTATTAAACTGAATGTCTCAGTGCCCATATTCTTTTAGTTAAGTTTAGGTGTTTGAATGCTTATAATTTTAATAACACGGAAGCTTCTTTCTAGAATTAAAACAGTTTACGTTAATAACTTTAAGCATATAAGTACATGTAGTAGAAATGTAATACCTTTTTCCTTTCTTCATTAGTCTGCTAGTAGACGTTTCTATTAGCAAATACAATTCATAGATAACTAAATAATCTTTCTTATATTTAATTTGAAAACTTTATTTTAATAATTTAACTCTTCACTTTTCACAATATTACCACTGAACAATTGATGGAATTTAAACATTAATCAACAATAAAAAATGATTTGCTTTTCAATAAGTTCTACAATTTTATATGAAGATAGTTTTAATTGATTTTTAGTATGCATGAAATAAGCATAAGACCAATGATATAATATTCTTAAAATGTACATGTACTTCTAATGTCCTGGTAACAAGTTATAGTTGTTTCCTTTTGTGTTGGTGCAGTGAAACTATTTATCTATCAAACAAAAAACATACAAGTTTTACCAATGTTTTACTAAGTGTTCAGTACAGTGAATCTCAATATGACATTTTATCACATTATCTTAAGACTCCTGATAGCATCTGAAAAGTCCTTGTAAACACCGTCTCTCTTTAATACCTAGAGTTAATTTGTGTCCCAATTACAGATAAGTATATCTTTTCATGTGCTCAATAGTCGAGTGAAGACAACTTTTTTGCATAAATTCAGAGTGGACATTTTTAATGTAAAATTAATATTCTGACAAATATCATATTTTAATTATGCATTTATTTAAACAAGATTCGAACCCGACCTCTATACTTATTCTAGCATTCAACTCTTGATTGTGACATGCCCCTGATCTCGGAACCACGACCATTAAAAGTTGGTTAACATCTGTGTTGATAGAAGCTATTGTTCCCTTTACTAAAAGCTTAGTTAAAACATTGTCAAGAAAACTGTCCACTGTACTTCATTGTAAGCTGGTTTCTCTACATGCAGTGTTATGGTGGCATAGGAGGATCTAGGGGGATGGCTTCAAGAGGACCGGACTCCCTGGAATTTCCAAAATGTACTTGTCCATTTTTTTTTTTTTTACTGTTAGTCGTTTTTAAGTAGCATGAAGCATTTTGTCTTGGTGCTTAACAAATTTTTAATGGTTATGTATTTACTATTATTAATATGTTCGTATAATGTGATTGTGGTTTGAAAGTTTGGACCCCCTAGAAAAAGTCCGGACCCCCACTAACCCATGGGTTTAGAATGGTACGGCCCTGCACTAGAGATTGTGTCCACAACAACTGTTTAAGTAAGACTGGCAAAATTATTTTTCCTATATGACTGGCAAAATTATTTTTCCTATATGATTGACAGCACTCTTATAGAGATTATACGGTAATGTGTGAAATATATTTTTCCCTAAAACCGGATTTATATATTATGAATGTCTAGTAAATTAAAATAAAGGCCTGCTATATTTTAGGGTTTTGATTTCACCTGTTGTCTTCTTTGCGCATTAGATAACGTAGTATTTTCTGGTTTAAAGGGAAATTTCAGGCTTTAGGAAATGTTGTGGCAGGCCTGAAATAGTACTGGTATTTATAAAAAAAGGTTCAGTGTGTCTTGATCAAGAAAAAAAGTAAAATACAGTAAAACCTTAATATTCAAATCACCGAACACTATTTGAAGTAAATCAAGTAAGTTATGATCTAAAGAAAATACTGAAAAGTATTTAGCTTATAAGTATATAATCATGTATTTATCAAGGTTTAAATATGGTGTTGATTCTGGCAGTTTTATCATAATGAATTAGGTGACCGTGAAGAGAATGTCAGGCATTAAATATTTTCAGGTAAAAAAATATATGTATCTAAAAATATGTTTTTGAAAACATCAAACTTACAAAAGATCCAGAATCTTTGTATCCCTAATTAACAAATCATTTCTTAATTTAATTTTGAATCATTTTAGTCAATGCACTTTGTTTTCAGTGTAAAACATGTTAAAATTATCTACAAGAACTGAAAATTTATATCATGTTAAAGTGCCTTGCAACTCAATGGAGAAGTTTGATCACATATTTATTTTGCTTGAATAGTTTGGTGCATAATAAAATTAAATGATAAAATATTAAATCCATGCATAACATGAGGGCAGTATTATTTAAAGCCCATACTGTATAATAACCTCAAATGTTACTTATAATTAAATACCTATTTAGCATCCAAGACTCAACGAAGAAACTATTTTTTATTTCATTTCACGGCGTCTCAACGCCGTGATATTGTGATGGGTAGATTTTGATAGCAATGGGCAAAAGTCACGTGACATAATTCCTTTCGATTTCCACTGCCGACAAATTTATTGTTTTTAATGCAGTCATAGTACAGCCAATTTCTGTTAAAAGTTACATAGAAAAGCATTTTTGGGGAGAACCATATAAACAATATTTCTATCAACAATGCAACACACGAAAAATCAGCGTTTTACATCTACACATTTCCGCAAATCCTTTCGACTAACATGAAAAGGGGTAGGTATAATTTGCGGACCAACCGGACCAGCGGACCAGTTTAGTATACGGATACAGTTTAACAAATATGCGTATCATAATGTGTGTATAGTAGATATATAATTCAGATTTGCCAATATTTTATTTGAAAAGATAACATTGATAGAGTTTTCGGAAATTACTCAAATGTAAATATATAAATACCAATATCGAAATTATGTTTAAGAAATAAGTTAGCATATTTTTACTATAAAAAGAATCGTCGATTGCTTCATTACATATTGTTGTAAATATTATATGTATTTCAATTGTTTGAGCTTTTGTCATTTGAAAACAAATTTGATAGGATTTAAATGTAATATTTTAATAATATACCTTTTGTCCTTTTTAGCGGACTGTATAAATAAAGAAGTTTAATCGTGTAACATTGACTTTTAATTCTTACCTTTACTGAGTTCTATTGACGATCTTTTCAAACTATAATTAAGTGTAGCGGACCAGTTAATTTTAAGAGCGTAAGAGTTACGGACCAGGTTATAGAATGAGCAGATGTAAGATTATTTTTTGCGGACTTTTTTAATTATGAAGAGTTTCGTACTATATTGAAGGGCTATTGACCTGAGGTATCACTGCAGCGGACCAGGTAATTTTAAGAGAGTTAAAATGACGGACATTTACACCTAGGTGAAAAGCTCGCCAGTTTTTAATTTGTTCGAATGAATTATGTTTTCTCGTGTCTGAGTAATTTTTTTCACGAGTTAAAAAGGCCTTTGAACCATATATTTCTAATTTTTTATATTTGCTGGCGTGTTATTGTTTTTAAAAATATGATTTCTATTCAAAATAGCTTGCCTTTTGTATTTAGGCGCATCTTTTTGGAATTGAAATACATGTTAAATCCTTTCGTGTATCCGGCAACAAAATTCTTTCGTAACAAGTAAAGGTATGACTACTCTCCAATGCACCTGTTCGAAAGATTCACTCGTTGATTTTCTACCTCTGCTAAAATACTACGTGCAAACTGATATTTCTTTTTTAGGCAGAGACACACACATTTAAATTGCATGACTGTCTCGTGAGTTTTAAAAAAATAAACGCAACAAATGTTCACGCCTGTAATATCAAAATGTCGAAATTCAAAGATGTTGAACAGTTTTGCATTAGTCAGATAACGGAAAATTAACGAAAAAGCAAGTAACCATTGATATTTTAGAACGTGCATCTCTGATCGTTCACCTATAAACATAGAGCAACTTATTGAACTTGAATACAAAGTGTAGCCACGATATATGACGTAATACGAGGTTGCATTCGTCACTAGTATGATAATATCATATAAGGCGTTGTTTACACGCTCAACAAATGCGTATAAAGTTTTGCAGCTATATTGGAATTGATAAACGTTCATTGGCTGTTTAAAGGTTCATAGTAAAGGTCAATATCATTATCGCCGGTCGTTGGACCGGCGATATAGACAATTGTCAAGATTTGAGCAATTTGTTGTTAACGGCGGTTTTCCTAAAGCCAATCAAAACGATGCATTTGAGGTCACATTATGAAAAAAAATGGACGTCGAAAAGTCAAATTAGGGGTGCGTGAATGGGCTCGTCGAAGCCATGTTTTGTTGGGTTACTTGCTTGAATTAATTACCGAAAATACCTATATCAATATATAAACGTGTGCCATTTTATTGACAGCTGCAATATAAGACCAAGAAAAAATGCTTAACTATATGTAACATGTTTTATTCTTTTTAAAACTCGCATTTGTTGAAAAATTGCAAACCTAACTTCCCTACTTCGGGGCGAATCTAAATCAATGGTTTTACATAGGGCGCGCTAATTCCTGGTATTCTATAAATAGACTCACTGGTTTTACATATCTTTACCAGCCCCGTGTTCAGTAACTACTGTTAGCTAACGTTAAGAATACGGGAGAACTCAACCCGAAGCCAACTCAACCTGTGCAATACTCAACACTAAGTTGGGACAACTTAATCCGTTAGTATGATATTGAGTTGTCTCGGGTTGAGCTGTCAATTTGTTAAGTTGTTCCGATTCTACCGTTACGGAATGTTCAAGATAACTGAACACGCTGCTGGGCACGCTAATCATTGTATTCTAAAATAAATATACATGAGACGGTATAAGACGCTAGCCCATATTGCTTGAATGTTTTTAATCTATGGAGTATACACGGCTAAACGGCGGTTCAAGCATTTTTGGAAATGCTTATACTTGTAATTCAACACGTTTTAAAGCAGCGAATGAATGTAATGTGTTCACTGAGCTGCGAGGGGAGCGTAATGCATTACCTAGTACAAGGGCTTTACCTAAGTATACGATATATATCGAATACTGGTTTTGTAGGTTCTATAGATATATTGGATCGATCGTTTCCTGTATCGAACAAAATATCGATCAATGACAGTTATGCTTTTGTATAATTCAAAATCCTGGCCTGCAAATCGGTCGATATCTGTTACTCACTGTTCCTGCCAAAACTATTTGTCAGGATCTTTTAACCGGTCTTAAACCGGTTACGTCATGTTTTGTTCTTGGGAAGAAGCTGTTGCGGTTACAAGGCCTCTTTTTATGTACTTTGTTTTTCATTTTGCCCGGAGACCAACGATCGCCCCTTATTATACAGATCACTTTTGGGAACCAATAGTCACACGGATTGGTAAGAACAGATCCGCAATGTAAGGAGCACTTGACTGAACAGAAGCGATAAGTCATGTAAATAGCTTCTTTTCTGAAAGACTATGTTTTCCCTTTTGCCGATCTTTTTAAGCGTCATGCAAATATGAATTACTGGAAATAAATCCAACTGAAACCAAACATCCTGTCGGCATAAAGATGGTGTCTAGATCCAGAACATTCTCGTACTCCAAGGTTATCAAGATTCTCGATCTAACTAGTATCGAGAATCTTACTAGGCTCTGGGAACGAGAATGTTACATTTGAACAGGAAAACGTTTTATAACAAGTTACCTTTTTATTACTGAAAAACCTTAACATGACAATTCATTTTAATACTTTTTTGAGTTACCTTTAGATAATACTTAATAATTCTTTTTTTGTTTGCCGTGACAATCACTTTGCTGCATTTTGCAGCAATTTTGTACTTGTAAAGAACCTTTATTTAACTAAAATATCTATGTACATGTATTTCAAAAATTTTTTGCCTGCATACATCTTATCATTACTAAAAGAATATGGGCCCTGAGACATTCAGTTTAATACAGTCACCAATGATGACTTGAGCACCGAGGTAACCAACAAAATAAATAAATTAAAGTGAAAGTAAAATTAAATTTTTGTTGAAATATTGATTTCTGGTACAAATTGATGTTCAAATGTTATTTCCATACATAACATGAGGACTTTTAAGTCTATTCCAAGCATATACAGTCACACCCCGGGACATAACCAACTTCAGAATATACCGTAATAGCCCCCGAGAACTGAAAATTCAATACCTCTTAAATTACGTCAAACTCCATAGAGAAACTCATTAACAAAACAAATTTTTGATTAAGTCATCTTTACATGTGGTAGAATTCATGAACAAAATTTGAAAATGATTGGGAACTCTATGCACATTTGTCATTGAAGTCAACAATTTTAGGGAACAATTTTAAGATGGTATAGGTCGTATTGTGATAATTACATGACTGTAAACATTAGATTGTTTAGTCTGTGTGATGATTTCATTATTTGCACATGCATGCACATAAACGAGTTCATTTAAAACTGACTCGATAGCATTTGCATTGCTCATGACATCCCCTCTTGTCAAAACATTTGGTTAACTGATGGCAACTTTTGGCAATCGGTGACAGGGTTGACCAAATGGTTATTGCCATTTGCTACCGTTTTACCACAGCCAGTCGACTGGATTTGATCTTGATAACCATCATTTGACCAAAAATACACGCAGCGTTGAAGACAGAACTTTTGATATGTTCATAAAAGACGCCCTTGTATGTGGAATTGCATTATGAGATATTTGCTCTTGGACAGAAAGTCAAGCATAGCGTCGCAACATTGTCTATAAGACTGTTCTAATCGCACATAATTATGACAAATTTTTAGAGTGTTTTGAAATCTTGATCAAGTCTGCTAAATATTGACTTAGCTTTTTCAAAGACCTACATAAAATGACTACCAGTAAAATCGTGAAAGAACAGCATTCTATTAGATTTTTCTGAGCCGTCATTTTGTGTATTGGTAACCTCCCAACTACCATAAACCAAACTCAATCCAAGGTTTATTAAATCTGCACCTTTTAACTGATACAAACACGTTGATTTCAACAACATCAGTCAAACACTCTTTATTATAACAAATGTTTGCCTGTTGCTTTATAGAATAAAGTGGCTGGAATATGATTCTTTGTGATAACAAGGATTCATTTTATTGTACAAACTGATGACAACAACAACCTTACAAAAACACATGGTAAGTATTTTGTCGAATCAAAACCCAATGTAGTTCGGTCTTGTTGTCTCTACCACGTACAATTTTCTGCCAATTGGTCTTAACTTTGTTTTGATTGCTACTTATGGCACTCACGTTTGTCTCTAATTGACCCTCGTAAACATCAAAATTAATTACACGTGTACGTCCTGTTATATTTCCAGGCATACACATGCACCTATGGAATTAAATCTTTAAATGCATATTATCCAAATGCCCCTAATGTTTTCTAAAAAAAAGAATATACAAACAAGAATTTTATAAATAACAATTGCATCAGAAATTGGCTGAAAGTCAGGGACTATGACCGCAGTCTAAAAAGTGTTGGCCAGTTAATATTTTTGACCTGTATAGAGTTTGCTAGTATCAGTTTGTGTGGCTACGAATGAATAATATTTCAGGCTGCTCGTTTTTTAGCATATTCAAATTTGCAAATATTAATCATTGATGAAGGAAGTTTCGTGATACTTTGCACTATTACATTACAAAAATTCATTAATACAAACTTAATCTTCTAATCAAGATGGATTAAACCTAAAATCAATCTGATTTATGGAAGTTGGAGTTGATATAGAATATTCATTTGAGCTACTAACAATGAGGGGGGGAATTGAACTTTATGTGTGTCCGATATAGACAGCAGCACTAGTCTAAATCGGTTGTTATAGAAATATATGGTAGATTTTTGTAGACATTTCCTGCTTGACAATTAATCTCTTTACTTCCTTACCGTAAATACCACTGAGATTTGGGATATAACTATCGGTATATACTTTGAAAAATCTTGGCCACACATTAACAGAAGAGGGAAATCGGTTGGATACTGACAAAATTGAGATGTAGCAACTGAGACATGAAATACTTTGTAAATATGTTATTAAAGCCGTTTTTGTATTCAACCCGTAACCATGGATGATAACCGATTAATTTTATGATTTGTACTAATTGATACAAACGCCGCTGAATTTATTTCATAGTTGTCCGGGATCATCATTCCGTAATAGTCCGAGAGCTCGCAGGGTTTTAAGTGCGGTATCGCGCCCAAAAGGTTTGATGAGTGATTCTGATGTAGTTTTGTCTGAAAATTCGAAAATGCATTACTTAAAACTGGCGAGGTAGGCCTTTTCCCACAATCTGAGCCCAAAGATGTACGTTACCAAAAATACCAAAATGCACCCTAAACTTCGTGCATACTTTTCATCTGTTACTTACATCAAATCACATTTTTGTTTAATGGTATTTTATTAAGAATGCATTTACATTATATTTGCTCAAATCATATGAAATTTGGTGCTTATACCGATGATATATCAGCTTTCATTTACGTTACATGTACGGACTCTTATCTAAATTCCGTGTGAGCTCTGCACCATTGTGGTAACTTAAACCCTGTTACCATGGGCCCTCCACGATGACTAACAATAGTTATATACTATTAAAAGGGGTTGATTCGATAACATTTGAGACTCTTTAGTATAATGTACAAAAATGCTTGATTTCAACACCACTACAAATGCCAAAACAGCGGTAAGCACACTTCAAACTGACACTGATATACATGCTGAGTATCACAGCACATGCGGTCGTATATGTAAAGTTTTCGATCCAGACCGTGTAGGATGCCTAGGTTTCTTTGTAGTGATGTCACCAGATGCACTAGTTTGAGATATATTCTAACAAATGAAAATGTTCTGAATCAATTAACTGCAATGAATTTAATCCGAGAATAAGAGTAAGTGTATAAAACTATTTGACGTCTTGTAATGGCCGCCATTTTAAATTGACAGCCATTAAATGAATTTTGATTAAACAGAATTGTTTATTTGTCATAAAATATTGAAATTATATTGATAAATACGTTTTATGAACAGGACTAAACTTTCTATCACCGGCGGCCATCTTGAAAAAAATTGGAGGTGGAAATCGTACTTTTTGAAAATACACACTATGTACAACTGTACCAAATTTGGTGCTTGTATCACAGAGTGAAAGATTGTCGTGAAAAATGTCACTTATCAACCCTACTAATAAGGTTTTAAAATAACTTGGTATACATATTCACCATATCAAGACGTTGGGTCACAAACAACACCCACGCCTGTAGGTTCAAGGGTCAAGTTCACTGTTAATAAAAATAGAATTGTCTTTTCTGGGCAAAAATTTAGCAATACATTGAGTATATTAAAT
Organism: Mactra quadrangularis; assembly: GCA_025267735.1. NCBI lineage: Eukaryota > Metazoa > Mollusca > Bivalvia > Venerida > Mactridae > Mactra > Mactra quadrangularis. The sequence goes on from CM046309.1 coordinate 2,980,597, forward strand.
CAAAGAGCCAAGGCATTGGAGTTGTTCGACATAGAAAACATGTTGTGCTTCGGTCCTTCAATGTGCTACAAATGTGAGAAAATGTGTGGAATAAAATTTCGTTTCTCGAAATATAGACTGCAGAGCTTTCGTTGTATGAAATTTATCTCCAAAATGGTGCCATTTGTACCTGTAAACTATAATTGAAAATCCAATTTTCACTGGATTATCAAAAAAGATATCCAAATGTGCAGGTAAAACTAATTGAGAAATTGATTAAAATGCAATGCATACTCCTGTAATTGCACAGGTATATTAACCATGGAAAGACAAACTGAATGTGCATACATAGTAATTGAATATACTACTAAAATGTAACAGAACTACCTGTTTACATTCAATAGTGTCACACACGGCGTAAAATCTAACACTTGTATTAATATTTATTGCATTAAACATATAATGAGTAATTATCAAGTAATGAATTTTTTTAATTTGCAAAATAATTTTTTACTTCAATTCATTACCATATCAGAGCTCTAAGAAAAATACTACGCGGAACTATGTGATCAATAATTATCGTCGGCACCTGGCCGAAGATATAAAGAATTTTCAAGTTTTGAGCATTTTTGTGTCAACACCGGTTGCCTTAAGCCAATCAGAACGATGCATCTGAGGTCACGTGATGAAAAAAAATGACGTCGAGTTGTCAAAATAGGGGTGCGTGTATGAACTGGTCGATCGTGAGAGACATGATTTAATCGAAAGCCTATGTTATTATATTGATTACAGTTGTTTGTAACTTAGGAATCAATCTGATTTTCTTATTAAAGCCACTAAACGAAAACAAAATCTTTATCATCAATTTAAAAAAAGTAAAACTATCAAAAAGACAATAGAATATAACTGCCTTTGGCTACGGAGATACCCTCTCAGCCAATCAAGTTGCTTAAAGGCGTTTGATAAAACTTACACTAAATTGTAAAGTGTTGGATAATGTCATATCGTTTTTCCAGTGGTTTACTCGAGAAATCAGTGCGTGCAAATTTTGAGTACGCAAACATCTAAACTGATGCTAAAAAGAAACGCCTCATTTCAACAAGGTACATAATTTTCGTGATTCAGAATAATATAAGGAAACATTAATGTTTTCAACCAGAAAGGAGTCATTGGTGACATGCGCAAATAAATATAGTTTCTTAATGCCAAATGAAAAGGTGAATTGTGAAGTCTATCATAATAATGCTTTTGTACGTACGCGGTCTGAACATGTCTGGACAGCACGTAATTGGATGGTTTTAATCTGGCCTTACAGTGTGTAGAATTAATCAAACGCGCTCAATGCTTTACATATCTTGACCAGGGCCCGGTTTCACGAACGCATTCCTATCTTAAATTTCTAGATTAACCTTAAATTTTCTATTTTTGGCATTTTTAAGTTAAAGTGCGTTTCACAAACATTTTACAGTTTAATCCGTTCTTAAATAGTCTAAGTTATGAGTGAAAATTTAATCGAGTGAACGGGTAGATTAAGCCAAATGTAAACATTACTTAAATATAAATCAAAGCACAGAAGGCGCTGAATTTGTTTGGGTCTCGGAATATCAGAAAGGTGAAGGTTGTGTGGAAACAATGAGATATAAATGTAATATAAATGCTATAAATTTAAGAAACAATGACACAGGGTTATAAATTTATACTTTAATGAACTGAAAATAATGTAACATTTCAATATATTAAAACTTATCTAAACATACAAAAAGTATCCCATATCTAAACATGCAAAAAATTACATTATTATATCTTACAACAAGTAAAACAGTATATTTATATAAGATGGTCAACATGTTTTTTTTAAGTTTAAATAAGTAATATTATCAGTGTCACAAACTGGTTTGTTATGTGAAATCAACTTTACATATATTTCTTGTTTATAAATAATACCAACAAATGATAATGTATAAAAAATATTGCATAAAATTTTATTTACAAACCTTCTTTCTTCTCCGTGGGTTGTTCTGTTGACTCTTCGGCGTGATTTGATCACCTGACAAATTGAATTTGTCATATAAACTAACCCATAGACGAACGCCTTTTAATTGAAGAGTTCAAAATTGACGTGCGTTCAATCAAAAATATTTAAATATATTACCAGTAATTTGCGGAAATGTTACAGAATTGCACAATATTAGAAATCTTCGACCAATCGGGAACTATATTTTCTTCCCTGGGCAGTTTTGAAAATTAATGCGCCTATTATTTGACAATTAATCTGGTTCCCTGTCCTATTATGGTTCGCAGGGGACCAGTTCATTTGACAATCTTCACGCAGTGATCTTCCCTGAATTTTTCGGCGTTAATGTCCATGTAAAGGGAAGTAACCGCTTCAAAAAAGCGGACTACTTTCGCCATTTGCAAGTAACAGCATTCGGGTCTGAAATTTCGCAACCATTATTTGTTTGGTCTGACGACCCAAACAAATAACAAATGGTTAAACGTTTGTCTTGATTTTATAAGTGACCGGCTATAGAGTCCCTAGACGACGGGAACTCCGACGAAGAAACACTTAGAATATAATTTATCAGAGTTACAGATTTTCATCTGGTACGATTCATTTCATCGTTGAATTTATTCTTCCCCTCGCGTATAAGATGCAAAATGACAGTTTCTGCACTACTTTAAGACTTAGTGTTGGCGGAGTTGAGTTTCTGTATCATTATATAAATTATAATAAAACAAGGAGATTGAAACGAATAAATACTTGATATCAATTTCGATCGTCATTCTGTTAAGATTTTAGAGATGACAATCATTCCAACAGATAATTGATCAATTAATTAATTTAATTCCATTATTTTTTTGTTTTGATACGCATTCGTCACCAAATCGCAACGTAATCCATCGGTGTTTTATTATTATTATTATTATCATATTATAATACATTGCAATTATATCTTTATACCTTCACTAGCCCTTTAATATATATACATGTAAACAACAATAAATGGGACTTCGTTGCCTTGTTCGCTTAAATATTTACACCTATATTCAGCATTTTTTTACGAGGCATGACATATCAAGTATGCTAAACTCATTCGTTATGTATTTATCTAAGATTCATAGCTTGTAGATTTTAACAATAATTTGAAATATAAACAGTTCATTTTTTCGATGCAAGTTATAAAAGATGAACCATTTTCAAAATAGGTAATGTAAACGTTTTCAACCACCATACTCTTGAAAGACATGCAATGCATGTTAAACACACTATCCAGCCAATCCGCGAATGTCAAACCTATTGTAAGACAGTAAGAGAATGTCAAGCATATTGTGAGGTGGACATCATTCGCCAAAAGCCATTATAAGATTTTCGAACTGTTTATTAAAGGAATAGTTGTCACTCTACCTAACGGGCAATAACTGACTGATCCGTGCACTACAATTCAAGTAATCTTTTGTGTGCCTGCCTGGAACATTTTCACCAATTCAAAAAGTTGTAAACCAAATATTTAGCAAAGGGTACTTTTATCACATACAAGTAATACATTTGACATACCACCTTATTTTTATGTTAGCCAAAACGGGCATCATGGTTTGCATTGCAATTGTGCAGATTTTGTTATTCAAATTAAATAACGCTCGTCTCCGAACTTAAATAATGACCCAAAAGATATGAGATTTCGTATGAATCTTATAACTATACCCTGATATCCTCCACTAATTACCTACTTATCACTTGTCATTCAATCTTCTCAGATGCACAATATTGTTATTTCGAAAAATACTTAACTCCACATTTACAGCAATGAAGTGAAGGTAAAATAGTTGTGCATGATAGGGAAACAGAAATGATTGACAAAAATAAAAAAAGAATGAACCAAAAGAGAAAAAGGTCAACATTTACGGTTCGAACCTATGCCAGACAAAACACTGTTTCAAGCACAATAGTCCAACCGTTTACGCAATAGAGTCCTTTAATAAAACACGTTGGACATTTAGTACTCTAAGGTAATTTTGTTGGTTTAAGTTTGGGTCGCTTATATCAACCCTAAATTTATACTTATGTAAGAAAGGCTTCGTGAAATCCACTTAAAATATTGTATAAGATACTCATAGTTACAGCCAAAATATTTAAGACAGTCTTAAATTAATTTAAATTATGAGAGCGTTCGTGAAACCGGACCCAGGGCACTTCAATAGTTCATTTAGTTTAAATTCTTCCATAATAATGTTTGAATTCTACCATGTAATGAGCGAATTTATTGACATTATATATATATAGAAGGTTAGGATATCAGTTAGTGTGATCGCATGTGTAAAAAGTCTATTAATACACAGCGGAACGATTTACCGCATACTCCCCATACTTTTATTGATAAAATTGTTCTGAGACGTAAACTAAAGATGATGACGTAACTCTAAAGAGATGATGTGATGTGTCCCTAGAAAGAGAAAACAACACAATAATAAGAGACAATGCAAATAACATGTGACTTACTCAATTGGCAATATATACTGGTTACCGGATGTTGTTTCGGACAGAACGGAAGCCCAAGCCCATTTACTTCATACAATTTATACAGTCAATATAACATTCATAGAGGAAAGCTCAACAATTCATAAAATACATACAATTATACAAAATACATAAAAAACTCATGACGTAAGTGGCTGATTTAACAATAACAACTTAATAATTTATATTACTTCAGCAAAATATGATGAATGATGATAAATATGAATAAATGATAATGAATAATGAATATCTTACCAATCTATGGGATGAAACACTCCCAAAAGACAATACTATTACACTCTCATCATGACCAGGGGTATTTGTGACTGTAAGTACATAAATTAGTGAAAATAACAAATAAGAACAGATGTGCATGGTAAATTATACAAACCACCATTATTAAATTAGTTAATTAATAAGTAAGTTAATAAATTAAAGAACCAGTCATTACTTAAGTACGAATAAATCAGGGTACGAATAAAAAGACGAAAAAAACAAGACTATTCGAAAGCCTAGTTCACGGGTCAAAATAGAAAGAAAGCATAAGGAAACCACATAGAAATGAAAAGAAAGACATAAAGGTTCAATACTAACCAATGAATTAAACTAGTCATACAAATATAAACTCTCAATTCAAACGAAATGACCACACGCATACAAATGTCCGTCAACTATCAGCGCATCATGACATCTGAGGTTTCCCGCACTATCGGAATCAACCAATCAGAAGCCAGAACGGCGAATAACAAGTAAAGAACCAAAAGAAAGTAATAAAAGACGGAAAGAGAAAGAAATAGCAGAAAGAGTCCTAATAACAACCCGGTCACAGATTGGTATTCCTGTAGTCATTAGCCAGCATTTTCTTACAATTTAATCATTAAGTAATTATAGGAAAAAAACATAAAACGATTTTATGTCCATGCATACACTGCACTACTTCGTGTGCGTAGCCGATTTGTCTCGAAGCGTCTTGGCCAAGATATGTTTATCGTCTACGTATAGGATGAGAGCACGTTCTTTCAAATTGGGGTTCACCACAGGGAAACTTCACTGTTGTATATAATTCAGTGTTTGATTTTTTGGGATTATTACAATATTCGTTTATTAAACTTTTCTCTGTAATACATATGCTTAAAGAGTTGAGTTCCTTCATGTACCTCAAAAAGTAGTTTTTGTAGTAAGCTATATGTATTCTGTATTCTTTTCCCTCCTTCGTAGGAGAACCATGCAGGTGCACGTAACTTGATTTATCCACCACCGTTAATTCCAATGAATATGTATCCAACATAAACAATCACCACACAATGTTAATATGTTATACAGCAGTTTAGCTAATTTTAACCTAATTTTGAGAAATAACTTCCGGTACAGGAGGGTAACTAACGGGTAAGACTGGCTAGCAATAATTTTCTAGCACAGTCGAGATTAAATAGAAGGTGGCTACAGTGCTTTTCAAAAGTTTAAAAAAATGTTATCAATATATAGACGTTGGGTCAATTACAACACCTTTGCCTGTAGGATTAAGGTCAATGTCATTGTTACAAAAAAGAATTTTCTTGTCTGGGCTGTAACTTCTTTATGAATGGAGCAATTTCAAAATAGTATAGCACAAATGTTCACGATGACAAGACAGTGTGTCACGTACTAGGTCTGTAACAACTTTGTCAAAAGCAGTTGTACTTAGGTAAAGGGCTATCATGAGCCTCTTGTTTAATTTCCATATAGTGTTTTATTACAGGGCCTTTCTTTTGAAATATCATATTTCATTAGATTGAGTTCTGTTGATTGTGTAATTGAGATTGTAATTTGGAAATATTATAGGAATTGTTTTTTCTCAATGTTATACATTTGGGAAAAAGATTGAATGTATAACTTTGTTTGCTTCCAGAGTCTTATATTATAAATAATTATACTATAAACAGTAAGTAATAAATTACATTATTTAATTATTATTTAATCTTATATCCACAGTATTACTGAGGATGGATGATATCTCTGTTGAAAACGACGCTCTTCCCGAAAATCCAAGGACTTTGAGTGTACAAAATGAACCACAGACAGTGGATCAACCTACTGACGTACAGAAAAGCAACGCCCTTGAACGAGTTATTGACGAAGACTTTCAAACACCAACTGAAAATTGGGGATTCAAGAGAATGCTTATGAAATTATCAAAGGAACTCAACGACAAGAATCTGGAAAAATTAATATATCGTTTCTCTGGTGAGTTCTTATACTTTATTTTGAAAAACATACAAAACAAGACATACTTATGCAGTTTTGAAAAGCTTACGTGTTCTTTTTCCACATCTATTGGTACGTCTTGTCTTTAATGTTTCAGTAAGACAATGACGTTTTGATAGAGTTCTACTAAAGGAAACAAACTTCAAATTAAAACAGGATAGCTGCAAATAAAAATGATGATCTGTTTTAATAGTTTTTATATATTGTTGGCACTATTTGCAGATTCCGTACAATATAGAGTCTGAAATTACGTTGGGTATGTAATTGATCTGATAGCACCAAAATAATTTAACGATGTCTGTCCTGTTCAGTTTAACTTATCGACTGACTTATGTTGTATACACTACCACATTATGACTCTTATTAGTTGTTACATTTATAGAATTTGCAGTTCATTTAAGTACACAGATGTATGTGATTTGTCAGATTACACTTCATATTGTTAAATAATTTCCGAACAAAATTCAAGTAAATGGGTACTACACTTCACTTACACTAAAATTAAACACATTTCTATAAATTAAATTTTTCAAAACATGCCATGTTATTGTACTTTTAATTTTGGGTTTATCCGTGCATAGGGATACTCATGAGTTTACACTTTTGTGTAGCAGTTACAAAGTATGTATTCTTGAGAAAACAATATTAATTATTCAGTACGTCAGGTTCAGTGAATATGAGTGCGTAGTTCGTTTTTTCTTAACTGTCAAAACATGAATAATTTCACGGTGACTTCGTGATCTTTGTCTACCACTAGTAATATTGAGATAGGGTGTAATCATTCACAGTGAAATTATTCAAACTTTGACAGTTGAGAAAAAAATGGACTATAGATACATGTATTACTCGTTTGTAGAGATACTAGTATATAGATAATAGAATAATATTCTTTATCTATTGATTCATCCCTATTTTAAACAGTTAAATCGACGAGCCAAGTTAAATTAAAGTACTAAAAGTTCAAAGTTACTATTTCGATATCCATCATTATCTCTTTATCAATCATAGTCAACTTTGTTTCTTGTTTCATTTTACATGCACATTATTTTACTGATCGAGGGTTCGTAGGTTCGATTCCCGGGCGGGGCATACTTTCGAGGAGCTTAGTCATTGAAATAATTTCTACAGCCATTCTCCCTCCTACCACCAATTTTAAATCGGCAGTAGTCAGTCACTGAATTGCGCCTAGTAGTAATCAAGAGATTCAGCCTTTTCAGTAACAGTGAGTAAGTTGACTGATCGTCGTGATATAACCTATACAATTGTTTGCTGTGGGGTTAAGATCAGAACAAATTGATCACATGCTCTAGATTGTAAAAAAGTCGGAGGGAGCGAGATGATTTTTTTTCCATTTTTTGAATTTTGAGAAGCGAGCAAAAAGCGGCGAAAACATTTTTGCGTTTTGTTTTAAGACATTTATTTACCATTAGTTAAAAAAGGCATAAAAATTATGGACTTTCTTATATAAGATATAACCATATATAGTGTAACCAAGTAATGATTAAGTAGCTGTATGCAATATAAAGCAAGTTAACAATTACTCAAATGCAAATTCAATTGAACTACAAACAAGTAAGTAGTAGGGGTGAATAGGTATATACCTTCATGAATTCAAAAGTAAAAGATAACTTCAATTGTCTTTGGTATTACTTTAATTAATACTAGATAACTAGCACAGAAGCACAGAATAATACTAATTATCATAACCACACTAAAATTGTAATGGACCAGCCCTGATCACTTTTTGTGTATAATCATATACTTATTATTTTGGTAAATTATGAAAATGTCTACAAATACCACTAGAACTAAATCGAGCCTGTAAGATTATTTTGGGGCGTCAAATTTGTAAGAATGTTAAATTTTCTTCCTGTCCTTCTTGCTCTCTAAGTAATGGGTCGACCTTCATATCTTTTACACTTCAAAGACACGTATGACGACACACATCCATATAAACTGTTTAGAGGCTGAGAATACGTCGCAGTTAAACTGATGTGAAATCAATTTAAGGGTATCAAGGTTTATGAAAAGTATGCATTGACATATTTAAGAATTGTTAAAAAGTATTCAGAGTGCAGTTATCATATTTTTTTTTAAAAAGGATTTAGTCATCGTAATTTCTAATGCGGTGAAAATTTCAAGGTGCGGGAGCAAAGTTATTTTTTCATTTTCAGATTTTAAGGTGTGGGAAATCCGACGAATATGATCAATTTGCTGTGGCCTAAACAATAAAAAGGAAACAAAAAAGTAGAAAAAAACATCAATAATGTAAAGCGCTACGCGCTTACATGAATTCACAACGGTCACCCATCTAACTACTAACCTTACAACTCGTTGCTTAACTTTTAAATCTGTCCATCGCTTTACGTTCTCAAAGTAAACTCCAGCTGTAATAAAATCTCGCTTAATTGTACTATACACGCATGTGGCAGATACCAATGCGCAATAATACAAAAAAAATCTACTTACCGTACAGAGTAAGAATAATGTTTGATTAAGGTGAAAAACATATCATAATTTTAAGTATTTGTTTAAATAAGTTTTTTTTCAACTCATCTACATTTGATAGTATACATATATTTCTGTTGTACTATTTCATGGTCGCATTGACTCATTAATTTCTATTGAGTTAAAGGTGTTGTTCGCTCTTTTCAAATTTCGCACAGCGCTGACATAGAAAGGAATTTTTTGAAAAACAAAATCCTTCCAAAAATCGATTTTAGTACATACATTTTAGTATGTTTATGTTTTCTAATTTCTCTAAGGTGGAATAAGTGGATTGGGAAAGCGTGTTCAAGAAAAGATAAAAGAGCCAGAGCAATTTTTTACAATAATGGAAGAAAGACATTAGCTTACAACAGACAATTTGTTAAAGTTACAATCTGCACTTAGAGACATAGGACGAATGGACCTTGTTAGAGTTACTGCAGAGTATGCACAGACAATGGACAATGTATTGTACTTCTACGAACCAAGTGAATCGGGTAAATATATCTTCATTCATTTACATATAAAATCACAAGAACATGGCTGTTTATAGTCTAATAATTTTAATTATACAAATGTGTCTCCTATTTTTATAGAAAATTGACTTAAGCTTTTAAAAAACATACATCTGCAAATACAATTTATACCTTTACATTATACTTTGGCTCGATCTGCACAATTTAGACTTGACAAAATGTATAAGCAATTTTACTGTGTATTGTGGCTGCTGTAATACCCAAAAATAATTTTGTCACCAAGCCTATAAGTTTCCCTTTGTAAGCAAATAGTTTTTGTGCCTATATCAGACATGGGTGTTATGTCTGGGTTAATCTGGGATGCGTTTTATCAACGGTCGTTAGGCCGGTCTTAACTAACCCTCGGTCGTAAGTCCTATGTTAAGACCCGGTGTTACAGGACAGTCTTTTCCCCAGTCAGTTTTCCCCCGGGGAAAGACTGGACCGGCCATATTTTTCTCCACATATTTTTTATAACTTTTCTAAATAAACCTATATTAATGATTTATGTTACAATAACAGTTTATAGAGCTTTAAACTTGCTTATTAAGTATTTTTCATATACCAATTAATTTTAATTCTTCATTCAACCTATTGAACCTCTCCCAAAATCTAGTCCCTCATATGAACATATGAAGTGAAAATCTTATTCCATCTTGGTTTGTTATCAATTTGTTACATAACAAATGAAGTTGGCATTTGCCAGATGAGAGAAAAACCAGGCAGCCCCAGTTAGTTTTTCCCCCAGCCACTTTTCCCCAGTCTAATTTTCTACATGATGGATTTTTACTAAACTTAACATTTCACTTTAAAAATGACCCATCATTGGTTTAAATGATTACTTTATTTAAACATTGCGTTTATTTACCTTCCATAGCCAGGTGAGGGGAAAACTAGACCGACCCAGTAAGTCCCCCCTAGTACAGTTTTCCCCCTTGTCTAATTTTCTATAGGGTGGATTTTTTTGTTTTAATTTCATTTTTAACTTAAAATTACACACTAATACTGCCACATCTTGGGTTTTAATGAATTCTTTGGATATTAAATTCATTGACCTTCCATAGCCAGGTGGGGAGAAAATTGGACTAGGGTGGGGGGAAAACTGACTGGGTTGGCCTGGTTTTCTCCCACCTGGCTATGGAAATCCAATGTATTCAATCCCATATGAATTCATTTAAACCCATGATAAGGTATGAATAAAGTGAAACGTTAAGATAAAATGACATTTAAAACAAGAATTTCCACCTTGTAGTGAAATACTAGAAAAACTGACTGGATCGGCCTTGTTATTCCCCCATCTGGCTATGGAAGACTAGTGATTTTTTTTCCAAAATATTCATTTAAAATAATGATAGGGCATTTTTAAAGTAAAATATTAAGTTAAAAATGACATTTAAACAGAAGAAACACCCTGTTGGAAATTATACAAGAGGGGGGGGGGGAGAAACATGACTAGGATGTGGGAAAAACTGACTAGGTCGGCCAGTTTATCCCACCTGGCTAAGGAAGGTCAATGAATTAAATGTCCAAGGAATTCATTTAAACCATTAATAGGACAGTATAAGTGTGTTATTTTTAGTTAACTATGACATTTAAAACAAGAAGTTCTACCCAGAAGAAAAATAGACAAGGGAGAAAACTGGACTAGGGTGGGGGGAAAACTGACTGGGTCGGCCTAGTTTTTGCCCCACCTGACTATGGACGGTCAATGAATTTAATGTCAAAATTTAAACCCATGTGCTATTTTTACTTGAAATTGAAACAACAAAATCCACCATGTACAAAATTAGACAAGGGGGAAAACTGGAATAAGGTGGGAGAAAACTGACTGGGTAGGCCTGATTTCTTCCCCCTCACCCACCTGGCTATGGAAGTCGAATGAGTTTAATGTTCAAGGAACCCACTTAAACCAAGGATAGGGCATTTTTAAAGTTAAGTGGTGAGTTAAAAATGACATTGAAACAAAAAAGCACAGCCTGTAAAAAATTAGGCATGGGGGAAAACTGGACTAGGGTGGCGAACAACTGACTGGGTCAGTCTAGTTTTTCCCCATCTGACTGTCCCAATCTTTAAGGTTTTATGTCTTAGTTATTGATATAAAAACCTTGCTGAGTAGTTTTTGCTTTTAATTATCATTTATAGCCAGTTTTATATTCAAATGAGGAAATAGAATGAGGGAAATAGGGTAAGAGGTGGTGTTAATTTTGGAATTCAGTGAGGTATGAAAAAAAGACCAAAAAAGCAGTTCAGAGACAGTAAAAACTGATTTAATAACAGAAATATTTTATCAGTATTTTACTTTAGAAAAGATGAAAAAAATATGTAGACAAAATTTTAACTTGAGAGGGGGAAAACTGAATAGGAGGGGGAAGAACTGACTAGTCAGTTCTTTCCCCGGGGAAAAACCAGGCCGGCCCAGTTCTTCCCCGGGAAAAAACCAGGCCGGCCCAGTTCCCCCCCCCTCGGCGGGAAAACTGGGCGGGGAAAAACTGACTATTACACCTGGGGCGTTTTATCAACAAAGTCGTAGCTGAGGTGTCGCCGAAACTTCAAGGCTGCTTCTGTGTAGTCTTAACTAGTAGCATAAGTCTTAAAAATGGCTGCCATTAGTTTTCATTTGGTCAGAAGACCCCGATTTTTCAATACAAGGGCAGATTTTAGAGATGTTATATAGACGATGACTGTCTGGCAAGATATCGGTTGGCTAAAGAAGGCATCAAACAATCGTGGATACACTATTGGATTTTTGAGATCTCAAGCTTAGCCAATATTAATTTAGGTAAATATAATATGTTGCGTCTATTTTATATGAAGTATGATCTGACACTGCTGCTCTAATATAATAATTAGGTTTTGTTCTAAAAAAATTAAAAAAAAACGCTTACGGGGAATCATCGTCGGAAACCCACGGTACTCATACGTTATTTGCGCTGTCCGGTACTTTGACAGGGCACCGTACAAAACCAATGGATAACCTCTCTTATATTGTCGAAAACATATACCTAGATTTATCTCCCTTTGAAGCTATACACCATTTCGTCGTACGCCCTCAAAACAAATTGCGATGTCCTACCTAAATGTATTAATTTTCCAGTCATAGATCAATGATACTCAATACTCTAATAAAATCACAGAGCACATTAGCACATTAATGTGTAGTAGCTATGAGCAAGGTTTATTTACTCTATAATAAAGTTTGTAAATTCATATAAGATTCATTGTCATTTCATGACTTCTGAACTTCAATCAATGTAGTTTCTCCTTCTCCATTATCCGCAAAGCTATAGACCAAACTCCCCACAGTGGTTATTTCCTTTTACTAAATCATTAACCACTGCCACAACACATGTATTCGTCTCTCAGAGAGCCGAATGATTTGTTTTATATTTTCTTTTATAGCATGATTTTATTTTTGCTTAACTCACCTGCAACACTAAATGATACAATAAGCGTTGTAAGTATACGTGTCACCGACGTCAAAAGCTATGTTCTGACGTATTGAAAAGTTCATTGTTACGTCTGCAAACCAAATTACCTTGGTAGCAACAATGTCCAATTGTGGTAGGTCTATTAATAGATTGAGTATATGATCCACTTGTTTATGATTACTAAGTGAATTGGGTGACTTAAAATCTAACATTGTTCGTCGAGTCAAATTTGGAGAAAAAAATGCGGGTGTTTTTTTCGTTTTGCGAGTTGAAATAAAATCAAATTCAAGTCCCATTTTTTTTAATTCGAGTCCTGTCGTTAGGTTTTCAATTAGTAATCATGATTTTCTAAGAATATAAAAATAAATACATGTTACTAGTTTTGATTTATCATTTGTAAAAGTAACAAAGCATGACGTAAGCAGTGTGAGGAGTTCGGATGTACTCAGGGCAGTCGCCATTTTTTGTCACATGGTATTACTAGCGTCACGTGATTTATATAGTGGTTAAGTAGCAAAGCTTGACGTTAGCACTGTGAGGAGTTTGGTTATATACGCCATTTTGACATGAAATTATACGAGCCATGTTCACCAGATAAGCATTTATGTCAATATCTTAGTATATCCAAAGAATAACTTACGCATTTTGTTTTGTGAGCATTCGGCGGAGATTTTAATGGTGTATAGCTTTTAAGAGAGATAAATCTAGCTACACGTTTTTAAATACAAGGGAGTTAGTTCATCCAGTTTAGTACGGTGCTCAGAGTACCGGACAGAGTAAATCAAAGTACTGACAGTACTGATGGGACGGTGCTTCTGAAATTTTAAAATCTGATCATTATGCTTGTAGATACTATCCATATCATGGATTTTATCTCAGGAGTTGTAACCAGCTATAACTGACTGAAAATGACCAAAGTATTCCTGAGTTTAGAAACTTACACTTCATGTTTGTACATTGTCTTCAATTCAACTTGTGTACGTTTTTGATGTCACTGACAATACGTTGTTGCAATTATTATTGAATATGTGACGTAAAATGGTGTAAAATAGGGTTCAAAATGGCAGATTGTCATGAAATGCATAATCTTGTTATGCAGTCTGTGAGCGTAATAAAGATCAAAAGGATCACATTTTTCTGAAATTTGATGTGACTTTTAACGATACTGAAAGAGGCAATCTATTTGCCATTGTGGATATCTTAATTTATACTTGTAATACTCAATATCAGAATGAGCCGTAAAAACATGACAGTGAAATTTTGTTTCTTTACGTGTTTGCGAATTTTGTTGTATCAAGTCCCTGTCATAACTAAATACCTGTCTCACTCCTTTATTCATGGTGCCGTCTACATGTTGTTCAATTACTAAAAATGTATATTAGGAGCAATATCAAAGGCCAATGAGCTGGTCAATCCGAAGTAAACATAAACTACCTTTGTATTGCTCGAATGCAGTCTTAATAATGTTCATTTTTACTGAGACCAGCGGACCAAACATAGCTATTCTGGACTTTTTAACGGTAACAAGTATTCACAAACCCTCCCACTGATTGATTACTTCTGAAAATACCTTATCAATGGAATAAAATTAACATCAGTGTTGAATTTATTGGAAGGCTATAAAACAAAACACGGTTAAAATCCCCATCTTCTAAATCAAATGCAGGAATGCAACCATTACAATACTGTTATCTCTTCTACTAACCAAACATGAAGAGTTTGTAGTAAGATGCTCGTTACCACACCATTCTTCATTACATTTGTCTCTTAGTGAGTTTGGACATATGAATCTGAATCCTTTAAGAAATAAGCCATCCTGACGTGGTACTTTGTGCCAAGTAATACAGAAATCTATCATGAACGACAAACACGTCGAAATTGGCTAATAAACCTCCATTCACCCATTAACCATTGTGGCTAAATGTGAAGTGTATGTGGGACAGCTTGGCACAGTCTGAAATGTCCCTTGTCAGTTTGTTTCATGCAGCAGTATATGTTTACCAAAAGTTTGCCTACATTCTTGGTAGCCAGGTAGGGCATGAATAACCTTCCATAAAAAAGAAAAGTTTCATTATTTATTTAAAACAATATTTTCTAACTATTCATTACCACTTAAAGTGCACATTTGATGTCTCCAACGTTTATAATGTTACCAGGAATTTAACTTACAGGATTTATGTAAATGAAATGCATATTTACAAGTGATAATGCTATTGTAAAAGTATAAACGACATAGTTCGTGAAGAAAACTTCATTTTTTTCAAAATATTGTCTCTTAATTAAGCTAGGGTGTAGAAAATCCCTATGTCTCCAATGTCAAATTCTTTCAGTGAGCTTCAAATTGTGAAAAAATCAGACTGATTTCCAATTAAATATATCTTCAATATGTCAATTATTACTAAATCCTCAAGAAAAACACATATTATAATGTAAATTCAAAAACAATTTTCCACACCTCATACAACACACGTTGTCTCCCAACTCCGATAACGTACGGGACATTTATTTAAAGGCTGCATTAATCTAACAGCATTGCACTCTTTACAATTTATTTTGCGTAAGTGAGGTCTCTAAAGATATATTATAATGATAAGAACTTCATTTTAGCCGACATTTTACTGGTATCAGTAATTAATGAGTTCGTTTATTAAAAAATGAATCGTAATTTTCACTACGTAACGAACGGGACAATTAGTAAAAAAAATCTCTAACAAACCTTTTCAAATAGATATATAAACTCTTTATTGTACTGATATTCAATGATTAAAGAAAAAGTCTATAAAGCGTTTTTATAATCCATTTAAAGTGCATATTTGTGACACACAAAAAAGCAGTGAATACAAAATGAAAATAACGTACGGGACAAAATGTGACACAATGGTTGATAATCGTCTGAATATTTAAGGAAAAATTGTTTTTGCAAGGTTCCTTAACAGGCATTAAATCTTAACAGACATAAATATTATGGGAAAGGCAATTATATTGAAATTGATGATGTTCAAAAGTAACTTACATGAGTGACGGGAAAATGTAAGTTATAATACTTATTATTGCAATAAATGATGAATAGTTTACACTGTTCTTAAGGCCATGCCAAATTGGAATCTTGTTAATCGTCAACTCAAGTTTGACAAACCTAGGTACCTATTCACTAAAAACACACAAACCGAAAACGAAAACACATCTCCATTCTAGCTAGTATTCACCCAAATAAGTACTTGATAGTATATGTATGTTTATGACATTAATTAATGTGAGATTAAAGTAATTCCATTAAAAAGTATATACAACATACACATGTACATTTTCATTAATCAGATACACAGAAACGAGGAACTATCAGTATTTACTGAGACAAATCCGTTTTCGAATCGCGGAACAACATAAAAAGTCGCCAAAATTTTTTTACTGAGGACTCTGGAACCTACGCGCACGCGAACGCTAAACAAAATTCCGATATGACATGGCCTAATCAAATACCATCTAGTTATGAAATAATAAATTAAAACAATGCCTCGGTTGATCAAATAATAACTATAGAATCATTTTAGCACATACTGTATTAATTTGATCTGTTGCTTTCATTATCTTACTTATTCAATAACGTACGGGACAAAATAAAATTGTCGAAAAATGCATTTGCCGGATGATTTGATGGTTGTAAATCACATGTTACCCCACTACCAAATAGCTTTTATTAGTTTATGCGTTAGTTTGCTATGTTTCTTTGTTAAACTTGTCACAATATTGTTGAATGTTGTTCTCGTGGAAAAATGAAAATGGTACGCATATTTTTTGTAATTGAGAGGTATTATTGTAGTTTTATATGTAAAACACAAGTACGTTGAATTGTAAAACAAATTACAAAACAATGTTAGTTGTATTCTTGCAGTTTAACTTAGATATCAATAGTTTAGATGACCAAACTGAAGTATATAACGTACGAGCCAAGTTTGCTAACGTACGGGACATCAATTATATTCTTTATTGGTTGTTTTGTGGTGGTTCACATTCACACAAAGTTTTGTTATAGCACTAAGACAATGGACCAGTATCTAACTATTTTAAACAGTTTCATTCTATATTTAACTTATTTGTATCGTTCTAGAACAGTTGATATGAATGATATTTTTAAAATAAATAAAACTAATGAAAATAGCGTATTCAATATTTATGTTTTTCTAAAAATATCTGGCATACTTTTCAGTCTTAATCATCTATTCCGAATCATAATACCTTACAGAATGCAACTGTATCGAATTTCTTAACAGTTTGACCATTACTACTTTTAAATAAGTGAAATTTACAGCACATGTTCGATTTTCAAAAGCACATTTAATAAAGCTAGGTGTGACCTTTCACCAGCCTATATATAAAAAACTATACTAGCCCAGCTGAAAAGATTTTTATACTGCGTACAGAGCATGTCTACAATGCCTTCAATTGATTTGAAACTCATATTTGATGACATGAAAAAAATGAAAAAAATATGCTCATATGCCCACCTTAATTGGGATTGAGTAACAAGATAAAATATCAGATAAAAATGTGAAACGATTGCAACAAATTCTTTTACAAGTATATCGAACATGTACACTAACAATATTCACAGAAATTCTGAGTATACATGAAACTAAGTGACATTTCATGATGTCTACTGTTCAATCAATATAGTAACTAACTTGAAATATCAGTCCCACTAACAAAATCTATAAAGAAGTTGACTAGACACACATTTCGTTTGGAAAAAAACAACAGCAGTCAAAGGACGGCACGCTCAACTTATCGTGTGATTTGTTTATGGCAAGGCTTAAGTTAAAACAAGAGAGCTTTGAACACAAGACGTAATTTTTCAAAGAGCGTAACTCATGAATAAATAACTCCAGAGTTATGGCCCCTTATAATGGGGTAGATGTCATACCGATGAATAAACATACCAACTTTCATTTGGATATCTTGATTAGTACTGAAAAGAATCAACTTTGAAAAACCAGGGAATTAGATACACGGGAATAGAAGATTGTTCTATGCGTATATGCTTAGTATTTCGATGTCGTGAAAAAACCTGATCCCGCGAATTCTCGCGAGACTCTGAAAATCCAAGATGGCGGAACACGGAGTAAACAAACTACCGGTGATTTGTTTTTATGTGTTTTAAAAGAATAATTCTTATATTTTGAACTTAAAACTGATTGAGTTTAATGTTACATGCATGTATGAGTATGTTTGTGTAAGGATCGTCAACTTAGAAGGAAAAATTAAGGTAAGAGAATAGTAAAAACTTTCATGCATAAGTGGGTGGGGTAGCGGCGTTTCAATGGAACATGCTGAAGACTTTGGATAAATTTTGATCGTTGACTTTTTATGTCATTTTCAGTGACTTTCCCGTTTTTATATTCAAATTTCGCGGAACCTCTGTTCTGAATTATGGTGTATTTCTCAAAATAATTGACGAAATGGCCAGATCTTGACATTCTTTGACAACATTTGAATAGTACCTTAATATTTATATATTGAATCATGCATTTAATGAAAGATTTTCTGCATTTGATTGCTCTAAACAATACCGATAGTGATAAATAGAAATGGTGGTCAAATTTATTTACCAACACAAAGGCAATTTTCTAGATGCAAAAATAAGATAACGGATAGACATATGTTATGTTAGTAAGTTTCTAATGAAAAAACATATTATGAAGTACTGTTGGCCACATTTTTAATGATTTATACTCTCATTTAGATATTTTATGACAATTCAAAGAAAATGTCTATTTATGTAAATTTTTTGTGTTCAATTTTTGTCAGTCGTCTTTATCATTAAATGATCACCTTGAATTATTTGAACTACTGAAAAACTACTTTCAAAACTCTGAAATAGTCAAATTTCATAAAAACTGCATACAGTGATTTATTCTAAAAATAGAGAAATCAGTATTATTACTAAAAACACCCCAGCTTCACCCATTGAAATATAATATACAAATATGGTGTGCAATTTATATTTTACAAATCATCCAACTAACATATTGTGCCAAAAATATCAACATCAAATATATAACAAAACCTATTTATAACAGACTTATTCTTTGATTTTAAGTAGACTATTAACTCATTATTACATGTATATAATCTGTCACATAACAATACAAGGGAATAAACAATGACTGAGTCATACATCCACGACAGACAAATGTAAAACAATGCAATGCTCTATATAATTTAATTCTTTTGACAACTTCCTGCAACACCCTTAAATTGTGTAAGTTTGACCAATCATGGATATCTATTTATAGCTTTATGAATAATTTTCTATTTCAGAGATATGAAATGTCTTGAGATTTAAACACTTTACCCTCATAACCTTGTTTAGTTTGTTTCGTTGGATATGAATTCCAGTTGTGAGATGTAATATTTTTTTATTTCATTTTCTAAAATCATAAAGACTACAGCTTTAATATTTTCTTGTATCATTAACTTTATAACAAAGATGTTTTTTCTTTATTTCAGGTTGATGTAGATGTAACAGTATTTTTTACAAGAGAATAATTCATAGTATTGGCTGAATTTATTTGTACATAAAATTATACTTGAAATAAACTCTGTGTCACTTTATTTTCAGTGTTTGTCATAATATTTCATTTTTTGTTCTCCTTATATTATTTTATGTGTCTTTGATAAGAACCCACATTGTGATTTTGATGTGAGCTTGAGGGCAGACCCTGTTTAGGTTTAATACAAAACCCTTGTTTGTTCAGTAATTGTTTACAAATACTGTTGTGAAACTTATGAATGAAGAAATTATTTGAATAAATTTGGCATTAAAAGTATACTAAGTCATCATGGCAGTTCATTATACATGGCGTACAGATTGATCCCTTACTTGGTTCCAACAGATTTTGGATATTGAACTGAATAATAAAATATTGTTGTAAGGGGGCTCTGAGAGCAGTAAACACTGCATGTTACCAGAAAGTAATCAGTCGTGTTGTTTACGCAAAAAAGTTGACAAGTCAGATGTTATTCTTGATAAATATTGACCTATGGATCCTGGTAGTAAGTTTACCATCCCCTCCAATCTCAGGGGAGATAAGCCATAATCTACTCTTTTCCTTGACAAATAGACTTCAGGTTCCTGAGCACCAATAATAATGCAAAATTATATGAGCTTGCGACTCAACTGCTCGTGCCAACTTCTTATTGAATGAGATTTTATAATTGATTATACATTTGTACTTCAGTGGGGTCAAGAATCTTAACACTATCACCCACTGGGTGCTTCAGGTCGGCCATAGCTGCTGGATCCCTACTTTCATAATTCAAATTTTCAATCTTTAAAAAATTAACAAACATTGTAGTTTTATCAAATTTATAAGTAATGTCACACATCACAAAGAAATTAAATAGAATAGCTGATAATATTTCATTTGTTCAGATTTGTTTTATATTTACAAATAATATGTAATTAACCATCTAACTTAATCAAAGCACTGAAAGTACTGATGGGGCGGGGCTCTTGAAAATTTTAAAACACTGATCATGACACTACTATGACGTTATGAGAAACTAGCCATAAAGTTGCCCTTTTTCAATTGGACAAATGGATTTTCAACTTTTGTCATAATGATTGTGTCAGATAAATTGAATCATTGTTTTTCATCATGATGTTCTATTCAGTAGTGGATTCTATATCATGAAAGATTAATTTAAAACAAAAAAGGAAAGAGTTGTGAATAGTAGTCTATAGTGTCTGACTTTATTGCTGTTAAAAACTTCCCTCCTTGATGGTCATAGAATTAATTTTTATCCTTTTTACAAGGACCAGTCTTGTAACTTTTAACTTGTTGCATAGACCTTAGTCCCTACAAAGCTGGAATCAATCCCAGTATCAGTCATATATTTCTGCCGACTCATCCACTCCACCACTAACAAACAATGAGTATGCACTTGAGATACCGATATTAATGAATTCAGGAAACAACTTCATGCTCTTTTACCCAGTGTTCTTCGTTGATATACAGTGCCTACCAAAAGTTTGGAGACAACAGAAATTTATTATATCTTGATTCCAGTAATTGATTTTTTTTAATACAATCATTTTTAATACATCACAGATTATCTATGATGAAATTAAAGCACATTTCATGAACGCACCACAATTAATAGGTTTAACATCTGATATTCCAAAGCCTCAAAAATTAAGAGCAATGTAATTATTTTCTATCACATATTTTTAAGTAGAACTAAAATTAAAAAATAGGCAAAACTGACAAGTATTTAAAAGCAGTTTTGAAATATTTTATAGCAGCTATTTAATAGGCCTACAAAGTGAAAATGTCTCCAAACTTTTGGTGTGTACTGTATATGGGCTGGCCATATTTGAGGCCAGATGCATTTGTTAGCAGTGTTTGATGATACTCGGATGCAATGGCAAGTTTTGAGCACTAAGTCTGATCTCAAGATACATGAACTTTAACACAGTTCTTAGTGGGTGCGGCATAACCTTGACAAGCAATGTATGCTTAAGTATATTGACAGTACAGATTTGTTTGTAATTATTTATTACTATTAATTACAAGACTTCAGTATGAAATGTACAATATATACATACATTTTGAATGAACAATTTCAACTTTATGTAATACCAGGTAATAACAGTAAATAGACAAAAAAGTTAACACTGCAGGGTGACAATTCACAAAATCTTCTCAGTACACTTATTTTTAAATGATGACTTGTACATTTCCATGGAATAGGTATTTCAGCCGCGACATTAAAAAATAACAAAAAGTGCCTAAATATAACCAGTTCTTCCTTAAATTCTAAAAGGTTTGATAGAATCTGAAGTAAATAATGATGCTTACTGTACATGTTACTAATAGAAAAGGCTGTTTCTAAATTAGTTCAATTACTATAATATTTAACCATTTATAATCCATCAGGGTTATGGAGAAACTTCTCATAGAAAAAAAATCCATGCTGTACTATAGATTGTTACACATCATGTACATATATTAATGCAGTTCAAAATACATTTAAATGTTTATTTACACAAATACGAAACATATGCGAAGTAAAACATCTCAATGATACAATATTTTGGAACAGATTAAACAAAAGCTTACTTAACATATTTCATGTTTTATACATAGTTAACTATAGTTATATACAGCAAATCAAGGATGACTTCAATGCTAATAGTTTTTGAGATACAGAGGTTTGAAGTTGGTAGGTATTGCACTATTTTTGAAGTAAGAAATTGGTCAGTTTTGAGCCATCTTTGAGGGCAACAGTTTTAAAGAAAGAGAGCTCTCAGAGTCCTTTATTTCCATATATGTACTAAAATTTAGGTAAATATTTGAATTTAATAATCATTTAGATTCTTATTTCTTCCTTTTTTGAGAAAAATTAATCGGAAAATGGCCCCGCGGCCAATTTGTGCAAAAACTTAATTCAGAGCTGTAAAAGTCTTGATTTATAAATTGCTGTATTTTCTTTATTTTTCAAGATAATACTTCAAAAATTTTCAGGGAATATTCTTATAATCATAATTGATATATATATGGTCTTAATTTATTGTAAATCAATAAAAGAAAAATATTTTTGTATTTTATACAGGGTTATCCCCTCTTTTTTTAGGAAATTAATTTTTTCATAAGTTCATTGTGCTATTTTTAAGATATTCTTATAGAAATGGGTATACATGTTCTTGATATTGCCCTTAAATCAATTATTCATACATCATTTATTGCTTGACCATTATTCTGATACAATGACTATCAAAAACGTTTACATGAACATAATGTGAACATCATGTATATTATCTTATTATAAATCCTGTAAGCCTATCTTAATATACATACAGTAGCCTACATAAGTGCGTATCAGTATACAGTGTAATATTTCATGAAATGGATTAACACTAACAGCTCTTAAAATACTTTATTTGTAATTCAGTTTATATTGTATCAAACCTATGTGTTATTTACTGTCAAAGACCTTAGAAATAATTTCATCGCCAAGCTCCACATAAGTATGCCCCGCCCGAGGGGCCATGGGTTCTATTCCTTGATGAAGCATACTTTTGTGGAGCTAAGGAGCTTGGTCATGAAATCATTTCTACCGCCTTCCTCCCTCCAACCAATGATTCTTAATTATGCAGGGCAAATAATGCAAAACATAAGTTCATGCTTGTTCATGAAGGGTAGTGTATATACAGGGATTTCATTCATATAAAAACATTAATAATTTACAAACATATAACTCAATATAAAAAGGCTTTTCAAGTAGCTAAAACCTGAAAAATTGTAATCCCCTGATAACTTGCTCAATTTCAATACAGGGGTATGCAATATTTTTCTGTTATGGACTCAGAGGAACTTGTCATTTATCATTCACCTTTTCCCCTAATGGAACATGAATAATGATATGCTAAATTCTTCAAACTTAGATCTTATATTAAAACCTTAGTCTGTCATTGGCATCATAAAAGCTGGACCACATTCCATGTAATTTCTTCATCTGAGATTTGTTCAGGCTAAGCAGCAGGAGACATACATAATTGTGCTTTCTGACAAACAAGTCATTAATAGTTTAAGGTGTTTCAATGTTTCTAATTTGAACTTTTTATTAAATGTATTGCACATTTACACATTCTGGTTACACCAATCAATCTCCATTTCATAAAGGTTGTTACTTTAAAAAAGCACCATGCCATTGTGTTTTACAGAAGACAGAAGGATTGGCATCTCTGGGTCTGGAACTATGTCCACTTTGTTCTATGTGATCTGGTCTGTATGAATTTTCTGAAACAATACTTGTACAACAATTAAGAAATAAGCCAGATTTGAATACTGGTTATTGTAATATATGCGCATGTAATTTGTATGATATCTGATTATCTTAGATATTTGAAAGAGTATTTTCAATATTTTCAACATTAACCCAAGCATTTTGATAAAAGCTGAAAACCAAAATTAACTACATGTATGCAGCTAGAACACACAGCACTAAGATTAGTTCCCATCAATGAGTAATAAATGTGTCTATATGTGTTATTAGTTTCGCCCAAGTTTGCCAGAAGCAAGGGTTCAGTTCTTTGAATCTTACTACAAATAAATAGATTACAGATGAGCCATGGTTAGCCTTGGCTGTATATAGGATATGTTAACTGTTAAGATGAATAGTATGTGATATTCATCAGCTCAATGATCTCTAATGGTGAAGCAACTACTCAAGAAGTAGCATATTCCATACTAATATCTGGTACTTTTCTGCATCCTTATAGGATGTTTGGTTCTGTTCTTGTTCATGCAAAGTTTATGTAACCCGATAAAAATCCATGTTCCAAACTAAGATTCAAACCAACGACCTCACGAGTTTAATACCTCTGCTACACACATATCCCCTCATTAACAGAATTTGTCCGCAAATTCTTGGAGTTCCATTGTCTCTTTAGTTTATCTAACAGTGCAATCATACAATTCCTAGGGGGTTATTTACGTTGGACGCAAAATGCAAGCAGATACAAATCCATGTTGCAAACTAAGATAAACCCACAGCCTTTCGAGTCCTAAGAGGACATTGTACAACATTGCCATAAAAGCTAGCCTGATGCAAGGAGTACAAGCAACATATTACACCTCTGCTACATCTAATTTATAAGCATTTAATGCAGTGAATAGTACTAACCTTCATGTTCGTTTTATGAATTCCATTTTCAAAGAATTCCATTATATGTACTGGTTTTGCTGTGTCATAACCCATGTTGAGAGATCGTAATGAGTTCATCAATGTTCGTTCCCATCACAAAGTATGTGCAGCACAGCATACTGTAGAATCTTTGACTGGAGACCAAAGCTTGTTTCCACATACTCTTCCAACAAGTTGCTTCCATTCGTCCTTTTGCTTCAGGATTTTAAGTGGCTGAAAATTGAATCAATCTGAAAAATAAGTTAAAATCAATAAGCTGATACAGTTCTCCTCTTAATTATATGGTGCTTTCACCACTCTAAAAGTTTCAGGCATATTACAGTACAGCAAAATGAAAAAATCAACAACTAGCAATCACTAGTAGGCTCAGATTTGTAAACTTTACAATTTTACATGAATACACATAAGTGTTCACTGGTGATTGTCATTTACCTAGTTAATCTACTGAAAGCTAGGGTGTGAAAGGCCATAGAAAGCAGTTAACTACCCCGTTTCATCCATGATAAAAGGCCATACGCAGCTGTGATATTGAATTCCTGTGCCTGCCCTGTAAAACTTGTATATCTATGTCAGTTAACAAGGAAATATTTCCACCCAGTGTCAACGCATAAGTTTATGGACAAGTTTTATTCTATCAAATTCAACAGTGTACTATTTTATTGTAATTTATCATTATCCACAGCATGTTTTTAATTCATAGTTTTCTAAGTACTTTTGAACTTCTTAGTGCATTTCAAATCCAAGCAAGTAGTTCCTAGACCAATGCAGATACTCAAATATATATTACCTAGAAGGATTTTGACAGAAAACTACGGCAAATGAAAAACGAAAGTGAAAGTACAAACAGGGTCGCGAAAACCCATCACTCTTGCATCTGTCAAAATGCTGTTGAATTGCGGAAGACTTAGGTCCATACTACATGAAATACAATCGATCTTAGTGACGGGTCGAGTTAAATTTTTATTTTGAAAATGTGTGTATTGTTACACCGGCAGTTTTTGCGATGAAACTTCTAACAGTTTCCACAAATGGTCAAATATCTAAGCTGCTCTGTCTACATTTTTAATCTGTTCACAGACGCATAATTTTGTACACTTTGCAATATATTATATAAATTAGTTCAGATGAAACCATGGACATTCTTATTATATTGTAAAAATAATAACATTTATTGAGACTCGCGTTAATAACGACAAATACAAAAACATTCATGTACTTACTGTATCGATGAATGCGTGTGGTTCCGACATGTGAAATGTTTTGACTGATGCGTCACATGAGTCACGTGATAAATAACGTCCGCCCACTAGTGGAGAAATCCCTGGCTATAAATAGATCAGGCTGATACTATTCTCCCAACTTATTAGAACGAAAATGCGGTAATTGCAAGCGTTTATGACATGATTTGGGTTATTTCTTTACTTAGGATTGTTATTTACGTCAAATAGCATCATTTAAAAAATGATATAGAATTTAGAAGTCCTGTTCTCGCAATCCATAATGCGAAACTGTAATTAACCGAATTAGGTCGACTTGCCAATTCTCCATTGCGTGTTTTAGTCGTATCATGACTCATGTTGATCTATTGCCGGATGAAAAATCTAATCTATGGAAATAAGTCGCAGGCGATTATCATGATAACATATACTAACCGAAATATCCGAATCATTTTTTGCAGTAATGATATGCGGAGTGGATCGAGTTTTTTGCTTAAATTCAATGCTCGGAGCTGAAATTACGGTTTGTTAACTTTGGACGTGGCTAAAGCCCCGCCCAAAAAGTAGGGTACTTTTATAACATGCAAATAAGACTACGAAGATACCCTCTTAGCCAATCAAGTTGCTTAAAAGGTGTTTGAAAAAAATTACACAAAATTGTTAAGTGTTGGATATGTCATATCGTTTTCCAGTGATTTACTCGAGAAATCAGTGCGTGCAAATTTTGAGTACGCAAACATCTAAACTAATGTTAAAAAGAAAAGCCTCATTTCAACTAGATACGTTATTTTCGTGATTCAGAATAATATAAGGAAGCAATAATGTTGTCACCCAGTAAGAAGTCCTTGGTGTCATGCGCAAAGTGAGGTCTGTCGTTACTATGCCGATAGACACAGTCATGACGTTGCCAGAATATAGAGACACTCACAGAGCATAAAAGCTAGTCTATGTGATGTGTCCACGTGATTACCTAAGCCAACAACGAGTTGTCGCTTAAACTCGTTTTGAAACATTGATAAATCTGAGCGCGTTACATAAGCCAAAACGCGAATCCTCACTGAACTCTACATTCTCCCAACACCACGGTCGCGATGATACGAGCGGAGAGATAGACATTAGTGACGGTGGCAAATCTTTAGAACCGTTTACGCCAAACAAGTTTTCTCATTGTTTGTCGACTTATTTGGCATACACCACACATGACGTATAGATACTGCCATGAACGTCGGTTACGCGAATGACGTAAATATAAATTATCTAGTTGTCTTACCGACATTACAATCATTCTATCTGAACTATCAGCAAACGTGTCTTTATAACACAAGACTTAAGGTATACAATCCCTACCTCTTAACTTTTCAGACCATTGAAATATTACTTCTAGAGCAATATTGTTTAATTTTCTTTATTGTTCAGGGTGTCCCTAAACTTTTCACCAGAAAAAAACTTCAAATTAAACAGAAAATTTATTGTTGTGGCATGTTTAAGATTATGACCCCTTACTGTTGAAAATAGAAAATCTCGACAAGTGTTGAATCTGATATGGACATTTAATTCAGCATAAAATCAATGTTAACATTATAGGAATGGTATCAATCAAGCACATATGTGTAAACAAGTATATATTAAATGCATTTTGCCAAGTTTGTTTTGTTTTTTTCTGAAATTTATGGCCTTTGAAGTCCTCGGCAAAGGTCAAATTAGCCTACAATGTTACCAACATGACATTTTTAACACATCATAAAAAAGTTAATAAGGAATCAATATTTACCAAACTTGCACAAGCTTGTCTTATATAATAGATAATACTTGAGAAGAAATATGAGCAACTTTTACCGCATACTTTTTGAGAAACAGTTAATGATATTATCAATATTCTCGGAAAAGTGTTAACTTCAAGCACTGAAATAGCATGAAATATGTATTTAGTACATTTTGAAATTTAACAACATCAACAGAACTTTCAAAATATGTTCCTACAAAATAAACAATGTCAGAAAAGAAAATTCAACAATATTCAAAGCATGCTAGGAAATATAGAAGATCTAACTTTTAGGCCGATGCATAATTTCCGTGTCACCAAAAGTGGGAAAAAAATGAAATAATGAATTTTATCTTCTTTAGTGTCAAAATAATATCTCAAATGAAAGGTGCTACTATAGAAAACTAATTGCATTATAATTTATACGTACTTACAGAAAAAAAATAAGTCAAATCATAAAAATAACTAAGTTGCGACTTGAAATATAGATATATTTCGCTAATTTTGTAATAAAAATGAAAAATGTTCAAGTACAAATCACTCGTACAATTTCAAGACAATACATTTTTACTCAAGTAGGCTTTTTGAAGCACAATTATAAAGACACATTACCATATTGTTCTTTTCAATCTTAAAAATGTACAGCTGTTCCTATATTATCTTATGCATATCAAATTTATATAAATCTTCATGTACAAAAGCACAAAAATGAAAAAAACTTATCTAGCTTACACCAGGTAAACATAACCAAAATCATGTATTTCTAAATAATGAATAATTAACACCATGATACACTAGTAGCTGCAATATTGTAAAGCTGGAATTATCATTAAAAAAATGTTCTACCCAAATAATAATTTCAACATGTCACAAGTTATTACGCTTATAAAAATGAGCCACAATCAGTTCAATTAAATTTATTTACTTAGATTATTCAAGTATTCAGCTTGTTTTGGGATGACCCTTTCAAGAATTATTTTTGTATTTGTCACACAAGGTTGACCTAGGCTGTTTGTCATTGACATTGTGTTTAAAAGTCTATCTTCTCCACCTGGCACAAAAATCTATTTCAATCGGTCAAGGTTCAGCCAACACCAAGCAATATTTTCAGCTGTTGTCATCTTGCAAATACCACTGAAAGAACTTTCAAAGAAGAAATGTTCTTTTCATTTTTTCTAGAATTTAGGTTACTGTAGAAAACAAGTGGTGGAGAAAACATAAAATGTACTAAAATAGTTCATTGTCAGGGTACTACTAACAGTATCTTGAAGCAATTTACTAAGATTTACTAAGTTTATATATGCAGTCCTACTAGGATACATATTATGACATAGAGCTAAAGAGTTACAAATAGTCATAACACACTATGAAAGTCTGTCAAAATCATTCACTTTCACAATACTGAAACTAACACAGGAAAATCAAATCTGTTTTTCATTCTGGGCTGTAACTTTGAAATAATGACATAATTTCTTTTTCGAGCCACTCGATGAAAAAGTCTCAAGCTGTATTATGTCAACTGTTGATACTGGTGATCCATTCACAAACATTTTGTCACTAATCATAGCCATTCCCATGATCTGTTGTGTAGTTGCAGTAATAGGAATCAATAGCTGCACATAAGGTAAAGGGTCTAATCTGACCACCAACACTAATTTGAGTTGTATGAGGAATTTCACATCCACTAACTGAAATAGAGACAAGAAGAATGACTTTACTAAATATATATAATTTGAACAAGGAATTTTTCTTCAATATACAGGTGCAATATTGACAGACTTATTGACAAACATGGTACCCATATATGTTGTAGACTACCTCAACAGTTTTAGAAACAAACAATACACAATTTGTGACACTAGGTAAAATCCCTTGACCAACATCTGTATTTTCATTCAAGTAAAATGTATTCATGTGTCATAAATACTGCAGAGATGAGATCAAAAATTAAAAAATATAGTCATTAAACTCAAAAATAATTATTGTACTTACTTAGATCAGTTATATCTAAATCAAATGTCAAGTAACCAATGTCTACTGTATATGAATGAAACAAACAATTGCTGCCAGATGATGGCAGTCAGTATGTCTCATGGACAATGGTTAGGTGAACCATCCCCTTCATAAGACTGGTTGTTGAACAGGGTCATGAACTCAAAAACAAAACTCTTATTGAATTAACACCTATATACTCAGTCCAACAAGAGCAAAGCTACAATTATTGATATAAACTCATCATATGTATCATAGATTACCTGAAGTTTGGAGAAGAATCTGACAACAAAGGAACACTAAGGTCAGGATGTATAACTTCCATGATTGATTCAGCTTTCTGAGTCTCTTCTAGAGCTTGTCCTTAAATATCTTGGAGAGACCATATTTCGTCACCTTAAGGAAATGAATGAATACAAAGTTAAATTTGTAATTTTAAACTGACTTTTTATTTTTAAAATCTGTAAATGAATCATAAAGTTTTTATTCCATCAACTTTTCTAGGGTTTATTCTGTCAAATAACGTTAGTAAACACAATGTTATGAGGCTGGGTATAAATGCCGACGACTGTTTAAGCAGGACCAAAAATCAACACTGCAAAATAAAAATAAGTTTTTTCTTCAATTATGTGAAGCAAATCTCCGTTTATATATTTATATGCAATATTTAGATCTTTTACCTCCAATCTGTGTTGTTTCTTCAACAATTTTATAACAAAAAATCGAAATTCCACCATTTTAAATATTGACATGTTTGTACCGGTAGTGTAAAATCACAATCAGTGCATGTTTAGTTCCGCCCTCAACGTCGCTCCGCCCTACGTTAAGATTTCGAGGTTAAAACGATAATCTAAGCTTATTTTAGTGAGTTTATAAATAATATTACCTAAATCTAAGTATTGCTCAATGCTTTATGTATTTAAGGGGGGTGACGAAATTAGGTCAGGGACGAAATTAGGACCTCCTACGATAAATAAACAAAAGATAAGATTTTCACTAGCACCAGAACTGAAATGTAATCACAAATAGTCACAAAATGGAGTGTGCTTTTAAAAATTGGCAAGTAACTTGTTTAGCTAATTAACTTAGAAAAGTAAAATTATGATTTTAATCTACTATCTAAACTAATACTAATAGGGCTCAAACCAGCCTTAGTGTGTCAAGCGAGATTGATAGTAGCTACAGATTACAGCCAGTCTGGGAAGAATATGCGTCCTTGACATCATGCCCTAAATTCTGACCCATTAAACGTTTATGATACATGTAGATCATTACAGCCTTGTTTGGAGTGCTTTAACATGTACAATGTAGTGTGTATACTCTGATTCATCTGCTACAGACAGACGGTGTCACACATCATATTAGATAACAAGTAAAAAATTTCTGCGAAATGCAGCAAACTGATTGTCACGGATAACAAAAAAAGAATTATTAAGTATAATCTAAAGGTAACTCAAAAAAGCATTATATTGAATTGTCATGTTAAGGTTTTTCAGTAATAAAAAGGTAACTTGTTATAAAACGTTTTACTGTCCATGTGTAACATTCTCGTTCCCAGAGCCTAGTAAGATTCTCGATACTAGTTAGATCGAGAATCTTGATAACCTTGGGGTACGAGAATGGTCTGGATCTAGACACCATCTTTATGCCGACAGGATGTTTGGTTTCAGTTGGATTTATTTCCAGTAATTCATATTTGGATGACGCTTAAAAAGATCGGCAAAAGGGAAAACATAGTCTTTCAGAACTGAAGCTATTTACATGACTTATCGCTTCTGTTCAGTCAAGTGCTCCTTACATTGCGGATCTGTCCTTACTAATCCGTGTGACTATTGGTTCCCTAAAGTGATCTGTATAATAAGGGGCGATCGTAGGTCTCCGGGCAAATTGAAAATCAAAGTACATAAAAAGAGGCCTTGTAACCGCAACAGCTACTTCCCAAGAACAAAACACGACGTAACCGGTTTTAGACGTTTACGCAAAGGTGTGCCATAATATTAAATAGTTCGTCCACAGATTAGCCCATACCGAACTGTCTAGAAGCAGTAGGATGTTGATTTGCTATACAAAATATTTTATCTCTTTATAATGCCAACCCCTCTCTCTGGTGTTACAGGCAGGATTAAATGCACGTCGGAAAGTGATAAATAAAGAAAAAGTTAAAATATCCTGACAAATAGTTTTGGCAGGAACTGTGAGTAATAGATATCAACCGATTTGCAGGTCAGGATTTTGAATTATACAAAAGCATAACTGTCATTGATCGATATTTTGTTCGATACGGAAACGATCGATCCGATATATCTATAGAACCTACAATACCAGTATTCGATATATATCGTATACTTGGGTAAAGCCCTTGTACTAGGTAATACTTAACGCTCCCCTCGCAGCTCAGTGAACACATTGCATTCATTCGCTGCTTGAAAACGTGTTGAATTACAAGTATAAGCATTTCCAAAAATGCTTGAACCACCGTTTAGCCGTGTATACTCCTTAGAGTAAAAACATTTAAGCAATATGCGCTAGTGTCTTATACCGTCTCAAGTATATTTATTTTAGAATACAATAATTAGCGTGCCCAGCAGCGTGTTCAGTTACCTTGAACATTCCGTCACGGTAGAATCGGACCAACTTAACCAATTGACAGCTCAACCCGAGACAACTCAATATCATACTAACGGATTGAGTTGTCCCAACTTTGTGTTGAGTATTGCACATGTCGAGTTAGCTTCGGGTTGAGTTCTCCCGTATCCGTAACGTGAGCTAACCGCAGTTACTGAACACGGGGCTGGTAAAGATATGTAAAACCAGTGAGTCTATTTATAGAATACCAGGAATTAGCGCCCTATGTAAAGCCATTGATTTAGATTCGCCCCGAAGCAGGAAAGTTAGGTTTGCATTTTTTTCAACAAATGCGAGTTTTTAAAAGAATAAAACATGTTCCATATAGTTAAGCATTTTTCTTGGTCTTATATTGCAACTGTCTATTAACTGGCACACGTTTATAGGTATAGTTCTATTAAATAAACCTGTCACAACTTGAATAATTACACGGTCACTGAATGTGTTTGTATTTATCTTCTTTTAAACCATTGAACCACCGATCCATATTAATTATTGATGATCTAACTATATATGTAGCAATTTTGAAAATTGTTGAAAAAAATTTCAAAAGAACTTAAAAATTAACAAATTCAGTTGCGACAAGTTAATATAACATAACTACATTTTCGGTTGTTAATTCAAGCAGGTAACCAACAAAACATGGCTTCGACGAGCCCATTCACGCACCCCTAATTTGACTTTTCGACGTCCATTTTTTCATATTGTGACCTCAAATGCATCGTTTTGGTTGGCTTTAGGCAACCGGTGTTGACTACAAATTGCTCAAATCTTGACAATTGTCTATATCGCCGGTCCAACTACCGGAAATAATGATATTGACCTTTACTTTGAACCATTAAAGGCCAATGAAAGTTTACCAAATTCCAATATAGCTGCAAAACTTTATACGCATTTGTATTGGTTGAGCGTGTAAACAACGCCTTATATGGCATTATCATACTAGTGACGAATGCAACCTCGTATTACATCATATATCGTGGCTACACTTTGTATTCAAGTTTAATAATGTGCTCTATGTTTATAGATGAAAGATCAGAGATGCACGTTTTAAAAAATCAATGGTAACTTTCTTTTTTGTTAATTTTCCGTTATCTAACTAATGCAAAACTGTCCAACATCTTTGAATTTCGATATTTTGATATTACAGGCGTGAAAATTTGTTGCATTTTATTTTTAAATCACGAGACAGTCAAACAATTTAAATGTGTGTGCCTCTGCTTAAAAATAGAAATATAAGTTTGCACGTAGTATTTTAGCAGAGGTAGAAAGTCAACGAGTGAATCTTTCGAACCGGTGCATTGAAGAGTAGTCATACCTTTACTTGTTACGGAAGACTGTTGTTGCCGGATACACGAAAAGATTTAACATTTATCTCAATTCCGAAAAGATGCGCCTAAATACAAAAGGCAAGCTATTTCGAATAGAAATCAATTTTTTAAATAACATGCCAGCAAATATAGAAAATTAGAAATGTAAGGTTCAAAGGACATTTTCACACGTGAAAAAAATTACTCGGACACGAGAAAACATAATCCATTCGAACAAATTAAAAACTGGCGAGCTTTTCACCTAGGTGTAAATGTCCGTCATTTTAACTCACTTAAAATTACCTGGTCCGCTGCAGTGATACCTCAGGTCAATAGTCCATCAATATAATACGAAACTCTTTATAATTAAAAAAAGTCTGCAAAAAATAATCTTACATCTGCTCGATCTGTAACCCGGTCCGTAACTCTCACGCTTTAAAATTAACTTGTCCGCTACAGTTAATCATAGTTTGAAAAGATCGTCAATAGAACTAAGTAAAAGTAAGAATTAAAAGTCAATGTTACACGATTAGGCTTCTTTATTTATACAGTCCGCTAAAAAGGACAAAAAGGTATATTATTAAAATATTACATTTGAATCCTATCAAATTTGTTTTCAAATGATAAAGTCTCTAACAGTTGAAATATATAATATTTACAACAATATGTAATAAAGCAATCGACAATAATTTTTATAGTTGAAATCTGCAAACTTATTTCTTAAAAAAATAATTTCGATATTGGTATTTATATATTCACATTTGAATAAATATTAAATGTAATTTCCCAAAACTCTATAAATCTTATCTTTTCAAATAAAATATTGGCAAATCTCAATTACATATCTACTATACACACATTATGATACGCATATGTACTGTATCCGTATACTAAACTGGTCCGCTGGTCCGTAGTCCGTTGGTCCGGAAAATATACCTACCCCTTTTCATGTGAGTCGAAAGGATTTGCGGAAATGTGTTGATATAAAACGCTGAATTTTCGTGTGTTGCACTGTTGATAGAAATATTGTTTACATGGTTTCCCCAAAAAATGCTTTTTCTCTGTAACTTTTAACAGAAATGGGCTGTACAACGATTGCATTAAAAAACAATAAATGTCGGCAGTAGAAACCGAAAGGATTTATGCCATGTGACTTTTGCCCATTGCTATCAAAATCTACCCATCACAATATCACGGCGTTGAGACAACGTGAAATAACTCTCTCAGGCAAGGTTAAATATAGTTTGTTTGTTTGTTTGTTTTGTAGGATTTAATGCTGTAGGAATAACATAGGTCATATAACGCATACTTTCGTCAGTGACTGACAACTGTCCTACATAATTAAAATCATTGGTAGAAGGGAGAATGGAAATATAAATAATTTCATGACCAAGCTCCATGAAAGCATGCCCCGTCCTGGAATCAAACCCACGATCCCTCGATTAGTAAACTTGCGTGCTACTAACCGAGCAAGCCAGGTGGCTATGATATGTTAAATATAGTACTATGTTGTATGTTCTGTTGCATAATTTTGTTACCAAACTAATCTCAAATATAGGCATATATCAAATAAACATTGTAAGTTTCAAAATGGCTTATAACAACATATTCATACTGATATAATAGAGAATGAAATATTTTAGTTCAGAATGTAAATTCTTACCTGTTGTAGAGACATAGATAATGATATCTAGTTCCCTGCAGGCACCTGTGCCTAGAACTTGGTGTTGACGACTAAACATAGTGCACCAGTAACTTTTACCCTGTGTGCTTGTAAACTGCTTTACCATAAGCTAGGCACATTGCTTACGTAACATCACTCTTCATAACTGCATTTATCAAATAAATATCCCGATAGTCTACGTTTTAATTCATCAATAACACAGTCTGTCATTTGTAAACAGTAAATCAATGACAATTGCACCGGGCCAAGTCCACATCCTTCACAAAACCTCGGCGCGTCCAACATTATTTGACGCCCTATTCTCCATTCTTAAACCTCTGGTGGTTGTCATTTATTCTTACCATCCAAGATAGAAAGTTTTGTCCTAATAAAGTTCTGTCGGAACGAACATAACGTCGTTTTAAAAAACGACCGCGCTTATTCCTAACCGTCTCCGCCATGTTGGATAACTCGATTTTACCTCGTTGACAGTAGAAAACTCCGTTACGTCATACACCATGTAGTTGTTATTACTAAAAATAGTACTGTTACGAGCGAATACGAATGTGCCGATGTTTATCGAACTGCGGTTTACGGAAATGTCGACATAATACGATCTTATACCTTAATTGGTTCGTTTCTTTTTCCCGTCAATATATGTTCATGTACATGTATAAAACTATTTACATTATTTCGTGAGTTTTAATTGGCTTTCGCACAAAATTCACTATACAAAACGTGTATTTATCAAAGCAGAAAATTTGTTTACTTCAGATTTGAAGGTGTGGTTATTTTTAGCCACGACGGGATGTTCCGATCTAGTTCGTTGCGTTCCGTGATTTTCCGTTGAGTCATTACTTTGAGTTTTATCGCCAATTTCAAAATAGTATTAGTATAAATTCTGGAGAAAATACTTGAGCTTGTTTGTGCCTTGGGTGCGTTTTATATATTCATTTAATGGTTGCATGAGTTTTAAGCAAAATCATGACACTTGACAATTATCAGCGTTCTATTTAGTAATGGGGCTTTAATCGTTATTGAAGATAAATTATTTTACTATGAAAACTGTTACCATAAGTATTAAACGTATAGCAGTGGCATGACTCCCAAAATAAAGCATCCAGAGTTGTATAGTTGTGTAAATGTAATACCATTGAATAAGCATAGCAAGTTTCATTTAAATGTCTTAATTAGTATTGAAGATATTTTGAAAACTTTAACCATAAATTTTAAAGTATAAAAGGGGCATGACTCCCAAAATAATAGAATCAAAGTTATGTACCTTTATAGTCGTGTTGGTGTAGTACCAATGAATAAGCATAGGATCTTACATTCATAAATTTTAATTAGTATTGAAGAAATTTCATTTTGGAAAAAAAAAACATTAACCTCATATTTTGCATTTTTTTAAGTATGATAGGGGCATAACTCCAAAAATAATTCATTCAGAGTTACGCACCTTGACAGTATGGTTGATTTAGTCCAAATGAATAAGTATACTGACTTTCAATTGAATGTCTTTGATAGTGTTGAAGATATAAGTCCTTTAAAAAACTTTAATGTCACATGCAACGCCAAAGCCAACGCCGACTCAAAAGTGACAACAAAAGCTCTCATTTTCTTTGAAAAGTCGAGCTAATACAAATTCATGAATACAGTATAAAAACACAGAAGTAATAAGTCCCGCGAGAACTGCCTTATAACAAGTTAGGCCTTACTAGATTCATTTCCTTGTTTGCGTCCGGTCAAAAATTTTTAACCTAACTAACACACAAATAAAAACAAACGACCAGAGCATGAACTATAAGCTGCAGTTCGATAAAATATCTTGCTGAGTTTGGTCATTATCGATTATGTCTTATTAGCCACTTAGTAATTATGCCATTTTGAAATCTAACTTTCACACCATCCACTGTTTTATCTTCGCTACGCATTGCAAACAATGAAGAGTACAAATCGTAGCCAACATGTATTGAAGAGCACGAATACTTGTAAATGCTCTTCATAGAGATGTTGTGGCATAAGTTATATGTTTTGTAATGTTTGTTTTCAATTTAAAAGGTTGAAAAACGATCGTACTGCGAAGACAAAACACAACATTGATATGGTATAGCCTTGTCTAGCGCTGAGTTAGCTTGACGTCACGCTAAGGGGACACTCAATTCTGTTCATTCTACAAATAGACGATCAGAGTACCCGCATACAATATTCAGTTTCTCGGACTGCGATTATGTAAGATATCGTACATACAAGTGCTGCGATTACAACGATATAGTGCAAGAAACCCGCATGAGATTTTGTAACTTTTGTGAATAGGACTGGCTCAGTTTTTACCATAAGAGCCTGAAAGGGCACTGTCAATAATGTGTAATTTCAACAAGTTGCAGTGGCTCTTTAAAAACGAGCTAGTGCTATAGAATGACACGTAAACTCGCATGTGATTTAATTACATTTAAAAATGCGGGGGTGTTCTTTCAGCCATTTAAAGCATTTAATTCCAGGTAGCTACCCCATTAGTTTTTTTAATGTTTGATAATATATACATGACAGTATGCATATTATAATGTTGAAAGACAAATACTGAATTATCATTTGACAATATTATATACATAATTACAGTGTTTTAATATATACATGTACATATATTTTATTATCTTTGTATATCTATTAACATTTGGTTTCTCAGCTTCCAATTATAAAAAATGAAACAAGCAAGATTTTTTATAGTTTGTTAACATTTGCTAGACAATAATAAAATAAGTTTATGCATATTTGGATTAGTATAGTACTTTGATGGTAAATAGATCTATGTTAGTCTCAAATTTTTACAAATTTCTCATCTAAGTACAAAGTGATAAATATCTTCAACATTTAAGTTACAGAGTCTATATAATATGTAGTACATACACGTTGTTTATATGGTACATTTGACAATCTCCCAGTCTCTACTTCCAGCTTCAGAGTACCAGATCTAAGTTCAGATAAAACATGACAGAACTTACGAACACATACTATGTCCAAATAAAATTCATGACAATAACTAGATTTAAAGTTTGTATATATTATAAGTTTTCTATTGGTTTCTATATCAGAATACCAAGTCTGTAAATAATTGTCTTTTAAACGTTTTGTAAATTGCTGACGTCAGAAGTTAAGAATTTCTTAAAGCGTTTCATCAACGTCTTCGTAACTCTTTTCTTTAACTTTTCTTAACTTTTTGCGTAAACTGTAGAAATTGTAAAACAAAATGGCCGCTCTTTCTCTCGATATAATTCATTTTTTATCAAGTATGAGGTCTTATCTTGTTGTGGGCCTAAAATTCTTAATGATTTAGGATAATTTTCAAAGGGGAAGTAACCGATACTACTTTTCGGTAGATTACATCACCAAAGAATGACGAAATCCCGACGTGATTTATTGCATCATCTTGAATACAGAGTCTTGTTGACGACGAAAGTTTACTGCAGTATTTATCTGTAATGCTGGACTTAATCAGTCAATCCATGTTCAAGGGAAGTGCCATTTTGTGTAGTATTCATTGTAGATATTTACCGTGTATGCAATTTTTCATATGTTATTATAAATTACAACTGAATCATCGTCATAATGCATCGTCTGTTATGTTGACATTTTCATTTCATAACATTGTATTTTTTCTGTCAAAGCGCAGCTTAATTGTTAAATAAAAGGTAATTCATGAATAAAAAAGTACAAGGATGTCATTGCATATAGGTCAAAGCAAACGGTGTGAGGATAACAGTGAATGGTTTCCCCAAAATCTGAGTCAGGACATTCGTACCCTTACCGATTCGTACTCGGCTATCAATCAGAAAATAACCTTCTGCATCAATACCGTGTGATGTAAAACTGTTTTATCATTCACTGAAATTATGCTGCTTGGAATTTACTAATATACATGTATGTATTATTCTATTAATTTTCCTAAAAAAATGTCTTATGTTGTTATATTTCAGACTGATGCCTGTGATGGAGAATGAAGAAATTCAAGAATACATGACATGTATATGTATGTTGCAAACACTTGATGAAACGACATGAAATCATGATTATATCAACATTTGTTGTCATTTTTTACTAGTAGTACTGTAACATTGAGGTAATAATTGTTTAATTACTGGCTAGCTTTTTAATATAAAATGAATTTGTGGTACAAACATCTATTATGCATTAAATAAAAAACTCAGTATGTTGCCGTATGTCTTCATAATATTCCCCATTGAAAGCATCTTTCTTAATGAATAAGCCACTATTAAAAATAAAATGATGTATAAAACTTTTGATTATTTCATCATTGTTGTGTTGTTCAAGCTCAAAACATTCAAAATATTGTTGTTATTGTTATAAATAATGATAAAGAATCTTGAAGACTTTGTTCAGATTAGTATGCTGTTTTTATAAACCAAATGCATATAAAAAAGTCTATAAAGTAATATTTTTTTATTTCCTTAATAAGGGACTTTAGTCAGTTATCTTACCCTAATAAGATCTAAAGCAATCCAATTGGTAAGTAGGTCCTTACAGTTGGAATCCTCGGATTTTATCATTGAAGTCCTATATAAGGATAACAAAATATTCATCTAATTTCTTCCTTGTTAATGAAGATATTAACATAAGTGATAAAAGAAAGATAGTTCTTTACCCTAAAAATACTTAGCTTAAATTTCAAACAAATTAGATGATTTACAAAAAAGTTATTTAAGATTAATTTTGACAAATTGACATTGAAAAGTATGGGTAATGTCCGAGTAATCCAACTAATTGGATTTACCTATTTAAAGAGTACGTATACTAGCGGAAATAACTGACTAAGGTCCCTTATTCTATTCTTAAAGTTGTAGGTATCCTTTTTCTCAAGCATTAAAACCTACCTTGTTGTATTTTCAGGTGATGCAAAGACGTAGCAAATTAAAACAATATATGTGGCTGTTGCAAGCATATATAGTACAAGAAACATTTTACCATTTGAATTATTAAATTTGTTACCATGTTCATGTAGTTTTTATACTGCAGATTATATTTGCAATAAAAAATCAAAGTATATAACATTGTTTCTTTCACTTTCCATTATTGTTATGAGAATTCATTTCTGTGTATAACTTCACACACAAGACAATCAAGTATGCAAACCTACTCGTATGAATGAGGTTTCAACTGGAAAAATGCATTAAGAAAGATTGTTTTATGTTTCACAACATGTAAAAGAGACTAAATATAGATCAAACCAGGGTCTAGTATTATTGGAGTGTAAACCATGGAGTATTAAAAACCTACCAAGTTGTAGATTTATATTGTTTCTTGAAGAACCTAGTCACTGATATCATCATTAAAGCAAAAAATCAGTAATAGATAAATATATACATGTATATATGCAAGAAACATCGTTTCTTGTATCATGAATCCTTCAATTGGTGGTTAGGAAAGGTTAAGCTAGATCTATTGCTACCTTATAATAAGGAAAATACATGTATATGGATAGTTATACAAGTTATCATTCCTTAGAATTCAATATTTTTCTATGTATTTAACCCTTAACCGCTCAATCCCGCATTTTTACGTGTCTAGACCCCCCCTCCAAAATGGCCGCCACAGCCTTGAAAATGGTGTTGTTTAACTGGATTAAGCGAATTTCACTAAAGGATAGTTGTCCCAAAAAATGAGCTCGTTTTCGCGCGCCTCCCCCATCAATTGATGTCTCAGGGGGATTCCGAAGGGGGGATGTGCCCCCCTTTGTTGCTGGGGTTTGAAGGGGGCGCAGCGCCCCTCGTCGCCAGAAAAAAAATCGGGGTCATTGAGTGCAGAGAAATGGTAACAAATGCTGACAAGAAAACATGTTTTCAGTATCTGAAAAGACCTGGCACTTTAGACCTCAATTCCGGAAAATATTACTGTTTGAAGTGCAAACGTGGGGTGGAAAAAGAGCGAAAATTGCATTTTTTGCCGTTTTTGCTCCACCCCAGCGTTGCCATGGTAACGGGGATCGGGGCTCAACTTAATTTTCCTGAAAGACATTCACCCAGGGAATAACTTGGCCAAGTTGCATAACTGTGTGATAATTAGTAATGAAATTAGAGCATCTTGAAATAGCCCTAGCGCGTAATGGTGAAAAAATGGCTACTTTTCACACACGTCGCAACCAGTAAAGGGTCAAGAGAAAAACAAAACCTTAAGGTTGGTTGTTGTGTTGTTCCATAACCAAAACAATTAACTGTATTGAAACACGCACAACACAATTTACCAGTGTTAGTAAAATGTTAATGTTAAGCAGTATAAAAAATCACCCTTGAGAAAGCTGTACGCCTTACATTGTTTACGAGTGATAAAAAGAATTAATGGTTTGACGGTCATTTAATTGTTTTAAAACTTTAAAAAATAAGTGATATTCAATGATTAATACATGACTACTAACACTAGTCAGATGCATTTTAAAAATAGAGTTGAAAATCTCCCTTTGTATGACGTCATACGAGGTTGTATTCGTCACAAGTAGACCCTATGATGAATTCATACTTAAGTGATCGGAAGATTTGATAAAACAGATTGAACAATGTGCAAAAAACTCATTTTTTTAGAGGAACTTCATTTCGTAAAAAGCAAATTTCCTTGCCAATGTGTACCTCAAGTCACAATCTACGTCTTCCAACATTGTTCTACGACGAAAAAATGCATCATACTCGAGTTTTATTATGTTACAAGAAAAACGGAACAATCATTTCTAATTAATTAAGACGAGTTAAGAATGGCTAGAGGCTGTCTTAAGTTACGCCAGTATTTACGAAAATCTTAAGTTAAGAAAACTTTGATGAAACGCAATATTGACGTAAGTTACGGATAAGTTGGAGTTACGCCACTTCTTAAGTTAAGAAAACGTTGATGAAACGGCACTTAGAGTTGTTGTAGTACCACTGATTGAAACCGAGGATACACTGATTATTTTGACTGTCCTGTTGGCCTCAAGCAAAGTTGTATGTGTTCACCAGTACTTTTCTTTATAAATGAGCTTGCTGAAAAACTTGACAAAAGTGGTATTGAAGGTGTACAGATATTTTCATCTATTACTGAAATATCAAGTCTGTTATTTGCAGATAGTAAAGCTAAGAGCAGTTTATCACGTACACCTGACTGTATATGACTTCAGTGTACATTATCAGGCCCGTAGGAACAGGGGTGCTGGAATGGGTTTAGCCCCCCCCCCCCAATAATTTTGAATGTGATTTTAATATGAGTTATAATGTGTTATTAAAGTGTTAAGCCCCTCCCCCCTCCAAAAAAAAATAACCGAAAGAAAACAAACAAACAACACGCCAAAATTAGCCTCCCCCTCAATGACATACAAAATATACAGTGTTAAAGTAAATAGAATCGTGAAGTTTGATATTGGACTTTTTAAACTTTCAGTGGTCTTTTTTCGATTTTTTACGAAGTGAAAATATGGTAATTACTTTGGTAACAAGGCGACTGGTATTAGCTTCTTCTGCATCAAATTGGGATTGACCTTTTGGAAGTAGAGATGGCATCTCAGACTGGATTCCAAGTTCCTGAAGTAATATAGATATGAATATTGAACATTTTATCTTGCATTTAAAGATAAGACTTCGATAACTTGGCTACAACAGATTTTAAAGTGATATTGGTTCTCTAAGACATAGCATTAGATGTTGTATTATCTGTCACAAGATATTTTTCGTTTGGGTTTCTATATACGCCAATTTTGAATATAATCAATACTGTGCAAATATTAAAGTTAAAAGGTTCTTGTATCAATTGCATGCTTTTTTGATTTAGTGTGCGTTTCAACTGATGAAGGCTTAAGCAAATATTTAAAAAAAACTATGGCGAAAACTACCAATGCATGTACCAGTATGGTTTGTAGCCATACACGACATGAAAACACTAGAAGTATTTTAGAGATACAAAGTAGTATATGATACATACTTCTAACAGCTGTAGTGAATCTCTAAATCCTCTGTCCACGACAAACACATCGGACGTATATATGACTTCAGTTCTTCCATATTTGAGTCCAAGATATGGTTTAATATTTTTGCATCGTTGTTCTTTCCATCTGACAGGTACGGACCTAGAACCGTCAGATAGTAGCCAGTAGTGGTCACGACGACCATTGGCTTCACCAATGGTCGACCTTTGTGCACACTGTATGATCGTCTTTGAAATTGATGATTTTGGCTCTTTTGAATGTATATGTATGTTCCATCAATGACTAAAATTAGCCTTGACGAATCACCTGTATTGTCAGTGAATAAGGATTTAGCCAGTTGTCTAGTGTGATTTTCAATCAACTGCTGCCTTGTTATGTGATTAACACCATCGTAAAT
Source organism: Mactra quadrangularis (assembly GCA_025267735.1). Lineage (NCBI taxonomy): Eukaryota > Metazoa > Mollusca > Bivalvia > Venerida > Mactridae > Mactra > Mactra quadrangularis. Next base: position 3,024,398 of record CM046309.1, read on the forward strand.
ATGTGCAAAATGCTCCTTTAAAGTTATTCGCACCGTTTTTACTGCTCGTCTTACACTTGACTTCGTGAGTCCAAATATTATTGAAAGCAACTTGTTGGAAAGTCCAGCCTTAAGTTGGAATAAAAAAATACCCAGTGAAGTTTTGACCTCTCTTTTTGGGGTATTTCTCATATGACCCTCTACATACAAACACAGATTATCAAATGGCTCCTTGTTAATTCCTGTGAAGTCAATATATTCATCTTCTTTAAGAGACATTAAGTCGAATCTCTTGTTGCATTTTTGCAGGCTTCCCTCAGCCTAGTTAGCAATTCTAACACCGTTGCCCTATTGACGTATGCTGAGTCTGTTGTGGTGAAAGATGTAAACGCTTCGGCCTTAATGATTCCTTCTACCATATGCACAGGACAACACCTTGTACCACTTTTTACAATTACCTTGTAGTCTGTGAATGCTGCAAATCTGGCATCGGCGGATACAACTACTAATTTCGGCCCAGGCCTTTTACATACAAAACACATATAATGTGATTTTGGTGTTGAAGGTATGTTAAGTCTTACTGAGGGTGGACTAACTAATGAACACGCTTTTGCAGCTGGTGGAATAAAGTCTGCATCATCATTATCACAATTAGTATCAGTGATATTACATTCAATTTGACATTCATTTGTTGTGAAATATTTATGTCTACATTTATCACAGATTACATCAGATGATTTTACTGGTATTAAAAATTGTTGATTGATTTGCTTCTCTAGTTGGTTATTAATTTTTCTTCTTGTATTTGGAGTTGTTCTAACATTACATAGTACACATTTCAGTGAAAGTCTAACACCAGGCATCTGTAATATATGAAAATCGAAATTAATATTTTAAAAAATGAAGCACATTTCCTCTAAGTAAATAATACCACATAACTATAGGTTTCATAGTTAAGACTGCAATGAAAAATATATTCACTTTTATTTTGGTAGATTCTGCTTTCTTATCTAATTCATAAATATATTATAAATTTAACTACTTGACTTTATCTTAAGGAATAACTAATATATAGGAAGGTGTTGGTCAGATTCTTCTAAGTTAGAAATACAAAAGCGCTCCAAAGCATGTTGATTACATTTTAAATATTTAAACAAATCACACTTTTATGCAATAAACAGAGACAAGTTGATATAGAATTTTTAAAAAAAATCCGTCTGGGATTTAAACCTACGACCTCTCGCACCCGAGACGGACGCGTTACCGCTCGGCCACCGAATCATTTCGTTTTCGTTTTGTTTGTTTTGTAAGATTTTAATGAGGGTCCGTCCGCTCCATATGGATGCATTATGTGCAGACCCCGGAATGTGACCTTTTACCCCTTGAAAGATTGTTTTTGAAGTCTAAATATAGGTCAAATTTAGAAAAGTTTTCCCAATAAAAATCGGGTTCTGTATTTATATTACCAAATTTTTTTTTAATTTTGTGTTTTACCAAAGATGGATACTCTCCTTTTAGCTGCGAGTCTAATAAATATTCTAATAATAGCATTTAGGTTCCTTTTCCATTTTTATTGGCATGACACTGCACGTATCTCTAAATCTACAGTGCGTTCAGTCTAGTGCGCTAAGTACTTAATGATAACCGCAGAACAAATATTTACATAAAATGCATTATAACCTTGTTAAAAAGCAGAAAAATATTTAAAGTAAAACAAAAATATTTTTTTTAATTAAATAAAAACCACTTACCTTGATAAAGTAGTCAAATCATCACGTATATAAATATTTATATAAACGGTCCGTAATAGAACATAACGTACATTGCGGACGTTGCTGAAGACGCCCCATTTCGTTAAAAAATTGAAGCGTATTGTTGCACACGCCAAGGTCCGAGTTCGGAGTTTTGGGCTCACGTAAGTTGTACGCAAACGGAAATTATGCTCTTTGTTAGGCGTTAAGTTTGTATTTATTTCTTTTATGTTTCACATTTAATTTATAATAAATTACGTCAAAAGTTAAAACTAAATATTATTACATATTTATATATAAATCAGTTTAGATCGTATTTTCGCGAAACGGAATGAATGACGACTTGAGAACTCCTTGTTCCCTTATTTGTAGATTTACAAGAATAAAGGTGGTTGTATTTTAAGAAGGATGCAATTGTTGGTATTTATATAAGTAAACAATCTTCAATATACATATAGTTTACTCGCATATTAAAATATTCCAGGGTGAATGACGTCAAGAGACTGTTAAAGGCGCAATGGAGAATACTTTTGAGTAGGCCTTTTTTCGTGTTTTTTTTTAATTTTTCGATGTGGCGGCATTCGTCGCCAGCGATTTAATTTTGATAAGTTATTAGTAATAACTCTTACTTTCATCTGTTAAAATTTTTTGATGTGGCGGCATTCGTTGCCAGCGATTAAATTTTGATGTGTTATTAGTAATAACTATTACTTTCATCTGTCAAAATATAAAAACTGGCGAAGATTGCCGCCAATGCAAATTTGGGCAAAAACGTATGGAATTTTACCCAAAAATGCCATTTTCATGAAAATAGGCAATATGAAAGATCGTTTTTTACATAACAACCCATATTTGGCTAAAGATTATGGTCAATCTTATTTTAGCAACTCTTTCTCTTTAATGTGATTGCAAAAGTATATTGTAATTCTTTATTTTAATATTTGCTATTTCCATCACTGAAACGGGCCGATTTTAGCCTTCGTTAACCTTGTCCTTTGGCACAGAGGGCCTGCATGGTATACCATTCACAAAAAGCACGATTTCTACTTCGAAATTCAAGATGGCCGCCGTTTCTGCGCATGCGCCTGAGAGTCAGCTTCCCAAAGCTACTCAACTTCTTTTTACCGCTTTAGTTGTCTTATAGGATGATACATTATAGTGTTTTTGCATACTAACAATTTAACCATGGTAAGACATTGATTTACATCATGTGATATACTTCCAAAATCAAGGTCAGGGTCATGGTAAAGGTAACATACATGAGAAAATTGTTTCAAACTATTTGAATCATTTGAATGATTATGTGGGATTCGAGATCAATTATAAAAAGTTATTATTCAAATTAACTTCATGGAATCATTGACAAACCTGAAGGCGTAATTGACATTTGCCGTGACCTTGACCTTGATCCAAGGAGGATGCTTATAGGCCTACACGAGGATGTTAATAGGCCTACCACGTAAATACTAATTAAATAATCAAACAATTAGTTCATCTGAGACGTTTATATGACCATGAAATATGAAAATGTATATTTGATCAGAAATTTAACACCACTTTAAGAAAATGAAGCAAGATTTCTCTTAATTCTTGAAAAAACTAAACGTTTCAGCAATAATGCGTGATGTACACATGTCTAGAAGTCAACAATTTAAGGCCAATGTCGTATAGATAGTTCAAATAGTGTTGCGATAATTATATGAATGCAAACATTAGTTGGTTTAGTCTGTGTGATGATTTCATTATTCGCACATGCAAGCACATTAACGAGTTCATTTAAAACTGTCTCGATAGCATTTGCATTGCTCATGACATTCCCTCTTGTCACCACAGCTTTTAGCAATCGGTGAAATGTTGGTTAATAGCTCTTGTCAATCACTACTGTTTTACCAGAGCTAGTCGACTGGATTTTGATCTTGATAACCATTAAATGATCCAAAATACACGCAGCGTGGAAGACAGAACTTTTTACAGGTTCATAAAAAGACGCCCTTGTATGTGGAATTGCATTATAATATATTTTCTCATGGACAGAAAAGTCAAACCTAGCGTCGCAACATTGTCTGTAAGACCGTTGAAATCGCACATAATCATGACAGATTTCTAAAGTGTTTTGAAATCTTGATTATGTCTGCTAAATATTGACTTAGCTTTTTCAAAGACATACATAAAATGACTACCAGTAAAATCGTGAAAGAACAACATTTTATTAGATGTTTCTGAGCCGTCATTTTCTATATTGGTTACCTCTTAATTGACTACCCTAGACCAAACTCAATCCAAGGTTTATAAAATCGGCACCTTTTAAGTGATACAAACACGTTGATTTCAACAACATCAGTCACCCATGCTTTATTTTAACAAATATTTGCCTGTTGCACTTAGTATAAAGTGGCTTGAATATGATTTTTCGTGAATACAAGGATTCAGTTCATGGTAAAAACTAATGGATTTATTTGATAGTGCAATCTTACATTTTGTCACAACAACAACATTATAAAAACACATGGTAAGTTTTTGTCGAATCAGAACCCAATGTAGTTTGGTCTTGTTGTCACTACCACGTACAACTTTCTGCCAATTTGGTCGTAACTTTGTTTTGATTGCTACCCTATGGCGCTCACGTTTGTCTGTAATTGACCCTCGTAAACATCGAAACTAATTACATCTGTACGTTCTGTTATATTTCGAGGCATACGCATGCAACTATGGAATTAAATCTTTAAAAGCATATTATCCAAAGGCCCTTACTGCTTTCTAAGAAAAAGAATATACGATAAGAATCCATAAATAACAATTGCATTTGAAATAGGCTGATCGTCAGAGATTATGACCGCAGTCTGAATGCTGGTGTCATTTTGAGTGGCTACGAATGACTAATCTGTTAGGCTGCTCGTTTTCTAGCTTATTCAAATTTGCAAATAGTCATCATTTAATGAAGGAAATTTTGTGCTACTTTGCACCATCGCATTACAAAACTTATTAATAACTCAACAAGCTCAATCGTCTAACCAAGATGGATTAAACCTAAAAACAATCTGAATTGTCCCATGAAAGCGTGGTATACTTGGAGTTAATATAGAATATTCATTTGAGCTACTAACAATTGGGAGGAAACTTAAACTTTGTATGTGCCAATAGAAACAGCAGCACTAGTCTAAATCGGTTGTTATAGAAATACACAATGGACTTTTGTAGACATTTCCTGCTTTACAGATAATATTTTTACTGCCTTACCGTAAATAACATCGAGATATGGGATACAATTATCGGTCTATACTTTTAAAATCTTGACCACACATTTACGGAAGAATGAAATCGGTTGGATACTGACAAAATGGAGATGAAGCTACTGAGACATGAAAAACTTTATGAATACATGTATGTTATTAAAGCAGATTTTGGATTTAAACTGTAGTCATGGATGATAACGGATTAATTTCTGATTTTTACTAATTGATACGAACGCCGGTGAAATTATTTTATAGTTGTCCGGGATCATCATTCCTAAATGTGTGTCAATGGAAAGAGTACCCTACATCTAACTCAATGATTCATTTAGAATTATTTAAATTCCGTGAGAGCACTACACCATTGTGGTAACTTAGGTCCATGGCACCTCCACGTTGACTTACGATAGTTATGTAATATAAAAAGGGGTTAATTCAAACGCATTTGAGACTCCTTAGAATAGTGTACAGAAAACTGCTTGATTTCAACAGCACGCAAACAAAGAAAAAATTCATGTGCCAATACAGCAGTAAGCACACTTCAAACTGACACTGATATACATGCTGAGTATCACAGCACAGGCGGTCGTATATGTAATGTTTTCAATCCGGAACCGTGCAGGATGCCTAGGTTTCATTGTAGTGATGTCACCAGATGCACTGGTTATACTTTTAGATATAGTCTAATAAATAAGAAATGTTCTGAATCAATTAACAGCAATGAGCTTCATCAGAGAATAAGTGTTAGTGTATGAAATTAATTTTCGTCTTGTAATGGTCGCCATTTTGAATTGACAGCCATTAAATGGATTTTGTTTTAAAGAATGTGAATGAATTGTTTATTTGTTTTAAAATATTGAAATTATATTGATAAATACGTAAAAAAATAATTTAAAAAGCTATTGTATATAACAAGACAAAAATCCCTATCATCGGCGGCCATCTTGATAAAATGGCCGCATTCTTGAATTTGAAGGTGGGAATCGTGCTTTTTTGTAAAAATATATATACCGGTATATATTGATGTAAAAAGTTGACTAGTGTTTATATAATACATGTAGTATAAATATGGAGTAAAGACAAAACATGGACTTTGATTACTTAGTCTTGTTTGCAGTTCAAAGTATTAAAGTAAATAGTACAAATCTTAACAATATAAGCTACAATATTATGATAAAGAAAGCTAGCTGTTTGACAATACGCCATGTTATTTAGAAGAAAGTAATATTTATTAGCATTGTTATTGTCTCCATCATAAAAACAATAAAAGCACATACATTGGTTTCAAAGATTTTTTCAGCACAAAATCTGTCAATAAAACAAGATTTTTATTCCAACTATTAATCAACCACAAACTTCCCCACAATCGCTCACTTAAAATGAATTTAAACATTGTCCTTTCTTTGTAATACAATTCATAAATAGATGAAGTTTATTCACTTTATAGCACTTAAATGATTAAAAATACAGTATAACATAAAATATAACTACTGTAGATGCAATACATTTATTGTGCTAGAACATTTTTTAATTTATTAAGGATATCACAAAAAAGGAAATGTGAATTTCCTTGTTTCCATTGTGATCCTTAAATAAATGAATACATATCCTAGGAAGGCATATATTGTCTACTCCCTCAAATATAAGACTAGAAAAAATTATATAAAATAAGGGGCTAAAAGATATCAAATAAGGATTATCACAGACCGGAATGACTAAATATATCTCAGAGTAGTACTAGAAAATGGTAAAATAATGTTTTTGGACTTTTTTTACAAAGCTTTCCAAAGCATTTAAAAGATGGTATTTGAAAATAAGATACAGAACTAAATTTGGTTATGATTATGGGTATGAACTGGCTGGAATAAACTGCTCATGTATATAAGAGGGGGATTTGTCATTAATAATTGTATAAACATTGTTATAAACAATTTGATTCGCTCATTTTTAGTTCGACTTTACGTAGTAAATTTAGAGCTCTCCTACTCGCCCCGGCGTCGGCGTCGGCGTCCGCGTTGGCGTCCGCGTCCGCGTCCACATTTCTGATTAAAGTTTTTGTGCACAGATTAAAGTTTTTGTGCAGTAAAATACTTTCTTCTATATCTTTGTTATTTCTTAAGATATTAACTTCAAACTTTAAATATATGTTCCTTACTATCAACCACATCTCATGTGACAAGGTTCATAACTCCAAATATATTTTTTTCAGAATTATCTCCCATTGAACTTAGAATTTTCTTTAAGAAATATTTGTTTTTACTGCAACTGTTTTATTTCTTTAGGTATCAACTTCAAACTTTAAATATATGTTCCTTATTATCAACCGAATCTCATGTGACAAGGCTCATAACTCCAAAAACATTTTTTTCAAAATTGTCTCCCATGAATTTAAAATTTAAAAGCATTTTTTTTTTACTTTAAATTTGATAAGGTTATATTTCCAAATTTTAAAATATGTATGTTCCTTATCATCAACAACATCTCCTGTGACAAATACTAGCTTAGTCGAGCATGCTGTCTCCTCTGACAGCTCTTGTTCTAATGGTAACCAATTCAAATCAGTAAATGATATAGAGAGATGTGCTGTCTGAAGTTAAAAACAAATATAATTATAATAAAAATAATAATAACATTTTGAGTAAAGTCTACTAAAAGAGGCATAACCAAAAGCTTTTTAGCATAAAGTCATAGGTATTTATTTTTTCTGTGTAGAAATTTAAGCCTAGCATTGATTTTTTAAATAATTGTAGCAACCATCATGTAAAACTTTAAAGACTGGTCCAATAAGACATCTAGATATTTAACTGAGCTGGTTGTTTTATTCTTTATACCAATACAAAAATATAAAGTTCAGAACATTTCTTTAACTTTGGTTTAACAATTGAGTTTTCTTCCTGTCTTCCAGTTTTCTGAAAAACAGTGGTAGTTGTTATCTAAGTGGTGTCCTAAAGCACAACATCATAGCTTAGATTTCAATATTTAATTTCTTATTCTTACTCCATATCAAAAGGATGTCAGATGAACATATATTGGCGTTCAAAACATTATACAATAAGTGTATAGTGTGGTAGTTTCGTGAAACTATCTCAACGCAATCATTTGTAACTTGCAAATCCTCAATGTCAATTTTCAACACATTACTGTACCAACAGAACTGGCTCAAATTTCACAATTCTTTTTTTATTCAATGCATAATAACATCCTCTTTCTAAGTATACCAAATGTATGAGTGTGCAATAACAAACAAAAATATATTATGTTTTTTGTAGATCGGACAAGACTTTTGTCCATTAGTATACATGTATTACGAAGTATGTGTCTGTCACAACTTTTAGCTTTTATCAAGATACAAAGCAAGTATTCAATGCTTCTGACTATCGTTTATAAATACAAAGTCATTTTGAATGTATTCATGTTTCGAAGCCAAGTCTTGCTATATTTCAGGAACTGGCTACGGAAGTATTAGGTTACATTTATGTAAATATGATTACAAGAACGCAGATCGAAATGATATCCAAATGATTCGCTTAAGGTTTTCAGAACTAATTGGGTGTGCACAAGAAGATATTGTAATTGTCGGATTAGAACCAGCTACAAGTCTGATACTTACTTTCCATGTACCAGAATCTTTCATGGTTATGTTTAAAGAATTACTCAAGATGTCTACGTGTAAAGCTCGACTGAGAGATATTGGTATTGACATGGTGGAGATAGAAGGTGAAGATGAGCTTTTCCATTGTTCAGGTAAATTTTGAAATTTGTAACACAACTTCAAATGACACTACTTTGTTTGGAGGAAAACAATTTTCTTGTTGTTTTTAATTCATTTAAATTAGTAAGTGTAAGTTTGTTATAATTATTTTGTTTAATACTACAAAATAATTAAAATAAGTGTTAATGTCTTAAAAATATGCGACACGCACGTAACAAGTAATATTTGTACTTCTGTATGATTATTTTGTACTGATTCCGTGATTTTTCGATGATAATTTGCGATTTAAGAAATTATTACAATTAAACAGAAAAATTATAATGGGTCCTAAATTTACAAAACCAATTGAGAATTAGATTTCTTATTATATATTATTTTTCTTATTTTCACAGATGAAGATGTAAACACAAAACCCTCGACAGAAGAACAAAGCAAACTTTACAATGTATACCAGCTACTTGAAAATAAGGCAAAACTTCTTGACTCGGCTGAGGTAAAACTTCTTGAACTGAATGAGAAAAAAGAAACTTTAGAGAATGAGAAATTTCAATGTGAAGCTTTACTAAAATCACTGAAACCCGAGTTTGTCAAATCTGGAGGTAACGTGTCATCAGTAAAAGATGAATTGCTGAAAAAATTCGAGGCTCTTTTACAACAACCTGAGTTGGAGTCTTATGACAAAGCTCTTATATTGTCCCTTTTAGACACTAATTCGAAGATGATTTCAACAGTCGTAGCTGAATCTCAAGAATCAATTATACAACAGATGAAATTAAAAAGGTATGAAATACAGTTCAATCTAATCAGTCATATTCAAACTTAATATATGATTAATAATTTAGTATCTAATGGACTGAATAGTCGTTATTTAAGTACAGAATGTTTTAATAATGTTTTTTTTTAATTTTTGTACTTAATATTGTTTTGTATAAATCAAGTCATTTGGTACTTTCTTGAAATTCGAGAGGCCAATCAAAAGTATATTATTTCGATACACTTTTGACAACTATTAAGCCATACTTATGTATAACCTTTAAAGGGGAATATATAATTTATCACCTTTATACAGCAGTAACATAGATTTTATTGCTAGACATTTAATGATATACAATTCAGAATAGAAAATGAGATAGCTTAAAGAGATAGGCATAGAAATGCCTTTAATATTATACAATTCCATAAATATACTACTAAAATTTGACAATCCATCTGAACTTATCAACATGTTGCAACGCGTCAAGATTCAGATTTCGTTTTCAAGAAAACGATGTCTTTAAATGGTCTAAACGGCTGATATTTAAGAAACACCGCACAAATAAACAACGTAAATATGCTTTTATATGCTTAATTGAATGTCTAAATTTTACAAATTGTGTGTATGCCAAATTTCGTGTTTTATTAGAACACCCTCGATCTTTTAATAAAACATAAAATTTGTCATACATAGTGTTCAACTTTGCTTTTTTAACCTAACAATTTTCTCGGACAAAATAGAAATGGAAGAACAACATAGTCAGCCACAAGTGTTAGCTAAAATATTGTTTTGCATATCATTTGGTTCAATTTCAGCAAAACACACAGACTTGCCAAAAGCCATGGGAATGGATCAGCTTCATAGGTTGGGGCCATTTAGGATAGCTGACAAGACAGAAAGCAAGAGTAAACGTAAACATACTATATCATATAACAGAACAGAAGATGCTGATCCTCAAGTTACCAAGATCAGACAACAACTTCAAAATTTACATCACAAATCAATGAAAAGTCATGATACGTTGTTTTCACAAGTGGAGTTTGATCGGTTGTCAACAGGAAGTAATGAAGACAATACGTCTACAGATAGTGGCTACGATGTGAATTCGTAATTTTATTTTGTTTGCACTATATGAATAAGAGAAATTTTGAACACTTTTTTTATAAAGATTCCAATCACCTGACTCAATATAAATATTGTACGATGTACACTGAGCTTACTGTTATCTACATTGTGTATACAGTATAACGGTCACCTACCTATCCAACCCCTAATCGCGCAGTCCGTTACTAAACTATGATAAATATCAAACGTTCTACGTACTGACAGTTTGCTATCTCATATATCTTAATACCAACAAAATCAGCAGCAAAATATCTTTCAAATAAAAAGGACTGTTTTAATTTGGACTTCATAAAGTTGGTTAAATCGTTTCAAGTCCGATACATGCTAATTAATGGACATTTTCAAACTATGCCGAGCGCCTTTGTTTGCCGACGGTTTATTACAGGAGAAACATGTATATTTAGTTTCCGTTAAAGAAACAAGGCATTAAATGTTATCATATCATATCATTATTCAAATTGTTCTGATAAAATTTCGAATTTCTGAATTTAAGTGGCCAGGTTTTATCCATGGTTTATTCAATATAGAGTTACTATCCACTTCATAAAATAACTAGTAAGTAAGCAATAAATGATAACAAAAAATTCATTCGTTGACTTGAAGTTTTACTTTCCAATAAGGGGTAAGGTTTTATATTTAGTTATTTTTCCAGAATATCAAAATTCAATAGAGTTGGTATACAAGGTTAAGTTGAGATAGCGTTACTTCCCCTTTCCAGTTTATGTCGATTTACTCGTATCCATTGCGAAAGGATTAACAACTTTTACATTTTATATTATTATATTTATTATATTATATTTTATATTTTAACCAATACAAGTTGCTCTACGATTTCTGTTTGTCAAATGAAATTATCTTCCTGTATAGACAAATGAATAAAAGATATGGTACACTCTGTTAATTATGATAAACATATATGTAACATGTAACACGGATAGTGGTAGCTGACTATTAACTCTGTGTGTTATGGGTAACTCATGTTAATTGATTATACATATAGTCGTCGTGGTACGCACCTTGTGGTATGACTAAACAGGGAATATGACTCATATTGTGAGAATTTGGCCATTATTATTCAAATTTCTCTTTATGTACGGTTTGTTTTGTCCAAGCAACGGTGGAGATATTAGCTCCGGTGAAGATTTTCCATAAGAAATGATTCGGTGGTGCTATAAAAGTAGACACGGTGTATACATTTGTAAACATTTAACTGCAAATGCTTTTCTTATTGCGAAATCAGTGTGTAGTTTTATCATATACAGATTAGATTAGTATATTTCATGTTAAGTATGTGTTTGTACTTCAGTTTTATTTTTCTGTTTATAATTATGGAATATTGTATACTTATGATACGTTTTTATTTTTTCTATTGTGTTAAGTATGTGTATGCACGTTCTGTTTTATTTTTTCTGTTTTATTTTTTTCATATTTAGTTAAGTATGTGTAGGTACTTTCTGTTGTTTTTTTCAGTTTATGGAACATTGTATATGGATTTAATAAGATTCTTTTTCATATTATAATAAATATGTACATGCACGTTTTGTTTTATTTTTTCATAAATATTATAAATATGTACATGCACGTTTTGTTTTATTTTTTCATTTTATGTTAACTATGTGTATGCACGTTCTGTTTTATTTTTTCATAATATATTAAGTATGTGTATGCACGTTCTGTTTTATGTTTTCATTTTATGTTAAGTATGTGCATGCACGTTCTGTTTTATTTTTTTATAATATGTTAAGTATGAGTATGCACGTTCTGTTTTATTTTTTATTTTATGTTTATGGAATATTGTATACGGATTTAATATTATTTTATTTTTTCATATTATGTTAAATATGTGTATGCACGTTCTGTTTTATAATTTATTACATTATGTTAAGAAATGTGTATGCACGCTCTGTTGCTGTTCCAAAGCCATTTCGAATAATCATGATTCAACTGTAATATTGAGAATGTGTATGTGATTCATTCCCACTTAAAGTGCACATTTGATATCTCCAACGTTTATTATGTTTGCAGGAATTTAACTTACAGAATTTACGTAAATGAAATGCATATTTACATGTGATAATGCTATAGTAAAAGTATAAACAAGATATTTCGTGAAGAAAACTTCGATTTTTTCAAAAAATTGTCTCATATTTAAGCTAGGGTGTAGAAAATTCCGATGTCTCCAATGACGAAGTCTTACAATTAGCTTCAAATAGTTAAAGAATTCAGACAGATTTCCAATCAAATATATCTTATATATGTCAATTATTACTAAATCCTCAAGAAAAACACATATTATTACGTAAATTCAAAAATAATTTTCCATACCTCATGCAACAAACGTTGTCTCCAAACTCCGATAACGTACGGGACATTAATTTAATGGCTGCATTAATCTCACAGTTTTGCACTTTTTACAAACTATTTTTGCGTAAGTAAAGTCCATAATGTTATATTATAATGATAATAACTTCATTTTAGCTGGCATTTTATTGGTATCGGTAATTTATGAGTTCATTTATAAAAAAACGAATCGTAATTTTCACTAAGTAACAAACGGGACAATTAGTAAAATCAAATTATCTACGAGGGATGATAAAAAAAAACATGGACTTTTGCTACAGTTGACGTTTCTTAGGAACAATCAGAAAACAAAATACATCAACATAAATAGGAATATGTCCAGCATATTATTACAAAAAATCAGAAAAAATACTGACTCAGTAAAAAGTAATGATCATTAGAAAATTATCACTATCAGTGACCCGGCGCGCATCAACGACGTCTTCGTAACATTAATGGCGTCATCACTCACACAGCACAGTTCTCAATGTCAAATAACGGCAAATAATTTTGAAAATCGATTTACATTTGACATATGCAGGTTGCTGGTAAAAATGCGCTTGATTGTGCCGTAACCCATTTCAAGCTTATCTGCCAAATCGCGAATGGTTAGACCTCGGTTGGTATTCAGCGCTTCCCAAATTGATTTCTCCGCCGTCGCTTCGTTTTTACTGTTTTTTCACTCACCCTGTCTTTCTTTAAAGCTTTCTCTATCCTTCCCAAACTTTTGGTGTCACTTAAAAGCTAAACTTCCACTGACTGGATTTTTTTGTTTAGAGTTTTCAATCAACTTAAGCGTCTTGGTTGGCATTTATTATGAGAATATGACAAAATTTTATAATGCAACTTACTTCTATCCGCTCAGGTGACAATATTTTAACGTTCGTTGCGTTGGTGAGATCGTGTTATGAATGTTGTTTTCTCCATAACGCCTTGATCAAATGAAGTCAAATTTGGACATAACGTCATGTATATACCTACACGTCAGTTGGTAAAGTTTGGCGCTATTGGTTTTTTTATTTTCTGAGAAACAATGCAATATGTTTCTCAAACATAGTGATTATAACGGCGCGGGCCGCATCGGCGTTACCTTGGTTATGAAAACGCATGATGCGGTCTTATGATTATAAATATTCGTAAGTTTATTGCCTTGTTTGGTTCATTTAATGTTCCGATTTACAACCATATACGGTTTTTTTAAAAAAAATATTGTTAAAATTATAAGAGCAGTATTAAAAGTCCACGTTATTATGGATCATCCCTCGTAACAAACCTTTTCCAATAGATATATACATTCTCCATTGAACTGATATTCAATGATTTAAGAAAACGTTTATAAAGCGTTTTTGTAATCCATTTAAAGTGCAAAATTTAGACACACAAAAAAATAAGTAAATACAAAATGAAAAGTAACGTACGAGTCCGTAACGTACGGGACAAATGTGACACAATGGTTGATAATCGTCTGAATATTTATGGTAAATTGCTTTTGTAAGGTTCCTTAACATGCATTTAATCTTCACAGACTTAAATATTATGAGAACGGCAATTATATTGAAATTAATGATGTTTAAAAGTAACTAACAGGAGTGACGGAAAAATGTACTTCATAATACTTATTATTTGCAATAAATGATGAATAGTTTGCATTGTTCTTAATTGAATACCATCTAGTTTTGAAAACATTAATTAAAACAATGCCTCGTTTGATCAAATTATATTTTTATCATCATTTTAGCACATACTGCATTATTTTGATCAGTTGCATACATTATTTTACTTATTCAATAACGTACGGGACAATGTAGAATTGTCTAAACATGCATTTGCCAGGATAATTTGATTGTTGTAAATCACATGTTACCTCACAACTAAATAACTTGTGTTAGTTTATGCGTTAGTTTGCTATGTTTCTTTGTTAAACTTGTCACAATATTATTGAACGTTGTTCTCTTGGAAAACCGAAAATGTTTCGCGTAATCATTGTAATTGAAAAGTATTACTGTAATTTTATATGTAAAACACAAGTACATTGGATTGTAAAACAAATTACACAACAAGGTTAGTTGTCTTCTTGCAGTTAAACTTAGTTATCAATAGTTTAGATGACCAAACTGAAGTATGTAATGTACAAGATAATTTTGCTAACGTACGGGACAACAATCATATTCCTTATTGGTTGTTTTGTGGTAGTTCACATTCACACAAAGTTTTGTTATAACACTAATACAATGGTATCTAACTATTTTAAACAGTTTCATTCTATATTTAACTTATTTGTATCGTTCTGGAACAGTTGATATGAATGATATTTTTAAAACAAAGAAAACTAATGAAAATAACGTATTTAATATTTATGTTTTTTCTGAAAATAAATGGCATACTCTTCCGTCTTTATCATTTATTCCGAAACATAATACCTAATATAATAAAACCGTATTGAATTTCTCAACAGTTTGATCATTACTACTTTTAAATAAGTGAAATTTACAGCACATGTTCGATTTTCAAAGGCACATTTAATAATGCTAGGCATGACCTTTCACCAGCCTATATATAAAAAGTATACTGGCCCAGCTGAAAAAAAATTATACTGCGTACAGAACATGTTTACATGGCCTATAATTGATTTAAAACTCATATTTGATGACACGAAAAAAATAGGCCCATATGTCCACCTTGATTAGGATTGAGTCATGTACTTCCTGTTTTACTTTTTCTGGTTATGGTTATGGAATATTGCAAAGAGATTATTTTATTATTTTTCATATCATACTTAGTAGTGTATCAAGCGATATTATATAAATAATATTCTATGTAAATATCAAAAAATGAATTATGTTATGTTATTGTTATGTTACTAATACACTGAGGTAAAAGTAACGTCCAATATTTTGATTCCCTTTTCTTTGTCTTTTTTAAGAATAAAATTTATGAAATGTAGTTGGAAAGGTTGTCATTAAAACCTTTATGATTCGAAGTCAAACGTAATTTTATAAATTAATGTAATAAAAACTGTGGCCAAAGGCACCATAAACCATTAAGGAAGTTTAGTTATTCTTTTATTTTTACTACTATATAGTATTTGTCCAGTATGAAAATTATAAAAAAGAGAAATCGCATTTAAACTCAATTCTTTTAATTCTTTCATTGATATGTTTAATTCTAAACAACTTATTTGTGATTATACACGACTTTGCAATAAGAGCTAGCTAGGATAGTTCCTCTTTACAAAAAGAACGATACGACTAATGCTGGCAATTACAGGCCTGTCTCAATTTTAACCATTATTTCTAAAAATTGAACTTCATTTTAATAAGAATAACTTATTTTATAAATTTTAATCAGGTTTCAGAAGTTGTTTTTCCAACTGACACTTGCTTAATACACCTTACTGATAACATTAGACTTGAAATGAATAAAGGTGATCTTCTTGGTATGATACTATTGGATTTACAAAAAGCTTTTGACACTGTTGATCATGATATTTTACACATGAAACTTAAAGCATCTGGATTAGGCAATAATCATTTTGATTAAAACCCGATGTAACATTTTCCGCTCGCATACTCGCTAATTTAGACCTGGCCTTTTTCAAACGAAGGTCACGTTCAGGCGACATTTTCTCATCATAATATTCATGACGACATTGTTATGATACGTAACTTGTTTACATCGTCTACGTCACGCAATTAGAAATGAGCCGCCCAATGTGTGAATAATACCACAGTTAAATTAACATGCAGAACTTGGTCTAAAAATAGAAATTACGAAATCAAAATGTGATTAATAGTGTTTTCGTCTAAATGAAAGCTACGCATTGATTGGTCGAAACAAAGTTCATCTCGACGTGACCTTCCACGGAGAAAGTAGAGATCCTGTACGACAACGTTCTACAGGATATCTGTTTACGGAGATTGAGGCAATGATATACTTATATGGTTAAAATCATATCTTTCTGATAGACACCATTTAGTAGATGTGGCTGGTACTACTGCTCCTATAACACGTGGTGTTCCGCAGGGATCCATACTAGATCCTCTTTTATTTTTAATTTATGTAAATGACATGTCTGCTGTCATCAATAGTAAACTTCTTTTATATGCAGACGATTCTTGCATTCTTATTTGGTAAGAATAAGAATGATATTGAAAATAGACTTTCTCTTGATATTAATCTTATAAGTAAATGATTAATAAACAATAAGTTGTCATTGCATCTTGGTAAAACCGAGTCCATACTTTTTAGATCCAAGTTTAAACTTAAATCTGATCCTTATCTTCATGTCACGTGTAATGGAATAGCTATTCTATCAACATCCTGTGTTAAATACCTAGGGGCTATACTTGATCAAACCATATCATTTGAGACCATGGCTCGTAATGTTCTTCAAAAAGCTAATGCTAGATTATGGTTCCTATATAGAAAAAAAGATTATCTTACTCAGCATACTAAAAAATTATTGATTATGTCTTTAATACAGTGCCATTTAGGTTATTCGTGTTCTATATGGTACCATGGATTGACTCAATCTTTAAAAGATAAATTTCAAACAACTCAGAATAAATTAATAAGACTTGTATTTAATATGGATTTTAGAGCTCATGTAGGAACTGAACATTTCAGACTTCTTAATTGGTTACCAGTTAAACAGAGAGTTAATCAAATCATTCTGAGTCATGTATTTAAAATAAACTTGGTATATCTCCCGCTTATATGTCTAATAACTTTATTTCTCTAGACACAATCCATAACTGTAATACAGGACTAAGTAATAAAGGCACCTTTTCTATACCAAAAGTTAAAAGTTTTGGATTAAAATCTTTTTGCTACTTCAATTGTTCATTATGGAACTCTTTACCATCTAATATCACACAAATAAAACAACTCTTCAAATTTAAAGAAATGTGAAACAGTATTGTTTTTGATAATTAGTTTAAGATATGTGGAAGTTTTTTTATTTCTTTATTATTTTGGCATTGTCCACATAAACTTTTTTATATTTTGTTTAACCTTCTTAAGTTATAACAGACAATAATCATTCTTATAAAATATTCATGTTTGTTATTTGCTTGACCACCTTAGATGTATTTTACCATTCAGGATAATACCTAGACAATCTGTGATAGATGAATTATGTCCTATGTAAATCACATGATTATCAACTTGACTGTGACACTTAGATATTTCTGTGCTTAATTTTGTGATGATTAATAAAACTGTGATACCTCAAAATTTTATGAAATTAAATTTGCAATTATCTACTTAACTGTGATACTTAAATACGTTATTAATTTTATGTTTATAAAGTTAACTGTGATCTTAAATATTTTTTCTTTAATTATTTTTTGTGATATAATATAACATCTATTTGGTACTTATTATTTAGATACATCTTACACCAATGTTTCAATTATCTATTACGATAAATCCTATTATGTTTTAATTCAATACAATTGTCTAATTCTCTTTGTCACGCCACCAACACACAGGGACCGCAATAGAAATAAGGGCCTGCCCTTTTTGTGTTATCCCTGGTGTTGGTGTACAAGACATAGTTACTACATCATGATGTCTATGATAATTTTGTTTGTATGTATTATGTGAACACTATACCAAATAAATATTATTATTACTAGTTGTCTTGTCTATTCCACTTCATTACAATATACGAGTACAACACGCTTATTTTTGTTTTAAATTTAATTTCCAATGACCCGCCCGGGAATCAAACCCACGCCCCCTCGGTCAGTAGACTTGCGTGCTAGCCGGGCTGCTATATTACTGTAAGGAATCGCCTGTTTAAATTGTTTGGTACTAGAAGGAGTTGACGCCCAGCAAGCTCAGTTGGTAGCACGCAAGTCTACTGAACGAGGGACCGTGGGTCGATTTCCGGGTGGGGCATACTTTCGTGGAACGTGGTCTTGAAATTATTTTTATACGGCCATTCTCCCTCCTACCACTGATTTTTAATTACGTAGGACAGTTTTTAGTCACTGACAAAAGTATGCGCTTAGTAGTTGGTTAACAGCTAAATCCAGAGATTGAGCCTTTTCAGGTGGAGTGAGTAGGTTGACTGACCACCGTTATATGGCCTATGCAATGTGTTACTACGGCTTAAAAACAAACAAACAAACTAAATGGTGTGCAAACGATACTTGACATGATTAATGTAGTAACACGTGTAAAATAAAGTACTGTAATTACTATTGAAATGAATTTTTAACTCTAGTTTAAATAGCAGTTTATGCGCTTCTCAAATATTTTAGAAAACTTCCTTACGTTGTGGTTATTAAATGCACGACCAATGAAGATTGGTATATTTTGAAAAATGTGTGGTACCATCTATTAGTTATAGATAAACAAATGCCTGACGGAGATATAAGAGACTAGAACATTTCATGAAATTAGGAAAATTATGTATTTTGCGCATTCTTTTAATTGACTAAATCTGTGTTAAACAGTTAAAGTCAAACATCCATTACATGCGTGACTCTTTTTGTGACGTTATAAACAAATAGTAAACTTGTGTATACTGCACTTTATTTGTTATTTTTGTTTTTATGTTAATCATATCAAGTATAGTTTGTAATTCGCCTAGTAACAAATCCTTTAAACATTAGTACACCCAGTTCAATGCCCCAATCTCAAATTGACTTGATCTATGGTAAAAGTCAAACTATCCGAGATGTCGACTTACCAGTCTATGTATCTGCAATCTTGTACATAAACAAGAAAATATCAAATGTAGAAAACGTGAGGTTAGTAAACAACCACAAGTCAGCACTTTTAGAACATGTGAACACCAATGTTACGGCAATGGTCTGTTGCAGATATTAGTTATTTTGCCATTAAAAATAAGATTACATCCATTGAATCAGAAAATTAACTCCTACCCGAGGGTATCACTTCGAATTTTAAAATCAAATTAAAATCACGAGCATTACTCAATATGATAGATTATATTTTCGTATTTCCAGCGTTGCAAAGTCTTAGAATGAATCTACAGATGACATTGTCATAAAACTTGCACACAGTTGTGTGGTAAATTAGCGATATTGAGCAATCGTTTAGGATACTGAGGGTACCGAACACGTAAAATAATGATTAAACCACAAAACAACCGGTAAATAATTGAAGAGGTTTCTTTTGTTAGCAAAAATTGGAGATGCATATTGAAGTGAAAGTTTCCTTTGACGCATTTTAAAGATGTTTCAATGGTTTCAACATAAAAACTTTCGATAGGTAATGTTTTAAATGCTCCCAGGCCATGTATTATGATCATTATGAAGTTTTCTTAAACGAAAAAAACGACGTTCGATGTGTTGAATGTTTTTGAACGATAACATATTAGAAAATCGTCCACGTATCAAGAACAATCTACACCCGGGTTTAAAACTTAAACGATATTGTTGATCTTGAATTCAAAGAGAGTAACAGACAGAATGCTGCCTTGAGGCATAACCTGTTCTTGTTGGCGAGTCTCAAATAAGGTGGAACTTACTTTTACTTGAAACTTTCTTTAAGATAGAAAACTAGAAATAAATAAAGGTGTTATTACATTTAATCTTGCTTCTTTTTAATCTTTGAGAATTCCATATTTCCGTGTGGTGACATAGGCTTTTTCAAGGTCGTAGAAAATTGAAATTACAATATGTTTATTGGTAAAACCCTCTCTTATAAATGTTTTAAGTCCAACTAGATTATCATTTGTGCTACGTTGTTTTTTTCAAAATCCAGATTGAAACTTACTTGCAATTCCTTTTGATTCTTAATACCAAGTAAGACGTTCATTTACCATATTTTTTCCGTAATGCTGCCTCAGTTATTTGTGGAGGTACTCCCAACATTTGAGTATGGGCATTAAAATGAGACTTTTGAATATTATGAAATGTAATTATAGAAACTGTAGATCTTGTTAAAAAGTTTTGATAAGTTTTTCCATCCCCGTGTGGAGGTTGTTGAGGATCTGGCTGTTGAAATAGCACTCATATTGATTATTCTGTTGACAGGACAGTATCAAACAACAATCATGGTATTCACATTCAACACTAGTGCGCAGCATTGTAAATGAACGACAATTGGTTTGTTCAAATTTTTAATTTTTCGTTAGTCTTGAAAAAGTGAATTTGGTAAGATAAATTAATGGTATAGAAAATTATCGTAAGTTTTCTGAAGCAAAAAGTCATGTTGAAACATTTCGAAAAAATGTTTACATCTTAATCGTACAAAATAGTAATCTACCCAATATATATATTATGTAGTTAAACTAGATTAATTGTCACTTGTTTTTACTCATGTGCTAGTAAACCCTAAACTGGTCAATCCCACATGTTTATGTGTCTGGATCCTTTCAAATGGCAGCCATATGCCTTAAAATATGTATTTTAATTAGATTTAGTGAACTTAGAAATACATTTTTTGCGTGCCTCCCTCATCAAAAATGTTTACCAGGGAGGGGTCAAAGGGGGAAAAAATCCCAATTTGTGGCTGTGGTTTCACCACTATAAACAATCGGGGTCATTGATTGAAGAAAAATGGTGCAAAAAGGTGGTAAGAAAAAATATTTTACGTCTTTGTAAAGTACTTGCACTTTAGACCCCTTTTTGGGCAAATATAACTGATTAATGCAAATAGTGTGTTAAAAAGGAAGCAAAATCGCATTCTCCCGATCTGCTTAAGGGGGGTCTATAAAGAACGTATTGTATTGGGTCTATGTAAAATGACTTTAACAACAATAACTTTTAAAGTGGTATGTAGCTGTATATGTCTTTTGGGTACACTGTTAATAACTACTATTGAAGAGACTCCAGGTGCTCTCATAGCATTTTATATTTCAATGTAAGAAATACCTTTGGGAGAATATTTGGTTATTAAAAGTAGTCGATCATTGTAATTCGATTTAAGACCACAGCAATTCCATTGAAATATTGATTAAAACATGGCTCACCAATAATAACAATAATGTATTTATATAGGAAACTTAACAGGACTTATTGCACGAGTCTTGGATCGTGGTGGGGAGAGGCACATGTCCTCATCCTCAATCGATTGAACATCCCTCTCAGACAAGGCATCATATCGATAGGAAAGGCAGGGTCCTTGCTTTTTTGACCCTGTCGGTCAAGGTAATTATCTTTTTAGGTGATTCTCTTTGAATCACTCGTTCAGGAGAAGCTAGTGTTCTTCCCCTATTTCTTGTTTGTTCAGGAGATGTACTCTTACTTGTTTTGATTAAAAACTAGATGTTTGTGCATCACTAATTGAGACTTGAGTTAAAACGGATTGATTCCTACGGACTGAGCAAGATCGTGAAGTGGCATAGTGGTTGCGTTCACAGTTTGTCAGTTTTCTAGGGTGGTCACGATTTTCAATGTTTTCATGATTTATGCCACATTTTCTGAAGATGATCTGTCTTAAGCATTTGCTTTCATGGTGACCATACCTGAAACATTTATAGCACTGCATCGGATTTTGGATGTAGACCTTAACGTCTACCTTGAGAAATCAAGCACAAAGCGCTGAAGGTAGAATTAGGGTATTGAAGGTGACAATGTGTTTGTTGGGAAACTTTTAATTTCATTTAAATTTATTGTAATGGAGATGGATCTCTGGTTTTAGATCAAACTCCTGTTTTTAGATTCGACCTTATTTTGTTTTCCGAAACATTGTCTTAAATTTAAGTTTGACATGAAAAGCACTTTTCACAATCAATACGTTTAATAGTCGCTAACCTGACCGCTAGTGTTAATTGTTTGGGAATTTGCCTTCCGTAGTCTTATTCTAATATAACTATACGGTAAAGCAGCAAAAAGTATCTATAACTTCATCTGAACATTTCGTAAGGGCGTTTTATCAGATTGAGTCAATTATTGTATAGTTTCATATTTTGCTAAGTGTTTTACTATGTAAAGAAGACTGATCGAAATGCTTCCACCTTATAAAGTAAACCTTACCGATTTTGTAAGGCAAACAATGTAGTATTAAAATCAAACATATTTATTGAATCTAATTCACATAAATCGCCCAATCTGTACCTGCTCAACCTCAAGCTATATGTAACGACTTCGTATCATATTTCCATTCATTCAACTCTGAAACTTTTTTGCAATGAGCCATAATACTCGTACAAATCATCTAAATCATCATAAGTTTGAGGTTTAACTAATTTTGTGAATTTGCATCGATATGTGAATTTCGCACTCATGTAAAATGTCCAAGTGCTTATTGTATCTTTACGTTAAACTTAAATATGAATTTTGCATCCAAGTAAAATAATCAAATACGAATTCCCACTTAATTAATAGTTAAATTCACGCCATAATAGATAATTGAACCATTTACAGTATGTTAAAATACACATATTTGAATACAGCCAAATACGCCTGTGAAAAATTCAAAATGTTAAGAAAGAAAATCGATAGAGGATCAATCTGGCTATTTGTATACTATGTATTATGTCAATAAAATATGTTTAAACGAACTTTACTTGAAATGAAAATGTGTTTTTTTTCCAAGCATAACACGCAAACAAACGAACTAGCGAAAAAAATTAGGCCTACTAATTATTTGAATAGGTATTCACTAATACATTTTTGAAAGTTTCCACATTTGCAAGCTTTAACATGAAATTATAATGCGTCGTGGATTAAGCACAATCTATTTTCGGAAAGCAATCACAAATAGCAGTTATTGAGTTGCATTCAACTAGTATAAGCTTGTGAAATAGCGTACACGTTTACGCCCTGACAAATTCTTCCTGATTTTATTTCGGCTCATAAACTGGTTTAAATAATTTGGATTGATTTTCAACAATCACGAACGTAAGTTATTTGAATTTATCCATTAGATTTAAATCGGTTAACAGATATAAAGGTCCATTTTTACTAAGGTTCATGTAAGTTGATGTAGTAACGTTTAACAACCATCGATGTTTATAGACGCATCATTATGAAAACTTGATAATTGTAGTAAAGATATAATTTTTTCAACTTCATTTGTTCTTAAAAGTAAATTAAACATGAGTATAACAAATAAATTATACGTGAAATCCATCTATTGTGTTTATACTAGCCCATAAATGTGTCTCTTACTTTTTTAATTTATGGAATGTACACCTTACTTTTGTCAAAGTTATTCCAAGTTTATCATCATGACGATTTGCCTTGATATATTGAGTTAAAGTGAAGCTTTGACGATACAATGGGAAAATCTTGAAATGAAAAGCGGAAAAATAGTAGCAAAAGAGAAATCCCACAATTTCACAGGGAAACAAAGGGACCAAAAAGGCCGGAAGTGCAGTTTTGTTTTTGATGGCTCAAATAATCGCTTCTCAGTGTTACAAAATACTAATACAGAGAACAGACAATCTTCCAATTCATCTCAGGTGTATGATTCGTTTTTAATTTATTGAACATTGAGAATGATTGTGATTTTCCCACTAAAAAGTCAGATAATATGGACAAATTGGCAAACATTACACAAGTTAGTGACATTGTAAACAATCAACTACACAAACAAACATAGTTTACTCAAGTAGTAACGTGATTGACAAATTACTTCAATCAGGTGACCACTTGTCAAGTATTAGCCAGTTTCATATTAATGATAGTATTCGTAAAAATGGGATAGAAGTCAATGGTGATAAGAGAAACTACCTCAGTGCAAGTTTAAATAGGCCAACAAATTCTGATGTAGTGGCGTTTTTGGGTCAAATGGATTTAAAATTCTTCGGGAAACTGGATGACAAAATACTTAGCACTCTTGACTGCCTGGAGAAAACAAAGTTGATAGCTTTGTAACGAGTTGAAAAAACTCTGGCTTTATATTGATACAAATACAAAAGTGTCCAATGACAAGATAGACAAGGTAGAATCTAGAATTCATGTAACTGAGGTGGATTTAGACGGTGCTAAAAGCAAGCTATAATGTCTAGAAAAGAAAATTATTAAGGTAAAAGATGAAGTAAACTACATGAAATCTAAAGGCATGAGAAATAATCTTATATTCAGAAATATATCGGAGGAAAAAGATGAAAAGCCACTAAGAACCGAAGAAATAGTACGCAACTTCATGATTTGAAACTTAAGATCGTTGAAAATGTTGTCGATAGTATCAAGATTGAGAGCGCACATCGTGTTGTAAACGGTCAAAGAGGTCAAAGAGAAAGACGATTAGGAATAGTGTGTAAGTTTACTTTTTAAGAAATAGAGAAATTGGACGTGGACAGTGCAAAAGCATACATGGTACACTTTATAACGTGTCTGAACAATTTCCCGGAAATCGCCGCTAAGAGAAGAATTTTTAAAAAAATGAAAGAGGAAATTCCTAATAAAACTTCTTTGGCTATTAAATTAAAACCGTTGCTTTTCGAATCGGGGTTCATTTATTTATCGGATAAACAGTCAATAGATTGTTATGAAATGAGAATAATTTGTGAAAAAATTAAAGATCAATACTTGCAAAATTGGCAATCTTTCAAAAAATAATTCAAATAAGTTTTCAACTAACAATGTTTTTAAAACTAATTTCGCTTTTGAAATATAAAAATTTGATACGATTGGAAAGAGCGATGTATTGAAATTAAGATATTTTTCAATATTTTGCATTTGAGAAGCGAGCGAAAAGCAAGGAATAAATGAATGTGGTTTTTAAAACATTTATTTACCAAAAGTAATAAAAGGCATAGAAAATATGGATTTTTTTATTGAAGAACATGAGAGGATAAGTTATAAAAGCATAAGAAATTACTTAACCTTGTATGTTTGATTTTAAAACGTAATCTAGTTAATACTAGAACAATACCAATCAACAGAACCACTCTAAAATTATAATCGACCATACTTGTTGACTTTGTGCTGTATGTCTTAATAATTAAGTAAGTTAGTTATAGACTAACAGCATTCAACTTTTAATTACATTGGCCTGAACAAATAGGACCGGAACCCCTAAACAACTATAATAGAAGACTAAACGTGTTGACTTTTGGTGTATAAATTTTTAGTCTAAGTAATTGGTTTAATTATGTTATGAAATAAACAACATCAAACTAAAGTTAGCATGAAGCAGAATTTTACGATCAGCCTCCCTTCAAAACTAACGTAAGTGGACAAAACCTAATATTTTTATGTATAAATATAGTCTCATTATTTAGGTAATAAGGTATAGAACTAAACAGCATCAAGGTATACTCAAGTTTGGGTCACTATCCCTCTTGAATTATCATTTTTGAATTTTCAGATATTCCAGTTGCGGAACAAATTGAAAGACGCGGGAGCGAAAAAATGATTTTAGGTAAAATCCGAAAATTATATTATCAATTTTTAGTGGCCTTAAATTCATATACATGTATTGTGGTATTCAATTGCACTAAACTATATTTAATGTATTGATAAACTGAATTTAAATTATGTCTACAAGTAATTGACAATATGTTAACAGCGTTTTATGAAATATGATATATATCGTTTTATAGTCAAGAAGATACGTTTTTATTCATTTTCATTTAAACACGTATTTCCTTATTATGCATATAATTGCGAAGTGCTTTTGAACATATATTCAATATGAAAATTGCGCTATACAAATGCGGTATATAATAATGTAAACTAGATGTAAGAATAATTGATGAATAATAGTCATAATAGTCAAGTATCACGCTTTTGCTTAAACTTATGCAAATATTGAATGAATATTTAAAACGCATCCAAGGCACAAAAAACTCAAGTATTTTCTCCAGAATGTATACTAACACATTTTAAAATTAGCGATAAACCCCAAAGTAATGACTGTACGGAAAATCACGGAACTCAACGAACGAGATCGGAACATCCCGTCGTGGCTAAAAATAACCACAACTTCAAATCAGAAGAAAACAAATTTTCTGCTTTGATAAATACACTTTTGTATAGTAAATTTTCGTGCGAAAACCAATTAAAACTCACGAAATCATGTAAATAGTTTTATACATGAACATATACTGACTGGAAAAAGAAACGAACTAATTAAGTCTTACGGTATACAAAAACGTTTGTCCAAGGTAATCTCGTGGACACACTCATAGACCAGCTTTTATGCTCGGCGAGTGTCTCTAAATTCTGGCAACGTCTTGACTGTGTCTATTTACATAGTAACGACAGATCTCACGTTGCGCATGTCACCAAGGACTTCTTCCTGGGTGAAAACATTAATGTTTATTATTCGGAATCACGAAAATTATGTACCTAGTTGAAATGAGGCGTTTCTTTTTAGCATCAGTTTAGATGTTTGCATACTCAAAATTTGCATGCACTGTTTTCTCGAGTAAACCACTGGAAAAACGAGATGACATATCCAACACTTTACAATTTTGAGTTAGTTTTATCAAACACATTTTAAGCAACTTTATTGGCTGAAAGGGTATCTCCGTAGTCTAGTTTGCATGTTATAAAAGTACCCCACTTTTATAAGAAACTGATATTTTGAATAACTTGACCCTTAAAAGGGAACCCGCTAGAGAGAGAGAGAGAGAGAGAGAGTTATTATAATCAAAAGACAGTTATATTCTGTTGTCTTTTTGATAGTTTTACTTGTTTTTAAATTGATGATAAATATTTTGTCTTCGTTTAGTGGCTTTAAACTAGCATTGATATTTTGCAACCGTTTATGTAAAACTATTACCTTGTAAATATGAGAAAGTTGGATTAAGGGATTCATTCACGCAGGTAAAGGTGACTAGAAATAATCAGAAAATCATCGATCGATCTCATTACTATGGTCACTAAATCAATAACCTTGGCTATAAAGACTACAACTTTGGAATAGACCAGTAAAATAAACGAAACTTAGCCTGCTTAAAAGTGTTCTTGTTCAATTTTCTCAGCGTAATAAATAGGTGTGCACTGATGTTTAAACAATCCTCAATTTAATGAATATGCTAATTCGGCGAGGAGGCTTTAAAACTGTCGTGTTTCAACTTATCATGGAACCCTACAGTACATTAAGAGTATTTGCTCTTCAATAAGATGTTACCCTAATGTAGTGTTAATCTTGCCCTAACTGTTACACTGCAGACTACTCATACATAAAATGGACGAAAACTGAACTTTTAAATATTTTCTGAAAGAAATTCATTGCAATTTTACCACAATAACGGAAAAAAAACTAACAGAAATGCAAAATAGAAATTCTAATGCGTCGTACATTTTTGCACAATCTATTTGTTGGAAAAGTCTAATGCGTAGTACATTTTTGCACAATCTATTTTTGGCAAATGAATTACAATAGCAGTTATTTCTTAATCTGTGCCAGCCTCGTTATGAACAAATTGAAATTTTTGTCATATTAAACCAATGAAATAATACCAGTGTTTACAGCGTCGGACAAATACGTCCTTTCTTTAATTTGGCTCACACATATACTGGTTTAAATAATTTGGATTGATTTTCAACAATCTCTGACGTAAGTTTTTACATTTTTTATCCATAAGATTTAAATCAGTTAAAATTATTAAATGTCCATTCGTACTATAGCTCTTGTAGGGTGAGGTAATTAGTACTAATTATGTAATCTGTGAATATAGACTCAGTATTATGAAAACTTGATAATTGTAGTTAGAAATATAATTTTTTTTAATTCATTTTTTGTCATATTTACCATGGACAGTATTAGGTTTATTGTACCCCATTTCTAAACGGACACATTATATCCTCATGGGAAAATATGTTTTATGTATATGAATTTATAAAGGCATAACAATGAGATATTTAGAAGAGATGATGTCTTCTTAAACATAGAATAACGCTGAGTATTAGGCATGTATTTGGATCAAACGCATGGTTTCTATTTTCGCAGGTAATAAGGTTTAAACCCATCATTTCATGGAGAGAATGTGTATAGTCATTATATGCCTGTTATCCAATCCAATTTATGTAATAAAATATGTATTAAATAAAACCCATCATTTCTAAAAGTGTACTTAAAAAAATTCAAGAAATACGGAAACTGAATCAAGCTACGTTATGAAATCGGGGTTATTTGAAATATTTGCTTCTTGACTTTAAAGTAAATTAAACATTGTATGAGTGTAACAAATAAATTATAAGTGAAATATAAATGTGTCTCTTACTTTTAATGAATGGGGAAGTTCCTTTTAATTAAATATACTTGTCCCGTAAACTATAATACAATGTACCATAAATTATATTCTTATCAGATAAAGTATACATGAAAGACTACAGACAAAAACAAATTGTTTCTAGAGTTTAACATGATTTAATATAGTTGAGTTGTCTATGGTTGATTTGTACCGTCCGTAAAATCGTATACGTTCGGTTTTATCCTGAACGTCTTTCTCAAAATGGAGGCAAACCGAAAAACACTCGACAATTTTGCGATAGTGATCAATTGGTTTAACGCCGTAGCAACACATTGGATAGGTCATGTAACGGTAGTCAGTCAACCTACTCACTGTTCCTGGAATGGCTAAATTTTTGGATTAAGCTGTTTACTAACTACTCAGCACATACTTTCGTCAGAGACTGACAACTTACGTACATAATTAAAAATCATTAGTAGGAGGGAGACTGGCCGTAGAAATAAAAACAATAACTTGCCACTAGTAACAATTACTTTTCGGGCATTACAGGCAGCAAATATAATGTATAGTTCTGTGTTGATGCAAAAAAAAAACAGATTTACCCAGACATAAGCTCTAATAAATGCACAAAATCTTTCTGTCGAACCTAGGACGGCCACTGTTGAACATTATGAATCTTATATGATATATTGATAGCATAGATATTTCTACGAATTACAGTAGACATACATAAAAATACAACATTTCGTATGCTAACATTCTTATTTGATGCTTTACTTTCCTTTGTTTACATTATCTTTGTCATTGACTGCACAAAGTGATTCAGATGACCTTTGACACTTTATGATGTAAACAAAGGTAGAAACGGCCATATTCAAATACTATTTGGAAAGATGGAATGAAATCCTTAAACCTCATGACCATAAACTACATTTAGACAATGTGTAAAATATTGAGCTATTTTTTCAGGCATTTTGTTAATTGTCTAGAAATTTTAGTCATCTACGAAATGCCTTAAATGATCAGGCAATTTACAAATGCCTAAACACTTCAGGCAGTTTACACATTGCCTAAATTTACAGATTGCCTGTAACGTTGTTTTCTTGGACTGTGTTATGCCGGCAGTCTTTTATTGAAACGATAGAATTCAGAAGTACATGTATTACAGTTCGAAATTAGAATTGGAGATATATACATATTCTTCTTGTGCAATTATCTGGTTGAAAAGCATTTACAAGGAAAATTACGACAGTTACATTGACTTTATAATTTACAATTGTATTTTTGTAAATTGTATTGAATTTCAAGTTTTAAAGTTTTATACCATATTCTTTTCAAAATCCTATATAAACTTCCTTATGAACATTCTGATGTGCATAGACTCGTTGCGTGGTTAGATTTAAAATTAAGATATCCTCAATGTATAGCAGTGACATATCTCCGCATGTAAATACAGTATGTAAACAGCGTTTTATGAAATTTGATATATCGTATGGTGGCTGATTTATACGGAGCCCCTAAAGTGACAATTTGAAATACCTTTTTTATTTTCACAACTATTTCGTTTAAACGTAATATTATTTCGTTTTTTCGAAATAATTATTTCGTTTATACGAAATATTATTTCGTTTATACGAAAAATAATTTCGTTTCTTCGAAATATTATTCGTTTAAACGTAATATTATTTCGTTTTTATGAGATAATTATTTCGTTTAAACAAAATAACTATTTCGTTTTTATGAAATACTTATTACGAATAAACGAAATATTATTTCGTTTAATCGAAATAATATTGCGATTAAACGAAATGATTATTTCGTAAAAACGAAATAATTATTTCGAAAAATGTACCAGTTTTTTTGAAAAAACGAAATAATATAAACGAAACGTATTGACGAAATAATATTTCGAAAAAACGAAATAATATTTCGAAAAAACGAAATAATAGTTCGTAAAAACGAAATAATATTACGTTTAAACGAAATATGTGTGAACATTAAAAACAGTAATTTAAAATGTCACTTTAGGGACTCCGTAGATTTATGTCATGTCGCATTGTAGTCCTGCGGTGTGCCACATGAATATATCTTTGCGGGACGAAGATACGTCAAAAAGACCATTTTTTTGTACTATCATGTTTTATTTGGCGCCCCGCGGGACAACAATGCGACATGGCATAAATCAGCCAACATATATATCGTTCTATTGTCCAGAAGACACGTATTTATGTAACAAGGTAATGGTGACTAGACATTACCAGAAAAAACACCGACCGTTCTCATTATTTAGCTGTTATATACATGAAAATGTTAATGAGACATTGAAGTATTATAATAGTCTATATAAAAGTGTTGACCTTGGGTTTTGTTTTATAATACGATGTTTCATCCATTAATATGATTCTTATTTATAGAATATAAAGTGTTTCTTTCATTCCCGTCGTGTTCTTGCTGATTTAAATTCAGATAATCTGGTTTCTTTAACGAAATTGAGTACTTGAGGACTTACCTTTTACTTTGACAAAGCTATTACTAATACCATTAACTTCTTATTATTTTGAGTATGTGTGTGTTTGCATGAAAGATCCGCGAGTGAAAGGAAGATTAAAGTTGTTTCATCAGCCAAGTTTTTTTTGTTCTTACATGAATATGTTGGGGCAAGTATGTTGATGCATCCTTCAACTTTGTTTAAACCACTGCGGCAATTTTCCAAGGCGGATAAACGTTTTGTGGAGTTCAAGTGATTAAACTTGGTATAAAAGAAACTGAACATTTCGTCGCAAGCATACTAATTATTTTTCATCACTTGACCTAGATTAGTGAATAACTGTGGTACAAATTCTGGTTTCATACAAACAACTTTTGCTCAATTCAATGTTATACTTCCGTAGGCGACTCTAGCGGGGGTCATGGAGGTTAAAGGAAATTTAAAAAATATACCCGTCCATTAGTGCATTTTTTAAACTGGGAAACATTTTTAAGTAGCATGATTGAACATGAAGCAAGTATTCTAGGGCTCTTTTTGCTCGCCTTTGTGTACAATATAAATCTAGCGGTTGTTTCGTTTTTATTATCAATATGTTGCGTTATTCTGCAAAAAATACATACTGTAGTTGTGGTTTGAAACATTGAACCCCCCCCCACTTGAAAAATCTAGGATCTGTTTGTGACTTCTGACTATAAATTCTGGAATAAACAATTAGTCCGATCAGTAAAATATTATAAAGGAGACACTAGCTAGTTTCGCCATTCAACTGTAAACAATATCTTCGTACTTAAAAACCTGAATATTGTGCAGAAAAATAGTGAGAACAGTTTATAAATATACATGTGTAAACTGTGTGTATCAATCCTAATCGAACGAAAATTGTACTTTCGGCGAAGAAAGTGAAGGTGAAGGTCGTCTGAGACCATACACACTTTATTTGCTCTGATGTTTTTGGATATTAATTCAAGTTAACAACAGAGTTTTGTGAATATTTTTGGATGTGCATGTTCATGAACACTTCAGCTAAGTGCATCTTTAATTATATTTTTATTTTTTCAATCATGGGTTTAGTTATATTTAAAAACAATATTCAAAATTTTGATAATTTTTATCATCAAAAATCACACCTTTTACCAAATTCATGTTGTTCATTGAAATATGACCGTGACCAATTATTGGATTTAGGCTTAAATATTTACAATAATCCTTGTTTATACAAAGTTGATACAGCTACTCTAAGTGTTATTAATTCACTCAAATTAGCTCCTTACCGGTCACAAAGAAAAAATAGATGTGTTGAGAAAAGTTCAGTTAAAACCCCTCAGGGCATTAATAAAAACAACTTGATATACCCTAAAATATGTAACACTGTAAGTCAGATTAGTGAAAATGTGAATTGCTTGACTTTAAACTGTAGATCCGCTGTAAATAAAGATTTTGTAATAGGTCAATATTTGAGGGAAGAAAGAAGAGATTTTGCCTTATTAACAGAAACTTGGTTTTCAGATGATAAAAAACATTTAATCGATACCTCTGATTTAAACCAAAATGGGTACAGATTAACAGTATCCAATAGACAAAATAAAGTCGGAGGGGGGATAGCTATAGCCAGTCGCATTGCAATTGATATTAATAAAATTAAGAGCGGGAGTACAAGAAGCTTCGAATATGGTATATGGAAATTAATTTTCAAAAATATTGCCCTTCATTGTATTGGAATTTACAGACCCCCAGCATTAGCCACTGTTTCTCAGTTTGTAGAAGACTTTAATCAATTTATTGAAGATTTAATTCCTAACTACTCTAACCTGTTAATTATGGGAGACTTCAATTTACATCTTGAAGATAGATCAACGGCTGTGTCTGAATTTTTTAATTGTATCCATTCCTTTGGTTTAGAACAGCATGTAAATTTTAAAACACATATTGGTGGTAACATGTTAGATCTTTTACTTACTGAAGCAGTAAATGGTATACATGTTAACAAATGTGATCAGGGACCTTTTTTATCAGATCATTGTGTAGTTAAGGTACTAATAAATGTTGAAAAAGAAAATATTGTGAGCAAATCTGTAAAATTCCGCAATCTTTAAAAAATCAACTATGAAAATTTTGCTTCTGATTTGAAAGACATTACTATTGAGTGTGAAGATGTTGACTCTTATGTAAATATTTTGGAGTCAAAGCTTCAAACTACTCTTGACAAACATGCTCCATTAGTAGAAAAAACTAAAATTCAAAGAACTCCAAAACCATGGTTTACTGTTAATCTTGTCTTACTTAAAAGTTCAATGAGAAAACAAGAAAGATTATGGAGAAAATATGGAAAGCCTGAACAATTAGAAGCTTTCAAGGTTATGCGCAACCGTTATCATTATGAACTAAATGAAGAAAAGGTCAAATCACTAAGTCAAAAAGTTCTTGATGCTAAAGGTGATACAA
This sequence comes from Mactra quadrangularis, assembly GCA_025267735.1. NCBI lineage: Eukaryota > Metazoa > Mollusca > Bivalvia > Venerida > Mactridae > Mactra > Mactra quadrangularis. Next base: position 3,058,294 of record CM046309.1, read on the forward strand.
AACAATTGTATAAATTTGTTGCTAAAATGACTGGAGTAAGATCTGAGAATCCAATGCCGAAAGGCGATTCTGATCACTCGATAGCTGAAAATTTTGCTGATTATTTCTTAAATAAAATTTCAAAAATTAGGGAATCCTTGTTACAATTTCCAACTTATTCACCGCAACAAAAGGATGTACCTAGTCTTGATCATTTTAATAATTTTACAATAGAAGAGGTCAGAGATCTTATAAGTGACTTGAATACCAAATCGTCTGAGTTAGACATATTGCTAACAAAAGTGCTAAAATGTTATCTAAAAGAATTATTACCTCTAATTATTCATTTAATAAATATATCATTGAAACATGGTGTATTCCCTTCCAAGTGGAAGGAGGCAATTGTTAAGCCTCTTCTTAAGAAGGTGGGTCTGGATCTGGAATATGCTAATTATAGACCAGTTAGCAATTTGTCTTTCTTATCTAAGGTAATAGAAAAGGCTGCCTTAAATAGATTGAATACTCATGTTGATAAGAATAATCTTCTTCCAAAAAATCAGTCTGCATATAGACGTTTTCACTCATGTGAGTCAGCCCTCCTTAGATTGGTTAATGATCTACTGTGTGGTATGGAGAAATTAGAAGTAACTGCATTAATAGCTATTGATCTGAGTGCTGCATTTGACACTGTTGATCATGACATTTTATTAGAAGTACTTAATAATCAATATGGACTACAGAATAGTACACTTCGCTACACACTCATATCTTCGCCCACGGGCATGTCGAGTCAACGTCAATACTAGTTCATCATCTGTACGTCCATTAGATTGCAGTGTTCCACAAGGTAGTTGTTTAGGTCCGTGGCTATATCTAACTTATACAGGGACCTTATTTGATGTCATTCCATCTGATATATCGGTGCATGGTTTTGCTGATGACCACACTGCTAATAAAAGATTCTGTCCTAATAATCAGAATGAAGAAGCAAATGCCATTTCTGATCTTGAAGATTGTGCTCTAACAATAAATTCGTGGATGAATGAAAATAAATTAAAAATGAACAACTCAAAGACGGAGTTTATCATGTTTGGAAGCAGAGCACAGTTGAAAAAATGCTTAACCCAGTCAATCAATATTGCTGGTGAAACTGTAAAATCTGTGAAGACAATTCGTTATTTAGAGGCCTTTCTTGATGAAAACTTAAGCTTTAAAGATCACATCAAAAAAAAAAGTAGAACTGCCATGTTCAACTATTTACATATCAAAAGTATTAGAAAATATTTGGACAAAGAAGCAACAGAAACACTAGTCCTATCTTTGGTCATATCCCACATTGATTACTGTAATCTAATCTTGTATGGAATCTCAAAATGTGATCTTAACAAATTTCAGCGAATTCAAAACATGTGTGCCAAACTAGTATTAAGGCTAAAAAAATCAGACAGTTCAAAGGATGCTTTGTACTCACTGCACTGGTTACCAGTCAAAGCAAGAATCAACTTTAAAATATGTACTTTCATGTACAACTGTTTTTCTGGAACTGCACCTGCATACCTGACTGAAATTCTTCAAAAGCCTGTACAAAGCAGATCTGGTCTTAGATCTGCAAAATCCAAAGACCTCAATTATTTGATACCAATAAATAAGAAAAAAACATTCAGTGACAGAAGCTTTAGTACAGTTGGTCCCATGCTATGGAATAAGCTACCAGATGATATCAAATTACCTATCACCTACTTTGGATGTATTCAAAAAACGATTGAAAACTCATTATTTCTCTACTTTCTATGATCTATTCTAAAACTGACATGGCTTGCTAATGCCTCACCTTACAATTACGGTAAACATACTAAGTGATTGAGTGAGTGCATTGTGACATGGGAATGAGGATTGCCTCGCTCTCAGTCATTTTATACCTTGTTCCATATGACTGCAATGACAACCTAAATAAACTGTCCCTTTAAAGGTGATGTTTCGACACCTTTGGGGATGTATTAAGGGCCCTTTAAAGGTGATGTTTCGACACCTTTGGGGAATTGTCTGGTTAACAGTGGCGTTATGTTACACTGTTCAGGACATGTCCGGTTAACAGTAGCATCATGTTATACTGTTCAGGACACAAATTTTCAATGTAAAATAAATAGAAATAAATAAGAAATTAGTGATAAAAATGTAAAATTAGGTGGAATCATGAACTGTGAAGGATGTAGGTCCAAAAATATGAATTATAAAGGTTTTTTTATTTTATTTGTGTTATTGTATATACATATGTTTTTATGGTGGAGGGTTTTTACTTACATGTATTTTTTTTTATATAACATTTTTGTACAACGCCATTGAATATGTAACATAGAAATAGGCGTTTAATCAAATGAAAAAGTTTAAGTTTAAGTTTAAGAATTTAACTAGTGGTTCAATGGCAAATTTTCTACGATTGTCGAAATATCCGCATTAAAAATCATTCTATGTTTCACCAAATGTTAAATTTCTTTGAACTGATTTGTATTAAAAACGAATGCAATATTACAGTTATTAAACTTTTGCTACTTTCGTCAATAATATCTTTTTTCCCTTTTGTATTTAAAATTGGTTATTGTAAGTATGAATAAAAACTCCAAGACATCGCACATCAAAAGACAATTCAATGCATTCAAAATATTTATTTATAGGCAAATATTAACTTTTTTTAAAAGGTGCAAACCAAACGGGTGATTCTATGGCCAAATTATGAGTCTGAGTATCACTATTAAGATTTTCTACGACGACGTTTTAGGGTAACTTTTTTTGAAAGTTCAAAATAGCCGCCAAAATGACCGATTTTGGTTATGCGGGGTCATATCCCCGCACTGCCGATATTCGATCACTGCCTATTTTCGATCAGCTCCGGAAATGCGTCCGTTCTTAAATAAATCAACCGTGACACCGTATGCGCGCGCATCATTTGTTTACAGTGACAACTCTAAACGTCAAATAGCTGTTCACAGACGAAAATGGAGCTAAGAAAGGTAAAAACTCGTATAAACAAGCAAAAAGTTGAAAAAATGATGTAATTTTTCTATTTCCAAAATTCAACATTCATAAACAAACCATTTTGATAAAATGTGTTGAAAAAATACGTGTTTACATGCCCGTCTGCTATTGTGCATATTTACCAGGGCCCATATGCATATTTACTAGGGCCCATTTACTACTATACCTGAAGTTTATAGTATACTTAACAAAAAAAGTTACGAACACAAATACACATGTTTTAAAATTTTATTTACTAATTGGGATTTAATTGTATTACACTTTATAGTAACCTTGTCCCTTATTAAATAAGTGTCTCATGTTTTACAGCCACCTCCATCAATCAGGGGACCTTACAGACCATATGACCCTGATGATCTGAATAGGGCATACATTGCTGTCAAAAATCAAGAATTGTCAATTAGAAAAGCATCTGTTGCCTATGGTGTCCCATTTACAACATTAGTGGACAGAATTGCGGGGAGAATCAGTGTAGACACTATTAAGTCTGGTGTTTCACCACTGTTTTCTCAAGAACAGGAGGTTATTTTAGTTCAACATCTGATAACTATGGCTGAAATAGGTTACGGATACAGCCGCCAAGAGACCTTAAACTTATCCACAGAGTATGCAACTGAACTTGGATTACGGAGTCAATGCAATAAGCCCATCACAGATAAATGGCTATACAACACGTTGGCCTCAACTTAAAGTTAAAAAGCCTAGAGCACTTGAAGTTGCCAGAGCTAAAAGTGCTACAAGACAAGTTGTAGACAGTTATTTTGTTGAACTGAAAAGTATTCTTGAAAAGTATGACCTTATGGCCAAGCCAAACAGGATATTTAATGTGGATGAGAAGGGGCTTCATAGTGACCATAAACCTCCAAAAGATGTAGCGGGGAAATTCAATAAAACCCAAGCCGTTACTTCAGGCAAATCAAAGACAACCTCTGTAATTAGATGTGTCAATGGAATTAGCCAACAGATTCCTCCATTTTTCGTCTTTCCTGGAGCACGTATGATAGATAGTCTGATGGAAGGAGCTACTCCAGGTGCCATGGGTACTGTTTCACCAACTGGATGGTCTAATACGGATATTTTTTGCCAGTTTATGAAGGAACATCTATATAAGTATTTATCTTCACGTAAAGATGATCATGTCCTGGTTTTATATGATGGTCACAAGTCAAACTGCTCCATTGGACTTATTGAATGGGCCAAATCTGAGAAAATCATCCTCTTTGTCCTTCCATCTCACTGTTCCCATATTCTTCAGCCTCTTGGTGTCAGTTGCTTTGGCCCCTTTGAGGTTGCCTGGAATTCAGCATGCCAGCATTTCATTCGAGAGTCAGGTGGGCGAGTCATCACTCGTTATGATGTTTGCAGTCTTGCTTGCAAGGTGTATTCCTCTACTCTCACACTTCAAAATATAACTGCATCATTTAAGCGCTGCAGAATCCATCCATTCAATCCCGATGTTATAAGTGATTCTTTGGTCGCCCCTGCCATGACCTTCACAACTCATACATTTCAACCCAGGGATTCACCAGTTGAAGAAAATGAAAAATCTGCTGAAATGTTCTTGTTGCAGAAAGGTGGCAAAGTTCTGGAAAATGTATATGCCCAGAAAGTAAGAAACACTCTAAGCAAAGTTATTGGGGGAAAATCCATCACTGAAGATGAAGTACTTGACAAAATCAGGGACCATAACATTAATCAAAAAACAAAAAAGACTCCAGTTAAGAAAAGAACCAGTATGAAATCCCCTGTGGCCAGTACATCAGGCATTCCAGTTAAAAGGGTGAAAGAATCTAACAATAAACAGGTTACAATTGACACTGACAGTGAAGATGAAATAAATGAAAATAAAAATTGCATTGTCTGTCAAAAGTTTTCTCCAGACACTTCTAAACTCCCCTATGTTATCATTGTCAACTGGGGATGCTGTGATAGGTGCAGTGGATGGGTACATCTTGCATTTTGCACACCAGTAAGAGTATTGAGGTGTGGGGCCCAATTTTTGTGCCCTTTCTGTGAGAATTCTGAAAATGAACAATAAATTGTGTGTAACATTTTGTGTAAATATGTTAGAAAATGTTAAAAAACTGTTCCAGTTAGTTTTTTTTTAATTTTAAAAAGTTTAAACAGTTGATAAGAGTGTAAATGTTGTGTAGCGCTTTCTTTGTTGTGCAGTATACATGAAAATGACATTTTTTAAGAGTGACTTCCCTTGATCGAATATAGGTTGTGACCTTGTTGTTGAACTAAAAATGGCTGCCGATGAACTTTCACTGATAATGTGATATTTCACTGGTAAGATCTTATCTTTTTGTTATATTTGTTTACATTAAAGGTTATTGTTCGCATTTCTTCGGCTTGATTTAGTATTTTCTTTTATTTGGATAAATGCTCGCTTAAAAATTACTTAGCTGATCGAATTTCGGCGGTACGAGGTTATAATGTTGTCCCATTAGCTTGTAATATATCATTTTAAAGGTTTTAATAGTTGATAAACACGTTTTTTAAATACCAAAACTAAGTACTAGAAGCTTTTTTATTGAGAAGTTATACGATATTAAAGCCAGACAATACATATTTTCAATAATTCTGTAAGACAATTACAAAATATGCAACATGGTAATAGATTTTGCTTTTAAACACTGTCTATATTAAATAAAACATCATTGTCTAGTTTGATGTTTCTGGTTTAATTTGTTTTCAGAGAGGATTTCCATTTTGAGTTTACAACTCGTTTTTATGTGTCGTATTTGGTGTAAATGCGACACTGTTGTGGCTATAAGATATCTAACTTCACATATCAATCGTTTTTCTGTTTGTAAATCCTTAGCAAATCAACTGATTTCAGTGTAAATGGACCAATGTTAGTTTGTTAAAAATATAATACAGCTGATAGATATCTTTCTTTTGTTTTTATCATCATAAAATCACGAGCATTAATCAGTCTGAGAGATTATATTTTCGTATTTCTAGCGTTGCAAAGTCATAGAATCAATCTACAGATGACATTGACATAAAACTTGCACACAGTTGCGTGGTTAATATGTCAAATAGCGATATTGAGCAATCGTTTAGGAACCTGAGGGTACCGAACTCATAAAATAATGATTGAGCCACAAACCAACTGGTTAATAATTGAAGGGGTTTCTTTTGTTTGCAGAAGTTCGAGATGCATATTGAAGTGAAAGCTTCCTTTGACGCAATTTAAAAAAGGTTCAATGGTTTCAACATAAAGACTTTCGATAGGTGTTGTTTTAAATGCACACAGGGATCTTCTTAAGCCTTGATTGTGAATTAAGTCAAGCATTTGCAGATAAGATTTACTTGCAGATCCATATTCAATAGAACCGTAATCTAATTTTGACCATACTATACTTCTGTATAATTTAAGTTGAGTTTGTTATAGGACTAAAGTAGATTTAGTGATTTAAGATATTTAACTTTCAATTATTTTCAATCAGTTATAAAAGAAAGATTTTTTATCAAAACTGACACCTGAAAATTTAGATTTGTCTACAACAGGTATTTAAGTGCCATATATATGAAGTTCAAAATAATCATGAAGTTTTTTAAAACGACAAAAAATGACGTTCGATGTGTCGAATACTTTTTGAACGGTAACATTTTAGAAAATCGTCTACGTATAAAGAACAATATACTACCGGGTTTAAAACTTAAACACTATTGTTGATCTTAAGTCCAAAGAGAGTAACTGATAGAATGCTGTTCTTGTTGGCGTGTTTCAGATAAGGTAGCACCTACTTTTACTTGAAACTTTCTGTCAGATAGAAAACTAGAAATAAATAAAGGTAATCTTCCATTTAATGCTTCTTTTTTATCTTTGAGAATGTCAATTTCCCATGTTGCGTCATAGGCTTTTTCAAGATCGAAGAAAATTGAAACAACATGATGTTTATTGATAAAAGCCTCTCTTATAAATGTTTTAAGTCCAACTAAATTATAATTTATGCTACATTGTTTTCGAAATTCAGATTAAAAATTACTTGTAATTCCTTTCGATTCTTAATACAAATTTAGACGTTTATTTACTATACGTTCAAAAGTTTTACATATGTATAGTGCGTAAATATTGACCCCGACCTGACCTTTCACATTTGCATCTAATAATTATCTACACATATCCCGATGAAAGTCAGTACCACGCCTATTCTACACTTCGGCAGCGATAGTAAAATTATAGAAGTGTGTTTGTGTGTTAAGTTTTAACTCATAATTTAATAGAGCATTAATACTACATTCTTATTCAATGTAATAAATATTCTTGCATAAAGATAAGGTCAGGGTTAAACTTTACGCACAATAACTCGTGAGTGAAATCGGTTTATAATTAGACGGGTCAGTATTTTCCTTATCTGGTTTAGGAATAAGAATATTTTTAAGGCTTCCTTCTAGTATTCTGAAACCATGCCAGATATCCAAATATTCTTAAAAGTATCAAGTAATAAACTTTGTGAAACTGATGGCAGATGTTTTATAAACTTAAAGTAAACTTTATCTGGACCGGCAGCATTATCCTTTGCATGTGTAATTGAATCTAATTGATCGGCGTTTGTAAATAAATTTATATATTCTCCTCATTGGTGGAATAAAAGGTAAGTTTATGCTTTCCAACTTTTTCTTCATTTTTTCTAAATTCATCAACGTAATGAGCTGTGGCAGAATCATGCGTGAAAGCATCAGCAAGAGTGTCTGCTATATCTTTAGGATTTTTGAAAAGTCAGAGTTATTACGTTTTAATTGACGTGTAGGCTTTCTTTTACGTTTACCATTTCTTTTTTATCTCATCCCATAGTTTTTAATTAATGTATTTAACTTTATTTGTGATACGTACGAATGCCAAATTTACGCCTGGTTTGCTTAAAAGATCTACGAGCTTGTTCTCGCAAGATTCTGTAATTGTCGAGATTTGCTGTTGGGCAAATCTGAATTTTCGAGAAGCTGCTTTCGTCTCCGCATTTTTCTTTTACAGTCATCGTTGAGTCATGGTTTCTTTATTTTATCATTTCCTTTCATAGATGATTTTGGTATGATTCATTTGCTATTTTAGATAGTACAGTAGCAAAATGATAAGCTTTATCTTCAATATTAATAAAACTGGAATCGATCATTTAACACAAACATAATACATTAAAGTTAATCGGCCTTCGAAAACTTGTAATAAGATTGATCTGATTTATTAAGGGTAAGCAATCATGGAAATTGGTCACTGTCATATTGTTTGTCTAAAAGTGACCATGTAAAATCTAAGTACATGTATTTTGTTGGGTATGCAATGAAAAGTTTGATTCCTAAAAATTGCCAGAGGCTGGATGTAAATACATTGAAAAATTACCATCTAAAACACAAATTTTGGTAATGCTGCCTTTGAAATTTGTGGAGGTACTCCCCCCGTTATGGGTATTTAAACCGCCAAGTAAAAGAAATGGTTCAGGGAGTTGATTTGTCAATTATTCTAGCTCTTGAGTAGAAACAATAGAATTCCCAAGCTGATACATCATTTCTTTTTACAATTACGTCTGTTTACAATTAATTGATGCAATTGTAAAAGAAATTATGCAGTTGCATTTTTATAAATATCTATGTTAAAAAGAAGAAATGCCGAAACGTCATTAAGTGGAGAAAATTTTCAGAGAAAAGAAAATGGCACAGATTGGAAATCTATTGAACAAACAGCGACGCCCATAAGTGTAATATTTCCATCTAGGTGCAACTAGGTTTTGGATAATTATTTTATCATCTGCATGGATATACGATATAAGTTGCTTTTTAATCTAGATAATTTGAAAATAATTTGTTTAATGTCGCTAATAAAATGGACATAATCAGATATAAACAGTTAACCTGTGCTTTATCATGATAAAACACATTGTTATTGCGAGTTTAACATCTAACTAATTGATAGTTCTAATTTCATAACATAGAAATACATACATAATATATGTATATAAATGCATTTGTACAAATGTATTGTCAATATCATGTTCAAGTAAATTCTGTATAACAGATCATTTTCTTCAGATGTTTTTTTATTTCACACAAGCTTGAAAGAGCAAGTCATATGAAACAGTTCACCCTTTACGTATTTTCTCTGATTTATTAGTATTAGACCACTTTACTGAGCAAGTATTTGTCTACATTATCACATAAAATACATTAACAAGTGGGTACAATATTGTATGTAAATAAGGAATTATTAAACAATATAAACAAATAGACTATGGTTGTATATTTCATTGTTAATTTTACTAGTAAAGAAAACAGTTTGACGTTAAACAACTACTGTTTATAACTGATAAAAACAATTGAATAACCACTTTATTAAAATTGAAATTTTTATGAGGAACATTTTCCAAAATGCAATAACTTGAAAATTGGTATGTGGCTGTATTTTTCTTTGTGGTACTATTGAAGAGCCTTTAGGTAGTATCATAGCATTTTATCTTTATTGTAAAACATATTTCTTGGAGACAAATAACCTTGGGAAAATATTTGGCAATTAAAAGTAGTAGATCGTTGTAATTTGATTATAGACCACAGCAATTTCATTGAAGTATTTGTTAAAACATGGCCCAACGATGATGCATTTATGTAGGAAACAGGACTTATTTCACGAGTCTAAGATCGTAGTGGAGAGAGCACATGTCCCCATTCTCAATCGATTGAACATCACAATTAGAGAGTGCATCATATCGATTGGAAAGGCAGGGTCCCTCATTCTTTTCTTTACCCTATCGGTCAAGATAATTATCTTTAAAGGTGATTTTCTTTGAATCACTTGTTCAGGAGAAGCTAGAGTTCTTATCCCTATTTCTTGTTTGTTTATGAGATGTACTTTGATTGAGAACTAGATGTTTGTGCATCACTACTTTAGACTTGAGTGGAAACGAATTGAGGTACATTACAACAAACATTTGCTTGAACACAAAAGTCTGGTAGCACGCAAGTCTACTGATCGAGGGGTCGTGGGTTCGATTCCCGGGTGAGGAATACTTTCGTGGAGCTTGGTCATGAAATTATTTCTGCGGCCATTCTCCATCCTACCATCTCCATCCTGTCAGTTACTGACAAAAATGTGAGCTCAGTAGTGGATTAACAGCTAAATCCAGAGATTTAGCCTTTCCTAGAGGAGTGAGAAGGTTGATTGACCACCGTTATATGACCAATACAATGTATTGCTACGGCGTTAAACCCAACAGACGAACAAACAAACGAACACCAAAGTTTCTTGTTTCAGGCTTGGGCTTTGTAACAGAAACACAAGTGGTTGATTGAAATGTAGCAGTTTTAGATTGAACAAACTTCCGTGCATCTGGAAATGAAATATTCTGAGTGCCTTAACTGTGTGTGTATTTACCAGGGTGGTCACAATTTTCATATGACACCTAGCTGATGCAAACTATAAACCTGATTTCGACGTTTATTTGTCTGTTACAATAAGTCCTACCATGTATTTATTCATTGTATTGGTCTAAATTATATTTTGAATCATTAGTATTTTATCATTGCTTCTCTATACAACGCCATCAACACATAGATACCACAATGGAAATAAGGGCTTGTTCTTTTTGGTGCTATCTCTGATGTTGGAGTGCTCGTCATAGTAAATTACCACATTTTTTGTTGTCTGTGACATATCATGTGTTCTTTAAAATTATACTTTGTCTACACTATGCCAAATAAATGTTGGTATTTTTAATATTATTTTTATTATTTTTAATGTACATTAAAAACTTGTCAATATGACATGTATATTACATTACATGGATCTTTGATAATGTTGACAGACAAAGAAGGATTGTAAGAATAGAAGATGAAGAAGATGCAATGATAACGTGCATTAATGAATCTCCTGATAGAAGATTGCTTAATTAATACCATCGATAATGACTTTGTAACTTTAGTACTGGAGACCGTAAATATTAATTAAAAGCTTCAGATATCCAATGACCTAGTTGCTAGAGAACATTGTAAATGTTAGACATGTGTTGTGCCCCCTAAATGAATGAGGAGTATAGGTTTTAGCGTGCAACATTGTAGTTTTTAGACACCAATGATCGTCTTTCTAACCAGCCTGTTACATGGACCCGAGTATTTAGCTCTAGGATTTAAGTAGGTTATAAGATTTTTTGTTGTTGCTTTGTTGACTTGAAATTTGAACTGACACAGGGAATGTGCTATGTTTAAATTGAACAAATTTTAGATATTAGGACGTATAATCTCTTGTACATTTTGAAAGACAACGTTTGGAGAGTTTGTTTTGTGAACACATTAATTCCCAACAATCCAAAAAAAGCCAAAGTGAACATAGTGAACAGTTTTTTTAAACAAAATGGAAACTATTAGAGCAAGCTTTTACCAATAGTTGCAGGGGAGAAATAGACAAAGAGTGCATAAAATGCATTGTAAGATTTAATTTTCTTGAAACCCTTTAAAAGTTGTCTTATTTTAAATGAGTTAACAGGGGTTTATGTCCTCTTAATTGATTAATGTATCAAATAGCAGATACTTTAGTATTAATTTATGAAAGTTTATAACCAAGAGATCTACGTCCTGTACCGTGCACCAGCTACTTGACGTACATAAATAAACTATTTACAATACATTGAAACAGTAATATAATGTTTTCCTGGAGCTACCTTGCTTAATAATTGGTATATTTACAAGTCATGGGATATATACACATAGTCATAATACAAACAACTATACAACAGAACTACAGCATAACAAAGCACCATTTCAATATAATGACAATAAGTTACGAACATAAGATAACTATGAAACAACATACAATGAACAGTCTGATTCGAAAGTACAAAATCATAATACGACACTAGTCAGCATCATCAACAATAAACATATCTACAACAAAACAAGGGGTGATGCTATATCAAACAATATCATGCATCATTATTAACGATGATAACTATCATGCATAAACAAAATATACATATGCATGTACTTAAGCAACCAGAAAATCCAAAGAAGGACAAGCGATCAGAGTTGACCGCCTCTGTCGCCGAGCTTTCCAAAATAATATATGTTGGCAAAGAAAATATAAGTGGATGGGAGCAAACATACATGAAGCTAAACTATCTGCAGAAGCCGAGCTGTCAGCTCGTCATTAATAACCAGTGGGCGGGCGATCAACATAAACCGTCCCCGTCTCAAAGCCAATTAACTACAATGAGAAGGACGCCGTTATACAAATGACAACGCAACCGAGCTAAAATATCCACAAGCTCGTGTATATATCAAGTGGACGAGCAACCAAAGTGGATCATCTCTGTTGCTTAGCTATTGGCAATATAATAGATAACCAGAATAAAACATATAGATTGGGTGGGGATGTATAAATTTCACCGGCTACCACAAGGTTGTCTAAAATAATCAGGTTATTTCCAATTGTCAAACTCTATTATCGTCTCTCCGACACAAAATCATTAAACCACGAACTTAAATCAACAGTTTCACCAGCTTTAGCACAAATATGCATATATGCCAAAGACGTTTCAAGAGATTGCCTCGTCCCTTTCGTATCCCCCGGAACGCATTCCTCTGAGAGGTGTTAACTAATTCATAGAAACTTAATTTACAGTGTTTATATTCACATCAATACATATTCTCATCGGATAGTTCTTGACAGTACAATATTATACTATTGTATTTCTGTGTACATGGTACTGAAAAATGATAAACCATCAATTACGCAAACAGAAAATAACATGGGAATATAGAGTAATCTATCACTTTATGGCTCTAATTTTGCAATTTATGAGGAACCTTGAAATTAACAGCTGATTTTTTGCTTGCTCCGCGTTCCATCCAATCTGATTAAAACCCGATCTAAAATTTTACGCTCGCATACTCGCTAATTTAGATCTGGCCTTTTCCAAAAGACACGTTCAGGTGACCTTTTCTCATCATAATATTCATGACGAAATTGTAATGATACGTAACTTGTTTACATCGTCTACGTCACGCAATTTGATCGTAGACTGTGAATAATAGTGCTGTTAAATAAGCATGCAAACCTTGGTCTAAAAATAGAAATTACGAAATCAAAATGCGTTTAATAGTGTTTTCGTCTAGATGAAAGCTACGCATTGATTGGTCGACACAAAGTTCACCTCGACGTGACCTTCCACGGAGAAAGTAGAGAGCCTGTATGACAACGCTCTACAGGATATCTGTTTACGGAGAGTGCATTCCATCTGAAGTTGTTTTAGAATATCTAGTATCATTACAGAATAATTTAATGCAACAGTAACACTTGTTACTTCAAATCAAGCAATCAAAAATAATATTTAACTTCAAAGTGCCCTTCAATTTCAAAACATTATCGTATTTTGAACTTCGACCCTGGCCAATTCGGCAAGGAGGCTTTAAAACTGTTGTGTTTCAACTTATCATGGAACCCTTCAGTACATTAAGAGTATTTGCTCTGTTATAAAATGATACCCTTATTAGTGTTAATGTGTACTCGTGCCCTTACTGTTAAATTGCAGACTGCTCATTTATAAAATAGACGAAAACTTAACTTTTTAATATTTTCTGAAAGAACTTCATTGCAATTTTACCACAATAACGGAAAAAACTAACAGAAATGCAACATGGAAATTCTAATGCGTCGTACATTTTTTTACAATCTATTTTTGGCAAATGTATCACAATAGCAGTTATTACTTAATCTGTGCGAGCCTCGTTATGAACAAATTAATATTACTATTATATTAAACCAATGAAATAACATCAGTGTTTACAACTTCGGACAAATACATCTTTACTTTATTTCGGCTCACATATATACTGGTTTAAATAATCTGGATTGATTTTCAACAATCACTAACGTAAGTTTTTTACATTTTTTATCGTTATTATTCATTAAATTTTAATCAGTTAGAATGATTTAATGTCCATTCGTACTAAGGCTCTTGTAGGGTAAGGTAATTAGTACTAATTACGTTAAACAATCATCTGTGGTTATACACGCAGTATTATGAAAAAATGATAATTCCAGTAAGAAATATATGGTACTACCGCTTAATTGTTCTGAACAGTTGTATGACAAAAGCTAGAGCGAATTTTAGTAAAACTAACAGTAGGCGGATGGCTTCATTAATTCTTGGATAAAAATTGTCAATGAATGATCGTAAACAAAACATTCGATAATTATGTTACGATTTACGCATTTGCATGGGTTAGAAATCAACCATCTCACTAAATACTTTGTATTAGTTCTGTTACGAACAGCTTATAAAGCTTAAATAGAATGAATACATTGTTTTATTCCAAAAGCAAACTAAGTTATTACAAACACCGTATTAATGAAGACATAACAAAGTCTTACAAACGTGAGGGTATCAAAATGAGCCGCAATAACTAACTATGGCCCTGCAAATTCGAATAATTCTCGCAGTTATCATCCCCGATTATCGTTTATCATGATTGTTGTAGCATTCTTATTAAAAGCAAAGCGATATTTAGATTTCTTTGTTCAACATTTATTAGCAAAACAAATCGTAATACACCGAGAATTACGCTAGTGACCGAAGTATATTTGGTGGTTTTGAGAGAATGGAGCTTCAATGTAGGCATGCGTAGTGCGCACGAGTTGTTTACATTTGTCTGCTTGTATGTTCATTGTAAGTGATTTAGTGAAGCTGGTGCATTCAATTTTTGTGTTTTATTGTAACAAAACCAAAAATACAAAAAATACAAAAACTATAAAACTTGACGTAAGTACATAATAAAACAATGGTCCGACAGATGAATATATTCCATATTTTGTAATAAACTTAGGGGCATTTATGAAAGTAAAGTTTGAAAAAGAGTAACAATCATTTGTATTGTAAAATTATCCAGTTTCAATATCTAACTTCATATCAACATACGAAAGAATTGGGTTTCTTCGGAGCGTTCAACTGGGGAACCTGGAAAAATATCTATAACAGAGCCTTCTGAATGTTTAAGTGAACTGAGCAAAACATCATACGATCCAATTATGAATTTACTAATCCATGAATTAGATTGCGGATTTTATACTGGTAATTTTATTTTACAGGTCATAAAGTCATGTTATCTTAGTACCGCTTGCCGTTTCAAGACAACGGTAGAACGAAAATCAAATGCGCAAAATTATTTTCTTCTTTTTCAAATAAGTCTACATTCGTATTTAATGATAATTAGACTGCTTATTGATCGATTAAAATTTCATCCAAAAAATAAATGTCCAAGCACGAAATTATCATGGTTAGGTGGTAATTTTTCGGTGCAGTTAAAATAACTCCAAATATATTTTATCCTATCTGAAGACTAACTGTTACAGTATAACAAAGCTGAAGGACTGTTTACCTCTGGATAGAAAGACTAGCTAAAACAAAGTTAAACGCTAATTATGCAATTACAAGAGATAGAGATAATCTCGAGGCTGATGAGTCCCGGACTACGGCTAAAACAAGACCAAATAAAACTTAAATCATGCAATTGGTCCATAGTGTTCATAATTTGCTTTATTTCGCAGCACTTTACATGTTACAATTTTATTATTTGTAAATGGTATGGAATATCGAGTTTAAATATTAAAACACGTTGTTTTTTCAAAATTGAATATTAACTTCTTTTGAACAATGATAGAGTTTATAACTTTATTCATTGTGGTATTCATAGCAGTAATTTAAATTAAATGTATTTAATTGATGAAAAATGATATATCGTTTATAGTCTAGAAGATAATCATTTATGTAACATGATCTTTAAACAAACATTGATAAGATATTATATCAATATTTAAAAACAATTAATTCAGACTTTAAACAATAGCTCAAGAGCTAAATCAAATAAAAAATGATAAATCACCAGGAGTTGCATTGTTGAATTAGCGAGTCTATTCAAAATTCATAACCTAAATACCATTGGTATTTTGCAATCTTTTTATATAAAACTGCTAAATATTTTTTAAACTGGAATTATTCCAGAAAGTTGGATTAACGGAAACATTTCACCAATTTAAAGGTAGGGATGACACGAAATTACGCAATAATCATCGAACCATCTCATTATTTAGCGGTGTTTTTCTGTTTTTCGGCCATCCCATTTATGGGTAGTGGATTAAGCAAAAAGTACAACAAGTAGTATCTCGTTTGGTAGAAACTTGTTTTAATTTAAGTATTATAGATGCAAAGTATCGTGATAATTATAATAGAACTAATCATGTATATATAAATATCTAAAAATAAATACAACAATGAATTACGAGGTAGTCAAGAGACTCGTGTTCATGATATCAAATAAATTACAAATATACAGTCTTGTTAATGAAAGATTCAAGACAACAATTCAAATTGAGCTGAAGACTGAAATAATAATATAAAAGAAATATTCAATAATTTGCAAAAGATTGAAAAACGATCTTAATACCAGGTTCGGTTAAATACGAAACCAGAACACCTGATTTAAGTGAAGTCAAGTGGCAGAGTGATTGAAAGTTTACCGTGCGCGATTATCGAAAAATGGTCACGTGATGGGTTGTACGATTATAAAATGAAATGAAGTGTAAGATATACAATGTGTTTGTATAGTTATTGAAATAGAGATGGAGCATACTGACTACAAATATACTACAGAAAAAAACTAAGGATCTAATTCTACCTATGACATACGGACAATCAATGTTATTTACTGTTGCTGTATCTGATTTTTAAGACTTTTTCTGGTAAGAATTTAGTACATATTATAAGAGCAGCAAAATGTAACGAGCTGAGACATATACCAAAAAGTTCATTAGCCATTTAAATCCAATGAAATTTAAATAAAAGTGTTGACCTTGAGAACAACCTTTTTTATTTTGTTTATAATGCAATGTTTAGAGCGTTTCATCAATAACTATGATTCTTACTTAGATGGAAATAACCGTTTCTACTATATTTTTTACATACTTTCCTCAAAATTGGGTAAAGGTTCAAAATGTTTCAGTTTTCAAAATAAAAAAGACGACATTCTCTTTTTTCCTGAAAAAAGTATAACCTTTAATCTTATATCATGTTCCTAATTTGAGTTTTCGGGTTGCTGAAGTGTCGTCAAATTTCATCATGTTTATGGTGTTGTTTTTTTTTTAAAACTGTTACACATAAAAACTGGTCCTATTTGTCCCAAGTGTAACACTTTACGCGCAAATAAAACCATCATTTGATAAAGAAACATATTGACATTCTGTATTTACGTAAATTCAGACATTGTTATGCACATCTTAGATCTGGTTTACCGCAAATTATTAATACTTTCCAAACACTGTTGAACTTTTTCTTTCTCAAATCTATATATATATATAAATAAGTGGGGTTGTGTGTGTGTGGGTGGGGGTGGGGGTGGGTGGGGGGTTGTATACATGTATACAAACGGGTGTGCATAAACATGTATATATATTGCTATTGTGTGTGGGGGGGGGGTGTATACATGTATACAAACGGGTGTGCATAAACATGTATATATATTGCAGATTGTCATTTTATAATTCATATCATTGTCATCTGGTGGTGCTGTTTACCATGTACATTATGCTCACATCATTACTTGTTCTACTTGTTATTGGCTGGAGGCCTGATACAAAATAAACATGTTCTTGTAGTTGTGACATTTTTCTTAAGGCCACAACAAATTGATCTTATGTTTGTCGGATTTACCGCACCTAAAAATCCAAAAATGGAAAAAATATTCATTTCTTTTGCTCCCGCACTTCAAAATTTGTACCGCATCAAGAAATTTTCGAAGTCAAATATTTTTGGAACTCAACCAAGACGTTTTACGGAGAAAGTCAATAATTTGGGGTCTAAATTAAACGCTTATTACCATGTCGTTGCTATATTTGTAACAAAACAAGTAAAGTATTCACGTTTACATACGTCATAATAATGATTGTGTATAAAAACATTTTGTACACGTTTTAACACATACTAAATTTATACGTCAATAATAAAAACAGTGCATAACTTCCATAAGCTTTAACTCATGGTACACACAGCAGTTGAACAGTGACTCCATTAACCCCACAGAGATGATCTGGGTGCGTGACATCATTTGTTCACCTTCTGCGTAAAAATAGTTTACAATATTATTAGAGGTCGACTCATGTCTTAGGAATTGAGGTAGGACAGGATAGAAATTCATTTTCTAATAATGTTCATGCCCGAGATATTTGAACAGATTGATTTGAAATAAAGTTGTGATTTTCATAATCTTTTGACACCAAAACGTTTAGTCCATTAATTTTATAGGGTGCTGATTCTATATTTCCTTCAGGATTAATTAGGTTTACTTAGCAGTTGTACGTTGTTTAGTCTGAAGCATAATTTGCCTAATTAATAAGACTGTATTTATGCATTTAAAAGTTAACAGGTTTGGTTCAATATCATTTTATAGGAGTGCTGATTCTTAAGTTCTCATTCAGGGACTTTAGTATACTGAGTAGTTGAATATAATTATATATAATTATGTTGATTAGTCCATCCCTTATTTACTGGAAATATATCAAGACTGAATTTATACACCAAAAAGTCATCAGGTTTGGTCCATCATTTTATAGGGGTGCAAATGTTAAAAATTTCATTCAGAATGATTTAAATTTGTTGAGTAGCTGTATGTTGTTGATTCCATCTCCTATTTACCTGATTAATACAGGGAATTATTTTACATAAAAAGTCAACTGGTTTGGTCCTTTATAATTTTAGCAGTGCTGGTTCTTAATATCTATAATGATCTTGAAAGATTTGAAGTTTTGAAGGTCAATATTGAATGAAATCAGTATATTTTACAGTACAATACAGTACAATACAGTACAGTTCATGTAAATGCAAATGGAACAAAATACAGGCATTTATTGTGTATGCATCATATTAAAAGCATTAATTTTATGACTATTAACGACAAATAATCTTTCTTACAACTAACTACAAGATAATCAGAGATAAACTGGCATTTCCCTGAAACCCAATATCAAGATTATAAAACCAAAGGAAAAAAGACTAAATAAAAAGCTATAGTTGAGAGAAAAATATTAAATATATGTAGTGCTTTTCAAATTGTATCATGTAAGAAAATAGAATAAATCAATACTAGTACAGTATCAGTCCATGTTTTATATTTAAGTAAGTATGTCTATATCCACAACTATAATTTAAGTGATAATTGTGGCTTATATGCACTATAAAGTAGTACAGAATTCTATTAATTAATGTACTTTTTCTGCAAAAATTCCACATTTTAAGTGCATTTTGACTTTAAGTAAATCAATATTCAAAAAAATAGTATAAATTTATTTTTCGCTTTTCGCTCGCTCCTTAAGCCCCCTATCCACACACAATATCATTGTCAATAATATTGATGGTTTATATGTTGCCACCAACTGTACAATAATAATGATCAATATTTAGTTCATTTGTACTTCGGATGCCAAAGTGAAAGCATGCATCCTGTTGTTATTATCGGCATTGCACTAGCATTGGATAAAAGAAAACAAAAAACGGAGGAAAATTTGGACTAAACGGTGGTTTCAGCTACAGCAGCAGTTTGGTCATGTAAAGCTGTTGGAGGAATAACGCTCCCTATACTTTTCTAAAAGAGTATCATAGACAACCTTCTTTTTCCCATGATTACTATAGTCATCGTTTGTAATTTTTCCATAGTGTGGGAAGCTTTCTATATACGTCAATTAATTCCAAAATAATTTTCTTTCTTCTTCTTTTCTTGATTTTTGCAATGTTGAGACCTCAAAAATTTGGACAAGAAATAATATTGACATCAATTTTATGGATGGGCGAAAAGTACTCATCAATATCATTGTCAATACATCAATAATTATTTGAGCTCTCAAATGTTCATCAATATATGGATGGAACCTTCAATATCACCCACTAACGTTCAATATTATGGTCAATATTCAGTATTGTCCATATTATTTACAACAATATTGTGTGTGGAAGGGTGGCTTTAGAATGCAAAATGTGGAAAAAAATATTCTTATTGTTTTTCGCTCGCTCGCTCCATTTTTTTTCGGACAAAATCCATAGAACATATATTCAATTTGTTGAGGCCTAACCATTTTATACATTAAATGTTTTGTTTATCAATAGAGGTGACTGCTTTTTATACGCCCGTTTTGAAAAAACGGTCGTATTATGTTATGGTGCCGCTCGTCCGTCCGTCTGTCCGTCCGTCCGTCCGTCTGTCCGGACGTCCGTCCGTCCGTCTGTCCGTCTTCCTTGTGTGGACAACTCCTCCCTCATTTCTTGGCCAATTTTCTTCTAACTCCCTCCGATGATAAACATTGATGCCTAGTTGTGCGTAAAGTGGAGATAATTCATTTTTTTTCATTCGACTTTGAATTGCTTCCCCTTTCATATATCTGTATCAGCAAATTTGTGTGGACAACTCCTATTTCATTTCTTGACCAATTTTCTTCAAACTCTCACATATTATGGACAATGAAGCCTAGTTCTACGTAAAGTGGAGATAATTGTGTCAAGGATGTTCCCTATTGATTTTTGGGTCCCTGGGTTAAAGGTCAAGGTCACAGGGGCATCATATTGAAAAACATTGTCATGGTAATAACTCAACAATGACTGTACCTAGGTTCACCAAATTTCATGTGAGAATAGCCCATGTGTCAAGGATGTGCCTTATTAGTTTTGGGGAAACAGGGTTAAGTTAAAACTTTCAACCAGAAGATATCAAATTACCAATCAGTGACTTCAAATGTTCAATCAATATGTTAACAATAAGTTAAAATGGCAAGCAATGAAAAACTTGTCCGGACAATTACTGTACCACCAATGTACATAGGTTTACCAAATTTTATGTGAGAGTAGCCCTTGTGTCAAGGATATGCTGTATTGGTTTTTTGGCTCCTGGGTCAAAGGTCAAGGTCACAGGGGCATCATATTGAAAAACCTTGTCCGGACAATAACTCAACAACGACTGAACCTAGGTTCACAAAATTTTATGTGAGGTAGCCCATGTGTCAAGGATGTGCCTTATTAGTTTTGGGGAAGCAGGGTAAAGTTAAAACCTTCAACCAGAAGATATCATATTACCAATCAGTGACTTCAAATGTTCAATCAATAAGTTAACAAAGCTATAATGGCAAGCAATGTGAAATAATGCTATATTCAATAATTTACATGACATTAGTTCGCCAGATTTTATGTGAGAGTAGCCCATGTGTCAAGGATGGTGCCTAGTGATTTTGGTGCCCCGAAGTCGAAGGTCAAGGTCACATGACAATTATTGAACAAATAATGTATCTAGGTTCACCAAATTTTATGTGAGAGTAGCCCATGTGTAACGGATTTATGTGTTGATGGCTCCTGATAGAGGAAGTTCCCATTCAATTTTGAGACCCCAGGGTCAAAGGTCCAAGTCACTTGGACTTAATTTATATTAAAACATTTTCTGGACAATAACTCAATAATGACTATGCCTATGTTCACCAACATTTTATGTAATGGTAGCCTAAATTTCTAACATATGCCATTTTGGTTTTGAGGCCCCTGGTTCAAAGGTCAAGGTCGCAAGGAAATCATGAGGAAATACCTTGTCCAACAACCAACTTTATCTAAGATCACCAAATTTTATGTATCGTAACTCTTTGGGTCGAGGGTGTGAACTTTTGGTTCTGAGGCCCCTGGGTCAAGGTCACTGGAAGTTTATATGGGAAATCTTTGTGCCCGTGTTAACTCAACCATGGCTGTACCTACGTTCTCAAAATCTTTGCTTTGGATAACCCTCCAGTTAAGGATGTGACCTACTCTAAGATCCCAGGGTCATTGGTCAAGGTCACAGGGACTTCATATGAGATAGAACACAGCATGGACTGCACACGGGCGTATAATGCCCAGCCCAGCGGAGCTCTTGTTTTTCGTTTTGTTATGGCTAAATTAAAGTTATATTGAAAACTATCCCATACATTTTGTTCAAATATTTCATTGAAATATCATGTTTTTTATCAAGTTCATAAGTATATTTAAAAATAAGTTTGATTTTTTGGGAAAATAGAAACTACAGTAAAACTCGGATATAACATACTCGGTTATAACATACACTCGGTTACAACATACCATTTTTTCTGGCCCGTTTTCATCCTGATAGTTTGTTTGTTTGTTTGTTTGTTTGTTTGGGTTTTACGGCGCACCAACACAGAAAGGTCACATCGCGCCGAAAGCTATTAATGATACTTATAATTCAAACTATATTAATGATGTAAAACTCTATATCTTATTATAAACATTTATTTCTTTCAAAAAGTATAGCATATGATGGTACAGATTCAAAAAGTTATTTAAGGGAGTTTACTTTAAAATGTTTGTCACGAATGTATTTAAGATCCTGACAGTCAAGGAGAACGTGTTTTACATTGAAATGCTCGTCACATGGTATGCATTTAGGTGCTTCTTCTCTTTTGAGAAGGTATGAATGTGTTAATCTATTATGACCAATTCTACATCGCAAAATTACTATTTGATCTCTGCGATTAGAATATATAATTGACGAAGATGAATTAAGGGTTGGCTTTATGTCATGTAATTTATTAAAAATTGCATTGTTCCACATCGTTTGCCATTTTGATTTAATTAATGTGTTTATTAAACATTTGAAGTCACTGCTTGGCAATTTGATATCCACTGGTTGAAGGTTTAAAGATTCTTTGGCCAAAATATCAACTTTTTCATTTCTTTGTATACCAATATGGCTTGGTATCCAGCAGAGGTGTACTGTTTTAGATTTTAAAATTTCATGCAATTTCAATTCGATACTTTTAATAAGAATATTGTCTGAATTACGATTTTTTATGGCCAATAATACAGATAGAGAATCTGAAAAAATGATAAAATTACTATTAATACTATTTGATATGTATGATAAAGCAAGATATATTGCTTTGACTTCAGCTGTAAATATGGATGCCTGGTCAGGCAATCGCATTCTTGCAACAAAAGAATTTCCATATGCAGCGCAACCAACTTTGTTACCATCTTTAGAGCCGTCAGTAAATAAATGTGTACAATCTTTAAATTTTTCTAAGATATTATCGAATTCCGATTTCAAGGCCTCTGGGCTGGTAATAGATTTACGTAAGTTTGACAGATCAATGTTAACGTTTGGTATGTTGTAGGTCCAAGGAGGGACATTTTCATTAAAGTTCTGTAGAACGGTAGAGGTGTTAATATTAAGCATTTCTAAGTCGTTTTTAACGCGCAGGCCAAATGGTTTAATTTCGTTTGGTTTGTTGTCAAATTTATCAATGTAATTTGGTTGAAAAACAACTTTTCGCGCCGGGTTACTGTTGTTAGAAGATATTCGAGTTGCGTATTGTAATGAAAGCTTTTGTCGACGTAATTTTAATGATGGCTTGTTAGCTTCAAGATAAAGACTTTCAATAGGTGAAGTTTTAAATACACCAAGGGCGATACGTAAGCCCTGGTTATGTATTGTATCAAGCATTTGCAAGTACGATTTACGTGCTGATCCATACACAATTGACCCATAATCTAGTTTTGAACGAACAAGACTTCTGTATAATTTAAGTAATGTTTGGGAATCAGATCCCCAATCAGTATGTGAAAGTACTTTAAGTAGATTTAAAGCTTTGATACATTTTGTTTTTAGAGACTTTAAGTGTGGTATAAAAGAGAGTTTTTTATCGAATGTAACGCCTAAAAATTTAGCTTCATTTACAACAGGGATTTTTGAGCCAGATATGTAAAGTTCAGGATCATTATGATGCTTTCTTAATCGACAAAAATGTACACATTGTGTTTTTGACTTGGAAAATTTAAAACCATTTTCTGTTGCCCACTTTTGGATTTTATCCAAGTTTTGTTGTAGTTGGCGTTCGATACTTCGAATATTTTTAGAACGATAACAGATTAAAAAGGCATCTACATATAATGAGCAATCTGTACCAGGATTTATAACCTTTACAATATTATTTATTTTAAGACCAAAGAGGGTAACTGATAATATACTGCCTTGTGGCACGCCTTGTTCTTGTTTGTGGCTATCTGATAATGTTGATCCTAATTTAACTTGAAACTTCTGTCAGACAGAAAACTAGAAATTATCATTGGTAGTCTACCGTTTAGTCCGGCGTCTTTTAAATCTTTTAGATTACCATATTTCCAAGTTGTATCGTAAGCTTTCTCAAGATCAAAGAAAATTGAAACTACATGTTGTTTATTGACAAAAGCCTCTCTTATGAATGTTTCAAGGCGTACTAAATGATCATTTGTACTTCGCTGTTTTCGAAAACCAGATTGGAAATTAGTTATAATACCGTTAGATTCTAAATACCAGATGAGTTTTTATTAACCATGCGTTCAAAGGTTTTACAAATACAACTAGTTAGAGATATTGGTCGGTAGTTAAGGGGGCCAGTATTGTCTTTTCCCGGTTTCGATATTGGTATTATTAAAGCTTCCTTCCAGGAATCTGGAATTTTACCAGATAGACATATATCATTAAAAATATCGAGCAATAAATGTTGAGATACCAATGGAAGGTATTTTAAAAATTGATAATAAATTTCATCAGGGCCAGCAGCTGTATCTTTGGCATGCTTAATAGAATCGGTTAAATCGTCAATTGTAAAGAGGGTGTTATACTCTTCTTCGTTGTTAGAATGAAAATTAATATTTTGTTTTTCCGAGTTAGATTTGACCTTTTTAAATTCTTCAGTATAGTGTGCTGAAGAAGAATTATGTTCAAAAGTTTCCGCCAGCGTGTTGGCTATATCTTTTGTAGTTTTTGCTACGCTCGAATCTTTACGTTTGAGATGAGCTGTAGGAACTTTTTTGTGTTTACCATTAATTTTACGAACTGCTTCCCAAACTTTTTTAATTGGAGTGTTGGCGTTAATTTTAGAAACATATGACTGCCATGATTTACGTTTAGAAAACTTAAATGTTCTACGAGCTTGTGCTCGTAGGATTCTATAATTGTCTAGATTTGCAGCTGTAGGGCAAACCTGAAATTTCTTAAGTGCTACTTTTCGTTTCCGATATAATCTTCTGCACTCATCGTTGAACCATGGTTTTTTTAATTTTACTTGAGTTTTTTATTGAAGTTTTAGGAATACACTCATCAGCTATCTTTGATAGAGTGACCGAAAAAAGATTAGCTTTATCCGAAGAGTTGGAAAAATTCGGGATTGTTAAATCATCAGAACACAATTTGTTAAATTGTTCCCAGTTCGCTTTTGAGAATTTGTAATAAGAGCGGTTGTTTACTGGAACAGAATCGTTTAAAGTTAACAACAATGGAAAGTGGTCACTGCCATATTGTTCGTCAAGCACTGACCAAGTAAAATTCAAGTATATTGATGGATGTGATAATGTAAGGTCTATACAAGAAAAACTTCCAGTGGCTGGATGTAAGTAAGTTGGTGACTTGTTATTTAATGGCATAGTTGAACATTATCAATGAACTTTTCTGTAATGCTGCCTTTATTATTCGTAGATGTACTTCCCCATATTGGATTATGCGCGTTAAAATCGCCGAGTAAAAAGAATGGTTCTGGGAGTTGTTTAGTTAAATTTTCTAAGTCTTCAACAGTTATAGATTAATTGGGAGGGAGATATAATGAGCATATTGTTATAGGTCTGTGCAAAGTTACTTCAACGGCTACGGCTTGCAGATTTTCATCCTGATATATAACATACTTAGTATGCTATATGGATATAACATACCTCGGTTAAAACATACCTTTTTTCTATGGCCCAGCGAGTATGTTATATCCGAGTTTTACTGTATTAAGTTGTGTTGCTGTGTGGTAAGTAAACAGATGCTTAATAAGTGAATATAAAATTGCTTTCTTTTTCATAAAAAAATAA
The DNA here is from genome assembly GCA_025267735.1 of Mactra quadrangularis. NCBI lineage: Eukaryota > Metazoa > Mollusca > Bivalvia > Venerida > Mactridae > Mactra > Mactra quadrangularis. Next base: position 3,084,201 of record CM046309.1, read on the forward strand.
TTATGTTTTTTATGATGAAAACACAATGTCTCTTTAATAAATATCGTTTTAATACACCGCGAGCGTAGCATTTTGCATTTCAAAAAAAGAATGCACATTGTTTTTAAATGCCATCCATTTATTTGGGTTTTTCGGCGTAGCTGTCTAAGTGGGCTGTCGGAATACCCAATGACTATCTAAAAATCTCATTCTATTGGACAAATAAAAACTGGTAACGTAGGAGCAGTAGTCTAGTGGTAGAACGCACGCTTTGGGATCGAGAGGTCCCGGGTTCGAATCCCACCAGGGGCACTACTAATTTCCTTGAGCAAGAAATTTACCTGCGATTGCTTCACTCCACCCAGGTGTAAATGGGTACCTGCGAGGGTGGTATAATTCGTCGGCTGCACTAATAAGCGGAGTAAAAAGACTCCCCAGGGAGATTGATAGATAGATACCAGTAGCCAAGTGACCAGGGGTAATTGCTGTAAAGTCGGTGAACATGCGTAAGCATGAAACTTAGACTATAAAATGTAATTACATTTTTAATTACATTTTAAATCCACCCTTATATCGGTTAAAAATAGGGAAAAAAGGCCACAAGAACTGAAAAGAGCGTTTCTTTGTGTTTGTCGGATTACGAAAATTAAAAACAATCGTTTGCGCTTTCGTTAACGTTACAAATAAAGAAATACACAGCAAATGTTATTCTTTTCGAACATTGGATACTAGATTGATAAATTTAATGAACGTGAGTCAGGTTACAGTTATTTTTTCACATACCACAAGAATTTTATGGCTGTACTTTATGTGTGATAAATGGCTTTGTTGAGGGTAGTTTCCCCTCCTACGCAACATCGGGTTGGAAACAACTCTTTATCAATCAATATACACGAGCATACAAATTATCTCCCTTAGATAAAATTGAAAGTTTTATAAAAAAAAATTTAATATTTTGTTTAACATGTTTAGACTTATGATATTTTAAGTTATCAAAAATTATTTAGACAATCTATTTTGAATTTAGATTGACATTGCATTTGATTTTATAATGCGTATTTAATATTAAGAATGATGCAAAAAGCAGTATAGTTGTCATCATCAATTGCATTCATAGCGATATAACCTTTTTGTTAAATGCACCGTTAAACAGAAACAAATCAAATCAAGATAACTTGCATTTCAATAAACAATATTGCTGCCAATACAGATTTAAATCAATCAAATGGCGAAAGATACAGTATATGACAACGATGCTGAGCCAATTATTTTGGGCATATCAAAGGAAAAACGGAAATGCCATGTTGTTACTATAGGTCATTTAGGATTACTTGGGACAAATCTTAACGAAATTTTATGAAAACAATGCTATCCAAAATGCGCTATAGAAAATACTCGTAATCTTCTGAAGTGCTTACTTAAACAAACTATTTTTAGAAAGCAAACATTAATTGTACATGATGCAGATATTTCGTTAATTCACGTTGACATACCATGCTTGTTTCCTATTTAAACGCCAGTTGTCTTATTTAAGACATTTTTATGTTTCAGTTATCCACATCACCAGGAAAAGAAAGCAAAAAGAATTTCTCATACAGCGCAATTACTTTTGTAAACGTGGTCAATATGATGTCTCGAGTGTAACGCACCATAAAAAAACCTCACATTTAAAATAAATCTTGTAGAACTTATACAATGAAAAGTATTTTTTAATTTGAATTATGGTATGAAGTCTAAAAGTGAAAACCGATTTTTTAAACTGGTCTGAAAATTTTCACCAAATTTGTGTTGTAAGTGAATTATTTTGAATGGTGGCATTTTATGATCATGTATATTTTGCAGCAGTTTTTTTTAAAAATAGAACTATTCTATACAAATTAACTAATCAGGTTAGAAATACTATCTTAACAGTCAATTCTTATAAAGTAGAACACATTTTTTTGAAGTTTAAAGTGACTCATATCGGATTCACTTTGAGTTATTTATTAAATAACTGTTTATTTCAAAAATGTAATCTGTATTTCTTTGTCAGATTAGTGACATTGATACGGATGCTGACAAAGTACAAATAGAATTCATGGACAAATAGGGAAAGACAAGACAAACTTATTATGTGTGGGCATTTAAAAAGTGCACTTCATAGGAAAACAAAATCATAGTTATCAAGAAGCTAACAGAAAGAAAAGTGTAGGAGATTAGTGCTGATGAAAAGGCGTATGTCTACTTTAATTTGTGAGAGAATAACCTATTACTGATAACATAAAGTTAGATGGAATACATATTCATATATTGATAAAAATAATTTTATATGGCAGCAAATAAGCAAAAGTAATTTGATACACACTAGTCTACCTTGACTTTACTGCTATATAGAACTGTTTAGCATGTTTTATATCATTCGTAAGTAGCTAAATTTATGTTGTCAATGTTCTATTATTTTGCCATTATCAAAAGTCTGAGTTTATCAAACACTAAATCTATATGTCACAAGTGCAACACTGTGTGTTTATACATTATAAAATCCGTCATATTGGGCAAAATGTTTATTATACTAGTCTGAAATGAATTTGAAAATTGGTAACCACTTCAGCATACAATGAATTAATAGATAATGTGTTTGATAGAAAGTTGTTATGTTCAACATTACAGTTTAATAAATTAACACATCAGGAACTGTCCCGAGTGTAACACAATAGTTAAAATACACTTCAATTTAGCAGAGCATACAAGAAAATAAAACGTAATGATAGCCTTATGAAATTTCACTGATGAATTTTTAGATGTTCCAAATGTTGTAAACAAGTGTTTGTCAATTAATATCGATTAGTTTGAACTATTAGAAGTAAGGCATAAATAATGCACCTAATACCACCATTAATGTGTATGTCTTTAGAAAATTTGGTAATCATTTTTTCTTTCTCTGTTCAAATTTTATCTTCTCATGTATGGAAAGATATAAGTGAAAGAAAGTATTATCGGACTGTAAATGTTTTGATACTTTGAAGTACCTGTGTTGATAATGAAAAAAACTAAATCTTAGAATATAAAATAAAAAAAAGTAAAATCCTCCTATTCATTATAATACCAAACTTTTGAGTAAGAATTTGTGAGCAAACATCTACTTTTTACTTTGACCCCATTGTCACACATAATTATTGTCTTCAATATTATGAAAACTGCCCTCTTGGCGTTTTCTTGCTGGTTAAATTATGATACACTGGTCTCTGTAACGTCCTTGAATACTTACCTTTCACTTTGACAATATTATTAGGTTTAAGTTTTTGCGTGTTTGTCTGCTTGGCATGAGCCTTGTCGAGTGGAGGGAGATTCAAATTTATTTCGCTAAGCGAATGTGTAAGTGTTTGTTCTTATATGATCCCGTTGGACAAGTGCAAGAATGCATCCTACAACCTAGTTAAAACCCCAGTGGCATTACTTTTGCAACTGTCCGTTCCAAGGCAGAAACACTTAGGTTTCTTGTTTGCGTTATTTGTTTGTGGTGTCATTTTAATAACACAAATCTAAAATTTGAAGGAAAAACACCTCCTTCATTGCCTTTTGTCTGTGTGGAAGGTCAATGATTATTTTACTGTTACTATTTCTGATATGTTTTCATAAACCTTTTTTTATAGAAAAACAACTTGGTGTATATAAATATTTACCAAACATGCTTTGAAATTTAACTTGGTCTAAAAGAAACCAATGAACATTTTATAGCAAACTCGACTAACATATGCCTAAGCTTGTTACGTTTTGGGACAACATTTGGCAAAATATCGAGGACTTTGCTGCTCTACTTAAAATATCTTACGTTCAGCATTAAACAAAAAAAAAACAATATAATAGCTAAACGAAACACTGCTGGTTTTGTTGCATTCATCTGTAGATAATATCTATTTTCTTTAAAAAAAACTGATATTAGGCTTTTGATTCGGTTTGGCGACATGTCACAATCCTGCAACTTGCAATGTTTTTTGTTGATATTCATAAAAGTTGTCATTTTTGGCGTTTTTTTTTTTGTTTTTTTTTTTTGTTACGTTTATAACATACTGTCAAACTTGCAACGGCACCCACTGTAAGGCACGTAAATGTTTAAATATACAAATACGCGTGTTAATTTTTCTAAATATTTCATAAATTTATGACAGTGATGTCATAGTCTACCTACGATTTCAAAAAATCGCTCTAGAAAATGAAAGCGTAGGACATTTTTGTTAATGCAAATCTAATGGTTGATTCATGTAGCTGGATGCCTCCCTGATATCGTCCGGGGGGATGTATAAAATCTAAATCGCGTTTAAGTCCGTAATCTAGGTCAAAGGTCAAGTAGGTCCATTTATTTTTTATCAGACCCTTTGCTCTTTAAACTAAAGTTTCAAGAAATTTAATAGGTGAAGTGGAGATTTCTTTGTTGAAAACTAATGTGTTATGATTAAACTTTATTTCTATCAAAAAGATTGAGTGTTTGATGACATGATTACTTCCTTTTTAGCCTTTTATCGCGAAAATAGGTGACAATAAAAAAAATGTCTTCAATAGTTCAATTAGCAGAACTACAGTTAGTGTTTATGGTTTAAATCTTCTTGAATTGTGTTTATTGATCCTTCGTGTGCTTTAAAGTAGACGTTTAATACTCGATACGGCTAAAATATTGTCACAGTGGTGTAAAATTAAGAGCAAGTGGTAAAACTGTTTTTAGTGATTTTTTGACAAATGTGGAAAACTTTTGAAAAGGCAGTTCATTATTTAATTCACGTTGCTAGATGACTTAATGAACCGCATAGAGAATGTTTAAAACCATATTTTGTGATAAAAATGGGTTATTGAGGTCAAGCTATGTATTCATTGAACAGTATATTTCTTGAAAAAAGTCACGCAAATTTATAAAAGAAACCTTTAAAATACGTTAAAAGTGTTCAAAACGTTTTTAAATGCGTTTGGTAACCTGATTATGTCCCTTTTTGTAAAGTTTGTAGCGTAAATAGGTAAAAATACAGCTCCCATTTAGCTCAGAAGGTAGCACGCTAGTCTGCTGATCGCGAGTTTTTTTATTTCTATTCCCGGTCAAAGCATACTTTCATGGAGTTTTTTCATGAAATGATATCTATGGAAATTCTCCCTCCTACCACTAATTCTTCATACTGCAGTCACTGACGAAATTACATGCTAAGTTACTGCTAGAGAGCTTAATCCAGATATTTAGCATTTTAAGACGGTCGTGATAGGACCTTTACGATGTGCTACTACGGCGTTGGTCCTAAATAAACGGGGAAATACGCAATAAATCAACCCTAACACGACAGACATTGAGTTAAGAACATATTTCTATTTCTATTAAATGTTTGTAAAATGAATCATAATCTAAATGGTACAAATCTTTAAGATATAGTTTCTCAAAAGACGAAACAGGATTAGCACAATGCTGTACTTTACAATTTCACCCAAATATGCATACTTGGTCAGCTCAATAACATTTGCATGTTACACCATAGGTCACTAGTTGCAAGCATGCCGAAGCAATCGGTGGCTTTCAAATCCAAACAGGAGATAAAGTATCATTTTCATGTGACCAAAATCCCGTATTGACTCTTCGTGATCTTTATGTTCAAAATGAATATTTGCAAGCTGGCCAACTTTATAACATTTGCATGTAGCAGAAATGCATTTGAATCTAACACCACAGGTTACTTGCAAGCATGCCTAAGTATTCGGCGACTTTCCAAATCCAAACAGGAGATATATGTAGTATCATTTTCATGTGACTAATATACCATAGGGACTTGATTTTTAGGTTCAAAGTGAATATTTGCAGCCTGTATCAAGATCTCTGTTAGATAACTGGCGTTTAAAATACATGTATGAGACTGCTAAGCGTCCTCGGTGGGTGGAAGCGAATCAATTGAGGTCTTTGCATTATAAAAAGTATCTCACGACACTATTCTATGCAGATTTTAGGATTGCATTTATAAAGTGCTCACAAAAATCTTTAAATTTCTTCAGTCTCCTCATTGTGACCAATTGATAACAACACAGATACCTGGATGTACCAGATACCATTTATATTTCAATCTAAAAATTGTAATTTATGAATTGGCCTCAGTATTTGTACTACTTACTAGTAATCGTTTATGTCCATTATCTACAGCAAGCGTGACGTGAATAATAATGCAGGTGTCAAAGTGCTTTGCTCGAGCATTTATATAACCAGAAATCTTTGAAATTCTCTTCTGTTCTATAAAAGCACAAATTCGGAGGATTAGACCTTGTATGTAGAAACATACGCCTTTGTGATGCCATGGGTGTCAAATTTTGAATGTACTAACCACTGAACAGGGTAAAACAGTTCCAACAAAGGTATCTAATTCAGGCAGACCTACATCGGTTATTTTAGATGATTATGCTTGATTTGATCTCTTCGCAAGACTAAGCATTGTCGGACATTTGGTGACCATACTGTTATATTTGTCAAGACTTATTTCTCTATTGAAAGTGAACAAATTACGCTTGTTGGTGTCACGTCACTTTTGCTGAATATCTTAGTTGGAATTCCAGTAAAGTCTTTACAAGAACAATGCAAATTGGCAAACAACGACCTGTTGGAAAACAAATTACTTGTCGACATGTGCCATTACCTTAAGTATGGGATCAAAATTATAACATAAGCTGACAGCGTAGCAGACGTTATATAATGTCTTTCTTATAATCTCATGAGCTTAAGAAATTTTCCCCATTTTTTTATTCAATTGTTACAGGTGGATGGGTTTCTGATGTAATCATTGCTCTAGCAAATAACTTTAATGCAGAAAGTTTGTTCACAAAGCACAAAGCTGACACTCACATTATAATTCACATAAAGGATGCGATGGAAAACGAATATATACGATTTCTTGTCATTGGTACAGATACTGATGACTTTCTTCTGCTTTCGATGCGTTGTTATCATATTCATTCTATCACTGGAAAGTTAGGGGTAATATAAAAAAATTCATAATTGAGTGGGTGCGATATCACGTCTTCATTTTATGGATTCAACAAAAAGACACTTTGGAAAAAAAATGTTGAAAATCCTGCCTTGTTTTCATAAATAAATCACAATAAGGATACTAAGAATATTGAAAGATTCAAGTTTGCACTCTATAATTGCAGTTCTGAACCCCTACTTGTCCAGACGTAGATTTATGTAATAACGGACATTTTATGAATACAGATAGTCCTTTGATTCGCTTCCGTCTACCAAGGACGCTTTACAGCTTCATATTATTTTAAGCGCCAATTATCTAACAGAGATCTTGATACAGGCTGCAAATATTCACTTTGAACCTAAAGACCACGTAAATTCAATACATGATTTTGGTCACATTAAAATAATACTTCATCTCTTGTTTGGATTCGAAAGCCGCCGATTCCTTCAGCCGATTTCCGACACCTGGGGTGTTTGAAACAAAGGCAATTAAGCTACATGCAAATGTTGTTAAGCTAACCAAGTATGCATATTTGAGTGTGTTTGTAAAGTACAACATTGTGCTAATACTGTTTCGTCTTTTAAGAAACTATATGTTTAGGATTTGTACCATTTAGATTATGATATATTTTACAAACCTTTCATAGAAATCGAAATATGTTCTTTACTCAATAATTTTTCGTGTAATGATTATTTATTGTATATTTACCTGTTTAGTTGGGTCCAACGCCGTAGCAGCACATCGTAAAAGTCATATCACGGCCGTCCTAGAAAAGCAAAATATCTGGATTTAGCTCTCTACCAGATACTAAGCATGTACTTTCGTCAGTTACTGACATAATTAAGAATCAGTGGTAGTAGGAAGAATTTCCATGGAAATCATTTCATGAAAAAACTCCATGTAAGTATGCTTTGACCGGGAATAGAAATAAAAAATATCGCGATCAGCAGACTAGCATGCTACCTACTGAGCTAATTGGGAGCTGTATTCTTACCTGTTTACGCGACAAACATTACATTCAGGGACGTAATCATGATACCAAACGCATTCAAAAATCTTTTGAAGAATTTGAACGTATTTAAGACGTTTCTAATATAAATTTACTTAACTTTATGCAAGTACTACACTGTCCAATGAATACATAGCTTTGATAATAAGAAAATTGCACTGTGTTAACCTTTGACCTAAAAACACATTTTTATCACAAAATAGGGTTTTAAACATTCTCTATGTGGCTCAGTAAGATATCTAGCAACGAGAATTAAATAGCGAAATAAATAGTTAGGTAGACTAATACCTTATACATGAGTTGTCGGCCTCGTGGAAGGATACGTTAGTACTGGTAATAGAAAATGACCAAGGAACCTATAGTAGGAAGAGCTGGTCGTCGAGTATATGACCTAAATATTTGTTGAATACGACGTTTAAAAAAAGAAACTGCCGCTTGGAATAGATTGAATTCTCATGTTGATAAAAATAATCTTCTAGCAAAACATCAGTTTGCATATTGACGTTACCACTTATATGAGTTTTCCCTTCTTAGATTAGTTAATGGCCTACTGGGTGGTATATAGAAACTAGAAGTTACGGCTTAAATAGCCATTGATCTGATTGCTACATTTGACACTGTTACTGCTTAAAAAAAGGAGTATCTTTTAATGTGAAATGTTTTGACACCTTTGTGAATGTATTAAAGGTTCTTTAAAGGTAATGTTTCAACACCTTTAGGGAAATGACTGGTTAACAGTGGCGTTATGTTACACTGTTCAGGACAAGTCCGGTTAACAGTAGCATCATGTTATTCTGCTCAGGACAAATTAAGTCGAATCATGAACTGTGAATAATTTATATCCAATAAAATTGAAATATAAAACAACTCAACAAAAACAATACAATAACACAAACTACACAAACACACAAACTTATTTATTGTTAATCTTTTTGTACTATGCCATTGAATATGTTATACAAAACATGCATTTAATCAAATCAAGAAGTTTAATCTCTCACGTATGCCATCTTTAATTTCAGACTGTTTAACAGCAAATGGCAGATAACTCTATTGAAAAAGACGCTCTTCCTGAAGATCCAAGACATTTGAGTGTACAAAATGAACCACAGGCCGTGGATCGACCTAGTGATGTACAGGAGATTGAAGTGCTTGAGCGAGCTATTCAACAAGACTTTCAAGCACCAACTGAGGATTGGGCTTTCAAAAGAATGCTTCTTAACGTATCAGAAGAACTGACCGACAACGATCTTGACAAATTCAAATTCCATTTCTCTGGTATTAATACTTTGTTTTTAATTACATACAGAGCCAGGCATATATTTTCTGTTGGTCAAATCATATCTGTTCTATTTTCACATTCACTGATGCATACTTCTCTTATTAAGTTAATGTTGAAGTAACACGAGAGCTTTGTGATAGAGCAGAGCTTAAAAGAACAGGCTTCAAATAAAAACAAGATAGTTGCTTATTAATTGATCTGTTTGAATAGATTTTTGCAGATTCCGTACCATATAAGATTGATAGAGTCTCCATTTACAAATTAGATATGTGTGTTAAATCTGATAGCCCAATACAAATACAATCATTTGACAATGTCAGACTACTTATGTTGTATGTATCGTCAGAGTAAAGTTGTTTGAGCTACATCAATATGCTTTTTATTTATGTTTACCTGTATTTAATTTGCAGTTTATTTAGATATATGTGTTTTGGCAGATAACATTATGTATTTGTATATCTTAAAATGATGTCCGGACAATATTTAAATAGGATGGGTGCCATACTTCAGTTACATTTAAATTAAACACATTTGTAGTACATGTATTTTAGTATTCGTATGTTTTTAATTTTTCCAAGGTGCGTTGGGAAAGGGCGTTCAAGAAAAAATAAAAAAGCCATTGCAGCTTTTTAGAATAATGGAAGAAAGACATTGGCTAACAAGAGACAATCTATTAAAGTTACAAGCTGCACTAACAGGCATAGGACGAATGGACCTTGTAGGATTTACTGCTGAGTATGCACAGATGATGGACAATGTGTTGTACTTCTATCAATCAAGTGAAACCGGTACATTTAATATATAATATATTATGTAACCAGAAAATGATGGTTGACATTCTTATATAAATGTGTCTACAATATTCTGAAAAAGTACCAGAGGCTTTATCAAATCAGAAAGCTATACTGTAATTTATATTGCATAATACGCTACTATATATTATAAAGTATATGACCGTCATAACAAAAAGCTCTAATAAAAATTCAAAACTAATATTCAATGTTCTTGCTGAGTACACTCTTGTCTGACCACAACTGATCATCAATGTCGTTGACATAACGTAATAGCAATTTAAGAATAACAAAGTTAAGACCACGTTTTATAAACTTTAAAAACATCGAATGCCTATAATAAAACACGTAAATAAGTCCACATAATTAAAAAACATAAGTACTCCATGTGCCTTTGGATCCCTTTTTGTAACAAATATTCCGGCAAAAAAACAAGCATGAAATACCTTAGGCAATTTACCGCCAAAATCAAGATATAAAACTTGTTGTATTCAATGTTCCGGACCATAGTTAATTGAGACAAAGTCATTTTGTTTGTAGGCTATTCATGTATAGACGCCAACACAACTTTAAATATGCTTTATTTCAGTGAATGGCTACAGAAGTGTTAAGTTTCATTTATGTAACTGTAATTACATGAACACAGATCGAAATCATATCCAAATGATACGCTTAAGATTTTCAGAACTTGTTGGGTGTGCACCAGAAAATTGTGTAATTGTCGGATTAGAACCAGCTACAAGTCTGATTCTCACTTTCCATGTACCAGAATCTTTTGTGTGCATGTTTAAAGAATTACTGAAGATGTCTACGTGTAAAGCTCGACTAAGAGATATCGGTATTGACATGGTAGAGATAGAAGGTGAAGATGAGCTTTACCATTGTTCAGGTAAATTTGTAATAATGAAATAAGTCTTATTATTAAACCTCAGACGATTTGTTTACTATACAGTGTAACCTCTGCAGAGCGACTTTCGACGGAGTTTAACAAAGTGTCGCTCTGCAGAGGTGTTGCTCCGCAGAGGTATACTTTTTACCGTACACGAAAAACGTCCGTTTTCGGTATTGAAAATTGGCCGTTTTCCGTTCCGTAATGTAAATATAGTTATTAGGGGTCGCTTATCGACAAAAGTAAATAGTTTTTATATGATTACACAGTTTTTAAAATAAATCACTATTACCATTCAAAATTCCTAGCATGATGGTTAGTTTTACGCAGAAGAAAGAATTACACTAGGGAAATCGTTTCTGGTACCGTCAAATTGTTAACAATTTCTTATTTTTGTTGTTGGATATAATTCAAAACATATCACATAGAGGGTGATAGAAAGGAATGTTCACTCTTGACAAGTTATGTCAACATCGGCTAAAACCTCGGTTAACATTACTTGTCTCGGTTGAACATTCCGATCTATCTCCCTCTATAAGATGTGATATTTATATAATTTCTCAAAAATATGCGTCACGCACGTTACAAGCAACTTTCGTACCTATGTATGATTGTTCTGTACAGATTTCGCGATTTTTCGATTATAATTTGTCATTAAAGTAATAAATACTAGGGGGTTCAGGTGACGTGACGTTGTATGACGTCGTCGTGACGTCGACACCATTTTTAAAGTTTTTTACTAAAGTTTAAGCCCTTAATTTGATTTTATTACGGACAAATATAAAACAATAAGAACATATATTGAAAGAGTAATCGTTAATTAATCATTTCATATTTTTTTCTTGAAAAAAGCGTCACAAGAATCCTGAATTAATGATGATAGAAAACAACTCCTGTTGCCGTCGAACGCAACGTTAATATGCAATGGACGCGGATTCGCGTAATTTTGACAAGGTATGGAAAAGACTTTTGCAAATTGCTAGAGCCCGCTTCCAACACAGATAATCGATTGACCAATCAAAATGTAGCTTACACAAGCAGCTTCTCATTGGTGATTGATAGTTGAAAATTGCATTGTCAATAAAAATTTGATATTTAAACAAAGAAAGTTTTCCAAGTTTACGTTATGTTTCAATTGATTTTACATTGACTTTCAACTTATTCTACGTTTATCATACCTTTGTTAATTAGAAACAAAGATTAATAATGAAGAAACCTGCAACATAGCTCTAGCAAACGTTTATTTCCGACCCTATCGTTCGAGATTTTTTGACATTTTGATAACGTAACGTCATCCCACCCACCGGTCATCATAGTTTTTCTTCCTTCTATCTTGGTCAATATTCCACTTTCTATAAGTGACGTATACATGTACATAGTTATGCATCGTTTTTAAGTTAACAATATTTATCTTCAAAAATATAATATGAAATGTTAATTTCGAACAACATGATTATTGCTGGTATTTTTTTAATTCAACTGAAATGAAAGATTAATCCTGAATAACGGACATAATTCTTCTCGCACATACGCTTCTGATCAACGATAAAGTTCTGACTTGAGAACGCCGTATTCACCAGTCACTCGATTTTAATTCATATTAGAATGAAAGTCGGTCTATTAAATAAATTACGCACATTTTGCACTTAAATGTTTGATAGAGAAGTAAGAGGCGTTTGTTGGAAGGTTTAAATTTTGAGTCCACCGTTTATACATTTCTGTACTAACATTATTCTTAAATAGGTGAAGAGAATGTTTCAACGTATTATAGCTTTCTTTGATCTTTGTGCTACTTCAAAATAGTTATGGCGGCAACGTATCTGATGACGTCGTTTAATACTTTAAGGGACCGTGATCAAAGGCGCGCCGACATTGCTGTACAGATATTAATGTACACCGCGTCAAATATCGATTTTGTGACTCGAGTGAAGTCGAATACTGAGTACAATAACTGTGCCTTATTTAATCTAGTAATTTCCCTATTTATATTTACTCTGTTAAACGCCCTGTTCGGATTTTTTTCTTACGAATGCTATTTTTGGGGGAAATGTAATGCCCTAGGACTTTATTGTTTTTGTGGGGGGTTGTTGCTATGGTAACCAAAAAGTATGTTTTCTTGGATACTGCAAAATCGTTGCTAAGTGCTTTGATGTCAAGTAAATTTACAAAAAATGTGAATATCATTCCCTTGTGAGTATTCATGTTTTCTAGGTAGGTAATTCATAGGTTTATATATATTATTATGCGTTGCTATGGTAACAGAAAAATATAATTTCCTATATTTTGTGGCAAACATCACTAAAAACAATGTCAATATATTGCCATAAAAAGTAATAAACAATACACGCATGACTTTAACTAAAATTTAATGTACTAGCTGTCATAATTCAGATGTTATTTCTTTATTTTGTAAAAATTGACGGCCATTTTGAATTCCACTCCATTAACCCAGCAACATACCCAAAAATTCGTAATGCATCAAAATACATCATATTGCCTCGTTCTACAGCTTCCAGAAAATGTATACATTCAGGGGATTTGCATTTCTCATAATACCAAAAAATAAATTAATCATCATCTATAATATCAAGTTTTTCTAATTTTGGTGCCGTTTTCTGTTTATCTTATATAATAAAGATCTGCCTCATAAAATGGGTCAAATGCTAATATAAAAAAGTCTGTAACTTCTAGACCCATCATGATATCATACTAGTTTATACCTCAAATAAAACCTCATTTCAATAGCTGTGTATTAAGAACTGTAAAAAAATATTTAAGCATGAAACAAAAAAGGGCCTGAACCCCCTATAAATACAATTAAACAGAAAAAAAATGTACGCGTCCTAAATTTTACAGGAACTTATTGCAAAACCAATTGAGAATAAGATTTCCTATTATATATTATTGTTTCTGATTTTCACAGATGAAGACGTAAGGTCAAAATCCATGACAGAGGAACAAAAGAAACTTTGCAATGTATATCAGCTACTTGAAAATAAGACAAAACTTCTTGATTCTGCTGAGGTAAAACTTCTTGAACTAGAGAATGAGAAATTTCAATGTGAAGCTTTACTGAAATCACTGAAACCCGAGTTTGTCAAGTCTGAGGATAATGTGTCGTCAGAAAAAGTTGAATTGTTGAAGAAATTCGAGGCTCTTTCACAACGACCTGAGCTAGCGTCGTATGACAAATCTCTTATATTGTCCCTTTTAGACATCAATTCGAAAATGATTTCAACAGTCGTAGCTGAATCTCAAGAATCACTTATAAAACAGATGGAATTAGAAAGAGAACATATGAAAATGCAAATATTGGATCTTCGTAATGATGAAGTACTAGGTCAATTTGATTTGCTTAAACGCAGGACATTTACAGATCATGATGAACTTTCCATCGACCGTTATGTACCCACGAGTTTGATTCCATGTAAGAGAGGTATGAACTACGTTTTAATCTAATTTGCTGTCTTTTAAACTTATTATATGATTGGTAATTTCGTATTTAATGTACGATAGTCCTAATTTTACTGCAGAATGTTTTATTAGGAAGCAATACGTATCAGTTCACATTTCCTTTAAAGTATAGAACTCCTAAAGTATACAATTATTTATGCGTATTTTTTATTTTTGTACTTATTAACTTATGTATAAATCAAGTCAGTTGGTACTTTCGTGTAATTTGAGAGACCAATCAAAAGTATATTATGTTGATAAACTTCGGACAACAACTACACCATACTGTTGACCATAGCAAGGGGAATATATAATTAAACAACAAATTATTGTAGTAACAGATTTTATTGATAGGCATAACAATGCCTTTAATAATATAAAATACAGAATAGCCAATCAGATAGCTTGGATAGATAGACATAGCAATGCGTTTAATATTATTCAAAACAGAATAGTCAATCAGCTAGCTTGGATAGATAGACATAGCAATGGTTTTAATATTATACAAAACAGAATAGCCAATCAGATAGCTTGGATAGATAGACATGGCAATGCCTTTAATATTATACTATACAGAACAGCTATAGTAATTGAGAGAGTATCAAATACGTAAATGGTGAAATACATAAATAATGGCAAAGACCGAGGTAGCTTGGACCCAACGTTAGCTTTGACAGCAACTTATATATAGTAGATCTAAAACAAAATGTACTCTCACATTACACTAAATATTGCCACCATTTTGTTTTCAATAAACTGTTGGTAAATATTTTAGCAAAATTGAAAGTATTTACAGCTTTGTAGATCACAAATGATGCGTTCTAACGAACTCGTGGTTGGTTACCTTTGTCTTATACAAATTTAAAAGTATTTTATCACCATGATATATAGGTAGATGAACACATTAGGTTTCTAATACTCTTATTTCATACGATGTTACGCCCTTGGAAAACTTATACAGGCAGTCTTATTTGCAACGGGTTTACCTTAAATGACTCGCAAGTGTTACATTGCTCGGTAATTGTAATGGATTTCTAAGATCAAACAGATAGAGGTTGTAATTAGAAAGTGGTATGATTTGCTAAAAATATGAAAGTCGAGCTTTTTTAGTAAAATTTTGAAGAAAGTGAATATCTAGCCGGACCAAACCTGACAGTTAGGGCCGCTAAAGAAGGCCTACAGACTGTTGAACATTAATTTGGTAACAAATTACCATATTTCAATTGTAATTGTGATTATAAACGATAGCAATGCAAGAGCAAAATCAGGTCATGGTGTATACATGTTTGCCTTTGTTTATGTGATAACAGATCTAACTCAATATAGGCTGATAATTTAACTTTTAAAATTACCTCAAAGACATTTCAATTCAGAAAGGGGACGACATTTTTTTAATTTTGCATTACCTATTCACAAAAACACCCGATGAAATTTAGATTTTTATATGTACTGAATCAAACTTCAAAATAAAAAGTACGAGTCCGCATGTAAGATTATAGCGTGTACTGTATTCACGGATGTACATGTGTACTCGCAAACAATTTGAAGGCAACGCATGTAAAGGCTGTTATCCATCGACATTTCAAACCAATGATACCGAAATTATGCGTGTAATTCTCTGGAAAAAGACTAATAGCTTATCTACTAATCAATCCAATTTTAAAGCACAAAAATACAGAATATTTTATATGGAAAGTACAAGTGAGACAACTTGTAAAATAATCCACACCACACGATGGCTCGGCACGTTGACGAATGTCGGATGGAAAAAACAACTTAAGACTGTCAACAATCCTTATTTTTACGCAACATTTTATTGATTTCTTGAAACATTGATACTTATAGTCAGTCATATTTTACAAAACAAATTTATTCACTTTATTAATGAAAGCGAGTCTAGTATAAACAATGCAATAATCACACAGCGTTTAACAACTTTCGGTGTCTACATTGCGTAAATGTGTATACTATATGACGTCATTTTGCAACATCATAATCGATGTCGATAATCCCGGTTTTCACAGAGCCTGGCTCATATGTGTTAAGCTACACAGTTACCAGCCATTGTCCAATTTTGTTGGGATCTTACCGTAATCTTAAATCGACCAGTCATGGTACAAATACAATACGTAATCACATATATCCGTATTGACCAGCCTTTCGTAAAATGATTTTCCATGGCCAAAATATCCAGCTATTGACGAAATTTAATTAAATTGAACCAGCCATGGTCGAATATCCAGCTAGACACGAAATAAATTAAATTGTACCAGACATGGTCAAAATATCCAGCTATACACGAAATGAATTAAATTTTACCAGCCATGGTCATAATATCTAGCTATACACCAAATAAATTAGATAGAACCAGCCATGGTCAAAATACAATACTTAGTACAGAGATCCGTATTTACCAGCTTTTTAAAATAGATTTTTCCATGGTCAAGATGTCCAGCTATAGGCGAAATGAATCAAATTATACAAACCATAGTCAAAATATCCAGCTAAAGAGGAAATAAAACAAATTAAACCAGCCATGGTCAAAATATCCAGCTATAGACGAAAAATTTAAATTGTATCAGCCATGGTCAAAATATCCAGCTAAAGACGTAAAAATTAAATTGTACCAGCCACGGTCAAAATATCCATCTATAGACGAAATAAATTAAATTGTACCAGCCATGGACAAAAAATCCGGCTGTAGACGAAACAAATACAATTTGAGCAAAATATCCAGCTATAGACGTAATAAATTAAATTGTACCAGCCATGTTCAAAATATCCAGCTATAGACATAAAAATTAAATTGTACCAGCCACGGTCAAAATATCAAGCTATAGACGAAATAAATTAAATTAGACCAGCAATGCCAGCCACGGTCAAAAAAATACCCAGCCAGGGAATTAAATACACGGGAATAGAAGATTGTTCTATGCGTATATGTTTAGTATTCCTATATTTTGAAAAAAACGTGATCCCGCGAATTCTCGCAAGACTCTGAAAATCCAAGATGGCGGAACACGGAGAAAACAAACTACCGGCGATTTGTTTTTATGTGTTTAAAAAGAACAATTCTTATATTTTGAACTTAAAACTGATTAAGTTTAATGTTACATGCATGCATGAGTATGTTTGTGTAAGGATTGTCAACTTCAAAGGAAAAATTAAGGTAAGGGAATAATAAAACTTTCATGCATTGGTGGGTTGGGTTGCGGCGTTTCAATAGAACATGTTGAAGACGATGATAGGTTAATGAGGGATTTAAAAACTCGATAACTACAAATGATATCAAAGTTTTGATAAATTGCTATTGAAGAATATAGGTTTACAGTATTCTCCGGTGCCGAGCTATTTAATGGTGATAAATTATGCTTTTGGATTAATTTTGACCGTTGACTTTTTAAGTCATTTTCAGTGACTTCCGGTTTTTATATTCAAATTTCGCGGAACCTCTGATCTGAAATATGGTGTATTTTTCAAAATAATTGACAAAATGGCTAGGTCTTGATATTCTTTGACAACATTTGAATAGTACCATAATTATTATATATTGAATCATGCATTTAATAAAAGATTTTCTTATTTTATTGCTCTAAACAATATCACCAGTGATGAGTAGAAATGTAAGTCAAATTTATTTACCAACAGAAAGGCATTTTTCTAGATGCAAAAATAAGATAATGGCTTGACATATGTTATGTTAGTTAGTTTCTAATGAAAAAAAAACATAACATGAGGTACTGTTGGCCACATTTTTAATGATATATACCTTCATTTAGATATTTTATGACAATTCAAAGAAAATGTCTATTTATGTAATTTTTTGTGTTCAAGTTTTGTCAGTCGTCTTTAGAAAATAAGTATTGAATGTTTAGATTTCAGATGAAATAAGATAAATTATCCCAATTTTTACCCAACTTTCACAAGGGGCACAGGTTGTTTGGTTATTTAAAAATCATTGACTAGTAACTATATACCTGCTTTCCCTTATTCCATTCACTGATCTTTGACAAGTTTTAAAGGTGACCTTTATGCCACAACTAAGGTAAAAAATGTACAGAAAAAATACACATTTCCTAGGAACCCTGTTTACAATTAAACACATGGATATCTATTTATAGCTTTATGATTTTTTTTCTATTTCAGATATATGAAATGTCTTGAGATGTGATGATGTAACCATATGTTAGAGTTTGGTTTATTATTTCTATCCAAATAAGTAAGTAATAGGATTTACACTTTACTCTTATACCTTCATCTCTAATACTACTAAACCTAACAATAGAGTGAAACTATCAGACATCTAAGTTTTTTATTGTATTTGTTTTTAATATCAAATAGATACTTTATGTAAACATAAAATTCTTTATAAAAACAAACTTATGTAATGAGGCTATACATTTTGTTAATCCAATCTTCCATGTTGATTGTTGACCATACATCATACAATTCTCTTGGGTCTATAGATAATGAATCTGTATCTGTTTGGCTTGTTTTATTGGATTTAACGCCGTAGCAACACATTACAGGTTATATCACGGCGGACAACCCACCTACTCACTGTTCCTGGAAAGGCTAAATCTCTCGATTTTTGTTAACCAACTACTGAGCGCATACTTTCGCCAGTGACTGACTTCTGCTCTGCATGATTTAGAATCAGTGGTAGGAGGGAGAATGGCAACATAAATTATTTCATGACCAAGCTATACGAAAGTATGCCCGGTCCAGGAATCAAACCCTCCTTGATCAATGGACTTGTGCGCTTTCCACTGAGCTTCCCGGGCGGATGTACCTGTTTGAAACAGAGTTAAAATAAAAAAAATGTGTACACTATTAAGTTGCTGACAAACTTTACTCATATTTTAATATAATTTATTTAGCAATATGTGTCCCAGGTAGAGAGTAGATTTCCAGACAGACTTTGATTGTAAGATGTTATATTTTTTTATTTAATTTTCTAAAATCATAAGGACACCGGTTTTAATATTTTCATGTATCATGAACTTTTTCTAACCTAGATGATTTTTCCTTTATTTCAGGTTGATGTAGATGAAACACTAATTGTTTACAAGAGAATAATTCATAGTATTGGCTGAATTTATTTGTACATGAACTTATACTTAAAAAACTCTGTATCACTTTATTTTCAGTATTTGTCATAATATTTCATTATTTGTTCTCCTTATCTTATTTTATGTGTCTTTGATAAGAACCAACATTATGATTTTGATGTGGCCTTGAGGGCAGACCCTGTTTAGGTTTCAATACAAAACAGTTATTGTGTACAAATTACAAATACTGTTGTGAAACTGATAAATCAAGAAATTAATTCAATAAATATTTAAGAGCTGGGTAGAGGTTTGGCATAAAAGTATAATAAGTCATCATGGCAGTTCATCATATATGGCTTACAGAATGATCCCTTACTTGGTTCCAACATATTTTGGATAATGAACTGAAAAATGTAGTAAAACACTGCATGTTAGCAGAAAGTAATCAAACGTGTTGTTTACGCCAAAATGTTGGCAAGACAGTATTTATTCTTGAAAAATATTGACCAATGGATCCTGGTTGTAGGTTTACCCCCCAATCTCAGGGGAGATAAGCAATAGTCTACTCTTTTCCTTGACAAATAGACTTAGGTTCCTGAACACCAATAAGAATTTAAAATTATATGAGCTTGTGACTCAAGTGCTTGTGCAAACTTCCTATAGAATGATATTTTATAATTGAATATACTTCAGTGGAGTCAAGGTTCATAACACTATCACCAACTGGGTGCTTCAGGTCAGCCACAGCTGCTTGATCCCTACTTTCATTTCCTCAGAATATAATGTGATTTGGGTTTATTTTAATTAAAACCCATGTCAGTAGCGCAGTTGGTAGCGCGCGGGGATTTGAAATCTGGTGCGGGTTCGAATCTCACCCGGAGAGGTTATACCCTTCCATGAAAATTTGACATTAATGTCGATTTTCCTTCATTGATTAGACAATATGGAGAAGTATATGGCCTAGGAAGGGTAGGTGAGTACTGGTTAAAGACAAGGGTCCAGGAAAGCTAGGTTAGGTGCGCTGGACGCCGTAAAATAATTAATATAAGATTTCAAATATCTAGTCTATGGAGACAACAATGGCTTTTATTTCTACATTATTGAGAGAGGTGGTATTTTTTAGAACCTCGGATTACATGTAAAATTTTAAAAGGGGTTGTGTAGGCACACGAGACAGTGTCTGTTTGTGTTCATTTTGATCCATCTGTATATATTTAATTTGATTTTTTTTAGAATTTTGAGTCACTCTTTTATAACATGAATATGATATACATGGCATATTTAGGCGTGGCTTTATTACTGGAGTTAGGGGACAGGTTTTAACAGGTTTTGTTGAGAATCATGCTTTAATATTTTTTCACATGCAGGACATCGGCCACAATGTTATAATTGATGTTCACTTAATCACTATTTTATTTGTGTAAAATATCTTTGAATAAAGAAAATTGAATCTGTTATTTTATTCTTCAAAAAGAAATAACTCTGTACTTTAAAATATAGGCAAGTAATGTATTAACTTAATTTATTCACATTGTATAATACATCATAGTAGACTTAAAGATGTTTTCTTTGTCTCAGATAATTGTTTATTAGTTAAGTCACAGAATAATTTTAAAGGGGATAAAACTATTCTGCCAGTGCTAAAGCATATTTTGCTTTTAACATATAGTAATGTTAATTGGTATCACACAGCAATTGTTTAGATTAGCTTAAAACATTTAAAAATATACTTTAGAAATATATACATGTATATTTGTTCAGATTTGGAGATGTTTTATACAAAAAATAATAGTTAACCATCAATATTACAATATTTGTTGCTGTTTCAAACATGTCATGGGTCATAAAACACCAGGGTGCAATTCTTCAGCTGTTAATTGTAATGCCCTCTCACTGATAAGACGGTATTGTTTTCTTTGATAATGACACTTTTATTGGTTTGTTAATTAGATTGAATGTCTGAAAGGATGTGTAATATACACCATATGTGACCTATATTTTGTTAATTATGATATCCTGTTGTTATATCAGTTGAAATAAAGTATTGAATAAAATAATAAACTGAAGTAGATTTTCAAGAAAAGGCGATTTACTAGTCCGTACTAACGATCCGGAGTAATCCGTTACGGTTCGACCGAACTTTATACCCAACCCGATACGGCCGAATCGGCGACTTTTTCCGATAGTTTCTGGCCCAGCCAAGAGCTAAATAAATTAAATCAGACCATCAAGGCCACCAATGGTCAAAATATCCAGCCAAGGACTAAGAAATCAAATTGGACCAGCAATGCCAGCCGCGGTCAAAATATTCATTCAAAGACTCAATAAATGAAAGTAGACCAGCAATTACAGTCACGGTCAAAATATCCAGCCAAGGACTAAATAATTTAAATTAGACCAGCCATGCTAGCCATAGCCAAAATATCCAGCCAAGGTCTAAGTAAATTTAATTAGACCACCCATGCCAGCCAGGGTCAAAATATCCAGACAAGTACTAAATGAAATAAATTAGACCAGACTGCCAGTCATGGTCAAAATGTTCAGCCAATGACTAAATCATCTAAATTAGACCAGCCAAGGTCAAAATATACAGCCAAGGAGTGAATAATTAAATTATTTCAACCACGGTCAAAAAAAATCCAGCCAAAGACTTAATAAATAAAATTAGACCAGCAAAGACAGCCACGGTCAAAGAATCCAGCCAAGGACTAAACCGGCAATGCCAGCCAAAGTCAAAATATTCAGCTACGGACTAAAAAATTAAATTATCCCTGCCATGGTCAAAATATCCAGCCAAGGACTAAATAATTTTATTATCCCAGCCATGGTCAAAATATCCAGCCAAGGACTAAATAATTTTATTATCCCAGCCATGGTAAAAATCCAGCCAAGGACTAAATAAATTAAATTAAACCAGCAATGCCAGTCACGGTCAAAATCTTCAGTTAGGGACTAAATAAATTAAATGAGACCAGCAAGGCCAGCAATGGTCAAAATATCCAGCCAAGGACTAAATGAATTAAATTGACCAGCAATGCACGCCGCGGTCAAAAAATCCATCCAAAGACTAAATAAATGAAATTAGACCAGCAATTACAGCCATGGTCAAAATATCCAGCCAAGAACTAAATAATTTAAATTAGACCTGCCAAGCCAGCCATAGTCAACATATCCAGCCAATGACTAAGTAAATATTATTAGACCACCAATGTCAGCCACGGAAAAATATCCAGACAAGGACTAGATAAATTGAATAAGACAAGCAATGCCAGCCATGGTCAAATTATCCAGCCAACGACTAAATAAATTAAATTAGATCAGCAATGCCAGCCACGGTCGAAATATCCAGCCAAGGACTAAATAAATTTAATTAGACCTGCAATGACAGCCACGGTCAAAATATCCAGCCAAGGACTAAATAAATAAAATTGGACCAGTCAAGGTAAATATAACCAGCCTAGGACTAAATAAATTAAATTATACCAGCAATGCCAGCCATTGTCAAAATATCCAGCCAAGGACTAAATAATTTAAATTGGACCAGCAATGCCAGCAATGGTCAAGATATCCCGCTGAGGACTTAATAAATAAAATTGTGCCAGCCATGTTCAAAATATCCAGACAACGAATGAATAATCAAATAAGACCAGAATTGCAAGCCTTGGTCAAAATATCCAGCCACGGACTAAATAAGATAAAATGTACCAGCCTTGGTCGAAACATCCAGACATAAACTACAATATAATTACATTTTTGTACTTTAATTTTGATTCGGGTTTTAATCTTAGTGTCTTCACTATGTTTTTAGTCCGGGCAGGCCAGTTAGCTGAGTCAATAATAAATAGATATCATATACCTTTAGAAGGATGGGTTGCTGACCACCATGTCCACATATAATACTACTGACAAGATCGACAATTAATCCTTTAGACTGATCAAAGCACTGAAAGTACTGTGAACCAGCGAAGCATAAGCAAAAATAAAAGATGCACTGGGAGCCCGCAAGATGAAGACATACACACAAAGTAATGAATGGAAGAACCAAATGGCCAGGGGTGTCATGAAAAATGAGCTTGTTAAGTTTGTCCTTTCTGTAGCCATGGCAACTGTAGTACCGCATGGAATAAAGTCCCTTCAGCAACACAGTAGGTTGACTGAAAGCTCACCTTGAGCGCCAATGAATGTGACAGCATAAGGAAGTATTCCAAGTTTGAAGACATTACATGAAGTAATAGTAGAGGTATTCAAAAATGCGTTTTTGCACACCGACGCAGACGATGACGACGCCGCTGACGACAAACAGGCTAAGACAATACCTCGGCATTTCCCGAAAGCAGCCGAGTTAAAAATGTCAAAGTTTTACCATGCAGACGCCGACGCCGCTTCTGATGACATGCAGGCTATAACAATACCTCGGCATTTACTACGAAAACAGCTGAGCTAACTAGATGCCGTTTATCGGAAAGAACACAAATGTCTCTCCCTTTGACATGTGAATGCTTAATGAGTGTGTAGGAGAAAATAGTTATAGGTTAAAAGGTCTAAGAGACCCAGACCTTTAGAGCTCCTGACCAATAAACCAAAAGGGACCATCTATTCTACCACACTAACATTGTAATGAAGTTTGTCTATGTAAAACTGATCAGCCCTAGGAGTAAGGCAATTTGAACCGGGAGGTCAAGACTGTCCAATCAAATTTATGCACCAATTCCGCACTTCATCAATACTTGGTCTGCCAATTCATTCTACCTTTGTGTGGACTAAATCCACAAAGTGATTCTGTCTAAAATAATTTGGGTGATGTTACACTATTAAATGTCTTTACATGTAGAAATCTGCCAAGCACTACACATTGCCTATCACTCGAAACCTCGCGCTCACGAATGCATGCCTTCTTACATGTAGGATAAGCGATACGACTATTATATGGCTAAACTTCAGTGTAGAACCACTTCAAAGGCCAAACGACCTGCAGTCTAAAATGGGTGTTGTTTCGGGAGTTTTTGACAGCGATGCTTGAGACATCATTCGCCAGCGGGCAGTCGCTTTTCACCGGCCAAAACGCACTAGGCTGACATTCGCCAACGACCAACTGATATTATGCTTAAGGTTGAACCCCCCCCACCCTAGTCTTATATATAAACAAATCAGTACTGGCATCACTCGACAACGGATGCCGCCATTTTGTCTGTCAAAATTACGCAATTGTTGCCAACGTGGATCCAAACTCCCCGCAGCGGTTATCTCCCTTTATCAAATAAGTAGCAAAGCGTGACGTAAGCACTGTGAGGAGTTTGACGTGGTTTGCAGCGTTTTTATTCAAAATAGACCAGTTCGATGTTATTGTTATGAAGATACAGGTAACCGTTCGCTGTTTGGCAAGAAATGATAGCGAGTAAATTCAATGAAAACACAGTAATTTTGAAATTGCAATTATTAAGTCATTTTTTATCAAACATTTTAGTATTTTATATCTCTAGAAAAGTCTTGAAAATCATATTTTGAATATTTAAAAATTATTTGTCAAAACAGAATCGTTTTTTATTAGCGGGTGTTTAAACCTAATGTTTCAAACCGGGAAGGAGATTGTTCAAAAGACAGGATTAAATCTCCTTATATAACTTTTTCAAATCAATTTTTAAGCAATCTCCGTATTTTTTGATAAATATGAATTCCAAAAGCTTTCTATCAATATAAGTATTATAAAAATCGGACGACAAATAAAAAAGTTATCATGATTTAAAAATTCTGCTGCTATCAAATGTATGTCAACATTGGTTTCTTTCTGCCAACCAGTAAATCAGCCAAAATATAGGTAGCAGGTGCTTGTGACCTCATCCTTGAATTGGTCTATACGACAGACTTGATGCTTTTTTTCTACTGTGGCGAAACCAAATATATACTGCTGTTTATTTAAGTAACTATGGGCAAAATATACATACCGTTCGCTTGAATTTGTCTTGTTTTGTCTTCTCGAAATTGTTCCTCCGTTCACACACCTTGTTGAAATGCGGAAAACCCACGCTATGACGTCATTTGGTAATTTGCATATTCACGGAAATTGTTGGTAAAAACCCAGGATGTGCGTTACAGGGACAATCATACTTCTAAGAAATAAATGGATGTTTAAGTTTCAGATCAGATATACTCATTAAAACTACTCACTACGGTGTTATAAAACGGCAATGTTTGCGTGCACTATTCCTTGACCTTCTTTCAGAAATCGGATTGCTTCGCGTAAGTCAGTTGATTTGTTATTGTATTTATACGCTACATCCGCGGTGGTAAAGCCACCAGCGACTTCCGGTCTGATAAAAAATAGGCCGTACCGGGGACTGACAAAATAGTTTACAGTTGGTGAGAAAGTTTGCTGGCACAATTCAGATATTTTCGTCAAATGTAAATGCTTATGTCCAATCTTATTCTTATGAATAACACACTTTTGAACCATTTTACTGCAAGAATTATCTTACGTATTGGATTAATGGATTTGTCTGATCGAATTACTACGCCACTGAGTTGTTTGTCTGGAATGAGGATAGAGACCAATCAGAGGTGTTCATTTGCGGCCGAAAACGTGCAGTCCTTCTCAAATTGTAATCTCCTTTAACCAGCGAGCTGAGGCTTCGCTGGTTAATAAATGAATTCAAGTGACCACACAGACACTAATTATATAAAATATCAACCATAATGTTGCGTTATTTCAAACTCATTCTGAATAATACTAGTTTACTCAAGGGGTTCAAAAAGCCCCTTATACTATGGATTATTATAATTGATGTGACCGACAGAATGTTACTTAGGGGTGAATTGCTGAATACCGGGTTCATTTAGAGTGCTACCGACAAGTTCAACAACCTACTTTTAAGACTAGTAAATACATTTAAATACGCCATGCACATGTACTAAATACATGGTATATCGACCAAATTGTAATTGGGGCAACAATATAATGATATATTCTTATAGGAACACAGTCCAGAATACGTTTGCGAATCCTGAAATCTTGCAAACTTCTTGCAAAATTTTAATCCGATTTCTTTTAAATTTTCAATAAATGTAGATCTACATATTGGCATAACACCTGCAAATTTTCATTAAGATATTTTTACTAGAAGTATATTTAATTTTAAGTCAAAAATCAAAATTCCCATGGGAATTGGCAAATTTACATGGGAAAATGGCTCTCCCATGGGAATTTCGTGGGAGAAACCATTTTCTTCCATATACAAATATGGGAAAAAAATCCCATTTTTTAAAATTCATTTGAACAAACATTTAGAGACAGAATTGGATAGATCTATTAGTACATAACATTATTCCAAAGGAAAAATGCATACTTTTTCACTTATAAAGCATTTAAACCTCAGTTGAGTAAGCTCATTCCCATGGGAGAATTCTCCCATATTAAAAATGGGAATTTTCTCCCATGGGAGAATTCTCCCATATAAAAAATGAGATTTCTCCCATGGGGGGATTTTCCCATTTACATTATGGGATTTCTTTAAACTTAAACTTAAACTTGTTTTATTTTCTTAAACGCCTATTTCTACGTTAAAAACATATTCAATGGCGTTTTACAATTACAACACATTTTAAACATAGTTACAATGTATACATGATTAACTATTGAAAATATCTTTGAAATAAATGAGTTTTTAGTCTTTTTTTGAAAACATCAATAGAATTACATTGTCTCAACCCGAGAGGTAGATCGTTCCAAAGAGCTGTGGACCTGCTGTCTGAAACCCTCTGTCATTAAATGTTTTTCTACTGTTATGAGGAACCTCAAAGCACCCTACTGACGATGCTGAGTTCCTTAGTGTTCGTGTGGAAGTCTTAGTGGACAGGAGTTCCATCAGATACCAAGGAGCGTTTCCAACTGAGCAGTTATACATATATGTCAATATTTTAAATTCAATTTGCTGATTATTTCTTAATTTTTTTTCCAAAAGTTAGAGAATCCCTGTTGCAGTTTCCAACTTACTCACCCCAACAGAAGGATGTACCTAGTCTTGACTATTTTAAGGATTTTACAATTATAGAAAAGGTCATAGATCTTATATGTGATTTAAATACCAAATCATCTGAGCTAGACATATTGCCAACGGAAGTGCTAAAATGTTATCTACAAGAATTATTACCTCTAATTACTCATTTAATAGCTATCCCATTGAAACATGGTGTAAAATACCTCCACCATGATAGATAATAAATTATCATATTTAATCAATATGGACCTATTGGCAATAGAAAAAATACTATTTACAATGATTTTCAAGAAAAAGTATATATTGGCCCACCCTATTGTACCCAGACAACTTTTCAAACCGGTTGCACGGCCTTTTATAGATTACACGCCGTATTCTTTACATCTGTAAATATATGTTCTTAAATACCTAAGCTAGTAAGAGTATTGGTTCCTGACAAAGTCGAGGAACAAGGTTCCCAAAACTAGCACCGCTACATATGAAATTTTAATTTATGCAAGGACTGAATAATCTTGAACATTCGATTGATACACTAATAAATAAAACTATTATCACTGAAAATGCCCCAAATATGCCTGTTAATTGAAATGTTTGGAGTTTATGGTTTTCCATACAGTAAAAGCTTCTGTAAGTCTTCACTTGTTTTTTATAACATGAATTCCTGTATGCTTCCCTATTAACCATTCTATAAATAGAAGGTGAAGATATCACCTCTATACTAAGACGCGCAACCGTTCCAAAATTCGGCGTTTGGTACGCAACAGAATATAGTGCGGCGCATGAAGACAAATTTGTCGGATATTTTCGTTTTTTGACAAAATCGTTGTTGAAATATAAAATAAATGATCACTCCTAGCTACAGGAATATAAATCTATATATAGTAATTACTTTTAAACCTCTATAGGTATAGGTACATAGTTAAACCTTGTAACCTAGTTTCGATTTCAAATTATATGTACTGTGTAAATAATGATAGATGTAAACACGTTATGATGAAGGTTTAACTTCCAGTTATAAAGTTTAATTTGATGAGGATAATTGGTTGGATAGTCAAATTTTATTGAGTAGACACAAAATTCATACTCTCTATGTTCAGTTTACTAGAAGGGGGGGAATTGTTAGAATGTAAACATTGCCACGTGCTTTCAGGTAAATAAACAGATTACCCGTGATGCGCGGCGTCTCCGTACAAAGGTCAGTCAGACCGTTTGTGTACAGATTGCCCTATACACAACTGAATTGTGGTTCGATTCGTGAATTGCTACACATTAATCACGGTTCGGATCTGATCGCCACTAGCTCAACGTTCCACAGCCCTTATCTTTTTGATTACATTGTATGATTGAATCATTTGTCTAATTCACTACCTCAACTTAAAATCTGTTGAATATATTTTGTAAATTGTTCATGATTATGTTATATAAAGTGTCCTGTCACTATGTACAGTGAATTACTGATCTTATTGGGGTTTTTTTATAAACCAAACCAAGGTTGGCATACTTGTGTAACTAGTAGGCTGCTAGTACATTTAAGGGAGATATTCATAAACATTGCTGTTAAATCAAGCACTAGCCAGAATAATTATGCTACTAGTGGGCTAGTTAGTTAAGGTGAAGACTAATCTTGTAGGTAGGTATTATGCAAAATTACCTAAGATATAATATGTATTTGATTTTCAATAATGCCTGTTTCTATGTATGCTAGTCCTGAGTCAGGCTAGTGGGTAAAGTTGATGACTGCCATCTTAAATTTTCTTGAACACTAGGTATATTAATATTGTAATGAAGTTCAAGGCAAAATTATTAGCTAGCCCGATGTATGAATCAAGTAGATTTCACAAGCCGGTATCAATGTATGCTAGTCCTGGGGTCAGGCTAGTGGGTTAAGTTGATGACTGCCATCTTAATTTTCTTGAACACTAGGTATATTAATATTGTAATGAAGTTCAAGGCAAAATTATTAGCTAGCGCGATTGTATGAATCAAGTTGATTTCACAAGCCGGTATCAATGTATGTTAGTCCTGGGGTCAGACTAGTGGGTAAAGTTGATGACTGCCATCTTAAATTTTCTTGAACACTAGGTATATTAATATTGTAATGAAGTTCAAGGCAAAATTATTAGCTAGCCCGATTGTATGAATCAAGTAGATTTCACAAGCCGGTATCAATGTATGCTAGTCCTGGGGTCAGGCTAGTGGGTAAAGTTGATGACTGCCATCTTAAATTTTCTTGAACACTAGGTATATTAATAGTGTAATGAAGTTCAAGGCAAAATTATTAGCTAGCCCGATTGTATGAATCAAGTAGATTTTACAAGCCTGTATCAATGTATGCTAGTCCTGGTGTCAAGCTAGTGGGTATAGTTGATGAGTGGTATAAAGTAATAGAATAATAGTGTTATCTACTCCAATTATTTAAAAAAATTAAAATCTAGGGAAGTCTGTATTCGAGTATTTGCATCCTGCTCATCTACAAGATGTATTCATAGAAGCAGGTTAACAAATTAACATTTACGTAATATATTTACAACCAAATAATCATTTAAAGTATTGTAATTCTTTTTTAAGAAAACTTCATTTTAGAAATGGAAAAGAATTAACAATAAGCATTTACTATTTTAGACTTTAAAATCATTCAAAAGATCTACAAGCCATCAAATTTCCTTATATCTCTTGCAATAGTTTTCCATTGTGAATATTTTGATATTCTCCCATTAAAAAATTGGATTTCTCCCACGGGAGAATTCTCCCATTTTGGATATAGGATTTCTCCAACGGAAGAATTCTCCCATTCTTAATATGGGAATTTTTTATTTTTGAACTTTTTTTATATTTTTTGTTTTTAACATTCTTGTTAAGAACATCAGTATGATGCCAAATCTGTTTTTTTTACCTTGCTGTGACCTTTATTATTGGAATTAGAAACGGAAGAATTCTCCCATGGGAGAAAATTCCCATTTTATAAATGGGATTCCCATGAGAGAGTCATTTTCCCATGGGAATTTGCCAATTCCCATGGGAATTTTGACTTTTGACTTGAAATTAAACATCTTTGTAGTAAAGATATCTGAATGAAAGTTAACTAGTGTTATGCCCATATGTAGATCTACATTTATTGAACATTTGAAATTAATCGGATGAAAAGTAAAAAAAAGTAAGTTTGCAAGATTTCCGGATTCGCAAACGTATTCCGGACTGTGTTTTAGTACAATTCTACCACCGGCCCCCTATGTATTTTAATTTGATTTTCATACCTTTAATTGGGTCAAACTCCCTCGAATGTAACAATGAGTATGTGCATTTATCACATAAAATTTCCCAGTAAGCACACGCAATAGTTCACTAAATGAATGTTTAATTTACCTTGAACACCGAGTTATTGGCACTGTGTCTTTATACCTGATTGATACTGCCCTTCGGTTTACATACGTTTGAGCATATTATCTGTACCTTTCATGGTTACCTCTTTATTTCCAATATTCCTGTACAACACTCTGTTTACTATAAAGGTTTATAACCAACTGATTTGTTGTTGACATTTTCTTCTTGTTTTACAGACACTGATCATGCTAAGGTTGTCAAACTGATATATCTTTCTACTTTTTCTGAAATAAATCATCTGAAATAGTAGTTTGCTCACTGGTGATAATCTTTCAACTGATCCTTTTCAGAAAGTATATACAACAACTTGGCAGTATCTTGATACAACATATTTCAGTACCTTAATGCTTCAAATAAATTAATCTAATAAATGACAACAATAACAATCTTAATAACTTTGTATTGCCTTTATATTCAATTTTGAAACATATAAAGGGTGGGTTGGCTGGGTTTCTCCTTTCTATGGCAAAAGCTCTGTAAAAAGTGCGCCACGTATTTCGTGAGCGCTTCTTTTATAAGGTTGCCGCTGGGGGCGTGGCATGATATATTTACTCCTCTTCTGGCAGTGCAGCATAACAAAGTCTCGAAATAAATTCAATATATCTTTAAATAATTATATTGTTTTAACATTTACAATTATGAGAAAATACAGTCGTAAATTTGTTTTTCAAATCCGGTTATCTTGCAAAACGTATGTGGGTCATTCCACTCAACTCAACCAGTCCTTACCTTGTCACCTCGGATGTACAAATACGTGCATGTTAATAGTTTCAGGCAGATCTTAAAGGGTGACCTGGGAAATGTTCCCAACATTTGTTGCTTTGAGAGGGAATGACCACTTTAGGTATCTACAAGAATGCATTCTCCAACTTCTAATTCCAAAAATGGTACACGTTGCAAAATATAGATGCAGATGTAGAATTAGTATGATTTCCCAAACAATATTGTAGAAAATCCATTTTTGAAAATGGGAGAATTCTTCTTTTAGGAAAAATGCCCATGGGAGGAGGATTTTGATACTTTTGAATAAACATTTAAGCATATTTCTGCTAGTTAAGATATCTAGATGAAAATGTTCTAGCGTAATGCCCATATCTATATCTACATGGGTATAACATTTGAAAGAATTCTATTTTTAAAAAAGTAAATTTGCTAGATTTTTTAATGATTTCCAATGGTATGTGTGCCATGATATTTTCATTTTTTCTCGACTACACTCTATGAAGTATGTAGAAAGAACCTTTTTTAGCAGAAATTAACAGTTACAATGTACATATGTGGACTATGTTATTCACGAATGTCCTTCATGGCTTTAAAATTGGTGTGGTTGCAATAATTGATATTTACAAATAAATTCATGAATTTCGGTTTTCATTTTAATCCTAATGAAATAAATACAATGTAAGTAAGTTTAAAAGTTTAAAAATTTTGAGTTTAAACATATAAATTTTGGCGCACGTTTACATGAAGTACAATGAAAGCAGTTAAAACAAAATCTTCCAATCAGATTGTGTACGCCCCCGTTCAGATGCACTAAGAGTTAAAAATTCAAATTAGTTCATACATTGTCTGAAATCAATACAATACATAATCCCTGTTTACTAAAATTCACAATTTCCAACATGTCCAAAGTACGAGGGGTGATTGATAAATTCGCGGAATTCTTTTCTAAAATATTTACCCTTTTGTCGAATCACATTAAAACTTAATTAAGTGTAAAACAATTCATTTGTGTTTTTAAAAATTGGTGAACAGATTATCAATATGTAGAAAGAATAAATGGTATCCATAGCAACCACTGTTTGGTCACTTGAAGCACCCTATTTTTCACCTATTTTTAAAACAATCAACATGTTATTACGCACTCAATTTTGTTGCGAATTATGCAACATTATCCAACATTAATTACACTAGTGTGACGTCTGGAAATCATTTCCTGAAAGTTTCATGAAATTCTTTTGAATGGTTATTGCATTGCAGAGATTTTAGAGTCATGGCTTCGAAACAACGAATGACGTCAACAAATAATTTTGAGTTGGGTGCAGTCATAAATTGTTGTGTTTGACTCTATTTGTCACCTGCAGATACGCTTAAACAAATTAAAACTGCTGATACATTACAAACATGTGAAAAAACAATTGTCTACCAATGGCACCAGAGGTTCAGGGAAGGTAGAGCATGGGTATTTGATGAAGAAAGACCATGTCAACTGATACTGACAGTCACTGTTGGAAAGGTAGCGTGAGTGGAGAACCTTCTAGATAAGGATTGATGGCTTACAATGTGCTGTATTGCACAATAATTTTTTTTATTCATTCAGTGAGGAATACTTTAAGGTTACATTAAATCTGTGGGTACAAAGCCATAGAAAGTGTATGGAAATAGGTGGTGATTATGTGCAGAAAGTAAATAGAAAACTTGACTTTGACGTTTAAGTAACCCAGTGATGACGTCGGCGTGCTTCAAGTACCGTATACTAGTGTAGTAAAATGTTTCGTGAAAACTTTATTATCCAATGTATCAAGAAAATATTTGGGTTTTATATCAGTCTTTGGTAAACGTACAGAATGATGTATTTTGTTTTTTCCTATGTTATCCCGTGTACCATTTATAAATAAATGCCTCAAACTTTCCAATCACCCCTCGTACAACTTTAAACAAAAGAAATAGTACAAACAATAAGTATGGCGTCCAATAATGGACACAGGTAATGTAAGGTACACACTTAGATTAGGTATAATTCACTAATGTAAAATTGTGTTTTTGAGCAATGATTCTTTTTTATGTGTCCTTTATTGAACATTGTATTTTTAATATTTTTTATCTTGTCATAATTTTAAAGTATATTTCTAATTACTTTGTACGGATAGTTACCATTTTCATGTAAAAGGAAAAATAATAACTCACTTTCATCAAACATTTTCATTAACAATTTTACATCAGAGTGATGTGTTATGATTTATAGATCTAATCCAATGACATGCCAAATGATTAACGTGATGTTATCAAAGAAAGGTGTTAAATTGTGTTACCAATGTTCATGGTTTACAAAATTATTGATGTTGGACTATAACGGAATTTTATCTTATCACGTAGTACATGCAAATGAAATAAAGAATCTTACGTAAGATAGCGAAATTTCCGTTACATAGTTACTTACGTTGAACTTACGTTTGAGACGAGAGAATATCAAAGACGCTCTCCTAACTTGAAATTCTTTGCTACAATCCGATCTGACTTAAGTCAACGACAAATGGTGAAGCCCTCAAATTTTGTTCACATGATTTGTTGTCAACACAGGAAATACAATACATTTTAAGAATACAATATGTTCCGCACACTCTTGATTTTTCAATACACGACCAACGCAAACAAAGGTGACATTACTCAATAAAATGGTCATCTGCTAACAAGACATCGGCCAATTTAAGATGGAACCGATGGACGTCAAATAAAAGTAATTAAACACAAAAAGTTTCCACGTGGCGTCAAATAAATATTTTAAACAGTAAATCATTAAAACTACAGATATATAAAATAATAACTTCATAAAAAATAAACCATTCTAAATACATTTCGTTGAAATTTTGCAATCTTTATATAGAAGTTCAGTTCGCGTATGTACACGCGTTTTAGTAAAAAGACCCTGACTTCCGCAAAAATGTGTAATGAGTATGTTTTTAATACACACCTCAAAATGGACACCCAAGTTTTGATTACAGTGTCTACTTGTTTGAATTCAGATATGTAAATTCAGTCACAGATATAGAAAATGTAAGCCTCAGTGCATCTAGAATAGTATTAGTGCATTCCATTTCTGTATACCGTACCCACCAAAAGTTTGGAGACAAAATACATTTAGGAATAAGTCTTGAATTTTAATGATTATTTTTGTAAAATCATTACTATTAATATTTTTAAGTATGGTTTGTGATAAAATGACAGCAAATTTCATTAATGCAGCACATTTATAATATTCAGCATCTGACATCCTAAAACCTCCAAAACAATGCTTATTGTAATTATTTTCCATGATTTAGTTTTTATGTTTTATTTGTAGTCTGAGTTGTAACTATAATAATAGCAAAAATTAAAGCAGTACTAAGAAGCATTTCACAATAGTCATCGAATTTCGATAAAAGTCATTCATGTCTCCAAACTTTTGGTGGATACTGTATATATTTTGCAATTATTCGCAAGAATAAAAGGAAACTTGCAAAGAAATAAAGGATTTATTTCTGTATTCACAGGTGATGTGAAGTACCTACGGTAATATTGACTGGTCCAAAAGATTTCAGTCAAGAGGGATGATTATACATTATGATATTTTTAGCACTGCATTTACCCAAACCGACGTTTTGGGGGTCGGTACTTACAGTTACCTTTCTGTAATTTTAACTTTAGCATTGTCCTTAAATGGTATTAAAAGTCTGATATTTAAGAATCAACGCACAAATGAACAACTTAAGTATGCTTTTTAGATGCTTTATATGTCTTAATTTTACAAATTTCATGTTTTATTAGAACAACCTTAATCTTCTCATAAAACATGAAATTTGGTATACCTAATGTCTGACTTTGCTTTTTCAACCTAACAATTTTCCCGACAAACAGGATGAAAAAGCATCGTCAGACACTAAGCATGAGCTAAAATATTGTTTTGCATATCATCAAGAAATATTCTAATTTCCAGGACAACCAAATAAAAAAAGTGGCTGCGAGTCGATTCCACATGCAGAAAGTGACTCCAATGAAGGTTCGTAATTTTATTTTGTTTACACTATATTATTCAACGAAATTTTAAACACTTTTTTGATAAATATTTCAATCACCTGACTCAATATAAATATTGTACGATGTACACTAAGCTTACTGTTATCTACATTGTGTATACATTATAATGGTCACCTCTCCAACCACTAATCGCGCAGTCCGTTACTTAACTATGATAAACATCAAACTGACCGTGAAAGCTTGCTTCCACAGATATCTTTACATCAACAAAATCAGCATCAAATTACATATACCTTTCAAATAAAAAGTCGAATTTCATTTTAGAGATACTTACGGTGATTGTACTCAATTATATACTGTACTATGCACACAGAGCTTACTGTAATGAATACAATTATGTTTTCTCTTCAAAGCCTTTCAGGCCAAACATAAATTATTTATTTTCTATTATCATTTCAAGAAAATAACAAACTCATAAATATGTATGCCCGGACAGGTACGTTTTATTTCATTCAATTCTGATACATTTAATTCAAATAGCACTTTCGCACTTGAACAATGGCTCCTAAAAAAACTATTGCCGCTATAACATCGGCGTCAATGTCCTATTACATTTAGTGTGGAGATCAATTTCTCCGTAAAAAAGTGTCCAGAACCACTATTCCCTTTCATGAAAACACAATCATACCAATTTCACTTAAGCATTAAAATGACTGTACAAAAAGTCATATCTGCAAAAGATAAAGAACATGATAATTTCATTTCTAAATATATGATACTGAAAGAAAGAGAGAGAGAGGGTGGATCCCTCTCACAAAATCAGAATCATAAGTATATAACTCATCCATTTTCACGTGAATATACAAAAAGTCAAATCTGCAAAAGATATAAAACATGATTACTTAATTTCAAAGACATTTCAGATACAACTAAAAAGGAAGAGGGTGGGAGGGTGGGTAGTACGATAAAAGTATTTAACGATTATTCCTTTGTCCTGTCCGAAGCTCGAATGAGTTTTCAAAACTCAATACGTTCAAACCTACACAATATGGCACGTGAAAAACGTGCTAAACGCTCCAATGAACATCTTTACATTCAGTCAATAATAAATACATTTATGTTTTCTCTTCAAGTCCTTTCAGGCCAAACATAAATTATTTATTTTCTATTATCATTTCAAGAAAATAACAAACTCATAAATAGGTATGCCCGGACAGGTACGTTTTACATCGTCGACCCAAAAAGAACGGGTATATATTCAAGTATAATCTCAACAAGTGTGAAGCACACTTCTTTGCCTGTACAAGATACAGACAGCCACATTTTTTTTTTCATTATCTCAACAAGTGTGAAGCACACTTCTTTGCCTGTACAAGATACAGACAGCCACATTTTTTTTTATTATCTAAACAAGTGTGAAGCACACTTCTTTGCCTGTACATGATACAGACAGCCACATTTTTTTTCATTATCTCAACAAGTCTGAAGCACACTTCTTTGCCTATACAAGATACAGACAGTCACACAAATATCAATAAATTCATCTCATATAATCTCAACAAGTGTGAAGCACACTTCTTTGCCTGTACAAGATACAGACAGTCACAAAAATTCCATAAATTTATCTCATATAATCTCAACAAGTGTGAAGCACACTTCTTTGCCTGTACAAGATACAGACAGTCACAAAAATTCCATAAATTTATCTCATATAATCTCAACAAGTGTGAATCACTCTTCTTATATTAGTATCTTATATAATCTCAACCAGTGTGAAGCACACTTCTTTGCTTGTTAAAGATACAGACGGTTACATAAAGTTAACTATCATATATAATTGCAACGTTTGTGGAGAGCAATATTTTGCTAATACTAGTTACTTTTATAATCTAAATAGTTATTCTTTATTCATGACTTAAAGTTTAATAACTGAAACATTACTATTGAAAAATATAGATTAACACATATTTTTTACCAATAGTCTATATTACGTTTTAACCTGCCATTAACAAAGTCACCAGAAATAACACTTTTGAAAATGTTTGATTGTCCCTGGTAGTAAAGAAAATCAAAATCTTGATTAAGTCTAGATATAAAAAATATACTCATCATTGATTTTCGCTGTCGGTTGGTTCCTTTCCTGTGACTCAAATATTGATTATACTGGTGTTGATACCATTTTGGATCGTATTGGACCAGAGACATTCTCGTCTGAAATGTCCACGACGTCCACATTGAAAACATATGTTCATCTGATGCTTATCTCGATGATCTGTTGTATGATAGGTTTCTGTTAACATGGTTTCTCC
This sequence comes from Mactra quadrangularis, assembly GCA_025267735.1. Lineage (NCBI taxonomy): Eukaryota > Metazoa > Mollusca > Bivalvia > Venerida > Mactridae > Mactra > Mactra quadrangularis. The sequence continues at coordinate 3,122,032 of CM046309.1, forward strand.
ATAAGCCACTGTTGAGGAACTTCTCCCAAGAAATGTCTGTCTGCCAAGGACATACATGTAGCATCCGTAGCGAATAGTTTAGGGCATGAAATAGAAACAAAATCATGAGGTGAAACAGGAGATAATGGAGACTGTGAATAATTAACACTCTTTCAAAGCATTGCTTTCGGTGGCTTTTACTTTCTTCTCCTTCTTCACTGTCTCTGCCGAGTGAAGGCTTTTCATAGTCCCTCTCTGTAGCCCAGTCCCCGGGAGAGGAGAAGTCAACCTTAATAAGTCTATTTCTGTAGTTAAGTTTGTGTTACAGAGCTGTAGCAATGTTGTTAATGAAGCCAACACTAGAAAACTTATTTATATCATCTAAACGTCAGTATTTTCATTATAAATTCAAATTGAATCTTTGGGATTCAATATAAAAAAATTATTATTTTCTTCAAATTTATCAGAAACATAACGAAGAGAATTCTCACATTAAATCATTGAGTTGAGAATCAAAACAAATATTCAATACTCAAAACGTATCAACAATATCTGTATTATCCCCCGAGGGCTTACCTTGACCACGTGCTACGTCTCCCCCAAATCACAACCAAATGTCCAAAATCCAGGTTAACAATATCTCGTCTCTTTGATTGGAAAGATATTATCCCCCATGTCCATGTTTCTTTAGATTAAAGCCACACACTCTTGATTCGCACTAACATCAGTCAAAGCGTTTAAGACGAAGCCATACTCAAATTAAAATTCGATGTACGATAAAAGTATTTAACGATGTTTCCTTTGTCCTGTCCGAAGCTCGAATGAGTTTTCAAAACTCAATACGTTCAAACCTACACAATATGGCACGTGAAAAACGTGCTAAACGCTCCAATGAACATCTTTACATTCAGTCAATAATATATACATTTAAAATGGTCACCTATACAACCATTAGTCGCGCTGTCCGTTGCTTAACTATGATAAATATCAAACGTTCTACGCACTGACCATGAAAGCTTGCTTCCACATATATCTTTACATCAACAAAATCAGCAGCAAATTACATTTATCTTTTAAATAAAAAGGAGAGTTTAAATTGGACTTTATTAAGTTGACTAAATCGTTTTATGTCTGATAAACGCTAATTATAAGACATTTTCAGGCTTTGCCGAGCGCCTGTTGTTTGCCGACGGTTTATTACAGGAGACACATGTATATTTAGTTTCCGATAAAGAAACAAGGCATTAAATTTAATTCTATCATAACATTATTCAAATTGTTATGATAAAACTTCGGAATTTCTGAATTTAAGTGGCCAGGTTTTATCAACGGATTATTCAATACATTTTTTGTATATAGTTAATATCCACTTCATTAAATAACTAGTCAGTAAGCAATTAATGATAATAAATAATTCATTCATTGACTTGCAGTGTTACTTTCCAAAAAAAATTGGGTAAGGTATTACACTTAGTTATATTTTAATATAACTTTAAATTTCTTTGATAAAATTCCAGAATATCGAAATTAAATAGGGTTGGTATTATCAAAGGTTTTGTTAAGTGTTACTTCCATTTTCCCGTTTATGTCGATTTGTACTTGAATCCACTGTGAGCGGATTATAACGTTTGGCCTATATTTTAACCAATACAAGTTGCTCTACCATTCCTGTTTGTCCAAAGAAATTATCTTCCTGTATAGCTAAATGGATAAAAGATATGTTACAATTGGTTGATTATAATAAACATATATGTAAACCCAACAGTAGTAGCTGACTATTTACTCTGTGCGTTATTGGTGACTCATATTAATTGATTATATATTCGTCGTGGTACGCTCCAGGTGGTATGACTAAACAGGGAATATGTCTCATATTTGCGAATATAATATTCAATGTGCGAATTTGACAATTCTTTTTCAAATTACGTTTTAAGTATGGGATTAACTATTTTTAATTTCCAATGTAAACTACGGTTCCTACGTATTATGACTTTCGACCCTATAAACATGTACGTTCGTCGTACATGACCAACATTTATACTTTAAACAAAGTGAACCATGTATTACACCTTATAACTTATGTTAAGATATTTATTGATTTTGATTTATTTTTTCATTAGACAAAGTTCGCTTACAAAAACATTGTCCTGCATTCTGAAATGTTTCATACGCCACTGCTGAATTCCGTATTTCAGACTTTCAATTTGCAGGGGTGCAGAATTACTCTGCCTGATTTGCCCGACTCGGGACATTTTGTCAGTTAATTTATAGACTTTCCAATTGCAAAGCCAGAAAAAAGCACAAACAGTTACCTTAATAAAAAATTATTTCGGACTTTTATACCATTACCGTAATACCGTATGTGTTGAAGGTCATATCGCAGGATACTGCTAAACCCATGGGATGCCCGAGCTAGTACTACCTGTTATTGAAAATATGATCATTGACGAAAACTAAGCGGTACTGTAATAAATACAATGCGAAGCGATATATGTCGAATAAGATACCAAAATACCCATAATAGCGTCAGAATTCAACTCCCCTGCCTTTCAAAATATCGCCAGTCAGTGCTTTCAGTGCCTTTGGCTATCAATTATTTATCAATTATTTAAGACAAACACCACACGGTGTTGATATGGAATATAACAAGTAATTTGGAATCAGTCTGATGTGTTAATATACTTATTCAATATATAGTACTAATTCAGCAATTGTCATTACTTCAGTATTTTAGTTTTGTGTCCAATTACGAATACGATTACATTTTCAAAAAAAAATGTATATGATATTTGTCAACTTTTCCTCTGGTGTACAATAATAAAATCAGTAAAAGTATTATTTTTATTATTATTATATACCGTATTTGTATAGCGCTCTTTTCATATTGAATATATGTTCAAAAGCGCTTCACAATCATATGCATAATTAGGAAAAACGAGCTAAAATTAAAACGAAAATGATTAAGATATAAAAACATTAACTGAAAAATAATAATAAACTAAAATTTGTGATCAATAAAGTGCTCATAGTAGTTTAAAAACGACAACAACAACAAAACAAGTGAATTTTCAACTTTAAAAATAGTGAAAGAGAGGTAATGGATTGTTGGTAGAACGGCAGCTATGTGGTCGATGAGGAATCAGGCCAAATGCCCCGAAAATCAATGATTGCAAGGTGCAAAGTTGGATTCTTATCCAAGGCTCCTACCCAAACATCCATCAGCATCAGCGCCGCGCGTCCCCCAACCATACATTGTATAGTGATAAAGTAAAAGTGATAATAGTTATGATTAGAGTAAGAGAAAAGGCAGCCACCGACCAATAGGGAATCCAGCCAGATGCCTTGAAAAATCCATGATTGCAAGGTGCAAAGTCAGATTCCAATCCAAGGATCCCTCCGGAACATCCATCAGCGTCAGCGCCTAAATTGGTTAGATAAGGTATTAATCTTAAAGGTAATGAGTATATAATTGGTGGAAAGGCAACCCCTAGCCATTGGGGAATCTGGCCAGATGCCCTAGAAAATCCATAATTGCAAGGTGCAAAGTCGGATTCCAATCCAAGGATCCTGCCAGAGCATCCATCAGCATCAGCGCCGCGCGTCCCCCAACCATGCATTTTATAGTGATAAAGTAAAAGTGATAATAGTTAAGATTAGAGTATGAGAGAAGGCAGCCACCGACCAATAGGGAATCCAGCCAGATGCCTTGAAAAATCCATGATTGCAAGGTGCAAAGTCGGATTCCAATCCAAGGATCCCTCCGGAACATCCATCAGCGTCAGCGCCTAAATTGGTTAGATAAGGTATCAATCTTAAAGGTAATGAGTATATAATCGGTGGAAAGGCAACCCCTAGCCAATGGGGAATCTGGCCAGATGCCCTAGAAAATCCATAATTGCATAATTGCAAGGTGCAAAGTCGGATTCCAATCCAAGGATCCCTCCGGAACATCCATCAGCGTCAGGGCCTAATTGGTTAGATAAAGTATTATTTTTAAAGGTAATGAGTATGTAATCGGTTAAAAAGCAACCCCCAGCCAATGGGGGAAACTGGCTAGTTGCCCAGTAAAATCCATAATTGCAAGGTGCAAAGTTGGATTCGAATCCAAGGATCCCACCAGAACATCCATCATTTGGTCACACATTATTTTGTAATAGAAAATTAGTGAAAGAAAAAATACAAACCGAATTGTAATTGGGGCAACAATATAATACTTTATTCTTATAGTAAAATGGATCGTTTCTACCCCCTCCCTGAGTATATTAATTTGATTTTCTAATAGGTTGCATGCCTTTAATTGGGTCAAACTGCCTCGAATGTATCAATGAGAATGTACATAAAATTTCCCAGTAAGTACACTCGATAGTTCACTAAATGAATGTTTAATTTACCTTGAACACCGAGTTATTTGCACTGTATCTGTATACCTGATTAATACTGTCCTTTGGTTTACCTACCTTCGAGCATTTTATCTGTAACAGGGTTACCTCTTTATTTCCATTATTCCTGTTCAGCACTCTTACTGTTTACTATAAAGGTTTATAACCATCTGATTTGTTGTTGACTTTTTCTTCTTGTTTTACATACACTGATCATGCCAAGGTTGTCAATCTGATTATATCTTTCTACTTTTTCTGAAGTAAATCATCTGACATAGTAGTTTGTTGTGTTGAGAGGGAATGGCCAATTTAGGTATCTACAAGAGTGCATTCTCCAACTTCTAATTCCAAAAATGGTACAAATGGCAAAATATAGATGCAGATATAGCATTAGTATGATTTCCCAAACAATATTGTATAAAATTCATTTTCGATAATGGTAGAATTCTTCCTATAAAAAAATGCCCATGAGAGGAAGATTTTTGATACTTTTGACTAAACAATAAAACATACAGTAAAACTCGGATATAACATACTCGGTTATAACATACACTCTGTTACAACATACCATTTTTTCTGGCCCGTTTTTCATCTTTATATATAACATACTTAGTATTCTTAATGGATATAACATACCTCGGTTATAACATACCTTATTTATATGGCCCAGCGAGTATGTTATATCCAAGTTTTACTGTATTTCTAGTTAAGATATCTATATTAAAGCGTTCTAGCGTTATGCCCGTATCTAGATCTACAGTGTTTAACATTTGAAAGAGTCTGTTTATAAAAAAGTAAATTTGCTAGATTTTGGAATGATTTCCACTTGTGAGTGTGCCATTATATTTTTCTTTTTTCTCGAAATAGTAGAAAACACGTTTTTTGCCAAAATTCTCAGTTACAATGTACATTTATTTCTTTAACAGTACAAAAACAAGTCACCGTACAAATGTAGTAACATTGTTATCAAAACATTGAAAACACTGAGTAGAGCCGGGTACCGCGATTAAAAAATATACCGTGGAAACCACGGTATTTATAAGATACCGCGGTAAATACCATGGTATACATCAAACTTTACCAATGCGTTGTCTAGTTATGTATTGGTTAGTGAAAATTATAATAAATTTGGTTCAAAAGTAACACAGTGCATTCAATTTTATGAAATATCCTAAAATACTTCTAACTTACTCTTGAATATATTTTATTCAATACCAAATCCTTTGCTAGCTGAGTCTATAAAAATGCATTTTCCAAATAGCGGCACTAATCCTAGGCATCCATAGTTTAAACTATACGGCATGTTAAAAATGACTTGTAAGTTTCTTGGTATACAGACTATATACATTGAATTCTTAAAGTCAATTTTTACTTAAGTATCGAATATGATAAGATGATAATACCATGGGTGGAAGGTGAAAATTAAAAAGTACTGAAAAGAAGTTTTTTATATAAATCACATTGAGTAACTTATTGTAACATGAGCTGTTCGTAAGACGTTTTCTCAGTTCTTAGGAAAAGGTGTCATTGGTTTTGATAGTCATATAAATTATACAGAGGTTGGGGTCAGGTCAATATCTTTGATAGTATTGAAATTGTAAAAACCTTTACGTTGATTTTGGATGTAAAAAGGGGCAAAACTCTTAAAACAGTGGAGCCAGGGTTTTGGGCTTTTAAAGTAAGGTGAAAATAGTGATGATGAATACGTATTCCAAGTATGAGTTGAATATCTTTTATAGTATTGAAGTTTGTAAAAACTTTAACCTTGATTTTGTATTTTTTCTAAGTAAAAAAGGGACAAAACTCCGAAAAAAGTGAAGCCAGGGTTATGGGCCTTGTAAGTTAAGTGGAAGTAGTGCTGATGAATAAGCATTCCAAGTTTGAGTTGAATATATTTGATAGTACATGTATTGAAGTTTGTTAAAACTTTTAACCTTGATTTTGGATGTTTTCTAAGTAAAATAGGGGCAAAACTCCTAAAACAGTGGAGCCATGGTTATGAGCCTTGATAGTAAGGTGGAAATAGTGATGATGAATAAGTATTCCAAGATTGACTTAAATATCTTTGATAGTCTTCAAGTTATTAAATTTTTAAAAACTTTAACCTCGATTTGCAACGCCAATGCCAACGCCAACGCCAATACCAACGCCAACGCTGACGCTTGGGTGACAGTATAAGCTCTCATTTTCTTAGAAAAGTCGAGCTAAAAATATTGAAATCAATATAAATACTGAAAATTTTCACCCATGTAGTACAAAATCTAAAAGGATTATTCTTATATAATACCGCGGTATTCCTAATATACCACGGTATCATACCGCAGGACTTTTTACCGCGGTAACCGTTATTCCGCGGTTACCGCCCAGCTCTAACACTGAGCTTGTTATTTAGTTCCAATTAAAAAGAAAAACTAGTTAAAATGTGCATATGGGATCCAAATCAGGATATCAAAAGTTGAAAAAATGATGATGGTAGTTTCTGTCTATTTGCGATCCTAGAAAAAAAGATCATAATGAAACAAAATATTATTTACTTAACAAACCAATTCCTTTAAATTAAAAATATAAGTTTAAAGACCTATATACATCTTAGATATACTACTAAAATTTGACAATCCATCTGACATTATCAATACGTCGTTACGCGCCAAGATCCAGATATTTGCATAAGCCATCATTAGGCTTTATAATATACAGCCACTAATCGCGCAGTCCGTTGCTATGATAAATATCAAACGTTCTACGTACTGACCGTGAAAGCTTGCTTCCATAGATATCTTTACATCAGCAAAATCAGCAGCAAATTACTGTCAGTATAGACAGATAGTTATTTGGACTCATACATGAAGACTTTCTTTAAGCCTATTGTAAACTGAAATTCATTTTAAATTCGAGATTTTTTAGTATATATACTATATTTAGTATGAAAGGAATGTTGAACTTTTACAAAATAACAACCTTCTTGATAAGACTAATTCCAAATGCTGTTTGCAGTTAATTTTCTATGGTATTCAGTTGCCATTATGTCCAACAAAAACCGAGTATCGAATTTCAAATCGCCATAGTAACGTCATTAATTGAGATATTTTAATAAATTATACATTTTTGGAAATTACGAAGCCTACTCTTTTACATTCTGTAAAAATCTCAATTTCGAAAATTTGACCATAAGGGCCCTTTCTCTTGCGCATATTATGCAAATATAGAATTAGTATATTTTCCCAAACAATATTGTAGAAAATCCATTTTTGAAAATGGGAGAATTCTTCCTTTAGGAAAAATGTCCATGGGAGGAGGACTTTTGATACTTTTGACTAAACATTAAAACATATTTCTGCTAGTAAAGATATCTAGATGAAAATGTTCTAGCGTACTGCTCGTATCTATATCTACATTTGTTTAACATTTGAAAGAATTATGTTCATAAAGAAGTAAATTTGCTAGATTTTGGAATGATTTCCAATTGTATGAGTGCCATTATATTTTTTCTTTTTTTCTCGACTACACTCTATGAAAATAGTAGAAAGAAGTTTTTCGCAGAAATAATCAGTTACAATGTACATTTATTTCTTTAACAGTACAAAAACAAGTCACCGTACAAATATATGAACATTGTTATCAAAACTGAGCTTGTTATTTAGTTTCAATTAAAGAAAAAACTAGTTAAAATGTACCTATTGGAGCAAAATCAGGATATCAAAAAGTTGAAAAAATGATGATAGTAGTTTCTGCCTATTTGCGATTTTAGAAAAAAAAATCATAATGAAACAGATAAAATTTTCTAAACAAACTACTTCCTTTACATTCAAAATATAAGTTTAAATATCTATATATTACCTTAGGTATACTACTAAAATTTGACATTCCATCCGATCTATAAGAAATTCATTTAATTTCCAAGAAAACGATATCTTCAAATGGTCTAAAAATGCTGATATTTATGAAACACTGCACAAATAAACAACTTAAATATGCTTTTTAGATGCTTTACATGTCTTAATTTTACAAATTTCATGTTTTATTAGAACAACCTCAATCTTCTCATAAAACATGAAATTTGGCATACCTAGTTTCTGACTTTGCTTTTTCAACCTAATAATTTCCCGACAAATAGGATGAAAAAGCATAGTCAGACACTTGGTATAAGCTAAAATATTTGTTTGCATATCATTTGGTTCAATTTCAGTAAAACGCACAGACTTGCCAGAAGTCAGAGGAATGTACCAGCATCTCGAGTTTGATCCAAAGTGGATAGCTGACACGACAGAAAGCGAGAGTAAACGTGAACATACTGTTTTATATGAAAGAAAAAAAGATGCTGATCCTGACACCAAGACCGAGCAACAAATTCAAGAAATACTCAAAAGAAAACCAAAAGTGTTGCAAATTCATGATACGTTCTTTCCATCACCAGAAAATGACGTCGTTAAGGGTTTTTGTTCACGAGGAGCAATTTGAACAGAAAGTGAGTTTTTTTTTAAATTTTATTTTGTTTGCACTATATTAATCAGAGAAATTTCGAACACTTTTTTGATAAATATTCCAATCACCTGACTCAATATAAATATTGTACGATGTACACTAAGCTTACTGTTATCTACATTGTGTATACATTATAATGAACACCTATCCAACCCCTAATTGCGTAGTCTGTTGTTTAACTATGATAAATATCAAACGTTCTACGTAATAAACGTGAAAGCTTGTTTCCACAGACATCTTTACATCAACAACAACAACAACATGTTTATTTGTATCAGGCCTCCAGCCCATAACAAGTACAACAAGTTATAAAGTGAACATAATGTACATGGTAATCAACAATGGCAGATGACAATGATATGAATTATAGTATGAAAGTTTGCAAACTAGCAAATTATATAATATTCATAATCACGCATACACGTATGTATGGTTATATATACATACATGATTATATGCATACACGTTTTTATAGTAAAATAATGATATTGGTATCAAAGTTATAGCCTTAGAACCATCATTTTTCTTGCAGTTGCATGACATATATAAAAGGCAAGGTTTCTTATAATGGTCTGGTTTTTACTAGATAATAGGATGTTCAGTTTGTTTATTGAATCGAAGATGAGTTACATTTTATATAAATTTGCCCTGTATATTCTGATATTCGGCAGCTATTCATTCCTTCAATATTTTATATTAATCCATCAATACATGATTCTCTAGGTATTTTATAGTATGTACCTCTTACAACTTCAAGATGCGGTAAACCAGATCTAAGTTGTGCATAACAATGTCTGAATTTACGTATATACAGAATGTCAATATATGTTTCATTATCAAATGATGGTTTTATTTGTTTATACAAATGAAGAGCAGAAGAAGATTCTAGTTTACTATACCATTCTTGGAGAAACTTATCTTTAAGTCGTTGGGTAAAAGTATATAAAAACAAATGCTCATTTTCAACGTATTGGTTATCCCACACGTACCCAAAGCCGTTGCTACATAAAAGATGCTTAATTTGATTGGCCCAATTGAAATAATGAATACAATCAAGTTGCTTAAGCATAATATAGCATTTCTTCACATATCTTGTGTCGGGCATTTTCAAAATCTTTAGTCAATACTTAAGACAACCTTTTGCAGATTCGACCCAGATTGGATAACTCTCACAATCACCTAAGACAGACACGTTATATGATGATTTATTTACGCATAAAAATCGCTTACAAGCTTATCGAAGAACCATTCACTACTTTCTCTAGATTGGTACCCCCAGATTTCTGAACCGTATAAAATAATTGGTGAAATTTTTGTATCAAAAAGTTTAAAGTATGTACTGTATGGCAATTGACCATATTTATACAAGGATGAAAGCAATGTAAGGAGAGTACATTTAGCTTTAATAGCAAAATCATTTGACATTATGTTCAATGATAATGTGGAGCTAAATGTAACACCGACATAAGTAAATTTGTTAACAATTTCAAATGGATCAGCTCCATAATGAAATTTTTCATTAGCAGCCAATTTACTACCTTTCTTAAAAACCATTACTTTGGTTTTAAATGTATTAACAATCATTCCATTAACATTACAAAATTGCTGTAGTACCACTCGGAAATTGTACATATATTATTAGTGCTCCACTAAACAATTGTCATAAATCACTTTTGTTTTTTAATTTTATTTATATTTTTCAGTAACTGAAGACAAAGCAGCATAAAAATTCAACTTGTCGCTCCTACGAAACCTGACCTTGTCACATAATTTTTATAGACATATGTATACAGTTTTTTAAAAACATTTAGTAGCTGTTTAAATGTTTATCTACAATAAATGTTGTGGTACTTGTACTTATATATTTTGGGTTCTTTTCTCGTTTTTTGGGGGGTTTTTTTTGGTCTTTTTTTTAATGTTGGTTGTATTAAATACACAACCCCTAATACCTCTTACAATTAACACGGACATTGAAAAATATGACACACGCTTACAGAATTGAGTAATTTTCATAATGTACAATATGTTTTGAAATTTGTTTAATTCAGAACATTACTTGCAATTGAAAATTGTTTGACAATAACATTTTCTGGAGTAAGCAGTTATCTCCCTTTCCTTGGAGAATACCTGTAGTTTACTTTTAATTATGTCAATGTGTTACAATATGTAATTTTGTTTGGATTATTTCATAATATGACTATAAATGTGTATCTTTCTAATGATAAGAAGTTTTTAAATTTTATTTGGTACACTGTATTACAATGCATTTAATCTATTGTATGAAATATATCCATTACATGATTTTCAAATTGTATATTATTTGACATTTATTCATGTGAAATAAGTAATTATCTTAAGTAATGCTTGGGTTTAATTCGTTACATGACTTGCATTTATATATTTATCTGTTGTTAATGTTTATCATTTTTTCTCCCTACTTTTTAGTACAACTTAGTAATAATGCAATCTTTTCCTCTTTTCTGGGTACAACCAGGTAATAATGCTTATTTCTGTAAAACATAAAAAACCCCATGTCATACAATACAATACCTTTTATTATGTCTATTATTACAATCTATGTATATATACATATGTATCTTTGAAGTATTAAATAATTACAAAAAAAAAAAAAAAAAAATTGCTGTAGTAAATTTAATTGATATTGTAAACCTTTAACCGTGTCAGCCATTAAAGCGACATTGTCAGCAAATAAAAGTTGCCATATAGATATATCATTAGGCATAGTTTGTATACCTGTTACATTATGATCATTATTCATAAGTGTTGCATTAATTAACAGAGAAAATAATTTTGGAGAAGCTAAACAACCTTGTTTAAGACCAACCGGACAATTAAAATGGTGCAATTACCATTTGCACGTACACAGGATTTAACATGTTTATACATACCCATGATAGAGTTTAACAATTTTCCACTAGATCCATTAAAACCAATAAACGTAAAGTTACCTGTATACTTATCGCTACCACATCTACCATTACCAATGTTAAATGCGTATGTTTTGCAAAATTCTATAAGTTTACGACATCAACAAAATCAGCAGCAAATTACATATATCTTTCAAATAAAAAAGGAGAATTTCAAATTGGACTTCTTAAAGTTGGCTACATCAATTCGAGTCTGATAAACGCTAATTATAAGACATTTTCAGCCTTCACTGAGCGCCTATTGTTTGTCGTCGCTTTATGACAGGAAGTGCATGTATATTTAGTAACGAAAATGGAGTACGGCATTAATTTTACTATATAATAATAATATTCATTTTTTTATGATAATCAGGTGATCAGGTGAGTATACCTGCTCTATAGTTTATATGATTACGGATCTAACGCAACTATTTGTGCGTTTGGACTCGAATATTTCTCAAAATATCATGCAGACAAATGACACGTATCTTTTCAATGTTAGTTTGTCCGCCTTTTTGTTCTGATTACACCGTGACACGGAAAATCTACACTGTATCATGATCATCTAGACAGTGCATTTGATCCGTAAACTATAAAGTAGAGCAGATATAATCACCTGACATGTCACAAAGGATTCATTGGAAATAAAGCCACCCAAGTTGACGAATGACTGTCAAATCTAAACCGAGAGAAGTGTAACACGTTTGAGTAAATCACCGTTAGTATGGCACTTACAGTGTAATATATACTTAACGAAACTTATAAGTTCACCGATTTCAATTATGTCAGAAATTTTCATTTTTCAACATTCATGTCCGATCGTTAATGGAAATGAGTACAGGACTATACTGTCGTCTGCTTGCATGGTTTTTATGCTTCTTAATTGATGCAAAATTGGTTTTGTCGTGCATGTGCAGAAAAGCGGAAATGCGCACGTGCTTATCGTGCAAAAACTGCACGTTGTCAGTTTCAGTGAAAATCATTAGTGTGTTGATATGCACAACGAAAAATCAAGAAATGGTTCGAGTGCCGCTTCAAGAACGAAAAATTGACATAGGTCTTACCAAACGATGCGTCACCTGCAGAATAAAACTTCTAATTGATTATTTTCTGTTCAATCAAAACAATTAGAACATCTTCTCATATAAACGCATGCGCGACAAAAATGGTTTTGCATTAAATAAAGAAGCATGAAAGCCATGAAAGCAAATGTCAGTATGGTCCAAAACACATTTACGTCATTGATCGGAAATTAATGTTGAAAAATGAGACTTCCTTTAATACTGAAATCGGAGTATTTAGAAGTTTCGTTAAGTATATAAGATTGTGAGTTCAGTTTAACTTATTAAACTTCAGCTAATAAATAAACATGACTATCCAAAGCTTTACAAATAAGTGTGCACTATGTAGGCTTGCCAGCCATGCAAAAGACAGACACGGAACAATTCAACTTTAACATTAGTTCCTATTGAGAATTTTAGAAATTTTGAATAAAATCATCACTGCTTAATCATTGTCAGGTAGTTTAAGCTTCAGACAGTCCAGGGCATGCCGAAATAAACATTCTTACTTGTTGAAAATGTATAAGAAAAGACTATATATGTTGAACAATAATGGTTAGAAAGCTTATTGTATCAAATTATCACATTTACACCATTTCAGATGAGGCACTTCATTTTGTTCAGGAAAATAAATGAAGAGCAGAAGAAGACAGACCAATTGTTGCACCAGTTATTTGTAGTTAACATTGAACAATGGATTAAAATTTCCTTTTATATCTTTGTTTATAGAATATAAACATTTTCTCTGTATGTTTTGTATGTATAGGACAACTACAATTGTGTTTCAGTACAGATCTGTTAAAATTTGTACAGATGATTATCTGTACTTTGATTTTGTTGTGATATGGCCATTAAATTTTAAGTATGTTAAATACACATGTACACAGCTCCTAACTGCAATACAGAATTTTCTAACAATTTTACATATAGGTTGACATCTAATATGTTATTATTTAGATGTGTTATTCAATACAGAAAATGAATAAATGTTTAGTATAAATTTTTAACTCTATGTGAATGTTTTTATAGCATCAAACTGTAGTATACATTATTAACTGTTATATTTTCTTTATATATCAACTTCAAACTTTAAATATATGTTACTTATTATCAACCACATCTCCCGTGACAAGGTTCATAACTCCTAATACAATTTTTATCAGAATTGTCTCCCCGTGAACTTAGAATTTTTTACTGCAACTGTGTTACTTGTTTAGGTCTTATTTTCAATTATTATACCTCACTTGAATTTCCCTATGCTAAAGCCCTATACCGGAGCGGGTGATATTTTTTTCGATCACATGGTAATATTACCCGCTATCTAGAGGAGACCACTTATTAACGATTAGTAGCCGTAAATTGCCGTGACCGTGGCGTAGTGGTTAGCATGTCTGACTTCGAATCCGGAGATCGCGGGTTCGAATCCCGGTCGCGGCAGGGTATATTATTGATATAATTCAGTTTTTTTACTATACTGATTGTTTTCTTTACTGTGTGGTTATTTTGTGTTGTTCAATAAATATTTACATGTTACAGTTTTGTTCGGTATAATAAAACAAATAACACATGGCAGTGAGGGTGACAGTTCAGATTATCAACCCTTGAAAAATAATATCATCCTCGGCTAGCGCCGTATTATCGTGATGTCATTATGTCGACCATTTTATGATGTGTTTGTAGCCTACTCATACCATACTTATACAGGTAGGCGGAGCTCCCTCGCCTGTTGGAAAATTAATTCTCTCAAGTATCGATGTAAAGACCTTGCCGTAGAATTTACAATTTTACATGACTATGTCATTCAAATGTCACTTAAACTTAAACATCCTGGAGGATTTAAAAGATTGGAAAGTACACGGTTCAATAAAATCTATTCATAAAGATAAACTACTCATGGATGATAGGAACGGACAAACTAAATATATGAAATACACTCGCTGACGGGATGAACTATTATGGCAAGATGGACATGCCACATGGACGGTTTTCCGAAAATATAGTCTGGAAATTACTTGGATTGCTTCTATGAGAAAGATCGTTTGAAAGTCAGATTCATTATTTATACCTAATGCATTGCTTGGCTTGAATTAAACATAATCAACCTTTGTATTAATTGCATAATGACTGGATAATTCGTCACACAGTCACAGAATGGATACAAAAGTTTTGCTGCGTAATTGAATGCTTGATCGGTAATCGTCAGAATTTGGCTCATTGATTTAGCGTATTGTAAGTAAAAAATTTGTAATTTATATGACAAACCTTGTTTATAACGTAATTTTATTTAGTACTGACCATTAACTTGGTTTATTTCCTCATTCATGCCTAGACTACAAAGAAAAACAGTTTCGAACCGATGAAAAAAAATGGCGGACATAATTTATGAACAAGCATCGTTCAGTGCACATGTCCCCAATCGTCCAATACGAAAATAATATATCATTTTTGGATCAAATACGGGAATATATTGGACGGTCACGTGGTACAAATGCAGATTGTTGATTGGTTAGATTTTCATAGATATATAATAAGTTATAATATTTGCACCTTATTCTAGGATATTCATTATAACGTGATATTCATGTACTGATATTTCGTCATGTACTTGTATATTTTACT
The DNA here is from genome assembly GCA_025267735.1 of Mactra quadrangularis. NCBI lineage: Eukaryota > Metazoa > Mollusca > Bivalvia > Venerida > Mactridae > Mactra > Mactra quadrangularis. The sequence goes on from CM046309.1 coordinate 3,137,479, forward strand.
GTGAGTTTACTGTACAAGTTGTATAATATACGAGGGTTGATAAAAAATAAACCTGATTGTTTGAACCTTAAGCTGCATTGCGAGATAAAATAAATAAAAATGCATGTAAAAGTTTGGGGAGTTCATCTGCAATAGAATACTGAAAACGGTACTGAAAAATATTAACAAACAATAAAGATATAGTAATTTAAGTGAGTATGTCTTAAGTCACGGAGCACGGTAAATCAACACTGGTAACGTCGTTGACGTTGCGTTTTATCACATCATCTTCTTCGCTTCCTTACTGCCGATTGTGACTTTGTTTTGGGGATGAATGACTATCACCAGGTTTCATCTGTTGTTCTGATACGTCTACGGAAATAATCCCTTTCCTTGATTCACCATAGAAGACAGACTCGTGGCGGACCAACTCAGTGTCTTTTAAAAGGAGTGGGAACGAGTGCGCGTGCACCTGTTGTCAATAAATAAGTTTGATTAAAGTAAATTTGACTTTATGAGCTAAAAACATTGAAATGAATAACATATAAGATAATCATATAAAATAAATATCATTTATTGATAATATTTAGTTGAATAATTAGAATTTAACATAAACTGAAATTGTCTCATTATAAAAAAAAATGTTATATTTTTACATGGTCATTATGATTACTAAATATATCGAATGACGATAAGAAAACTGTGTACAAAATAATTTTCATTTTGAATCCCTTGCAAGAAAATTCTGTATGATACCATAGCTCAAAACAACTTTGCCATTAACTCCTGAATAGATTAACTCCCGAACGGACAACTGTCTGTCATTTGCCAGTGTGTGTGGCCACTGACGTTATCAACGTCGTTGTGCTTTATCTTCTTTCTCCCTATTCCTTCTTTGATGATGGCGTCAATATTTACTTCTCCAAAACGCCTGTGGCAATTATAAACGACTTTTCTGCTATCTCCATGCTTCCCGAGTTTAGTTCAAATTCTTTACAAGTTCTCGAGAGAGGTTTGCCTTTATGCCGTAAAAGCTTAATAAGTGTCCTTATTTCAAGCTTTTTCGTGAGCGCCATTTTTACGTAAGGTAGGTTTTATTGTGCCAACATTATTGAAACTGAGGTTGTTATAATATGCGCTGATCAAATGACGTCAAGTTTTGAAAATACGTCAATAAATGAAGACGCGACGTTTTCCCAGATTTTAATGTACGCTGCCTTTTTTAAACAATACAAAGCTTCTTTGAACAATTGATAAAACATCAAAAAATTTGCTGCGCCGTGGCAGCAGTACCATCGTTTTTGGAAACGTAATTTTGAAGAAAAATGTAACCGTTTTTATAGAAATTTTATATCAACATTTTGTGTATACATTATTAATTTTTATTGATGTACAGAAATGTTCATTTGAAGTAATACTTATTATCTGAGAGTAAAAGTCCGGTTTATTTTTATCAACCCTAGTATACATGCGATACCTCTGGTCTCTTAGTACATATTTGCTATCTACTTTGTTTTAAACTGTCATTGTACTGTATACTGTATGTTATTTGTGTATGGGCCAGAGGTCTAGTCTCTCGAATAAATGTTTATCATGGGACTAGAAAAAAACTTTAACTTCTTTTAAAAATTGCCTAGAATCTCATTTAAGAGTAAAATTCTGTATTACTAACAAGATATACATGTACAAGTTCGTGTATATGATACCAGATTAATAGGTTAATCATCGTCGGCAACCACAGTACTTTCTTCCGTTACGCTCCATACGGCTAGTTTTCCGCAGTGGTTTTCTTGCAATGAAGCAATGAAAACTGCCACATTAATTATTCATGATTGTGAGATTTTCCTAACCAAATGGCCTACGGTACATGACGAAGCATGGCGGAGTAAGGTGTGGTGGGATAACCGACAATGGTGGTAACTTTGAACTAGTCTCAAATTCTAATGACATACATGTACATGATAATTCGCAATATTCTGCTGAACAAAAATTTAGAACTCTTGTGGATTATGTCCCCTTTATAATGTATTAAAGCTTATTAACAAACATTTCCACTGATCTGAGAATGTGTTTTAATTAACTCAACAACCAATAACTCAGTGGAGACAGAATTGCATATTATAGCTGATAATAGTGTTCGCAATACATAGTATGAACAATGTTTGTACAGAGAATTTAACCTCAATCATGTTATCTATCAAATTTTCATGTATTGTTGAAAAGTATTAAAATGGCGCTCAATACATATTCGGAAGTTGACGTAGATCTATATTTAGAACTAAAAACAACTCCGATGTTTGTAAATGTTAAAAAACAATGTCTTCGTCATTTAATATAAAAGACGGGGATAAACAAACTTGTCATGATTTCAAACGGAAATTAATGTAGTGCCGGTTTAATATTTTTAGAAAATATATTTGTTTTTTGTTTGTTTGTTGGGTTTTAACGCCGTAGCAACACATTATAAAGGTCATATAACGGCGGTCAGTCAACCTACTCACTCCTCTTGAAAAGGCTAAATCTCCGGATTTAGCTGTTAACCAACTACTAAGTGCATACTTTCGTCAGTGACTGACAACTGTCCTACATAATTAAAAATCATTGGTAGGCAGGAGAATGGCCGTAGAAATAATTTCATGACCTAGCTCCACGGGAATCGAACCAACGACCCCTTGATCAGTAGACTTGCGTGCTACCAACTGAGATAGCCGGGCGGCACGACACTATATTTAATTATACTCTTAACGAAACGTTTAAGTATACATGTATATTTGGGCTCATATCTAAGTAAAAGTTTGTTCGATATTTATAAATTTTCAACGAATATAGTTTAAAGATGGAACAACATTATCATTATTATTTCATAACATAGAACAAAGGATTTAAAAAATACTTACAAAAACATCAGAGTGTGAGAAAGTCAAAGTAACAAAATGAGGATTGCGATCTGCGTGGCTTGGTGAATGATGTAAACGATACATTCGGGTAGATGTGTCCACCATTCTCTCTCTGATAACGTATGTGACCTCCATGGCGTTAAGAATCGCTAGGCATCGCGTTCTTATGGATCCCACATACTGAGGTAAGTGGTTTAGACGTATACCTGCCCACTCGCGTACAATTCTTCCGCAAAGCTCAGCTAGGGGTTGGGCTGCAACACCACGGCGTACATGGCAGTTCAATTCATTGCATACGTGTTATTTTATGTTCAGCTAGAGGTTTCAGCGTTATGCACAGCAGCGTGATTTTGTTGTCGTGTAACAATTCTGTTATCGTTCTTGCTGTGTGTGCTGGGGCGCCATCTATTTTAACAACATAATAGCTAATTTTAGCTGTTCTGTCGTTAGCCATTCCATTTTGTGTTTTTTGGATGTGTGGGTCGTAATACTGTCCACAGCGACAATGTGAAATTTTGATTCACGATTTCCTCGTGCATTTAATGAACTTCATCTATCGCAGTTCAACGCACCGGTCAGATTGCTTTCAAAAAAGTGAACGCAGTAATAATTAATGTATAGTCATTAGCAGATGTACAAAATTTTGTTAAAATACTTGTTAATAAAAAAGTTATACGCAATTGAAATATGAATACTTATAAAATTTGTTTAGTGTATACACAACTAGTATATTTGTATTATGATTTAATTTATTTATTAAGTTATATTATGGTTTGATTATGAACTATGAAAAAATACAAGATACATACATTGTTTTATTGAATGTACATAATATTATAGAGAGAGAAATGGGAAAATTGTATAACGTTAAGCAGGTATTTGTCCCGATTTCACATATTTCGGTAGGAAATCTCTCATGTACTTGAACTGGCGTCAATATAATTTAATAATCTTATCGGAAATACTGGCTGGAATTATATCTTTATATCCTTTAACATCATTCAATATCAATTGAACAAGACAGATTTGTAATTCTATCCTGGTAAATCTGTTAAATAATTTAGAGCGAATCTTTGATTGCTGATTTATCATACTGTTGTGATGAATGCCTATTCATGCATTCCGTGCGTATTATTATAATTATCAATGATCCTGATATATTAATATATATAAAATGAATAAATGTCTTAAAAACATATCATTAAACATTCAGGTAAAATATAGGCAGGATAAAGATTTTATTCACTCTCATTAGAGAGGCCAGTCTGGTAGAAAAGGGAGAGTAATATTACTAACAATAAGAAATGCCAGTCCGATATCAAATATAGCATTTATTTCTTCTAATATTGCATAAAATGTTTTTATAAATTTAGTTGTATATTCTTAGGCATGTCCGTTAGTGTAAAGGAAGAAGAATCTTACTTACACTTTAAAATGCCAGACCGGTATCAAATGATAGCATTCATTTCTCCTTATATGAAATAAATTGTTTTGAAACATTTTATCATTTATTCTTTACTTTTTATCTAGCCATTTCATCCGTAAAATATCCCCAGTTTCGTAGTGTTAAGATTTTGTAAGAAGATATTAAGGCAGGTCGTGTAGTAAAAAGGTAGAACAATCTTTTCATCGCTGAAAAGGCCAGTCCGGTATTGAACAGTTAATAAATTTGTTATCATTACTGAGAATGTGTTACTAAATTCTTTCCTACGAAGCGTGATAACTTAAATAATGCAACATGGAGGCGCGATAATAAGTTAGATGTTCGTCAATGTACACCCCTTTATTTTTCAGTCGCAATTTCCATTTGTATAAAGGTCCGATTTGAAAGGAAATTTAGTAATATCAGTTGTTTTATGGTTTAAGTATTCAACTATGAGTTCATTATTCTCACTATCTTAAGTGATTGCTCAATACCTATTTGACATATTGACCACACAACTGTGTGCAAGTTTTGTGACAATGTCATCTGTAAATTGATTCTAAGACACCGGAAATACGAAAACACAATCTCTAAGATTGATTCAATGCTCGTAATAGTGTTTTGATTTTGAATTTCTAGTTCATATTCTCTTATTGTCAATAGGCTGATACACTCGGGTTGTTTTTCATTTTCTGATTTAATTGATGCAGTCTTATTGTAAATGGCAGAAGAAAGTATTTTTGCAACAGACTGGACCATTGCCGTAAGACTGGTGTTTACATGTTCTAAAAGTGCAGACGTAAGCAGTCGCTTACTTGAGATACTAACGACTTAAGTGTCAACAATTGAAATTTCTGTTTTATCTAGGTTGCAGATGCATAGATTGGTTATCCGACACCTCTACTCGGATAATTTGACTTTTAACATAGATTAAGTCATTTTGCCGCTAGAACCTGTGACTACTGTTACAAAGCGCCTATTGAAATGATTTGGTACTAGGTGGTGTGCTAACGATACATAATATGTTTAATATAATAACAAATAACACAGTGAACACAGGTAAACCGGAAGGTCTTTGGCCATTGCTCCCTATACATACAAATAACAAATGAAGTGCAGTATACTCAAGTTAATTATTTTGTAATTACGACACAGAAAGAGTCACGCAAGTAATGGACGTTTGCCTTCAACAGTTGAACACACATTTAGTCAAGAAAAAGAATAAGAGAAATGCAGTATTACCTTTATTTCATTTAATGTTCTAATTGATATGATATCCAGCAAACACATTTATCCAAAATGTCACCTGTTAAACAGTCTTTGCATTCCTTTTAAAAACAAACTAGAAATAGTAAGATTTTTATTTTGATATATTTCCAAATTTGGACTTAAAAAGTAGTCGTGTCTATCGAGTAATCAGTAGACTGACGAGTACTTGGTTTCTTTTTGCAACAAACAGTCATCTTTGTGTAAATTCTCCTATTGCAAAGAAAGCTTAGAGCGATGAACAGACCTTGTAAAGTATTAAATATTATAAACAAATACCAAAGTATATTGCTGCCACTGAAGTTAGCAATAAATGCAAACAACCATGTTAAACCCATAATACACGATAGTTTAAGATGTATGAAAAACATACATGAAGTTGAATCTTTTCTAGCTTGTGAACCTTGCCTCTTTGTGTTTGTTATGAAGAACACTATTACAATGAAAGCTATACAATCAAATAATTTAAATATTGCTAGAGGACCCATAAAGAATAATCATAGTCCTTTCTGTGAAGATATCCAACAAACGACTTTGCCATATTGTGCCTTTAAACTATTAAGTGAATTATCAACAAAACCAAATCTAGAATTATCGCTGCACATACAATAGCAAGAAGCGTTAACGAAGCATACATACTATACAAAAAGAATAATTTAGATTTTGTACCGCTTAGATTCCTATTTTTTGTTGTGTAAGCAAATGTCAATAAAAGGTCAAATGCAATAATATTCATCCAAGTGAAAACGGCTAAAAACATAAAGTGCATCAAGATATCAGGATTGCAAACAGTGGACATAGCACAACATTATTCTAAGCACTTGGCGACACAAGAAATGATAATTGTGCAAGTATCATAGATAAACATGAACATACAAGATTATTACCGGGAATGTTTAAACGTTCTTTAAAAGTAAGATAAACTATAACTGTGAATATTAAAGACGCGTTTGATATTATAAGTCCAGTGAGAGATAATTATTTCTCAAACTGATTGCTTGCTTGTAATTGTCTCTCATGAAGAGACGAGACTTTTGAAGGTTTACCTACAAAGATATCCGATCCATTTCTTATATATTCTGTATCATTATATAAACTCTGTCTAAATATAACATGATTTGTATCATTAAGAAAGTCGAATTCTTGTTCCTTTATTTTACTTAAAACACACTCATTTAACAGAAGTGTACTATTTCCATTACTGAAACCATTTGAGTTTTTAACACATCTTCCATACGATGGCTGTGTATGATGTGGACATATGATATCCCTGCATATGTCAGATATGGGATCGCACATCTGATTGCTGAGACATTCTTTAAATGGCATCTCTGATGAAGAAAAGTAAGCAAAAATGTATTCATGTACTATTCTATTTTCATTAAAATCTACCAATAACCTATATGAATATATAAATGGCATTTCTTCATCAGCTGATTTATCATAAGAGGTAATGTTAGATTCTCACAAAAGTCGTTCTTCATAACCATTGCACTGGGCGCAGTAGATGTTTTTGAATGCTAGATAACCGTCATCAGCATAAATAATTCTTATGTTTTCTTGTTTACATTTGTCAATTATTTCATCGTCAACCATATTTATTGTTTCACAATCGGAGATAATTTTCCCATGATGTAAGTCACACGAGGAACAATGTCTTCAGGATCCGATAGTTGTAATGTACATGTGTCGGAAATAGAAACAGTGCAACATAAATGAGTGTGAAAAAACCGAAGATAAAATATATATATAAATATAAACTTTATTTCCTCCAATATTTGAAGAGTAACAAAGAACATACATGTACATGTCAGAAATATAACATATATACATAAATTACATTGAACAATAAACATATATACATAAATTACATTGAACAATAGTTTTACTTGCAATCCCCCGTGGTTGATTGCCTAACTTCGAAACGAAACAAGTTAGACAATCTACAGGGGAAGACAGGTTTTAATAATTCATATTAACTCACAATAGCCAGAGTGAATGAACCAATGTATAAACATGATATACACTATTTATACGTATATGTTTACTTTTAAATGCACATGTTTTGCATAATTAATGCAAGGTTAAAGTTTATACTTTTGTCTAAAGTATCATTTTTTAATGCAGAACACAAGAGAGATACACACTGAGCACTTGGCGAATGTTTGATAAGTTCAATGTATGAACTAATTCCACAAGAGTTTATAAACTCATTCCACAACTTAACGCGCAATTGTGAATTCTTAGTACAGAAACAAAGTTTGTGTATAATTATTTGATTAACTTCCAAAGAGCATTTTGAACAAATTTGTCGAAAATCATCGTCATACAATGACCCGATAATTGCACAAAGCGTTTTACAGGTAAATAAGTACTGAGGATTAGACTTCGCCAGAGGCCAAATAATGCATGGTAGGTTATCACGTAAATAAGTCTGTGATAAATAAGATAGAGAACTATCGTCACATAAACGTTCAAAAGACCCACGTTTAACGGGTTTTATAACATTAACATGTAATATTTGTTTCCACGTTGCTTTAGATGGAAAATTTCCAGTTGTAACATACTGTTCGAAAAAATAGTCCATATTATATTTCTTTAAAATTCTGTTAGCTTCCGGTATAAAGCCATTACGTTGATTGTCAAAACTTGAAAATCGAATAATTCTATCATTAAATATTGTTTTAGCCAAATATATGTTTGGAAGTCTACATAATTGACCAAAAAACTGTAATTTCCTGTAATCTATCATTGTTTCTATTGGCGTCATATCAATAGCACATAGTGAAAAATCAGTTGAAGTATAACGTTTCAATGATTGCATGTATTTAATACAGAACCTATGAGTTCTCTCGAGAGTAAGTAGTTGGGATGATGAAATATTTCCCCACAGCTCACAACCGTACAGGCCTTTAGGTAACACAACTGAATTATAAATAGTTCTCGAAGATAGAGGATTAATACCATCTGGGTAGATACCACTATTACAAATATTTAGGAACGATCCTCTAATTTTAATACAAGCTTTGCTCACTACGCTACTTGTTGACAAGAAAGAATCACATAATATTCCAAGATGTGTATAATCTTTGGCCGTATTAATTGTTTTATTTCCAATATAAAACTGTCAGTTATGATCAATAGAACCATGTTCATTGAATACAACAATAGAACATTTTTCAGCGTTGTAATAATAGCGCCAACGTTTTGCATACGTGTCACATATACTTAACATTTCATCTATACCCTTTTTTGAAAATAAAATTAACACCATGTCATCAGCAACAGTAGGGGAAGATAACTGAGTGTTGTACATACAAAATTCAAATTTACATTTCTCTAGTTCTTTGATAAGTCCGTTTATAAATAGTAGATAGTGTAACGGTGAACTTTTACCACCCTGCCTGGTACCTTGTAAAATATTAAACCATTCAGAATATATACCATCGAATTTTACACAACTAGTTATATTTGTATACATTTCATGTATGGCTATAAGGGAGGTTGTATCAATTGAAGTTTCGGTCATAAGTTTGTAGAATAGCCCATTATGCCATACAGTATCAAAGGCTTTACGCCCGTCCATAAAACATACATATAATTTGGAATTGTTTTCTTGTGAAAAAGAAACACTTTCTCTAAGAATAAATGATGTCATCATACATCCAAGTTTGTCTTGAAACCCCCCTTGTTGTTGATTTATTTCACACAATATAGAATTTTTGCACCTTTCTAACACAATTGTTTCAAAAAGTTTAAGTAATGTTGAAGTTAACGAGATGGCACGGTAACTGTCAGGGTTATCTTCCCTTTTATTGTTACCTTTATACAGAGTTGTGATGACTCCACGTTTCATATTGTTCGGAACATGGCCTGTTCTCAACATACAAGTATATAAGTTTGCTAAGATTGGCGATAACACATCTTTAGCATGAATTAAATGTTCATAATGAATATTATCAACACCACTAGCTTTACCTAGCGGCAATTTTGAAATTTCAGAATTAACAACACTAGGGTGTACAATAGCGTGAATATCAGGTACTAATGAATCCATGGTATTTAAAATTGTTAAATTAACATGTTGTTTCCAATTTTCATCAAATTCTTCGTCCACTGAAGGAGAATACAGTTCTTTGAAATAACAACCCCAACCATGTGCTATTTGCTGTCGATCTCTCAAGACAGTACCATTTAAGTTAATGCAAGCTCCACACAATGAGTTCGAGTTACGTCTCTTGTTTACTAATTTCCAAAACTTTTGAGAATCAATTTCCGAGGTCTGATCAATTTCATCGTTTAATTTTCTCATGTATAAATTGACATATTTTCTATGAAGCCGACGAAAGTCACATTTGGCTTTTTGTAATTCTTATACGAATCGTGCATTATACCACGGGGTCTCCCGTTAGAACACCATGTCGTTCTTAAAGTTTTCATTGATTTATGAGCGGCCTTTAATTCATCATTTCAATATGGCTTCAAGTATTTCATAAACTTGACAATAGGAAACGCTTTAAGTGAATATGAAGTGATTTTGTTACACAATACCCCATAAGCAATATCTATATCTTCAATACCAAGAGAACATGACATAATTTGCACTAGTTCACTATCATTCGTGAGGTAAGAGTTATATTGAGATACATTGTTAGGATTAATTTTTTTCCAATTAATGGAATCATGTTTAACCTAACCTAACCGCACCTAACCTAGCTTTCCCGGACCATTGTCTACAATCAGCACTCACCTACCGTTAATGCCGGAATCATATCCACACTGTATAGATCTACCTTGCCTAGCAACATTTTGTCATGTTTTCACGAAAGGGTGGGATACTTGAATATTTTCTGTGATTAACTGCTTGATTATCAAATTGACTGTGATACCTGATCATTTCATGTGATAAATTTTGTGTCTATTAACTAAACTGTGATACTTTTTTAACATTACTGTAATTAATTTTGAAATACTGTCTTGTGCATTTTATACATCTATAATCTATATTCAATTATCTGAAATAATAAGTCTTATGTTCTTTTTTCGTTGTATTGGTCTAAATCATTTTTTATCTTATTTTTGTTTTATCATCGCCTCTCTATCTCACGCTCCAAACACATAGGGACCACAATGGAAATTAAGGGCTTGCCTTTTTTGTGCTATCCCTGGTGTTAGTGTGCTTGTCATAGCTTATTACTTGTAACATGTACTTCCTGTTTTATTTTTCTGGTTACGGTAATGAAATATTGCAAACATATTGATTTATGATTTTTTATATCATATTTAGTTTGTGTATCAAGCGATATTATACAAATAATATATTATGTAAATATCATAAAATGAATTTTGTTATGTCACTGTTATGTTACTAATACATTGGTGTAAAAGTAACTCAACTTTCAATACTTAGATCCCCTTTTCTTTGTCCTTTTTTAGAATAAAAGTTATAAAACATAGTTGGAAGGGTTGACATTCAAACCTTTATCACTTGAAATTGAACGTAATCTTATAAATCATGTAATAAAAACTGTGGCCAAATGCGCAATGAACAATTAAGGAAGTTTAGTTATTTTATATTTCTACTTACTTACCATATCGTATTTAAGCATTATGCACATTATTAATAAACAGACAAACGCATTTAAAACTCAATACTAGTTGTCTTGTTTATTCTACAACATTACAATATACTACGTCCATATAGTTGTTTTAAATCCAGTTGTAAAAATATTGCAAATGGTTTTACCACATCATTATGAATCAACATTATGTAAATATAAATTTGGTGACACTCCAATACAGAAAGATTTGAAAACCAACCTTATTTGTCGACTGACGTAAAAGTACACGCAGCCGTCATGTTAACGACGTCATGGTTACGAAATTAGCAATAATGACGTCAAAAAAGTGTTGATCCGAATCGGAAATATCTTCAAGTTTATAAGGTACTAAAATTTATATGCAAATCTAAAAAAGTCAGAAGTGATTTATATGAATTCTACAATATTGGTTCGAATTGTTTCTTTCATTCCTGGAAAGTTGTCACTTGTTGTGTTTAAAATTGTGACAATATGTAGAACAAGATAGCGTTTCTTGAAACATAAACAGCAGAACTCTCGTTGTAAGAAATCTATCTTAAAATGGTGCGATTTGTATTAGTAAACCGTACATGAAAATCTAATTTTCATAAGACGATCATAAAAAACTATATCCTAATGTCCAGGTACAAACTAATTGAGAAATCGTGCACTAAAGATGCATAAATATATTGTAAGATTTTATTTTCTTGAAACCTTTTAAAAGTCGTCTTATCTTAAATGAGTTAACAGGGTTTTATGTCCTCTTAATTGATTGATGTACAAATAGCGGATACTTTAGTATTAATTTATGAAAGTTTATATAACCAAGAGATCTACGACCTGTACCGTGCACCAGCTACTTGACGTACAGAAATAAACTATTTACAATACAATAAAACAATAAACATATCTACAACAACACAAGGAGTGATGCTATATCAAACAATATCATGCATCATTATTAACGATGATAACTATCAAGCATAAACAAAATATACATATACATGTACTTAAGCAACCAGAAAATCCAAAGAAGGACGAGCGATCAGAGTTTACCGCCTCTGTCGCCGAGCTTTCCAAAATAATATATGTTGGAAAAGAAAATATAAGTGGATGGGAGCAAACATACATGAAACTAAACTATCTGCAGAAGCCGAGCTGACAGCTCGTCATTAATAACCAGTGGGCGGGCGATCAACATAAAACGTCCCCGTCTCAAAGGCAATTAACTACAATGAGGTGGACGCCGTTATACAAATGACCAAAAGTGGATCATTTTTGTCGCTTAGCTTTTGACAATATAATCGATTACCATAATAATACATATAGATTGGGTGGGATGTATAAATTTCACCGGCTACCACAAGATTGTCTAAAATAATCAGGTTATATCCAATTGTCAATCTCTGCTCTAGTCTCCCCGACACAAAATCATTAAACCACCAACTAAAATCAACAGTGTCACCAGCTTCAACACAAATATGCATATATGCCATAGACGTTTCAAGAGATTGCCTCGTCCCTTTCGTATCCTCAGGACACAGAGATGATTTTAAATGCTATACTTGAAAACAAGTCTGAAATTAAATCTGTGAAAGTTAAAATCAGAGATATGAAGTCTGAAATATCTGATGTTAAATCAAATTTGCAAGTGTTGTCTGATGAAATGAGCACTCTAAGGTCAGATGTTAGTGCGCTTAAATCTAGTCAGTCAGAGACCGGACATAGAATACAAGTAATGGAAGAAAATATAGAAAAACTACATCATGATTCAGAGCAGGTTAATGCAGATTTAATTGAACTATCATTGAGTAGTGACAAAAGTTATGACATGTTTCGTACAGTTGAAACACAGCTGCAAATAATTGAATCTGACAGATTGAAATCATCTCTACGAATTTTTGGGTTGGACGAGATTGAAAATGAGCAGAAAGATCTTACTGCTGTTATGATAAAAAAAGTTCTTAGTGTAGCTGATCCATCTGATAATTTAAAAGACAGTGCTATATTAGAGTCTACACGTATTGGTAATAAGAAACCAGAAGTAGAAAGGATGGTCATTGCTAAGTTCAGAAAAGCAGACGACAAATTCAAACTTTTTAAGTATCGTGACAATCTACGAACCAAGGGAATACGTATTGCTAATGATCTTTCGTACATGCAACGACAGCAAATTAAAAGTTTGAATGCCAGAGGCTATGGTGGATATTTTAAAAATGAAAAATTGGTTACATACGCTAAAACAAAGTCCAGCAATGAATCCAGGAGTTTTATAAGAGCAAAACGTAATGTTGAATGGAATGATAATTCTAGCATGGAGCCGATGGAAATGACTGCTAACAGCACACAAAATATACATATGAATCCATAAGGGTATGGCCAAAGCCCACCACAACAGTCTTTAATGTTAAAATTTTTGACATGGAATGTAGAAGGTTTATATTCAAAAGTGTCCTCTAGTGATTTCATTAAAGAAATTCAAAACTATGATGTTATTAGTTTCCAGGAAACATGGACTGTCGTTCCTTACTCTCAGTGGATGTACAAGCTATAGTTTACAAGTTTACAAGTTTATTTAATACTGATCCAGGCCTCCAGCCCATAACATTTGTTAAACAGTACAGTGTTATACAACAATAATATTGTAATGACATATAGAAATACAAAACATTTTTACAATAAATATACATGTAATCTAAATCGTCAAGAAACTAAATAATTTTTACGTTTTTCAAAAGCATAGTATATGAACATGGCAACATTTCGAATAAGAAATTCGTTCTTACTTGACATTAAGTTATAAAATTTATGTACAGTTATATTATGAGTATACCAATGTAGGATATATTTGTCTCGTAAAACGTTGTAGACAGGACATAGTAGCACGAAATGAAATTCGTCTTCTATCCCTGTACTACATAGTTTGCATAGACGTAATTCCCTTGGTGTATTAGTTCGTCGTCCAACTTCAATTTCCAGCTCATGAACACCAGATCTTAATTTTGCATAGCATCGCCTAAATTTTCTTATAAAAATATAGTCTAGGTATGCTTCATGCTCAAACAAGGTTTTATACTCTCTGTAATGAGAAAGCTTATTATTGCGTGCTAGCTCTGAATACCATGATTGCAGATAATTGTCTATCAATTTTTGCTTAAATGAATTAATGAATGACGTTTTGTTTATAATTTCTTGATTGTCCCAGATATAGCCATAACCATTAGTTTGGAGTAAAGTTCTAACACTAGTTACCCAATTATTTTGCCCATGATAATCGAGATATTTTTGCATTAAGTAACATTTTTGAGCTAGTCTATTTTCAGGTAATTTAATTAGTCTTAGCCAATAACATATAACACGTTTCATTGCTTCAATATACAATGGGTAACGGCCAGTATCACCGAAGACAGCTGCGTTACAAGTATGTTGATTAACACACATGTAACGTTTACATGCATATCTATGTACAGTTTCAGTAGCATAACGTTCTTTAAACCCCCATAGTTCAGAAGAATTGGGGCTACTTTGGAATCAAACAATTTAAAAAATATTGACTTTGGTAATTGGCCACATTTGTACAATGAGTTTAATAATGTCAATAATACACGTTTGCCATTGACCGCTTGGTCCTCGGACATAATATTAAAGGATAAAGTTTGGCTAAATTTTACACCAACATATGTGAAGCCATTGACACAATCTAATATAGTACCATCATAATTCCATTTTTCATGCTTTGACAATCTACCACCCCGTTTAAATGCCATAACCTTTGTCTTTTGTCTGTTTACTATCAAACCCTTTTCATTACAGAATAATTTTAATAAATCAAGTTGCGACTGTAAACCTTTTACACTGTCAGAAATCAACGCAATATCGTCGGCAAACATTTGAATTAGGATTTCTACAATGTCAGGAAATAATTGGACACCCCGTATTCCACTGTTTTGTATAAGATCAGCTAATTCATTAATGAAGAATGTAAACAAAATAGGGGAAATCATACAACATTGTTTAAGCCCAACTGGGCAGTTAAAATACTCTGTTAGAGAACCATCATTTGTCCGTACACATGATTTTACAGAATTGTACATACTTTTAATTGAATTGAAAAGATTTCCCGATACCCCTGCATTTCTAAGAGTATGCCATAGTTTATCACGTTGCACAGAGTCAAATGCAGTTTTAAAATCTACAAAAGCTACATAAAGTTTCCCACCCTTTTTTGCCAGCTACTTAGATATAAGAGCTTGAAGTACGTATGCATTGTCAATTGTCGAGTATGAACTTCGAAAACCACTCTGTGCTTCGTTGATTTTCAAATACAAATTTGCGTAGAATGTCAAACGCCTATTAAGTATACTAGTGTAATTTTTTCCAAATATGTCAAGAAGTGAAATACCTCGATAGCTGGCGGCCTCGTTTGGATTAGACTTTTTATATATCGGAATATATATAGTTGTGATGCTAAACATTCAGTTAGAGGCGGTAGGCCTATGGGTGGGGTAACAGTGTTGATCAAAAACTCCATAAGTCATCTAGTTAATAAAATTTGTGATGGATTTAAATTTGGTGTAATACACAGAATAGACAAGTCATTGTTTAATATGAACAGAGATATTATATATATTTCAGTTTATTTACCTCCGGAAAATTCTGTGTTTTATCAGGATGTAAATGCTACAACCAAAAGTGTTTCGTGTTTTGAAAACACTCTTATTGAAAATGATCTTTTAGGTCATGAGCTGATAATATGCGGTGATTTTAATGCCCGTACTGGTATAGAAAATGATTTTACTGAAAGTGATGACTTTGTTCCAGACTTGAGCGAATTCAATGATGTACTTGATGGAAATGTTAACGTACCAAGGATATCATTAGATACTGTTGTAAACAAATTTGGTAAAGATTTGTTGCTTTTTTGTAAAACTTACTGTTGTTATATTGCAAATGGTCGCTTTGGAAGCGGTGAATTTACTTTTGTCAATCGTCAATCAAAATGGCTGCAGTGTAATTGACTACTTTGTTGTATCAACTAATATTCTAGCTAAAATTGAAAGCTGTAATGTTTTTTCATAGCATGAACGTAGTCATTTCCCAGTTGATATGTCAATACAAGTTAATGATATATCACCAAAGCTGGATGGTAATAAGGCTATTAAACAACAATTTGATATTAATAGCTCAAATAAGGATACTTACATTACATCCTTGTCAAATAGTTTATCTGATGTAAATTGTAATATGTTGTATCTTTTGTTAGACGATTTTAACTATTGAATTGACAGTATTGTAGAAAAATTTGAATCATTTATCATGAAAGCTGGCGATACTGTCAAGAAAAACATATTTAGCAAGAAACCTAATGTTAATAAAAGCTGGTTTGATTATGAATGCAGACAAAATAAAAAATCATGTAAATTGTTATTAAAGCAATATAGATCTAAACGTAGTGATACAACTTTACAAGAATATTTGCATCAAAAGCTAAATTATAAGCAATTATGTAAAACAAAACGTAAGGCATATGAAAAATACACAGTAAAAAATTTAGAGTACATCAGTACATAATCCTAAGCAATTTTGGCGGGAAATTAAACGTTTAACAGGTGAAACCAGACAATCGCCTAATATCACACTTGATGCGTGGTATGAACATTTAAGCTCTGTCTTCAAGCACAATATACCAGTTGCAACATTATCTGACAATAATACTAATACTATAAATCAAGAGGAATTTGATGATATAGAAGATCTTATTTTTAATTCACCTATTTCTGAGACTGAAATAAAGGATGTTATTAAATCTAGGTATAGATAGAAAGTATAGAACATGTTTTTATTGTAATAATTGCATAGAGGATGAATTTCATTTTCTTATGACATGTCCATTGTACAATATTCTTCGTTCTAAATATATTCCTCATGTTTACCTTAACAATCCAAATTAACTAGATTTTTACAGATTAATGTCATGTTCTGATACTGAAATTATACGTAATGTTGCCATGTTTATACATTATGCCTTAAAAGAGGGAAGTTCTTATCTTGAAAGGTATGAGTGATTGTTAGTAATTTTAATTACTTGTATGCTTTGTTAAGATATGTATATACACTATACCGTAATATAGGAAAATCTCTATCTTGAAATGTAATTGTCATTGTATACTTATTTAAATTACTTGCGTTATATGATTGAATATGTTTATACGCTTACCTTAAAAGAAGAAAATATCTAGCTGAGTATATGTAAATGATTGTACACATGTTTATTACTTGTATACTTTGTTTAAACATGAATATGCATTATACTTTAATCTTGATAAGTTTGGGTAATTCTATACTCAGGTAAATTACTGTTGTACTAGGTTTATATATATGGTAAATTACTTGTGTACTAGGTTTGAATATGTGGTAAATTACTTGTGCACTATGTTTAAATATGTGGTAAATTACTTGTGTACTATGTTTAAATATTTGGCAAATTACTTGTGTACTATGTTCAAATATTTGGTAAATTACTTGTGTACTATGTTCAAATATTTGGTAAATTACTTGTGTACTATGTTCAAATATTTGGTAAATTACTTATGTACTATGTATAAATATTTGGTAAATTACTTCTGTACTATGTTTAAATATTTGGTAAATTACTTCTGTACTATGTTCAAATATTTGGTAAATTACTTGTGTACTATGTATAAATATTCGGTAAATCACTTGCGTACTATGTTTATATATTTGGTAAATTACTTGCGCACTATGTTCAAATATTTGATAAATTACTTGTCTGTTCCGTGTACTATGTTCAAATATTTGGTAAATAACTTGTGAACTATGTTCAAATATTTGGTAAATTACTTTTGTACTACGTTCAAATATTTGGTAAATAACTTGTGAACTATGTTCAAATATTTGGTAAATTACTTGTGTACTATGTTCAAATATTTGGTAAATTACTTCTGTACTATGTATAAATATTTGGAAAATTACTTCTGTACTATGTTTAAATATTTGGTAAATTACTTCTGTACTATGTTTAAATATTTGGTAAATTGCTTCTGTACTATGTTCAAATATTTGGTAAATTACTTGTGTACTATGTTTATATATTTGGTAAATTACTTGCGCACTATGTTCAAATATTTGGTAAATTACTTGTCCGTTCCGTGTACTATGTTCAAATATTTGGTAAATAATTTGTGAACTTTGTTCAAATATTTGGTAAATTACTTGTTTACTATGTTTAAATATGTGGTAAATTACTTGTGCACTATGTTTAAATATTTGGTAAATTACTTGTGTACTATGTTTAAATATGTGGTAAATTATACAATTTACCTTAGAGATAATAGTATACTTATCTTAATCTTATTGTTAAAATGTTTCTCCATTAAACTGATATGTGTTGGTATGTATGTACTGTTATAATTATGTGAATGGACCGGTGGCCTTAATTATCGCAATAAAGTATAATGATAATAGGAACGCATTCCTCTGAGAGGTGTTAACTAATTCATAGAAATTTAATTTACAATGTTTATATTCACATCAATATATATTTTCTCATCGGATATTTCTTGACAATACATTATTATACTATTGTATTACTGTGTACATGGTACTAAAATGCGATAAACTATAAAATGCGCAATCAGAAAATAACATGGAAATATGGAGCAATATATCACTTTATGGTTCTAATTTTGTAATTTATGCCAAACCTTGAAAATTAACGGCTGATTTTTTGCTTAGGCGTAGCCCTTGCTAAAAACAGAGTGAACCAGTCGTTCGAGCAGACGATGTGTTTCCGCCCTTAGAATCTAAATTTGCCCGTATACCGCCAACAGGGCGCTGCCATATTGGTATAATAATAAACATTTGTAGCAAACGACAGTAGCCTGTTCAATTTCCTTAAACGTTACAAAACGTTCCGTAACGATACATTCGGAACTCCTCGGCCATTCGAATAATCTCGGACATTTTAGACGCTATTTTGAAACTACCGTTGTTGAAGTAAACAATTTTATGATCGTTTAGGCAATGAGTGATGTTTCGCTTTTAGTCCGTAAATTTTGAAACATCACTCATTGCCTTAACGATCGCATATTTGTTTATTAGATTAGATTATTCGCAGCGAATGGCCGAGGAGTTCCAAATGTATCGTTACGGAACGTTCTGTAACGTTTATTGTAATTGAACAGGCTACAGGTTTATAAGTTTTTACAAGTTTACAAGTTTATTCATATTAACACCGGAAGGTCTTAGACCCAAGCGGCAAATACAAATTTATATGTTTCGATAGTCTGCCATTTTAATACAGGGCGCTGCCATTTTCGTGTATATTTTTTCCCGATAATATATCTAATTTACAAGTTTTAATGTAAAATTATAACGCCTATTAAGGTTTAAATCTACCAGTAGAGTAACCTCAAGTAGAATTAAGGTTCAAGTAAAGTCTTGATTCGCATTAATAATTGTAAAATAAAAAATGCTCTTATTCTGTCGTACTGTCATCAAGAGCAGTGTTCTATACATCAAAATGTTTCATAAGAAACATACAAAGTGATACTGGCAATTAATTCAGATGAATACTTTTAACAAAAGATGTATTTGTGAAATTGATGCTGTAAAAATGAAAATACTAAAAGACATTCAATTCTTTTTATAAACTAATTAAACATTAAATCATTTACAGAACATTATAGTTCGTATTCCAATGAAGGTACTCCAAAATATATCATCCCAATAAATGTAAAAACAGAACTACGGTGTATGAAAAAAACTTTGACAGATGCAAGTTGTTGTGTATTTATATTCTACCAATCACGTTATACTACTGTTAAACGTGCTGATTAGCCACACCTTCAGTATAGAATTTGTAACATGTACTCTGGTCATTTATATAGTATTAAACTAGCCACTATAGCATACAGTATTCTCTTATTATAAGAACCCAAGACTGGCGACGAGGATTTTCAAGTGATATTATATTTCGGAAGCTTTACCTAATAACATTTAACTTTATTACGTGTAAACTTTGGATATAAATCATGGCATCATTTATTGGGAATGTGTGTGCATATGACAGTAATGTAGAATCATGGTCATCGTACCAGGAACGCATTGAACAGTTTTTCATTGTGGATGTCATTACTGATGAAAAGAAGGTGGCTGGACTTTTGACTATACTTGGGGGAAAAACGTACGGACTTTTGAGAAACCTATGTGCACCGAGAAAACCTTCGGACTTGACCTATGAGGATTTATGTGGACATTTAAATTCACAGTTTTGTCCTAAACCACTAGTGATAGCTGAACGTTTTTGATTTCATTGAAGAATTCAAGTGGTGGGAGAGAATGTTCAAGATTTCTTGGCTGCTTTAAGGAAGTTATCTGAACATTGTCAGTTCCAAGCAAGTCTGGAAGATTCCTTACGTGACAGATTTGTTTGTGGTCTTCGTGAAGGGTCCATACAAAGGAAGTTGTTGTCGACAGTTGATTTGACCCTTCAACTGTCAATCTTGCAACAGCCATGGAGACAGCAACGAAAGATGCAGCGGAACTGCAGCAGGGGTAGCTGTCAACCGAGTTGAAAACAAAGGGTCAAAAGGAAAATCTCGTGGTAAAAAGACCGAGAGGAAATCATGTATTCAAATCATGTGACAGATACGTGCAGATTTAAAGATGCTGTGTGTTTCAACTGCCACACTAAGGGACATATAAAAAAGGTGTGCTCCAAGGTCGTAAAGACAGTAAACAATGATGAAGGGGTAATGATTGTTAACACAGTCAAAAAGGTTAACAAGGGAAAATTATGGCATCACCTATAATTAACAGTAAACAGGTAGCAATGGAGGTAGATACTGGTTCAGCAGTGTCGCTGATGTCTAGCGATGATATCCAACATACTTTCTGACATAGGAAGTTGAATCCGGCAGATTCAATCCTGAAAACGTATTCTGGAGAGATTATTCAACAGGACGGAACACTTAATGTAAATGTTTGTTACAACGGACAATCAAAGACATTGAAACTTTGTATTGTGAAAGGTAACGGGCCAGCACTTTTTGGCAGAGACTGGCTAAGTCACATATGGCTTCACTGGGATAAGATTGTGTCTGTAAATTCTGTGACAGGATGAAGGTTCGTTTGAACAAGGTATTGTCAAGCTATAAATCTGTGTTTGAAGATGGTAATGGTTGTGTTAAAGATGTTAAAGCCAAATTGATCTTGAAGGAAATTGCGAGCCCCACGTTTCTAAAAGAATAAGGTCAAAAATCGAAAAGGAGATAGACAACTTGGAATCACAGGGGATTATTTCCAAGGTTAATTGTAGTCAATGGGCTAGGCCCATTGTTCCTGTAGTGGAATCAAACGGTGATGTTAGGATATGCGGAGATTTTAAAGTGTCAGAGAATACGCTGTTAAACACTTCCCAAGATTGACGATATTTTTGCTAATCTGTCAAATGGGCAAAAATACAGCAAGTTGGATCTAAGACAAGCATACCTATAGATGGAAGTCCAACAGGAAAGTAAGGAATTGTTGACAATTACCACTCATAGGGGATTATATAGGTACAAAATACTATTGTATGGAATTGCTTCTGTACGTAGTATATGGCAGCGTACCATGGACATGATACTTCAAGGACTGCCTGGAGTGCAATGTATTCTTTCAAGTGGTCTAAAGAATGTCAAAACGCATTCGAAAATTCTAAGACATTATTAACATCTAAACCTGTTCTTACTAATTACAATCCAGAACTTCCTGTTAGACTGGCAACCGATGCCTTGCTGTATGGTATTTCCGGCATATTATCTCATGTTATGTTTGATGGCTCCGAGAAGCCATTGCGTTTGCATAAAGGTCTTTGTCTAAGGCAGAGCGCAATAATGCACAAATACAAAGGGAGGCTACCGCTATTTATTGGGCTGTCAAGAAATTCTATCAGTATATGTTTGGTAAGAAATTCACATTGGTTACTGACTGTCAGCCTCTGTTGTCAATATTTAGCCCAACCAAAGGTATACCAGCTACGACAGCTGCTCGTATACAACGTTATGCATTGTATTTATCTGGGTAAGAATATGATATTCAATACAAAAATACTAAAAATCTTACTAATGTTGACGGTTTATCGCGTTTACCTGCGCCGTCGAATGAAAATAGTAAGGAGAGTTCAATTGAGAACGTAATTTTTACATCTCAATTCGAACAGCTCCCTGTTACTAATCGTGAGATTAGTCGTGAAACAAAAAGAGAGAAAGTTTTATCTCGTGTATTCACCTGTGTTCAAAATTGTTGGAGTGTCAATGATAATGACCCGCTGCTAAAAGGCTATTATACACGTCGTAATGAGCTCTCTGTTCACTCTGGATGTTTAATGTGGGGAATAAGAGTAATAATACCCGTGAAACTTCGCGAGCGTGTCTTATATTTATTGCATGCTAGCCATCCAGGAATTGTCAAAATGAAAATGTTGGCACGTAGTTATGTCTGGTGGCCAGGTATTGATTCTGACATTGAACATATGGTCAAAAGATGTTCATCATGTCAAATGCAGTCTAAGTCGCCTGCTCAAGTTCACTTACACCCATGGGAATGGCCAACATCTAGTTGGGAACGAGTTCATGTTGATTTTGTAGGGCAATTTTTAGGTTTTATGTTCCTTGTAATTGTAAATGCTCACTCAAAGTGGCCTGAAGTTATTAAAAATCAACAACTGATAGCAATACAATTAATGAAATACGGAATTTATTTGCTAGGTATGGCATTTCTAGTCAAGTTGTTTCTGATAATGGTCCCCAATTCAGTTGTGAAGAATGGTCAAGGTTCATGAATTTGAATGGAATTTGTCATATTAGAACCGCAGTGGCCAAGCCATCAACAAATGGTTTAGTTGAAAGATTTAACGGTACTTTCAAGTCCGCTATGCGTGCAATGGGTAGTAATATGGATTTGAATTTGAAAATGAATGTTTTCTTGCTCGGATATCGAAACACTCCACATTGCACGACTAGAGAAACGCCTGCGAAATTATTTTTCGGTCGTTATTTGCGCACTACATTAGATTTAATTAAACTTGATATACAGAAACATGTCACTGACGCGCAAATGAAAAATGCATTCAATAAAAATAGTAAATGTCGAGAATTTGAGTTTAGACAGAACGTTTTAGTTAGAGATTATAGGCCGAATTCAAAACAAAAATAGATATTAGGATGTATTGTTTCTCGTGACGGACCGTTGTTATATAAAGTAGATATAGGTTACGGCATTACCTGGAAGAGACACGTGGATCAAATTCGTAGTACTGAAATTAAGTCAGGGTTTAATAATGACTCGCAAACAGTAATTGAACCCCAAATCCTCTCAGATGAAATCAGGATAGATTATGATCAAATTGATTCCAATAAAACTTCCACACTGCCGACAACTGACCAGTCTGTTTTTACAAAGTAATACCCCCTCTATCGTAAATTCTCAGTCACCTGCCAGAAGGTACCCATTAAGGGATAGACATCCACCACAACGCCTTGAGTATCATTAAATACATGTCTGTCAAAATGAATTGACTTGAATTGGGGTGGGAAATAAATGAATGACCTCTATGAGGTGTATTTAATCCTCATTGTGAAATTACAATTATGTGCTAATGAAATGCTACATTTTCAC
This sequence comes from Mactra quadrangularis, assembly GCA_025267735.1. Classification (NCBI taxonomy): domain Eukaryota; kingdom Metazoa; phylum Mollusca; class Bivalvia; order Venerida; family Mactridae; genus Mactra; species Mactra quadrangularis. The sequence goes on from CM046309.1 coordinate 3,161,304, forward strand.
TGTAACATTATTGCTGGGAATGTGTATTATTTGTTGCTTCAATATTGTTGATTGTAAATGTTCTCAGTTTCAGGTCATTTGTATTGAATTGTTTATTCAATGAATTTAATAGGAGAGAATTGTTGTGTATTTACATTCTACCAATCATGTTTTACTACTGTTAAACGTGCTGATTAGCCACGCCTTCTGTATAGTATTTGTAACATGTACTCTAATCATTTATATAGTATTAAACTAGCCACTATAGCATACAGTATTTTCTTGTTATATGAACGGAAGACATAATACAAGTGTAATGGGGTTTCACAACTTGTTTTTACTTTCACTTTAAGTTTTTTTATTTGCCTTAGTTTTGTTTTAACATTTTAACATTAATTTTATAAATATTGAAGAACCTTCATGGGAATATGAACTATAATGTTCTGTTAAGGATTAAATGTTAAATTTTGTTGTAAGAAAAGATAAATGCATTTTAGTTTTTATTTATACAACATCAATTTTGCAAATACATATTTTGTTAAATATTTTTGTCGTAATTGATGACAAGCATTACTTAGTATGTTTCGTAAGGAACACTTTGATGTATAAAATACTACTCTGAAAGAAAATGTGACAGAATTAGAGCATTTTCATTTTTACTGAATTATTTTGCAAACCAAGACTTTACATGGACCTTAAATTAACATAGTATATAGCGAAGTTAAATCAAAGAGAAGAGTTTAAACCTTTCACATCTGAGTAATTTTATGTATACTCATTTGATACTAGCAAGTATCCAATACTTCGCCTTACATAAGTGTGTAATATATCGTTCTGTAATAGATATGATATGTTAAGACATCAGAGGAAATTTCATCACGAAATCACAGGAACATCCCCTTTTCGGGGAGCGCATTTAGGAGAGCATTGAGGGGCGTATTTATCATTATTATACAAATATGGCAGCGCCCTGTTGGCGGGATACGAGCAAATTAAAATTCTAAGGGCGGAAACACATCGTCTGCTCGAACGACTGGTTACCTCCGTTTACGCAAGGGCAACACCTAAGCGGATTAAAAATTTCCCTTATTTTCCCCTCAGTCCAAAATGGCGGTTTTCTATAAAATATGGAAGGGGTCACCAAGTGCGTTGTGGTCTTGATGAGCCCACCTGACTACTGAAATGCAACATGATATTCTAATGCGCCGTACATTTTGCACAATCTATTTTTGGCAAATGAATCACAATACCAGTTATAACTTAAACTGTGCGAGCCTCGTTTGATTCAATCGAATTACAATTATAAATTAAACCAATGAAATAACATCAGTGTTTACAACTTTGGACAAATACATCCTTACATTATTCCGGCTCACATATATACTGGTTTAAATAATTTGGATTGATTTTCAACAGTCTCTAACGTAAGTTTTTTTACATTTTTTATGGTTATTATTCATCGAATTTTAACTAGTTAAAAACAATAAATGTCCATTCGTTCTAAGGCTCTTGTAGAGTAAGATAATTTGTACTAATTATTTCAAGCAACATATGTGGTTATAGACGCAGTATTATGAAATCTTGATAATTGCAGTAAGAAATAGTATAATTATAGGCACGGCCTTTTGATGGAAAAGACATGCAAGGTTTCCTTACAAATAGAATTGTAAGGAGAAAAACAAGTAAAAGGCATGACAGGCAATTTGGCATGCAATATGTTGTTTTGTTTTTGTTCAATAACATTTGGTCACATTGGTGTCTGGGTACTACCAGTAAAATTTTGAATCTACCATTTTATACCATTCTCATAATCAGAACAGAGGCTATCAAGATTGTCGATACTAGCTTCTTGATAGCCTCTTGGACCTTGGTACGAGTACTTTTCATACATGAAAGTTCTATCAAGATTCTCGATAATAGCTTCTTATTCTTTATAGCCAGCCTCTTGGACCTTGGTCAATAATTCTTCATACATGTAGGTTCTAATACTTCACAATTGACAATTTAATATAACCTTGTTTAAACTGAAAGGTCTCAGAAGAGAGTGATCTGTCATCTACATAATGTTAAACATTAAACTTTTTTTCTAAATTTATTTTAGTAAAAACTCAGTAATATACACATAGTTTACCATACTAAGTATTGTTTGTCATATGTGCATAATTCTTATCTGAAATAAAACCTTATAACATTAGTGGAAAGTAAGGGAAGTAACAACGTTGTAAACTTTGATTTTTTTATTGCTTATATCTGTAGCATTAAATACATGTACTTTACAACAAATAGAAGACATAGCACATAATTTGTCATAATTCACAGCGTCTTGAGCATCACCTGAAATATACAAAACAAATGCTTGAGATAGGATACAAATTTTCAAGTGTAGAAAACAAACATAGATTACTTAGATCTATTTGTTTGCATTATAAATTTTGTAATATAATTCGTCATTTAATAAAGAACAACAAATTACAATAACAACAATAGTTTGAATTTTTTTAGCTAGAAACCCCAGAACAATGTCAGAGGGATTAATCATGACACTTGATGAAAACGTTGATGGACCATTAAAAATAATTTAATTCTGAAGTAGTCTATATAGAGTGATATAAAATATGGTGTATTAGTACAGGGGCCAGACGGGTCCACTTTTAATTTCCAAACCCTATTTTGGAAAAAAAGTACATTTATTTTGTTACAAAATATTTGAGAAAGGTCTACTCTATCATGTTTAAAATTATTTTTATGACAGATGCACTATTTATGTATGTAAAAAGCGTTGCCATAGCAACAGTTATTTTTATGTAAGAACTAATATTTGGTGATAAAACTTGTTTTTTTTGCTCAAATCTAATGATATGATTGCAACATTGATATTAAATGATATCTGAGACTCATATCTTTAATATTATTGCTGTTATCAATAAATTCAGTATCGATACCTTCATAGATATTGTTAAGAAATGTTAATCAAAGCGCTGAAAGCACCGATTTTGTTTTTGGATAGACAATATTTAAGTGATTCACATGTCATAACGTTTGAAGACGATGGTTATTGTGCAGTGGTGGTCTATTGAATGAAGAAATAATATAATAAGACTTAAGAGACTCTTGTTGTTTTATGTTGGAATACGATTTTGTTAATTGGATTTTACGCTTCACATCATTACTTTTTAAAATGTTATTTTCGAGCACTATGTATTTGTAATATTACTTTTCTGTTGGCTATAAAAAGTATATTTGATGCAAAATAAAGAATATGTTATGCTATGTTATGCTATGTTATGCAATGCTATGCTATGCTATGCTTACTATGCTTACTATGCTATGCTTTGCTATGCTATGCTATGCTATGCTATGCTGTGCTGTGCTATGCTATGCTATTTACTAATTCAACTAACTTTCCTGGGCATGCTATTCGGTTTAACTTCTACAAATTTATCCTAACTTACAAGTTTGTTCATATAAACACAGGCAAGTCTTCGACCAAAGCGAAAATACCTGTACATTGACATGTAAGTTTAATATTAAATTACCATAAAAAACCTGTAGTATGTCAAACTTGATATTATAGTCATTTGATATATAGACATGTAGTATCTAACATTCAAATGATACTCAAGACATCTGATAGCTGTAAAGCATATGGATAATTTTAAAGCATCTTTAGCTTATATTTTCCAATTTTAAAGCTTTTTGTATATAATGTTACAAATATATATTTTAGCAAAGGAAGTTGTAAGTATCTAATTTACCTTAAAATTTGTGGTATAATGTATGACTCACTAATCTTATTTTTACGGTTAGAAATTGGATATGAACCTCAAAAGTTACGGTTCATACCGAGACTTTTACGGTCACTATACCTAACTTTTAAGGCCAATAGGAAATACATTTTTGTATATATAGAAAAGTTTACTTATTAACTGGGTTCTCTCTAGCTCTGGTCGTTATTTTTCTTGTCTTTGGTTATGTCTTGAATTCTTGTAGTTTATCATTATAACTGGGTTAATGTGAGTGAAATAAATTTGTAGTAGACATATGGACATCAATTAATGTATATAATGGTAGCATCGGACAAATCAAAACCTCCAGTATGATTGTAGAAAATTGGTAACACAGTGGTGGGATTTCTAAATAATTTCGCCATGATTAGGGAAAATTGGTAACAATAAGTACCAAGCTGAATTGTTAAAGCTTTAATTTCAATAAGAATAAGTTCAGTCAATTTAAACATGCTATGGTCAATAAGGAAAATATGTTGGGATTTTAATATTTCTTCATTCTAAATATAATTTTCATGCTGTAATGACATGAAACTCGTCTTCTACTATATGACAATTTATACAGACATTAAGGTGTGGATCTTTGTTTGTTCCATCTGCAGGTTTCAAAATGTAGTCTATGAGAACACAGTTTAAGTCTATAGCCACAACATATCTAAATCTTAAATGTTGAAATGTTTTTGAATATGACTAAAATTTGATATATTCTTGTAAAATAATGCCCTACTTGAATTAGATAACCTATGTTCAAACTTTGCATTAAATTATCATATAGTATGTGTTTAACATTGCTTAAATTATATGAACATTACCAATATCTTGAAAAGTACATGCATCATAAAAACCAAGGTAGGACAAAAATTAATTCAACAAAGAACACAAGTTTGGTTTATTAGGGTACAAATCTCTGTTGTTTTAATTTATATCAGTTTGCAATAATTTTACCCAATAGTTCACTATAATGTTAAAATAGCGAATTGGTGGAAATTTCAACCTCCCAAACTCACTGTAATTAAAATCATTTTGAGTATTTTTTTTCCCGAGTAACCTTTCACAGAAATGTAAATGAACTCGTTCAATGGAATTTCCATGGACGAATAACCAAACTTGGCTTGCACAGTACAGAATAAGTGATATCAATATATCTAACTGTTACAGTTCTAATTTATGGTTTTAGAATACCAGTAAATTTATACAAATATTTGTTAACTACATATTAAAGCTTGGCCAATAAAACAATTTTAGTATTAGAGATAAACCCCCCTTGGTGAGAAAACTACACCAATGTATGTTAATTGTTCAACAATATCCAGTTCATATCACTTTAATAGAATTTAGTATTCTCTGAAATCCTGCCACTTTTTTGAAAATCATAACCTTAGTTTTACTAGTGTGTACAACTGATTTCCATAACTTACAATAATCTTCAAAAACGAGTATACTTAGTTGTAACTCGTCTCTACTATTAGCGAAAATAACGTCAGCATATAAAATGAAAATATGTAAAACATATCAACTTTTATACCAGCAAGACCATCACTAATATCCTCGATTTCATTTAAAAAGTGCAAATAATATAGGCGAAATACAGTATAAAGTATGTGATTTATTATACAATGTTAAACAAAGATATTATCAAATGTTTCTCATTACTGTTCAGCCAGTCGAACAGTTATTAAGAATCCTTGTAAATAGTTTTCTTAATAAACTCAATGATGTTTCGACCCTGAAATTGTTAACTTTATTTATGTTTGTGTAGAAGTACAACCAAATCCTCAGACTAACTTCTAGAAAAATATCCATCTTTATTTTTTATCAAAAAGAGATAATATGTATAGATACAAAGAATGCCTTCCATGCAAACAGCAAAATATCAGGGCACCTGAGTTATTACTATACAATTGTATTATAGCTAAGTTTAAGACAAACCAGCTGATGCGTTTTGCAATGTTGATATGGGAGCATTACCACCTTGTAACAAGTGTTTAGTACAGCAAATCAATAAATTTGATAACCTGGTAGCCATTCAGAAAAAATATCCACAATACTAATCCTTACATAAATCCCGTTTGAGAATAATTTGGTCAGACGAATAATGATGGGTATCTTGAACCTTCATGGATTAAAGGTAACGTTCTTCAATCTCAGCTGGTCGATACCCTAGATAGCGCTTATGCTGACGAAGAACAAGATAAAGATATATCTACAGATGTTGAATTAGATAAAATTATGGAGTGGATAGATGTATTAAACGATTGTTAAGATATTGGACATGTATAAATACGTATATAAAATAATTTGTTGTGTATTTTCTATTTGTTTGGCGTTTGTCGAATCATGCGGTTCAAAGCTCAGCCCCGGTTTTGGCTGGTCATGGTCCTTGAAAAATTGACTTATGGCCTTTAATCCGCAATATGTAGCAAAGTTACCAGATCCTTATGGAGGGAAGGTAGGCACTTGTTAGAATATGGTCCAGGAAAACCTTCTAAACGAGTTGGTTGATGTAAACTAATGAACAAATATTACGCATATGTTGATTTTGGTTTTACGACTCATTGTTATATAGTTTGGTCACTCTTTTATTAATACAAATATTTTACTTTAACAGTCATTGAGTAAATAAAAGTATCAGGTTTTGACAGAGCCATGCATTTGATATGTAAGGATAAGATGCTAAACCGATTAATGTTAAAGAAACAAGTCAGGAAAAGTTGGTTAAAAAAGTCTGCCGCCGCACATTACCTTTTAAAAAGTAATGATATACAGCGTAAAATCTAAAATACAAAATCGTATTCCAACATAATTTTATTTCAGTAAAAGCAAAAATAAAACAACAAGAGTCTTTTTTAGTCTTATTATATTATTTCTTCATTCAATAGACCACCACTGCACAATAACCATCGTCTTCAAACGTTATGACATGTGAATCACTTTAATACTGTCAAACCGAAAACAAAATCGGTGCTTTCAGCGCTTTGATTAACATTTCTTAAAAATATCTATGAAGGTATCTATACTGAATTTATTGATAACAGCAATGATATTAAAGACATGAGTCTCAGATGTCATTTGACATCAATATTGCAATCCTATCGTTAGATTTGAGCAAAGAAATAAAGTTTAATCACCAAATAAAAGTTATTACTTGAAAATAGCGGTTGCTATGACAACGGTTTTTACATACTTAAATAGTACTTCTGTCATAAAAATAATTTTGTGATAGAGTAGACCTGTCTAAAATATTTGTAACAAAATAAATGTATTATTTCTCAAAAATAGGGTTTGGAAGTTAAAAAATATGCAAGAAATTGAAAAAAAAATCGATATTTTTCAGCATTTTTTCATGTTTTTCGGATAATGTCATAAATTAAACTGTATTGTATTTGTTAGTTTTACATATATTTCTACAGGACAGTGCCTTAGCTTTGATACGACACTAATTATATTATTCTAGCTTAATGCTTGTTCAGGTTATTAATGATTTTACAAGCACCGACAATTTCGATAAAAAACACGGGGGTGCCATGGAAACTGTGACATTTCAGGTAGTGCGCAAGAGTTTATTTTTGAAAACAACGCGGATTCTGATTCAGTGGACCCTACGGAACAATTTAGCATAGGTTGCAAAAAGTTTAGAGGGAGTGCACGGTGGACCCTTTGGCCCCCGTACTATATAATAATGATGTATCAAAGGTAATTATAACAACATAAAGTTATTTTAATGGTTATTTCCGGATACGTCCCCAAGTACGGATCGGTAAGTGTACGAATGTCATACATCAATTTTGTTCGTTATTATTCATAACGAATCACATCTTTTGCTACAAATTTAAGGCTACAACATTCTTGCAATTGGTTTTATTTTTCATAAATACTAATAAGTAAGCAATAAAGATGGGTTTTACAGAAAAAAACAAGAATATGAAATGGAAATGTCAACAGGCGTTGTCTTATGACGAGGACTAGGTTGTTATCTATTACTATGAAATCGCATTTACAATGAATATCTGCAGTGAATATACAACACAGAATGAAAGAAATCTAACCTTCAACGGGGATTGGTAATTTAAATCCAGCATTACAGATAGTTTCTGTATTGAACTTTCGTTGTCAGCATGGCTCTCAGTGATCAAGATGATGTAATATTTCATGAGGGATAACGTCATTCTAAGCTCAGTCATCTACCCAAAAGTAGTATCGGTAACTTCCCTTTCGAACATTTTACCGTAATTATTCTAAATTTTAGGCCCCTTACAAGATTAGACAGCATTATTTGATTAAAAGTGATTTATATCGAGAGCAAGAGCCGACATTTTGTTTAAAAATATTCTGTCCCACAAATAAAAAAATATATTTATCGGGGGAATAAACTTCACCGTCCCACAAATCTACACCATAACCAAAAGCGTTCCGAACATGCAAATTTAGTTCAAAAATACGAGGGTATGTTATCGTTTCTCCATATGAATCATAGAAGGGTCAATGGGAGGTAAAAAAAAACCGGAAGTGATCGACACAAAAGTTAGTTTGGATAGTATATTGAAAATAATCCGTCAAAATCTCTCGCGATACCTTAAGTGGAAGTGACTTTCGTCTTTTCCATATACATTTTTCACCTTTACTTTATTTTTTGTCATATTTAGCATTGGACAGTATTGGGTTTATTGTACCTCATTTCTAAGCGAACACATTATATCTTTATGGGAAAATATGTTTATGTATAATAAGTTATAAAGGCATAACAATGAGATATTTAGAAGAGATGATGTCTTCTTAAACATAGAATAACGCGTTTTAGGCATGTATTTGTTAATATGTTAATACGCTTAAAAACCATCATTTCATAGATAGGATGTGTATAGTCATTATATGTATGTTATCCAATCTAATTTATGTAATAAAATATGTATTAAGTTAAACCCATCATTTTTAAAATTGTACCTTAAAAATACCCAAGAAATACGGAAACTGAATCAAGCTACGCTATGAAATCGGAATAATTTGTAATATTTACTTCTTGACTTTAAGGTAAATTAAAATTTATATAAGTGTGACAAATAAATTATATTGAGTTTCACGAACAAATCTATGAGTAACGTTCGGGAAGTAGACTCGAATTTTAAGTTCACATTGTAGCAACCTATTCTTGTTTCCTATTTCACGTCACGTAACTATCTTCATTGGCTTTTTCATCAATAAACTTTATATGCAATAGAATGATTAACAATGTATTTGATAGATAAGACCAAGTTTTTGAAAATCAATCCAGAAATAATAATCACAGGTGCCGGTTAAATAAGACCATTTGTTCGTAGTTTTTGACTTGTGTGGCACATACCTTTACGGTATTTACATATAGTAAATCAGGCATTTTGTAAATTGCCTTAATGAGTCAGGCATTTGTGAATGAAAATATCTAGGCATTTAACAAATTGACTGAATTTTCAGGGGCTTTTTTACAAACTGCCTGAAAGTGTCCGGAAAATATATTTGAACTAATATATATGTAACTATTTATGCTTATTAATGGTTGAACATTATTTTCATCCAAATAAAAATGACTAGTATTGGAAATGTTCATAATCAAACCTTACATGTTAAATGGCGCGCTCCAACATAACATATTGCAGTCAAAATCAATTGGCCCGTGGACTGCCTGATATTGACCTTGTACATGGTAGAATGAGTCATCCTTAATTCTTTAAAACAGATAATTGTTTGTTTGTTTAGTTGGTTAGGTATTGGATATAACGGCAGTCAGTCAACCTACTCACTGTTCCTGGAATGGCTAAATATCTAGATTTAGCTGTTTACCAACTACTCCGCACATACTTTCGTCAGTGACTGACAACTGTCCTTCATAATTAAGAATCATTGGTAGGAGGGAGACTGGTCGTAGAAATAAAACAATAAGGCCAGATTTTTTATAATCTGGTTTACGGGAAATTTCTGGACACATAGCTTAAGTATAATGTCAAATTTTCTTTGTTTCGATAAAAAAATCCTAACAAGATATGTACAGCCTATTCACGAGGACTTGATAATGCTTCTTAGAACTGTAACTGTAATAACGAGTTAGTAGTTACTGTAAGTTCACATAGAAGGATGGAATAATATTAACAAAGGATGATCACAATAGTTCCGACAGCTCTTTTGCATATGTCCCTTGTTTTTGTTGTGCAGGAATAAACATTCATGTACCTTTTGCTTGCTTGCAGTACTTTGTAGAGACTAAACACGCCTGGCATGTATAATTCACAGATGAAAGCTGCAGTGAATTAAGCTGTAGTAAATAACTTCAATATATACTGTCTTAAGCTTATAGTACTTGCTCTGTAGAGAGTAAACACGCCTGCCACATGCATGCAAATGGTTTTGGTTGTGTTATGCAAATGGTTTTGGTTGTGTTGTACCAAAATTTGTGTAAAAATCTTAACTCTAGTTTAGAAACTTTTTTCATTTACACTTACTCTATTTCTATTCTGACATTTATCATTTCAATATGAATATGTGTCAGACAGTCCCAAGCCTGAAAAGTGTGAGAGGTATCATCAAAGTGATTAACCAATATTTTACAGTCAAATAATGTAGAGTGTCCCCTACGGTTGGAAGGTGCTTTTAGCTTTAATAATGAATATAAAAGGCACCAACCCTGACAATTTTTAATAATAGTCAACCCTTGCCGGCAATGCAACAAAACATTCATGCGGAGTCTCTGTGTAATATGATAATAATGTAGCAGCAATTTGCAAGTGCCATCCCCTCAAGATCCAGGAGCAACGGAAGAAATGACGTGTTCTAACAATACCCCCCGGCCCAGCTGGTGGAGTGAATGTGGTGGTTCTTTTCTGTAGTAAAAATTAGTGCAGGAAAGTAGTTCCTTACATGGGCTTTAACAGGGTTTTTTTTTCATTTCATGTACCTGCACTGTAGGGATTCAACTGGGAACAGCTGGTTTCAAAGTCCCAGACCATGTTTAGTAAATGTAGCATTTGCAATTACTGTCGAGATATTTGGCTAAGTAGTTCATAAATTGTATTCCAGCATGAATGCTTCTAATGTTAATATTAAATCACTCCCACGCCCCCATCCCACCTGTTAGTTCCTACGGGCCTGTTTGATTGAACTTGGAAGTTGGAGGAAAATTAAAATTTTAACTTGGTATTAAAGAAAGGTCTTTCTTGAACCTGATAACTCACTAACCCCAGATCATTCACGACATGAACAGACGTACTCAGGGTGGCCTGGTAGGCGTCTCCACTGGCACTTTCCCAAGCCTCAACGGATCCCACGATTGGATTCCCTTCGACCATTTCGAACTCTTTACGAAGCGCTTGGCCAACAGTATCCGTTGACTGGAATGACAACAGTTTGTTTATATCCTTCCGGACTGGGCTCCGAAAGGATACCTTGAACCAATAACATGAAACCTTTTTCCCCCCAAAAAAACGTGGCTGACTGGTTTCAAATATACGTACCTCAGGAAAAACACGATTCATAAATAAGCTTGGCGCAGTCTGCATACCGGTGCGTACACAGGAATGAGCCTGGGTTCCAAATTTAGGGAAAAGTGACTTCTCCCTCCTAGTAATTCAGGGAGAAGTGCAGTGGTGTGAGGGAGAAGCTAGGAGGATAGACACGCGGGAAAAGTTCAATGAGCCGAATGGAATATTTTGAACAGTATTCACAAACTTCTAAAATGCAAACTTTTCTAGATTTCTATCATTTAAATATATGCAATTACTATTACATTTTGTAAACAATAGGTCTGCTGTAAGTCACAAGTAGTTTGAGTATTAAATACTCCCTGGATGTTTGGTTACTGAGTAATTTGTTCTATGCTTTACACAAAATTCACAGAACACATTGATTGATTTTGTATCAAATTGTAAACTTAAATTATCTAATTTTCATTCAATAAAAAGTTCTTCTTTCGGGTTTAGCATTTTTACTTGCTAGTATATGTTCATTAAAAGATATTAAAAATGCGTAAATGACCATTTTTGAAAAATATGTTATCAGTGTCCTCGTTATCGATCCTTCTTTGTTCAAATATTTAATTAGTTCTGCTGTAAATAACATACCTTTTCTTAAATATATTATATTATGTAGCAATCTATGCTTATTATTGATTTTTTAGAGTCTGCAACACGACTTTAGCTGGTAAAGTACGTGACGAACGCTTCGACAATTTTTCAAAAATTCAATTGAACCAACTGGTGTCTATTCCTGAAGTCGAAAAATTGAGGGAATTTCCCAGTTACTTATTGCTTAATTAAGAAGAACTAATAATCAAAATATAAGATTATTAAATTACTAACGTAGATTTAACGTTCTTTCATTTGATTGGTGATAGCGTTGGTGATAGCGTGGGTCGCGAAAACATATGACATCACGCTTAAAAAACAAATAATTGCAATCATTTGCAAACTGCTAATTACGTCTATTCTAACTGTCTCACAACATGCTCATAATTTCATACAAAAAAAAGCTTTATCTACTTTTATAATTGTAGTATCAACGTTTGACACGTGTTTGTTAAAATTGCAACAGTTTAATTACGATATCAATTTTATCGGGCCGACATATAGCACTATTGATTTTAAGCGGACGCTGGTTGGTCTTAAAGGTGCAATATACACGGGGGCCATCAATATCTTAACGAGTCACTAATTATCGGCTTTTGAAGCGTGTATACTAACAGCACAACTCCCGCGTAGTTGATTTGTAGATAACAACAGAAATGCGGATGTAAAATACGCTCCATCCGTCGTTAAATCGAGATCTCGAGGACTGTAATAATCTGGGTCATAATTTGTTTAATTGATTTTCCGAAAATGTCGGCGACTTCGTTTTCGCTTTGATGTGCTAATAGGGCGAAGTTTACGCTCCACCGATTTTTTTGCAACACGGTAAGCTAACGGAACCGTCGGAGAAAATAAAAATAAAAAGAATGATTTTGAAATTTATTTTTATTCGGGTTTTGCAAAATTTAGGACCGGCGCTTCCGTAAACCAGATTATAAAAAACTCTGGTCTTACTTGCAACTAGTAACAATCACTTTTCGGGCATTTCAGGCAGCCAATATAATGTATTGTTCAGTGTGTATGCAAAAAAAAAACGAATACATTTTTAATGTATTTTCTAATTACAAAACTGTATACATTCAAAGAAAGAGCGGTCTTATTTAGCATATGAAATCTTCATCAGAACCAGATTTACCCAGACATAAGCTCTGATAATGGCACTAAATCTTTCTGTCGGACCTAGGAGTGTTACTGTTGAACATTATGAATCTTATATGATATATTGATAGCATAGATATTTCTAGGAATTACAGTAGACATACATAAAAATACAACATATCGCATGCTAACATTCTTATTTGATGCTTTACTTTCCTTTGTTTACATTATCTTTGTCATTGACTGCTCAAAGTGATTCAGATGACCTTTGACACTTTATGATGTAAACGAAGGTAGAAATGGCCATATTCAAATACTATTTGGAAAGATGGAATGAAATCCGTAAACCTCATGACCATAAACTACATTTAGGCAATGTGTAAAATATTGAGCTTTTTTTTTCAGGCATTTTGTTAATTGTCTAGAAATTTTAGTCATCTACAAAATGCCTTAAATGGTCAGGCAATTTACAAAATGCCTAAACACTTCAGGCAGTTTACACATTGCCTAAATTTACAGATTGCCTGTAACGTTGTTTTCTGGGACTGTGTTATGCCGGCAGTCTTTTATTGAAACGAAAGAATTCAGAAGTACATGTATTTCAGTTCGAAATTAGAATTGGAGATATATACATATTCTACTTGTGCAATTATCTGGTTGAAAAGCATTTACAAGGAAAATTACGACAGTTACATTCACTTTATAATTTACAATTGTATTTTTGTAAAATTGTATTGAATTTCAAGTTTTAAAGTTTTATACCATATTCTTTTCAAAATCCTATATAAACTTCCTTATGAACATTCTGATGTGCATAAACTCGTTGCGTGGTTAGATTTAAAATTAAGATATCCTCAATGTATAGCAGTGACATATCTCCGCATGTAAATACAGTATGTAAACAGCGTTTTATGAAATTTGATATATCGTATGGTGGCTGATTTATACGGAGCCCCTAAAGTGACAATTTGAAATACCTTTTTTATTTTCACAACTATTTCGTTTAAACGTTATATTATTTCGTTTTTTCGAAATAATTATTTCGTTTATACGAAATATTATTTCGTTTATACGAAAAATAATTTCGTTTCTTCGAAATATTATTCGTTTAAACGTAATATTATTTCGTTTTTATGAGATAATTATTTCGTTTAAACAAAATAACTATTTCGTTTTTATGAAATACTTATTTCGAATAAACGAAATATTATTTCGTTGAATCGAAATAATATTGCGTTTAAACGAAATAATTATTTCGTAAAAACGAAAAAATTATTTCGAAAAATGTACCAGTTTTTTTGAAAAAAAAAATAATATAAACGAAACGTATAAACGAAATAATATTTCGAAAAAACGAAATAATATTTCGAAAAAACGAAATAATAGTTCGTAAAAACGAAATAATATTACGTTTAAACGAAATATGTGTGAACATTAAAAACAGTAATTTAAAATGTCACTTTAGGGGCTCCGTAGATTTATGTCATGTCGCATTGTAGTGTGCCACATGAATATATCTTTGCGGGACGAAGATACGTCAAAAAGACCATTTTTTTGTACTTTCATGTTTTATGTGGCGCCCCGCGGGACAACAATGCGACATGGCATAAATCAGCCAACATATATATCGTTCTATTGTCCAGAAGACACGTATTTATGTAACAAGGTAATGGTGACTAGACATTACCAGAAAAACCACCGACCTTTCTCATTATTTAGCTGTTATATACATGAAAATGTTCATGAGACATTGAAGTATTATAATAGTCTATATAAAAGTGTTGACCTTGGGTTTTGTTTTATAATACGATGTTTCATCCATTAATATGATTCTTATTTATAGAATATAAAGTGTTTCTTTCATTCCCGTCGTGTTCTTGCTGATTTAAATTCAGATAATCTGGTTTCTTTAACGAAATTGAGTACTTGAGGACTTACCTTTTACTTTGACAAAGCCATTACTAATACCATTAACTTCTTATTATTTTGAGTATTTGTGTGTTTGCATGAAAGATCCGCGAGTGAAAGGAAGATTAAAGTTGTTTCATCAGCCAAGTTTTTTTTGTTCTTACATGAATATGTTGGGGCAAGTATGTTGATGCATCCTTCAACTTTGTTTAAACCACTGCGGCAATTTTCCAAGGCGGAAAAACGTTTTGTGGAGTTCAAGTGATTAAACTTGGTATAAAAGAAACTGAACATTTCGTCGCAAGCATACTAATTATTTTTCATCACTTTACCAAGATTAGTGAATAACTGTGGTACAAATTCTGGTTTCATACAAACAACTTTTGCTCAATTCAATGTTATACTTCCGTAGGCGGCTCTAGCGGGGGTCATGGAGGTTAAAGGAAATTTCCAAAATATACCCTTCCATTAGTGCATTTTTCAACTGGTAACCATTTTTAAGTAGCATGATTGAACATGAAGCAAGTATTCTAGGGCTCTCTTTGCTCGCCTTTGTGTACAATATAAATCTAGCGATTGTTTGGTTTTTATTATCAATATGATGCGTTATTCTGCAAATAATACATACTGTAGTTGTGGTTTGAAATATTGAACCCCAACTTGAAAAACCTGGGATCTGCTTCTGACTTCTGACTATAAATTCTGGAATAAACAATTAGTCCGATCAGTAAAATATTATAAAGGAGACACTAGCTAGTTTCGCCATTCAACTGTAAACAGTATCTTCGTACTTAAAAACCTGAATATTGTGCAGAAAAATAGTGAGAACAGTTTATAAATATACATGTGTAAACTGTGTGTATCAATCCTAATCAAACGAATAATGTACTTTCGGCGAAGAATTTAACTAGTGGTTCAATTGCAAATTTTCTACGATTGTCGAAATAGCCGCATTAAAAATCATTCGATGTTTCACCAAACATGTTAAATTTCTTTGAACTGATTTGTATTAAAAACGAATGCAATATTACAGTTATTAAACTTTTGCTACTTTCTTCAATAATATCTTTTTTCCCTTTTGTATTTAAAATTGATTATTGTAAGTATGAATAAAAACTCCAAGACATCGCACATCAAAAGACAATTCAATGCATTCAAAATATTTATTTATAGGCAAATATTAACTTTTTTTAAAAGGTGCAAACCAAACGGGTGATTCTATGGCCAAATTATGAGTCTGAGTATCACTATTAACATTTTCTACGACGACGTTTTAGGGTAACTTTTTTTGAAAGTTCACAATAGCCGCCAAAATGGCCGATTTTGGTTATGCGGGGTCATATAATGTTGTCCCATTAGCTTGTAATATATCATTTTAAAGGTTTTAATAGTTGATAAACACGTTTTAAAATACCAAAAATAAGTACTAGAAGCTTTTTTATTGAGAAGTTATACGATATTAAAGCCAGACAATACATATTTTCAATAATTCTGTAAGACAATTACAAAATATGCAACATGGTAATAGATTTTGCTTTTAAACACTGTCTATAGTAAATAAAACATCATTGTCTAGTTTGATGTTTCTGGTTTAATTTGTTTTCAGAGAGGATTTCCATTTTGAGTTTACAACTCGTTTTTATGTGTCGTATTTGGTGTAAATGCGACACAGTTGTGGCTATAAGATATCTAACTTCACATATCAATCGTTTTTCTGTTTGTAAATCCTTAGCAAATCAACTGATTTCAGTGTAAATGGACCAATGTTAGTTTGTTAAAAATATAATACAGCTGATAGATATCTTTCTTTTGTTTTTATCATCATAAAATCACGAGCATTAATCAGTCTGAGAGATTATATTTTCGTATTTCTAGCGTTGCAAAGTCTTAGAATCAATCTACAGATGACATTGACATGAAACTTGCACACAGTTGTGTGGTTAATATGTCAAATAGCGATATTGAGCAATCGTTTAGGAACCTGAGGGTACCGAACTCATAAAATAATGATTGAGCCACAAACCAACTGGTTAATAATTGAAGGGGTTTCTTTTGTTTGCAGAAGTTCGAGATGCATATTGAAGTGAAAGCTTCCTTTGACGTAATTTGTAAGAAGGTTCAATGGTTTCAACATAAAGACTTTTGATAGGTGAAGCTTTAAATTCTCCCATGGCTCTTCTCAAGCCTTGATTGTGAATTGTATCAAGCATTTGCTGATACGATTTACTTGCAGATCCATATACAATTGAACCGTAATCTAATTTTGACCATACTATACTTCTGTATAATTTAAGTTGAGTTTGTTATAGGACTAAAGTAGATTTAGTGATTTAAAATATTTAACTTTAAATTTTTTTCAATTAGTTATAAAAGAAAGATTTTTTTATCAAAACTGACACCTGAAAATTTAGATTTGTCTACAACAGGTATTTAAGTGCCATATATATAAAGTTTAAAATAATTATGAAGTTTTTTAAAACGACAAAAATGACGTTCGATGTGTCGAATACTTTTTGAACGGTAACATTTTAGAAAATCGTCTACGTATAAAGAACACTATACTACCGGGTGTAAAACTTAAACACTATTGTTGATCTTAAGTCCAAAGAGAGTAACTGATAGAATGCTGTTCTTGTTGGCGTGTTTCAGATAAGGTAGCACCTACTTTTACTTGAAACTTTCTGTCAGATAGAAAACTAGAAATAAATAAAGGTAATCTTCCATTTAATGCTTCTTTTTTATCTTTGAGAATGTTAATTTTCCATGTTGCGTCATAGGCTTTTTCAAGATCGAAGAAAATTGAAATTACATGGTGTTTATTGATAAAAGCCTCTCTTATAAATGTTTTAAGTCCAACTAAATTATAATTTATGCTACATTGTTTTCGAAATTCAGATTAAAAATTACTTGTGATTCCTTTCGATTCTTAATACAAATTTAGACGTTTATTTACTATACGTTCATAAAAGTTTTACATATGTATAGTGCGTAAATATTGACCCCGACCAGACCTTTCACATTTGCATCTAATAATTATCTACACATATCCCGATGAAAGTCAGTACCACGCCCATTCTACACTTCGGCAGCGATCCTAAAATTATAGAAGTGTGTTTGTGTGTTAAGTTTTAACTCATAATCATTACGACCACGGTGTAATCGAGCATTAATACTACATTCTTATTCAATGTAATAAATATTCTTGCATAAAGATAAGGTCAGGGTTAAACTTTACGCACAATAACTCGTGAGTGAAATCGGTTCATAATTAGACGGGTCAGTATTTTCCTTATCTGGTTTAGGAATAAGAATATTTTTAAGGCTTTCTTCTAGTATCCTGAAACCATGCCAGATATCCAAATATTCTTAAAAGTATCAAGTAATAAACTTTGTGAAACTGATGGCAGATGTTTTATAAACTAAAAGTAAACTTTATCTGGACCGGCAGCATTATCCTTTGCATGTGTAATTGAATCTAATTGATCGGCGTTTGTAAATAAATTAATATAGTCTCCTCATTGGTGGAATAAAAGGTAAGTTTATGCTTTCCAACTTTTTCTTCATTTTTTCTAAATTCATCAACGTAATGAGCTGTGGCAGAATCATGCGTGAAAGCATCAGCAAGAGTGTCTGCTATATCTTTAGGATTTTTGAAAAGTCAGAGTTATTACGTTTTAAATGACGTGTAGGCTTTCTTTTATGTTTACCATTACTTTTTTATCTCATCCCATAGTTTTTAATTAATGTATTTAACTTTATTTGTGATACGTACGAATGCCAAATTTACGCCTGGATTGCTTAAAAGATCTACGAGCTTGTTCTCGCAAGATTCTGTAATTGTCGAGATTTGCTGTTGGGCAAATCTGAATTTTCGAGAAGCTGCTTTTCGTCTCTGCATTGTTCTTTTACAGTCATCGTTGAGTCATGGTTTCTTTATTTTATCATTTCCTTTCATAGATGATTTTGGTATGATTCATTTGCTATTTTAGATAGTACAGTAGCAAAATGATAAGCTTTATCTTCAATATTAATAAAACTGGAATCGATCATTTAACACAAACATAATACATTAAAGTTAATCGGCCTTCGAAAACTTGTAATAAGATTGATCTGATTTATTAATGGTAAGCATTCATGGAAATTGGTCACTGTCATATTGTTTGTCTAAAAGTGACCATGTAAAATCTAAGTACATGTATTTTGTTGGGTATGCAATGAAAAGTTTGATTCATAAAAATTGCCGGAGGCTGAATGTAAATACATTGAAAAATTACCATCTAAAACACAATTTTTTGGTAATGCTGCCTTTGAAGTTTGTGGAGGTACTCCCCCCGTTATGGGTATTTAAATCGCCAAGTAAAAGAAATGTTCAGGGAGTTGATTTGTCAATTATTCTAGCTCTTGAGTAGAAACAATAGAATTCCCAAGCTGATACATCATTTCTTTTTACAATTACGTCTGTTTACAATTAATTGATTTTTTTAATTGTAAAAGAAATTATGCAGTTGCATTTTTATAACTATCTATGTTAAAAAGAAGAAATGCCGAAACGTCATTAAGTGGAGAACATTTTCAGAGAAAAGAAAATGGCACATATTGGAAATCTATTGAACAAACAGCGACGCCCATAAGTGTAATATTTCCATCTAGGTGCAACTAGGTTTTGGATAATTATTTTATCATCTGCATGGATTTACGATATAAGTTGCTTTTTAATCTAGATAATTTGAAAATAAATTGTTTAATGTCGCTAATAAAATGGACATAATCAGATACAAACAGTTAACCTGTGCTTTATCATGATAAAACACATTGTTATTGCGAGTTTAACATCTAACTAATTGATAGTTCTAATTTCATAACATAGAAATACATACATAATATACGTATATAAATGCATTTGTACAAATGTATTGTCAATATCATGTTCAAGTAAATTATGTATAACAGATCATTTTCATCTGATGTTTTTTATTTCACACAAGCTTGAAAGAGCAAGTCATATGAAACAGTTCACCTTTTACGTATTTTCTCTGATTTATTAGTATTAGACCACTTTACTGAGCAAGTATTTGTCTACATTATCACATAAAATACATTAACAAGTGGGTACAATATTGTATGTAAATAAGGAATTATTAAACAATATAAACAAATAGACTATGGTTGTATATTTCATTGTTAATTTTACTAGTAAAGAAAACAGTTTGACGTTAAACAACTACTGTTTATAACTGATAAAAACAATTGAATAACCACTTTATCAAAATTGAAATTTTTATGAGGAACATTTTCCAAAATGCAATAACTTGAAAATTGGTATGTGGCTGTATTTTTCTTTGTGGTACTATTGAAGAGCCTTTAGGTAGTATCATAGCATTTTATCTTTATTGTAAGACATATTTCTTGGAGACAAATAACCTTGGGAAAATATTTGGCAATTAAAAGTAGTAGATCGTTGTAATTTGATTATAGACCACAGCAATTTCATTTAAGTATTTGTTAAAACATGGCCCAACGATGATGCATTTATGTAGGAAACAGGACTTATTTCACGAGTCTGAGATCGTAGTGGAGAGAGCACATGTCCCCATTCTCAATCGATTGAACATCACAATTAGAGAGTGCATCATATCGATTGGAAAGGCAGGGTCCCTCATTCTTTTCTTTACCCTATCGGTCAAGATAATTATCTTTAAAGGTGATTTTCTTTGAATCACTTGTTCAGGAGAAGCTAGAGTTCTTATCCCTGATTCTTGTTTGTTCATGAGATGTACTTTGATTGAGAACTAGATGTTTGTGCATCACTACTTTAGACTTGAGTGGAAACGAATTGAGGTACATTACAACAAACATTTGCTTGAACACAAAAGTCTGGTAGCACGCAAGTCTACTGATCGAGGGGTCGTGGGTTCGATTCCCGGGCGAGGAATACTTTCGTGGAGCTTGGTCATGAAATTATTTCTGCGGCCATTCTCCATCCTACCAATAATTTTTAAATGTGTAGGGCAGTTGTCAGTTACTGACAAAAATGTGAGCTCAGTAGTGGATTAACAGCTAAATCCAGAGATTTAGCCTTTCCTAGAGGAGTGAGAAGGTTGATTGACCACCGTTATATGACCAATACAATGTATTGCTACGGCGTTAAATCCAACAGACGAACAAACAAACGAACACCAAAGTTTCTTGTTTCAGGCTTGGGCTTTGTAACAGAAACACAAGTGGTTGATTGAAATGTAGCAGTTTTAGATTGAACAAACTTCCGTGCATCTGGAAATGAAATATTCTGAGTGCCTTTACTGTGTGTGTATTTACCAGGGTGGTCACAATTTTCATATGACACCTAGCTGATGCAAACTATAAACCTGATTTCGACGTTTATTTGTCTGTTACAATAAGTCCTACTATGTATTTATTCATTGTATTGGTCTAAATTATATTTTGAATCATTAGTATTTTATCATTGCTTCTCTATACAACGCCATCAACACATAGATACCACAATGGAAATAAGGGCTTGTTCTTTTTGGTGCTATCTCTGATGTTGGAGTGCTCGTCATAGTAAATTACCACATTTTTTGTTGTCTGTGACATATCATGTGTTCTTTAAAATTATACTATGTCTACACTATGCCAAATAAATGTTGGTATTTTTAATATTATTTTTACTCTAAAAATAACAACAATGTACATTAAAAACTTGTCAATATGACATGTATATTACATTACATGGATCTTTGATAATGTTGACAGACAAAGAAGGATTGTAATAAAAGAAGACGAAGAAGATGCAATGATAACTTACATTAATGAATCTCCTGATAGAAGATTGCTTAAGTGAGACCATCGAAAATGACTTTGTAACTTTAGTACTGGAGACCGTAAATATCAAAAAAGCATCAGCATTCAACGACCTAGTTGCTTATAGAACATTGTAGATGTTGGACATGTGTTGTGCCCCCTAAATGAATGAGGGGTTTAATTTTTAGCGTGCAACCTTGTAGGTTTAAGACACCTAAGAAAGTCTTTCTAACAAGTCTGTTACATGGTTCCGAGTATTTAGCTCTAGGTTTAAAGTAGGTTATAAGAATTTTAAATGGACAATTAAGATTTTTGTTGCTTTGTTGACTTGAAATTTGAACTGACACAGGAAATGTGCTATGTTTAAATTGAACAAATTTTAGAGATTAGGAAGTATAATCTCTTGTACATTTTAAAAGACAACGTTTGAAGAGTTTGTTTTGTGAATACATTAATTCGCAACAATAAAAAAACCAAAGTGAACATAGTGAACAGTTTATTTTTTTTAATAAAATGGAAACCTTGAGAGCAAACTTTAACCAATAGTTGCAGGTGAGAAATAGACAGAGGTGCATAAAATATATTGTTAGATTTAATTTTCTTGAAACCTTTTAAAAGTTGTCTTATCTTAAATGAGGGGACAGGGGTTTATGTCCTCTTGATGGCCGAAACTTTAATACTAATTTAGGAAACATTATAACCATAACATGTAGCTTCTGTTACGTGCAATGGCTACTAGACGTACAGAAATAAAATATTTACAATACAATGAAACAGTAATATAATATTTTCCTGGAGCTACCTTGCTTAATAATTGGTAAAACAAACTATAAGGTATATTTACAAGTCATGGGATATATACACATAGTCATAATACAAACAACTATACAACAGAACTAAAGCATAACAAAGCACCATTTCAATATAATGGCAATTAGTTACGAACAAAAGACAACTATGAAACAATATACAATGCATAGTCTGATTCGATAGTACCAAATCATAATCCGACACTAGTCAGCATCACCAACAATAAACATATCTACAACAAAACCATGAGTGATGCTGTATCAAACAACATCATACAACATTATTAACGATGATAACTATCAAACATAAACAAAGTATACATATACTTAAACAATACCAAAGAATTATCAAATACAAATGAAGTTAGCTTTTATTGTTGTATTCATGAAGGTGTATACCTCTTTACCCTACTCCTGACTAGTTTTAAATTCAATTTAATTTGATTCTAAAGTAACCGTTATCTTACTTTATATTGCATAGAGCTGATTATTATTTGATTACACCTTAAATGTTTATAGAGTCAATATTAGATTTAAAAGTTATGTCATATCATTTTAATATTTCATAATAAGTTTGAATATGCAGTACATGTAGTTAGAAAGGTAATGAAATTGTCCTGGTCCAAATACAGTTATTTCATATAATAACTTACTACATGTATTCCCTACTGGAGCTGTTCTGATGTGTCTAGGTAACAATTATAAAACCCTAATAGCAAAAGCTTTCTTAATCTGAGGCTTTAGTTAGAACAAAGATACTGTATGGTTCTGGGCCCGGTTTCACGAACGCATTCCTATCTTTAATCGAGTGAACGGGTAGATTAAATTAATGTAAAAATTACTAACTTGTAAACAAATGATTAAACGTTTGTCTAAATGTTATGTTTGACTGGCTATAGAGTCCCTAGACGATGGGAATTCCGACGAAGGAAAATTTAGTGTGGTTAAAAAAGTATGTCGGAAGAGAGATTTTATCAGAGGTTTAGATTTTCATCTGCTATGATTCATTTCATCGTTGAATTTATTCGTCCTCTCACTTATAAGATGGAGTCTGACAGTTTCTGCACTACTTTAAGACTTAGTGTTAGCGGAGTTGAGTTTCTGTATTATTATATAAATAATAAAAAAATGAGCTGATTAAAACGAATTAATACTTTAATATCAATTTCGAGTGTCATTCTGTTAAGATTTTAGAGATGACAATTATTCCAACAGAAAATTGATTAATTTGATTTATTAAATTCCATTAATTTTATTTTTAATACGCATTCGTCACCATATCGCACCGTAATCCAACGGTGTTTTATTATTATCATTTTCGTATTTTAACACATTGCAATCCTACCTTTATTCAATACCTTCACGCCCGATATGACCTTTCTGTGATGATGTGCCGTAAAACCAAAACAAACAAACAAACAATACCTTCATTATCCTCTAAATATATGTACATGTAAACAACAATAAATGGGACTTCGTTGCCAATTTCGCTGAAATATTTACACCTTTATTCAGCATTTTTGTTTACGAGGCATGACATATCAAGTATGCTAAATTCGTTCGTTATGTCTTTATTAAAACATCATAGCTTGTAGGTTTTAACAATAACTTGTAATATAAGCTGTTCATTTATTTCGATGCAAGTATTGAAAGTCGAATCATTTTAAAAATATTTAATGTAAACGGTTTTAACCACCATACTCTTGCAAGACAGGCAATGCATGTTAAACACACTGTCCAGCCAATCCGCGAATGTAAAACCTATTGTAAGACAGTGAGAGAATGTTAAGCATATTGTAAGGCGGACATCATTTGCCAAAAGCTACTATAAACTGTTTAATTTGTTTTATGTATTTATTTATTTGAGTTAACGCCGTGTCAACAAAATTAAGGTCACTTTACGGCGTCCAGCGCACCTAACCTAGCTTTCCTGGATCATTGTCTATAACCAGTACTCACCTTCCCCTCCACAAGGCCGGAAACTTCTCCATATTATTTAATCAATGGAGGAAAGTCGACATTATTGTCAAATTTTCATGGAAGGGCATAACCTCCCCGGGTGGGATTCAAACCCGCACCCCTCGGGCACGAACGAACGTTTTGATGAAGGAATAGTTGTCACTCTACCTAACTGGCAATAATTGACTGATCCGTCCACTACAATTTAAGTAATGCTTTTGTGTGCCTGCCTGGAACATTTTCACCAATTCAAAAAGCTGTAAGCCAAATATTTAGCAAAGGGTACTTTTATCACATACTAGTAATACTCGCAAATTTGACATAACACCTTATTTTTAAGTTCGCCACAAAACGGGCATCATAGTTTGCATTGCAATGTTTCAGATTTTGTTATTCAAGTTAAATAACGCTTGTCTCCAAACTTAGATAATGAACCAAAAGATTTGAGATTTCGTATGAATCTTATAATTATACCCTGATATCCTCCACTAATTACCTACTTATTACTTGTTATTCAATCTTCGCTGATGCACAATATTGTAATTCGAAAAATACTAAACTCTACAAGTACAGCAATGAAGTGACTGTAATTGTGCAGAATAGAGAAACACAAATGATTGACAAAAAAGAATGGAACAAAAGTGAAAAATCAGCATTCAGGGCTCGAACCTATACCAGACAAAAACAATGTTTCAAGCACAACAGTCTAACCGTTTACGCTATAGAGTCCATCAATAAACCACGTTGGACATTTAGTACTCTAAGATAATTTTGTTGGTTTAAGTTTGGGTCGCTTATATTAACCCTAAATTTATACAAATGTAAAAAAGGCTTCGTGAAATCCACTTAAAATATTTTATAAGATACTCATAGTTATGGCCAAACTATTTAAGACAATTTCAAATTTATTTAAGTGACGAGAGCGTTCGTGACACCGGGCCCTGATCCAACAATATAAATCATTTTTATTTACGGTAGTAACACCTTAAATCCAGAATTCATATTAAAATATGCATGATAATGTCACACACAAAGACAGTATAAATGACTTTTGTGACTAATAGACACTATAAAGTTATTTCTTATGCATTTATTAATGACATTCAAATGTTTTTCTTTTGTTTTTCTTTAAGAAAGTCCATATCTTCTATGCTTTTTAGCTTTTAGTAAATAAAAGCCGCACAAATTTGTTTTCGCTTTACGCTTGCTTCTCAAGATACAAAATATCGAAAAAAAAAATTTTTTTTCGCTCGCTCGCTCCAATTTTTTTGGACAAAATCCACAGGACATATGATCAATTTGTTGTAGCCTTATTGAACTTTGATTGATAAATGTATGAAATCCTATTTTGCAATGATTTCAGCTGATTTATCTTTTTTAAATCATACCTTATTGGACTTGAGACATTAAACATATTGGAAATCTTAAAATCAACAAAGTGTAAACAAGGATTGGCTTCTTATCGATAGAAAAAAATAATTTATTACCATTTTCTGTCTGTTCAGGTGATCTGTACTCCGTGACACTATCGACAGGCATCCATGACTTAAGCTCGACAGAAATCCCGCACACGAAGTTCCATAAATAAAATATTCATTCTAATGCGTCGTACTTTGATCATAATCTATTTTTGGAATACACCCCATAAAGCAGTCGTTGCATTTGAGCTACTTGATCAAGATAACTAATATAAAAATATGTTGACATAACAAACACGTTTATACTCTCCGACAAATGTTTCCCTATATGCTGTAAAGGTTTCTTGTAACTCATTTAAATAATTGGATTGAACTTCAAAAATCGCTTAACGTAAGCCATTTAAGATTTTCAGTAGATTTCAAATGGTTAGAAGTTAAATATTTCCTTTATTTCCAGTAAGGTCATGTAGTTGCGATGAACTGACATGGTGACTGATTTACAACCTAATGCAAATCGGAATAAGAAATCTACAAATTTACATACCGCTTCCTTTGTTTAACATGGGTTAATATATTTAGGAATCACCTTGTAAAGCAAAAGATTCAGGTGAGGGAGTTGTTCTCTTTCACGTTGACGAGTTGATATTTATATATCAACCCGTTCACGTGAAAAAGAATAACTGCCCTTGTGAAATTTTAACTCGTGTTATCAATGGAACGCAGTCTAAGTGTAAATTTGAGTTTGACACAAACTGTTTGATTTTGATATACATGCAGAAAACTGTATTTCCATGAAATGTTTATTACAAAACTTAAACCATTTCGATAAACACTACAGAACTTAGGTTTTTTCAAAAGAAATAAAATGTGAATATGTTGGCTTTATTCATGTAGCAATGTTAACCACCTAAAATACTCCCAATTATGGCTCATTGACTAACAAGGTTACTTCTAAATTAGATATGTAATTGAATACTAACATATATTTTACATCAATTTGCGATAGCGTGGATCGCGAAAATATATGACATTGCGTCTTAATGATTGCGGGAGTTTTGCTTTTACCGAATAGTATACTTAACTGAATAAAAACAGTATTTAGTTGTAAAATAATGTCAAAACAGTATGGTGTATGAGTGGATTTCACAATTCTATTTACTATTTCATAATAGTTTCTGTAGGTGGTTTTTGTGTGAATGTGCCGAAAATGCGCGCGGTATTCGAATTATTAGTGTGTATCCCGCGTCCTAGAATAAACCTTTCTGGTTACCCTGTTTGTATTTGTGCATGCGTGATCTACAGTCCAAGCTATCTAGTTTTAACTAGTTTTTTACCGGATCGATAAGGTTTTTGGACTAGGCAAAATAACCGCAAAATGAACGGAAATCAAAGCGGCAATTCTCAATACGAAAGTCCATTGGACATAATGTTACATAACTCCCTGCTAGTAAGTAAGAAAATGAATTTTAGTGTTTCGTCCATTGCCTAGTAGATGTCCAATCGTTGTGTAAAAAATGACAAAAATCGGTCTGTTGATAAAATCGTAACCGCCATTTTAGACCCTATTTTAAATTTCCATTAATGTCGCCAGTCCACCCATGTGCTGTTTGCAACAAAATTGCAGAGAACACGGTCATTAAAAAAGTTTTTAAAAAAAGTAAAACAGTAGGTCAGACATTTTTTAAATATCTAATGCAGAGGGCATGTCATTGGAAAGCAAAATATCAACACAGAATTATGAAAAATGCCTAAAAGTTGTCTTAGTTTCATCGAAACAACAAATTAACAAAACCTTTGGTATGAATGATAAATGAAAGTATGTGAAAGACAAATGTGAAAGGGGTCAACAAAAAGTAAATAAGCAAAATTTCCGTTACCAGTGCTACTAAAAATACCAGCTATATTGAATCGGTATAATGGCGATGATTACATCAATTGACTATAACTGTTTATAGATGATCGAATATTTCTTCGTTTATAACTTTGTAGAGCTCAAACCACTTGATTCCAATACGAATTTAAAATTTCCGTAATTTAAATTTCCGTTACCGTGTTGCGTATATCAGTCATATACGTTTCGTTGGGACATTGCGCCAGTCAGTGCATCATATATTTATGTCACTTATGACTTCAGGAACGCCTCGTGGTAAAATAACACAATTTAGAGTGTGTTAGATAAATTGAGAAATAATCTAATTATGAAGATTTTTACAAGTTGACAGTAATTTTATTAATTGCGATATAAGTTATATTTTGAACTGAAATATACTCGTTGTGTATTATGAACAACGAGCACAAATATTGATTTACTTCAAGAAGTTGACTTTTCACATATTCACATTCCCAAATAGACCGTCGTATTGAGAATTGCCGTTGAGACTTCGTGCTTGGTCTTCCACTGTGTTGACAAGCTGTGTCTAACATGAGTGGTTCGCTCGAAAGCCATGTTAAAAGTTAACAAGAACATCGTGGGTATCTAGATGTTTCTTGATTTGTCTGAACGCAATTTGTCCCATAGATTTGCATAAGATACAAGTCAATGACACCTGGCGATACTTTGCTCGGTTGGTCTTTTCACCTTTTTTAAACACAGCAGTCACATTAGTGGTACTTAGTCAGTGCCATATGGTTGTTGGAAAATGAAAACAAGAGCTGGAGCTATTTTTCTTGCTACAATCTTCAAAAATTGGGAGAAGACCTGAACCTTTGGATGAATTAAAGCTGAGAAGCAACTTCTCAACCACCTTCCCTAATCAAAGCGCTGAAAGCGCTGAAGTTAAGCGCTTTCATGACTATGCTTTCTGGCCACTTACATATCCTTCTTCCCATAATGTGAACAGGTAAGTGCCGTGACATAATCTCAATGATAATTTCAGAATTCTAGGCTGTTTAAGAAGCATTTATTTTGTTACAAGCATTTCTCAACTGACCAAGTAATTGTCACGGTCCCACGTTGGGCGAAAAATTCTCACAGGGTAAGAAATATATACAGGCTGACCGGGACTCGAACCCAGGACCTCTCTGTAGATAAATAGATAGAGCTATCCGGCCGCTAACATATCCTTCTTCCCATAATATGAGCAGCTCGTAGGTAAATGTTGTGACACTTAATAAGATAATACACTTGTAACATCAAGATTCACCAGTAAATCAGGTGAAAGCTTGATACAATTCCTGCACGATACATTTTTCGAGTATATGATTATTTCTAAAGCTTCAGTGCATGGTAAGCGTCAATGCTACTTTCAGTTTCACTTCGCTATGCACATAATGCAGTCTATTGTCAGACTATATCCGAAATTCATTTCACCGTTCCAATGAAAACGTGTGTACAAAGAACAATAGTATTTGTACCACAGGTGCCCATCGCTTTACAAAACACCAAATTATTATCAATTTTTACTTTAACATGCTCTAATTATCATAAAAACGCCAAATACAAAAGGACCAGCCAAAATTTTGTTTTGTAAAAAAATATAAGGTATCCAACTCGATGAATTCCTTATGAAATTTACTCGAAAGAGATGTGACAGGTCTCTTTTCCAAGACTAAACACCGATTCCCCTATGGTTTTGCGATAAAATAGTATACTAAAATGAAATAAACGTAATAATAATGATCCGTCTTTAAACTATATTTGTTGAAAATTTGACTTAAATCGGACAAGCACTTACGTAAATACGAGCCAAAATATACAATTATGCTTATAAGTTCTGTTAAGTGTATAAAGCCATCCAGACATGATCAAACGCTTTAAAATCATTGTGACACTTCAATGATGATATTCAAATTAATCGCGATCGAATGCATGCCGGTCATCTCGTCTAATTACCCTCGATAATTTCAATGTTAATAGAGTTCGACTCTTTCCGGCAACTTCGTTCATCTCCGCGGGTTGAGTGACGTCATAGAAAAATAATTGATATCTTTGCGCGTATTCATATCAAGGGGCATGTTCCACAAAGCTTTCGCTAGCTAGCGCTTTTTGAAAGCAATTTTGTGTAGCATATTAGCACTAGCCTTGTGAAACGTGCCCAATATAAAAGGAAAACTTTGGGACAGCTTCTTTTGAATAATTTTATGTTACATATGATGCACTTTTGCCTGTTATTTCGTACAATAGAGACAATGTGTACATACTATGAAAGAAAATTGCGTGGTTGTGGTAAAATAGAGGTCGGAAGAACTACTTTGTCTTAGACTTGGGTTGGCTAAACCCGAAACGACTGTCGAGATGGTCGTAATAAGTTAAGCAATAAAGCGCTTAACTTAAAAATTGGAATGAAACATAATTCGAGATATTATGTTATGATTGCGGGAGTTGAAGAAGTTGGCTTAAAACCGGGAGTATTCCGAAAATTTGTAAATGTTGGCAGGTTGGAACAGATGGTCCTTATATATTAGGACTTACTGGTTGGGTTTAAGAATTGTATGCTAGGTTTTGACAGTGTTAATACTTACCGGCTGGGTTCAAGCATTGCATGTATCAAGACACTATATTAGACCTTACTGGCTGTGTTCAAGTATTACATGATACCATTATAGTTGTTAGGACTTACCGGTTTGGTTAAAGTATTGTATGATACAATTACACTGTGCACCAATAATCAAAAGCGCTTCCCAATATGTATATGTATATAATTATATAGAAATTTGGAAGTGCTTTTAAACATATATTCAATATGAAAAGAGCGCTATATATATTTGGTAAATAGACAAACCTCGCAAGGGTAGGCTAGAGTTACGGAAGCTAAATAACATGCGCATGTTTAAACTTTTAAACATCGAAAAACTATTTTACATTCATTATTACTCGAGATAAACAAATGTTTACCGACGTGACTTATCCTATTGTTATTACACGCACCATGTTGGATATTGCAGATAAACTTACTTGAGGTGCGTTCAACATTGCGAGTGCTCGAGGCGACATCGAGCGCCCGCGTTCTGAACGGAGGTGCTCGCGCGAGTGCTCGCGAGCGCTCGCAATTCAGCTCGAGAGGTGTTTCGCTTAGAAATTGTTATATAATAAGATTTCAGTTTATATGAGTTAACTCCCTTGATAAATACTATTTTATAATGAATGTATACTTGTATATCGTAAAGAATAAAGCTTATATATAGGTTATATATATAACAAAAAATCATTTCTTTACTAATTCAAACATGTTTCGCCAGACGGCTCATCAGTGATTACTTATTCGTGAATATAGTATTACTATTAATATGTCTATTTAGATGATGTTGTTTTACATTTTATAATACCCACCAGAAGTGCATCGACATATTCACTTTGCAGGCCTACTAAATAGCATTCGTCTAAAATTTGAAAACTGATTAATTCAAAAAGCTCTTTATTTTTATTTTTTGTTTATCACTTTACTCATAACTGAGTCTACAAAATAGCAAAAAAATACATTATTTAAAATAATAACAATAAACATAGTTTTTCAGGCTTAAGGGTGTCAGATGCTGAATATTATAAATGTGCTGCATTAATGATATTTGTTTTCATTTTATCACAACCATACTTAAATATAATAAAACTAATAATTCTACAAAAAATAATCATCAAAATTCAACAATGTAGTAAATATCTTTTGTCTACAAACTTTTGGTGGGTACTGTATTAATATATCATTGGAAATGTATATTATAACAGATACCAAAAATGGCGATTTTTTTATATCAAAGAGTTATACCTGAAAGTGGGACGCAAACTTGTGTGTAACTTGTTCCACATAAAATGTCCACGCAATGCATATGATATAAAAAATGTACTTTATTTGGAACAGTAAATTGTATCACTATGATTTATAAATGATAAAAATGTGAAAGATATCGCGTATCAGCAGAAATAATTGTTTCCCCCACCCGCTTTTTCAATAATGTGCTGTTTGACGTCATCTTGGATTTTACAGGAGCGCTCGCAGTCGTTCAATAGCCTAACAATTCGCGAGGCGGGCGCTCGCTCCAGCGCTCGCATTGTTTAACACACCTCTGTTGTTTAATATACGGCGACATGACGTAGTCGTCTTCCAATGGTCACATACTAAGTTTACTTGAGCGTTAAGTTAAAGAGTTGGATTATATATAATTTGGACTTAATGTGTATAATTTTGGACGGAATTTGGAGCAAATATTTATATGAAATAGACAATTTGTTAGAGTAATTTTAATTATGAATTCCGAGTAATAATGAATATAAACAAGTTTTCCGATGTTTAAAAGTTGAAATATACGTATGTAATTAACTTCCGTAATTTTAGTCTACCCTTGCAGGGTATTCTACAGTTACGGAACTTCCGTAGCTCTAGATCCTGGTTCTAGAGTTACGGTACCGTAGCCACTGCCTTGATTTAATCCAGTTATTATATGTCTTGTCATATTTATCATAGTCATTGATAAACGACCCCTCTCTGACAAAGCTCAGAAATTACCTTCATTTCCATTTAAACCACTAAACACTTCTGCAAAAGTATGTTTAGACATTTTCAATAGTTATACTGTACTGGGTACCCCAAACGTCACAACTGTAATATATTATTGATGAAACGATTCTATTGAATAATTTGAATGCTTCCTTAGCATGAAAAATCCAATGAACTTTTGCATTTTAAGAATGTTAATGCAAGCTTTCATAGCTTGTTTGGCTTACATCTGTCTGTTTAGTCATTGTCTAACAAAGTCTTGATATAAAATAATGAGCTAAGATATTTGTAATACGGTACAAGTTTTTCACCTTTATAGTTCCATTTCTCGTTAAATCTTAAAGTACCACTATTTCGAAATATCAAGTTTTATCAGTATTTTATTACATACTAGAGTTGTCACAATATCTAGAT
The DNA here is from genome assembly GCA_025267735.1 of Mactra quadrangularis. Taxonomy (NCBI): domain Eukaryota; kingdom Metazoa; phylum Mollusca; class Bivalvia; order Venerida; family Mactridae; genus Mactra; species Mactra quadrangularis. The sequence goes on from CM046309.1 coordinate 3,193,993, forward strand.
ATGAGGTAATTTTGCAATTGTAAATTGTAATTCTCACCGAATCTGCAATCTATGGTGCCGGATTTAGTCGTGAAGAAAAGAAAAAAATGAAATATCGAAGACACGACCAATTCCTAGTTTGTCGTATCTTCGTACTTTCGGTTAAAAAATGCTCACATGTATTTACTTTGTAAACTTTGACAAAATATAAGATATGTTCGGTTCTGTTCTGCTCTGTTCAACAACCTATGTGACTATAAATCAATTTTGTAAATACGGCATGATATTGTTCTTTTAACTTATGAAGTATTCGTTTATAGGAAAGACATGCAAGTTCGCGATGTTGTGACACATACTAAAAGTATTTATTCTTATGAAAACAAAATTGTTTAGCTGGCATCACACTGTCCCGAAATTGACACCAGATGGACATATGAATACGGAGTTTCGAATTTCGTACGAAGAAGGCCCCGAAATTGGCCGCCAACCAATCAGCACCCGAAGCAAGTACGATTCCTACAGAAGGCCACGCGATCGGATCCGATGCACACACGTATCATTCTATATTTTACGCGATTGCTCACGAAGTCACCTGAAAGACGCACATTTTTATGCTGGCGTCACACTGTCCCGAAATTGACTCCAGATGGACATACGAATATGGAATTTTGAAATTCGCACGAAGATCGCCCCGAAATAGGCCGACAACTAGGGCTCTATATCGGTCAGAATGATCGATACGATATTCGTATCGATACAAAATGATCGATATTCGATATATCATATGATATTTTAATAATAGATTAATAAAACTGCAAAACAGTGATATTTAGTTCATTTATTTTGATTGTTGTAACACCATACTACTAAATGCACTGTCTTATTAATAATTTAAATATTAAAGCCTTTGAGGTTTGCATTTTTAAGAAATACCATTGCATCTATTGAGTCTCATTCTCGTACCCAGTGGTTATCTTCTCGATCTTACTCGAAAATCTTGATAGCCTCTTGGTATGAGAATGAGTGGGTCTGTGACTAGACATGATCTGTCTGCTGACAGGGTGACATAAAATTATACGGCCAAGTTTGTTGTATTGCGTCCTTTGCTTACAGCATTTTTGCAACATATAATACACTCTGGCCCGTCCATTTTTTGGACAACTTGATAACCCCAAATTTATTTTTTCGGAGGCAGCATATTCTCGGACAAATGTTATGTTGCAGACGAGTTTTTGTGAGTCTGTGTATTAACATCAACATTGATTAAGTGCGTTCGATAATCGATCGTTTATGTACTTGTGTGCAGGATTTACATAAAATGAAATAATTTTGTTGATGCTTGGTTTTAGTAAGATTTATCTCCAGTAATTCATATTTACAAAACACTAAACAAAGAGCGGCAAAAGGAAAAGCATGCTCTTTCAGAACTTCAGCTATTAACAAGAATATTGTTTCTGGTCATTAAAGTTCTATTTACATAGCCCATCTACTCGAACAAAGACTTTTGGCTGCCAAAATTGATCTGTATTTAAAATACTGATCTTTAATGATTCCCAGACTAATTGAAAATGAACGTACATTCAAACCGCAACAGTTACTTCCCTTTGATTGAAAAGGGACATAACATAGCGTATCTGATGTAAGACATTTGCTTAAAGGAATGTCAAATTATGATATTGTTCGTCCACATATTATTACATACCGAATTGGAAGCAGTAGAATGTTGATTTGGCGATGCAAAATATCAAATGATTTGCAGAACATGTATTTTATTTGTATGACCGCCATTGATCGATATTTTGTTCGATATGGAAACGTCCGATCCGATATATCTATCGAACCTACAATACCGGTATTCGATATATATCGTATACCGGTGTAGAGCCCTACCGACAACCAATCAGCACTCGAAGCAAATACGATTCCTACAGAAGGTCACTCGATCGTATCGATCCACACATGTATCTTTCTGAATTTATGCGATCGCATCCGATCTACTCACAAAGTCATCTCAAAGACGCAGATTTTTACCAAGTTGTAACCCGCAGGACATGCAAAGGCCACGCGATGGGTAAACGCCATCGTATTGTGAGAATGATGGGTAAGAATGGTGTCACGAAAGCGACACGTGACTCCTGGTTCATGGTCCAGAGATAAACTCGTGTGCAAGAATAGCCAAGTCTAAAAAGCGCCTGGGTCTGGACAGTTAAAGTCGGCATCGATCAAAGGGGAAGAAGGCCTTTTATTTTCTTTCAAAAAGCTAGTATTCCAAAGACATATAACCGTCACATGCTTGCCATCCAGAGCACCACAGCATGACATATCCTTTAACTTTCGCTCAGCAATAGCAGTCTACTCTTCCATTGTACCATAGCACTGGATCACCTCAGATACAATCTCAACTTTGATGACATCGCAAACATGAACATTTGATATAAAGGAGATTGTGTTTGGAGCTACTCTGAAGTTGTAGGACAGGCTTCAATAACTGTCACCACAGGCCAGGTGTTGTAGAGTAATAGCTTGAGACTAGGAGAAAGAGACTTCCAGTATCACTGTACCATGTGTCCTTATTCTGTATTATGCATTATATATCATTTGTATGACCTTAACGTAGAGGCCTCTGAGAAGTTTTGTATAGTTATAGAAGCTTCTCGTCCGGCATGCTTAGTTGGTAACAAGCAAGTCCTCTAATGGATGGGTCGTGGATTCGATTCCCAGACGGGATATGACTTATACAACGTGTTGCTACGCTGTAAAAGCAAACAACATTTTTTAGAAGAAAGTATCATTGTCTGTCTTCAACTCCTCTAGTAGAGTACTATAGTTGCCATACGTTTCTCTTTTTCCCAAACAGCCATTTTCTGACCCTCATAGACCTATGTTTCTATCTTCGATTTTCTCTTTATTTTCTTAGTTAACTAATCTTCAAACTAATGCAATTCTGCTGAAAATAAATCAAAATAATTGTATATTAACTGCAAATGATCAAATATTTTGTAGTCTCAATAGAGGTGCACAAGACTCATCAGGAAGATGGTCAGAGGCAAGTCTTTATATGTCAACCATCATACATATACAAGGCTTGAGCCATTTAAATTAACTTATTCAGTCCACATCGTGGGGCAATCTCGATGTCATCGTACCAAGATACGATGACGACATGGCGGTATCACAGGGGCTTCGCGTAGTTGTGATGCCTTCCGAAGATAATCGCATGTCTTTTTGTTTCCCTCGTATTGTCTTGTTGAGGCGAAAAATGCTAGATGATCACACGGAGTAAAGACAAAGACTACACGATTGACAAGAAGGCTTTACGACGGTCTTCCGATGCCCAAAATTGCGGTACGAATTCAACACGAAAATAAACCTTCGCAATGACTTCCGGCAATTTTTTGGCATGCTAAACATTTTGCGACCGCTGACGAAGTCGCCAGAGTCAGACAATTCAGCCGGTGATCATACGATGGCAAAGGATGCCCTTACGAATGGCGCGATTTTATAACGATCAGATCCGAATTTAAACTTTTCTTATTCGTACGTCCATCTAGTGCTAAAATCATAACATTAAGCTAATTGTGCTAATTACATTATTTACCAATCTTACATTTACAGTATTACTGAGTATGGAAGATAACTCTGTTGAAAACGACGCTCTTCCCGAAGAACCAAGACCTTTAAGTGTACGAAATGAGCCCCAAAACGTAGATGAACCTATTGACGCAAGAGAAAGCGATGACCCTGTGCAAGTTATTCAAAACGACATTCCAGCACCAAATGAAGATTTGAAATTCAGAAGAATGCTTCAAAAAATATCGGAGGAACTGACCGACGAGAACCTGGTAAACTTAAAAGACCATTTATCTTGTAAGTTCTTAAATTTTGTTTTCAATTACATACATTACAAGACATACACTTTCTGTTGATAAAATCATACACCTTCTATTTTTATATTAATTGAAAACGTATTGTACTTATTAAGTTCATGTTGAAATACCACATAAAACCTATGATATAGTACGACTATAGAGAACAAACTTCAAATAAAACATGGTTGCATATGAAAAAGATGATATGTTTAAATAGCTATTTATGTGTTGTCGATACTATTTTCAGATTCACTGTATAGGATTGATGGAGTTTGATTTTACAGTAGATAAATGTGTTTGATCTTATAGCCCGAAACAAAAATCATTTGACGGTGTCTGTTGTTTTTAGTTTTGTGTATCGACTGACTTGAGTTATCTACGCTACAGCATTATGATTCTTATTAATGTTTACATGTATAGAATTTGCAGTTCATTTAAGTACACAGAAATAGAATGGGTACCACACTTCACTTACTCTAACATTGAACACATTTCTAGTACATGAAATTTAGTATGTGTATGTTTTTATCGTTTCTTTAAGGTGAATTTGGAAATGCTTTTCTAGATAAAATAAAAAAGCCAGAGGAGCTTTCTATCATACTAGAAGAAAGACATTGGCTAACAAAAGACAATCTATTAAAGTTACAAGCTGCACTTAGAAACATAGGTCGAATGGACCTTGTAAAAGTTGTTGCAGAGTATGCACAGACGATAGACAATGTATTATGCCCTACTCAACCAAGTGAATCTGGTAAATATGTTTTAATTGATATACATCTTAAACAACAAAAACACGTATAGAACATTTAGTACATCAATAATAGATTCATATGTTCATTTGTAGCAGAGGTATAATACGCTTCTTGTACTGCGTTCAAGCTTACTTTTATGGCGACGTTTCCGCTTATGAATCGAGAGGTCGTGGGTTTGAATCTCAGTTCGGGCCATAGATTTTTATAGCGTTAAATTTGGTGCTCAAAATAAATACCCACTAAAAAGTGTGTTATTGCACCCTTAGATATTCCCACAGACAATCAAGCTCCAATAATTTGAGAACAAGTTATGTACAGGAGGGGGTGTATGTAGCTGAGATATAACATGGTAATTTTACTCCCTTGCACTCAAGCTAGCTTTTATGGCGTCATGGTAGAGTGTTCACTTACGACTCGAGAGATCGTGAGTTTAAATCTCAGTTCAGAATGATTTTTATCGGACTACACTTGATCTAAACAACACTGAATGTTTTGCTTTTAACACAAATTTAGATACGGTACAAAGGCGGATCCAGGATTTTTTCGGGGGGGGGCAAACTTTTTCTACGGGGGGGGGGGGGCGTCCAACCTTTCAAAACACAACCATTTTATTCAAATTTGCAGAATAATGCTACATATTGATAATAAAAACTACATAACCATTAAATCTATGTTAAGCGCTGAGAAGAAAATGCTTAATGCTACTTTAAAATGACTAACAGTCAAGACATAAACTAATAGACAGGTACATTTTGAAAATTCAAGGGGGTTCGGACCCATGTCCCCTGCCCCCTGACCCCCACTAAATCCGCTTTTGCGGTAACATTTCAATCACTACTATATACACTTTTACATAGAAAAAGTTACATTAAGTATTTACACATTAATCATCAATGTCGTGTTCCGTTATCTCCTCAAAGACATATCTGCGTCTCACTCCATGACACTTAGCACAAGCTGGTAGTCCTACAGGTTCATCACATTAACTGTTTGCCTGCTACAACTGCATTAAATCTAGTACTGTCGTCGTAATTCTTAATCTTTGTATACAAACTGGTCATGTTTCACAGCTAAACTGCCGCCTAAAAATTTTTTTCAGACAATGAAGTCTATTTAGCCAACTTCCATACATACAAGTAACTGTCAACAATGCAGTGTGTTACATGTCATGGCCGGTTGCAGAAGGGTCGTAAATAGGGGGGACTTTTGGGTAAGTTCGGGAGGGATAGCCCCTCACGACAATATGGAAAAAATGAATGTTCACATGTAAATGGGGTAAATCTGAGGGCTTTAAACACACTTATACGGATGGAATGCGAAATTAAAAATACGTAAGTCTGTTTAATACCCCCCTTAGTAAGCATAGTTCGAACAATGGAGTCGTAGGTTCAGGAGAAAGAATAAAATATGTGAACGATGCAAATTTGAGCACTTTTGAACACAACTAAAGGACAAAATTGATAAAATCTAAGCGCGTTTTAGTATGTTTAGGCATTATTTGTTGGTTTGAAAAAAAATTATAAAGCTAATCATGATTTTTTCATATAAAATGACGAGAATTTTATTAAAAGATATACACAGTAACATATATAAAATTGTCAAATGTATAGTTCGAACAAAAAAACCCAAATCACTTTGTAGAATAACAATACAATAAACTAATCCACGACGAGGGATGCTCAGGATGACAATAACATAAACATGTGATATGTTTTACGATTGTCTTAGTTGTTGGTGTAATGCAAAGGATTTTTACCATTACAAGCATGAATAACCAAGACATGGTGATATCCATCATGCTAAGTTTGTTAAAATAAATTACACTCAATTCATTTTCAATACTGCCTACCCCTGAAATGGATTGTCTCACTTTTAATAGTTACCCAAACACGTTTTGGTTTTTTGTACGCACTATAGTAAGAAAATTCGCCGATTTTATATCGAGAAATTGCCCTATTGAGCTCGTTTTATTTTTGTAAAGTGGGTTCATATATTGTGTTAGTAAATTTGCTTAATTGTTAGTTATGCTAATGTTTTCAGCAAATTTAAGAAAATTGTTTCTAGGGAGATTAAAAACGCAGTTCCTCCAATCTGCAGAAGAATCAAATTCGTGGATTCCTTAAGCAAATCATAAGGAGTACAAGTATTTAGCATTCAAGTTGATCTAAAATAAAAACAACGATTGAAAAACAACTTTTATTAACTAAACACAAATCTGTGGACATACCATTTGGTGATTTTTTTATATAACTTACCGTTAACAAAGAAAAACTAGTCTCCTTTTTTTTGGTAAAATAACATGTTGTAGGCTAGGTCACAGAAACACAGAAACCAAAGTTAGGCTTCGTACGCTAGTTACCATGGAAATATAATTGGTTACAGTCTAAAAATACTATTGAGGTATTTGTAATATAGACCAGATGAATAAATATCCGTAAAGACGGAGTAAACACGTGCATTATCATTGATTTTCACTATTAATAAGGTCACTTGCTTTAATTTACTCTTTACATCCATTTACTCCTTACTTGGACAGTCCTACTTTGTCATTTTGTGTCTTTAATATAACATATCATACACGAAGCCCTGATCGAGCAGACATGTCAGAGACAGACATTGTACAAGAGCTGAAATCTCAATGTGTATCGAACGCAAAACGAGTATTAACCACTACAGACGGTAAACGTGTACCTACACACAATAACATTTTGAAAGTGGAGGTAATCATTTTGCAACCTCCCGATCTTGTTCTGGGAGACGAAAAAAGAAGTTATCCGCGTTAAATATACATAAAGTTTATCCTTCCCTGATGCACAATAACTTGTTGAAAACAGATTACCAAGAATAATTCATATTCAGTTGCTTTATCAAACCAGTTGATTCTGCAGTGCATGTCAACTTATGTAAGTTTTCTCCTCTGGAAAGTGTTCTAATACAAAAACCGTCTCCTATCCTTTCACGTAATACGTTTAAAGCCAGTACAAGTTTTCAGACATCAACATCTACAAGTACTTCATCCTTACCTCAGAGGTGGGCATCAAAGGCTTCTCCGTCTCATGAACGGGTGATTCAAAGGCAATGACAAAAAAATTGTCTCGACGGACAGGGTCAAGAAGGCGGAGAGGGGCCCTGTCTTGTCCTTCAATTGGTTCGACGCTCTTTTGAGTGACGTTGGATCGATAGAGGATGAGGACATGGTAGTCAGCCTTCTCCCCGAGCTTCGGCTCTTAGTTCTGTTAAGTTTCTTGAGTCAAATTATACTTCAATGGAATTTTCGTGTTCTTAAATCTAATTACAACGACCTTCTTTTTTATGATCGAAATACTCCCAGAAAGTTGTCTGCCTTCAAGAAACATTCTTATGATTGTATATTTTATGGTAAAATTTGTTGCAACTATGTCCCTCAACGACAAATTTAGGTACGAACTTACTTTCAAGCTGTAGCTGTTGAAGTAATGTTGCACTGACCTATTACAGAGTGCTCTTTATATCTTCCTCCAAACTTATCTATTTCTGTTGAAGACTTAGAAAACTTAACTAAACAACTCTCAGAACCATTCTTTCTACTTGGCGATTTTAATGCGCATAATTCAATATGGGGTAGGGCTGCAACGATTCGATTCGATACATCGAAACTCGATTGCAAGAGTGCCGATTCGATTTCAATTCGGGACCCGCGAGTTTCGATTCGATACTGACTTTTAAAAGTGTCTACATAAGTTATAACGTTAAAAGTAACCGGGTTTCACTTTGTTACATTTCTGTTAAATTTCCATTACGATTTTATGTAGCATGATTGGAAAACTCTGTTCCAAATATACATTCTATAGTATATGCCCCGATCCTCCGCCAATAGGGTCGGTGTGATTGAATTTTACCTGTTCTGACAAACTAGAAGATTTTAGGCTCCGCATTAGCAAGCCAAGTTTCGTTGTTAGTTTATTCAAATTTAAATAGTTTTGCATGTACAGTGTATGTTTAACTAAAATGTACAATAGTATACCAAGAATTGCATCTTTCTACAATTTATGATTCATGCTGTCTTTACGTTTTAAGTCGATATTACATTAATAATACATCTTCGCGACCTTTACATTCGTACCCAATCCATTTCGTACTTGAATAAAGCAAATATTAATTATCAGATTTTCGAGTTTCGTGTTATCCAATTTTAGTAACAATTTTATTTAATTAATATTATTTAGTTTTAAGCTCAAATATATGTATAAATGCATATTTCTAGTAAATTGTATTAATAAAAGAATTGAATCGAAAAAAATCGAATCGAAAAATAAATAATCAAATCGCATCGAATCGACTTTCCGGTGAATCGTTGCAGCACTAATATGGGGAAGTACATCTGCGAATAATAAAGGCATCATTGCAGAAAAATTAGTTGATAATGCACAACATTGCCTTTTGAAGACAAGTCGCCAACTTATTTACATCCAGCCACTGGAAGCTTTTCTTGTACAGACCTTACATTATCACATCCATCATTATACTTAGATTTTACTAGGTCAGTGTTAGACGAACAATATGGAAGTGACCCCTTTCCATTGTTGTTAACTTCAAACAACTCTGTTCCAGTAAATAACCGCTTTTATTACAAATTTTCTAAAGCGAACTGGGAACAAGTTAAAAAATTGTGTTCTGACAATTTTCAAACTCTACGGATAAAGCTAATATTTTTGTCTCTACTCTATAAAAGATAGCCGATGAGTGTATTAAAAAAACCCTCAATTAAAGAAAAAACACGGTTGATAAAAAACTCTCATTTATACCACATTCAAAGTCGCTAAAACCAAAATGTATTAAAGTTTTTAATCTACTAAAAACACTTTTACATACTGATTGGGGATCTGATACCCAAACATTACTTAGATTATACAGAAGTCTTGTTCGTTCAAAACTAGATTACGGATCAATAGTGTACTGATCAGCACGTAAATCGTATTTACAAATGCTTGATACGATACATAACCAGGGCTTACGTATTGTCCTTGGTTCATTTAAAACCTCGCCTATTGAAAGTCTATATGTTGAAGCTAACGAGCCATCATTTAAGTTACGTCGACAAAAGCTTTCATTACAATACGCAATTTGTATATCTAATTAGCCAGTAAATTCGATATAACCCAAACGAAATTCAATTATTTGGTCTGCGCTTTAAAAACGACTTAGAAATGTTTAATATCAACACTTCTTCAGTGTAACAGAACTTATATATAGATGTCCCTCCGTGGACCAACAACATACACGACGTTAATATCGACTGATCAAACTTTCGTAAATCTTTTACCTGTCCAGACGCCTTCAAATCCAAATTAGTAAACATCTTGGAAAAATATAAGGACGGTACACATTCAATTACTGACGGCTCAAAAGATGGTATCAAAGTTGGCTGCGCTGCATATGGAAACTCTTTTGTTGCGAGGATGCGACAGCATGACCAGGCATCCATATTTACAGCCGAAGTCAAAGCGATAGATCTAGCTTTAACATACATATCAAGAAGCATTAATAAAAATTGTATCATTTTCTCAGACTCGTTATCGGTATTACTAGTAGTTCAGACAATATACTTATTAAAATTATCGAATTATAATAACACGACATTCTAAAATATTTTAAAAGTACATCTGTGCTGAATACCAAGTCATATTGGAATACATGGAAATGAAAAAAATATAGCAAAATAATCTTTAAACCTTCAACCAGTAGATATCAAATTACCAAGCAGTGACTGCAAGTGTTCGATCAATACGTTAATTAAGTCTAAGTGGAAAACAATGTGGAACAATGCTATTTTAAATAAATTACATGACAAAAAGCCAACACTTGATTCATTTTCGTCAATTATATTCGCTAATCGACGAGACCAAATAGTCATTATGCGATGTAGAATTGGTAATACCAGATTAATACATTCATACCTTCTCAAAAGAGAAGAATCCTCTAAATGTCTACTATGTGATGAGCATTTCAATGTAAAACACATTCTCATTGACTGTCAGGGTCTTAAATACATTCGAGATAAACATTTTAAGGTTGACTAAATTAGAGAACTTTTTGAATCGGTACCATTACATGCGTTACTTAACTATTTAAAAGGTATAAAGATATATATCATAAAGTATAGGACTTTAAGTCATTATTAAATTCGTAAAATTGCCGTTAAACCCAAACAAACAAACAGACAAACAAAGACTCCAGCGGTCATGTTTTGTCCGATAGTCAGTAGTAATTACTCGGATGAGTTAAATACGTGTCACCTGGAGTAAAAAAACCAGGTCACAGGTTCTTAAAATAGAAAAATATTGTCCAGGCTTTTAGTCTGTTCTTTGTTAGGTTTAAAAATAACTTGGAACAAATGTTTACCATGACAAGGCGGTGTGTGACATATCAGTCTCAGGCCTGTTGGTTCAAGGTCAAGGTCATTCTTTACTTAAAAGTATTCCTTGTATAGGTTGTAAATTAGTTTTTTCTCATTGGATTTAAAAATGACTTGAAATACATGTTCATCATATAAGACGTTTGGTCACATCATTCACGCCTTTAGGTCCAAGGTCAATGTCACTGTTTTTGTTTTATGTGAACAAATGTCTGGATATGGTGAACATGTACACCAAGATATTTTAAAATCTAATTAGATGTAAAAAAGACACTTTGGAAAAGAAAATTCTATTTTTAATAATATAGACCTTGACCTTGGACCTTCAGGCATGGGAATTGTACGTGATACATCGTCTTCTCATGGTAGATATTTGTGCAAAGTTGTTACATAAATCACTCCATTCATATTGAATTTACAACGTCTTGATATTGTGAACATATATTCAAAATTAGTTTAAAATCCAAAAAATACAACAAATTTACAGCCCGGAAGAAAATCTATTTTTATTTATAGTACAAGGATATTGTACGTAACACACCGTCTTGTCATCGTTAACATTTGTTCCTTATTATTTTGACATCACATTTTTAATAATGAAGTTTCAGCCTTGACCAGAAAATTCCTTTTTTTGTAATTACTGTAGATCCAATGTGAAGGTCACTAACAATAGAAATCAAATTTTCTTGTATTGGCTGTAACTTCGCTATGAATGGAGTGATTAAAAAACTTAGCACAAATGTAAACGATGACAAGAGGGCGTGTCACGTGAAATATCGATGCCTGTAGGTCCAAAGTCAAATTCACTGTTACTAAAAATAAAGATTTTCTTGTTCGGGCTATAAATTATTAAATTTCATTGATTTTAAAATAACTTGGTAAAAACTTTAACAATATCAAACTTTGCAACGCGTACAAAACATATGCCTGTTGGTCAAGGTCACTGTTACTAAAATGGAATTTTCTTGTACAGGCTGTTAATTTATTTCTGAAATTTAAAATAACTTGGTATTAATGTCAACCATATCAAGACGTTGGGTCACGTACAACACCAATACATATAGGCATAAGGTCAATGTCTGTCTTAAAAATATAAGTCTATTGTCTGTTTCTTGACTGTTACTTCCTTATGAATAGAGTGAATTCAAAATAACATGTTCACTATGACAAGACGGTGTGTCATGTACCATGTCCGTAAAATCTTTGTCAAAAGCAGTTGCACTCAGGTAAAGGGCAATGAGACCCTCTTGTTTAATTTCCATGTAGTGTTTTATTGCTGGACTTTGCTTTTGAAATTTCATATTTCATTTGATTGAGTTTTTATTTAGCGCATTGCGTCAGTGTATGTAATCAGTTGTGGTCATGTCGCTGCATGCGGAACTTTTCGGACGTAACTGCCTAATTACTGTTTAACTCACTTTTCTCATTGATGCCACCATTTAAATCAATGCGGGATAAACTAAAGGGAGTACGTACTTTTTGTGACAATACAGCAAGACACGAGGGTTTTGAATAATGAATTTTTATATCTGGCGTGTTTTGCAAACATTCTTTCAATTTGGTTTAACATTTATATAATTACTACGTTTAAAAGGAGTTTCTTCTAGAAAAGAATATCTTCTCTTCTAAACTGTGGTTTAAACTAAAACAAGCACACTTGATCTTCACGGTCTTCGTACGCGCTTGTATAGATAAATTTTGGGGACGGTCTAAATCACTGATGAAGACACTGACACTATAAACAAAGAAGGATTATCCGACCATCTAGATTTTATTCCTATTATATATTGTGCATTAATAAAGGTGTTGATGTTTTAGTAATCAGGATTAATTGCTTTAATTTGCGGCTAATTAGCAATATTTTTAATGTCTCACTTAAAGAGAATCACATGTTTAAGCTTTTTTTATGTTATTATTTTTTTGCGCTCTTTGATGCTTTGAATCAATATTTTCTTGTTGATTGTGTAATTGAGATCATTATTTGAAAATATTATTAGAATTGCTTTCTTAATGTTACACAAATGGGAAAATGATTGAATGCATAACTTTTTGTGCTTTTTAGAGTCTTATATATAAATTTTAGTTATATTATAATAAAGTAAGTAATAAATTACATTTTATTTTTAATCATTATTTAATCTTATTGCTACAGTATTACTGAAAATGGCAGATAACTCTGATGAAAACGACACTCTTCCCAAAGTTCCAATACCTGTGAATGTACAAAATGAACCAAAGGCCGTGAATCGACCTACTGATGTACAGGAAAGCGAAGTGCTTAAGCGAGCTATTGAACAAGACTTTGGAGCACCAACTGAAGATTGGGGATTCAAGGGAATGCTTATGAAATTATCAAAGGAACTGAACGACAAGAATCTGAAAGACTTAAAATACCGTTTTTCTGGTGAGTTCTTATACTTTATTTTGAATAACATACAAAGCAAGACATACTTGTGCAGTTTTGAAAAAAAACTTACGTGTTCTTTTCCACATCCATTGGTACGTCTTGTCCAAAATGTTGCGGAAAGACGTTTTGAAAGAGTACTACGAATGGGAACACACTTCAAATTAAAACAGGATAGCTGCAAATAAACACGATGATCCGTTTAAATAGCTATTTATATATTGAAGGCACTATGTGCAGATTTCGTACCATATAGAGTTTCAAGAGTTTATTTCAATTAAAATAGAATACAATACAATACAATAATTATGTAATAGGTCAGACGTGACCCATGAACATAGTGTTTATACAATATATAATAAGATGAGTTCAATGGTAGAATCATATAATAATAGTTACAAAGTGTAAGCATGCATTAGAATATTTTATCATTTAGAGCTCGAAACTTGGAGATCTTTGGTATAAAGCATTAATATTAAGATAGTGTTAACAAATTAAGATAGAGTTTGCAAGTCCAACAATTTATCATACTAGTAAAAGCAAAAGAGTTCAAAATATAGTATTCAATGACTGATTTAATATTTAAAACATATCGATATATCGTATATATATGTATATATAAATATGTTATGGAGGTTTATAAATTATAGTGCAAGAAATACACATGTCACTATATGCTTACATGTTCAGATAGTTTAGTAAATTATATGCTTACAGACATATCAACACATTTAATTATATTAGAAAGAAATACATAGTAATGCAAATAGCTGATGTGCTTTCCTATGACCAGATCTTAATAAAAAGGCATGATATACATACATAGCTAAATTTCTATTATCAATTTCATTATGATTTTTCAAACAATTTAAGTGTTTTATATAAGCTTGGATTTCTACGAAAATATGGCTTTATATATTTTACACGCAAGTTTTTGTAGACGGTACATTCAAACATAAAATGTTGCTCGTTTCCAAGTGTTCCAAAAGTTTTACAACGGCGATTATTAAGTGGTGTAGCGGGTTGTTTCCATCTACCAGATTCAATTTCAAGTCTTTAGGAAGCAACTCTTAAACGTTTCAACTCAATTCTATATTTCTTTATATTAACACTAGACAAATACATTGTATAACCAAAATTGTTGAAGTTTTTATAAAAATACTTCTTGTTCAATAATAACCGGGTGAATTCGTATTTTGAACAAAAATATAATTAACTCTATGTTTGAATATATTTATTAGAATATTAACATTCCCTTCACCTTGGTTTAACCAAACCTCATGAAATCCAAGCCTGTTTAATGTATTTCTTAATAAAGAAACCCAGTTTGATTTATTTGGATATAGTTCTATGCCGTTCGACATCATTTTATAGACTACTTTTATTATTTCTTATCACCAGTATTTGAAATTTTAAACGATTGTTTTATGATAAAAAAGTCTTAAGCTTTGGTAATGTATCCTGCCTAACTCACCATATATAAAATCGTTTTGTGTCGATTTAACGCTTAAAAGAGATGTGCAGAATTTTAAATGGATATGCTCCATTTCATTTTGGGGGGGGCGGGGTAAAAGACCATGCCTTGCAGCTGTAATTTAATATCTGTGTTATAAGTTTATCAAATAGTTCTTGTGAATGTTTTTAAATGTTCTATTTTGATTTTACTGCATACATATTTAGCTTAAAAATCGATATTTGTGCTTGACCAGCTAAAGAAATAAAATTTTAAGTTTTAGGGTATAGAGCCCCCTTTCCTAAAGATAACAATCTTTTTTCTTCTGTATTTACTTTTAGTAACCATCTTTGACAATAAGAATGTAAAATGTTAAGACCGTTTTGTAAATCATTCGGCGTTTCAGAAAAAATAACAATATAATGAGCATACATTAATAAATACTGTTTCATAATATTTATATCAATTCCTTTAAACCCTTTCTCGTACATGTATTAAACATATTATCAGTCATTTATATAAATGGAAAACAAAAATGGACCTAAACATTCACCCTGACGGACCCCTAAAACACAATCAAAAGATTCACCCGTTTCACTTCATACTTTAACTTTGGATTTAACAGAAGTACATTCATTTAATGACGTTAAATAGCTTACATCTTAACCCCAGTTTTAAAAGTTTATACCATATATTTTGATTGATTTTGTAATGAAATGAGAAGTCTATGATTGCACACAATAACTTTTTATTTTGATGTAAGAAGTGATTAATAACTGCATTTAAAACGTAGATATTATCAACTGTTCCCATTTTAGCGCGAAAGCCAGCTTGCGCTTCAATATAGATATAATAAGTATCCGCCCATGTCGATAACCGATTATTGATAATACGCATTAAACTTTAAGTAATAATACTAAGAAGCAAAAAGTCTTTTAAACTGTTAGCGTTATGCTTCTTTTGAAGGGGAATAATACATATTTCACTCCAGGAAGTAGGGAAGTAACCAGTGTTTAAAATCTTGTTAAATAATGTCAATAAAAAAGACGAAAAGCATGACGACCATGAGTTAAAAATTCATTGATGATACCATCTGGGCCGGCACTTTTTATGCTTGATAATTGGTTCATAGCTAAATTCAATTATGTAATACTGATACAGTTATCAAGTTTCTTAAACATAAAATTTTACGCACAGAAACTAAATATCCTTCGTTAAATTCTATCACGTCCTCGTCTGCTTGGAAGAACCTATCATGGGGATTATTGATTGCTTCAAATGTTGTGAAAAATCATTTAATGAAATATTTTTACTACATGTATTACTGTTTGATGAGAATGTGCCCCCTTTTGAAAGGTTCCAGTATAAATTTGCATTTTTGACTTTGTCTTTTAACAATTTATCTATATGCAATTTAGTTTGTGAACAATTAAAACGATGAACATAGTTTTTGTATGTAGTACGAGCAGGCGCTAATTTTGCCGATCATGTTCATATTTGATTTTTTCAATACATGTATATTCAAACATTTATAATACCAGTCAACTGCGTTAATACACGAGTCATCAAATACTGCTTATTATTATTATTACTTGTTTTGTATGTAGTACGAGCAGACACTAAATTACCTCTATTATGTTCACATTTGGTTTTTTTTCTATACATATTCAAACATTTATAATACTGGTCACGTGTGTTAATACACGAGTCATCAAATACTGCTTATTATTATTTTTACTGTAAACTACGTCGGATTTGTTGTAATATTTAGCAAATAAAGGTTAACGAACACAGTATACATGTTCTTTTAAAGACTGGATAGATTGCTCAATATATTCAGGACAAGTTTACAACGTATTCTACGCTTTGCGTAAGTTCAGACAACCCTAGAATAAAATTTTGATTATTTGTACCCTCTATAAAATCATATTCTTTGTTATAATCCCATTTGTAGAAAAAATCTAAGCATTCAATATGAGCCTCATAATGACTAGAATAATTTACAGAGTCATCATTTACATAATTATATGGTAAGAAAATTCGATCAAACAGTGATCTGAGAGTATATTTGGTTATGTACAATGATTTTTTTAATAAAATACAATAGTGGTTGATCAACAATACAGTAATCAATTAAACTAGAACCTGCTATGCTAACGTAAGTGAAAGAGCCAGCATCACCACAAACTCTCTCATTTGCAATACGCAAAGAGGATTGTCTGAGTACGCTTAAAAGTAAATGAACATTCAAGATTTGATAGAGTCTAAATTACGGTTGGTAATGTAATTGATCTGATAGCATCAAAATAATTTGACGATGTCTGTCCTTTTAAATTTAACTTATCGACTGATTTAAGTTTTCTACACTACTGCATTATTGAATTTGCAGTTCATTAAAATACACAGATGTATAGGTCGAACAAAAAAAACAACAAAAAACACTGTGTACAATAACAATACAACGAACTAATCCACGACGAGGGATACCCAGGATGACTTAAAAATAAAAAAAATGATATGTTTTACTTGTGTCTTCGTTGATGGTGTAATGGAGAGCGTTCTACCATAACAAGCATGATTAACCAAGTTGTGGTGGTTTATCAACCATGCTAATTTTGTTAAAGTTAATGACACAAACTTTATTTTCTATACTGCCAATCCCTGAAATGAATAGTCTCATTTTTAATGTTTACCAAAACACGCTTTGTTTTTATACGCACTTTATGTGTTTTGGCAGATTACACTACATGTTGTTTATTAATGTCCAAACAAATTCAAGTTAATGGGTATTGTACGATTATATTGAACTGTCCGATTGCATAAATTAAAACGTCATATTACACGGTATATTTGATGCTCGGTTATTTTCGGTAGTTCTCGTAGAGCATATTGTCAACTCATAGCACTTTTGTTTTATACTTCATTTGCAATACGTATCGTAGTTTGTGTGGCCGAGTGGTGAGACGGTCAGTCCACAAATCTTTCTGTCGTGGGTTCGAATCCCGATAGAACCTCATTTTTCATTTAAATCATTGGCGGATTGCGTAAAACACATAACCCCCGTGCATTATGAAACTTGTAGAAGCCTTTAAGCGATCTCTTTAAGTGATGATGACCGTAGCACACCCAACACTGTCAGTAAACATGAATGATTTTTACATTGTTTGTTTTGAAGTGTTTTATTTCTATGTCCAAAAAATACTGAATAAAGTATATGTTAAACAAAAAAAAACGAAGAACAAAAATTTAAAAAGCGACATATTTAGCTTCGACTCGCACTTCTTTCAAAAATAGATGTTTAGTATAGCATGGCACTTTAACCGTACGACCATTCAGCCAGATGAGATATCGACACTAAATTAACTTACACATTGCAATTTAACTGCAAAATTCTATATATAGAACGCGGAAAATAATATATACAGTGTGCGATAAGCGTGTAATTATGCAATCGGACAGTTCAATATAATCGTAATATACCACACTTCACTTACACTGAAATTATACACATTTCTATAAATAAAGTTTTTCAAAACATGCCATGTTATTGTACTTTAAATTTTGGGTTTATCCGTTTATTGGGGAAACACATGAGTCCACGCTATTGAGTAGAAGTTACAAAGTATGTATTCTTGTGAAAACAATATCAATTATATTGTACGCCAGGCTCAGTGAATATGAGTGTAGATATTACTGGTTTGTAGAGATATATAGATAATATAATAATATTTCTTAATTTATTCATTCATCCCTTTTCTAAACAGTTAAATAGACGAGCCAAGGTAAAATAGCACTTATAATACAAACATTTTAGTATGTTTGTGTTTTCTCATTTATCCAAGGTGGAAAAAGTGGATTGGGAAAGGGTGTTCAAGAAAAAATAAAAGAGCCAGAGCAACTTTTTACAATACTAGAAGAAAGACGTTGGCTAACAAGAGACAATCTGTTAATTTTACAAGCTGCACTTAGAGACATAGATCGAATGGACCTTGTTAGAGTTACTGCAGAGTATGCACAGAGAATGGACAATGTATTATACTTTTATGAACCAAGTGAATCGGGTAAATATATCTTCATTTATTTACATATAAAATATAGTTCTATTACATTAACCTGTCACAACTTAAATAATTACAAAGTCACTGAATCTATTATTTTAACTCCTTTCGAAATTGTTATTCGCCCGATATTCAAAATTGTCGCATATATTGTTAGATTATCAATAATTAATATGGATTGGTGGCTCAATGTTTTAAAAGAGGTTAAATGATAATACATTCAGTGAGTGTGTAATTATTCAAGTTGTGACAGGTTAATGTAATAGAACTATAACAAGAACATGGACGTTGATATTCTTATACATTTAATTCATATACAAATGTGTCTTCTATTCTTAGAGAAAATTGACTTAAGCTTTTAAATACATACATCTGCAAATACAATTTATACCTTTGCATAATTCTTTAGCTCGATCTACCATTTTAGACTTTACAAAATGCATAAGCTATTTTACTGTTATTGTGTCTGCTGTAATCTCAGAAATAATTTTGTCACCAAATCTATAAGTTTCCTACTGTTAGCAAATACATTTTGTGCCAATATCATACACGTGTGTAATGTCGGGTTAATTTGGGGTGCGTTTTATCTACGGTCGTTATCTTAACTCACTCTCCGTAAACAGATATCCTGTACAGCGTTGTCGTACAGGCTCTCTACTGTCTCCGTTGAAGGTCAAGTCGAGATGAACTTTGTGTCGACCAATCAATGCGTAGCTTTCATCTAGACGAAAACACTATTAAACACATTTTGATTTCGTAATTTCTATTTTTAGACCAAGGTTTGCATGCTTATTTAACATTAGTATTATTCACAGTCTGTGATTGGGCGGCTCATTTCAAATTGCGTGACGTAGACGATGTAAACAAGTAACGTATCATAACAATTTCGTCATGAATATTATGATGAGAAAAGGTCACCTGAACGTGACCTTCGTTTGGAAAAGGCCAGATCTAAATTAGCGAGTATGCGAGTGTAAAATTTTAGATTGGGTTTTAATCAGATTGGTCTTAACTAAGACTCTCTCGTAAGTCATAAGTTAAGACCCGGGAGCGTTTTTTTAACTAAGTCGCAGCTTAGCCGCCGAAAATCGTAGTTTCTGGTCGCAACTTTAAGACTGCTTCTGAGTAGTCTTACCTAGTAGCCAAAATCGTAATTCGGTCAGAAGACCCCGATTATTCAACACAAGGGCATATTTTACGGATCTTATGTAGACGATGACAAGATATCGGTTGGCTAAAGAAGGTATCAAACAATCGTGGATACACTACATGGATTTTTGAGATCTCAAGCTTAACCCATAGTAATTCAGGTAAATATCATATGTTGCTTCTTTTTATATGAAGTATGATCTAAAACTGCTTATCTAGTCTAATCTAATAATTCGGCTTTGTTCTAATCAAAATTAAAAAAGGCTTACGGGGAAACAACCTGGAATTAAATGCCTTAAATGGCTGAAAAAACACCCCTGCATTTTTACTAGTAATTAAGCCTCATGAGATTTTCCGTGTCATTTTATAGCAATAGCTCGTTTTTTAAAAAGAGCCACTGAAACTAATCATTATTTACTCTGTCCGGTACCTCCCTTATATTGCCGAAAACATTTACCCAGATTTTTCTCCCTTTGAAGCTATACACCAATAAAAATGTCCGTCGTATGCCCTAAAAACATATTGCGATGTCCTACCTATATGTAATTAATTTTCCAGTCATAGATCAATAATACTCAATACTCAATTAAAACACTGAGCACATTAGCACATAAATGTGTAATAGCTATGAGCAGGGTTTATTTTCTCTATAATAAAGTTTGTTAATTCATATAAGATTCATTGTCATTTCACGACTTCTGAACTTCAATCAATGTAGTTTTTCCTTCTTTATTATCCGCAATGTTATAGACCAAACAGCTGTTATTTCCTTTTACTAAATCAATAACCACGGCCATCACACATATATTCATCCCTTAGAGAGCCAAATGATTTGTTTTATTTTTTTTTTAATTTCAATAGATTTTGTACGTTAAGTCTTCTTGTAGTAATCATGATGTTGTAAGAATATAAAGATAAATACATGTAAAATTGTTAATAGTTTAGATATATAATACGAAAAATAACAAAGCGCGACGTAAGCAGTTTGTGGAGTTCGGATTTTCTCATGGCAGTCTCCATTTTTTGTCACATTCTATTACTAGCGTCACGTGATTTATATGCAAGCAGTAGATAAGTAGCAAGGTTGACGTTAGCACTGTGAGGAGTTTGGTTATATACACCATTTTGATATGGAATTATACAAGCCATGTTCACCAGATAAGCTTTTAAGTCAATATCATATTATAATACATTGTACTTTAAATAAAATTGACGGATTTTGATTGGCTGATCGGGTGTGCGAAAAAAATCCATATACACCGTGTGTGAGTTCATATATACACCGTGTCCCCTCGGGTAGCCTCTCATCACAATGCAACATAAATTCTTGTCAAATGTCCGCCATTTTGTTCATCGATTCGAAAATGTTTTACTTTGTAATCTTAACATTTATAAGCAAATAAGACATACCGATGTCCAGTTCTTTATAAAATAACGTTATACAGCGGGTTTTTAACATGAGTAACAAATCTATTACTCACAATAATGTAAATCAAGGGCTCAAAATTTGACGCTTTACAACTCCAACATCCCAATGGATTGTGCTTCTTCCATCTGTGTGACTGTGTTCAATACGACAAATTTTCCAGTCATTATAAAGTTAATACAAAGGTTGACTTGCGTTTCATTCATTGGAGCAAGCCAAGCTATGCATTAAGAATAAATAATGAAACTGACTGTTAAAGATCTTTCTTAAATACGAATCCACGTATATTTTCTTTGCTCTATCTTCGGAAAACCATTTCCATCTTGCCCTAACAGTTTATCCCGTCAGCGAGTGATTCCTTAATGAAGTCCATATATCCCTATCTTCCGTATGCATTTTTGTTCTTTTTAAATAGATCCTTGTTCTTTCGATCCTTAAATCCACGAAAATTATAAGCTTAAAACTACAAATATCAAAAAGTTAATTCTATCAACTTCATAACACCGTCGTCAGTATGACGTCATGAACGAACGTACTAAAAAGCAATTGGGGTGCGCCACGGGAAAATTGAACTAAAATACTGCTTTTGTTTTTGTACATTTTAGAGCTCCCGACCGATTTTAAAGGGAATTGAAGTATCGTAATAAAGATTTCTGACGGTGTATCTTGGTCCTTCTACCCCTCGAAGTTTCATATAACCCCTCTGCTGACGCCTCGGGGTATATGTGCTCTCGGGGTAGGAGGACCCATATACACCGTCAAAGGTTTTGTAACTAATAGTATATCCAAAGCATAAATTATGCATTTTGGACATTGCCGTTTGTTTTGTGAGCATTCGACGGAGCTTTTTTGATGTATAGCTTTAAAGGGAGATAATTCTAGTTACATGTTTTTCAAATACAATGGATTAAGTCCAATAAGAATACCGGACACAGTAAATAATTTGTAATTTCAACAAGTTGCAGTGACTTTTTTAAAACACGAGCTAGTGCTTTATAATGACACGGACAATCTCATGTAATTTGATTACAAGGTAAAAATGCAGAGGTGTTTTTTTCAGTCATTTAAAGCATTTAATTCCAGGTAGCTTCTCCGTAAGCTATAAATGCTGTATAAGAATAAAGCCGGTTTAATTGATAATGGATAATTTGGCAATTAAGATGACTTTTATCAATGCAAGAGAAGAATCTGTAAAAATCGGATAGTCGGGTAATCAATGTTCTCAATGAGAGTAAAACAGACTTACCTTTAACCATAAATGACTTTCAATTATCCAATAAGTTATATATATATATCTGAATACAATATTATATAACTGATCTCTTTTATGTGGAATATAAACTATATCAATTAAAAGAAAGTGAAATGTTGTGGAATCTATGACCGACGTTGATTTTCGTTGTTTCATTGCTCAAAGTTCATTACAAATGTGTCGAAATGTAAGCATTTTACAGTTCTTCCTAGAAGATCTAGCCGCCGTACATACTGTATATAATCTAAATATGACCTTACTTAATCTAGTTATACCATACCAGTATATGCCATATGCCCCCTAACCAAGTCCATAATTCTGAGTTGAAGGTGCTTTCGTCCAACCCTATATCATTTAAGCATAGAGGGGTAAGTTCTTTAAATGTTGTTAAAATCTAAATTTCTTCAGCATGTTTTGCTTTGTTTTGTCAGTTACAGTATTATGCAGAAAAATATGGACCTAAACGTTTAACGATAAGTAATTTTACTTCCAATAATGAAAATCAAACCTAGTACACGTTTTTGTTCTCAAAATGAAAGACGACCTTTATTATCTGCACACCAATGTACTATTGTAAAGTTTTTAGCTTAGCGACAGTTTGAACTAAGTGAAAATTCAGTAGTATTCGAATGACTGTCTTCGAATGTGACTTTCATCTTTACGATTATTTTTTACTTGATGCATTCTTGTTTATCCGTCATATTTCACTTGCATGAGGACACGCAATTCACTAAGTTATTGTTTATATACGTTTGAGACCGATGAACATGGTTATTACTTGGCAAACACGCTTCAAACAACCTAGCTATGAACAGTTTACTTTGAATTACATTGATATCTAGGGTTTTGCTAATTTAACTACGAATTTTCTGCTCATGAATACAAAAGTAAGTAAGATTTGTTGTAAATCATCTATCGGATTGTTGTAGATTATCTATCGGATGGTAAGAGTCTAGCAACCCAAATATTGGAGCAGTCAATATACATTTCAAATTTTAAAGCATTTAAATTTTATCAAAATTTGCAAATAATACAAAAGTGCCATGAAGTTAAGTTTATTTCTCACCACGTTGATATACTTGAAACGTCTGATGAGCTTTGAAAACATGTAGTCATGTGTATTGTATATCAAGAAATTGGCCTTATCTCATGTAAAATTTTAGCTGAAAAAATACATAATTGTCAACTTTACTGTATTTAAAAGCAGTCAACACTGCTCCTTTCATAGTTCCCAATCACAAGAAAAAGAAAATAGAGAAAACTTATTTTAGACATGATATATTTTTCACATGAATATCAACATAAAAGGAAAATACATAAATTCAAATACAGTAATGTAAATGTAGGACAGGAACCACTACATTACTATTTGGATTGAGTGAAGTTTCTTATAATTGGTTGTGTTATTTAAGAGTATTAAACTGTACTTAGTAAAAAAACTTTGCACAACAGGTACATGTCCTAAATGTTATTCAGTTTGTTTTGGTTTAATAGTTTGTTACTATTCTATTTCAGGTTATGAACACTATAGCTGCATTGTTTATATGTATGACAATGAAATACTGCACAGAAATTACAGTATACTCTTGTTCATTAAAATAAATACAAAAAAATGACATGAAGGAATGTAGTTTAATTTTCGCTCTGATTAAACAATAGCATTCATTGTCTTTGCTTATACATGTATTAGCCATTGAATACTATATTTTGAACTCTTTTGCTTTGACTACTTTGATAAACTGTTGTACATGCAAACACAATCTTAATATGCAAACATTATCTTAATATAAATATGTAAACACTATCTTAATGTTTATGCTTTATACCAACGATCTCCAAGTTTCGAGCTCTAAATAATGATAAATTCTAATGGATGCCTACACCTTGTTACTATAATTATATGACTCTACCATTGAACTTATTTTTATTATATATTGTATTAACACTATGTTCATGGATCATGTCTGACCTGATACATAATTATTGTATTGTATTCTATTTTGACTGAAATAAAATCTTGAAACTCTTGTACAGTAAAGTTCCATTATGAAAACCACATAGGCTACAGGAAAATCATGTGACTTAATAATACTTGAGAAGGAAAATGTCCAAATAGTAAGTCTTTTGTGACTAGGATTCTAGAGATGACCTTGATGGTTCTAATAGTGAAAATTTACAGTATAGACACACATGTGCATCATGATAGAAAAGAACAAAAAATATTCATAAACTTTGGCCTAATATAATACTTACTGATGATGGATCCAGATAATAATGTAATTAAATTTATTCATTTTTACAAGATCTAGTTTAAAATCATCATGGTTTAATGTTCATAAAATTGAATGAATCTTTACTTAAAATTGTGTATTCAATGTCTTTAGATTATGCAAGTGTTCTTAGCTCAACGATAATTAATTTGTTTCAGTCTGACAGTACATTTGCGACATTTAGATTTAATTAATGTAAATTGATATTGTAAGATTAAGTTTTCAATTGTGGCTAGTTAGTTTCAAGGTTGATGCTCTAGATCTCCCACAACTTTATGGAATATTTCTGTACAAAATTAACAAACAATCACATTACATTCATCTATGATGTTTTTTTCACTTATAATTTGTCTACAGAAATTAAAAATATACATGGATGATCTTTCTGGATCCATAGAAACCATTGTCTACTAAATTCTTTACTTGTGACTATCTTTTCCTTTAACATTTGTTAATAAACAAAATATTTATATCATGACTTATATATGTTCTAAGTCTATGTATTCATATAGGTATATATATATGTTCTAAGTCTATGTATTCATATAGGTATATATATATGTTCTAAGTCTATGTATTCATATAGGTATATATTTAAGTTCAAGAATCCTTATGTGTAGGTTTTTGTTACATTGAATTTTGTAGAAAGTACAATAAAAGAAGTATAATGTAAATGTATGTATTTTGTTTTTATGTTATTGCTGAACATGTATATTACAACATATATACAAATAAAATAATAATACTTTAATTTCCATGTGCTGTTTTATAAGCCGAGTTATTTCTTTCTTCTACACCACTCTATTAGAATGTGAGGCACTGTAAAGTTGTATTTTTGTTTGAAGTCTGCTTTAATGTACATGTGCTGTAAACTTGATTATTTTGTATTACCCACTGCCGGTAATAACGTAGTTTTGTTATGACATCAAGTAATTTTTAGAATCTTATACAGAAAACAGTTATACCTTGTAAATTCATTACGACCAAAGTACCCACGCTTACGTCCGATTTATCTTAATACGTTTTTTTCCTACGTTCACTAATAAAAAAGTTATTGAGAGTATTTTATCTGAAATTTGTTTGTTCGCCGTGATACACAGTACTATATTGCTATGATTTTTGTCTATTAACTCTAAATAAACCGTCTAACTATCGCTACCACCAACAAGAAAACGTAAAACATTGTTTTTTGGTACTTAAGAGGTTTTATTTCAGAAAACAAGGTCTTAATTTTGAATTTTAGACGGAACATAAAAATGGTACAGTGTACTATTGCAATTTTAATGATAAAATGTACTATAAAATTCTGGTACCAATTGCCGATGATGTTAGAACATATTTTAAAGCTCTTGTGTCGTTTTTACAAACTCTAAAGAGGTAAATATTAAAACATATCTCAATTTTCAATAACTGTTTTGTTAGTGAACGTTGGGAAATAAAATAAGTATTAAAATAAATCGGACGTAAGCGTGGGTACTTTGGTCGTAATGATTCAACAAAACATTCCTGAGATCTAATGAATTGACGTCACAATGTTTTCCATTTATCGTATGTTTTCGCTGTCTAAGCACCATTCTATCTGCATTTTACATAATGCATAAATTTACAAATTGCCAGTGAATAATTGCATTTTATAGTCTAAGACTCGTGCTGATGCATGTTCACCGAATTTACGGCTATTACAACTGGTCATTGGGCTACTGGTTTCTATTTATCAATTTCCTTGAAGAGTCTTTTTACTCCGCAGAGTGCCTCATTGGCGCAGCGGATTTATACAACCCTCGCAGGTATCACTTTACACCTGGGTGAAGTGAAACAATCTCAGGTAAATTTCTTGCTTAAGGAAATTTGCAGAGCTCCTGGTGGGGTTTGAACCAAGGATCTCTCGATTCCTGAGCGCACGTCTTATCGCTGGGCTACTACTTCACAAAAATCTATACGTATACATAATGTACATAACAAATTATGTGTATGTCACATCTTTTAGCTCTTATCAAGATAAAAATGCAAGTATTCAATGCTCCTGATTATCGTTAATTAAGACAAAGTCATTTTGTTTGTATTCATGTGTCGAAGCCAAGTCTATTTTTATATGCTATATTTCAGAAACTGGCTACGGAAGTATTAAGCTACATTTATGTAAATATGGTTACCAGAACGCAGATCGTAATCATATCCAAATGATTCGCTTAAGGTTTTCAGAACTAGTTGGGTGCGCATTAGAAGATATTGTAATTGTCGGGTTGGAGCCAGCTACAAGTCTGATACTCACTCTCCATGTACCAGAAACTTTCGTATGTATGTTTAAAGAATTACTAAAGATGTCATCGTGTAAAGGTCGGCTGAGAGATATCGGTATTGACATGGTGGAGATAGAAGGTGAAGATGGGATTATCTATTGTTCAGGTAAAATTTAAGATTGTTACACCACTTTTATATGACATCATTTTGTTCGAAGACAACTTATTTTAAATATTGTTAAACATCTATAATAAAGTGTTAATGTCCAAAAACGTTCGACACGCACGTTACAAGTAATTTTTGTACTTCTGTATGATTACTCTGTACAGATTTCGTGATTTTTCGATGATAATTTGTCATTTAAGAAATTTAAACAGAACAGTTATGGGTCCTTAATTTACAAGAGCCTATTGCAAAACCAATTGAGAATTATATTTCTTATTATATATTATTTTTCTTATTTCACAGATGAAGATGTAAGCACAAAAACCACGACAGAAGAACAAAAGAAACTCTACAATGTATACCAGCTCCTTGAAAAAAAGTCAAAACTTCTTGATTCTGCTGAGATAAAACTTCTTGAACTGAATGAGACGCTAGAAACTTTACAGAATGAGAAATTTCAATGTGAAGCTTTAATGAAATCAATGAAACCCGAAATTGTCGAATTTGGAGGTAACTTGTGGTCAAAAAAATATTATTTGTTGAAGCTATATCACGCTCTGTTACAACGACCTGAGTTTGGGACATGTGACAAATCTCTTTTATCGTCTCTTTTGGACACTAATTCGAAATTGATTTCAACAATCGTAGCTGAATCTTACGAATCACAAGTAAAACAGATGAGGTCAGAAATACGACACATGGAGTTGAAAATACGACAGATGGAAGAACAACAGATGGAGTTAGGAATAGAAAATAAGGAGACCAAACTTCGTAATCGAGAAGAACTATATCAATTTGGGTTGCGTAGATACAGGACATTAACAGATTATGACGAGCACATTAGGATAGGTATGAAATACGGTTCAATCTATTCAGTTTAATTTAAACTTGTTATTTGATTATTAATGCAGTATCTAATGGACGTTTGAAAAGTCCTAATTTAAGTACAGAATGTTTTATTAGGAAGCAAGTACGTATCAGTTCACATTCCCTTTAAAGTATAGAACTTCTTAAGTATACAATTATTAATATGTATTTTTTGTACTTATTGATTTTTGTATAAATCAAGTTAGTTGGTACTTTCGTGTAATCTAAGAGACCAATCGAAAGTATAATATTTATATAAACTTTGGACAACCACTTCGCCATACTGTTGACAATAGAATGGAGGATATAAAATTAAACAACTAACTACTGTAGTAACAGATTATATAGCAATGCTTTTAATATTATACAAAACAGAATAGCCAATAGATAGCTTGGATAGATAGGCATAACAACGCCTTTCATATTATACAAAACAGAATAGCTATAGTGATTGAGAGACTATCAAATAGGTAAATAGTGAAATACATAAATAATGGCAAAGACCGAGGTAGCTTGGACCCAACGTTAGCTTTGAAAGCAACTAATATACATATGTAATGCTACACAGTTACCAGCCATCGTCCAATTTTGTTGGGATCTAACTGTAATCTAAAATAGACCAGTCATGGTACAAATACAATACGTAGTCACAGATATCCGTATTTACCAGTCATTGTAAATATGGTCAAAATATCCAGCTATATACGAAATAAATTAAATTGTACTAACCTTGGTCAAAATATCCAGCTATAGATTAAATATATGAAATAAGACCAGCAATGCCAGCCATGGTCAAAATATCCAGCCAAGGACTAAATACATTTAATTTGACCAGCAATGTCAAAAAAGCCAGCTATAGACGAAATAAATTAAGTTGGACCTGCGATGACAGCCATGTATAAACTATCCAGCCAAAGACTAAACACAATTAATTATACCAGCAACGCCAGCCCCGGTCAAAATATCCAGCCGAGGACTAAGTAAATGAAATTCGACCAGCATACCAGCCATGGTCGAAATATCAACCCAAGGACTAAATATATTAAATAAGACCAGCACTAATAGCCACGGTCACAATATACAGCCAAAGACTAAATAAACTAAATTAGACTAGCAATGCCAGCCAAAGTCAAAATATCCAGCCAAGGACTAAATCAATGAAATTATTCCAGCCATAGTCAAAATATCCAGCCAAGGACTAAATCAATGAAATAAGACCAGCAACGCGGTCACGGTCAAATTATCCAGCCAAGGACTTAATAAATTAAATAAAACCAGCAATGACAGCCTTGTTCAAAATATCCAGCCAAAGACTAAACACAATAAATTATACCAGCAATGCCAGCCCCGGTCAAAATATCCAGCCAAGGACTAAGTAAATGAAATTCGACCAGCAATACCAGCCATAGTCGAAATATCCAGCCAAGGACTCAATAATTTAATTATGCCTGTCATGGTCAAAATATCCAGTCAAGGACTAAATACATTAAATTAAACTAGCAATGCTGGTAAAAATGTACCATACTTAGTCGAAATATCCAGACATGAACTACAATATAATTACATTTTTTTACTTTAATTTTGATCAGGGTTTTTATCTTAGTGCCTTTACTATGTATTTAGTCCGGGCAGGCTAGTTAGCTGAGTCAATAATAAATAGATATCATATACCACTAAAAGGATGGGTTGCTGACCACCAGGTCCACATTAAGTTCTACTGACGAGATCGACAATTGATCCTTTAGACGGATAAATGAATTCAAGTTACCACACATACTAATACTATGAAATATCAACCATAATATTTTGTTATTTCAAAATCATACTGTATAATACTAGTTTAATCAAGGTACCGGTACAAGTTTCAAAAAGACCTTTATACTATGGATTATTATAATTGATGTGACCTACAGAATGTTACTTAGGGGTGAATTGCTGAATAACGGGTCCATTTAGAGTTCTACCGACAAGTTCAGCAACCTACTTTTAAGACTAGTAAATAAATTAAGATACACCATGCACATGTACTAAATACATGGTATATCGACCAAATTGTAATTGGGACAACAATATAATGCTATATTCTTATAGTACAATTGATCGTTTCTACCACAGCCTCTCACTGAGTATATTAATTTGATTTTCTAATAGGTTGCATGCCTTTAAATGGGTCAAGCTGCCTCGAATGTATCAATGAGTATGTACATATATCACATTTAATTTTACAGTAAGCACAGGCGATAGTTCACTAAATGATTTTTTAATTTATCTTGAACGCCGAGTTATTGACACTGTGTCTTTATACCTGATTAATACTGTTCTTCGGTTTTACATACGTTTGAGCATATTATCCGTACCTTTTCAGGGTTACCTTTTTATTTCCATTATTCCTATACAACACTTTTACTGTTTACTATAAAGGTTTATAACCAAATGATATTTTCTTTTTGTTTTACATACACTGATCATGCTAAGGTTGTCAATATGATATATCTTTCTCTTTTCTAAAGTAAATCATCTAACATAGTAGTTTGCTCATTGGTGATACTCTTTCAATTGAACTTATAATACTTTTCAGAAAGTATATACAACAACTTGGCAGTATCTTGATACAACATATTTCAGTACCTTAATGCTTCAAATAAATTAATCTAATAAATGACAACAATAACAATCTTAATGACTTTGTATTGCCTTTATAGTCAATTTTGAAACATATAAAGGGTGGGTTGGCTGGGTTTCTCCTTTCTATGGCAAAAGCTCTGTAAAAAGTGCGCCACGTATTTCGTGAGCGCTTCTTTTATAAGGTTGCCGCTGGGGGCGTGGCATGATATATTTACTCTTCTTCTGGCAGTGAAGCATAACAAAGTCTCGAAATAAATTCAATATATCTTTAAATAATTATATTGTTTTAACATTTACAATTATGAGAAAATACAGTCGTAAATTTGTTTTTCAAATCCGGTTATCTTGCAAAACGTATGTGGGTCATTCCAGCTTAACTCAACCAATCCTTACCTGGTCACCTCGGATGTACAAATACGTGCATGTTAATAGTTTTAGGCAGATCTTAAAGGGTGACCTGGGAAATGTTCCCAACATTTGTTGATTTGAGAGGGAATGGCCACTTTAGGTATCTACAAGAATGCATTCTCCAACTTCTAATTCCAAAAATGGTACACGTTGCAAAATATAGATGCAGATGTAGAATTAGTATGATTTCCCAAACAATATTGTAGAAAATCAATTTTTGAAAATGGGAGAATTCTTCTTTTAGGAAAAATGCCCATGGGAGGAGGATTTTGATACTTTTGATTAAACATTTAAGCATATTTCTGCTAGTTAAGATATCTAGATGAAAATGTTCTAGCGTAATGCCTATATCGATATCTACATGTGTATAACATTTGAAAGAATTCTGTTTTTAAAAAAGTAAATTTGCTAGATTTTTGAATGATTTCCAATGGTATGTGTGCCATGATATTTTCATTTTTTCTCGACTACACTCTATGAAGTATGTAGAAAGAACCTTTTTTAGCAGAAATTAACAGTTACAATGTACATATGTGGACTATGTTATTCACGAATGTCCTTCATGGCTTTAAAATTGGTGTGGTTGCAATAATTGATATTTACAAATAAATTCATGAATTTCGGTTTTCATTTTAATCCTAATGAAATAAATAAGTAAGTTTAAAAGTTTAAAAATTTTGAGTTTAAACATATAAATTTTGGCGCACGTTTACATGAAGTACAGTGAAAGCAGTTAAAACAAAATCTTCCAATCAGATTGTGTACGCTCCCGTTCAGATGCACTAAGAGATAAATATTCAAATTAGTTCATACATTGTCTGAAATCAATACAATACTAGGGGTGGGCCAATCTGATTTTTTTTCTAAATAGTATTTTTTCTATTGCCATTTAGTGCATTGAGAACAAATTCGGTAAAAATTTCAAAAATATTTTTTGATTTCGGTTGGAACAGTCCATTTTTTCAAAATGGCCGACAAAAAAGGATAAAAAATGCCATATGCCATAATAATAGTAAAATTCTTCAAACAGAATGTAGATTTATATGCATTTATTGATTTTACAAATACAAAGGGCATATTTGAAACATATTTTAGCTCTTTATTTTTGTTCAGCTGTGTCATTTAAGCAAAATATCCCCCAAAATACTAGAAAATCGTCATTTTTTACTGAAAACTAATAACAGAAAATTATGCTGATTTTTCTTAGATAAAATTTCAAAAATTAGAGAATCCTTGCTGCAGTTTCCAACTTACCCCAACTGAAGAGTGTATCTAGTCTTGACCATTTTAAGGATTTTACCATAGTGAATAGAAGAGGTCAGAGATCTTATATGTGATTTAAATGTCAAATCATCTGAGCTAGACATATTGCCAACGAAATAGTTTTTATTTATGTGATTATGAAAAATGGTGTCCTGAACAGTATAACATGATGCTACTGTTAACCGGACTTGTCCTGAACAGTGTAACATAAAGCCACTGTTAACTAAACATTTCCCTAAGGTGTCGAAACATCAGCTCTAAAGGGATCCATTATTTTAAGCAGTAGGGCTTAAACACATTCAAAGTAGGTGATAATTTGACACTATCTGGTAGCTTATTCCACAGCATGGGGCCCACTGTACTAAACCTTCTGTCACTTAAAATGTTTTTTTTTTCTTATTAAGTAGGACCACAAAATTCGGGTCTTTGGATTTTGCAGATCTAAGACCCGATCTCCTTTGTACAGGCTTTTTGAGAATTTCAATCGGATATGCAGGTGCAATTCCAGTAAAACAGTTGTACATGAAAGTACATATTTTAAAGTTGATTCTTGCTTTGACTGATAGTCAGTGCAGTGAGTACAGAGTTTCTTTTGAACTGTCTGATTTTTAAGAAAAAGATAGGACTAGTGTTTCTGTTGCATCTTTATCCAAAAATTTTATTATAATTATGATACGTAAATAAGTGAACATGGCAGTTTTACTTTTTGTTTTGACATAATCTTTATAGTTGCAAGTTTCACCCAGAAAGGCCCCTAAATAGTGAATAGTCTTCACAGATTTTATAGTTACACCAGCAATCAGCAATAATGATTGACTGGGTTAAACATTTTTTCAACTGTGCTCTGCTTCCAAACATGAAAAACTCAATCTTTGAGTTGTTCATTTTTAATTTATTTTAATTCATCCACGAATTTATCGTTATGGCGCACTCCTCTAGATCAAAAATGGCATTTCCTTCTTCATTCTAATTGTTCAGAACAGAATCTTTTATTGGCAGTGTGGTAATCTGCAAAACCATGTACTGTTATATCAGATGGAATGAAATCAAATAAGGTTCCTGCATGAGTAAGATAAAACCACGGACCCTGACAACTACCTTGTAGAACACTGCAATCTAATGGACGAACAGTTGATAAACTAGTATTGGCATTGACTCGACATGCACGTGGACGAAGACATGAGTCAATCCAGTGAAATGTACTATTACCTATGCCATGTTAATTGTTAAGTAATTCCAATAAAATCTCATGACCATCAGTGTCAAATGCAGCACTCAGATCAATAGGTTTTAATGTTGTTACTTCAAGTTTCTCTATACCACCCAGTATGTCATTAACTAATCTAAGAAGGCCTGACTCACATTCATGAGTGAAAAGGTCTACATGCAGATACATTTTGGTAGAAGATTATTTTAATCAACATGAGAATTCAATCTATTCAAAGCGGCCTTTTCAATTACTTTAGATACAAAGGACAGATAGCTAGTCGGTCTATAGTAAGCATATCCCACATCCAGACCCACCATCTTGAGAGGAGGCTTAACAATTGCCTCTTTCCACTTGTATGGAAATACACACTGTTTCAATAATATATTTATTAAATGAGTAATTAGAAGTAATAATTCTTGTAGATAACATTTTAGCAATTTCGTTGGCAATATGTCTAGCTCAGATGATTTGGCATTTAAATCACATATAAGATCTCTGTCCTCTTCTATTCACTATGGTAAAATCCTTAAAATGGTCAAGACTAGGTACATCCTTGGGGTGATTAAGTTGGAAAATGCAGCAAGGATTCTCTAATTTTTGAAATGTTATTTAAGAAAAAGTCAGCAAAATTCTATGCTACTTGTTTTCAGTAAAAATGGTGATTTGGTAGTATTTTGGGGGATATTTTACTTAAATGACACATCTGAACTAAAAATAAAGCACTAAAATATGTTTCAAATATGCCCTATGTATTTGTAAAATCAATAAATGCATATAAATCTACACTCGGTTTGAAGAATTTTACTATTATAATGACATGTGTCATTTTTTGTTCTTTTTTGGCAGCCATTTTGAAAAAATGGACTGTTCCAACCGAAATACTTATTTTGAATTTCTGATCTTACCATATTTAATCAATATGAACCTATTGGCAATAGAAAAAATACTATTTACAATGATTTTTAAGAAAAAGTATATATTGGCCCACCCCTAACAATACATAATCCCTGTTTACTAAAATTCACAATTTCCAACATGTCCAAAGTACAACTTTAAACAAAAGAAATAGTACAAACAATAAGTATGGCGTCCAATAATGGACACAGGTAATGTAAGGTACACACTTAGATTAGGTATAATTCACTAATGTAAAATTGTGTTTTTGACCAACGATTTTTTTCCAGAAAATGTGTCCTTTATTGAACATTTTATTTTTAATATTTTTTATCTTGTCATAATTTTAAAGTATATTTCTAATTACTTTGTACGGATAATTACCATTTTCATGTAAAAGGAAAAATAATAACTCACTTTCATCAAACATTTTCATTAACAATTTTACATCAGAGTGATGTTTTATAATTTATAGATCTAATCAAATGACATGCCAAATGATTAACGTGATGTTATCAAAGAAAGGTGTTAAATTGTGTTACCAATGTTCATGGTTTACAAAATTATTGATGTTGGACTATAACGGAATTTTATCTTACCACGTAGTACATGCAAATGAAATAAAGAATCTTACGTAAGATAGCGAAATTTCCGTTATTTAGTTACTTACATTGAACTTACGTTTGAGACGAGAGAATATCAAAGACGCTCTCCTAACTTGAAATTCTTTGCTACAATCCGATCTGACTTAAGTCAACGACGAATGGTGAAGCCCTCAAATTTTGTTCACATGATTTGTTGTCGACACAGGAAATACAATACATTTTAAGAATACAATATGTTCCGCACACTCTTGATTTTTCAATACACGACCAACGCAAACAAAGGTGACATTACTCAATAAAATGGTCATCTGCTAACAAGACATCGGCCAATTTAAGATGGAACCGGTGGACGTCAAATAAAAGTAATTAAACACAAAAAGTTTCCACGTGGCGTCAAATAAATATTTTTAAACAATAAATCATTAAAACTACAGATATATAAAATAATAACTTCATAAAAAATAAACAATTCTAAATACATTTCGTTGAAATTTTGCAATCTTTATATAGGAGTTCAGTTCGCGTATGTACACGCGTTTTAGTATAAAGACCCTGACTTCCGCAAAGATGTGTTATGAATAAGTTTTTAATACACACCTCAAAATGGACACCCAAGTTTTGATTACAGTGTCTTGTCTACTTGTTTAAATTCAGATATGTAAATTCAGTCACAGATATAGAAAATGTAAGCCTCAGTGCATCTAGAATTATTAGTGCATTCCATTTTTGTATACCGTACCCACCAAAAGTTTGGAGACAAAAGACATTTAGATAAAATGACAGCAAATTTCATTAATGCAGCACATTTATAATATTCAGCATCTGACATCCTAAAACCTCCAAAACAATGCTTATTGTAATTATTTTCCATGATTTAGTTTTTATGTTTTATTTGTAGTCTGAGTTGTATCTATAATAATAGCAAAAATTAAAGCAGTACTAAGAAGCATTTCACAATAGTCATCGAATTTCGATAAAAGTCATTCAGTAGGCCAATAAAGTGAAAATGTCTCCAAACTTTTGGTGGGTACTGTATATATTTAACAATTATTCGCTAGAATAAAAGGAAACTTGCACAGAAATAAAGAATTTATTTCTGTATTCACAGGTGATGTGAAGTACCTACGGTAATATTGACTGGTCCAAAAGATTTCAGGCAAGAGGGATGATTATACATTATGATATTTTTAGCACTGCATTTACCCAAACCGACGTTTTGGGGGTCGGTACTTACAGTTACCTTTCTGTAATTTTAACTTTAGCATTGTCCTTAAATGGTATTAAAAGTCTGATATTTAAGAAACACTGCACAAATGAACAACTTAAGTATGCTTTTTAGATGCTTTATATGTCTTAATTTTACAAATTTCATGTTTTATTAGAACAACCTTAATCTTCTCATAAAACATGAAATTTGGCATACCTAGTGTCTGACTTTGCTTTTTCAACCTAACAATTTTCCCGACAAACAGGATGAAAAAGCATCGTCAGACACTAAGCATGAGCTAAAATATTGTTTTGCATATCATCAAGAAATATTCTAATTTCCAGGACAACCAAATAAAAAAAGTGGCTACGATTCGATTCCACATGCAGAAAGTGACTCCAATGAAGGTTCGTAATTTTATTTTGTTTACACTATATTATTCAACGAAATTTTAAACACTTTTTTGATAAATATTTCAATCACCTGACTCAATATAAATATTGTACGATGTACACTAAGCTTACTGTTATCTACATTGTGTATACATTATAATGGTCACCTCTCCAACCACTAATCGCGCAGTCCGTTACTTAACTATGATAAACATCAAACGTTCTACTTACTGATCGTGAAAGCTTCCTTCCACAGATATCTTTACATCAACAAAATCAGCATCAAATTACATATACCTTTCAAATAAAAAGTCGTATTTCATTTTAGAGATACTTACGGTGATTGTACTCAATTATATACTGTACTATGCACACAGAATTTACTGTAATGAATACAATTAAAATGGTCACCTATACAACCATTAGCCGCGCTGTCCGTTGCTTAACTATGATAAATATCAAACGTTCTACGCACTGACCATGAAAGCTTGCTTCCACATATATCTTTACATCAACAAAATCAGCAGCAAATTGCATTTATCTTTTAAATAAAAAGGAGAGTTTAAATTGGACTTTAATAAGTTGACTAAATCGTTTTAAGTCTGATAAACGCTAATTATAAGACATTTTCAGGCTTTACCGAGCGCCTGTTGTTTGCCGACGGTTTATTACAGGAGACACATGTATATTTAGTTTCCGATAAAGAAACAAGGCATTAAATTTAATTCTACCATAACATTATTCAAATTGTTATGATAAAACTTCGGAATTTCTGAATTTAAGTGGCCAGGTTTTATCAACGGATTATGCAATACATTTTTTTTGTATATAGTTAATATCCACTTCATTAAATAACTAGTCAGTAAGCAATTAATGATAATAAATAATTCATTCGTTGACTTGCAGTGTTACTTTCCAAAAAAAATTGGGTAAGGTATTACACTTAGTTATATTTTAATATAACTTTAAATTTCTTTGATAAAATTCCAGAATATCGAAATTAAATAGGGTTGGTATTATCAAAGGTTTTGTTAAGTGTTACTTCCACTTTCCCGTTTATGTCGATTTGTACTTGAATCCATTGTGAGCGGATTATAACGTTTGGCCTATATTTTAACCAATACAAGTTGCTCTACCAATCCTGTTTGTCCAAAGAAATTATCTTCCTGTATAGCTAAATGGATAAAAGATATGGTACAATTGGTTGATTATAATAAACATATATGTAAACCCAACAGTAGTAGCTGACTATTTACTCTGTGCGTTATTGGTGACTCATATTAATTGATTATATATTCGTCGTGGTACGCTCCAGGTGGTATGACTAAAAAGGGAATATGTCTCATATTTGCGAATATAATATTCAATGTGCGAATTTGACAATTCTTTTTCAAATTACGTTTTAAGTATGGGATTAACTATTTTTAATTTCCAATGTAAACTACGGTTCCTACGTATTATGACTTTCGACCCTATAAACATGTACGTTCGTCGTACATGACCAACATTTATACTTTAAACAAAGTGAACCCTGCATTACACCTTATAACTTATGTTAAGATATTTATTGATTTTGGTTTATTTTTTTCATTAGACAAAGTTCGCTTACAAAAACATTGTCCTGCAATCTGAAATGTTTCATACGCCACTGCTGAATTCCGTATTTCAGACTTTCAATTTGCAGGGGTGCAGAATTACTCTGCCTGATTTGCCCGACTCGGGACATTTTGTCAGTTAATTTATAGACTTTCCAATTGCAAAGCCAGAAAAAAAGCACAAACAGTTACCTTAATAAACATTTATTTCGGACTTTTATACCATTACCGTAATACCGTATGTGTAGAAGGTCATATCGCAGGATACTGCTAAACCCATGGGATGCCCGAGCTAGTACTACCTGTTATTGAAAATATGATCATTGACGAAAACTAAACGGTACTGTAATAAATACAATGCGAAGCGATATATGTCGAATAAGATACCAAAATACCCATAATAGCGTCAGAATTCAACTCCCCTGCCTTTCAAAATATCGCCAGTCAGTGCTTTCAGTGCCTTTGGCTATCAATTATTTATCAATTATTTAAGACAAACACCACACGGTGTTGATATGGAATATAACAAGTAATTTGGAATATCAGTCTGATATGTCAATATACTTATACAATATATAGTACTAATTCAGCAATTGTCATTACTTCAGTATTTTAGTTTTGTGTCCAATTACGAATACGATTACATTTTCAAAAAAAATGTATATGATATTTGTCAACTTTTCCTCTGGTGTACAATAATAAAATCAGTAAAATTAGTGAAAGAAAAAATACAAACCGAATTGTAATTGGGGCAACAATATAATACTTTATTCTTATAGTAAAATGGATCGTTTCTACCCCCTCCCTGAGTATATTAATTTGATTTTCTAATAGGTTACATGCCTTTAATTGGGTCAAACTGCCTCGAATGTATCAATGAGAATGTACATAACATTTCCCAGTAAGTACACTCGATAGTTCACTAAATGAATGCTTAATTTACCTTGAACACCGAGTTATTTGCACTGTATCTGTATACCTGATTAATACTGTCCTTTGGTTTTCCTACGTTCGAGCATTTTATCTGTAACAGGGTTACCTCTTTATTTCCATTATTCCTGTTCAGCACTCTTACTGTTTACTATAAAGGTTTATAACCATCTGATTTGTTGTTGACTTTTTCTTCTTGTTTTACATACACTGATCATGCCAAGGTTGTCAATCTGATTATATCTTTCTACTTTTTCTGAAGTAAATCATCTGACATAGTAGTTTGTTGTGTTGAGAGGGAATGGCCAATTTAGGTATCTACAAGAGTGCATTCTCCAACTTCTAATTCCAAAAATGGTACAAATGGCAAAATATAGATGCAGATATAGCATTAGTATGATTTCCCAAACAATATTGTATAAAATTCATTTTCGATAATGGTAGAATTCTTCCTATAAAAAAAATGCCTATGAGAGGAAGATTTTTGATACTTTTGACTAAACAATAAAACATACAGTAAAACTCGGATATAACATACTCGGTTATAACATACACTCTGTTACAACATACCATTTTTTCTGGCCCGTTTTTCATCTTTATTTATAACATACTTAGTATTCTTAATGGATATAACATACCTCGGTTATAACATACCTTATTTATATGGCCCAGCGAGTATGTTATATCCAAGTTTTACTGTATTTCTAGTTAAGATATCTATATTAAAGCGTTCTAGCGTTATGCCCGTATCTAGATCTACAGTGTTTAACATTTGAAAGAGTCTGTTTATAAAAAAGTAAATTTGCTAGATTTTGGAATGATTTCCAATTGTGAGTGTGCCATTATATTTTTCTTTTTTCTCGAAATAGTAGAAAACACGTTTTTTGCCAAAATTCACAGTTACAATGTACATTTATTTCTTTAACAGTACAAAAACAAGTCACCGTACAAATGTAGTAACATTGTTATCAAAACATTGAAAACACGGAGTAGAGCTGGGTACCGCGATTAAAAAACATACCGTGGTAAACCACGGTATTTATAAGATACCGCGATAAATACCATGGTATACATCAAACTTAACCAATGCGTTGTCTAGTAATGTATTGGTTAGTGAAAATTATAATAAATTGGGTTCAAAAGTAACACAGTGCATTCAATTTTATGAAATATCCTAAAATACTTCTAACTTACTCTTGAATATATTTTATTCAATAACAATATCCTTTGCTAGCTGAGTCTATAAAAATGCATTTTCCAAATAGCGGCACTAATCCTAGGCATCCATAGTTTAAACTATACGGCATGTTAAAAATGACTTGTAAGTTTCTTGGTATACAGACTATATACATTGAATTCTTAAAGTCAATTTTTACTTAAGTATTGAATATAGGAAGATGATAATACCATGGGTGGAAGGTGAAAATTAAAAAGTACTGAAAAAGAAGTTTTTTTTTATATAAATCACATTGAGTAACTTATTGTAACATGAGCTGTTCGTAAGATGTTTTCTCAGTTCTTAGGAAAAGGTGTCATTGGTTTTGATAGTCATATAAATTATACAGAGGTTGGGGTCAGGTCAATATCTTTGATAGTATTGAAAAAACCTTTACGTTGATTTTGGAGGTAAAAAGGGGCAAAACTCTTAAAACAGTGGAGCCAGGGTTATGGGCTTTTATAGTAAGGTGAAAATAGTGATGATGAATACGTATTCCAAGTATGAGTTGAATATCTTTTATAGTATTGAAGTTTGTAAAATCTTTAACCTTGATTTTGTATTTTGTCTAAGTAAAAAAGGGACAAAACTCCTAAAAAAGTGAAGCCAGGGTTATGGGCCTTGTAAGTTAAGTGGAAGTAGTGCTGATGAATAAACATTCCAAG
The DNA here is from genome assembly GCA_025267735.1 of Mactra quadrangularis. Lineage (NCBI taxonomy): Eukaryota > Metazoa > Mollusca > Bivalvia > Venerida > Mactridae > Mactra > Mactra quadrangularis. The sequence continues at coordinate 3,235,282 of CM046309.1, forward strand.
TTTGAGTTGAATATATTTGATAGTACATGTATTGAAGTTTGTTAAAACTTTTAACCTTGATTTTGGATGTTTTCTAAGTAAAATAGGGGCAAAACTCCTAAAACAGTGGAGCCATGGTTATGAGCCTTGATAGTAAGGTGGAAATAGTGATGATGAATAAGTATTCCAAGATTGAGTTGAATATCTTTGATAGTCTTCAAGTTATTAAATTTTTAAAAACTTTAACCTCGATTTGCAACGCCAATGCCAACGCCAATACCAACGCCAACGCTGACGCTTGGGTGACAGTATAAGCTCTCATTTTCTTAGAAAAGTCGAGCTAAAAATATTGAAATCAATATAAATACTGAAAATTTTCACCCATGTAGTACAAAATGTAAAAGGATTATTCTTATATAATATCGCGGTATTCCTAATATACCACGGTATCATACCGCAGGACTTTTTACCGCGGTAACCGGTATTCCGCGGTTACCGCCCAGCTCTAACACTGAGCTTGTTATTTAGTTCCAATTAAAAAGAAAAACTAGTTAAAATGTGCATATGGGAACCAAATCAGGATATCAAAAGTTGAAAAAATGATGATGGTAGTTTCTGTCTATTTGCGATCCTAGAAAAAAAGATCATAATGAAACAAAATATTATTTACTTAACAAACCAATTCCTTTAAATTAAAAATATAAGTTTAAAGACCTATATACATCTTAGATATACTAATAAAATTTGACAATCCATCTGACATTATCAATACGTCGTTACGCGCCAAGATCCAGATATTTGCATAAGCCATCATTAGGTTTTATAATATACAGCCACTAATCGCGCAGTCCGTTGCTATGATAAATATCAAACGTTCTACGTACTGACCGTGAAAGCTTGCTTCCATAGATATCTTTACATCAGCAAAATCAGCAGCAAATTACTGTCAGTATAGACAGATAGTTATTTGGACTCATACATGAAGACTTTCTTTAAGCCTATTGTAAACTGAAATTCATTTTAAATTCGAGATTTTTTAGTATATATACTATATTAATATGAAAGGAATGTTGAATTTTTACAAAATAACAACCTTCTTGATAAGACTAATTCCAAATGCTTTTTGCAGTTAATTTACTATGGTATTCAGTTGCCATTATGTCCAACAAAAACCGAGTATCGAATTTCGAATTTCAAATCGCCATAGTAACGTCATTAATTGAGATATTTTAATAAATTATACATTTTTGGAAATTACGAAGCCTACTCTTTTACATTCTGTAAAAATTTCAATTTCGAAAATTTGACCATAAGGGCCCTTTCTCTTGCGCATATTATGCAGATATAGAATTAGTACAGATATCGGAACGTGCAAGTTGTCACACGGTACGGACGGTACACGCACGTTATACGAACACGAACTGCACGTTACACGATACACGAACACGATAGATAGCTTGTTTTGCGGTAAAATACACGATTCCGAGTCTCGATACACGTTTAACACGATTGTTCGAAATCCTCGGTTTTTTTCGCCCAGAGAAAAACGTTTCAACGACGACACGTTAAACGATTAATGCGTCTCAAATGTAGATTGAAAACAAAAAATATTCTTCTGTTTCGTCGTAAATATGTAACTAAACAATACGTTTTGTTAAATTTATTGAAAATCGAGTTAACCTGCTCAAATTCTTAAAAACAAAATGTTACAAGTTGGCTTAAATCGAATTTAAATTCACGCACACGATTGTCAACTTCGAAATCACACGATAGACAAAGAAATAAAAAATTAAAAATATGTTAAATTGGTTCATTACACAGTTAATTGATTGTAAAATATAATATTGTATCGATAAATTTATTGAATATCGACATTTTAAGTAGAAATTAAGGTACACGATAGGCGGGCAGTCAATACACGATAGACAAAAAAGAACACGATTGATAATATTTTGTATAAAAATTGAATTAGTACACGGTGTACAACAAAAATACTAACTGTATAATAAAGAATATTATTACTGTCAAAATAATTTAATGTCATTCTTAGTAAGTTTGTTTTAATCGAATTAAAAACCACGAAAAGCCGATCAACTCACACGATTGATAAAAATACACGTTTAAAGTTTTTTTCCTTTGTTTTCCTCAAATCATTCATTGAGAAAAGATGTCATAATTGTATGTGTATATGTTTCAAAAGTTAAACACAGTCTTAGCTTGATTGTAAAAATATAAGCAAGTCATATAGTATAGATTATTTTATTGAATATCGACATTTTTAGTAGAAATAAAGGTACACGATCGGCGAGCAGTCATTACACGATAGACAAAGAAGAACACGATTGATATTTTTTTATCAAACAAATTATGTAAGTACTTGATGTATAACAAAAATACAAACTGCAGAATAAAGAATAACATTACTGTCAAAAATTGTTTATGTCATTCTTTGTAAGTTGGCTTTATTCAGATTTAAAACCACACACACGATAGCCGGCGAAACCCACACGATAGAAAAAGAAATACACGTTTCAAGTTTTTTCTCTGTTTTTATTTTCAAGCCATTCATGGTGAAAAATACTTTGAATTAGTATATTTTTTCAAAACACAGTCTATGCGTGATTAAAAAAATATAAGCATGTCATATTGTATAATGGTCGCCTTTTTAGTAGTATGTATACTAGATATAAACGTTTACATGCAGTGCTTGTGTGAAGACGCGGTATTAAGACAGTACACACACCTCGTGTTAGCTTACTTTTTTATGCCGACTACAAAATCGATATTTAAATTAAAAGTTTTACATGTAAATACGCAAATATGAGGGAATAATACGAATAAACTGTAAAAACTAAATAATTTAATTTACTTTAAGAATTAAAACAGTGATGACTATTTTAATCATATAGAGTCGTGATAAACGAGTTCTTGACCAAGTGAGATGTCAATTATAACAGTTTGTTTACTAAACGCTTTAGCCACTGACAAACAAAGAAAATGTTTGATGATTAAGATAAATGAAAGCATGTGTTTACATTTTAAATATAATAATATTATAACGATTATTTTAATTTAGTAACAACATTTCGGTTGGGCCGCAATTTAATTGACCGCAGATTGGTCCGGAATGAGCCGCAGTTTATAGACGTACGGCATTTAAACAGGAATTTCCGGTTTAAACAAAGTCAACATTTATTCTAAACTCAACTTAATGAATCGCGGTTTTTCTTTTGTTTACCGATGATGATTAGTCGACAATGCATAAGTATTTAATACATTTATACGTATACACGGTACACGGTAATAAAACGCAAAATCAAAATATCTCGGACCGATTTTTACCGTGTATTTACACGATGAGCGGTCTACACGTTACACGATTGAAATACACGGTGAATTATACACGCACACGGTATGAATGATACACGCACGATACACGCACGATACACGCAAATTTCGGAAACTTGCACGATCCGAGATCTGTATAATTTCCCAAACAATATTGTAGAATATCCATTTTTGAAAATGGGAGAATTCTTCCTTTAGGAAAAATGCCCATGGGAGGAGGACTTTTGATACTTTTGACTAAACATTAAAACATATTTCTGCTAGTAAAGATATCTAGCTGAAAATGTTCTAGCGTACTGCTCGTATCTATATCTACATTTGTTTAACATTTGAAAGAATTATGTTCATAAAGAAGTAAATTTGCTAGATTTTGGAATGATTTCCAATTGTATGAGTGCCATTATATTTTTTCTTTTTTTCTCGACTACACTCTATGAAAATAGTAGAAAGAAGTTTTTCGCAGAAATAATCAGTTACAATGTACATTTATTTCTTTAACAGTACAAAAACAAGTCACCGTACAAATATATGAACATTGTTATCAAAACTGAGCTTGTTATTTAGTTTCAATTAAAGAAAAAACTAGTTAAAATGTACCTATGGGAGCAAAATCAGGATATCAAAAAGTTGAAAAAATGATGATAGTAGTTTCTGCCTATTTGCGATTTTAGAAAATAAAATCATAATGAAACAGATAAAATTTTCTAAACAAACTACTTCCTTTACATTAAAAATATAAGTTTAAATATCTATATATTACCTTAGGTATACTACTAAAATTTGACATTCCATCCGATCTATAAGAAATTCATTTAATTTCCAAGAAAACGATATCTTCAAATGGTCTAAAAATGCTGATATTTATGAAACACTGCACAAATAAACAACTTAAATATGCTTTTTAGATGCTTTATATGTCTTAATTTTACAATTTTCATGTTTTATTAGAACAACCTCAATCCTCTCATAAAACATGAAATTTGGCATACTTAGTGTCTGACTTTGATTTTTCAACCTAACAATTTCCCTAAAAAATAGGGTGAAAAAGCATAGTCAGACACTTAGTATAAGCTAAAATATTTGTTTGCATATCATTTGGTTCAATTTCAGTAAAACGCACAGACTTGCCAGAAGTCAGAGGAATGTACCAGCATCTCGAGTTTGATCCAAAGAGGATAGCTGACAAGACAGAAAGCGAGAGTAAACGTGAACATACTGTTTTATATAAAAGAAAAAAAGATGCTGATCCTGACACCAAGACCGAGCAACAAATTCAAGAAATACTCAAAAGAAAACAAAAATTGTTGCAAATTCATGATACGTTCGTTCCATCACCAGAAAATGACGTCGTTAAGGGTTTTTGTGCACGAGCAGCAAGTTTAACAGAAAGTGAGTTTTTTTAATTTTATTTTGTTTGCACTATATTAATCAGAGAAATTTCGAACACTTGTTTGATAAATATTCCAATCACCTGACTCAATATAAATATTGTACGATGTACACTAAGCTTACTGTTATCTACATTGTGTATACATTATAATGTACACCTATCCAACCCCTAATCGCGTAGTCTGTTGTTTAACTATGATAAATATCAAACGTTCTACGTACTAAACGTGAAAGCTTGTTTCCACAGACATCTTTACATCAACAACAACAACAACATGTTTATTTGTATCAGGCCTCCAGCCCATAACAAGTACAACAAGTTATAAAGTGAACATAATGTACATGGTAATCAACAATGGCAGATGACAATGATATGAATTATAGTATGAAAGTTTGCAAACTAGCAAATTATATAATATTCATAATCACGCATACACGTATGTATGGTTATATATACATACATGATTATATGCATACACGTTTTTATAGTAAAATAATGATATTGGTATCAAAGTTATAACCTTAGAACCATCATTTTTCTTGCAGTTGCATGACATATATAAAAGGCAAGGTTTCTTATAATGGTCTGGATTTTACTAGATAATAGGATGTTCAGTTTGTTTATTGAATCGAAGATGAGTTACATTTTATATTAATTTGCCCTGTATATTCTGATATTCGGCAGCTATTCATTTCTTCAAAATTTTATATTAATCCATCAATACATGATTCTCTAGGTATTTCATAGTATGTACCTCTTACAACTTCAAGATGCGGTAAACCAGATCTAAGTTGTGCATAACAATGTCTGAATTTACGTATATACAGAATGTCAATATAAGTTTCTTTATCAAATGATGGTTTTATTTGTTTATACAAATGAAGAGCAGAAGAAGATTCTAGTTTACTATACCATTCTTGGAGAAACTTATCTTTAAGTCGTTGGGTAAAAGTATATAAAAATAAATGTTCATTTTCAACGTATTTGTTATCCCATACGTACCCAAAGCCGTTGCTACATAAAAGATGCTTAATTTGATTGGCCCAATTGAAATAATGAATACAATCAAGTTGCTTAAGCATAGTATAACATTTCTTCACATATCTTGTGTCGCGCATTTTCAAAATCTTTAGTCAATACTTAAGACAACGTTTTGCAGATTCGACCCAGATTGGATAACGCTCACAATCACCTAAGACAGACGCGTTATATGATGGTTTATTTACGCATAAAAATCGCTTACAAGCTTATCGAAGAACCATTCACTACTTTCTCTAGATTGGTACCCCCAGATTTCTGAACCGTATAAAATAATTGGTGATCAAAAAGTTTAAAGTATGAACTGTATGGTAATTGACCATATTTATACAAGGATGAAAGCAATGTAAGGAGAGTGCATTTAGCTTTAATAGCAAAATCATTTGACATTACGTTCAATGATAATGTGGAGCTAAATGTAACACCGACATAAGTAAATTTGTTAACAATTTCTAATGGATCAGCTCCATAATAAAATTTTTCATTAGCAGCCAATTTACTAAAATTCTTACAAACCGTTACTTTGGTTTTAAGTGTATTAACAATCATTCCATTAACATTACAAAATTGCTGTAGTAAATTTAATTGATATTGTAAACCTTTAACCGTGTCAGCCATTAAAGCGACATCGTCAGCAAATAAAAGTTGCCATATAGATATATCATTAGGCATAGTTTGTATACCTGTTACATTATGATCATTATTCATAAGTGTTGCATTAATAAACAGAGAAAATAATTTTGGAGAAGCTAAACAACCTTGTTTAAGACCAACCGGACAATTAAAATAACTGGTGCAATTACCATTTGCACGTACACAGGATTTAACATGTTTATACATACCCATGATAGAGTTTAACAAACCATCCATTAAAACCAATAAACGTAAAGTTACCTGTATACTTATCGCTACCACATCTACCATTAACAATGTTTAATGCGTATGTTTTGCAAAATTCTATAAGTTTACGACATCAACAAAATCAGCAGCAAATTACATATATATTTCAAATAAAAAAAGGAGAATTTCAAATTGGACTTCTTAAAGTTGGCTAAATCAATTCGAGTCTGATAAACGCTAATTATAAGACATTTTCAGACTTCACTGAGCGCCTATTTTTTGTCGTCGCTTTATGACAGGAAGTGCATGTATATTTAGTAACGAAAAAGGAGTACGTCATTAATTTTACTATATAATAATAATATTCAATTTTTTTTTATAATCAGGTGATCAGGTGAGTATACCTGCTCTATAGTTTATATGATTACGGATCTAACGCAACTATTTGTGCGTTTGGACTCGAATATTTCTCAAAATATCATGCAGACAAATGACACGTATCTTTTTAATGTTAGTTTGTCCGCCTTTTTGTTCTGATTACACCGTGACACGGAAAATCTACACTGTATCATGATCATCTAGACAGTGCATTTGATCCGTAAACTATAAAGTAGAGCAGATATAATCACCTGACATGTCACAAAGGATTCATTGGAAATAAAGCCACCCAAGTTGAGGAATGACTGTCAAATCTAAACCGAGAGAAGTGTAACACGTTTGAGTAAATCACCGTTAGTATGGCACTAACAGTGTAATATATACTTAACGAAACTTATAAGTTCACCGATTTCAATTATGTCAGAAATTTTCATTTTTCAACATTCATGTCCGATCGTTAATGGAAATGAGTACAGGACTATACTGTCGTCTGCTTGCATGGTTTTTATGCTTCTTAATTGATGCAAAATTGGTTTTGTCGTGCATGTGCAGAAAAGCGGAAATGCGCACGTGCTTATCGTGCAAAAATTGCACGTTGTCAGTTTCAGTGAAAATCATTAGTGTGTTGATATGCACAACGAAAAATCAAGAAATGGCTCGAATGCCGCTTCAAGAACGAAAAATTGACATAGGTCTTACCAAACGATGCGTCACCTGCAGAATAAAACTTCTAATTGATTATTTTCTGTTCAATCAAAACAATTAGAAAATCTTCTCATATAAACGCATGCGCGACAAAAATGGTTTTGCATTAAATAAAGAAGCATGAAAGCCATGAAAGCAAAGGTCAGTATGGTCCAAAACACATTTACGTCATTGATCGGAAATTAATGTTGAAAAATGAGACTTCCTTCAATACTGAAATCGGAGTATTTAGAAGTTTCGTTAAGTATATAAGATTGTGAGTTCAGTTTAACTTATTAAACTTCAGCTAATAAATAAACATGACTATCCAAAGCTTTACAAATAAGTGTGCACTATGTAGGCTTGCCAGCCATGCAAAAGACAGACACGGAACAATTCAACTTTAACATTAGTTCCTATTGAGAATTTTAGACAATTTGAATAAAATCATCACTGCTTAATCATTATCAGGTAGATTAAAGCTTCAGACAGTCCAGGGCAGGCCAAAATAAACCTTCTTACTTGTTGAAAATGTATAAGAAAAAACGATACATATTTAACAATAATGGTTAGAAAGCACATTTTATCTAGTTATCACATTTACACCATTTCAGCTGATGACTCAGATTAAAAATCAATGAAGAGCAGAAGAAGACAAACCAATTGTTGCAACAGTTATTTGTAGTTAACATTGAACAATATATTGAAATTTACTTTGACATCTTTGTTTTTAGAATATAATTTTTTCCCTTTATTATTTTGTATGTATAAGACAACTACAATTGTGTTGCAGTTCAGATCTGTTAGAATTTGTACAGAAGATTATCTGTACTTTGATTTTGTTGTGATATGACCATTATATTTTAAGTATGTCTCATACGCATGTATATAGCTCCTAACTGCAATACAGAATTTTCTAACATTTTACATCTCGGTTGACATTTAATATGTTATTATATGGCTGTGTTATTCAATACAGAAAATGAATCAATGTTTAGTATAAGTTTTTAACTCTATGTATATGTTGTTGTAGCATCAAACTGTAGTATAAATTATTTACTGTTTTATTTCCCTATATATCAACTTCAAACTTTAAATACATGTATATGTTCCTTGTTATCAACCACGTCTCACGTGACAAGGTTCATAACTCCTAATACAATTCTTTATCAGAATTGTCTCCCTGTGAACTTAGAATTTTCTTTAAAACATATTTGTTTTTTACTGCAACTGTTTACTTGTCAAGGTATTATTTTCAAATATACACCACTCAAAAGTTCTAAACCGCCACCAGATACATGGCTATATTTTAGTGTTAAATAATTAGGGAATGATTTGTTTTCTATTTTAAAACACAAGTCAGTATTATTCTTGCGTTTATTTCAACAGTTTAGTCATATCATATAAATATAACCCACAAAAATTAACGTAAACATAACAAGCCCAAAAATCGGAAATTCACATTTATAAATTATTGCGTCATGTGACAATCAGCAACTGTAATGACAGCCTGACAGCGACGTCTCATGGACCTGACACAGTTTAACAGTTACTACATGCTGTAGAACACAGTTCAAAACAAGGGCAGCCAGACGTGAAAGCTCTTGCAAATTGCCTGGTTGTGGCTGGCGTCGCATCTCCCTTTCTAACCTGTCCCACACATTGTCAACGGTATTTGGTCGGGAATTCCATTCCGTTGGTATTTATCGATAAGTTGTTGGATGGAAGAATGATGTCCATAGGCGGTTCTAGCGGGGGGGGGGGGTCAGGGGGTCCGGACCCCCCTGAAATTTCCAAAATGTATCCATTATTTTTAACTGTAAGCCATTTTTAAGTAGCATGAAGGGTCCACTCCGCTCTTCTTTGTGTTTAACATAGATAAAATGGTTACGTTATATTTATTATGAATATGTTGCGTTATTCTGATAACAGTGTATAATGGGGTAGTGGTTCGAAAGTTTCTGACCCCCTACAAAAAGCTTAGACACCCTTAAAAAATCATAGATTAGCCCCTGATGTCTATAGTATTTCCTCGCAATCTCAATCAAACACAGAAGGACATCAAAGACATTAAATAAAACTCAATTTAACTACTTTTTAATGATAACAATGCGACTGCACGATTGATAATTGACATACCTGCCTTACAGAGGTACCAGCTTCGACAACTCCAACTGCAATTACGCGTTCTCGCGTGACATTCTCTCTATGTTTTTTTCGTTTTTTTTATGTCTTAACATAAATATTGGATGAAACGAAGACATGTGCAGCTTATTGCACGGAAATATTGTGCTTATTTTATCGGAAAAGCAACTTCCGTTCCAGTTCACCGCACGTTGCTAAAACCGATATCGGTATGTGCTAAATACTCTGTAACTTATAATTGACTACCATACAAAATTTTATAAATGAAAATGAAACGATGTTCAAGTTATTCGAGTTTTATTAGTCGCGGCGGTTTAGAACTTATGAGTAGTGTATATGTTCCTTAATATCAACCGCATCTCATGAGACAAATACTTATGTAGTCAAACATGCTGTATCTACAGACAGCTCTTGTATTATTACTAAGAACCTATATGAGTAGGGTCCTTGTTATTGCATAGTTTGTTTCTACTAAAAGTGAACCAATCAAAAGTAATATCCATCCTACTATTCAGTCTTTTTCGCTCATGTCTTGGCAGCGATATTGTCAAAACTTTGCAACATATTTATATAAAGCAGTTTAAATCAGGAACGAGCATACGTCATTTTATACTTGATCTTAATTTATCCTAAACTGTAAAACTTGTAATGAGAGTTTGAATACAAATGTTTTAATATTTGCACCTTATTCTAGGATATTCATCATAACGTGATATTGATGTATTGATATTTCGTCATGTAAAGTACCCACCAAAAGTTTGGAGACAAAAGAAATTTACTACAATTCTTGAATTTTGATGATTACTTTTGTAGAATCATTATTTTTTATATATTAAGTATACTTAGTGATAAAATGAAAAAAAACATTTCATGAAAGCAACACATCTTTAATATTCAACATCTAACCTCCTAAAGCATCCAAAACCATGTTTATTGTAATTATTTTGCATATATAACATAGCTTTTATGCTTTTTGTAGTCTCTGCTTTGATTATAAAAATAAAGAATAAAATAGAAAATAAACTATTAGGGATTTCAAAATAAACAGTTACAAAAGTTTAGATTTTGGCTATTTAGTAGGCCTACAAAGTGAAAATGTCTCCAAACTTTGGGTGGGTACTGTATATTTTACAGTGAATTTATTTTGCAAGTTGTATAATATATGTATACATGCGATACTTCTGGTATTTTAGTACATGTCTGCTATCTACTTTGTTTTAAACTGTCATTGTACTGTATATTGTATGTTATATGTGTATGGGCCAGAGGCCTAGTATCTAGAATAAATGTTTTTCAATGTTTATCATTGGACTAGAAAAAAAACTTTAACTTTTATTAATTATTGCCTAGAATCTCATTTAAGAGTAAAATTCTGTATTACTAACAAGATATACATGTACAAGTACTTGTATATCATACCACATTAATAGGTAACTCATCGTCGGCAACTACAAAACTTTCTTCCATTACGCTTCATACGGTTAGTTTTCATGTATGAAACATTTTATCATTTATTCTTTACTATTTATCTAGCCATTCCATCCGTAAAATTTCGCAAGTTTGGTAGTGTTAAGATTTTGTAAGAAGATATTAAGGCAAGTCGTGTAGTAAAAAGGTAGAGCAATTGCCCCATCGGTGACGACAGTCCGGTATTGAACAGTTAATAAATTTGTTATCATTACTGAGAATTTAATACCAAGTTCTATCCTACGAAGCGTGAAAAAATCCGGGTCGATAGCGCAGTTGGTAGCGCGCCGGGATTTGGATACTCGTGCCCGAGGGGGTGCAGGTTCGAATCCCTCCCGGGGAGGTTATACCCTTCCATGAACATTTGACTAAAATGACGAATTTCCTCCATTGATTAGATAATATGGAGAAGTTTTCGGCCTTGTGGAAGGGTAGGTGAGTACTGGTTATGGACAATGATCCAGGAAAGCTAGGTTAGGTGCGCTGGACGCCGTAAAATGACCTAAAATTGTGTTGATACGGCATTAACTCTAATAAATAAATAAATAAGCGTGATAACTTAAATAATGCATCATCGAGGCGCGATTATAAGTTAGATCTTCGTCAATGTCAAACTCCTCACAGTGATTGCGTCACGCTTTGCTACTTAATCACTGCCACCACGTAAATCATGTGACGCTAGTAATACCACATGATCTATTTATAGAATGCCCAAACTTCTCACAGTGCTTACATCACGCTTTGTTATTTCTACAAATTAATAATTATAACTATTTTTTATCTTTATGTACTTAGAACATCATAATTTACTACAAGAAGACTCAATTTGTAGAAAATATTCAATTGTAATTGAAAAGATGAAAAAAGCATATTCGGCTCTCTGAGGGACGAATTTACTTGTGGTGGCAGTGGTTATTGATTTGATAAAGGGAAATAACCGCTGCGGGGAGTTTGCGTCAATGTATACTGCTTTGCTTTTCAGTCGCAATTTCCATTTGTATAAAGGTACGATTTGAAAGACATTTAATAATATCAGCTGTTTAATGGTTTAATAAGGGACTTCAGTCATTTATTTCCCCTTGTATACTCTTCAAAATGGTCTAATTAGTTGGATTACTCGGATTTTACCCTTACTTTTCAATGTTAATTTGCCAAATTTTATCTTAAATAACTTTTTTGTACATCATTTAATTTGTTTGAAATTCAAGCTAATTATTTTTAAGTTAAAGAACTATCTAAATTCCATCACGTCTGTTAATATCTTTATTAATAAGAAAGATATTAGATGAAATATTTTGATACCCTTACATAGGAATTCAATGATAAAATCCGAGGATTCCAACTGTAAGGACCTACCTGCCAATTGGATTGCTTCAGATTTTATCAGGGAAAGATAACTGACTAAAGTCCCTAAGTATTCAACTATGAGTTCATTATTCTCACTATCTTAAGTGATTGCTCAATATCTATTTGACATATTAACCACACAACTTTGTGCAACTTTTGTGACAATGTCATCTGTAAATTGATTCTAAGAATTTGCAACACTGGAAATACGAAAACACAATCTCTCAGATTGATTAAAGGCTCGTAATAGTGTTTTGATTTTGAATTTCTAGTTCATATTCTCTTATTGTCAATAGGCTGATACACTCGGGTAGTTTTTCATTTTCTAATTCAATTGATGCAATCTTATCGTAAATGGCAGAAGAACGTATTTTTGCAACAGACTGGACCATTGCAGTAAGACTGGTGTTTACATGTTCTAAAATTGCAGACTTAAGCTGTCGCCTTCTTGAGATACTAACGACTTAAGTGTCTACAATTGAAATTTTTGTTTTATCTAGATTGCAGATACGTAGATTGGTTATCCGACACCTCTACTCGGATAATTTGACTTTTAACATAGATTAAGTCATTTTGACGCTGGAACCTGTGACTACTGTTACAAAGCGCCTATTGAAATGATTTGGTACTAGGTGGTGTGCTAACGATACTTAATATGTTTAATATAATAACAAATAACACAATTAACACAGTTAAACCGGAAGGTCTTTGGCCAGTGCTCCCTATACATACAAATAACAAATGAAGTGCAGTATACTCAAGTTAATTATTTTGTTATTACGACACAGAAAGAGTCACGCAAGTAATGGACGTTTGCCTTCAACAGTTGAACACATATTTAGTCAAGAAAAAGAATGAGAGAAATGTAGTATTACCTTTATTTCATTTAATGTTCTAATTGATATGACATGCAGCAAACACATTTATCCAAAATGTCACCTGTTAAACAGTCTTTTAAATCCTTTTAAAAACAAACTAGAAATAGTAAGATTTTTATTTTGATATATTTCCTAATTTGGACTTAAAAAGTAGTCGTGTCTATCGAGTAATCAGTAGACTGACGAGTACTTGGTTTCTTTTTGCAACAAACAGTCATCTTTGTGTAAATTCTCCTATTGCAAAGAAAGCTTAGAGCGATGAACAGACCTTGTAAAGTATTAAATATTATAAACAAATACCAAAGTATATTGCTGCCACTGAAGTTAGCAATAAATGCAAACAACCATGTTAAACCCATAATACACGATTGTTTAAGATGTATCAAAAACGTACATGAAGTTGAATCTTTTCTAGCGTGTGAACCTTGCCTCTTTGTGTCTGTTATGCAGAACACAATTACAATGAAAGCTATACAATCAAATAATTTAAATATTGCTAGAGGACCCATAGAGAACAACCACAGTCCTTTCTGTGAAGATATCCAACAAACGACTTTGCCATATTGTGCCTTAAAACCATTAAGCGAATTATCAACAAAACCAAAATTTAGAATTATCGGTACACTTACAAGAGCAAGAGGTGTTATATAAATACTATACATATAGAATATTTTGGAATTTGTACCGCTTAGATTCCTATTTTTGGTTGCGTAAGCAAACGTCATTAAAAGGTCAAATGCAATAACATTCATCCAGGTGAAAACAGCTAAAAACACATAGTGCATTAAAATTGCAAACAGAGGACATAGCACAACATTATTTGAAGCACTTGGCGACACTAGAAATAATAATTGTGCAATTATTATAGATAAACATAAACATACAAGATTCTTACCAGGAATGTTTAAAAGTTTTTTAAAAGTAAGATAAACTATAACTGTTAATATTAAAGACGCGATTGATATTATAAGACCAGTGAGAGATAAATATTTCTCGACTGATTGCTTGCCTGTAATTGTGAAGGTATACATAAAATATATTTGATCCATTTCTTATATATTCTGTATCATTGTATAAACTCTGTCTAAATATAACTTGATTTGTATCATTAAGAAAGTCGAATTCTTGTTCCTTTATTTTACTTAAAACACACTCATTTAACAGAAGTGTACCATTTCCATCACTGAAACCATTTGAGTTTTTAACACATCTTCCAAACGATGGCTGTGTATGATGTGGACATATAATATCCCTGCATATGTCAGATATGGGATCGTACATCTGATTGCTGAGACATTCTTTAAATGGCATATCTGATGAAGAAAAGTAATCAAAGATGTCTTCATGTACTATTCTATTTTCATTAAAATCTACCAATAACCTATATGAATATATAAATGGCGTTTCTTCATCAGCTGGTTTATCATAAGACTAAAAGGTGATGTTAGATTTGCACAAAAGTCGTTCTTCATAACCATTGCACTGGGCACAGTAGATGTTTTTGAATGCTAGATAACCGTCATCAGAATAAATAATTCTTATGTTTTCTTGTTTACATTTGTCAATTATTTCATCGTCAACCATATATATTGTTTCACACTCGGAGATAATTTTCCCATGATGTAAGTCACAATCACGAGTAACGATGTTTTCAGGAACCGTTAGATGTAATGTACAGTCGGTATATGAAGTTGTATTCTTATTGTTACAACCAAATGAGGCTAACCAGAATTTGTAACTGTAAATGTTATTACAAAGAGCACAATGCATGTTTTTGAACGTTAGTCCTTTTACAGACACATCTGATACGATAACTCTTGATATGGTATCATTGACATATGGTTCATCCTCACAAAGAGATTTAGTAATTGTATCACCCTAATCATCAGCACACTTCGTTACAAGCATAACTGAACCAACGCCAGACAAATAAGTACAAGAGAATTGATTAATTGAAATATCTTTATATGTTAAAACAGTAGCAGCATTAGGACAACAATCTCTTAACATTCCACACATTTCATCACAAGAACATCCCGAAACGTTTGAACTGAAATTACAATCACTTATCTCCGGACATATTCGGGAATCATTATGAATTTGTTTAACGTTTATATAATCCCCAATTTGTTCTATCATGAAATCTTTGCTGTCATGTGTTGTATTAGAATCAGCCTCACGAATCATAATACACAATACTATAGAATTCATTAACAGAAACTAATTTCCTCGGATATGGAACATTTCTTTTTTTTAGAGCATAATTATTTCACAATTTATAAATCAAAATTAATTTAGTTAAGCTAATTAAAATTGATTTAACTGCGATAAGCTAAATTTATAAAGAGATGGAACCTTTAAAGTCCAACATTTCTATTTATAAAGTACTGATGCAAACTCAACAAAAAAATCTAACTTCTAAGAATACTGGGACCTGCCTCCACATTTTTATAAGCTTTTCTGATTGGTTAATTCCTAGCTATAATTTATAACTCGTGACAGTTATAATGGCGACTGGTGTACGTGTCTGATTAGAGTTTCGTATTTTCTGTAAAAACTCTTGTTTCATTGCAGATATTGTTGCTCCGCGAGCGTTGTTTTAATTATCATAGTTATTAAAAATCAATGTTGCTTATCTCACATCTTTATTAGACGGATAAAGCACCTAATTCAATATTTACACATCTTTCTTTTGTCAACTTCCAAATCAATTATAAAGTCATAAGCAAATATATATAATTGCATCAATGCTGGAATTCCTATTCTAAAATATCAGAATTAGATGTATTGTCGCTGGGACTTGAATATAATCGGTAAATAACAAAACGCATCGTCCTATTGTTCATGGATGCGTTACGTCTTGTTGAATTAGAACCAGACCAAATAAAGCGATTTTTCGCCAAACAGTACAGAAGACGACGCTTATCCAGTGACATTTGCAATGTTAGTGTAGATAGCATGTCGATATTAAGGACAAATATGAATTTATGAATTACTTGAACTCGGTATTAATCAGGGTAGAAATTAAATTTATTAATCAAAATCCGATTCCTATTTGTAAACATTATTAATTAGCATGTTTTGTAATTATATTTGATAAAGATGGTGTTGCTCGAAAATGTTTCGTATTTTGTGTAACGTATAAATTAAATGTAAATATTAATTGTCCGGAGATGAGAAAGCATATTAGACGGATGTATCTTTTTACAAGTTCCTGTAAACAGAAATTGATTAGAAAGTTTTAATCACATAATATAGTTTTTTGTTACATCTGAAGCAAACATTAATTTCAAGTCATCTATGAATCAAATGACAAGATAATGTGGAGGTAAATTAAACGATGTATCAATATTGATAGTAAATACTGAAATGTTATTGTGGCTGAAATTTAAATCCTAAAAATTGGTGTTATTTAAATAGATATCGTATGTTCGATTCCCGGGCGCGATGTACTTTCGTAAAGCTTAGTAACGAAATAATTTCTACAGTCATTATCTCTTCTACCACTGTTTCTAAATCATGTAGGGCAGTTGTCAGCTTTTGACAGAAGTATGCACATAGTAACCGGTTACAGCTACATCCAGAGATTTAGCCTTTTCAGGAACAATAGGTAAGTTGACCGACTGTCGTTATATAACCTAAACAATGTATTGCTACGGTATTAAACCAAACCAAAATAAAATTTGCACTAGTGTTTTGATATGTTATGTCTCCGGCATTGGCCAAGTGACTGGTAAACAGAATATTTAATTCTGTGGACTAGTATGGTCACGCTATAGTCTTCGACGAAAGTGATAAAAAAATTATTTTGAAGATTTCTTGATTCTGATGACATTCGGAACGACCTCGGCGATCATCTACGAAGATATACCTTGGATATCAGACGTAGTAGGAATACAACCAAGTTGTGAGGTCAGGCGATAAACTCTAGGTTAAGTAGTGCCAATGTAAACAACCAAAATGGCAGATCATTTTGCAGAAAGTATCCAGCACACTAAAAATGTTTAAGGATCTACTTTCAATCAGTTACAGGCATTGAAGAGCTTTAACTGCCCATCATCGTCCGTCATTTTTGAAGTGTAAACGTCGGGAACGTGGCTAGGTTCTATGTTGGAACTACTTTCGCTCCTCGCGATATCCGAGGTGTATTTGCGTGGAAAATCGCCGAGGTAGTTCCGAATGTTCTGATGAATGATACAGTAAGTACTTGATAGAATACAGCCATTGAGCGTACATGTAAGAAGGTATGCGTAATCGGGTATTTAACTTGAAAAGGAGTTGCTGGTATTATAATCAACTTAAACCCTTTGCTAGTAAAGTAATGTATTCCTTTAGATGTCCGTTCTGATCTCTTTTATAAAGTAACTTTAATTTCCTTCATTCATCAAATTGTAGATAATTAAAACGGTGATTAAAAACAATAATAATGTAATATAACATAATTTATAGACCATCGTTTATAACTGAAATGTTTCTGTGGTGATCAAAATGGTGTTTTAACGGTTGTTATATGCGAGTGCAGAAATGGAACGCTTAAACATGCCTGTTTGAAGGTAGTTAAAAAAGATATATATAACTGATGTTCCATATTTCTTTCTGTGGATTTTATGTTTATATAGCCAGGAATGATAATGTGGATAATGAACTGTAACAAAATAATTAGGTCTAAAGACGTCATACAGTTGTCTTTTTAATTGTCTATAATTGACTATAATTGAAAATAAAACAGTTCATTGTTGAATATGATTGAACCATTTGAAGACATTTTACATTATCAAGTAATTCATAGCTAAAAATAGTGCTTATTCATGGGCAAGAAGGGTGGATATATTTACTAGTTTGCAGACATAATTTTATGATCGATATGGACAAGTCGGGCATGGGAATTCCACATCACTGTTATAATAAAATAGATTAATAATTTTATTTTATTATCGTATCATTTTCCACACTGTACACAGGGCACATTTTAGGGTTCACACAAGGGGATTCTTGCCACAAATATCTAACACCCATTGTCCATTGGCCATTACATGAAGGTATAGTCACACTAGTGTTGTCATATTTAGTGATTGGTGCTTCCATCCAAGTTGAGTCTGTATTATCACATTTTGTCTGGTTATTTCTAGAGCAACATACCTGTAAAAATAAGAAGATGCTTGTTAGTGCATCAGAACGGCATATTGGATTATTCTCTACACAGCTATACGCGACACATCACTACGCTGCACGACACTACGCTACACTTCACTACGCTACACACCGCTACACTCCAATACGCTACACACTACTACGCTACACTCCACGACGCTTCACACTTCTACGCTACACTTCCATACGCTTCACACTACTACTATTCTCCACTAAGCTACACTTCAATACGCTACGAAGCACAACACTGATCCTACTGCTCCAGATTACTTACACCATTTTCAAGGCCTTGCATACTTCAATACATACAACAGCACTAGGCCCGTTTTGTTCTTGAGTCATTGCTTGACAAATATCATTGTAGAAAATATACCAGATACGGACATAAACTGAATATTTTAAAAGTAATATGTTTTGAAACAAAATACTTCTATTCTTCTATTGTTTATTCTCACCTCAAATCCATCCTTAGATTTAACTGTTATAGGTTCTCTACCATTATCTAATTCTAGACGTAAAGTATGATATCCTATATCTATAAAGAATGCAGTAACTTGTGGTCCCTGATGTCTACCCATTGTTTTAATGTTATAAGCTACTTGTAATCCTGATAGGTAGAGGCGACGAGCCACATCTTGTTTGTCTCTTGGATGAATACTGAAAGATAATAGAAATACAACGTACATGCGTTATTAATTTTATCCAGCTGTCAGTGGCGCAAACAATAGCTCCGCTGATTTTAATACACATATGCTGGGCTTTTTTCAGTATTTGGGGAAGCAGTCTGGGGTCTTTCTTTATATAGAACATTAGGAGAAATTTCATCGTAATAATATTGATGGGGGGACAAAAATCCAGTGTAAAGTCCAAATTTGGGGAAATGGCATGATTTTAAAGACATTTCAAAAGGGGTGCCGGTAAACGGCCCCTGTTATATAAGGAAAAAAGCCCTGACAGACACAACGTGACTTCTGAACTCACGATCGATAAAAATGAAAATATGTAGTTTGTATAGTAAGATTTCTTTCACCTTACGAAGGTCAAAGTGCATTGAATATTCATGAAGAAGATCCGAATGCGGTGAACAGGTGTGCAATACAATACTAGCAAGCGTTAATTACAATTACTTATAATATGGTGTCGGTATTATATAAATTATCCAAGTTTTTCTCCCTCGTGAATCTCGTGCACACAAAGAGTGTATATAACGACCCAAATGATTTTAAAGTGTTAGTTAGGTCATCATGTCTGAAACGTGTAAGCACGCGAAAAACTGTCAAAAATGTAATATATTTACTTATATTATATAACCACCGACCACTGTGTCAAAAATGTTATTTTAGACGCAGCTGTATCCACTGTGCTAAGCCGTCTTTCGATAATTGAAGTTATAAATATGATTACAATTTAACAATGACCAAGGGGAATAAATCCTCGGAGAATAAACCTTCCCTTCCGAACAACCTCTTTTATAATGGTTTAGTGCATATTTACAAAGGTAAGCGCCGTGACCTTCGTAAGGTGAAAGAAATCTTACTATACGAGTATTTAGATCAGTTGTGTTTATGTTTGTGTTGCTGACAGTTGAACAAAATTTAAAAAAATCTATAAATGATATAGCTTTACGTATACTTAATAAGTTTGATTGTAAAAATTGACCTGAGATTAATACATAACATGTTAATGACTACATATAAGTAAAATGTTGAACTTGTCATGTCAATCTAACAAAAGATGTGTCCAACAATCAATAATAGGAAGGAATGAATATTTACCAATATTCTATCATTATCTATATAAAACCAAGCGAGAAAAATCTACACTCTTATTTAATGAGTCACACATACTGAACAATTTTATTTTTATTAGAATACTTTGAATCTGTACCGCAATATCGCGGACTGATGTATTTCCCCATAAACGGATGGGTAAAATGTTATAAGTACAATAACTTGCCATGTTTTCAAAATTGATTCATAGTGACTAACTGATTCAATGTAAGTAAATAGTTAATTTAATATTCTCGATGTCCTATGTCTTACGTAAAATTGTACAAATTATACCAACTATCTCAATGAAAACAACGCCATAGTCAATATCAGTCAGTCTGCATCATCAATATGACAATGATATACTTTTAGTTTAAGAAAGCTGAATAGTTTCAATATTATTCGCAATATTTAATATTTGTCCGTATGCAATACAAATATGTATTATGCATATATATAAACAATTTGTTTCTATTGTTGGTCATACAATTCCAGGAACAATAAGAATATTTATATACTATGCATGCACATGTTGTTTTTTGGTATGTGCACTATGCAATCAAAGCCGTAAATAGTGAACACGGGTTTTGTTATAAGCCTATTGACACAGAATCTAATCTTGATATTACTTGCAGTTAAGACTTCATATACAAAAAGCTAAAGTGCAATTTAAAGCCTGCTTCCATATAGTGATATACATGATCAGCCGACTTAATTTTGTACGATAAACCCTGATCATTGCAATCACTTTAAGGCACATCATCTCACATTTATAACCCATTTACATCTGGAAGGAGTGGAACAACTGTAGGTTACTTCTTTGCTCAAGAAAATGAGCAGTGTTCCTAGTGGGATCGAAACCGGGACTTGTCGATCCCCAAGAGTGCGTTCTACTACTCGACAACTGCTTACATATGCATGTATATCAATGTGTTTAACTGAGGTCAACAATTAAAAATACTAACTTCAAATAGAAGTATATATATATATATATATATAACTAAAACTAGAATTTGTCGAAGACATCGGGAAATAAGTGTTTACAACGAGTGATTATGAATATCAATTATACACAGTCTTCACATCATTTGGACATAACCTCTTGCTACGTACTACTTCCTGTTTTGCCACTGTCCGTTTCAAGGTGAAAACACATAGGTTCTTGTTTTCTATATTTGTTTAGGTGTCCTTTTAAAGAAGATTCAAAATCTAAATACATCTCATTCCTTGCTTTTTTAAATGTTTCGGATGCTGTTGTTTTTTTGTTCCACTGTTGTTGTTCTGGATATATTTTCACACGTTTTTTTTTTATATCTTCTTTAAGTTTGAGCATGAAGTATTTTCTCTGGCTAATCTGCTGCATATTCAATAAAGGCATTTGTCAGCCATCGGCAAGGGTATGTGTTTTATACTTGGTTAAAATGATATACCAAGGTATTTAGGGCTATCCATAAACCGTAAATTGAACACCTGACCGCCGCAATATGACTAAAACGATGTTGAAATACCGGGGTAACCCATAACATAAAAATAATGCCTACATTCCTATATATTGTCATTTGTGTATACATGTACACTACCATATATTTTATATTATAATGTATGTATAGTTTAACTCGTCAATATCAATGTATACGGGACCGTTTTTTAATTGTGTTCGCTGACAAAATAATATTTAAGCATATAAGTGCGTATATAATGAGTTTAAGAACTATCGTGCCATTGGGCGTAAATCATGATGCATTTAAATTTCTGTATTGTTTTTTAAAACTGATGATTATTAACCAAAGAGTCAATAAAAACCACATACCTTCCATAAGGTGAGTTGAAATCAGGCAGATCAATGGCTACAGACATAAATGTGTTAAGCATACGAGCATTAGGTACATAACCCATATCAGCTGTCTGATGCCATCTTATATCAGGAAATCCTCTTGTTATATTCCTTATATTTCTATTTGGTGCCAACTGAAAACATAACATAGCTTTATTTAATATACAGCAGTTTTTCAGTTGTGTATTGCAATTATAGCCAGTGCGGATATGTACATGTATGAAAATGCCTTAATGATATTATGGTTATTGTACAAAATTGCAAAACCAGTTGAACATTTGTATGAAAGCAGACTTTAAACTGCACTTTACCTTCTAACTTTTGTAATATTAAGCTTAGAACATTTAGAATGTAAGAATATCCTTTTCTTGAGATAAACAATGAGGACCCATATGTTACTCCAGAACAACCTTCGTCATACAATACTACATCTATAATTATTCCACTATTTGGATTTTACGCTGTTATCAACGCTAAATATGTTATGTATGTTTACTGTATCATCCATCAGCTTTCTTTGACATCTTTTCAACCACTAAAAGCTTCCCTTTCAACAACAACCAACATCAGCATATACATGTACATGGAAAAAATGCCACAATTTACTAATTGTAAAAGAAAATGACCTGCCACGGCCACTGAACCACGAAAGCAGCACAGTTTTTTTAAATACAAAACAGTGAGGTCCCTTTGTTTAACGATAGCTATTGTGCCTAGAACATCATGTTTGATTATTCAAATGTGAAACACTATTTGTACATTTCAACAGTGCCAAGTACTTGACGTTTGGCTTTTCGATTGTGAGCACATATTTATTAAATTCCAAATATACAAGCAAGGGTGGTTCCATTTTAAACCCGCAGTGGTAATTAGTTTGCCACTGTCTGTTCCAGGTCAGTGTGGCGTCTTTTTTTACGATAAAAGCTTTAAAATCTAAAAACAACCCCCTATTTGCATTTTGTGTTTCTACTGTTGCTGAGTGACAAATTCTCTGATTGACTATTACAATGTAACTACATTTCAAGGTTTAAATTGCAAGTCAAATTCAAACAACAACCTGAACAAATCCAAAAGGAAACTGTGGGTCTGTTTGTCCCTGTGATGCTTCATTAAACTTTTCTCTCCAATCTTCAATCATGTTAGTAAAAGAACAAGTGTAAGTGTCTGGTGACCCGGTATTGGCTTCACCTGATAAAATACAATATTATTTGAATATGGAATCGTTCAACATGGAATTCACCATTCTCAGTACAAAATATATTTTGCTGAATCAATTGTTACACTACCTTTTCTATATTTTTAATTTAACACCAATTTTATTTCGACTTTTTTATTTGGATTAAACGCCGTATCAACACATTTTATGATCATTTTACGGCGTTCTGCGCACCTAAACTAGCTTTCCTGCACCCTTGTCTAACCAGTACTCACCTACCCTTCCACTTTACCATTCATATTATCTGATCAATGGAGGGAAATTGATATTATACTGACATTATTCATGCGGTGCGTGAACTAATTCACTAGTCTCTATAGACCAATAACTGGTATAACGAACTATGGATGTATGTTGTTTATGTCCCATGTGGGACAACAATTCAGAGACCTCCATCCCACACAGATGAACTATCAATTGTACTAAAGAGGTATCGAAATGCAATAAAGTAGGGAGTTTGTATAGTGAGTATAGAGGGATCTATGTAATATGATATAGTTCATATAACTCTGTACTAATTACGATGTTTAAATATATCCAATTCAAATGACTATTATAAACATGATTTGATAACAATACAGCGGCTTCATTTAAGTGCGTGTACTCAATAAATTGTCTTGACTACTAGGTGAAAATCATCGTAAAAGCTCTAAGTTCAAATCCAGCTGCTAAGTTAATAAAGATAATAAATAGATAAATCTTACCTTGGTACCAAATTGCACCATATATAGTCATATTTAATAATGGATGAATCATAGCTTTCCATAGTTGTGTAGGTGTGTTTTGTGGTGATGCACCAATAATTGACGAATCATCTGACTTATTACAACGATCAATAGCATCTTGGGATGACCACGCCTCTATGGGCGTGCCTCCCCAATCACTCACCACCAGCCCTATAGGATATTGCAGCGTCTCATACAGATATTTGCCATAAAGCCAACAAACAGCAGAGAAGTAGGACCAATCTGAATGACCAACAGTATCTGTAACATGTGAATCAGAGTTAGGAAACATTGAAAAATGTGTTTGAAAAATAGCATTTTTGTGAATAGCATACACACTCTAGACGAATCACTGAAACAACAATGTTCACTGTGTCGTATGTCTATTGGCTTTAATTTTTAAAGGTTAAGAGTGGCTTAAAAGTTATATTATGTAAAAAAACTATTCCTATATACATGTTCAGCTGACTTTACCATTTTTAAAGATATACCCTGATCATTGAAATCCCCTTCAAACAGGTGATCCCTCACAGTTACCATTTACACTTGGTGGAGAACAAAAATGTAGGGATCCTTTCGATCCTTATGTACGCCTTAATACTGGACCACTGCTCCTACACTCAGCTGTCATACGCATCCGAGGCAACTTTGAGAGTTGCAGACCTCGCTACAAGAAAATTCTATATCCTGAATAAAAGAATCAAATGATGAAAATGAAATAGTGTTCACGTCGTCATAAATCTATTGTTTTCTGACATAACGTTCATGTTCTAATGCATTCAAGTTATTAAAACAAGTGGCTATGCTATTTTCTCTTCATTATATGGCAGTAGTCTATTAGCAGAACGCACACAGGATCGAGGTGTCCTGGGTTCGAACCCTACCAGAGGCATATTAACCTCCAATTACATCACTCCATCCAGGTGTGAATGAGTGCCTACAGAGGTGGTATTATTAAGTTGCGCCAATATGTCGATAGCACGAAGCGGATTTAAAGACTTCCCAGGGAGATTGATAAGTACCTGTAGCCCGATGACCAGGAGACAAAGCTGTGAAGTCGGTGAACGTACATAAGCATGGATCTTACACTATAAAATGTATTGATAAAGAATGTCAGGTGAAATAGAGACGTTGTCGTGGATCTATAAACATGGGATAAACTCACCTCTATTTGGACGTGTCCAAAATTGTTCTACTTCTAACAAATCATATTCACTTTTATTGGACCATTTCTGAGCAGCAGTAAACAATCTAATACTTGGATATCTTTCAGCATCTGCTATCTCGGCACTAAAGTTAAACACCTATAACAGATAATGTGTTATATAACAATGGTAGCTCTGTATAAAGTGGAACTTCTTAGGTATCATTAATCAAATACAAATACAGTGGATCTGTGCTAACAACCACCTGATCAGAGCGATCATCTGCCGACAAAGACCATTTTAAATTCCACGATCAAATTTACTCTAAAATTACACTGTCCGTAGCGACCACCTGTCCACAACGACCAACGACCACCAATTTTCGTCCCGTCGAACGTAAAAACCTGACCGCAACGACAACGCGACAAATATATTTATTTCAGCAATAAAGCAAAAAATGAGCTTTTCTGCCTTCAGCTGGCCGCAACAATAATACATACAGAAATATGTGAAATCGTACGTTCATACGAACAGGCATGCATGAGAATAAAATAATTTATGAATACTAATATATATTATTGAGAATAGCATGAGTGCTTAATGTTAACCTTTAATGCAGTATTTATACTTGGAAATACAAAGACTTTTTTAATGATAGACAAAATAAGCAACAAAACAAGAAAGCAACAAAGAGTTAAATTGTAAAGTTTGTGTTTGTTTCATTTGATAAAGAATATCGACTTTTATTAGCAAGATTTATATATTTCACCAATTTACAAATTAAACTGGTACTTGTTGAGGACATTTAAATTTCGTATTTTTATAGTGTGCCAGTGGGTATAATAATAAGAGTAATCTATTTTAGGTAGCTAATGATTTAAATAGTTTCAACTGATATACTGGTTTAACACACAGGGGCGTTGTTTTCCGCTTTGTTTCTCAGTTTGTCTTATTTCGTATTATTTCTTATTACATATGACCAAAATGTCGTGGACATGGTTATCATATGGGAGTTACCAGCTGTGTTTCAGACCAAGATATTTTATCATATTTTGATATTAATAAATACATGCAATCGTTTACTTTGTACTTAGATGCTTGATGCATCTCTTCAGTTCAATCTCAAATCAAAAACATGAACTAACATGAGTAAAGCTCTTGTAATTGGTTGTGGCGGAGAAATAGAGAAATCTCATACCATACTTAATGTAAACTGCATGTTACTTTGTCCAGAACAAATCCAAATATCACCAAACATCACATCTGTTATAGTTAGTGTTCCTTCAGTTGAAGAGATTGAAATATTGACCGGTCCTGGTCCTGAAACATCCATCAATATATCGTAAAATACCAAAAACACGATCATATGAGTTTTTATCGTGAGCTTCAAATCCTCGGCACAAAATTAAATTGAGCAGTAAACTAGGTCAGGCAAAAACTGTACAGCTTAAGCACAGCTGAGAGCTCTGACATCAATGTTCGACTTGATAACCACACTAATTCACTTTACCCATGTGTAAATAGGTACCTGCGAGGGTGGTATAATCCGTTGCTCAAATGTGTTGACTGCAATGAGCAGACGCTCCCCAGGAAGATTGATAGATAGATACCAGTAGTCAGATGAACCAGGGCCATGACTGTTAAGTTTGTGAATGTGCATTAGCATGACACAAGACTATAACATTCCACAACTTTTCTACGGAACCCAGATTGGTAGCGCGGTTGGAAGCGCACCGAGATTTCAAATCTATTTTCCCGAACGGGATGCGTGTTCGAAACCCATCTTAAGAGGTATACCCGTCCTTGAAAATTTGACAATAATGTTAATTTTCCTCCATTCATAAATTATTTGGAGAAGTTCCCGGTCTTGAGATTGTAGGTGAGTACTGGTTATAGGAAAGTGTCCAGGAAAGCTATGTAAGGTGCACTGGACGCCGTTGACAAGGCGTTGAACCAAGTGTAAGAAGCAACAAAACAAAAACTTTTACATATACACACCTTCCTGTGGTGGCAGCATCACTTTCCATATATTTCTACCAATAGTTTCATCTTTGATGACTTTAGACTTCACTGTTGGTCCATCAGTTCCTACTTTCACGGTAACAACATCTCCTACAGTATCGGCATATCCCCAGATCTGTGATGATTTTGGTGATTTCTGTAACACCATGTGATCTCCATAGTAAGATGCCAATGTTAACTCTGAAATTACAAGCAGTAGGGTGCATCTTATAACGGTCGGGTCTTTTGTTTTGTATGATCTGAATAATGGTCCGATCGATCCGTAAGAATGCATTATGAGCACACTCTGGGATGATGACTGCGTCTCTGTTGAGCAGGGCTCGAATTAACCAAAAAAATAAACTTGCAAATTTTTGCGAGTTAATTTTATTTCCACTCGCAAAATAAAAAAAATTACTCGTTTTTTTTTCTCCAAATTTACTAGCATACACAGTATATAAGCATGTAAGCAATAAGAACATAATAACATGGTACTATATTTAACTATATGTCGAGCGAGCCCTGCAGTTGAGTTTTTTTTTATAATTGTATTAGTTTGTTAATTATCGTACCTAGTCGCATATTTCTATGACCTGCGATTTTGATTTTTATTAGACAAATTCGACTTACTACAGATTGTTCGTTTGCTTTACATCAGCAATTGTAACTCCTATGCATTTTCTATAGCAAGCCGGATTTCAATCTTATAGGTCGGTGAAAAAATCAGACCCCCGCTAAAAAGCACTCGGTATCTACCGAAGTACAGTTTCTACAATGCTAC
Organism: Mactra quadrangularis; assembly: GCA_025267735.1. NCBI lineage: Eukaryota > Metazoa > Mollusca > Bivalvia > Venerida > Mactridae > Mactra > Mactra quadrangularis. The sequence continues at coordinate 3,263,398 of CM046309.1, forward strand.
AGTCACCATTCTCGTGTGAATATATTGTTTATATCAGAGCACTTGTTATTTGAGACAGACATGCGGTAATTTGGTAGGCATACTATATGAGATGTGAAATAAATAAAGCAACAAGCGTTGCAATTAAAATGATCTAACTCTAGAGCCATTGTTGGTTATAATAAACCAGTCTGAAGAGTGAACTCATCGAGGAAAAATGTATGAATATCTAATCAACGGAGAAATAATAAGTTCCGTTTTACAATAGTAATAATATTCTTTTTGTTTCGGTTTTTACAAATGAAATTGTCTTTTTTAGTAATTTTACAATTTTTGACATATATGCAAAGTTTCTATAGTCACTTGACCCTAGCAACAAAAACAAATTAGACAAGAAAAGTTATTTTCAGCATATTTAGCTTTGTCAAACATTGAATGTTATTAAAAAGCGCATTAAGTAATGCTACGATCAAGCTCCGCCATGACTCGTACGAACTCTTGCGTACCCGTACGGACGGTTACGTTTTTACCTGGGTCCGTGAGATGAGCCATAAATACACGAATCAGTTTCAATGTCAAATCGTGAACACAATCGTGGCCGAATATGGATTTGACTTGCATATCTTCCAGCTACGGCTCCATACGGGTGTGATGTTTTACCTTTTTTCCCCGAAAACAAATCAAATTGATTCTGTGGTTTTTAGTCGTTTACTTTAATTCCTCTGCGCAAATATTGAAGTGATTGGTATTTGAAAAATATTTAAGCATTATTACTAATAACAGTTTACGAATACATCTTTCTAAATTTAGACTTAGTAATCACAAATTGGAAATTGAAAACGGTAGAATCGCAGGTATTGAACGTAGCCAACGCTTGTGTAAATTGTGTACCCAAATTCAGTCGAATCTGAGTATCATTTTCTTTTCTGTTGTAGTAGATATTCCCCCATTAGATCTAAATATTTTCGTAACTGTTCCTGGCCTACTGTTGACAAATTTATTCATCATATGAAATCTAAGAAAAAAATTAACACCATAAGTATTGCAAAATTTATAAAAGAAGCTCTATCTATCAGGAATCGTTGTATCAACACTTAATTACTGTTTATAATATATATATTGTATTTTGTTACTGTTTTGTTATTGTTTAACTGTTTCAGTATATTGAATATTGTATTTGATATATATTTTTGAATGTGTGGTCTTTGCCATGAATATTGTAAATGGCCACAGGCATATGTAAATGCCGTCATTTGCCAATAAAAGATGTATGTATGTATGTATGGTAAACTTATTCCGAATAAGCAATTATGACTCTCTGACTAGTATCGGCATTTTCAGACAAACAAATATACATCTTATTTAGTGCGCTATTTGAATATTTCCTTTCTTGACAGCTAAGATAATTTAATGAAAAACAAGTTCATTGTAAGAACTCACATTGTGAATGTCCCGCGACTATAAACCCTAATACAGCTACTTAGTATTGAATAACGTTATGTAATGAAATAATGAATATTAAAGAAACTACCTGCATCTATGCCATGAATACACAAAACTACAATAAATATAGAAATCAACTTTATAGCAATCATTGTAGCCATTGTATTCCAATGATAGCACGATTATAAGTTAATTTTAACCTTTGTAAATAACGTTAGATAAAGTAAACGATTAATAAATACTTCATGGTCATCAGACAGCAAGTTGGCCCTAAAAGTAAGATTAATGTTGTCTCTTATACTGATAAGCGATTTACAGCTATTATCCTTGTACGTGATACTTTTTGCTGATGTTTTCGCAATGTTTATGACTGATCTTGCTTGTTTACAATGCCAAATCAATATTACTCATAGGCATTTGTAGAATTGGGCACAAAAGTCAATGTTTCAACATCAACACAGAACAAACACAAATACAGTTCAAAACCTACATAAATTACGAGAAAATAAAATGTTGACAACAAAAAAGAACAGCAAAAACAACCCAAAAGAACAGCATCGATAACTAAATACCGCAGCAACACCATAAAAACTACAACTACTCAAACCAACATCAACAACTACAACCAACGTCCCCAACTGAAAGCAAAAACAACATAAGCTCAAAGCAACAGAAATGAAAAACAAAACCAGAGCAACAAGAACTCAAAACAACCATCATCATCATTTCAAGATACAAAATCACGCTGAACTACTATGAACAACAATAGCAAAGACTATTCAGAATAAGCAATTATGACTCTCTAACTAGTATCGGTATTTTCAGACAAAGAAATGCACATCTAATTTAGTGAACTATTTGAATATTTCCTTTTTTGACAGCTGAGACAATTTAAAGAAAAGCAAGTTCATTGTAAGAACTCTCACTTTTAATGTCCCGCGACTATAAACCCTTATACAGCTACTTAGTATTTAATAACGTTATGTAATGAAATAATGAATATTAAAGAAATAATGCCTATTATGATGGACTATTATAAGTGAGTCGTCCCCTCAAATCAAACAGTTTTACAAAATTCTAATACTCGAGGGTGGCATAAATTTCGTTCAAAAACGATAATTACCCCCCACCCACTTTTAAAATAAATTATCTAATGGTCCATTTCTACGTAACGATACAAACAAACCTATGATGGAATATTTTTATTTCTGTGTTAGAAAGATCAAATGATGACTCATTTTTAAAAAGAAATGAAAAAAACAATATGTCACCGTCCTTTTTAAAAAGTTACAGCCATTTAAAGATAACACCCAAAATGTGTAAATTTCCCGCCAAAATATGTTAAAAATACCATATATCAGTCAGATGTGAAATAAAATAGCCTATTTATCATTAAATTATGGTTATTTTTGTGATGCATTGATAAAGTTAGATCTATCTCCCTTTCTTACAGAATTTTATCGATCAATTTTCGCAAAATGTTCTCACAAACATGATATTTACCCCACCCACTTTTAAGAAATAGTTTCAAAATGTTGTTTTTTTACGTAACATTGTTTTGCGACCTTAAAATGATTTTTTTTTAAATTTGTTTAAAATGATTGATACAATGTGTTATTATCAGATAGAAATAAAAAAAATAGGTCACTGAACTTTTAAAGGAAATCTGACATGTTTTAAACACAATATAAAACACAAAATCTGAGCAGATTATAAAATTCCAAAGTCTATTAATTTCTGGTTGAATTTATTTGAACTAAAAAGATGTTTTACTGCTATCTGTATGTTATTCATAGTTTAAGATTGAAATAAAATTAATATCAATAATAATATTGCTTTTTTTTGTCAAAAAAATATTTTTTTAACACATTTAAGCACTGTAAGGGTTACCCCACCCACTTCTTTAATAACCTCTAAAAATCTATATTTTGTGACTACCATGGAAGTTCGATGTCACAAATCTTCTGAAAAGGGTGATAAATAAATCTTTACTCCACATATTTGTAAAAAACTTTTTCTGAATTCACCATGGGAACCAAATATTCTAAATACATGTAGTTGTGATAAGGGAAATTCACATGTTCTTGACTGTTTTATACTATATCTTGTTACTCCCTAGAACAATTCCTGTTATTAACACCAACTAACTTTTGAGTTAGTGCTGTTAAATTGTATTTTGGTTGCCATGTTTATTCATACATTTTTTAAGTTTGTTGCAATTCTAATCTTAGTGCCTTGAACCTCATGCATGGAAATAAATGATCATACACTGAGGTACTATTCATGGCCAGAGTTTCTTCTGTTATCTTATTATATTTCCAATTAAATGTAATAATAATAATAGATTAACAAGATTCACACCCTTATTATAAGCTTTATTTAAATCAAAGGTGATGTATACAAGTATACATGCATGTATATAGTATTTCAAAGCAAGGGAGGTAACTACAATATAATAATATAACAATTTTCAAGTAATACTTCCTCAATGATGTCATACAGATGTTTTGATATTGAAATTTTGTCACAGCACAGAACAGAACAGAACAGTAAATAATGCTTTACAAGTGTGAATTACTGAGTGAGATCTGATTTTCAATTTATAAAAAACAATGTTTATAGCATTTCACCAATCACTTGTGGCTTAGTCAAACAAATGTTTTTTTATAGGTAGTCCTATTGATTTGAAGTGTGCACTAACAATCTATCATGCTCTCAGAGTATCATCATTATGGTAAAAATAAATACACCATTCACCTGAAAGAAAGAAACATACTGATAGTTTTTGTGCATAAAGTATACAAAAATTCAAAATAAACAACTAATTTCAAATGGCATATATCAGCAGTATTATTATTGACAAATATAACAAATAGAAGAAGAGTAATACAATACTTAAAGATATTTTAACTTCTTTATATACTCTATAAAAAAAGACAAATGTTTCATTACACTTATGCCATTGTTGATAAAAAATCATGCTTTTTGAGCTATGTTGTCTGCTCAAGGCAAGCAAATATCAGTCAGTTTCTCTTTTGACAAGTTATAAATAGACTAGCTGTTAACAAAATGGGAAGGTCCATGGTGCACTGCCCCCCCCCCTCCATTAAAATAAACACCTACAAGGAATAATGCTAAAAAATTACATAGTTGGTAAGCAAATAAAAAATCTCTCCCCCCCCCAATTAAAAATATTGAGCTGCCCCTGTACAGCTTTAGCACATAGATAGTGGGTGGGATATGAAATGTAAACAAACCTTTTATTGTTGTGAATTGAGTTACAACAAACTTATTTTCTTATATCTACATCCATCAAGTCAAACAGAATGATCAAACTCTATGAAAAACAATCTGAAAATTAAAATAATAATGTCCCCTTAAATAGAATCTAAAATAAAACTAGACCTAAACATCAATGAATTTGTTCAATGCATTTTGTAGATCTACGATTTTGGCGACGTGTTGTCTAGACAAGTTGCCTCTGAATTGAAACCATTCACACCGAATAACACACGTCAGCATATAAATTTATCAAAATATCAACGTCACCAATGTTTTCAAATTAAACGTGCTAATAATTTTGTGAATCAAAAATAAACCACCATGACCTTGATTATTGTTTACATATTGCGTCATTCTATTTCCGCGTCATAAGTGAAGTTTAAAATACGGTCATACAAATGTTATCAACCAAAAGACACACGCATATTAAAATACATAGAATGTTTAAGGATTTAACATACCTGCAAGCGTGGTCCTTAATCGAATTTATTTGATGAAAACATGATCGCTCAATCTCCAAGCATGACCATGTGTAGTAACGTTGAAGCAAGTGCACGTAGACCTACGAACGACAACTCTTGATAAGAGTGTTGAAAGTGTAGTGTATGCTAGATACGTCGATCGACAAAATTTGATTTATTTCTCGACTAAGATAATTTAAGATTTCACACAAATGTGAGCGTTTAAGGTACATTATTTAATTTTTTCGTATGTTATTGTAACAAAAAATGACGTTGGGAACATACGATATTCTGAATTTTAAAAAAGTCGACTATTTTGCAGTTAGCATACAAAATTGGAAATACGTATAACGGTACGACGTAACGTAGTTCATCCGTGTAAATCACTATAAAAAATGGCGCATGCGCAGATTGGGTAGCGGACTGCCTTAAGACATGTTCTCGTCACGTCATTTTCCGATATCATTTGGTATAAATGTACTGACCCATAAAAAAACCTGACAGTATGTTATTTATTAAATTTCTGAACATGTAATCGGGATAGAGTCAACAAAAGATGGGACATTATACTGCAATGTCTTCCTGAAGAATTTATGCAATGCGACTTTTCTAGGGCATGCGTCAAAATGTTAAATGACGTCGGATGTGAGGTAGGGTCAAACACATTTTGGCATAGTAAAGATTTAGCCATTTAGTAGATTTTCAGTGGTGATAACTTGAAAATTTCTTGCGAGGTTGTCTGATAACCAGAGTATTACCACCTCTGGCTTAAACGAGTGCTTCAATACGTCTTCTCATCGAGTTTACGTGTTATTGTACCAGCTGATTAGGGAGATTGTTCCATGCCCTGACAAGGGCATTTGCTAGCTCGTTTACAGTGCGAGGTGCGTGACGACGACGGACACGTCTCCCCAGTTCGTCCCAAATGTGCTCCACTAGATTCATGTCCGGGGAATTTGCGGGCCAATGCATGACGTTTACGTTAGACGCTTCAAGGCGAGCTTGCGTGATGCTTGCAACATGCGGGCGTGCATTGTCCTGCTGAAACACAACTGGAGCATTCCTTTGCATGAAAGGAATGGCTTCTGCATTCAAAACTTTATTAATATACCTTTGGGCACTTAAGTTGCCTCGAATGACTAAGAGTCTAGTCTTTTGCCCCCCATAATACCACCCCAAACGATAACTCCCCCACCCCCGAAACGATCATGTTCTCTGACACAAACAGGCGTAAATCTTTTACCCTGTCTACGATAGACACGTTGACGACCATCAGCGTTACTCAAGTTGAATTTGGATTTATCTGCAAACAAGACTCTGTTCAAGTCTCGTCTATGCCAACGACGATGTAAACGCGCCCAGCGTAAACGTGCCTGACGATTAGGTAATTTTAAAATACTACCTGTGTATGGACGCCGCGCTCTTATGGAGCGATTTTGTTCACGTAGCCGATTTTATAATTGTTTGTTGGCACTCATTGTGCCGTCAACGTAGCTAGTTGGAATCTGCGACGTAAGTGCGTCAAAACGATGTACCGATCGTCCCGTTGACTAGTTGCTCTTGGTCTACCAGACCTAGGACGATCATGCATATCACCTGTTAGCCTAAGGCGCCTGACAAGCTCATGCACTATTTTGCGACTGCAGTTTAATGCCCTGCTAACGTCAACGACAGATACGCCAGATAGCCCGATTTCTTTCGGCCTCTGGTAAACGTGGCATTTTGTAACCATCAAATGTCAATGGTGATTTTTACTGTGTAATGTCTTGGTGAATGTACAGCGTTTTTGTTCACATTCTATTGCGTTCAATTCATTGAGCACGGGCGTCACGTGCGAAAGCGACTTTTTGAAGATTATCCAATTCAACCTAGCTAGTGTCAGGTTTCTTTATTGGTCGAGTATATATAAGAATTTAATATTAGGAACGGTATGAGATTAGACAATTTTTTGCTTTCATGCCAGGAGGAAGAGACAACAAGGATGAGCTTTTTATAAGAATAAATCAATTTAACTATATATATTTAACAGTTGGCGTACTTTCAAAATATACCTACGTAGTTAAAAGGTAAAAATTAAACTTCATATAATCATATAATCTACGAGACTAGCGCACGAGAATCTCATTATATCATTTATATATTTTCGATTTTCCTTATTCAAATAATTACCATGTCCTATTTTCATAAAATGTATAGTTTGATAAAATAGGTACAAAAACTTATAAATCGTTTTGTTGTTATCTCACGAGTTTTGGGTTTATCAATATTTGAATAGAAAATTAGATCACAAATAGCAGTTATTGCTATGTGCATGCGAACCTTGTTATCAAACAGTCGAGATAACAAGTATAGGTCGTCAACGTAAACATTGCGTATATAAACATAGCAAGTTTCATTACACGCCAATATTTAGTGGTGAATATTTTTTGCAATATTTGTGGTTTAGTTAGTTTACACTTATTTTACAAACACTTCATCATATAAAATTTATAATGTGCATAAATACTATTTAAAATAAAAGTTAAACATCAAAGTGGTATGTTAACATCTTTAAAATGCTGTTCATGTATTAGCTTATTCACCTTTTTAGTGGGCAAGTCCATTGTTTTAAGTACAATAACACGTATGACCTAGAATACGACCTGTATGAGATAATGAAATGACATTCACGTTTAAGTCCTCGGACAAAGATAACATATTTTTATTTCAGCTCATATACTTCCTTGTAACTTGTTAAAATTATCTGGATTGATTTTTTATTATCCCTTAACGTAAGTTATTTAAGATTTTATTTCTTCGTCCCACGGGCACCATGTAAAACACAGTCATATGTCATTTTATTCGTTTGTATTGCTTTAACCTGAGGAAGCTCTTGGCGAAAACATATCGATACGACAAACCTTTTACAAATGTAATGCACCTTTTCATGTCGATATATGGCATCTTTGTGACCCCCGCAGAACAATGATTCGACAAAAATACAATTGCCGGATCTTTGAGTTTCCATATGGCACCTAGCGGGAGAAAAATGTCTCTCAACAGAATCTTACTCAGCCCTATACCTATACCCTACTAATGGCCCTCTGGTTTTATTTACATTTTTAACATGATATTTGAAGTACTGTATTCAGAAAAATAGTTTTTACTTGACACTTCTTAGGTATGTATATATTGTTGATTTAAACGGCGTCTAGTATAATTCTGTCCAATTGATATTGTTGATCGCTAATTGATTTAAAAAGATTGAAAAAAAAGGTTTTTCAGGGCGTGCTTTAAAAAAGGTTGAATGTCTGTCGTCCGTCGTTTGTCGTCCGTCTACACTTAGTTCGTTAACAATCAAGCGGTCACATTGTTGCTAAAATTGTCGCTAAATTTGATCAGGACGTACGTCTAAGTAATAACTCGGACGAGTTCGAATATGGGTCATCTGGGGTTGAAAACTGGTCACAGTTACTACAAATAGACAAATCTTGTCCGGGCTGTAATTTTGTTATTTGTGATTGGATTTCAAAATAACTTGGCACAAATGTTCATCATGACCCGGCAATGTGTCACATACCATTCTCATGCCTCTTGGTCCAAGGTCAAAGTCTTTGTTACTAAGAATAGAATATATTTTCTTGGCTGCAATTTCTCATTTTTTTTAAATTACTTAGTATTCATGTTCATCATGTAACGTTAACGGTCATGATTGTATTTTAGCGTCTTTACCTCCCTTGTTAGCAAGGAAACATTTGTAAACGGGTAACGGTAGACGCTCATTCAAAGACAAAGTAGGCGCTTGCAAATGTGCTTCCCGTGCAAGAGTTCCAAAGAGCATCAAATGTATGTATGTACCAATCAGATTTCAGTTCCGGTATGCGTGGGCATCATGTGGGTATAAAAATCGAAACTCGACAAAATTGGAGTCTGGCAGGAGACTCCGGAGGGTTCACATCGCTCTTCTTGCAATTATCGGGGCTGTGTAGTACGATTAGAGTTACGTAATCTATGGATCCGCGTTCTCATAGAAAGCCAAAGGCATCGTGAGAGGGTCATAGATAGTTTAACTATAGTACCGGGTCGTGGTGTTGCAGGGAAAAGGTTGGAACGTTGTGGTTTGGTTAGTTCGGGTTGAAACCGCAAGGTTAGTCATAGAACCTGATGTGTTGTGAGAGTTATTGGTTGTAACTCTGGTGGTTTCAACGCCTCTTGTGCTGAGGCTCGAACGTGTTTGTAGTGATTAAGTATGTGTTGCCTTGGGTTATTGGTGTTCATTTGACGGATTGGTTGAGCTTGTTCCTTGTTGGAACTGCTGGTGGTTTCAACACCTCGTGCGTTGAAACCCCAGCCTTGTATGATATTTTGTGAGAGTTTTGTTACCGCTTGATCATGTGTATATATTGTTTGTTTGTTTGTTGATCACATTTGACGTATTAGTTGAGTTGCTGGTTGGCACAGCCTTGTATGATAGGTTTAGAGTGTTTCTTTTGTTACCGCTCGGATCACATGTATATATTGCTTGTTTGTTGATTACAGTCTATATGTTTGGTTTAAGTTGATGTTTCTAATCATTGGTCAAATTAGACCCCGAGGAAAATACATATATATTGTATTAAGCATTTTATTATTGTTGAATAGTTTTCAACAACCACTCGGTGCACATTACAATCATATTATGACGTTGGGTCACATACATCATCCATTCCAGGAGGTACAAGGCCAATGTCACTGTTACTAAAAATAGAATTTTCTTGTTTTGCTGTACATAACTAAAACTTATAAATGGAATTATTTCAAAATCACTTGGCACAAATGGCTACTATGACAAGTCAGTGTGTCACGTACAAAAACCATGGTAAAGGTCACTGTAAATAAAAGTATAATTTGCTATACTGGGCTGTAAATTTGTTATTTCGTAATGCATTTTAAAATAACTTAGTACATACAATGTATGTTCATCATTTAAGAAGTTTGGTCACTGCAGTGTATTTAACTACTTGACCAATGATCATGCGATTTAAGATAAGCTCCATTAGCCTCATTATAGAGTCTTAGAGAGTTTCAGATAAGTTAGTATAGAATATGATAGTATTTGAGAGTACATGTTAACATCATTAGATTAATAGTTTATAGAAACTTTATTTGTGTGTTGTCCATTATTTTACCTTCAAGATGTTATTTCCATGTTACACAGAAATTATACAAATATAAGAGTCACTTACGACACGAATGTCTGTAGGTCATGAACAATGTTACTAAAAATATTATTTTTTTTGTTGACTGTTAATTCATTATTAATAGAGTGATTTCATAATAACTTCGCGCAATTGTTAACCATGACAAGACGGTGTGTCACGTAGTTTTATACCCATGCCTATAAGTGTAAGGTCAAAATCATCACTGTAAATAAAAATTGATTTTTATGGGCTGTACATGTTTTTACGTATACAGGATGGAGAATCAAAACCAGTTCGTATCATTCAAAACGTAAACAAACGGACGCCATTTTGGGAAATTTCAGGTATCTTTTCTAATGTACTCTTTTATTCGTCCTTTAATGAAAAAAAATTACAATAACACGTTACTCATTTTTCCGCTTCTAATGATGTATATAACATACAGTTTCATTGAAAATTTTAACAAATTATCTCGGACATTCGAATCGAAGTGAGCAAGAATTTGGTCATTTTAGACGGATGCGAACTGGTTCAAATTCATACTTTTGCCTAGTTTATCACAAAAATGCATTTATTTTCGTTAAATTTGCTATGTATAACCCACGGAACAAGTGTGTAGTCTTGCAGTAAAGTATCAACTCTTCCAGACATAGTTTTGATATAAAAATAGAATTTTGTAGAATGATGCGAACCGGTTCAGGTTTTTACAATGATACAAACCGGTTCAGATAAATGTATGGTATTTTGCAATTTTATTTTTATTTGCATACATTCTTAGCCGATGCCAGTTTCACGGCATCATTATTCCAAACTTACACAATTTTGTTTCGTTTTCCTCTCGAGTTCAAAACTTTTACAACGATCTGATTTTCGGGAGTTTTAGCTGAAAATGACTTCATATTACCATGAAACTATCCGGTTACATTCATGGTGACATGACTGTGGACATATATGCATTGTCTGATGCAGGAAAGTAAATGCGAATGGAACGTTGACATTTTTATAATCAAAAATACAGATAGTATTCGGTTAAGTATGAAGTCATTTTAAGCTAAAAATCCTATTTTAAGCTAAAAATTCCCAAATTAGTCAAATCGTTTGCAAAAGTTGTTAAATTGAGACAAAATGACGATCACAATTCGCTAATTATTATTATTAGTATTGAATTACAGAAAGACTTTCGTACACATTGAAACCTTATAAATCCATACTAAAGATTACTCCTTATACATTTGGTCAACAATATCGTCCAAGGGTGACGAATTCAGTCAAGCCTGGCATGATATTAGCAAAACGTGAAATTCAATGTCAGAGTAACGTAAATTAAAATTTCATGCTCTCTGTGATAAATCATATTTGCCAATACATGTATTTATCAAATTATACTTATTACAGTTTTTTTAACACATACACAATCGTAAAACAAAGTATTTGTGGTATTGTGTTAGTTTGAGGTAAATCGTGTGGCAGATACTAATGCGCAATAATACAAAAACTTTTCCCCTTAAACCGTTAAAATATTGTTTGATTGACGAAAAGTAACATTGAATTTAATAATTTGAAGTATTTGTTGAAAAAAGATTTTGTTTCAAATCATCTACGTTTGATAATATACATATTCTTCTGCTGCGCTATTGCTTTTGCAAAATTAACTTGTTTTATATTGAGTTAAAACAGAATTTAATTAGATGTTGTTCATTCTTTTGAAATTTGACATACCCTTCCTATAGATAGGATTGGGTGTTTTTTAAACTTCTTCCAATAAAAACACAACTCTATGTAGAAACACTTTTCATTGAAGTGAGTATAATTTAACAAAATCATCTTAAATATGCATAATCTATATCTTCAGACATAACTACAGTCAATGGCAGAAAGCTTTGTTGAAAATGACGCTCTTCCTGAAGAGCCAAGACCTTTAAGTGTACAAAATGAACCTCAAACCGTGGTTCAACCTACTCACACACAGGAAAGCGACGCCCTTGAGCTAGCTATTCAACGAGACTTTCAAGCACCAACTGGAGCTTGGGAATTCAATAGAATGCTTCTAAAATTATCGGAGGAACTGACCGACGACAATCTGGAAAAATTAAAATTCCGTTTTTCTGGTACTCATACTTTGTTTTTAATTACACACAGAGTCAGTCATCTATTTTCTGTTGATCAAATCATACGCGTTCTAATATCACATTCACTTGTGCATACTTTACCTTTTAAATTCATGTTGAAGTAACACAAGAGTTTTATGATAGAGTACAGCTATAGAAAACAAACTTAAAAAAAACCAAGATAGTTGCAAATTAAATGATCTGTTTGAATAGATATTTGCAGATTCCGAACCGTGTAGGGATGACAGAGACTCAATTTACAAATTAGATAATTATGTGTGTTTGATCTGATAGCCCCAAATAAAATTATTTTACAATGTCGGGCCAATTCAGTGTTTTGTATCGGCTAAGATAAATTATCTAAACTGAATGTTTTCTCATTTTTCCAAGGTGGAGAAGGCGGATTAGGAAAGGGTGTTCAAGAAAAAATAAAAAAGCCAATTGAGCTTTTCAGAATACTACAAGAAAGACATTGGCTAACAAGAGACAATCTATTAAAGTTACAAGCTGCACTAAGAGACATAGGACGAAGGGACCTTGTAAGAGTTACTGCAGAGTATGCACAGAAAATAGACAATGTTTTATACTTCTATCAACCAAGTGAAACCGGTACATTTAATATATAATATTATGTAACCAGAAAATGACGGTTGACATTCTTATACGAATGTATCTACTGTATTCTGAGAAAAGTACCAGAGGCTTTATCAAATCAGAAAGCTATACTGTTATTTATATTGCATAATACTTTTCTATGTATCATAAAGTATATGACCGTCACAACAAAAAGCTCTAATAAAATTACAAAACTAATATTCAATGTTCTTGTTGATTACACTATTGTCTGGCCACAACAGAACATCAATGTCGTTGAAATTACGTAATAGCAATTCAAGAATAACTAAGTTAAGACCACGTTTTATAAACTTTAAAAACATCGAATGCCTATAATAAAACACGTTAATAAGTCCACATAATTCAAAAGCATAAGTGCCCTTGGATCCCTTTTTGTAACAAAAAAGAAGCAAATAAGCAAAAATAAAAACAAGCATGAAATACCATAGGCAATTTACCGCCAAAATCAAGATACAAAACTTGTAGTATTCAATGTTCCTGACCATAGTTAATTATGACAAAGTCATTTTGTTTGTAGCCTATTCATGTATAGACGCCAACACAACTTTAAATATGCTATATTTCAGTGAACGGCTACAGAAGTGTTAAGTTACATTTATGTAACTGTAATTATGAGAACACAGATCGTAATCATATCCAAATGATACGCACAAAATTTTCAGAACTAGTTGGGTGTGCACTAGAAGAAATTGTAATTGTCGGATTGGAACCAGCTACAAGTCTGATACTCACTTTCCATGTACCAGAATCTTACGTGTGCATGTTTGAAGAATTACTGAAGATGTCTACGTGCAAAGCTAATCTGAAGGAAATAGGTATTGACATGGTTGAGATAGAAGGTGAAGATGAGCTTTACCATTGTTCAGGTAAATTTGTAATAATGAAATAAGTCTTATATTAAACCTCAGACGATTTGTTTACTACACAGTGTAACCTCTGCAGAGCGACTTTCGACGGAGTTTAACGAAGTGTCGCTCTGCAGAGGTGTTGCTCTGCAGAGGTATACTTTTTACCGTAAACGAAAAACTTCCGTTTTCGGTATTGAAAAATGGCCGTTATCCGTTCCGTAATGTAAATATAGTTATTAGGGGTTGCTTATCGACAAAAGTAAATAATTTTTATATGATTACACAGTTTTTAAAATAAATCACTATTACCATTAAAAATTCCTAGCATGATGGTTAGCTTTACACAGAAGAAAGAATTACACTAGCGAAATCGTGTTTGGTACCGTCAAATTGTTAACAATTTCTTATTTTTGTTGTTGGATATAATTCAAAACATATCACATAGAGGGTGATAGAAAGGAATGTTCACTCTTGACAAGTTATGTCAACATCGGCTAAAACCTCGGTTAACATTACTTGTCTCGGTTGAACATTCCGATCTATCTCCCTCTACAAGATGTGATATTTATATAATTTCCCAAAAATATGCGTCACGCACGTTACAAGTAACTTTCGTACCTCTGTATGATTGTTCCGTACAGATTTCGCGATTTTTCGATTATAATTTGTCATTAAAGTAATTAATACAATTAAACAGAAAAAAAATGTACGCGTCCTAAATTTTACAGGAACTTATCGCAAAACCAATTGAGAATAAGATTTCCTATTATATATTATTGTTTCTGATTTTCACAGATGAAGACGTAAGGTCAAAATCCATGACAGAGGAACAAAAGAAACTTTGCAATGTATATCAGCTACTTGAAAATAAGACAAAACTTCTTGATTTTGCTGAGGTAAAACTTCTTGAACTAGAGAATGAGAAATTTCAATGTGAAGCTTTACTGAAATCACTAAAACCCGAGTTTGGCAAGTCTGTGGATAATGTGTCGTCAGAAAAAGTTGAATTGTTGAAGAAATTCCAGGCTCTTTCACAACGACCTGAGCTAGCGTCGTATGACAAATCTCTTATATTGTCCCTTTTAGACATCAATTCGAAAATGATTTCAACAGTCGTAGCTGAATCTCAAGAATCACTTATAAAACAGATGGAATTAGAAAGAGAACATATGAAAATACAAATATTGGATCTTCGTAATAATGAAGTACCAGGTCAATTTGAACAGCTTAAACGCAGGACATTTACAGATCATGACGAACTTTCCATCGACCCTTATAAACGCAGGAGGTGGCTTTTATCAAAGAGAGGTATGAACTACGTTTTAATTTAATTTGCTGTCTTTTAAACTTATTATATGATTGGTAATTTCGTATTTAATGTACGAAAGTCCTAATTTTCGTGCAGAATGTTTTATTAGGAAGCAATTACGTATCAGTTCACATTACCATTAAAGTATAGAACTCCTAAAGTATACAATTATTAATGCGTATTTTTTATTCTTTTACTTATTAACGTATGTTCAAATCAAGTCAGTTGGTACTTTCGTGTAATTTGAGAGACCATTCAAAGGTATATTAGGTTGATAAACTTCGGACAACAACTACACCATACTGTTGACCATAGCAAGGGGAATATATAATTTAACAACAAATTATTGTAGTAACAGATTTTATTATTACCTAATGCTCTACATAAAGGTCAATTTGCTATTTTTAACTGTTTTTCAACTATTATGAGTGAAACTGGATTAAACCTGTTATATTTTATTGCGCAGCCCCACTGCGCATGAAACAGTTTTGACTGTTGCCCTTGCGTGCGAACTGTTGCCCTCACGTGCGAACTGTTTCATAATTTTTCACAAAAACACCCGATCAAATTTAGATTTTTATATGTACTGAATCAAACTCCAAAATAAAAAGTACGAGTACGCTTATAAGATTATAGCGTGTACTGTATTCACGGATGTACATGTGTACCCGTAAACAATTTGAAGGCAACGCATGTAGAAGCTGTTATCCATCGACATTTTAAACCAATGATACCGAAGTTATGCGTGTAATTCGCGGGAAAAAGACTAATAGCTTATCTACTAATCAATCCAATTTTAAAGCACAAAAATACAGAATATTTTGTATGGAAAGTACAGGTTAGTCTACTTGTAAAAGAATCCACACCACACGATGGCTCTGCACGTTGACGAAAGTCCGATGGAAAAACAACTTAAGACTGTCAACAATTCTTATTTTTACGCAACATTTTATTGATTTCTTGAAACATTGATACTTATAGTCAGTCATATTTTACATTCACTTTATTAATGAAAGCGAGTCTAGTATAATCAATGCAATAATCACACAACGTTAAACAACTTTCGGTGTCTACATTGCGTAAATGTGTATACTATATGACGTCATTTTGCAACGTCAAATTTGATGTCAATAATCCCGGTTTTCACAGCTCATATGTGTTAAGCTACACAGTTACCAATCATTGTCCAATTTTGTTGGGATCTAACCGTTATCTAAAATCGACCAGTCATGGTACAAATACAATACGTAGTCACATATATCCGTATTGACCAGCCATTCGTAAAATGATTTTCCATGGCCAAAATATCCAGCTATTGACGAAATTTAATTAAATTGAACCAGCCATGGTCGAATATCCAGCTATACACGAAATAAATTAAATTGTACCAACCATGGTCAAAATATCCAGCTATACACGAAATGAATTAAATTTTACCAGCCATGGTCACAATATCGAACTATACACCAAATAAATTAGATAGAACCAGCCATGGTCAAAATACAATACTTAGTACAGAGATCCGTATGTACCAGCTATTCTAAATAGATTTTTCCATGGTCAAGATGTCCAGCTATAGGCGAAATAAATCGAATTATACAAACCATGGTCAAAATATCCAGCTAAAGAGGAAATAAAATAAATTAAACCAGCCATGGTAAAAATATCCAGCTATAGACGAAAAATTTAAATTGTATCAGCCATGGTACAAATATCCAGCTATAGACGTAATAAATTAAATTGTACTAGCCACGGTCAAAATATCCAGCTATAGACGAAATAAATTAAATTGAACTAGCCACGGTCAAAATATCCAGCTATAGACGAAATAAATTAAATTGTACTAGCCACGGTCAAAATATCCAGCTATAGACGAAACAAATACAATTTGAGCAAAATATCCAGTTATAGACGTAATAAATTAAATTGTACCAGCCATGTTCAAAATATCCAGCGATAGATATAATATATTGAATTGTACCAGCCATGGTCAAAATATCCAGCTATAGACAAAATAAATTAAATTAGACCAGCAATGCCAGCCACGGTCAAAATACCCAGCCAGGGAATTAAATACACGGGAATGGAAGATTGTTCTATGCGTATATGTTTAGTATTCCTATATCGTGAAAAAACGTCATCCCGCGAATTCTCACGAGACTCTGAAAATCCAAAATGGTGGAACAGTGAGAAAAAAAACTACCGGCGATTTGTTTTTTATGTGTTTTAAAAGAACAATTCTTATATTTTTAACTTAAAACTGATTAAGTTTAATATTACATGCATGCATGAGTATGTTTGTGTAAGGATCTTCAACTTCGAAAGAAAAATTAAGGTAAGAGAATAATAAAAACTTTCATGCATTGGTGGGTGGAGTAGCGGCGTTTCAATAGAACATGTTGAAGACGATGAGGTTAATGAGGGATTTAAAAACTCGATAACTACAAATGATACCAAAGTTTTGATAAATTGCTATTGAAGTATATAGGTTTATTCTCCGGTGCCGAGCTATTTAATGGTGATAAATTATGCTTTTGGATTAATTTTGACCGTTGACTTTTTAAGTCATTTTCAGTGACTTCCGGTTTTTATATTCAAATTTCGCGGAACCTCTGATCTGAAATATGGAGTGTTTTTCAAAATAATTGACGAAATGGCCAGATCTTGATATTCTTTGACAACATTTGAATTGTACCATAATTATTATATATTGAATCATGCATTTGATGAAAGATGTTCTGTATTTTATTGCTCTAAACAATATCACCAGTGATGAGTAGAAATGTAAGTCAAATTTATTTACCAACAGAAAGGCATTTTTCTAGATGCAAAAATAAGATAATGGCTTGACATATGTTATGTTAGTTAGTTTCTAACAAAACATAACATGAGGTACTGTTGGCCACATTTTTAATGATGTATACCTTCACTTTATGACAATTCAAAGAAAAGGTCTATTTATGTATTTTTTGTGTTCAAGTTTTGTCAATCGTCTTTAGAAAATAAGTATTGAATTTTTACATTTCAGAAGAAATAAGTCAAATTATCCCAATTTGTACCCAACATTGGTGAATAAAATACTAACTTTCACAAGGGGCACATGTTGTTTGGTTATTTAAAAATCATTGACTAGTAACTACAGGGTGTTTCATAATATATGATACACTTTTAACCAAATGTCTTGTTTATGTAAGACTATCCGTTATAGCGAAAAATATACCATATTAAAGGGAAATGCTGTCCATTTATATAAGTGAAGTTTATTCCCACTTAACCTACCAATAAAATATTTCAATTTAGGTAGAGCTAAAGATTTAATAACTGTATTTCTTCCTATTGGAGTTAATATTCTTTTAGACCAGGTTGATAATAGGCATTTAATTTCTTCTATTTTAGGGTTAAAATTAGTATTTATTATATTATTGAGATTTAATGTAAAAGTTACACCTAACAATTTGAAAGATTCTTTTTCCCAGGTTAAACCTAGTTCTGGGCAAATCACATAATCAGTGTTCTTCATTGAACCTATCCATATAGCTTTTGTTTTATCTATATTAACATTAAGGCCGGATATTTTGGCATAGAATTTTAAAACATTGATTGAATTATACAGAGACTTTTCAGAACCATCAAGTAATAAGGATGTGTCATCAGCATATTGAGAAATTAAGTATTCCTGATCATTAATTTTGATTCCTTTTATATCATTATTTTGTTTTATCAGTAAAGATAGGATTTCAGCACATAAAATAAAAAGATAAGGTGAAAGAGGATCTCCTTGTCTGCATCCACGGTGAAGATAGAACCAATCAGATAAATGGCCGTTTACTAAAACATGATTGAATATTCTTATAAAAAACATGTATCCATTTTTTATGTCTGTACCAAAGTTAAAAAAGTCTAAGACTTTTGACATAAATTCTCAACAGATTGAATCAAATGCTGTAGCAAAATCAATGAGAAGAACCATTCCAGGATAATTAAACTTTTCAGTATAAGACATAACGTCATGCATAAATCTGATGTTTTCACCTAAGAAACGTCCTGGAATGAACCCAGTTTGGTCTTCACTTATTACAGTATTGAGAACTGACTTTATTCTGTTTGCTATGGCTGCAGACGCTATTTTGTACGAAATATTTAGTAAAGATATAGGACGCCAATTCTTTAGATATTGTTTGTCTTTGTTGCCTTTGGGTATACAAGTTATTACACCAAGTTTTTGAGAAACTGAAAGTTCACCATTTTCAAAAGCTGAATTGATTGACCTAACAAGAAAATGACCAATTTTTGACCAGAAAACTTTATAGAAAGCAGCTGTGAAACCAGAATTCCCTGGGGCAGAATAATTAGACATATTTTTCAAGCTTAACAACATTTCTTTATATGATAATTTCCCTTCTAAAGAAGTTTTCATTGATTCATTAAGTTTTTTTACAGAGTTATTTGGGAAAAGTGTATCTAAATTAACATTTTCACAGTCTCTATTTGAATATAAATTTTCGTAATGAGTTTCAGTTTCTTTAAGAATTTCATTTTGATCAAGTAAAAGGTTACCAGACTTTGAGTATAAATAGTTCATTATTTTTGAGGTGAAATTACGGTTTTCTAAATTGCAGAAATATTTTGTGGGTTTTTCCCCCTCCAGTATCCATTTTGCTCTTGATCTTACTAGATTTCCTTCCAATTTATTTTTTCTTAAATCAATTAATTCTTTTTTCTTTGATTCTAGCATAGATATATCAAAATTGTTTGAGTTTTGTAAATTTTCAATTTCATTTTCAAGGTTTTTTTCTGCCAAGTTTTGATTTTTCTTTTTACTTTACGGCTTCGCACCAACACCACACGTTTTATGGAGTTTGCAATCACATTATTGCTCATGTCACTTCCATGCTGTTCAGATATTTTAATACTCTGTTTACTTGTAGCCTGATCCCCCTTCTATTGTCAGAGTACATTTTCCTCATTCTTCTAGTTACATCAGTAATAAAACAGTGCTCATAGAACAACTTTATCATATCCTGACACTTTTACATGGACAATGTTATCTTGAAAATAACAGTTATCATTGACATCATGCATGATGTCATCATGTCAACATTTTCCCGTATTTTATGTTGTATACAAAATGGTAAAGTGTCTAGTTTATTTAAGTATAAGCTTTGTGTTTGTAGTTATAGAATCAGTGAAGCAACAATTATTTGAAAGTGTATCGCATTTTATGAAACACCCTGTATATACCTGCTTTCCCTTATTCCATTCACTGATCTTTGTCAAGTTTTAAAGGTGACCTTTATGCCACAATTAAGGTAAAAAATGTACAGAAAAAATAAACATCCCCTAGGAACCCTGTTTAAATTAAACACATGGCTATCTATTTAAAGCTTTATGAATTTTTTTTCTATTTTAGAGATATGAAATGTCTTGAGATGTGATGATGTAACCATATGTTAGAGTTTGGTTTATTATTTCTATCCAAATAAGTAAGTAATAGGATTTACACTTTACTCATATACCTTCATCTCTAATACAACTAAACCTAACAATAGAGTGAAACTATCAGACATCTAAGTTTTTTATTGTATTTATTGTATTTGTTTTTAATATCAAATAAATTCTTTATATAAACATTAAATTCTTTATAAAAACAAACTTATGTAATGAAGCTATACATTTTGTTAATCCAATCTTTCATGTTGATTGTTGACCATACATCATAAAATTCTCTTGGGTCTATAGATAATGAATGTATCTGTTTGGCTTGTTTTGTTGGATTTAACGCCGTAGCAACACATTACAGGTTATATCACGGCGGACAACCCACCTACTCACTGTTCCTGGAAAGGCTAAATCTCTCGATTTTTGTTAACCAACTACTGAGCGCATACTTTCGCCAGTGACTGACTTCTGCTCTGCATGATTTAGAATCAGTGGTAGGAGGGAGAATGGCAACATAAATTATTTCATGACCAAGCTATACGAAAGTATGCCCGGTCCAGGAATCAAACCCTCCTTGATCAGTGGACTTGTGCGCTTTCCACTGAGTTACCCGGGCGGATGTACCTGTTTGGAACAGAGTTAAAATAAAAAATGTGTACACTATTAAGTTGCTGACAAACTTTACTCATATTTTAATATAATCTATTTAGCAATATGTGTCCCAGGAAGGGAGTAGATTTCCAGACATACTTTGATTGTAAGATGTTATATTTTTTTATTTAATTTTCTAAAATCATAAGGACACCGGTTTTAATATTTTCTTGTATCATGAACTTTTTCTAACCTAGATGATTTTTCCTTTATTTCAGGTTGATGTAGATGAAACACTAATTGTTTACAAGAGAATAATTCATAGTATTAGTATTGGCTGAATTTATTTGTACATAAACTTATACTTAAAAAAACTCTGTGTCACTTTATTTTTAGTGTTTGTCATAATATTTCATTATTTGTTCTCCTTATATTATTTTATGTGTCTTTGATAAGAACCAACATTATGATTTTGATGTGACCTTAAGGGCAGACCCTGTTTAGGTTTCAATACAAAACCCTTGTTTGTTCAGTTATTGTGTACAAATTACAAATACTGTTATGAAACTGATAAATCAAGAAATTAATTCAATAAATATTTAAGAGCTGGGTAGAGGTTTGGCATAAAAGTATAATAAGTCATCATGGCAGTTCATTATATATAGCTTACAGAAGGATCCCTTACTTGGTTCCAACAGATTTTGGATAATGAACTGAATAATGTAGTAAAACACTGCATGTTAGCAGAAAGTAATCAAACGTGTTGTTTACGCCAAAATGTTGGCAAGACAGTATTCTTGAAAAATATTGACCAATGGATCCTGGTTGTAGGTTTACCCCCCAATCTCAGGGGAGATAAGCAATAGTCTACTCTTTTCCTTGACAAATAGACTTAGGTTCCTGAACACCAATAAGAATTTAAAATTATATGAGCTTGTGACTCAAGTGCTTGTGCAAACTTCCTATAGAATGATATTTTATAATTGAATATACTTCAGTGGAGTCAAGGTTCATAACACTATCACCAACTGGGTGCTTCAGGTCAGCCATAGCTGCTTGATCTCTACTTTCATTTCCTCAGAATATAATGTGATTTGGGTTTATTTTAATTAAAACCCATATCAGTAGCGCAGTTGGTAGCGCGCGGGGATTTGAAATCTGGTGCGGGTTCGAATCTCACCCGGAGAGGTTATACCCTTCCATGAAAATTTGACATTAATGTCGATTTTCCTCCATTGATTAGACAATATGGAAAAGTATATGGCCTAGGAAGGGTAGGTGAGTACTGGTTAAAGACAAGGGTCCAGGAAAGCTAGGTTAGGTGCGCTGGACGCCGTAAAATAATTAGTATAAGATTTCAAATATCTAGTCTATGCAGACAACAATGGCTTTTATTTCTACAGTATTGAGAGAGGTGGTATTTTTTAGAACCTCGGATTACATGTAAAATTTTAAAAGGGGTTGTGTAGGCACATGAGACAGTATCTGTTTGTGTTCATTTTGATCCATCTGTATATATTTAATTTGATTTTTTTAGAATTTTGAGTCACTCTTTTATAACATGAATATGATATACATGGCATATTTAGGCGTGGCTTTATTACTGGAGTTAGGGGACAGGTTTTAACAGGTTTTGTTGAGAATCATGCTTTAATCTTTTTTTCACATGCAGGACATCGGCCACAATATTATAATTAATGTTCAGTTAATCACTATTTTATTTGTGTAAAATATCTTTGAATAAAGAAAATTGAATCTGTTATTTTATTCTTCAAAAAGAAATAACTCATACTCTACTTTACAATATAGGCAAGTAATGTATTAACTTAATTTATTCACATTGTATAATACATCATAGTAGACTTAAAGATGTTTTCTTTGTCTCAGATAATTGTTTATTAGTTAGGTCACAGAATAATTTGAAAGGAGATAACTATTCTGCCAGTGCTAAAGCATATTTTGCTTTTAACATATAGTAATGTTAATTGGTATCACACAGCAATTGTTTAGATTAGCTTAAAACATTTCAAAATATACTTTAGAAATATATACAATGTATATTTGTTCAGATTTGGAGATGTTTTATACAAAAAATAATAGTTAACCATCAATATTACAATATTTGTTGCTGTTTCAAACATGTCATGGGTCATAAAACACCAGGGTGCAATTCTTCAGCTGTTAATTGTAATGCCCTCTCACTGATAAGACGGTATTGTTTTCTTTGATAATGACACTTTTATTGGTTTGTTAATTAGATTGAATGTCTGAAAGGATGTGTAATATACACCATATGTGACCTATATTTTGTTAATTATGATATCCTGTTGTTATATCAGTTGAGATAAAGTATTGAATAAAATAATAAACTGAAGTAGATTTTCAAGAAAAGGCGATTTACTAGTCCGTACTAACGATCCGGAGTAATCCGTTACGGTTCGACCGAACTTTATACCCAACCCGATACGGCCGAATCGGCGACTTTTTCCGATAGTTTCTAATCTCTATTATCTATGTCTCTGGCCCAGCCAAGAGCTAAATAAATTAAATCAGACCATCAAGGCCACCAATGGTCAAAATATCCAGCCAAGGACTAAGAAATCAAATTGGACCAGCAATGCCAGCCGCGGTCAAAATATTCATTCAAAGACTCAATAAATGAAAGTAGACCAGCAATTACAGTCACGGTCAAAATATCCAGCCAAGGACTAAATAATTTAAATTAGACCAGCCATGCCAGCCATAGCCAAAATATCCAGCCAAGGTCTAAGTAAATTTAATTACACCACCCATGCCAGCCAGGGTCTAAATATCCAGACAAGTACTAAATGAAATAAATTAGACCAGACTGCCAGTCATGGTCAAAATGTTCAGGCAATGACTAAATCATCTAAATTAGACCAGCCAAGGTCAAAATATACAGCCAAGGAGTGAATAATTAAATTATTTCAACCACGGTCAAAAAAAATAAATAAAATTAGACCAGCAAAGACAGCCACGGTCAAAGATTCCAGCCAAGGACTAAACCGGCAATGCCAGCCAAAGTCAAAATATTCAGCTACGGACTAAAAAATTAAATTATCCCTGCCATGGTCAAAATATCCAGCCAAGGACTAAATAATTTTATTATCCCAGCCATGGTAAAAATCCAGCCAAGGACTAAATAAATTAAATTAAACCAGCAATGCCAGTCACGGTCAAAATCTTCAGTTAGGGACTAAATAAATGAAATTAGACCAGCAATTACAGCCATGGTCAAAATATCCAGCCAAGAACTAAATAATTTATATTAGACCTGCCAAGCCAGCCATAGTCAACATATCCAGCCAATGACTAAGTAAATATTATTAGACCACCAATGTCAGCCACGGTCAAAATATCCAGCCAAGAACTAAATAATTTATATAAGACCTGCCAAGCCAGCCATAGTCAACATATCCAGCCAATGACTAAGTAAATTTAATTAGACCAGCAATGCCAGCCACGGTCAAAATATCCAGCAAAGGACTAAATAAATTCAATTAGATCTGCAATGCTAGCCACGGTCAAAATATCCAGCAAAGGACTAAATAAATTTAATTAGATCTGCAATGCCAGACACGGTCAAAATATCCAGCCAAGGACTGAATAAAATAAATTGGAACAGCCACCACGGCCAAAATATCAAGCCAAGGACTAAATAAATTAAATTAGATCTACCATTGTCAAAATTTCCATTCAAGAACTAAATGAATTAAATTATCTCAGCAATGCCAGCTCTGGTCAAATTATTCAGCCAAGCATTAACTAAATTATATAAGACCAGCAATGCCAGACATTGTCAAAATATCCAGCCAAAGACAAAATTAACTGAATTAGACTAGACTTGGTCAAAATATCAAGTTAAGGACTAATAAATAACTTAGGACCAGCAATACAGCCACAGTCAAAATATCCAGCCAAGAACTTAATAAAATACTCAGGACCAGCAATACAGCCATGGTCAAAATATCCAGTTAAGAACTAAATAAATTAAATTAGACCTGCAATGCCAGCCATGGTCAAAATATCCAGCCAAGGACTAAATAGATGAAATTAGACCAGCAATGCCGGCCTCTTTCAAATATCCAGCCAATGTTTAAATAAATTAAATTAGACAAAATATCCAACCAAGGACTTAATAAATTAAATAAGACGAGCAATGCAAGCCGTGCTAAAATATCCAGCTAAGGCTTAAATAAGTGTAATTTAACCAGCAATGAGAGCCACGGTCATAATATCAATCCAAGAACAAAATTAATTAAATCAGGCCTGCCATGCCAGCCAAGGTCAAAATATCCAGTCAAGGACAAAGTTAATTTAAATTAGACTAGCGATGCCAGCTATGGTCAAAATATCCAGTCAAGCACTTAATGAATTAAATTTTACCAGCAATGCCAGTCATGGTCAAAATATCCAGCCAAGGAGTAAATATTTAATTTATCCCAACAGATGAGAAACACATGTACAATACATGGGCACAAGAAATCTGTGTTTTCAACCTTCTACTCTCGATCTAATTGACTTAATGTAATGCTGCTGCTTAGTGGAGATGTACATCCATGCCCAGGGCCTGATTCTTCTACTCCAATCAACTCACCTTATAATGATGCTTTTTGTAAACGTGGACTTCACTTTCTTCATGCAAACGTACGAAGTCTCCTTCCCAAACTTCATGAAATACGCATGATAGCCAGCCAGACAAACGCTGCTTGCATTGGAATTACCGAGTCTTGGTTAGACAGCTCAGTGTTCGACAGCGAACTCTCCATACCCAACTATACCGTTGTTCGACGTGACCGCAACAGACAAGAAGGTGGTGTGTGTATCTTCACTCGCTGTGATCTTGCTTTTAATACTCGTCCAGATCTTCAAAATGATGACCTTGAAGCTTTGTGGGTTGAACTCTTACTCCCGAAGACCAAACCTATACTATTTGCAGTTATTTACCGACCTCCAAAACAGTTAAACTTTTACAATATTTTAGAAATTGTGTGTTCTAGTTCTTTTAACTTTAGTGAATATGAAACCTACATACTTGGTGACTTTAATACTGATGTTGCAGAAAATAAAAACTCTACTTGTATACACAAATCTGCTCTCAAGTCATTTATGTCTATGTTTAATTATAAACAGTTAATTTCTAGTTTTACTCGTATTTGTACAACCTCCTCATCCATTATTGATCTCATTTTAGTCTCAGACTGTGATAAAGTTTTACAACATGGTACTATCCATACTTGTTTTAGTGATCATTTTTTAATCTATTGTACAAGAAAGTCTTCCAAAGTTAATATTGGTAAACACAATACTGTCAAATTCAGGTCTTTAAGAAACTATAGTAAAGACAAATTAGAATAATTATAGTTAACAATTGATTGGAGTCCTGTTGTTCTTTGTAATAATGTCCATAATGGATGGGAATCTTTTAAAACATTGTTTCTTTCAGTAATTAATAATGTTGCTTCTATAGAGGAAATTAGAACAAAACGACGTACTGAACCATGGATAACCACAGAGGTTTTGAGTAGAATCCAGGAACGTGACCAAGCTTTTCGTATCTTTAAACATGAAAAATCTAATAGCAGCTATGAAGTTTTCAAAAAGCTTAGAAACAAAACTCAGTATCTAGTTCACAAAGCTAAACAATATTATTTTACTAGTACACTTAATGAAAACAGAAATAACTCAAAATCTCTGTGGGGCTATCTTAAGTCACTTGGTATGCCATCCAAAAAGAATATTTCTACTTTTGTAACAATATTGGTTTAAATATTGATGGTGATCTTTGTTTTGATAAAAAGAAAGTTGCTGAGAAATTCAATTGGTTTTATACAACAATTGCCTCAGATCTTGTTTCTAAACTTCCAATACCTTCTTTTAAATTTGGTAAAAATTTTGTGACCAAGTTTTATTCTGACAAAGGCGTTTACAAGAACAGTTTTTCTTTTTCTCTCGTTGCAGAAAATAAAGTTCGAAATACCTTAATAGTCTTAGTAGTAACAAGGCTACTGGTTTAGATGGCATCCCAGCAAGGTTTGTGGTTGATAGTGCTACACTTATCGCCTATCCCCTCACACATATTATTAACCTTTACTTAATCCAAGGGACTGTACCTTCTGAATTAAAGTCTGCAAGAGTTGTTCCTCTTTATAAGAAGGCAGACAAAACTGATGTTGGTAACTATAGACCGGTCTCAATTTTGAGTGTTATATCTAAGATTTTTGAAAGAGTTGTCTATGATCAAGTTGATTCTTACCTTAAGGACTATGTAAAAGTTGAAATTACAGTAAGGTACCTTTAAGTACCGACCCCCAAAAAGTTGGTTAGGATAAATGCAGCGCTAAAAATATCATAATGTTTAATTATCCCTCTTGCCTGAAATCTTTTGGACCAGGCAATGTTATCGTAGGTACTTCACATCACCTGTGAAAACAGAAATAAATACGTTATTTTCCGTGCAAGTTTCCTTTTATTCTAGCGAACAATTTCAGAATACATATGCAGATATTGAATGCACTAATATTACTCTAGATGCACTGAGGCTTACATTTTCTATATCTGTGACTGAATTTACATATATGAACAAATAAACAAGTGAGCTCTGTAATCAAAATTTGGGCGTCCATTTTGTGTGTATTAAAAACTTATTCATTACACATCTTTGCGGAAGTCAGGGGCTAATCACAAAAACGTGTGTACATACGCGAACTGAGCTTCTTTCTAAAGATTGCCAGATTTCGATGAAATGTCTTAAGAATGGTTTATTTTTTAAAAAGTTACTACTATATATGTCTGTAGATTTGATGATTTATTGTTTTAAGGTATTTATTTGACGCCACGTGGGAACTTTTTTGTGCCTAATTACTTTATTTTGACATCCATCGGTTCCGTCTTATATTGGTCGATGTTTTGTTAGCAGATGACTATTTATTGTGTCATACCACCTTTGTTTAAATTGGCCGTGTATTGAAAAATCAAGAGTATGGTGGCTCGGTATAGCCCTCGTGCATTTTCTTCGAGAGCTTCTAATCTCCGTTTGTGAAATTTTTCGTTGAAGTTTGTGGAACATATTGTATTTTTTAAATGTTTTGTTGTTTATAATGTTTTGTTGACAACAAATCATGTGACCAAAATTTTAGGGCTTCACCACTTGTCGTTGACTTAAGTCAGATCGTACTGTACGTAGCAAAGATTTTAAGTTTTGAGTGCGTCTTTGAAATTCTCTCATCGTAAAACGTAAGTTCAACGTAAGTAAGTAATTTCGGAAATTTCGCTATCTTACGTAAGATTCTAATGAAACAGTCCTAGTTCTTTATCAGCCCTGCATTCAGTTAGCATTTAACGTTAGTCAATCACCGTTACTGTTATGAACGGTTAATTAAACGATCCGTTGAAGCGCGAACGTTTAAAGATAGCGGACAAGAGAATCTTTACTTCAATTTATTAGAAGAATTCGGAGAGGAGGAATTGTTTTTTTGTTTACTTGTTTTTTTGTAAATTTATTGATCTAAATCAACGAGAGTAATATGTCGACTTCGTTATAATGGCAGTTACTAATTTGCACAATATACTGGAACTATTTTGTTTCAGGTTGTTTCATACTCGCGTACTATATACTTAAACCGTTAGCTGTTTGCCTGAAACGTTTTCCGCTAACAGGCCGTTCAGTAATGCCATTATTATACCTATTTTAAGTGTGTCCATTATTGGACACCGTACTTTTAGTTTGTACTACTTCTTTTGTGTAAAGTTGTATTTTGGACATGTTGAAAATTATTAATTTTAGTATATAGAGATATTTTATTATACTGATTTCAGACAATGTATAAATTAATTTGTATTTTTAACTCTTAGTGCATCTGTACGGGAATGTACACGATCTGATAGGAAGATTTTATTTTAACTGTTTTCACTGTACTTCATGCAAACTTGCACAAAAGTTTACATGTTTAAACTCACTTTTTTCATAAAAAATAAATATTACTAAACCTCTTTTTTGACATTTTTCTATTAAACTTACTTATTTATTTCATTAGAAATAAAATGAAAACTGAAATTTATGAAAATTATTTGTAAATTTCAATTATTGCAACCACACCTATTTTGAAGTCATGAAGGACATTCGTAAATTACATAGTCCTTAAGCAGAAAAAATTATTATATGATTTTCAGTCTGGATTTAGATCCTCATATTCTACCGATACATGTCTCATTCATTTAACTGATTTTATACGTTTCCAGTTTGACAAAGGTAATCTAGTGGGAATGGTTCTACTAGATCTTCAAAAGGCATTTGACACAGTAGCTCATTCTGTCCTTTTAATGAAACTTGAAGCTATTGGTTTGGGAAAAGATATTACCTGTTGGTTTGAATCCTATCTATGTGACAGGCAACAACTTGTTGATAATTCTGGTTCCTATTCAAAACCTGTTACTGTTACTTGTGGGGTACCCCAAGGTTCTATCCTGGGACCTCTTTTATTTTTAATTTATGTTAATGATATGTCTGCTGTCACTAAAAATAAGTTACTTTTAAATGCTGATGACTCTGCCATTTTAGTAGCCAATAAATCCAGATCAGTCATTGAAAAACAACTGAGTGATGATGTGCAAGCTGTGAGCTCCTGGCTAGTTGATAACAAACTATCACTACACCTTGGTAAAACAGAATCCATTGTCTTTGGTTCAAAACATAAAATAAAATCTAACCCATCCTTGAATGTTTCATGTAATGCCACATCTATTCAGTCAACTTCTTCTGTTAAGTATCTTGGTGCCACTCTAGACCAAAATCTCAGCTGTGAAAATATGGCTAGTGGTGTAATAAACAAAGCTAATGCAAGGCTTAAATTCCTCTACAGGAAACGTCACTTTCTCACAGAACAGACTAAAAAACGTTTGGTTTCTGCACTCATCCAATGTCACTTTGACTTCACTTGTTCATTTTGGTACAATGGGCTGACAAAATATTGGAAAAATAGACTTCAAGTCACCAAAAATAAAATTATAAGATTTTTGCTTAATCTTGACCACAGAGCTCATATTAAACACATCATTTTAAACAACTTAACTGGTTACCAGTGAAAGATAGAGTCAACCAGATTATTTTATGTCATGTTTTTAAACTTAGGCATGGTCTTTGTCCCAACTATAAGGTAGAACATTTTATCCCCCAAGATTTTATCCACTCCTACAGTAAAAGGTTCCGTAAAGAAGGGTGTTATTCCATCCCTAAAGTTGGTTCATTTGGAGCTAAAACCTTTGCCTATGATGGGTGCCATCTATGGAACAGTTTACCAGTTAAAATTAAAAACACAAAAAGTTTTACATCTTTTAAAACTGAGGTTAAAAACCATTTATTCTGTAATAGCTAAGTAAACTGTGATACTGTTATTTATTTCTGTGATATTTAAAGTATAATTCTCCCTGTGATATCTAATGATTTTTTATACTTTTTTACATATGTGTAATTCTTAATTTATATTAGATATTCATTTTAAGGAGCCTTCCTGAGTCATCCATCCAAATTTCATTTCATTTGTTTATTACCATGGACCACAATGGAAATAAGAGTGTTCTCCTTTTTGTGTTATCCATAGTATATAAACACATTTAACATGGTAGCACTCCCCATTTATGTAAATGAAAATGAATATGTTTTATAAAGTATCATCAAAAATTTAATGAGTGCAAATTATTAATCAATCTTGTGATATTCATTTCTTATTTTTAATCCTATTAAATTGTTTAAATTCTTAAATTGAAATGTTATAAATAGTTTTATGTCTTACTGATGTATTTTATATTTTGTACCATGTTGACTGTGATTTAGGCTGAATAAATAATAAATAAATTGTAAAAAAATTTAGCCAAGGACTAAATAAATCAAATTAGACCACCAATGACAGCCACGGTAAAAATATCAAGCCAAGGACTAAATCAATTAAATTGGACCAGCCAATGTCAATATATCCAGCCAAGGACTATATTCATTAAATAATATCAGCAATGCCAGTCATGGTCAAAATATCCAGCTAAGGACTAAATAAATAAAATTGTGCCAGCTATGTTCAAAATATATAGTCACTGAATGAATAAATTAAATTAGACCAGCAATGCAAGCCATGGTCAGAATATTCAGCCAAGGACTAAGAATGATAAAATGTACCAGCCTTAGTCAAAATGTCCAGCCAAGGACTAAGTTAGATAAAAATGTACCAGCCTTGGTAAAAATGTCCAAACATGAACTTCAATATAATTACATTTTTTTATTTAAAATTTGATTCGGGTTTTAATTTTAGTGCCTTTACTATGTATTTAGTCCGGGCAGGCCAGTTAGCTGAGTCAATAATAAATAGATATCATGTACCACTAAAATGATGGGTTGCTGACCAGCAGATTCACATATAGTGCTACTGACGAGATCGACAATTGATCCTTTAGACAGATAAATGTGACCAAACACACTAATTATATATAATATCAACCATAATGTTGTGTTTTTTCAAAATCATTCTGTATAATACTAATTTACTCAAGGTACTGGTAATAGTTTCAAAAAAAAAAACCTTAATTGATGTGACCTACAGAATGTTACTTAGGGGTGAATTGCTAAATACCGCATCCATTTAGTGTGCTACCGACAAGTTCAGCAACCTACTTTTAAGACTTGTAAATACATTTAAATACACCATGCATATGTGCTAAGTACATGGCATATCGACCGAATTGTATCGGGGCAACAATATAATGCTATATTCTTATAGTACAATTGATCGTTTCTACCACCGCCCCTCCCTGAGTATTTTAATTTAATTTCTAATAGATTGCGTTCCTTTAATTGGGTCAAACTGCCTCGAATGTATCAATGAGTTTGTACATCTATCACATAAAATTTCCCAGTTAGCACATGCGATAGTTTACTAAATGAATGTTTAATTTACCTTGACCACCGTGTTATTAGCACTATATCTTTATACCTGGTTAATACTGTCCTTCGGTTTACATACATTCGAGCATATTATCTGTACCTTTCATGGTTACCTCTTTATTTTCATTATTCCTGTACAACACTCATACTGTTTACTATAAAGGTTTATAGCCAAATGATTTGTTGTTGACATTTTCTTCGTGTTTTACATACACTGATCATGCCAAGCTTGTCAATCTGATATATCTTTCTACTTTTTCTAAAGTAAATCATCTGACATAGTAGTTTGCTTACTAGTGATAATCTTACAATTAATACTTTTCAGAAAATATAAACAACAACTTGGCAATATCTTGATACAGCATATTTCAGTACCTTAATGCTTCAAATAAAATAATCAAATAAATGACAACATTAACAATCTTAATAACTTTGTATCGTCTCCATATTCAATTTTGAAACATCTAAAGAGTTGGTTGGCTGGGTTTCTCCTTTCTACGGCAAAAACACTGTAAAAAGTATGTTGCGCTTCTTTTATAAGGTTGCCGCTGGGGGCGTGACATGATATTTACTCTTCTTCTGGCGGTGAAGCATAACAAAGTCTCGAAATAAATTCAATATATCTTTAAATAATTGTATTGTTTTAACACTTATACAATTATGACAAAATACAGTCGTAAATTTGTTTTTCAAATCCGGTTATCGTGCAATACGTATGTGGTTCATTCCAGCTTAAACAATCCTTACCTGGTCACCTCGGATGTACAAATACGTACATGTTAAAAGTTCCAGGCAGATCTTAAAAGGTGACCTGGGAAATGTTCCCAAGAATGCATTCTCTAACTTCTAATTCCAAAAATGGTACACATGGCAAAATATAGATGCAGATATAGCATTCGTATGATTTCCCAAACATTATTGTAGAAAATCCATTTTTGAAAATGGGAGAATTCTTCCTTTAGGAAAAATGCTCATGGGAGGAGGATTTTGATACTTTTGATTAAACATTTAAGCATATTTCTGCTAGTTAATATATCTAGATGAAAATGTTCTATCGTAAAGCCCATATCTATATTTACAATGTATAACATTTGAAATAATTCTGTTTATTAAAAAGTAAATTTGCTAGATTTTTGGAATGATTTCAAATTGTATGTGTGCCATGATATTTTCATTTTTTCTCGACTACATTCTATGAAGTATGTAGAAATAACCTTTTTTAGCAGAAATTAACAGTTACAATGTACATTTATTTCTTTAACAGTACAAAAACAAGTCACCGTACATTATATGAACATTGTTATCAAAACCTTGGAAACACTGAGCTTGTTATTTAGTTCCAATTAAAGAGAACAACTAGTTAAATTGTACACATGGGTGCCAAATCAGGATTTCAAATAGTTGAAAAAAATGATGATGCTAGTTTCTGTCTATTTGCGATCCTAGAAAAATAGATCATAATGGAACAAATATTATTTACTTAACAAACTACTTCCTTTACATTAAAAATATAAGTTTAAAGACCTATATACACCTTAAACTACTAAGATTTTACAATTTATCTGAACTTATCAATATGTCGCTACGCGCCAAGATCCAGATATTAGCATAAGCCACCATTAGGCTTTATAATATACGAACATGATGACCTAAATGGTGTTCTTTAAGCAGGTCATTTAAAAAAAAAACAGTACCATAAAGGACTATGTTAATCACGAATATCCTTCATGGCTTTAAAATTGGTGTGGTTGCAATAATTGAAATTTACAAATAAATGTCATAAATGTCGGTTTTCATCTTAATCCTAATGAAATAAATAAGTAAGTTTAATAGAAAAATATCGAAAAAATGGTTAAGTAATATTCATTTTTTATGAAAATTTCGAGTTAAACATGTAAATTTTATTTCAAGCTTACATGAAGTACAGTGAAAGCAGTTAAAACAAAATCTTCCAATCAGATTGTGTACACCCCCGTACAGGTGCACTGAGAGTTAAAAATACAAATTAGTTCATACATTGTTTGAAATCAATACAATACAATATCCATGTTCACAAAAATTCATAATTTCCAATATGTCCAAAGTACAACTTTAAACAAAAGAAATAGTACAAACAATAAGTATTGCGTCCAATATTGGACACAGGTAATGTAAGGTACACACTTAGATTAGGTGTAATTCACTAATGTAAAATTGTGTTTTCGACCAACGATTTTTTTTTTCAGAAAATTTGTCCTTTATTGAACATTGTATTTTTAATATTTTTTATCATGTCATAATTTTAAATTATATTACTAATTACTTTGTACGGATAATTACTTTCATCAAACATTTACATTAACAATTTTACATCAGAGTGATGCTTCATAATTTGTGGATCTAATCCAATGGCATGCCAAATGATTAAAGTGATGTATCCTAGAAAGGTGTTAAATTATGTTACCAATTTTCATGGTTTACAACATTATTGATGTTGGACTATAATGGAATTTTATCTTACTACGTAGTACATGTAAATGAAATAAAGAATCGTACGTAAGATAGCAAAATTTCCGTTACATAGTTACTTACGTTGAACTAACGTTTGAGATTAGAGAATATCAAAGACGCTCTCCTAACTTGAAATTCTTTGCTACAATTCGATCTGACTTAAGTCAACGACAAATAGTGAAGCCCTCAAATTTTGGTCACATGATTTGTTGTCAACACGGAAAATACAATACATTTTACGAATACAATATGTTCCGCACACTTTAATGAACAATTACACCAACGAAGAGTAGAAGCTCGCGAAGAAAATGCACGAGGGCTATTCCGAGCCACCATACTCTTGATTTTTCAATACACGACCAACGCAAACAAAAGTGACATTACTCAATAAAATGGTCATCTGCTAACAAGACATTGGCCAATTTAAAATGGGACCGATGGACGTCAAATAAAAGTAATTAAACACAAAAAGTTTCCACGTGGCGTCAAATAAATATTTTTAAACAATAAATCATTAAAACTACAGATATATAAAATAATAACTTCATAAAAAATAAACCATTCTAAATACATTTTGTTGAAATTTTGCAATCTTTATATAGAAGTTCAGTTCGCGTATGTACACGCGTTTTAGTAAAAAGACCCTGACTTCCGCAAAAATGTGTAATGAGTATGTTTTTAATACACACCTCAAAATGGACACCCAAGTTTTGATTACAGTGTCTACTTGTTTGAATTCAGATATGTAAATTCAGCCACAGTGCATCTAGAATTATTAGTGCATTCCATATTTGTTTGGAGACAAAATACATTTAGGAATAAGTCTTGAATTTTAATGGTTATTTTTGTAAAATCATTACTATTAATATTTTTAAGTATGGTTTGTGATAAAATGACAGCAAATTTCATTAATGCAGCACATTCATAATATTCAGCATCTGACATCCTAAAACCTCCAAAACAATGCTTATTGTAATTATTTTCCATGATTTAGTTTTTATGTTTTATTTGTAGTCTGAGTTGTAACTATAATAAAAGCAAAAATTAAACCAGTCCTAAGAAGCATTTCAAAATAAAAAGTCATCTAATTTCGATAAAAGTCATTCAGTAGGCCAATAAGGTGAAAATGTCTCCAAACTTTTGGTGGGTACTGTATATATTTTGCAATTATTCAATAGAATAAAATGAAACTTGCACAGAAAATACGTATTTATTCCTGTATTCACAGGTGATGTGAAGTACCTACGGTAATATTGCCTGGTCCAAAAGATTTCAGGCAAGAGGGATGATTATACATTATGATAGTTTTAGCGCTGCATTTACCCAAACCGACTTTTTGGGGGTCGGTAATTACAGTTACCTTTCTGTAATTTTAACTTTAGCATAGTCCTTAGATGCTTAATATGTCTTTATTTTACAATTTTCATGTTTTATTAGTACAACCTCAATCCTCTAATAAAACATGAAATTTGGCATACCTAGTGTCTGACTTTTTCAACCTATCAATTTCCCCTGACAAATAGGATGAAAAAAAACATAGTCAGACACTAAGCATAAGCTCAAATATTGCTTTGCATATCATTGGTTCAATTTCAGCCAAACGCACAGACTTGCCAGAAGTCAAAGAAATGTACCAGCATCTTGGATCGGAACCAAAGAGGATAGCTGACAAGACAGAAAGCGAGAGTAAACGTGAACATACTTTATCAAATATAGGAAAAGAAGATGCTGATTCTCAAGTTACTAAGAACATGTCGCAAATTCTAGAAATATACGAAGAAACATCCCAATATTCATTAGAAATGAGAAGAGAAAGTGGCTACATTGGGGATTCGAGTTCATTAACACAAAGTGACTTCGAAGAGGGTTCGTAATTTTATTTTGTTTACACTATATTAATCAGAGAAAGTTTGAACACTTTTTTGATAAATATTCCAATTACCTGACTCAATATAAATAGTGTACGATGTACACTGAGCTTACTGTTATCTACATTGTGTGTACATTATAATGGTCACCTCTCCAACCACTAATCGCGCAGTCCGTTGCTTAAAACGTTCTACGTACTGACCGCGAAAGCTTGCTTCCACAGACATCTTTACATCAACAAATTCAGCAGCAGATCACATATATCTTTCAAATAAAAAGTAGTGTTTTAAATTGGAATTCTTAAAGTTGGCTGAATCAATTCGAGTCTAATAAACGCTTATTATAGGACATTTTCAGACTTCGCTGAGCGCCTTTGGTGTGTCGGCGCTTTATAACAGGAGGTACATGTATATTTAGTTACGAAAAAGGAGTAAGGCATTAATTTAAATTATATCATAATATTATTTTTATGATAATCAGGTGATCCGGTGAGTAAACCTGCTCTATAGTTTATATGTTTACGGATCTAATGCAACTATTTAACGCGTTTGGACTCGAATATTTCTCAAAATATCATGCAAAAAATGACACGTATCTTTTTGATGTTAGTTTGTCCGCCATTTTGTTGTGATTACACCGTGACACGGAAAAATTTCACTGTATCACGATCTAGACAGTGCATTTGATCCGTTAACTTATCAAGTAGAGCAGATATAATCACCTGACATGCCACAAAGGATTCATGGGATTTAAAGCCACTAAAGTTGACGAATGACTGTCTGTCAAATCTAAACTAAGAGAAGTGTAACACGTTTGAGTAAATCTCAGTTAGTACGACACTTTACGAGTTCAGTTTAACTAATGAAACTTCAGCTAATAAATAAACATGCCTATCCTAAGCTTTACAAATAAGTTTGCAGTATCTAAGCTAGTCAGCCATGCAAAAGACAGACACGGAACAATCTAACTTTAACATTAGTTCTTATTGAGCATTTTAGAAAATTTGAATAAAATCATCACTGCTTAATCATTATCAGGTAGATTAAAGCTTTAGACAATCCAGGGCAGACCGGAATAAACCTTCTTACTTGTTGAAAATGTATAAGAAAAGACTATACATGTTGAACAATAATGGTTAAAAAGCACATTTTATCAAGTTATCACATTTACACCATTTCAGTTGATGACTCTGAAGAGGAAAGTTCTCGGCGTAAAGACAATCAATGAAGAGCAGAAGAAGACAAACCAATTGTTGCATCAGTTATTTGTAATTAACATTGAACAATAGATTGAAATTTACTTTAATATCTTTGTTTTTAGAATATAATTATTTTCCCATTATTATTTTGTATGTATAAGGCAACTACAATTGTGTTGCAATACAGATCTGTTATAATTTGTACAGGAGATTATCTGTACTTTGATTGTGTTGTGATATGGCCATCATATTTTAAGTATGTTTCTTACACATGTACATAGCTCCTAACTGCAATGCAGAATTTTCTAACATTTTACATATAGATTGACATTTAATATGGTATTATATAGATGTGTTATTCAGTACAGAAAATGAATCAATGTTTAGTATAAATTTTTAACTCTATGTAAATGTTTTTACAGCATCAAACTGTAGTATACATTATTAACTGTTTTATTTCTTTATATATCCACTTCAAACTTTAAATATATATTACTTATTATCAACCACATCTCCCGGGACAAGGTTAATAACTCATAATACTATTTTTCATCAGAATTGTCTCCCCGCGAACTTAGAATTTTCTTTATTTTTTTACTGCAACTGTTTTACTTGTTAAGGTCTCATTTTCAAATATACATGGATATTGTTCCTTAACATCAACTGCATCTCATGAGACAAATACTTACGTAGTCAAACATGCTGCTGTATCTTCTGACAGCTCTTGTATTATTACCAAGAACCTATGTGAGTAGGGTCCTTGTTATTACATAGTTTGTTTCTACTAAAAGTGAACCTATCATAGGTAATATCCATCCTACTATTCAATCTTTTTTTGCTCATGTCTTGGCAGCGATATTGTCAAAATTCTGCTACATATTTATATAAAGCAATTAAAATCAGGAACGAGCATACTTCACTATACATGTATACTTGATCTTTATTTATCTTAAACTGTAAAACTTGTAACGAGAGTTTGAATAAATATGTTAAAATATTTGCACCTTATTATAGGATATACATTATAACGTGATATTCATGTACTGATATTTCGTCATGTACAGTACCCACCTAAAGTTTGGAGACAAAAGAAATTTACTACAATTCTTGAATTTTGATGATTATTTTTGTAGAATCATTATTTTTGATATATATTAAGTATACTTAGTGAAAATTTTTTAACACATTTCATGAAAACAACACATCTTCAATATTCAACATCTGACATCCTAAAGCATCCAAAACCATGTTTATTGTAATTATTTTACATATATGACATAGCTTTTATGCTATTTTTGTAGTCTCTGTTATGATTATAATGATAAAGAAAAAAATAAAAAATAAACTATTAGGGATTCAAAATAAACAGTTATTTTTTTTATATTTTGGCTATTTAGTAGGCCTACAGAGTGAAAATGTCTCCAAACTTTTGGTGGGTACTGTATATTTTACTGTGAGTTTACTGTTTAAGTTGTATAATATATGTATACATGCGATACTTCTGGTATCTTAGTACATGTTTGCCATCTACTTTTGTTAAAACTGTCATTGTACTATATATTGTATGTTATATGTGTATGGGCCAGAGGCCTAGTATCTAGAATAAATATTAATCATGGGATTAGAAAAAAAAATTAACTTCTTTTAATTATTGCCTAGAATCTCATTTAAGAGTAAAATTCTGTATTACTAACAATATATGCATGTACAAGTTCGTGTATATAATACCACATTAATAGGTTACTCATCGTTGGCAACCACAGTACTTTCTTCCGTTACGCTCCATACGGCTAGTTTTTCGCAGTGGTTTTCTTGCAATGAACCAATGAAAACTGCCTCATTAATTATATTCATGATTGTGAGATTTTCCTAACCAAATGGCCCACAGTACATGACGAAGCATAGCGGAGTAAGGTGTGGTGGGATAACCGATAATGGTAGTAACTTTGAACTAGTCTCAAATTCTAATGACATACATGCACATGATAATTCGTAATATTCAGCTGAACAAAAATTTAGAACTCTTGTGGATTGTGTCCCCTTTATAATGTATTCAAGCTTATTAACATACATTTCCACTGAACTGAATATGTCTTTCAATTAATTAAACAAGCCTTGACTCAGTGGAGACAGAATTTCATGTTTAGCTGATTATAGTGTTCGCAATACATAGTATCCATGAACAATATTTGTACAGAGAATTTAACCTCAATCATGTTATCTATCAAATTTTCTTGTATTGATGAAAAGTATTAAAATGGCGCTCAATACATATTCGGAAGTTGACGTATATCTATATTTACAACTGAAAACAACGCCGATGTTTGTAGATCTTGTAAATGTTAAAAAAACAATATCTTGATCATTTCATGTAAGCGACGGGGATAAACAAACCTGTTACGATTTCAAACGGAAATTCATGTAGTGCCGGTTTAATATTTTTAGACAATACATTTGTTTGTTTGTTTATTTGTTTGTTGGGTTAACGCCGTAGCAACACATTATATAGGTCATATAACGGCGGTCAGTCAACCTACTCACTCCTCTTGGAAAGGCTAAATACATTTAGCTGTTAACCAACTACTAAGCGCATACTTTCGTCAGTGACTGACAACTGCCCTACTTAATTAAAAATCATTGGTAGGAGGGAGAATGACCGTAGAAATAATTTCATGACCAAGCTCCACGGGAATCGAACCCACGACCCCTCGATCAGTAGACTTGCGTGCTACCAACTGAGCTAGCCGGGCGGCACGACAATGAATTTAATTATACACTTAATAAAACTTATAAGTATACATGTATATTTGGGCTCATATCTAAGTAAATATTATTTACACTTTAAAATCCTAGACCGGTATCAAATGATAGCATTTATTTCTTCTTATATGACATAAATTGTTTTGAAACATTTTATCATTTATTCTTTACTACCTATCTAGCCATTTCATCCGTAAAATATCGCCAGTTCAGTAGTGTTAAGATTTTGTAAGAGGATATTAAGACAGGTCGTGTAGTAAAAAGGTAGAGTAATTTCTCCATCGGTGACGCCAGTCCGGTATTGAACAGTTAATAAATTTGTTTCATTACTGAGAATTTAATACCAAATTCTATCCTACGAAGCGTGAAAAAAACCGGGTCGATAGCGCATTTGGTAGCGCGCCGGAATTTGGATACTCGTGCCCGAGGGAGTGCGGGTTCGAATCCCACCCGGGGAGGTTATACCCTTCCATGAAAATTTGACTAAAAT
The DNA here is from genome assembly GCA_025267735.1 of Mactra quadrangularis. Lineage (NCBI taxonomy): Eukaryota > Metazoa > Mollusca > Bivalvia > Venerida > Mactridae > Mactra > Mactra quadrangularis. The sequence continues at coordinate 3,304,411 of CM046309.1, forward strand.
GTCGATTTTCCTCCATTGATTAAATAATATAGAGAAGTTTCCGGCCTTGTGGAAGGGTAGTTGAGGACTGGTTATGGACAATGGTCCAGGAAAGCTAGGTTAGGTGCGCTGGACTCCGTAAAATGACCTAAAATTTTGTTGATACGGCATTAACTCCAATAAAAAATAAATAAGCGTGATAACTTAAATAATGCAACATCGATGCGCGATAATGTTGATCTTTGTCAATGTATACCCCTTTGCTTTTCAGTCGCAATTTCCATTTGTATAAAGGTACGATTTGAAAGACATTTAGTAATATCAGTTGTTTTATGGTTTAATTATTCAACTATGAGTTCACTATTCTCACTATATTAAGTGATTGCTCAATATCTATTTGACATATTAACCACACAACTGTGTGCAAGTTTTGTGACAATGTCATCTGTAAATTGATTCTAAGAATTTGCAACACTGGAAATACGAAAACACAATCTCTCAGATTGATTCAATGCTCGTAATAGTGTTTTGATTTTGAATTTCTAGTTCATATTCTCTTATTGTCAATAGGCTGATACACTCGGGTAGTTTTTCATTTTCTGATTCAATTGATGCAGTCTTATTGTAAATGGCAGAAGAACGTATTTCTGCAACAGACTGGACCATTGCAGTAAGACTGGAGTTTACATGTTCTAAAAGTGCAGACTTAAGCAGTCGCTTACTTGAGATACTAACGACTTAAGTGTCAACAATTGAAATTTCTGTTTTATCTAGATTGCAGATACATAGATTGGTTATCCGACACCTCTACTCGGATAATTTGACTTTTAACATAGATTAAGTCATTTTGACGCTGGAACTTGTGACTACTGTTACAAAGCGCCTATTGAAATGATTTGGTACTAGGTGGTGTGCTAACGATACTTAATATGTTTAATATAATAACAAATAACACAGTTAACAAGTTTATTCAACAAAGAAATTCGGAAGGTCTTTGGCCCTTGCGCCCTATACATACAAATAACAAATGAAGTGCAGTATACACAAATTAATTAATTTGCTATTACCACACAGAAAGAGTCACGCAAGTAATGGACGTTTGCCTTCAACAGTTTAACACACATTGAGTCAAGAAAAAAAATGAGAGAAATGCAGTATTACCTTTATTTCATTTAATGTTCTAATCGATATGACATCCAGCAAACACATTTATCCAAAATGTCACCTATTAAACAGTCTTTGCATTCCTTTTAAAAACAAACTAGAAATAGTAAGATTTTTATTTTGATATATTTCCTAATTTGGACTTAAAAAGTAGTCGTGTCTATCGAGTAATCAGTAGACTGACGAGTACTTGGTTTCTTTTTGCAACAAACAGTCATCTTTGTGTAAATTCTCCTATTGCAAAGAAAGCTTAGAGCGATGAACAGACCTTGTAAAGTATTAAATATTATAAGCAAATACCAAAGTATATTGCTGCCACTGAAGTTAGCAATAAATGCAAACAACCATGTTAAACCCATAATACACGATAGTTTAAGATGTATGAAAAACATACATGAAGTTGAATCTTTTCTAGCTTGTGAACCTTGCCTCTTTGTGTTTGTTATGAAGAACACTATTACAATGAAAGCTATACAATTAAATAATTTAAATATTGCTAGAGGACCCATAAAGAATAACCATAGTTCTTTCTGTGAAGATATCCAACAAACGACTTTGCCATATTGTGCCTTAAAACTATTAAGTGAATTATCAACAAAACCAAAATCTAGAATTATCGCTGCACATACAATAGCAAGAGGCGTTAACGAAGCATACATACTATACAAAAAGAATAATTTAGATTTTGTACCGCTTAGATTCCTATTTTTTGTTGTGTAAGCAAATGTCAATAAAAGGTCAAATGCAATAATATTCATCCAAGTGAAAACGGCTAAAAACATAAAGTGCATCAAGATATCAGGATTGCAAACAGTGGACATAGCACAACATTATTCTAAGCACTTGGCGACACAAGAAATAATAATTGTGCAAGTATCATAGATAAACATAAACATACAAGATTATTACCAGGAATGTTTAAACGTTCTTTAAAAGTAAGATAAACTATAACTGTGAATATTAAAGACGCGTTTGATATTATAAGTCCAGTGAGAGATAATTATTTCTCAAACTGATTGCTTGCTTGTAATTGTCTCTCATGAAGAGACGAGACTTTTGAAGGTTTACCTACAAAGATATCCGATCCATTTCTTATATATTCTGTATCATTATATAAACTCTGTCTAAATATAACATGATTTGTATCATTAAGAAAGTCGAATTCTTGTTCCTTTATTTTACTTAAAACACACTTATTTAACAGAAGTGTACTATTTGCATTACTGAAACCATTTGAGTTTTTAACACATCTTCCATACGATGGCTGTGTATGATGTGGACATATGATATCCCTGCATATGTCAGATCGCACATCTGATTGCTGAGACATTCTTTAAATGGCATCTCTGATGAAGAAAAGTAAGCAAAGATGTATTCATGTACTATTCTATTTTCATTAAAATCTACCAATAACCTATATGAATATATAAATGGCATTTCTTCATCAGCTGATTTATCATAAGAGGTAATGTTAGATTCTCACAAAAGTCGTTCTTCATAACCATTGCACTGGGCACAGTAGATGTTTTTGAATGCTAGATAACCGTCATCAGCATAAATAATTCTTATGTTTTCTTGTTTACATTTGTCAATTATTTCATCGTCAACCATATTTATTGTTTCACAATCGGAGATAATTTTCCCATGATGTAAGTAACGAGGAACGATGTCTTCAGGATCCGATAGTTGTAATGTACATGTGTCGGAAATAGAAACAGTGCAGCATAAATGAGTGTGAAAAACCGAAGATAAAATATATATATAAATATAAACTTTATTTCCTCCAATATTTGAAGAGTAACAAAGAACATACATGTACACGTCAGAAATATAACATATATACATAAATTACATTGAACAATAAAAATATATACATAAATTACATTGAACAATAGTTTTACTTGCAATCCCCCGTGGTTGATTGCCTAACTTCGAAACGAAACAAGTTAGACAATCTACAGGGGAAGACAGGTTTTAATAATTCATATTAACTCACAATAGCCAGAGTGAATGAACCAATGTATAAACATGATATACACTATTTATACGTATATGTTTACTTTTAAATGCACATGTTTTGCATAATTAATGCAAGGTTAAAGTTTATACTTTTGTCTAAAGTATCATTTTTTAATGCAGAACACAAGAGAGATACACACTGAGCACTTGGCGAATGTTTGATAAGTTCAATGTATGAACTAATTCCACAAGAGTTTATAAACTCATTCCACAACTTAACGCGCAATTGTGAATTCTTAGTACAGAAACAAAGTTTGTGTATAATTATTTGATTAACTTCCAAAGAGCATTTTGAACAAATTTGTCGAAAATCATCGTCATACAATGACCCGATAATTGCACAAAGCGTTTTACAGGTAAATAAGTACTGAGGATTAGACTTCGCCAGAGGCCAAATAATGCATGGTAGGTTATCACGTAAATAAGTCTGTGATAAATAAGATAGAGAACTATCGTCACATAAACGTTCAAAAGACCCACGTTTAACGGGTTTTATAACATTAACATGTAATATTTGTTTCCACCTTGCTTTAGATGGAAAATTTCCAGTTGTAACATACTGTTCGAAAAAATAGTCCATATTATATTTCTTTAAAATTCTGTTAGCTTCCGGTATAGTGAAAAATCAGTTGAAGTATTACGTTTCAATGATTGCATGTATTTAATACAGAACCTATGAGTTCTCTCGAGAGTAAGTAGTTGGGATGATGAAATATTTCCCCACAGCTCACAATCGTACAGGCCTTTAGGTAAAACAACTGAATTATAAATAGTTCTCGAAGATAGAGGATTAATACCATCTGGGTAGATACCACTATTACAAATATTTAGGAACGATCCTCTAATTTTAATACAAGCTTTGCTCACTACGCTACTTGTTGACAAGAAAGAATCACATGATATTCCAAGATGTGTATAATCTTTGGCCGTATTAATTGTTTTATTTCCAATATAAAACTGTCGGTTATGATCAATAGAACCATGTTCATTGAATACAACAATAGAACATTTTTCAGCGTTGTAATAATAGCGCCAACGTTTTGCATACGTGTCACATATACTTAACATTTCATCAATACCCTTTTTTGAAAATAAAATTAACACCATGTCATCAGCAACAGTAGGGGAAGATAACTGAGTGTTTTACATACAAAATCCAAATTTACATTTCTCTAGTTCTTTGATAAGTCCGTTTATAAATAGTAGATAGAGTAACGGTGAACTTTTACCACCCTGCCTGGTACCTTGTAAAATATTAAACCATTCAGAATATATACCATCGAATTTTACACAATTAGTTATATTTGTATACATTTCATGTATGGCTATAAGGGAGGTTGTATCAATTGAAGTTTCGGTCATAAGTTTGTAGAATAGCCCATTATGCCATACAGTATCAAAGGCTTTACGCCCGTCCATAAAACATACATATAATTTGGAATTGTTTTCTTGTGAAAAAGAAACACTTTCTCTAAGAATAAATGATGTCATCATACATCCAAGTTTGTCTTGAAACCCCCCTTGTTGTTGATTTATTTCACACAATATAGAATTTTTGCACCTTTCTAACACAATTGTTTCAAAAAGTTTAAGTAATGTTGAAGTTAACGAGATGGCACGGTAACTGTCAGGGTTATCTTTCCTTTTATTGTTACCTTTATACAGAGTTGTGATGACTCCACGTTTCATATTGTTCGGAACATGGCCTGTTCTCAACATACAAGTATATAAGTTTGCTAAGATAGGCGATAACACATCTTTAGCATGAATTAAATGTTCATAATGAATATTATCAACACCACTAGCTTTACCTAGCGGCAATTTTGAAATTTCAGAATTAACAACACTAGGGTGTACAATAGCGTGAATATCAGGTACTAATGAATCCATGGTATTTAAAATTGTTAAATTAACATGTTATTTCCAATTTTCATCAAATTTTTCGTCCACTGACGGAGAATACAGTTCTTTGAAATAACAACCCCAACCATGTGCTATTTGCTGTCGATCTCTCAAGACAGTACCATTTAAGTTAATGCAAGCTCCACACAATGAGTTCGAGTTCGAGTCTCTTGTTTACTAATTTCCAAAACTTTTGAGAATCAATTTCCGAGGTCTGGTCAATTTCATCGTTTAATTTTCTCATGTATAAATTGACATATTTTCTATGAAGCCGACGGAAGTCACATTTGGCTTTTTGTAATTCTTATACGAATCGTGCAATATACCATGGGGTCTCCCGTTAGAACACCATGTCGTTCTTAAAGTTTTCATTGATTTATGAGCGGCCTTTAATTTATCATTCCAATATGGCTTCAAGTATTTCATAAACTTGACAATAGGAAACGCTTTAAGTGAATATGAAGTGATTTTGTTACACAATACCCCATAAGCAATATCTATATCTTCAATACCAAGAGAACATGACATAATTTGCACTAGTTCACTATCATTCGTGAGGTAAGAGTTATATTGAGATACATTGTTAGGATTAATTTTTTTCCAATTAATGGAATCATGTTTAACCTAACCTAACCGCACCTAACCTAGCTTTCCCCGACCATTGTCTACAATCAGCACTCACCTACCGTTAATGCCGGAATCATATCCACACTGTATAGATCTACCTTGCCTAGCAACATTTTGTCATGTTTTCACGAAAGGGTGGGATACTTGAATATTTTCTGTGATTAACTGCTTGATTATCAAATTGACTGTGATACCTGATCATTTCATGTGATAAATTTTGTGTCTATTAACTAAACTGTGATACTTTTTTAACATTACAATAATTAATTTTGAAATACTGTCTTGTGCATTTTATACATCTATAATCTATATTCAATTATCTGAAATAATAAGTCTTATGTTCTTTTTTCGTTGTATTGGTCTAAATCATTTTTTTATCTTATTTTTGTTTTATCATCGCCTCTCTATCTCACGCTCCAAACACATAGGGACCACAATGGAAATTAAGGGCTTGCCTTTTTTGTGCTATCTCTGGTGTTAGTGTGCTTGTCATAGCTTATTACTTGTAACATGTACTTCCTGTTTTATTTTTCTGGTTATGGTAATGAAATGTTGCAAACATATTGATTTATGATTTTTTATATCATATTTAGTTTGTGTATCAAGCGATATTATGTAAATATCATAAAATGAATTTTGTTATGTCACTGTTATGTTACTAATACATTGGTGTAAAAGTAACTCAACTTCCAATACTTAGATCCCCTTTTCTTTGTCCTTTTTTAGAATAAAAGTTATAAAACATAGTTGGAAGGGTTGACATTCAAACCTTTATCACTTGAAATTGAACGTAATCTTATAAATCATGTAATAAAAACTGTGGCCAAATGCGCAATGAACAATTAAGGAAGTTTAGTTATTTTATATTTGTACTTACTTACCATATCGTATTTAGGCATTATGCACATTATTAATAATCAGACAAACGCATTTAAAACTCAATACTAGTTGTCTTGTTTATTCTACAACATTACAATATACTACGTGCATATTGTTGTTTTAAATCCAGTTTCCAGTTGTAAAAATATTGCAAATGGTTTTACCACATCATTATAAATCAACATTATGTAAATATAAATTTGGTGACACTCCAATACAGAAAGATTTGAAAACCAACCTTATTTGTTGACTGACGTAAAAGTACACGCAGCCGTCATGTTAACGACGTCATAGTTACGAAATTAGCAATAATGACGTCAAAAAAGTGTTGATCCGAATCGGAAATATCTTTAAGTTTATAAGGTACTAAAATTTATATGCAAATCTAAAAAAGTCAGAAGTGATTTATATGAATTCTACAATATTGGTTCGAATTGTTTCTTTCATTCCTGGAAAGTTGTCACTTGTTGTGTTTAAAATTGTGACAATATGTAGAACAAGATAGCGTTTCTTGAAACATAAACAGCAGAACTCTCGTTGTAAGAAATCTATCTTAAAATGGTGCGATTTGTATTAGTAAAACCGTACATGAAAATCTAATTTTCATAAGACGATCATAACAAACTATATCCTAATGTCCAGGTACAAACTAATTGAGAAATCGTGCACTAAAGGTGCATAAATATATTGTAAGATTTAATTTTCTTGAAACCTTTTAAAAGTTGTCTTATCTTAAATGAGTTAACAGGGTTTTATGTCCTCTTAATTGATTGATGTACAAATAGCGGATACTTTAGTATTAATTTATGAAAGTTTATAACCAAGAGATCTACGTCCTGTACCGTGCACCAGCTACTTGACGTACAGAAATAAACTATTTACAATACAATAAAACAATAAACATATCTACAACAAAACAAGGAGTGATGCTATATCAAACAATATCATGCATCATTATTAACGATGATAACTATCAAGCATAAACAAAATATACATATACATGTACATGTACTTAAGCAACCAGAAAATCCAAAGAAGGACGAGCGATCAGAGTTTACCGCCTCTGTCGCCGAGCTTTCCAAAATAATATATGTTGGAAAAGAAAATATAAGTGGATGGGAGCAAACATACATGAAACTAAACTATCTGCAGAAGCCGAGCTGACAGCTCGTCATTAATAACCAGTGGGCGGGCGATCAACATAAAACGTCCCCGTCTCAAAGCCAATTAACTACAATGAGGTGGACGCCGTTATACAAATGACCAAAAGTGGATCATTTTTGTCGCTTAGCTTTTGACAATATAATCGATAACCATAATAATACATATAGATTGGGTGGGATGTATAAATTTCACCAGCTACCACAAGATTGTCTAAAATAATCAGGTTATATCCAATTGTCAATCTCTGCTCTAGTCTCCCCGACACAAAATCATTAAACCACCAACTAAAATCAACAGTGTCACCAGCTTCAACACAAATATGCATATATGCCATAGACGTTTCAAGAGATTGCCTCGTCCCTTTCGTATCCTCAGGACACAGAGATGATTTTAAATGCTATACTTAAAACCAAGTCTGAAATTTAATCTGTGAAAGTTAAAATCAGAGATATGAAGTCTGAAATATCTGATGTTAAATCAAATTTGCAAGTGTTGTCTGATGAAATGAGCACTCTAAGGTCAGATCTTAGTGCGCTTAAATCTAGTCAGTCAGAGACCGGACATAGAATACAAGTAATGGAAGAAAATATAGAAAAACTACATCATGATTCAGAGCAGGTTAATGCAGATTTAATTGAACTATCATTGAGTAGTGACAAAAGTTATGACATGTTATGACACAGCTGCAAATAATTGAATCTGACAGATTGAAATCATCTCTACGAATTTTTGGGTTGGATGAGATTGAAAATGAGCAGAAAGATCTTACTGCTGTTATGAAAAAAAAGTTCTTAGTGTAGCTGATCCATCTGATAATTTAAAAGACAGTGCTATATTAGAGTCTACACGTATTGGTAATAAGAAACCAGAAGTAGAAAGGATGGTCATTGCTAAGTTCAGAAAAGCAGACGACAAATTCAAACTTTTTAAGTATCGTGACAATCTACGAACCAAGGGAATACGTATTGCTAATGATCTTTCGTACATGCAACGACAGCAAATTAAAAGTTTGAATGCCAGAGGCTATGGTGGATATTTTAAAAATGAAAAATTGGTTACATACGCTAAAACAAAGTCCAGCAATGAATCCAGGAGTTTTATAAGAGCAAAACGTATGTTGAATGGAATGATAATTCTAGCATGGAGCCGATGGAAATGACTGCTAACAGCACACAAAATATACATATGAATCCATAAGGGTATGGCCAAAGCCCACCACAACAGTCTTTAATGTTAAAATTTTTGACATGGAATGTAGAAGGTTTATATTCAAAAGTGTCCTCTAGTGATTTCATTAAAGAAATTCAAAACTATGATGTTATTAGTTTCCAGGAAACATGGACTGTCGTTCCTTACTCTCAGTGGATGTACAAGCTATAGTTTACAAGTTTACAAGTTTATTTAATACTGATCCAGGCCTCCAGCCCATAACATTTGTTAAACAGTACAGTGTTATACAACAATAATATTGTAATGACATATAGAAATACAAAACATTTTTACAATAAATATACATGTAATCTAAATCGTCAAGAAACTTAATAATTTTTACGTTTTTCAAAAGCATAGTATATGAACATGGCAACATTTCGAATAAGAAATTCGTTCTTACTTGACATTAAGTTATACAATTTATGTACAGTTATATTATGAGTATACCAATGTGGGATATATTTGTCTCGTAAAACGTTGTAGACAGGACATAGTAGCACGAAATGAAATTCGTCTTCTATCCCTGTACTACATAGTTTGCATAGACGTAATTCCCTTGGTGTATTAGTTCGTCGTCCAACTTCAATTTCCAGCTCATGAACACCAGATCTTAATTTTGCATAGCATCGCCTAAATTTTCTTATAAAAATATAGTCTAGGTATGCTTCATGCTCAAACAAGGTTTTATACTCTCTGTAATGAGAAAGCTTATTATTGCGTGCTAGCTCTGAATACCATGATTGCAGATAATTGTCTATCAATTTTTGCTTAAATGAATTAATGAATGACGTTTTGTTTGTAATTTCTTGATTGTCCCAGATATAGCCATAACCATTAGTTTGGAGTAAAGTTCTAACACTAGTTACCCAATTATTTTGCCCATGATAATCGAGATATTTTTGCATTAAGTAACATTTTTGAGCTAGTCTATTTTCAGGTAATTTAATTAGTCTTAGCCAATAACATATAACACGTTTCATTGCTTCAATATACAATGGGTAACGGCCAGTATCACCGAAGACAGCTGCGTTACAAGTATGTTGATTAACACACATGTAACGTTTACATGCATAGCTATGTACAGTTTCAGTAGCATAACGTTTTTTAAACCCCCATAGTTCACTTCCAAAAAGAAGAATTGGGGCTACTTTGGAATCAAACAATTTAAAAAATATTGACTTTGGTAATTGGCCACATTTGTACAATGAGTTTAATAATGTCAATAATACACGTTTGCCATTGACCGCTTGGTCCTCGGACATAATATTAAAGGATAAAGTTTGGCTAAATTTTACACCAACATATGTGAAGCCATTGACACAATCTAATATAGTACCATCATAATTCCATTTTTCATGCTTTGACAATCTACCACCCCGTTTAAATGCCATAACCTTTGTCTTTTGTCTGTTTACGATCAAACCCTTTTCATTACAGAATAATTTTAATAAATCAAGTTGCGACTGTAAACCTTTTACACTGTCAGAAATCAACGCAATATCGTCGGCAAACATTTGAATTAGGATTTCTACAATGTCAGGAAATAATTGGACACCCCGTATTCCACTGTTTTGTATAAGATCAGCTAATTCATTAATGAAGAATGTAAACAAAATAGGGGAAATCATACAACCTTGTTTAAGCCCAACTGGGCAGTTAAAATACTCTGTTAGAGAACCATCATTTGTCCGTACACATGATTTTACAGAATTGTACATACTTTTAATTGAATTGAAAAGATTTCCCGATACCCCTGCATTTCTAAGAGTATGCCATAGTTTATCACGTTGCACAGAGTCAAATGCAGTTTTAAAATCTACAAAAGCTACATAAAGTTTCCCACCCTTTTTTGCCAGCTACTTAGATATAAGAGCTTGAAGTACGTATGCATTGTCAATTGTCGAGTATGAACTTCGAAAACCACTCTGTGCTTCGTTGATTTTCAAATACAAATTTGCGTAGAATGTCAAACGCCTATTAAGTATACCAGTGTAAATTTTTCCAAATATGTCAAGAAGTGAAATACCTCGATAGCTGGCGGCCTCGTTTGGATTAGATTTTTTATATATCGGAATATATATAGTTGTGATGCTAAACATTCAATTAGAGGCGGTAGGCCTATGGGTGGGGTAACAGTGTTGATCAAAAACTCCATAAGTCATCTAGTTAATAAAATTTGTGATGGATTTAAATTTGGTGTAATACACAGAATAGAAAAGTCATTGTTTAATATGAACAGAGATATTATATATATTTCAGTTTATTTACCTCCTGAAAATTCTGTGTTTTATCAGGATGTAAATGCTACAACCAAAAGTGTTTCGTGTTTTGAAAACACTCTTATTGAAAATGATCTTTTAGGTCATGAGCTGATAATATGCGGTGATTTTAATGCCCGTACTGGTATAGAAAATGATTTTACTGAAAGTGATGACTTTGTTCCAGACTTGAGCGAATTCAATGATGTACTTGATGGAAATGTTATCGTACCAAGGATATCATTAGATACTGTTGTAAACAAATTTGGTAAAGATTTGTTGCTTTTTTGTAAAACTTACTGTTGTTATATTGCAAATGGTCGCTTTGGAAGCGGTGAATTTACTTTTGTCAATCGTCAATCAAAATGGCTGCAGTGTAATTGACTACTTTGTTGTATCAACTAATATTCTAGCTAAAATTGAAAGCTGTAATGTTCTTTCATAGCATGAACGTAGTCATTTCCCAGTTGATATGTCAATACAAGTTAATGATATATCACCAAAGCTGGATGGTAATAAGGCTATTAAACAACAATTTGATATTAATAGCTCAAATAAGGATACTTACATTACATCCTTGTCAAATAGTTTATCTGATGTAAATTGTAATATGTTGTATCTTTTGTTAGACGATTTTAACTATTGAATTGACAGTATTGTAGAAAAATTTGAATCATTTATCATGAAAGCTGGCGATACTGTCAAGAAAAACATATTTAGCAAGAAACCTAATGTTAATAAAAGCTGGTTTGATTATGAATGCAGACAAAATAAAAAATCATGTAAATTGTTATTAAAGCAATATAGATCTAAACGTAGTGATACAACTTTACAAGAATATTTGCATCAAAAGCTAAATTATAAGCAATTATGTAAAACAAAACGTAAGGCATATGAAAAAAAATTTAGAGTACATCAGTACATAATCCTAAGCAATTTTGGCGGGAAATTAAACGTTTAACAGGTGAAACTAGACAATCGCCTAATATCACACTTGATGTGTGGTATGAACATTTTAGCTCTGTCTTCAAGCACAATATACCAGTTGAAACATTATCTGACAATAATACTAATACTATAAATCAAGAAGAATTTGATGATATAGAAGATCTTATTTTTAATTCACCTATTTCTGAGACTGAAATAAAGGATGTTATTAAATATATCAATGTTAATAAATCGACTGCAGTTCAGATACCTAATGTTCTAATTGTAAATGGTTCAACTATATTGACACCGTTGCTGCACAAATTATTTAATAGGTTGTTTGCAACTGGGGAATTTCCTTCCAGTTGGATGGAAAGCATAATAGTACCAATTCATAAAAAGGGTTCTACTAGCACACCTAATAATTACAGGGGCATTGCTCTCATTGACTCACTTAGTAAGATAAATATTGCTATTTTAACAAAACGACTGACATTTTATGTAAATGCTTACTCTATTATTTCAGAATGTCAAGCTGGATTTAGAGCAGGTTATTGTACCATTGATAATGCCTTTGTCTTGTACTCAATTGTTTCTAGGTACTTAAATATTAAACGTAAACCAATATATGTTGCTTTCATTGATTTTGAAAAAGCGTTTGATTCTATCGATCGATCCATTTTGTTTGAAATTCTTAAAAACAATGATATAAAAGGTAATTTGTTCAAAACAATAACCAGTATTTACTCTAATGTCAAAGCTAAAGAGAGAAGTGACATAGGGGTATCGGAACCATTTGACTGTCCTGTAGGACTGAGACAAGGTTGTAGCCTCAGCCCTATTTTGTTTTCATTGTTTATTAATGAATTGTATAAATTATTGTGTAGTTGTAATGTACACGGAATACGTTTGATTCCTGATATTACAGAAAATTTTCTATTAATGTTTGCTGACAATATCGGTCTTTTGTCTGATACTGTAGTTGGTCTGCAAAGGCAATTAAATGTTTTAAGTGAGTTTTGCAACGAAAACAAACTAAAAGTAAACATTAACAAAACAAAAATTGTCGTCTTTAAACGATGGGGTAAAATATCACGTCGTGAACGCTGGCACTACAACAATAATTATCTACAAATTGTCTCTGGGTTTAGTTACGTGGGCGTGTATTTTACAAGCAGGTTATCATTATACAAAATGGCTGAAAATATGTCTGTCAAAGGCAAAAAGCCCTTTGTCATATTTTAAACTCTTTTGGTAAGTTTAGCCATGTACCTTATAAGACATTTTTTAAAGTTTTCGACATGAAAATAGCACCAATTTTACTCTATGGTACAGAGATTTGGGACTTGTGTAATGTTAATTGTCCTGAAAATGTACACTTGTACGCTGTTAAGCGCTTATACAATGTTAAAACTAATGCATGTAACGATGCTGTGTTGGGTGACACTGGGAGAGTCCCAATGTATATATATTCAGCTAAGAAAGCCATTAAATATTGGCTGAGAATATTAACTCTGCCAAGAAATAGATATATACGCTTAAGTTATGAGATGCTGTTGTATTTTGATAGTATAGGTCATACAAATTGGGTTTCATATGTAAGAAATAACTTGAGTTCAAATGGATTTGCATATGTATGGAATAATCAAGAAGTTGTTAACCCAGTTAGATTTATAAAATTACATGTACAAATGATTACTGATCAATATCAGCAGTCTTGGATGACCTCTTGCAAAGATAATACAAAATTATTTCATTATTCACATTTTAAAACAGACTATAAAGTTAAACCATATGTTACTTGTATTGATATAGCAAAATTTCTTTCTATTCTAGTTTCATTTAGAAGTTCATCTCATTTACTGATGATAGAACAAGGCAGACATCTAGGTATAGATAGAGAGTACAGAACATGTTTTTATTGTAATAATTGCATAGAGGATGAATTTCATTTTCTTATGACATGTCCATTGTACAATATTCTTCGTTCTAAATATATTCCTCATGTTTACCTTAACAATCCAAATTAACTAGATTTTTACAGATTAATGTCATGTTCTGATACTGAAATTATACGTAATGTTGCCATGTTTATACATTATGCCTTAAAAGAGGGAAGTTCTTATCTTGAAAGGTATGAGTGATTGTTAGTAATGTTAATTACTTGTATGCTTTGTTAAGATATGTATATACACTATACCATAATACAGGGAAATCTCTATCTTGAAATGTAATTGTCATTGTATACTTATTTAAATTACTTGTGTTATATGATTGAATATGTTTATACGCTTACCTTAAAAGAAGAAAATATCTAGCTGAGTATATGTAAATGATTGTACACATGTTTATTACTTGTATACTTTGTTTAAACATGAATATGCATTATACTTTAATCTTGATAAGTTTGGGTAATTCTATACTCAGGTAAATTACTGTTGTACTAGGTTTATATATGTGGTATATTACTTGTTTACTATGTTTAAATATGTGGTAAATTACTAGTGTACTATGATAAATATGAGGTAAATAACTTGTGTACTATGTCTAAATATGTGGTAAATGACTTGTGTACAATATTTATATATATGGTAAATTACTTGTATAGCATGTTTAGATATATGGTAAATTACTTGTGTACTATGTTTAAATATGAGGTAAATTACTTGTGCACTATGTTCAAATACTTGATAAATTACTTGTGTACTATGTTCAAATATTTGGTAAATAACTTCTGTACTATGTTCAAATATTTGGAAAATTACTTCTGTACTATGTTCAAATAATTGGTAAATTAATTCTGTACTATGATAAAATATTTGGTAAATTACTTGCGCACTATGTTCAAATATTTGGTAAATTACTTGTCCGTTCCGTGTACTATGTTCAAATATTTGGTAAATAACTTGTGAACTATGTTCAAATATTTGGTAAATTACTTGTTTACTATGTTTAAATATGTGGTAAATTACTTGTGCACTATGTTTAAATATTTGGTAAATTACTTGTGTACTATGTTTAAATATGTGGTAAATTATACAATTTACCTTAGAGATAATAGTATACTTATCTTAATCTTATTGTTAAAATGTTTCTCCATCACACTGATATGTTTTTGTATGTATGTACTGTTATAATTATGTGAATGGGCCGGTGGCCTTAATTATCGCAATAAAGTATAATAATAATAGGAACGCATTCCTCTGAGAGGTGTTAACTAATTCATAGAAATTTAATTTACAATGTTTATATTCACATCAATATATATTTTCTCATCGGATAGTTCTTGACAATACATTATTATACTATTGTATTACTGTGTACATGGTACTAAAATGCGATAAACTTTAAAATGCGCAATCAGAAAATAACATGGAAATATGGAGCAACATATCACTTTATGGTTCTAATTTTGCAATTTATGCGAAACCTTGAAAATTAACGCTGATTTTTTGCTTAGGCGTAGCCCTTGCTAAAAACAGAGTGAACCAGTCGTTCGAGCAGACGATGTGTTTCCGCCCTTAGAATCTAAATTTATTATGCCAACAGGGCGCTGCCATATTGGTATAATAATAAACATTTGTAGCAGACGACAGTAGCCTGTTCAATTTCCTTAAACGTTACAAAACGTTCCGTAACGATACATTCGGAACTCCTCGGCCATTCGCTGCAAATAATCTCGGACATTTTAGACGCTATTTTGAAACTACCGTTGTTGAAGTAAACAATTTTATGATCGTTTAGGCAATGAGTGATGTTTCGCTTTTAGTCCGGAAATTTTGAAACATCACTCATTGCCTTAACGGTCGCATATTTGTTTATTAGATTAGATTATTCGCAGCGAATGGCCGAGGAGTTCCAAATGTATCGTTACGGAATGTTCTGTAACGTTTAGTGTAATTGAACAGGCTACAGGTTTATAAGTTTTTACAAGTTTACAAGTTTATTCATATTAACACCGGAAGGTCTTAGACCCAAGCGGCAAATACAAATTTATATGTTTCGATAGTCTGCCATTTTAATACAGGGCGCTGCCATTTTCGTGTATATTTTTTCCCGATAATGTATCTAATTTACAAGTTTTAATGTAAAATTATAACGCCTATTAAGGTTTAAATCTACCAGTAGAGTAACCTCAAGTAGAATTAAGGTTCAAGTAAAGTCTTGATTCGCATTAATAATTGTAAAATAAAAAATGCTCTAATTCTGTCGTACTGTCATCAAGAGCAGTGTTCTATACATCAAAATGTTTCATAAGAAACATACAAAGTGATACTAGCAATTAATTCAGATGAATACTTTTAACAAAAGATGTATTTGTGAAATTGATGCTGTAAAAATGAAAATACTAAAAGACATTCAATTCTTTTTATAAACTAATTTAACATTAAATCATTTACAGAACATTATAGTTCGTATTCCAATGAAGGTACTCCAAAATATATCATCCCAATAAATGTAAAAACAGAACTACGGTGTATGAAAAAAAACTTTGACAGATGCAAGTTGTTGTGTATTTACATTCTACCAATCATGTTGTACTACTGTTAAACGTGCTGATTAGCCACACCTTCAGTGTAGAATTTGTAACATGTACTCTGGTCATTTATATATAATTAAACTAGCCACTATAGCATACAGTATTCTCTTATTATAAGAACCCAAGCCTGGCGACGAGGATTTTCAAGTGATATTATATTTCGGAAGCTTTACCTAATAACATTTAACTTTATTACGTGTAAACTTTGGATATAAATCATGGCATCATTTATTGGGAATGTGTGTGCATATGACAGTAATGTAGAATCATGGTCATCGTACCAGGAACGCATTGAACAGTTTTTCATTGTGGATGTCATTACTGATGAAAAGAAGGTGGCTGGACTTTTGACTATACTTGGGGGAAAAACGTACGGACTTTTGAGAAACCTATGTGCACTGAGAAAACCTTCGGACTTGTCTTATGAGGATTTATGTGGACATTTAAATTCACAGTTTTGTCCTCAACAACTAGTGATAGCTGAACGTTTTTGATTTCATCGAAGAAATCAAGTGGTGGGAGAGAATGTTGAAGATTTCTTAGCTGCTTTAAGGAAGTTATCTGAACATTGTCAGTTCCAAGCAAGTCTGGAAGATTCCTTACGTGACAGATTTGTTTGTGGTCTTCGTGAAGGGTCCATACAAAGGAAGTTGTTGTCGACAGTTGATTTGACCCTTCAACTGTCAATCTTGCAACAGCCATGGAGACAGCAACGAAAGATGCAGCGGAACTGCAGCAGGGGTAGCTGTCAACCGAGTTGAAAACAAAGGGTCAAAAGGAAAATCTCGTGGTAAAAAGACCGCGAGGAAATCATGTATTCAAATCATGTGACAGATAAGTGCAGATTTAAAGATGCTGTGTGTTTCAACTGCCACACTAAGGGACATATAAAAAAAGGTGTGATCCAAGGTCGTAAAGACAGTAAACAATGATGAAGGGGTAATGATTGTTAACACAGTCAAAAAGGTTAACAAGGGAAAATTATGGTATCACCTATAATTAACAGTAAACAGGTAGCAATGGAGGTAGATACTGGCTCAGCAGTGTCGCTGATGTCTAGCGATGATTTCCAACATACTTTCTGACATAGGAAGTTGAATCCGGCAGATTCAATCCTGAAAACGTATTCTGGAGAGATTATTCAACAGTACGGAACACTTAATGTAAATGTTTGTTACAACGGACAATCAAAGACATTGAAACTTTGTATTTCGAAAGGTAACGGGCCAGCACTTTTTGGCAGAGACTGGCTAAGTCACATAAGGCTTCACTGGGATAAGATTGTGTCGGTAAATTCTGTGACAGATGACAGGATGAAGGTTCGTTTGAACAAGGTATTGTCAAGTTATAAATCTGTGTTTGAGGATGGTAATGGTTGTGTTAAAGATGTTAAAGCCAAATTGACTTTGAAGGAAAACGCGAGCCCCACGTTTCTAAAAGAAAGATCTGTGCCATTTTCAATAAGGTCAAAAATCGAAAAGGAGATAGACAACTTGGAATCACAGGGGATTATTTCCAAGGTTAATTGTAGTAAATGGGCTAGGCCCATTGTTCCTGTAGTGAAATCAAACGGTGATGTTAGGATATGCGGAGATTTTAAAGTGTCAGAGAATACGCTGTTAAACACGGATTAATATCCACTTCCCAAGATTGACGATATTTTTGCTAATCTGTCAAATGGGCAAAAATACAGCACGTTGGATCTAAGACAAGCTTACCTACAGATGGAAGTCCAACAGGAAAGTAAGGAATTGTTGACAATATCCACTCATAGGGGATTATATAGGTACAAAATACTATTGTATGGAATTGCTTCTGTACGTAGTATATGGCAGCGTACCATGGACATGATACTTCAAGGACTGCCTGGAGTGCAATGTATTCTTGATGATATGATAATAACAGCTTCTAATGACTGTGAACATTTGGATAATTTAGAAAAGGTTTTATGTAGACTCACAGATTATGGTGTTAAAGTAAACAAAGACAAATGCATGTTCTAAGAATCTAGAATTAAGTTATGCGGTCATGAGATTGATAAAGATGGATTATGGAAATGTACCGATAAGGTGGAGGCTGTGTTAAAGACACCGCAACCACAAGATGTCTCTTCCTTAAAAGGGTATTTTGGTGTTATGAATTATTACCATAAATTCTTACCCGATCTCGCAACTGTTACGAAACCATTTAATGCCCTGCTTGAGACAAATAGCACTTTCAAGTGGTCTAAAGAGTGTCAAAACGCATTCGAAAATTCTAAGAAATTATTAACATCTAAACCTGTTCTTACTAATTACAATCCAGAACTTCCTGTTAGACTGGCAACCGATGCCTTGCCGTATGGTATTTCCGGCATATTATCTCATGTTATGTTTGATGGCTCCGAGAAGCCATTGCGTTTGCATCAAGGTCTTTGTCTAAGACAGAGCGCAATTATGCACAAATACAAAGGGAGGCTACCGCTATTTATTGGGCTGTCAAGAAATTCTATCAGTATCTGTTTGGTAAGAAATTCACATTGGTTACTGACTGTCAGCCTCTGTTGTCAATATTTAGCCCAACCAAAGGAGTACCAGCTACGACAGCTGCTCGTATACAACGTTATGCATTGTATTTATCTGGGTAAGAATATGATATTCAATACAAAAATACTAAAAGGCTTACTAATGTTGACGGTTTATCGCGTTTACCTGCGCCGTCGAATGAAAATAGTAAGGAGAGTTCAATTGAGAACGTATTTTTCACATCTCAATTCGAACAGCTCCCTGTTACTAATCGTGAGATTAGTCGTGAAACAAAAAGAGAGAAAGTTTTATCTCGTGTATTCACCTGTGTTCAAAATTGTTGGAGTGTCAATGATTATGACCCGCTGCTAAAAGGCTATTATACACGTCGTAATGAGCTCTCTGTTCACTCTGGATGTTTAATGTGGGGAATAAGAGTAATAATACCCGTGAAACTTCGCGAGCGTGTCTTAGATTTATTGCATGCTAGCCATCCAGGAATTGTCAAAATGAAAATGTTGGCACGTAGTTATGTCTGGTGGCCAGGTATTGATTCTGACATTGAACATATGGTCAAAAGATGTTCATCATGTCAAATGCAGTCTAAGTCGCCTGCTCAAGTTCACTTACACCCATGGGAATGGCCAACATCTAGTTGGGAACGAATTCATGTTGATTTTGTAGGGCCATTTTTAGGTTTTATGTTCCTTGTAATAGTTGATGCTCACTCAAAGTGGCCTGAAGTTATTAAAATGAAATCAACAACTGATAGCAATACAATTAATGAAATACGGAATTTATTTGCTAGGTATGGCATTTCTAGTCAAGTTGTTTCTGATAATGGTCCCCAATTCAGTTGTGAAGAATGGTCAAGGTTCATGAATTTGAATGGAATTTGTCGTATTAGAACCGCAGTGGCCAAGCCATCAACAAATGGTTTAGTTGAAAGATTTAACGGTACTTTCAAGTCCGCTATGCGTGCAATGGGTAGTAATATGGATTTGAACTTGAAAATGAATGTTTTCTTGCTCGGATATCGAAACACTCCACATTGCACGACTAGAGAAACGCCTGCGAAATTATTTTTCGGTCGTTATTTGCGCACTACATTAGATTTAATTAAACTTGATATGCAGAAACATGTCACTGACGCGCAAATGAAAAATGCATTCACTAAAAATAGTAAATGTCGAGAATTTGAGTTAAGACAGAACGTTTAAGTTAGAGATTATAGGCCGAATTCAAAAGAAAAATGGATATTAGGATGTATTGTTTCTCGTGACGGACCGTTGTTATATAAAGTAGATATAGGTAACGGCATTACCTGGAAGAGACACGTGTATCAAATTCGTAGTACTGAAATTAAGTCAGGGTTTAATAATGACTCGCAAACAATAATTGAACCCCAAATCCTCTCAGATGAAATCAGGATAGATTATGATCAAATTGATTCCAATAAAACTTCCACACTGCCGACAACTGACCAGTCTGTTTTTCTTGAGGAAAGTAATACCCCCTCTATCGTAAATTCTCAGACACCTGCCAGAAGGTACCCATTAAGGGATAGACATCCACCACAACGCCTTGAGTATCATTAAATACATGTCTGTCAAAATGAATTGACTTGAATTGGGGTGGGAAATAAATGAATGACCTCTATGAGGTGTATTTAATCCTCATTGTGAAATTACAATTATGTGCTAATGAAATGCTACATTAATTTTCACTGTAACATTATTGCTTGGAATGTGTATTATTTGTTGCTCCAAGATTGTTGATTGTAAATGTTCTCAGTTTCAGGTCATTTGTATTGAATTGTTTATTCAATGAATTTAATAGGGGAGAATTGTTGTGTATTTACATTCTACCAATCATGTTGTACTACTGTTAAACGTGCTGATAAGCCACGCCTTCTGTATAGTATTTGTAACATGTACTCTAATCATTTATATAGTATTAAACTAGCCACTATAGCATACAGTATTTTCTTGTTATATGAACGCAAGACATAATATAAGTGTAATGGGTTTTCACAACTTGTTTTTACTTTCACTTTAGTTTTTTTCATTTGCCTTAGTTTTGTTTTAACATTTTAACATTAATTTTATAAATATTGAAGTACCTTCATGGGAATATGAACTATGATGTTCTGTTAAGGATTAAATGTTATATTTTGTTGTAAGGAAGTTTTATATATGTAAATGCATTTTAGTTTTTCATTTATACAACATCAATTTTGCAAATACATATTTTGTTTAATATTTTGTCGTAATTGATGACAAGCATTACTTAGTATGTTTCGTAAGGAACATTTTGATGTACAAAATACTACTCTGAAAGAAAATGTGACAGAATTAGAGCATTTTCATTTTTACTGAATTATTTTTCAAACCAAGACTTTACATGGACCTTATATTAACATAGTATATAGCGAAGTCAAATCAAAGAGAAGAGTTTAAACCTTTCACATCTGAGTAATTTTATGTATACTCATTTGATACTAGCAGGTCTAAAGTATCCAATACTTCGCCTTACATAAGTGTGTAATATATCGTTCTGTAGTAGATATGATATGTTAAGACATCAGAGGGAATTTCATCACGAAATCACAGGAACATCCCCTTTTCGGGGAGCGCATTTAGGAGAGCATTGAGGGGCGCATTTATCATTATTATACAAATATGGCAGCGCCCTGTTGGCGGGATACGAGCAAATTTAAATTCTAAGGGCGGAAACACATCGTCTGCTCGAACGACTGGTTAACTCCGTTTACGCAAGGGCAACACCTAAGCGGATTAAAAATTTCCCTTATTTTCCCCTCAGTCCAAAATGGCGGTTTTCTATAAAATATGGAAGGGGTCACCAAGTGCGTTGTGGTCTGGATGAGCCCACCTGACTACTGAAATGCAACATGATATTCTAATGCGTCGTACATTTTGCACAATCTATTTTTGGCAAATGAATCACAATACCAGTTATAACTTAAACTGTGCGAGCCTCGTTTGATTCAATCGAATTACAATTATAAATTAAACCAATGAAATAACATCAGTGTTTACAACTTTGGACAAATACATCCTTACATTATTCCGGCTCATATATATACTGGTTTAAATAATTTGGATTGATTTTCAACAGTCTCTAACGTAAGTTTTTTTTTACATTTTTTATGGTTATTATTCATTGGATTTTAACTAGTTGAAAACAATAAATGTCCATTCGTACTAAGGCTCTTGTAGAGTAAGATAATTCGTACTAATTATTTCAAGCAACATCTGTGGTTATAGATGCAGTATTATGAAATCTTGATAATTGCAGTTAGAAATAATATAATTATAGGCACGGCCTATTGATGGTAAAGACATGCAAGGTTTCCTTACAAATAAAATTGTAAGAAGAAATACAAGTAAAAGGCATGACAGGCAATTTGGCATGCACTATGTTGTTTTGTTTTTGTTCAATAACATTGGTGTCTGGGTACTACCAGTAAAATTTTGAATCTACCATTTTATACCATTCTCATAATCAGAACAGAGGCTATCAAGATTGTCGATACTAGCTTCTTGATAGCATCTTGGACCTTGGTACGAGTACTTTTCATACATGAAAGTTCTATCAAGATTCTCGATAATAGCTTCTTATTCTTTATAGCCAGCCTCTTGGACCTTGGTCAATAATTCTTCATACATGTAGGTTCTAATACTTCACAATTGACAATTTAATATAACCTTGTTTAAACTGAAAGGTCTCAGAAGAAAGTGATCAGTCTTCTACATAATGTCAAACATTAAAATGTCTTTCTAAATTTATTTTAGTAGAAACTCAGTAATATACACATAGTTTACCATACTAAGTATTGTTTGTCATATGTGCAGAATTCTTATCTGAAATAAAACCTTATAACATTAGTGGAAAGTAAGGGAAGTAACAACGTTGTAAACTTTGATTTTTTTATTGCTTATATCTGCAGCATTAAATACATGTACATTACAACAAATAGAAGACATAGCACATAATTTGTCATAATTCACAGCGTCTTGAGCATCACCTGAAATATACAAAACAAATGCTTGAGATTGGATACAAATTTTCAAGTGTAGAAAACAAACATAGATTACTTAGATCTATTTGTTTGCATTATAAATTTATTAAGCATATTAATTTACAAGACGTTTTGTAATATAATTCGTCATTTAATAAAGAACAACAAATTACAATAACAATAATGAATTTTTTTAGCTAGAAACCCCAGAACAATGTCAGAGGGATTAATCATGACACTTGATGAAAACTTTGATGGACCATTAAAAATAATTTAATTCTGAAGTAGTCTATATAGAGTGATATAAAATATGGTGTATTAGTACAGGGGCCAGAGGGGTCCACTTTTAATTTCCAAACCCTATTTTGGAAAAAAAGTACATTTATTTTGTTACAAAATATTTGAGAAAGGTCTACTCTATCATATTTAAAATTATTTTTATGACAGATGTACTATTTATGTATGTAAAAAACCGTTGCCATAGCAACCGTTATTTTTATGTAAGAACTACTATTTGGTGATAAAACTTGATTTTTTTGCTCAAATCTAATGATATGGTTGCAACATTGATATTAAATGATATCTGAGACTCATATCTTGACTTATGGCCTTTATACTAGATACTTACAACTTCCTTTGCTAAAATATATATTTGTAACATTATATACAAAAAGCTTTAAAATTGGAAAATATAAGCTTAAGATGTTTTAAAATTATCCATATGCTTTACAGCTAACAGATGTCTTGAGTATCATTTGGATGTTAGATACTACATGTCTATATATCAAATGACTATAATATCAAGTTTGATATACTGCAGGTTTTTTTTTGTGGTAATTTAATATTGAGCTGACATGTCAATGTACAGGTATTTTCGCTTTGGTCGAAGACTTGCCTGTGTTTATATGAACAAACTTGTAAGTTTGTAAGGATAAATTTGTAGAAGTTAAACCGATTAGCATGCCCAAGAATGTTGGTTGAATTAGTAAATAGCATAGCATAGCATAGCATAGCATAGAATAGTAAGCATAGTAAGCATAGCATAGCATAGCATAGCATAACATAGCATAACATACTCTTTATTTGGCATCAAATATACTTTTTATAGCCAACAGAAAAGTAATATTACAAATACATAGTGCCCGAAAATAACATTTTAAAAAGTAATGATGTGAAGCGTAAAATCCAATTTACAAAATCGTATTCCAACATAAAACAACAAGAGTCTCTTAAGTCTTATTATATTATTTCTTCATTCAATAGACCACCACTGCACAATAACCATCGTCTTCAAACGTTATGACATGTGGATCACTTACATATTGTCAATCCGAAAACAAAATCGGTGCTTTCAGCGCTTTTATTAACATTTCTTAACAATATATATGAAGGTATCGATACTGAATTTATTGATAACAGCAATGATATTAAAGACATTAGTCTCAGATGTCATTTGATATCAATATTGCAATCCTATCGTTAGATTTGAGCAAAAAAATAAAGTTTAATCACCAAATAGAAGTTATTACTTGAAAATAGCGGTTGCTATGACAACGGTTTTTACATACTTAAATAGTACTTCTGTCATAAAAATAATTTTAAATATGATAGAGTAGACCTGTCTAAAATATTTGTAACAAAATAAATGTATTATTTCTCAAAAATAGGTTTTGGAAGTTAAAAAATATGCAAGAAATTGAAAAAAAATTCGATATTTTTCAGCATTTTTTCATGTTTTTCGGATAATTTCATAAATTAAACTGTATTGTAGCCGTTAGTTTTACATATATTTCTACAGGACAGTGCCTTAGCTTTGATACGACACTAATTATATTATTCTAGCTTAATGCTTGTTCAGGTTATTAATGATTTTACAAGCACCGACAATTTCGATAAAAAACACGGGGGTGCCATGGAAACTGTGACATTTCAGGTAGTGCGCAAGAGTTTATTTTTGAGAACAACGCGGATTCTGATTCAGTGGACCCTACGGAACAATTTAGCATAGGTGGCAAAAAGTTTAGAGGGGGTGCACGGTGGACCCTCTGGCCCCCGTACTATATAATAATGATGTATCAAAGGTAATTATAACATCATAAATTTATATAAATGGTTATTTCCGGATACGTCCCCAAGTACGGATCGGTAAGTGTACGAATGTCATACATCAATTTTGTTCGTTATCATTCATTACGAATCACATCTTTTGCTACAAATTTAAGGCTACAACATTCTTGCAATTGGTTTTATTTTTCATAAATACTAATAAGTGAGCAATAAAGATGGGTTTTACAGAAAAAAACAAGAATATGAAATGAAAATGTCAACAGGCGTTGTCTCATGACGAGGACTAGGTTGTTATCTATTACTATGAAATCGCATTTACAATGAATATCTGCAGTGAATATACAACACAGAATGAAAGAAATCTAACCTTCAACGGGGATTGGTAGATTAAATCCAGCATTACAGATAGTTTCTGTATTGAACTTTCGTTGTCAGCATGGCTCTCAGTGATCAAGATGATGTAATATTTCATGAGGGATAACGTCATTCTAAGCTCAGTCATCTTCCCAAAAGTAGTATCGGTAACTTCCCTTTCGAACATTTTACCGTAATTATTCTAAATTTTAGGCCCCTTACAAGATTAGACATCATTATTTGATTAAAAGTGATTTTTATCGAGAGCAAGAGCCGACATTTTGTTTAAAAATATTCTGTCCCACAAATAAAAAAATAATATATTTTTCGGGGGAATAAACTTCACCGTCCCACAAATCTACACCGTAACCAAAAGCGTTCCGAACATGCAAATTTAGTTCGAAAATAAGAGGGTATGTTATTGTTTCTCCATATGAATCATAGAAGGATCAATGGGAGGTAACAAAAAACCGGAAGTGATCGACACAAAAGTTGGTTTGGATAGTATATTGAAAATAATCCGTCAAAATCTCTCGCGATACCTTAAGTGGAAGTGACTTTCGTCTTTTCCATATACATTTTTCAACTTTATTTTATCTTTTGTCATATTAAGCATTGGACAGTATTGGGTTTATTGTACCTCATTTCATAACGGACACATTATATCTTTATGGGAAAATATGTTTTATGTATAATAAGTTATAAAGACATAACAATGAGATATTTAGAAGAGATGATGTCTTCTTAAACATAGAATAACGCTGAGTATTAGGCATGTATTTGTTAATATGTTAATAAGCTTAAAAACCATCATTTCATAGATAGGATGTGTATAGTCATTATATGTATGTTATCCAATCTAATTTATGTAATAAAATATGTATTAAGTTAAACCCATCATTTTTAAAATTGTACCTTAAAAATACCCAAGAAATACGGAAACTGAATCAAGCTACGCTATGAAATCGGAATAATTTGTAATATTTGCTTCTTGACTTTAAAGTAAATTAAAATTTATATAAGTGTGACAAATAAATTATATTGAGTTTCACGAACAAATCTATGAGTAACGTTCGGGAAGTAGACTGGAATTTTAAGTTCACATTGTAGCAACCTATTCTTTTTTCCTATTTCACGTCACGTAACTATCTTCATTGGCTTTTTCATCAATAAACTTTATATGCAATAGAATGATTGACAATGTATTTGATAGATAAGACCAAGTTTTTGAAAATCGATCCAGAAATAATAATCACAGGTGCCGGTTAAATAAGACCATTTGTTCGTAGTTTACATATAGTAAATCAGGCATTTTGTAAATTGCCTTAATGAGTCAGGCATTTGTAAATGCCTGAAAATATCTAGGCATTTAACAAATTGCCTGAATTTTCAGGGGCTTTTTACAAACTGCCTGAAAGTGTCCGGAAAATATATTTGAACTAATATATGTAACTATTTATGCTTATTAATGGTTGAACATTATTTTCATCCAAATAAAAATGGCTAGTATTGGAAATGTTCATAATCAAACCTTACATGTTAAATGGCGCGCTCCAACATAAAATATTGCAGTCAAAATCAATTGGCCCGTGGACTGCCTGATATTGACCTTGTACATGGTAGAATGAATCATCCTTAATTCAATAAAACAGATTATTGTTTGTTTGTTTGGTTGGTTAGGTTAAACGCCGTAGCAACATATTGGATAGGTTATATAACGGCAGTCAGTCAACCTACTCACTGTTCCTGGAATGACTAAATATCTAGATTTAGCTGTTTACCAACTACTCCGCACATACTTTCGACAGTGACTGACAACTGTCCTTCATAATTAAGAATCATTGGTAGGAGGAAGACTGGTCGTAGAAATAAAACAATAAGGCCAGATTTTTTTATAATCTGGTTTACGGGAAATTTCTGGACACATGAGCATAAGGAGGAGGAAATAAAAATATATAAAAATTGGAAAAAAGTGAGCATCGGAAAAATAAATAAAAATAAATCGAAAAAAATGAAAGAAAAATTTATTTTATAAATAGCTTAAGTATAATGTCAAATTTTCTTTGTTTCGATAAAAACATCCTAACAAGATATGTACAGCCTATTCAGGACGACTTATGTTGATAATGCTTCTTAGAACTGTAACTGTAATAACGCGTTAGTAGTTACTGTAAGTTCACATAGAAGGATGGATTAATATTAACAAAGGATGATCACAATAGTTCCGACAGCTCTTTTGCATATGCGATCTTAAGAACTTGTTTGTCCCTTGTTTTTGTTGTGCAGGAATAAACATACATGTACCTTTTGCTTGCTTGTAGTACTTTGTAGAGACTAAACACGCCTGGCATGTATAATTCACAGATGAAAGCTGCAGTGAATTTAGCTGTAGTAAATAACTTCAATATATACTGTCTTAAGCTTATAGTGCTTGCTTTGTAGAGAGTAAACACGCCTGCCACATGCATGCAAATGGTTTTGGTTGTGTTATGCAAATGGTTTTGGTTGTGTTGTATCAAAATTTGTGTCAAAATCTTAACTCTAGTTTAGAAACGTTTTTCATTTACACTTACTCTATTTCTATTCTGACATTTATCATTTCAATATGAATATGTGTCAGACAGTCCCAAGCCTGAAAAGTGTGAGAGGTATCATCAAAGTGATTAACCAATATTTTACAGTCAAATAATGTAGAGTGTCCCCTACGGTTGGAAGGTGCTTTTAGCTTTAATAATGAATATAAAAGGCACCAACCCTGACAATTTTTAATAATAGTCAACCCTTGCCGGCAATGCAACAAAACATTCATGCTGAGTCTCTGTATAATATGATAATAATGTTGCAGCAATTTGCAAGTGCCATCCCCTCAAGATCCAGGAGCAGCAGGGGAAATGACGGGTTCTAACAATAACCCCCCCCCCGGCCCAGCTGGTGGAGTGAATGTGGTGGGGTTCTTTTTTGTAGTAAAAATTAGTGCAGGAAAGTAGTTCCTTACATGGGCTTTAACAGGGTTTTTTTCATTTCATGGACCTGCACTGTAGGGATTCAACTGGGAACAGCTGGTTTCAAAGTCCCAGACCATGTTTAGTACATGTAGCATTTGCAATTACTGTCGAGATATTTGGCTAGGTAGTTCATAAATTGTATTCCAGCATGAATGCTTCTAATGTTAATATTAAATCACTCCCACGCCCCCATCCCACCTGTTAGTTCCTACGGGCCTGTTTGATTGAACCTGGAAGTTGGAGGAAAATTAAAATTTTAACTTGGTATTAAAGAAAGGTCTTTCTTGAACCTGATAACTCACTAACCCCAGATCATTCACGACATGTACAGACGTACTCAGGATGGCCTGGTAGGCGTTTCCACTGGCACTTCCCAAGCCTCAAAGGATCCCACGATTGGATTCCCTTCGACCATTTCGAACTCTTCACGAAGCGCTTGGCCAACAGTATCCGTTTACTGGAATGACAACAGTTTGTTTATATTCTTCCGGACTGGGCTCCGAAAGGATACCTTGAACCAATAACATGAAACCTTTTTCCCCACAAAAAA
Organism: Mactra quadrangularis; assembly: GCA_025267735.1. Taxonomy (NCBI): domain Eukaryota; kingdom Metazoa; phylum Mollusca; class Bivalvia; order Venerida; family Mactridae; genus Mactra; species Mactra quadrangularis. The sequence goes on from CM046309.1 coordinate 3,333,604, forward strand.
CGTGGCTGACTGGTTTCAAATATACGTACCTCAGGAAAAACACGATTCATAAATAAGCTTGGCGCAGTCTGCATACCGGTACGTACACAGGAATGAGCCTGGGTTCCAAATTTAGGGAAAAGTGACTTCTCCCTCCTAGTAATTTAGGGAGAAGTGCAGTGGTGTGAGGGAGAAGCTAGGAGGATAGACACGCGGGAAAAGTTCAATGAGCCGAATGGAATATTTTGAACAGTATTCACAAACTTCTAAAATGCAAACTTTTCTAGATTTCTATCATTTAAAAACATGCAATTACTATTACATTTTGTAAACAATAGGTCTGCTGTAAGTCACAAGTAGTTTGAGTATTAAATACTCCCTGGATGTTTGGTTACTGAGTAATTTGTTCTATGTTTTACACAAAATTCACAGAACACATTGATTTTGTATCAAATTGTAAACTTAAATTATCTAATTTTCATTTCAATAAAAAGTTCTTCTTTCGGGTTTAGCATTTTTACTTGCTAGTATATGTTCATCAAAAGATATCAAAAATGCATAAAGACCATTTTTGAAAAATAAGTTATCAGTGTCCTCGTTATCGACCCTTCTTTGTTTAAATATTTAATTAGTTCTGCTGTAAATAACATACCTTTTCTTAAATATATCATATTATGTAGCAATCTATGCTTATTATTTATTTTTTAGAGTTTGCAACACGACTTTAGCTGGTAGACTACGTGACGAACGCTTTGACAATTTTTCAAAAATTCAATTGAACCAACTGGTGTCTATTCCTGAAATCGAAAAATTGAGGGAATTTCCCCGTTACTTATTGCTTAATTAAGAAGAACTAATAATCAAAATATAAGATTATTAAATTACTAACGTAGATTTAACGTTCTTTCATTTGATTGGTGATAGCGTTGGTGATAGCGTGGGTCGCGAAAACATATGACATCACGCTTAAAAACAAATAATTGCAATCATTGGCAAACTGCTAATTACGTCTATTCTAACTGTCTCACAACTTGCTCATAATTTAATACAAAAAAAGCTTTATCTACTTTTATAATTGTAGTATCAACTTTTCACACGTGTTTGTTAAAATTGCAACAGTTTAATTACGATATCAATCTTATCGGGCCGACATATAGCACTATTGATTTTTAAGCGGACGCTGGTTGGTCTTAAAGGTGCAATATACACAGGGCCATCAATAAACTAACGAGTCACTAATTATCGGCTTTTGAAGCGTGTATACTAACAGCACAACTCCCGCGTAGTTGATTTGTAGATAACAAAAGAAATGCGGATGTAACATACGCTCCATCCGTCGTTAAATCGAGATCTCAAGGACTGTCATAATCTGGGTCATAATTTGTTTAATTGATTTTCCGAAAATGTCGGCGACTTCGTTTTCGCTTTGATGTGCTAATAGGGCGAAGTTTACGCTCAACCGATTTTTTTTGCAACACGGTAAGCTAACGGAACCGTCGGAGAAAATAAAAATAAAAAGAATGATTTTGAAATTTATTTTTATTCGGGTTTTGCAAAATTTAGGACCGGCGCTTCCGTAAACCAGATTATAAAAAACTCTGGCCTTACTTGCAACTAGCAACAATCACTTTTCGGGCATTACAGGCAGCCAATAAAATGTATTGTTCTGTGTGTATGAAAGAAAAACGAATACATTTTTAATGTATTTTCTTATTACAAAACTGTATACATTCAAAGAAAGAGCAGTCTTATTTAGCATATGAAATCTTCATCAGAACCACATTTACCCAGACATAAGCTCTGATAATGGCACTAAATCTTTCTGTCGGACCTAGGAGTGTTACTGTTGAACATTATGAATCTTATATGATATATTGATAGCATAGATATTTCTAGGAATTACAGTAGACATACATTAAAATACAACATATCGCATGCTAACATTCTTATTTGATGCTTTACTTTCCTTTGTTTACATTATCTTTGTCATTGACTGCTCAAAGTGATTCAGATGACCTTTGACACTTTATGATGTAAACGAAGGTAGAAATGGCCATATTCAAATACTATTTGGAAAGATGGAATGAAATCCTTAAACCTCATGACCATAAACTACTTTTAGGCAATGTGTAAAATATTGAGCTATTCTTTTTCAGGCATTTTGTTAATTGTCTAGAAGTTTTAGTCATATACAAAATGCCTTAAATGATCAGGCAATTTACAAAATGCCTAAACACTTCAGGCAGTTTACACATTGCCTAAATTTACAGATTGCCTGTAACGTTGTTTTCTTGGACTGTGTTATGCTGGCAGTCTTTTATTGAAACGACAGAATTCAGAAGTACATGTATTTCAGTTCGAAATTAGAATTGGAGATATATACATATTCTTCTTGTGCAATTATCTGGTTGAAAAGCATTTACAAGGAAAATTACGACAGTTACATTCACTTTATAATTTACAATTGTATTTTTGTAAATTGTATTGAATTTCAAGTTTTAAAGTTTTATACCATATTCTTTTCAAAATCCTATATAAACTTCCTTATGAACATTCTGATGTGCATAAACTCGTAGCGTGGTTAGATTTAGAATTAAGATATCCTCAATGTATAGCAGTGACATATCTCCGCATGTAAATACAGTATGTAAACAGCGTTTTATGAAATTTGATATATCGTATGGTGGCTGATTTATACGGAGCCCCTAAAGTGACAATTTGAAATACCTTTTTTATTTTCACAACTATTTCGTTTAAACGTTATATTATTTCGTTTTTTCGAAATAATTATTTCGTTTATACGAAATATTATTTCGTTTATACGAAAAATAATTTCGTTTCTTCGAAATATTATTCGTTTAAACGTAATATTATTTCGTTTTTTATGAGATAATTATTTCGTTTAAACAAAATAACTATTTCGTTTTTATTAAATACTTATTTCGAATAAACGAAATATTATTTCGTTTAATCGAAATAATATTGCGTTTAAACAAAATAATTATTTCGTAAAAACGAAAAAATTATTTCGAAAAACGTACCAGTTTTTTTGAAAAAAAAAACCGAAATAATATAAACGAAACGTATAAACGAAATAATATTCGAAAAAACGAAATAATATTTCGAAAAAACGAAATAATAGTTCGTAAAAACGAAATAATATTACGTTTAAACGAAATATGTGTGAACATTAAAAACAGTAATTTAAAATGTCACTTTTGGGGCTCCGTAGATTTATGTCATGTCGCATTGTAGTGTGCCACATGAATATATCTTTGCGGGACGAAGATACGTCAAAAAGACCATTTTTTTGTACTTTCATGTTTTATGTGGCGCCCCGCGGGACAACAATGCGACATGGCATAAATCAACCAACATATATATCGTTCTATTGTCCAGAAGACTCGTATTTATGTAACAAGGTAATGGTGACTAGACATTACCAGAAAACCCACCGACCTTTCTCATTATTTAGCTGTTATATACATGAAAATGTTCATGAGACATTGAAGTATTATAATAGTCTATATAAAAGTGTTGACCTTGGGTTTTGTTTTATAATACGATGTTTCATCCATTAATATGATTCTTATTTATAGAATATAAAGTGTTTCTTTCATTCCCGTCGTGTTCTTGCTGATTTAAATTCAGATAATCTGGTTTCTTTAACGAAATTGAGTACTTGAGGACTTACCTTTTACTTTGACAAAGCCATTACTAATACCATTAACTTCTTATTATTTTGAGTATTTGTGTGTTTGCATGAAAGATCTGCGAGTGAAAGGAAGATTAAAGTTGTTTTATCGGCCAAGTTTTTTTTGTTCTTTCATGAATATGTTGGGGCAAGTATGTTCATGCATCCTTCAACTTTGTTTAAACCACTGCGGCAAATTTCCAAGGCGGATAAACGTTTTGTGGAGTTCAAGTGATTAAACTTGGTATAAAAGAAACTGAACATTTCGTCGCAAGAATACTAATTATTTTTCATCACTTGACCTAGATTAGTGAATAACTGTGGTACAAATTCTGGTTTCATACAAACAACTTTTGCTCAATTTAATGTTATACTTCCGTAGGCGGCTCTAGCGGGGGTCATGGAGGTTAAAGGAAATTTCCAAAATATACCCGTCCATTAGTGCATTTTTCAACTGGTAACCATTTTTAAGTAGCATGATTGAACATGAAGCAAGTATTCTAGGGCTCTTTTTGCTCGCCTTTGTGTACAATATAAATCTAGCGATTGTTTCGTTTTTATTATCAATATGTTGCGTTATTCTGCAAAAAATACATACTGTAGTTGTGGTTTGAAACATTGAACCCCAACTTGAAAAACCTGGGATCTGCTTCTGACTTCTGACTATAAATTCTAGAATAAACAATTAGTCCGATCAGTAAAATATTATAAAGGAGACACTAGCTAGTTTCGCCATTCAACTGTAAACAGTATCTTCGTACTTAAAAACCTGAATATTGTGCAGAAAAATAGTGAGAACAGTTTATAAATATACATGTGTAAACTGTGTGTATCAATCCTAATCGAACGAAAATTGTACTTTCGGCGAAGAAAGTGAAGGTGAAGGTCGTCTGAGACCATACATACTTTATTTGCTCTGATGTTTTTGGATATTAATTCAAGTTAACAACAGAGTTTTGTGAATATTTTTGGATGTGCATGTTCATGAACACTTCAGCTAAATGCATCTTTAATTATATTTTTATTTTTTCAATCATGGGTTTAGTTATTCTTAAAAACAATATTCAAAATTTTGATAATTTTTATCATCAAAAATCACACCTTTTACCAAATTCATGTTGTTCATTGAAATATGACCGTGACCAATTATTGGATTTAGGCTTAAATGTTTACAATAATCCTTGTTTATACAAAGTTGATACAGCTACTCTAAGTGTTATTAATTCACTCAAATTAGCTCCTTACCGGTCACAAAGAAAAAATAGATGTGTTGAGAAAAGTTCAGTTAAAACCCCTCAGGGCATTAATAAAAACAACTTGATATACCCTAAAATATGTAACACTGTAAGTCAGATTAGTGAAAATGTGAATTGCTTGACTTTAAACTGTAGATCCACTGTAAATAAAGATTTTGTAATAGGTCAATATTTGAGGGAAGAAAGAAGAGATTTTGCCTTATGAACAGAAACTTGGTTTTCAGATGATAAAATCATTTAATCGATACCTCTGATTTAAACCAAAATGGGTACAGATTAACAGTATCCAATAGACAAAATAAAGTCGTAGGGGGGATAGCTATAGCCAGTCGCATTGCAATTGATATTAATAAAATTAAGAGCGGGAGTACAAGAAGCTTCGAATATGGTATATGGAAATTAATTTTCAAAAATATTGCCCTTCATTGTATTGGAACTTACAGACCCCCAGCATTAGTCACTGTTTCTCAGTTTGTAGAAGACTTTAATCAATTTATTGAAGATTTAATTCCTAACTACTCTAACCTGTTAATTATGGGAGACTTCAATTTACATCTTGAAGATAGATCAACGGCTGTGTCTGAATTTTTTAATTGTATCCATTCCTTTGGTTTAGAACAGCATGTAAATTTTAAAACACATATTGGTGGTAACATGTTAGATCTTGTACTTACTGAAGCAGTAAATGGTAAACATGTCAACAAATGTGATCAGGGACCTTTTTTATCAGATCATTGTGTAGTTAAGGTACTAATAAATGTTGAAAAAGAAAATATTGTGAGCAAATCTGTAAAATTCCGCAATCTTAAAAAAATCAACTATGACAATTTTGCTTCTGATTTGAAAGACATTACTACTGAGTGTGAAGATGTTGACTCTTATGTAAATATTTTGGAGTCAAAGCTTCAAACTACTCTTGACAAACATGCTCCATTAGTAGAAAAAACTAAAATTCAAAGAACTCCAAAACCATGGTTTACTGATAATCTTGTCTTACTTAAAAGTTCAATGAGAAAACAAGAAAGATTATGGAGAAAATATGGAAAGCCTGAACAATTAGAAGCTTTCAAAGTTATGCGCAACCGTTATCATTATGAATTAAATGAAGAAAAGGTCAAATCACTAAGTCAAAAAGTTCTTGATGCTAAAGGTGATACAAAACAATTGTATACATTTGTTGCTGAAATGACTGGAGTAAGATCTGAGAATCCAATGCCGAAAGGCGATTCTGATCACTCGATAGCTGAAAATTTTGCTGATTATTTCTTAAATAAAATTTCAAAAATTAGGGAATCCTTGTTACAATTTCCAACTTATTCACCGCAACAAAAGGATGTACCTAGTCTTGATCATTTTAATAATTTTACAATAGAAGAGGTCAGAGATCTTATAAATGACTTGAATACCAAATCGTCTGAGTTAGACATATTGCCAACAAAAGTGCTAAAATGTTATCTAAAAGAATTATTACCTCTAATTACTCATTTAATAAATATATCATTGAAACATGGTGTATTCCCTTCCAAGTGGAAAGAGGCAATTGTTAAGCCTCTTCTTAAGAAGGTGGGTTTGGATCTGGAATATGCTAATTATAGACCAGTTAGCAATTTGTCTTTCTTATCTAAGGTAATAGAAAAGGCTGCCTTAAATAGATTGAATACTCATGTTGATAAGAATAATCTTCTTCCAAAAAATCAGTCTGCATATAGACGTTTTCACTCATGTGAGTCAGCCCTCCTTAGATTGGTTAATGATCTACTGTGTGGTATGGAGAAATTAGAAGTAACTGCATTAATAGTTATTGATCTGAGTGCTGCATTTGACACTGTTGATCATGACATTTTATTAGAAGTACTTAATAATCAATATGGACTACAGAATAGTACACTTCGCTGGATTGACTCATATCTTCGCCCACGGGCATGTCGAGTCAACGTCAATACTAGTTCATCATCTGTACGTCCATTAGATTGCAGTGTTCCACAAGGTAGTTGTTTAGGTCCGTGGCTATATCTAACTTATACAGGGACCTTATTTGATGTCATTCCATCTGATATATCGGTGCATGGTTTTACTGATGACCACACTGCTAATAAAAGATTCTGTCCTAATAATCAGAATGAAGAAGCAAATGCCATTTCTGATCTTGAAGATTGTGCTCTAACAATAAATTCGTGGATGAATGAAAAAAATTTAAAAATGAACAACTCAAAGACGGAGTTTATCATGTTTGGAAGCAGAGCACAGTTGAAAAAATGCTTAACCCAGTCAATCAATATTGCTGGTGAAACTGTAAAATCTGTGAAGACAATTCGTTATTTAGAGGCCTTTCTTTATGAAAACTTAAGCTTTAAAGATCACATCAAAACAAAAAGTAGAACTGCCATGTTCAACTATTTACGTATCAAAAGTATAAGAAAATATTTGGACAAAGAAGCAACAGAAACACTAGTCCTATCTTTGGTCATATCCCACATTGATTACTGTAATCTAATCTTGTATGGAATCTCAAAATGTGATCTTAACAAATTTCAGCGAATTCAAAACATGTGTGCCAAACTAGTATTAAGGCTAAAAAAATCAGACAGTTCAAAGGATGCTTTGTACTCACTGCACTGGTTACCAGTCAAAGCAAGAATCAACTTTAAAATATGTACTTTCATGTACAACTGTTTTTCTGGAACTGCACCTGCATACCTGACTGAAATTCTTCAAAAGCCTGTACAAAGCAGATCTGGTCTTAGATCTGCAAAATCCAAAGACCTCAATTATTTGATACCAATAAATAAGAAAAAAACATTCAGTGACAGAAGCTTTAGTACAGTTGGTCCCATGCTATGGAATAAGCTACCAGATGATATCAAATTATCACCTACTTTGGATGTATTCAAAAAAGGATTGAAAACTCATTATTTCTCTACTTTCTATGATCTATTCTAAAACTGGCATGGCTTGCTAATGCCTCACCTTACAATTACGGTAAACATACTAAGTGATTGAGTGAGTGCATTGTGACATGGGAATGAGGATTGCCTCGCTCTCAGTCATTTTATACCTTGTTCCATATGACTGCAATGACAACCTAAATAAACTGTCCCTTTAAAGATGATGTTTCGACACCTTTGGGGGATGTATTAAGGGCCCTTTAAAGGTGATGTTTCGACACCTTTGGGGAATTGTCTGGTTAACAGTGGCGTTATGTTACACTGTTCAGGACATGTCCGGTTAACAGTAGCATCATGTTATACTGTTCAGGACACCAATTTTCAATGTAAAATAAATAGAAATAAATAAGAAATTAGTGACAAAAATGTAAAATTAGGTGGAATCATGAACTGTGAAGGATGTAGGTCCAAAAATATAAATTATAAAGGTTTTTTATTTTATTTGTGTTATTGTATATACATATGTTTTTATGGTGGAGGGTTTTTACTTACATGTATTTTTTTTTATATAACATTTTTGTACAACGCCATTGAATATGTAACATAGAAATAGGCGTTTAATCAAATGAAAAAGTTTAAGTTTAAGTTTAAGAATTTAACTAGTGGTTCAATGGCAAATTTTCTACGATTGTCGAAATATCCGCATTAAAAATCATTCTATGTTTCACCAAATGTTAAATTTCTTTGAACTGATTTGTATTAAAAACGAATGCAATAATACAGTTATTAAACTTTTGCTACTTTCGTCAATAATATCTTTTTTTTTCCCTTTTGTATTTAAAATTGGTTATTGTAAGTATGAATAAAAACTCCAAGACATCGCACATCAAAAGACAATTCAATGCATTCAAAATATTTATTTATAGGCAAATATTAACTTTTTTTAAAAGGTGCAAACCAAACGGGTGATTCTATGGCCAAATTATGAGTCTGAGTATCACTATTAAGATTTTCTACGACGACGTTTTAGGGTAACTTTTTTTGAAAGTTCAAAATAGCCGCCAAAATGGCCGATCTTGGTTATGCGGGGTCATATCCCCGCACTGCCGATATTCGATCACTGCCTATTTTCGATCAGCTCCGGAAATGCGTCCATTCTTAAATAAATCAACCGTGACACCGTATGCGCGCGCATCATTTGTTTACAGTGACAACTCTAAACGTCAAATAGCTGTTCACAGACGAAAATGGAGAAAAGACAGAAGAAAGAAAGGTAAAAACTCGTATAAACAAGCAAAAAGTTGAAAAAATGATGTAATCTTACTATTTCCAAAATTCAACATTCATAAACAAACCATTTTGATAAAATGTGTTGAAAAAATACGTGTTTACATGCCCGTCTGCTATTGTGCATATTTACCAGGGCCCATATGCATATTTACTAGGGCCCATTTACTACTATACCTGAAGTTTATAGTATACTTAACAAAAAGAGTTACGAACACAAACACACATGTTTTAAAATTTTATTTACTAATTGGGATTTAATTGTATTACACTTTATAGTAACCTTGTCCCTTATTAAATAAGTGTCTCATGTTTTACAGCCACCTCCATCAATCAGGGGACCTTACAGACCATATGACCCTGATGATCTGAGTAGGGCATACATTGCTGTCAAAAATCAAGAATTGTCAATTAGAAAAGCATCTGTTGCCTATGGTGTCCAATTTACAACATTAGTGGACAGAATTGCGGGGAGAATCAGTGTAGACACTATTAAGTCTGGTGTTTCACCACTGTTTTCTCAAGAACAGGAGGTTATTTTAGTTCAACATCTGATAACTATGGCTGAAATAGGTTACGGATACAGCCGCCAAGAGACCTTAAACTTATCCACAGAGTATGCAACTGAACTTGGATTACGGAGTCAATGCAATAAGCCCATCACAGATAAATGGCTATACAATTTTTTAGAACGTTGGCCTCAACTTAAAGTTAAAAAGCCTAGAGCACTTGAAGTTGCCAGAGCTAAAAGTGCTACAAGACAAGTTGTAGACAGTTATTTTGTTGAACTGAAAAGTATTCTTGAAAAGTATGACCTTATGGCCAAGCCAAACAGGACATTTAATGTGGATGAGAGGGGTCTTCATAGTGACCATAAACCTCCAAAAGATGTAGCGTGAAAATTCAATAAAACCCAAGCCGTTACTTCAGGCAAATCAAAGACAACCACTGTAATTAGATGTGTCAATGGAATTGGCCAACAGATTCCTCCATTTTTCGTCTTTCCTGGAGCACGTATGATAGATAGTCTGATGGAAGGAGCTACTCCAGGTGCCATGGGTACTGTTTCACCAACTGGATGGTCTAATACGGATATTTTTTGCCAGTTTATGAAGGAACATCTATATAAGTATTTACCTTCACGTAAAGATGATCATGTCCTGGTTTTATATGATGGTCACAAGTCAAACTGCTCCATTGGACTTATTGAATGGGCCAAATCTGAGAAAATCATCCTCTTTGTCCTTCCACCTCACTGTTCCCATATTCTTCAGCCTCTTGATGTCAGTTGCTTTGGCCCCTTTGAGGTTGCTTGGAATTCAGCATGCCAGCATTTCATTCGAGAGTCAGGTGGGCGAGTCATCACTCGTTATGATGTTTGCAGTCTTGCTTGCAAGGTGTATTCCTCTACTCTCACACTTCAAAATATAACTGCATCATTTAAGCGCTGCGGAATCCATCCATTCAATCCCGATGTTATAAGTGATTCTTTGGTCGCCCCTGCCATGACCTTCACAACTCATACATTTCAACCCAGGGATTCACCAGTTGAAGAAAATGAAAAATCTGCTGAAATGTTCTTGTTGCAGAAAGGTGGCAAAGTTCTGGAAAATGTATATGCCCAGAAAGTAAGAAACACTCTAAGCAAAGTTATTGGGGGAAAATCCATCACTGAAGATGAAGTACTTGACAAAATCAGGGACCATAACATTAATCAAAAAACCAAAAAGACTCCAGTTAAGAAAAAAACCAGTAATAAATCCCCTGTGGCCAGTACATCAGGCATCCCAGTTAAAAGGGTGAAAGAATCTAACAATAAACAGGTTACAATTGACACTGACAGTGAAGATGAAATAAATGAAAATAAAAATTGCATTGTCTGTCAAAAGTTTTCTCCAGACACTTCTAAACTCCCCTATGTTATCATTGTCAACTGGGGATGCTGTGATAGGTGCAGTGGATGGGTACATCTTGCATTTTGCACACCAGTAAGAGTATTGAGGTGTGGGGCCCAATTTTTGTGCCCTTTCTGTGAGAATTCTGAAAATGAACAATAAATTGTGTGTAACATTTTGTGTAAATATGTTAGAAAATGTTAAAAAACTGTTCCAGTTAGTTTTTTTTTAATTTTAAAAAGTTTAAACAGTTGATAAGAGTGTAAATGTTGTGTAGCGCTTTCTTTGTTGTGCAGTATACATGAAAATGACATTTTTTTAAGAGTGACTTCCCTTGATCGAATATAGGTTGTGACCTTGTTGTTGAACTAAAAATGGCTGCCGATGAACTTTCACTGATAATGTGATATTTCACTGGTAAGATCTTATCTTTTTGTTATATTTGTTTACATTAAAGGTTATTCTTCGCATTTCTTCGGCTTGATTTAGTATTTTCTTTTATTTGGATAAATGCTCGCTTAAAAATTACTTAGCTGATCGAATTTCGGCGGTACGAGGTTATAATGTTGTCCCATTAGCTTGTAATATATCATTTTAAAGGTTTTAATAGTTGATAAACACGTTTTTTAAATACCAAAAATAAGTACTAGAAGCTTTTTTATTGAGAAGTTATACGATATTAAAGCCAGACAATACATATTTTCAATAATTCTGTAAGACAATTACAAAATATGCAACATGGTAATAGATTTTGCTTTTAAACACTGTCTATATTAAATAAAACATCATTGTCTAGTTTGATGTTTCTGGTTTAATTTGTTTTCAGAGAGGATTTCCATTTTGAGTTTACAACTCGTTTTTATGTGTCGTATTTGGTGTAAATGCGACACTGTTGTGGCTATAAGATATCTAACTTCACATATCAATCGTTTTTCTGTTTGTAAATCCTTAGCAAATCAACTGATTTCAGTGTAAATGGACCAATGTTAGTTTGTTAGAAATATAATACAGCTGATAGATATCTTTCTTTTGTTTTTATCATCATAAAATCACGAGCATTAATCAGTCTGAGAGATTATATTTTCGTATTTCTAGCGTTGCAAAGTCATAGAATCAATCTACAGATGACATTGACATAAAACTTGCACACAGTTGTGTGGTTAATATGTCAAATAGCGATATTGAGCAATCGTTTAGGAACCTGAGGGTACCGAACTCATAAAATAATGATTGAGCCACAAACCAACTGGTTAATAATTGAAGGGGTTTCTTTTGTTTGCAGAAGTTCGAGATGCATATTGAAGTGAAAGCTTCCTTTGACGCAATTTTAAAAAAGGTTCAATGGTTTCAACATAAAGACTTTCGATAGGTGTTGTTTTAAATGCACCCAGGGATCTTCTTAAGCCTTGATTGTGAATTAAGTCAAGCATTTGCAGATAAGATTTACTTGCAGATCCATATACAATAGAACCGTAATCTAATTTTGACCATACTATACTTCTGTATAATTTAAGTTGAGTTTGTTATAGGACTAAAGTAGATTTAGTGATTTAAGATATTTAACTTTCAATTATTTTCAATCAGTTATAAAAGAAAGATTTTTTATCAAAACTGACACCTGAAAATTTAGATTTGTCTACAACAGGTATTTAAGTGCCATATATATAAAGTTCAAAATAATCATGAAGTTTTTTAAAACGACAAAAAATGACGTTCGATGTGTCGAATACTTTTTGAACGGTAACATTTTAGAAAATCGTCTACGTATAAAGAACAATATACTACCGGGTTTAAAACTTAAACACTATTGTTGATCTTAAGTCCAAAGAGAGTAACTGATAGAATGCTGTTCTTGTTGGCGTGTTTCAGATAAGGTAGCACCTACTTTTACTTGAAACTTTCTGTCAGATAGAAAACTAGAAATAAATAAAGGTAATCTTCCATTTAATGCTTCTTTTTTATCTTTGAGAATGTCAATTTCCCATGTTGCGTCATAGGCTTTTTCAAGATCGAAGAAAATTGAAACTACATGATGTTTATTGATAAAAGCCTCTCTTATAAATGTTTTAAGTCCAACTAAATTATAATTTATGCTACATTGTTTTCGAAATTCAGATTAAAAATTACTTGTAATTCCTTTCGATTCTTAATACAAATTTAGACGTTTATTTACTATACGTTCAAAAGTTTTACATATGTATAGTGCGTAAATATTGACCCCGACCTGACCTTTCACATTTGCATCTAATAATTATCTACACTTATCCCGATGAAAGTCAGTACCACGCCTATTCTACACTTCGGCAGCGATAGTAAAATTATAGAAGTGTGTTTGTGTGTTAAGTTTTAACTCATAATTTAATAGAGCATTAATACTACATTCTTATTCAATGTAATAAATATTCTTGCATAAAGATAAGGTCAGGGTTAAACTTTACGCACAATAACTCGTGAGTGAAATCGGTTTATAATTAGACGGGTCAGTATTTTCCTTATCTGGTTTAGGAATAAGAATATTTTTAAGGCTTCCTTCTAGTATTCTGAAACCATGCCAGATATCCAAATATTCTTAAAAGTATCAAGTAATAAACTTTGTGAAACTGATGGCAGATGTTTTATAAACTAAAAGTAAACTTTATCTGGACCGGCAGCATTATCCTTTGCATGTGTAATTGAATCTAATTGATCGGCGTTTGTAAATAAATTTATATATTCTCCGCATTGGTGGAATAAAAGGTAAGTTTATGCTTTCCAACTTTTTCTTCATTTTTTCTAAATTTATCAACGTAATGAGTTGTGGCAGAATCATGCGTGAAAGCATCAGCAAGAGTGTCCGCTATATCTTTAGGATTTTTGAAAAGTCAGAGTTATTACGTTTTAATTGACGTGTAGGCTTTCTTTTACGTTTACCATTACTTTTTTATCTCATCCCATAGTTTTTAATTAATTTATTTAACTTTATTTGTGATACGTACGAATGCCAAATTTACGCCTGGATTGCTTAAAAGATCTACGAGCTTGTTCTCGCAAGATTCTGTAATTGTCGAGATTTGCTGTTGGGCAAATCTGAATTTTCGAGAAGCTGCTTTTCGTCTCCGCATTTTTCTTTTACAGTCATCGTTGAGTCATGGTTTCTTTATTTTATCATTTCCTTTCATAGATGATTTTGGTATGATTCATTTGCTATTTTAGATAGTACAGTAGCAAAATGATAAGCTTTATCTTCAATATTAATAAAACTGGAATCGACCATTTAACACAAACATAATACATTAAAGTTAATCGGCCTTCGAAAACTTGTAATAAGATTGATCTGATTTATTAAGGGTAAGCAATCATGGAAATTGGTCACTGTCATATTGTTTGTCTAAAACTGACCATGTAAAATCTAAGTACATGTATTTTGTTGGGTATGCAATGAAAAGTTTGATTCCTAAAAATTGCCAGAGGCTGGATGTAAATACATTGAAAAATTACCATCTAAAACACAAATTTTTGGTAATGCTGCCTTTGAAATTTGTGGAGGTACTCCCCCCGTTATAGGTATTTAAACCGCCAAGTAAAAGAAATGGTTCAGGGAGTTGATTTGTCAATTACATGTATTCTAGCCTAGCTCTTGAGTAGAAACAATAGAATTCCCAAGCTGATACATCATTTCTTTTTACAATTACGTCTGTTTACAATTAATTGATGCAATTGTAAAAGAAATTATGCAGTTGCATTTTTATAAATATCTATGTTAAAAAGAAGAAATGCCGAAACGTCATTAAGTGGAGAAAAATTTCAGAGAAAAGAAAATGGCACAGATTGGAAATCTGTTGAACAAACAGCGACGCCCATAAGTGTAATATTTCCATCTAGGTGCAACTAGGTTTTGGATAATTATTTTATCATCTGCATGGATATACGATATAAGTTGCTTTTTAATCTAGATAATTTGAAAATAATTTGTTTAATGTCGCTAATAAAATGGACATGATCAGATACAAACAGTTAACCTGTGCTTTATCATGATAAAACACATTGTTATTGCGAGTTTAACATCTAACTAATTGATAGTTCTAATTTCATAACATAGAAATACATACATAATATATGTATATAAATGCATTTGTACAAATGTATTGTCAATATCATGTTCAAGTAAATTCTGTGTAACAGATCATTTTCTTCAGATGTTTTTTTTATTTCACACAAGCTTGAAAGAGCAAGTCATATGAAACAGTTCACCCTTTACGTAATTTTTCTGATTTATTAGTATTAGACCACTTTATTGAGCAAGTATTTGTCTACATTATCACATAAAATACATTAACAAGTGGGTACAATATTGTATGTAAATAAGGAATTATTAAACAATATAAACAAATAGACTATGGTTGTATATTTCATTGTTAATTTTACTAGTAAAGAAAACAGTTTGACGTTAAACAACTACTGTTTATAACTGATAAAAACACTTGAATAACCACTTTATCAAAATTGAAATTTTTATGAGGAACATTTTCCAAAATGCAATAACTTGAAAATTGGTATGTGGCTGTATTTTTCTTTGTGGTACTATTGAAGAGCCTTTAGGTAGTATCATAGCATTTTATCTTTATTGTAAGACATATTTCTTGGAGACAAATAACCTTGGGAAAATATTTGGCAATTAAAAGTAGTAGATCGTTGTAATTTGATTATAGACCACAGCAATTTCATTGAAGTATTTGTTAAAACATGGCCCAACGATGATGCATTTATGTAGGAAACAGGACTTATTTCACGAGTCTGAGATCGTAGTGGAGAGAGCACATGTCCCCACTCTCAATCGATTGAACATCACAATTAGAGAGTGCATCATATCGATTGGAAAGGCAGGGTCCCTCATTCTTTTCTTTACCCTATCGGTCAAGATAATTATCTTTAAAGGTGATTTTCTTTGAATCACTTGTTCAGGAGAAGCTAGAGTTCTTATCCCAATTTCTTGTTTGTTCATGAGATGTACTTTGATTGAGAACTAGATGTTTGTGCATCACTACTTTAGACTTGAGTGGAAACGAATTGAGGTACATTACAACAAACATTTGCTTGAACACAAAAGTCTGGTAGCACGCAAGTCTACTGATCGAGGGGTCGTGGGTTCGATTCCCGGGCGAGGAATATTTTTGTGGAGCTTGGTCATGAAATTATTTCTGCGGCCATTCTCCATCCTACCATCTCCATCCTGTCAGTTACTGACAAAAATGTGAGCTCAGTAGTGGATTAACAGCTAAATCCAGAGATTTAGCCTTTCCTAGAGGAGTGAGAAGGTTGATTGACCACCGTTATATGACCAATACAATGTATTGTTACGGCGTTAAACCCAACAGACGAACAAACAAACGAACACCAAAGTTTCTTGTTTCAGGCTTGGGCTTTGTAACAGAAACACAAGTGGTTGATTGAAATGTAGCAGTTTTAGATTGAACAAACTTCCGTGCATCTGGAAATGAAATATTCTGAGTGCCTTTACTGTGTGTGTATTTACCAGGGTGGTCACAATTTTCATATGACACCTAGCTGATGCAAACTATAAACCTGATTTCGACGTTTATTTGTCTGTTACAATAAGTCCTACTATGTATTTATTCATTGTATTGGTCTAAATTATATTTTGAATCATTAGTATTTTATCATTGCTTCTCTATACAACGCCATCAACACATAGATACCACAATGGAAATAAGGGCTTGTTCTTTTTGGTGCTATCTCTGATGTTGGAGTGCTCGTCATAGTAAATTACCACATTTTTTGTTGTCTGTGACATATCATGTGTTCTTTAAAATTATACTATGTATAATTATTTATATATTTAATATTATTTTTACTCTAAAAATAACAACAATGTACATTAAAAACTTGTCAATATGACATGTTTATTACATTACATGGATCTTTGATAATGTTGACAGACAAAGAAGGATTGTAAGAATAGAAGATGAAGAAGATGCAATGATAACGTGCATTAATGAATCTCCTGATAGAAGATTGCTTAATTGATACCATCGATAATGACTTTGTAACTTTAGTACTGGAGACCGTAAATATTAATTAAAAGCTTCAGATATCCAATGACCTAGTTGCTAGAGAACATTGTAAATGTTAGACATGTGTTGTGCCCCCTAAATGAATGAGGAGTATAGGTTTTAGCGTGCAACATTGTAGTTTTTAGACACCAATGATCGTCTTTCTAACCAGCCTGTTACATGGACCCGAGTATTTAGCTCTAGGATTTAAGTAGGTTATAAGATTTTTTGTTGTTGCTTTGTTGACTTGAAATTTGAACTGACACAGGGAATGTGCTATGTTTAAATTGAACAAATTTTAGATATTAGGAAGTATAATCTCTTGTACATTTTGAAAGACAACGTTTGGAGAGTTTGTTTTGTGAACACATTAATTCCCAACAATCCAAAAAAAAGCCAAAGTGAACATAGTGAACAGTTTTTTTAAACAAAATGGAAACTATTAGAGCAAGCTTTTACCAATAGTTGCAGGTGAGAAACAGACAAAGAGTGCATAAAATGCATTGTAAGATTTAATTTCCATGAAACCCTTTAAAAGTTGTCTTATTTTAAATGAGTTAACAGGGGTTTATGTCCTCTTAATTGATTAATGTATCAAATAGCAGATACTTTAGTATTAATTTATGAAAGATTATAACCAAGAGATCTACGTCCTGTACCGTGCACCGGCTACTAGACGTACATAAATAAACTATTTACAATACATTGAAACAGTAATATAATGTTTTCCTGGAGCTACCTTGCTTAATAATTGGTATATTTACAAGTCATGGGATATATACACATAGTCATAATACAAACAACTATACAACAGAACTACAGCATAACAAAGCACCATTTCAATATAATGAAAATAAGTTACGAACATAAGATAACTATGAAACAACATACAATGAACAGTCTGATTCGAAAGTACAAAATCATAATACGACACTAGTCAGCATCATCAACAATAAACATATCTACAACAAAACAAGGGGTGATGCTATATCAAACAATATCATGCATCATTATTAACGATGATAACTATCAAACATATACAAAGTATACATATACTTAAACAATACCAAAGAATTATCAAATACAAATGAAGTTAGCTTTTATTGTTGTATTCATGAAGGTGTATACCTCTTTACCCTACTCCTGACTAGTTTTAAATTCAATTTAATTTGATTCTAAAGTAATTGTTATCGTACTTTATATTGCATAGAGCTGATTATTATTTGATTACACCTCCTACTGGAGCTGTTCTGATGTGTCTCGGTAACTATTATAAAATCCTAATAGCAAAAGCTTTCTTAATCTGAGGCTTTAGTTAGAACAAAGATACTGTATGGTTATGGACCCGGTTTCACGAACGCATTCCTATCTTTAATCGAGTGAACGGGTAGATTAAACTAATGTAAAAATTACTAAAATATAAACAAATGATTAAACGTTTGTCTAAATGTTATGTTTGACTGGCTATAGAGTCCCTAGACGATGGTAATTCCGACGAAGGAAAATTTAGTGTGGTTAAAAAAGTATGTCGGAAGAGAGATTTTATCAGAGCTACAGATTTTCATCTGCTATTATTCATTTCATATTCGTCCTCTCACTTATAAGATGGAGTATGACAGTTTCTGCACTACTTTAAGACTTAGTGTTGGCGGAGTTGAGTTTCTGTATTATAATATAAATAATAAAAACAAATGGGCTGATTAAAACGAATTAATACTTTAATATCAATTTCGACTGTCATTCTGTTAAGATTTTAGGGGACAATTATTCCAACAGAAAATTGATTAATTTGATTTATTAAATTCCATCAATTTTATTTTTAATACGCATTCGTCACCATATCGCACCGTAATCCAACGGTGTTTTATTATTATCATTTTCGTATTTTAACACATTGCAATCCTACCTTTATTCAATACCTTCACGCCCGATATGACCTTTCTGTGATGATGTGCCGTAAAACCAAAACAAACAAACAAACAATACCTTCATTATCCCCTAAATATATGTACATGTAAACAACAATAAATGGGACTTCGTTGAAAATTTCGCTGAAATATTTACACCTGTATTCAGCATTTTTGTTTACGAGGCATGACATATCAAGTATGCTAAATTCGTTCGTTATGTCTTTATTAAAACATCATAGCTTGTAGGTTTTAACAATAACTTGTAATATAAGCTGTTCATTTATTTCGATGCAAGTATTGAAAGTCGAATCATTTTAAAAATATTTAATGTAAACGTTTCTAACCACCATACTCTTGCAAGACAGGCAATGCATGTTAAACACACTTCTCCATATTATCTAATCAATGGAGGAAAATCGACATTATTGTCAAATTTTCATGGAAGGGTATAACCTCCCCGGTTGGGATTTGAACCCGCACCCCTCGGGCACGAACGAACGTTTTGATTAAGGAATAGTTGTCGCTCTACCTAACCGGCAATAATTGACTGATCCGTTCACTACAATTTAAGTAATGCTTTTGTGTGCCTGCCTGGAACATTTTCACCAATTCAAAAAGCTGTAAGCCAAATATTTAGCAAAAGGTACTTTTATCACATACTAGTAATACTCGCAAATTTGACATAACACCTTATTTTTAAGTTCGCCACAAAACGGGCATCATAGTTTGCATTGCAATGTTTCTGATTTTGTAATTCAGTAGTTAAAGTTAAATAACGCTTGTCTCCAAACTTAGATAATGAACCAAAAGATATGAGATTTCGCATGAATCTCATAATTAAACCCTGATATCCTCCACTAATTACCTACTTATTACTTGTTATTCAATCTTCGCTAATTCGAAAAATACAAAACTCTATAAAAGTACAGCAATGAAGTGACTGTAATTTGCACGAATAGAGAAACACAAATGATTGACAAAAACATAATGGACCAAAAGTGACAAATCAGCATTCAGGGTTCGAACCTATACCAGACAAAAACAATGTTTCAAGCACAACAGTCTAACCGTTTACGCTATAGAGTCTATCAATAAACCACGTTGGACATTTAGTACTCTAAGGTAATTTTGTTGGTTTAAGTTTGGGTCGCTTATATTAACCCTAAATTTATACTAATGTAAAAAAGGCTTCGTGAAATCCACTTAACATATTTTATAAGATACTCATAGTTACGGCCAAACTATTTAAGACAATTTTAAAGTTATTTAAGCTATGAGAGCTTTCGTGAATCCGGGCCCTGATCCAACAATATAAATCATTATTATTTACGGTAGTAACACCTTAAATGTAGAATACATACAAGTATTAGCATTTCCAAAAATGCTTGAAATCGTCGTTTAGCCGTGTATTCTCCATAGAGAATAAAGGTTCAAGCAATATGCAGATCAAACAGTGCATGCCTTTATAGTAGAAAGCTTTAAAACAGCCCTTCAGAAGCTCGACTAGAGCGCCTCCATCCCCGTCGGATATAAATACCAGCAGTGGTCATCTGACGTATTACCACAGATTCAGGTATTCGTCAGTGCTTTAAACTGTCCCAAGTCTATTTAAAGACTACAGAGCGTTTGATTAATTCTACACACTGTAAGGCCAGAAAAAAACCAACGAATTACCATGTGCTGTCCAGACATATTTCATCCGCGCACGTACAAAAACATTATTATGGTAGACTTCACAATTTTCCTGTCCATTTGACATTAAGAAACTATATTTTATTGATAAGCAAACCAGATTATTCGTTTCAAGAACATGTTCTGCCCTACATTCCGCCAGCTAATCGAACGTTTATATTAACTAATAAACTCGCTCGAAAGCAGGGAAAATAGGTTTGCTTTTTTCAACAAAAGCGAGTTATTTTCAATAAATGAACATGTTACGAATATGCTTGAATGTTTTTTTTTTTTTTGGTTTTATATTGTAACTCCTTGAAACTGATACTCGTTCATACATTGATAATGATATTTTCTTGTATTACAAACAGGTAACCGTATAATACACGCCGTGGACGATTCCATACAAGCACCCCTTTTTTTGCTACTCGACGTCATTTTTGTCGTCACGTGACCTCAAATGCAACGTTCTGATTGGCTAAAGACAACCGGTGTCGACACAAAAATGCTCAAATCTTGATAATTGTTTAAATCGTCGGTACAGGACCGACGATAATTAAAATATGCATGATAATGTCACACACAAAGACAGTATAAATGACTATTGTGACTAATAGACACTATAAAGTTATTTCTTATGTATTTATTAATGACATTCAAATGTTTTTCTTTTTTGTTATTCTTTAAGGAAGTCCATATCTTCTATGCTTTTTAGCTTTTTGTAAATAAAAGCCGCACAAATTTGTAATCGCTTTCCGCTTGCTTCTCAAGATACAAAATATCGAAAACAATTTTTTTTCGCTCGCTCGCTCCAATTCTTTTGGACAAAATCCACAGGACATATGATCAATTTGTTGTGGCCTTATTGAATTTTGATTAATAAATGTATGAAATCCTATTTTGCAATGATTTCAGCTCATTTTTTTAATTATACCTTATAGGACTTGAGACATTGAACATAATTATTTGGAAATCTTAAAATCAACAAAGTGTAAACAAGGATTGGCTTCTTATCGATAGAAAAAGTAATTTATTACCATTTTCTGTCAGTTCAGGTGGTCTGTACTCCGTGATACTATCGACAGGCATCCATGACATAAGCTCGACAGAAATCCCGCACACGAAGTTCCATAAATAAAATATTCATTCTAATGCGTCGTACTTTGATCATAATCTGTTTTTGGAATACACCCCATAAAGCAGTCGTTGCATTTGAGCTACTTGATCAAGATAACTAATATAAAAATATGTTGACATAACAAACACGTTTATACTCTCCGACAAATGTTTCTCTATATGCTGTAAAGGTTTCTTGTAACTCATTTAAATAATTGGATTGAACTTCAAAAATCGCTTAACGTAAGCCATTTAAGATTTTCAGTAGATTTCAAATGGTTAGAAATTAAATATTTCCTTTATTTCCAGTAAGGTCATGTAGTTGCGATGAACTGACATGGTGACTGATTTACAACCTAATGCAAATCGGAATAAGAAATCTACAAATTTACATACCGCTTCCTTTGTTTAACATGGGTTAATATATTTAGGAATCACCTTGTAAAGCAAAAGATTCACGTGAGGGAGTTGTTCTCTTTCACGTTGACGAGTTGATATTTATATATCAACCCGTTCACGTGAAAAAGAATAACTGCCCTTGTGAAATTTTAACTCGTGTTATCATTGGAACGCAGTCTACGTGTAAATTTGAGTTTGACACAAACTGTTTAATTTTGATATACATGCAGAAAACTGTATTTCCATGAAATGTTTATTACAAAACTTAAAGACACTAAACGAAGACAAAATCTTTATTATCTATTTAAAAACAAGTAAAACTACCAAAAAGACAATAGAATATAACTGCCTTTGGATTATAATAACTCTCTCTAGCGGGTTCCCTTCTAGGGGTCAAGTTATTCAAAATATCAATTTCTTATAAAAGTAGGGTACTTTTATAACATGCAAATTAGGTTACGGAGTGTGTTTTTTGTATCTTAGATGCGTTTTATATACTCATTGAATGTTTGCATGAGTTTTTAGCAAAAGCATGATACTTGACAATTATCAGCGTTCTATTTAGTAAAGGGGCTTTAAACCATTTCGATAAACACTACAGAACTTAGGTTTTTTTCAAAAGAAATAAAATGTGAATATGTTGGCTTTATTCATGTAATGATTTTAGTAGTGATGTTAACCACCTAAAATACTCCCAATTATGGCTCATTGACTAACAAGGTGTCTTCTAAATTAGATATGTAATTGAATACTAACATATATTTTACGTCAATTTGCGATAGCGTGGATCGCGAAAATATATGACATTGCGTCTTAATGATTGCGTGAGTTTTGCTTTTACGGAATAGTATACTTAACTGAATAAAAACAGTATTTAGTTGTAAAATAATGTCAAAACAGTATGGTTTGATGATAATGTTTGAGTGGATTTCACAATTCTATTTACTATTTCATAATAGTTTCTGTATGTGGTTTTTGTGTGAATGTGCCGAAAATGCGCGCGGTATTCGAATTATTAGTGTGTATCCCGCGTCCTAGAATAAACCCTTCTGGTAACCCTGTTTGTATTTGCGCATGCGTGATCTACAGTCCAAGCTATTTAGTTTTAACTAGTTTTTTACCGGATTGATAAGGTTTTTGGACTAGGCAAAATAACCGCAAAATGAACGGAAAGCAAAGGAAAATTCGACCTCTACATTTATACTGCACAGGATATAAGCGGCAATTCTCAATACGAAAGTCCATTGGACATAATGTTACATAACTCCCTGCTAGTAAGTAAGAAAATGAATTTTAGTGTTTCGTCCATTGCCTAGTAGATGTCCAATCGTTGTGTAAAAAATGACAAAAATCGGTCTGTTGATAAAATCGTAACCGCCATTTTAGACCCTATTTTAAATTTCCATTAATGTCGCCAGTCCACCCATGTGCTGTTTGCAACAAAATTGCAGAGAACACGGTCATTAAAAAAGTTTAAAAAAAGTAAAACAGTAGGTCAGACATTTTTTAAATATCTAATGCAGAGGGCATGTCATTGGAAAGCAAAATATCAACACAGAATTATGAAAAATGCCTAAAAGTTGTCTTAGTTTCATCGATTATTAAACAAATTAACAAAACCTTTGGTATGAATGATAAATGAAAGTATGTGAAAGACAAATGTGAAAGGGGTCAACAAAAAGTAAATAAGCAAAATTTCCGTTACCGGTGCTACTGAAAATACCAGCTATATTGAATCGGTATAATAGCGATGATTACATCAATAGACTATAACTGTTTATAGATGATCGAATATTTCTTCGTTTATAACTTTGTAGAGCTCAAACCACTTGATTCCAATACGAATTTAAAATTTCCGTAATTTAAATTTCCGTTACCGTGTTGCGCATATCAGTCATATACGTTTCGTTGTGACATTGCGCCAGTCAGTGCATCATATATTTATGTCACTTATGACTTCAGGAACGCCTCGTGGTAAAATAACACAATTTAGAGTGTGTTAGATAAATTGAGAAATAATCTAATTATGAAGATTTTTACAAGTTGACAGTAATTTTATTAATTGCGATATAAGTTACATTTTGAACTGAAATATACTCGTTGTGTATTATGAACAACGAGCACAACTATTGATTTACTTCAAGAAGTTGACTTTTCACATATTCACATTCCCAAATAGACCGTCGTATTTAGAATTGCCGTTGAGACTTCGTGCTTGGTCTTCCACTGTGTTGACAAGCTGTGTCTAACATGAGTGGTTCGCTCGAAAGCCATGTTAAAAAGTTAACAAGAACATCGTGGGTATCTAGATGTTTCTTGATTTGTCTGAACGCAATTTGTTCCATAGATTTGCATAAGATACAAGTCAATGACACCTGGCGATACTTTGCTTGGTTGGTCTTTTCACCTTTTTTAAACACAGCAGTCACATTAGTGGTACTTAGTCAGTGCCATATGGTTGTTGAAAAATGAAAACAAGAGCTGGAGCTATTTTTCTTGCTACAGTCTTCAAAAATTGGGAGAAGACCTGAACCTTTGGATGAATTAAAGCTGAGAAGCAACTTCTCAACGACCTTCCCTAATCAAAGCGCTGAAAGCGCCTAAGTTAAGCGCTTTCATGGCTATGCTTTCTGGCCACTTACATATCCTCCTTCCCATAATGTATACAGGTAAGTGCCGTGACATAATCTCAATGAAAATTTCAGAATTCTAGGCTGTTTAAGAAGCATTTATTTTGTTACAAGCATTTCTCAACTGACCAAGTAATTGTCACGGTCCCACGTTGGGCGAAAAATTCTCACAGGGTAAGAAATATATACAGGCTGACCGGGACTCGAACCCAGGACCTCTCTGTAGATAAATAGATAGAGCTATCCGGCCGCTAACATATCCTTCTTCCCATAATATGAGCAGCTCGTAGGTAAATGTTGTGACACTTAATAAGATAATACACTTGTAACAGCAAGATTCACCAGTAAATCAGGTGAAAGCTTGATACAATTCCTGCACGATACATTTTTCGAGTATATGATTATTTCTAAAGCTTCAGTGCATGGTAAGCGTCAATGCTACTTTCAGTTTCACTTCGCTATGCACATAATGCAGTCTATTGTCAGACTATATCCGAAATTCATTTCACCGTTCCAATGAAAACGTGTGTACAAAGAACAATAGTATTTGTTCCATAGTTCGTGCAATTTAGCAATAATATGTAACAAACGTTGTTTGTACCACAGGTGCCCATCGCTTTACAAAACACCAAATTATTATCATTTTTTACTTTAACATGCTCTAATTATCATAAAAACGCCAAATACAAAAGGACAAGCCAAAATTTTGTTTTGTAAAAAAATATAAGTTATCCAACTCGATGAATACCTTATGAAATTTACTCGAAAGAGATGTGACAGATCTCTTTTCCAAGACTAAACACCGATTCCCCTATGGTTTTGCGATAAAATAGTATACTAAAATGAAATAAACGTAATAATAATGATCCGTCTTTAAACTATATTTGTTGAAAATTTGACTTAAATCGGACAAGCACTTACGTAAATACGAGCCAAAATATACAATTATGCTTATAAGTTCTGTTAAGTGTATAAAGCCATCCAGACATGATCAAACGCTTTAAAATCATTGTGACACTTCAATGATGATATTCAAATTAATCGCGATCGAATGCATGCCGGTCATCTCGTCTAATTACCCTCGATAATTTCAATGTTAATAGAGTTCGACTCTTTCCGGCAACTTCGTTCATCTCCGTGAGTTGAGAGACGTCATAAAAAAATAATTGATATCTTTGCGCGTATTCATATCAAGGGGCATGTTCCACAAAGCTTTCGCTAGCTAGCGCTTTTTGAAAGCAATTTTGTGTAGCATATTAACACTAGCCTTGTGAAACGTGCCCAATATAAAAGGAAAACTTTGGGACATCTTGTTTTGAATAATTTTATGTTACATATGATGCACTTTTGTCTGTTATTTCGTAGAATAGAGACAATGTGTACATACTATGAAAGAAAATTGCGTGGTTGTGGTAAAGTAGAGGTCGGAAGAACTACTTTGTCTTAGACTTGGGTTGGCTAAACCCGAAACGACTGTCGAGATGGTCGTAATAAGTTAAGCAATAAAGCGCTTAACTTAAAAATTGAAATGAAACATAATTCGAGAGATTAAGTTATGATTGCGGGAGTTGAAGAAGTTGGCTTAAAACCGGGAGTATTCCGAAAATTTGTAAACGTTGGCAGGTTGGAACAGATGGTCCTTATATATTAGGACTTACTGGTTGGGTTTAAGAATTGTATGCTAGGTTTTGACAGTGTTAATACTTACCGGCTGGGTTCAAGCATTGCATGTATCAAGACACTATATTAGACCTTACTGGCTGTGTTCAAGTATTACATGATACCATTATAGTTGTTAGGACTTACCGGTTTGGTTAAAGTATTGTATGATACAATTACACTGTGCACCAATAATCAAAAGCGCTTCCTAATATGTATATGTATATAATTATATAGAAATTTGGAAGTGCTTTTGAACATATAGATAATATGAAAAGAGCGCTATATATATCTGGTAAATAGACAAACCTCGCAAGGGTAGGCTAGAGTTACGGTAGCTAAATAACATGCGCATGTTTAAACTTTTAAACATCGAAAAACTATTTTACATTCATTATTACTCGAGATAAACAAATGTTTACCGACGTGACTTATCCTATTGTTATTACACGCACCATGTTGGATATTGCAGATAAACTAACTTGAGGTGCGTTCAACATTGCGAGTGCTCGAGGCGACATCGAGCGCCCGCGTTCTGAACGGGGGTGCTCGCGCGAGTGCTCGCGAGCGCTCGCAATTCAGCTCGAGAGGTGTTTCGCTTAGAAATTGTTATATAATTAGATTTCAGTTTATATGAGTTAACTCCCTTGATAAATACTATTTTATAATGAATGTATACTTGTATATCGTAAAGAATAAAGCTTATATATAGGTTATATATATAACAAAAAATCATTTCTTTACTAATTCAAACATGTTTCGCCAGACGGCTCATCAGTGATTACTTATTCGTGAATATAGTATTACTATTAATATGTCTATTTAGATGATGTTGTTTTACATTTTATAATACCCACCAGAAGTGCATCGACATATTCACTTTGCAGGCCTACTAAATAGCATTCGTCTAAAATTTGAAAACTGATTAATTCAAAAAGCTCTTTATTTTTATTTTTTGTTTATCACTTTACTCATAACTGAGTCTACAAATTAGCAAAGAAATACATTATTTAAAATAATAACAATAAACATAGTTTTTCAGGCTTAAGGGTGTCAGAGGCTGAATATTATAAATGTGCTGCATTAATAATATTTGTTTTCATTTTATCACAACCATACTTAAATATAATAAAACTAATAATTCTACAAAAATTAATCATCAAAATTCAAGAATTGTAGTAAATATCTTTTGCCTACAAACTTTTGGTGGGTACTGTATTAATATATTATTGGAAATGTATATTATAACAGATACCAAAAATGGCGATTTTTTTATATCAAAGAGTTATACCTGAAAGTGGGACGCAAACTTGTGTGTAACTTGTTCCACATAAAATGTCCACGCAATGCATATGATATAAAAATGTACTTTATTTGGAACAGTAAATTGTATCACTATGATTTATAAATGATAAAAATGTGAAAGATATCGCGTATCAGCAGAAAAAATTGTTTCCCCCACCCGCTTTTTCAATAATGTGCTGTTTGACGTTATCTTGGATTTTACAGGAGCGCTCGCAGTCGTTCAATAGCCTAACAATTCGCGAGGCGGGCGCTCGCTCCAGCGCTCGCATTGTTTAACACACCTCTGTTGTTTAATATACGGCGACATGACCTAGTCGTCTTCCAATGGTCACATACTAAGTTTACTTGAGCGTTAAGTTAAAGAGTTGGATTATATATAATTTGGACTTAATGTGTATAATTTTGGACGGAATTTGGAGCAAATATTTATATGAAATAGACAATTTGTTAGAGTAATTTTAATTATGAATTCCGAGTAATAATGAATATAAACAAGTTTTCCGATGTTTAAAAGTTGAAATATACGTATGTAATTAACTTCCGTAATTTTAGTCTACCCTTGCAGGGTATTCTACAGTTACGGAACTTCCGTAGCTCTAGATCCTGGTTCTAGAGTTACGGTACCGTAACTCTAGCCACTGCCTTGATTTAATCCAGTTATTATATGTCTTGTCATATTTATCATAGTCATTGATACACGACCCCTCTCTGACAAAGCTCAGAAATTACCTTAATTTCCATTTAAACCACTAAACACTTCTGCAAAAGTATGTTTAGACATTTTCAATAGTTATACTGTACTGGGTACCCCAAACGTCACAACTGTAATATATTATTGATGAAACGATTCTATTCAATAATTTGAATGCTTCCTTAGCATGAAAAATCCAATGAACTTTTGCATTTTAAGAATGTTAATGCAAGCTTTCATAGCTTGTTTGGCTTACATCTGTCTGTTTAGTCATTGTCTAACAAAGTCTTGATATAAAATAATGAGCTAAGATATTTGTAATACGGTACAAGTTTTTCACCTTTATAGTTCCATTTCTCGTTAAATCTAAAAGTACCACTATTTCGAAATATCAAGTTTTATCAGTATTTTATTACATACTAGAGTTGTCACAATATCTAGATATGAGGTAATTTTGCAATTGTAAATTGTAATTCTCACCGAATCTGCAATCTATGGTGCCTGATTTAGTCGTGAAGAAAAGAAAAAATGAAATATCGAAGACACGACCAATTCCTAGTTTGTCGTATCATCGTACTTTCGGTTAAAAATGCTCACATGTATTTACTTTGTAAACTTTTACAAAATATAAGATATGTTCTGTTCTGTTCTGCTCTGTTCAACAACCTATGTGACTATAAATCAATTTTGTAAATACGGCATGTTATTGTGCTTTTAACTTAGGAAGTATTCGTTTATAGGAAAGACACGCAAGTCCGCGATGTTGTGACACATATTAAAAGTATTCATTCTTATGAAAACAAAATTGTTTAGCTGGCATCACACTGTCCCGAAATTGACACCAGATGGACATATGAATACGGAGTTTCGAATTTTGTACGAAGATGGCCCCGAAATTGGCCGCCAACCAATCAGCACCCGAAGCAAGTACGATTCCTACAGAAGGCCACGCAATCGGATCCGATGCACACACGTATCATTCTATATTTTACGCGATTGCATCCGATCTACTCACGAAGTCACCTGAAAGACGCACATTTTTATGCTGGCGTCACACTGTCCCGAAATTGACTCCAGATGGACATACGAATATTCGCACGAAGATCGCCCCGAAATAGGCCGACAACCAATCAGCACTCGAAGCAAATACGATTCCTACAGAAGGTCACTCGATCGTATCGATCCACACATGTGTCTTTCTGAATTTATGCGATCGCATCCGATCTACTCACAAAGGCATCACAAAGACGCAGATTTTTACCAAGTTGTAACCCGCAGGACATGCAAAGGCCACGCGATGGGTAAACGCCATCGTATTGTGAGAATGATGGGTAAGAATGGTGTCACGAAAGCGACACGTGACTCCTGGTTCATGGTCCAGAGATAAACTCGTGTGCAAGAATAGCCAAGTCTAAAAAGCGCCTGGGTCTGGACAGTTAAAGTCGGCATCGATCAAAGGGGAAGAAGGCCTTTCATTTTCTTTCAAAAAGCTAGTATTCCAAAGACATATAACCGTCACATGCTTGCCATCCAGAGCACCACAACATGACATATCCTTTAACTTTCGCTCAGCAATAGCAGTCCACTCTTCCATTGTACCAGAGCACTGGATCACCTCAGATACAATCTCAACTATGATGGCATCGCAAACATGAACATTTGATATAAGGGAGATTGTGTTTGGAGCTACTCTGAAGTTGTAGGACAGGCTTCAATAACTGTCACCACAGGCCAGGTGTTGTAGAGTAATAGCTTGAGACTAGGAGAAAGAGACTTCCAGTATCACTGTACCATGTGTCCTTATTCTGTATTATGCATTATATATCATTTTTATGACCTCTAAGTAGAGGCCTCTGAGAAGTTTTGTATAATTATAGAAGCTTCTCGTCCGGCATGCTCGTCCTCTAATGGATGGGTCGTGTATTCGATTCCCAGACGGGATATGACCTTTACAACGTGTTGCTACGCTATAAAAGCAAACAATATTTTTTAGAAGAAAGTATAATTGTCTGTCTTCAACTCCTCTAGTAGAGTACTATAGTTGCCATACGTTTCTCTTTTTCCCAAACAGCCATTTTCTGACCCTCATAGACCTATGTTTCTATCTTCGATTTTCTCTTAATTTTCTTAGTTAACTAATCTTCAAACTAATGCAATTCTGCTGAAAATAAATCAAAATAATTGTATATTAACTGCAAATGATCAAATATTTTGTAGTTTCAATAGAGATGCACAAGACTCATCAGGAAGATGGTCGGAGGCAAGTCTTTGTATGTCAACCACCATACATATACAAGACTTGAGCCATTTAAATTAACTTATTCAGTCCACATCGTGGTACCATCTCGATGTCATCGTACCAAGATACGATGACGACATGGCGGTATCACAGGGGCTTCGCGTAGTCGTGATGCCTTCCGAAGATAATCGCATGTCTTCTTGTTTCCCTCGTTATGTCTTATTGAGGCAAAAAATGCTAGATGGCACCAATGAACACACGGAGTAAAGACGAAGACTACACGATTGACTAGAAGGCTTTACGACGGTCTTCCGATGCCCAAAATTGAGGTACGAATTCAACACGAAAATGAACCTTCGCAATGACTTCCGGCAATTTTTTGGCATGCTAAACATTTTGCGACCGCTCACGAAGTTGTCGCCAGAGTAAAAAAATTCAGCCGGTGATCAAACGATGGCAAAGAATGCCCTCACGTATGGCGCGATTTTATAACGATTAGAACCGAATTTAAAATTTCTTGTTCATATGTCCATCTAGTGCTAATATCATAACATTATGCTAATTGTGCTAATTACATTATTTACCAATCTTACATTTACAGTATTACTGAGTATGACAGATAACTCTGTTGAAAACGACGCTCTTCCCGAATACCCAGGACCTTTAAGAGTACGAAATGAGCCCCAAAACGTAGATGGACCTATTGACGGACAAGAAAATGATGACCCTGTGCAAATTATTCAAAACGACATTCAAGCACCAAATGAAGATTTGAAATTCAAAAGAATGCTTAAAAAAATATCGGAGGAACTGACCGACGAGAACCTGGTAAACTTAAAAGACTATTTATCTTGTAAGTTCTTAAATTTTGTTTTCAATTACATACAGAACAAGACATACACTTTCTGTTGATAAAATCATACACCTTCTGTTTTTATATATTAATTGATAACGTATTGTACTTATTAAGTTTATGTTGAAATACCACATAAAAAACCTATGGTAGAGTACGACTATAGAGAACAAACTTCAAATAAAACATGGTTGCATATGAACAAGATGATATGTTTAAATAGCTATTTATGTATTGTTGGTACTATTTTCAGATTTAATGAATATGATTGATGGAGTTTGATTTTACAGTAGATAAATGTGTTTGATCTTATAGCCCGAAACAAAAATAATTTGACGATGTTTGGTGTTTTTAGTTTTGTGTATCGACTGACTTGAGTTATCTACGCTACAGCATTATGATTCTTATTAATTGTTACATGTATAGAATTTGCAGGTCATTTAAGTACACAGAAATAGAATGGGTACCACACTTCACTTACTCTTACATTGAACACATTTCTAGTACATGAAATTTAGTATGTGCATGTTTTTATCGTTTCTTTAAGGTGAATTTGGAAATGCTCTTCTAGATAAAATAAAAAAGCCAGAGGAGCTTTCTATCATACTAGAAGAAAGACATTGGCTAACAAAGGACAATCTATTAAAGTTACAAGCTGCACTTGAAAACATATGTCGAATGGACCTTGTAAAAGTTGTTGCAGAGTATGCACAGACGATAGACAATGTATTATGCTCTAAACCAAGTGAATCTGGTAAATATGTTTTAATTGATATACATATTAAACAACAAGAACATGACGGTTGATATTCTAACAAATTTGATAAATGTGGAACCTGTCTACAAAGACCGCTCAGTAGAAATACGAAAATTGGTTTATGTAGACAGGTAGTCTTTGTTCTCAGGTTCTATATATCTGTACTTAGTAAATCAGTTGATAAACATTTTGCCAATGCCCGTGATCTTCATTGGAGAAATGACTTGTTATGCTACTATATTAACTCACACTATAGTACTTTTATTGAATAAATGCATAACTTCATAATGATCAGTTTTCTACTGGCTCGATCATGAGTAGTCGTTCAGTATAAATAAAATTAGAGGACCAATTTTCTTTGATTGGACCATGAGTATTTGTTTATTATGAAGACCTTATACATGTATTCCCTTTAAAACGTCCCCGAAGACGGTATACGTTTTTCATGAGGATTGTTATAAAGACCATACAAATTTAAACAGGAGAGTTTAATAAGCAAGTATTAAAGGGAAATAATTGGATTAGATACGACGCGGTTATTTTACTGTCGGTAGCGTCTTCGACAATGGCATAACCAACTTTACAGTTATTAGGTAAGCTAAAACAGACATCCAGAGCCATAAAATTGATATTAAAAGCAACGTCGTCAGTGTAAATTTCAAAAAAGAGCTGCCGTTATAAAACTTTGATTTAAATATCAAAAGACATGTCTACGTAACAGTGGATGAGAAACTGCTATCAGGGATTTTATATACCTATTGCAATTGAAGTGATACATTTTTAAATTTACGTTAGTATTTCAATAAGCTCACTTTTTATTGATTCTACTTAATTAAGCAAGCAATGAAACGTACATACATGCAAGTTTTGTGTAACAATGATTTAGTTACCTATACGGCTGTCAAATTATAATAGGATATAACAAACATTTTCTTAAATGACCCCTTTGTTGTGTTATCGATATTTTCACGCCTGATTAATCAGGAGTGGTTAGAGGTTATACAATCAATAAGTGCATCAATCAATAATTCAGTTGTTAATCGACCAGATACTCTTGTTTTTGATTTGTCGATCCAATATACGATGGCTTCCAATCCCGGGGGTTGTATATTATTAGAATATTTAGATTCAGCAGCAAAAGATACTAGTAACGTTTGCTCTAGAAAATTTGATTGAAATTGTTTAACGAATTCTCTTGTGTCTCTTAGAAAGCTTGGAACGTGTTTTGCGTATGGTTTCAGAGCGATAGCAATGGTGTTGCTCAGACGATTTGTAAAACATGTTGGTTCATTTATAATGGGTCCTAATTTCCGATCATGTACTTCATCAATGTTATCTGTTGAATTATTTTTTTTTCAAATTGCTGTTTTAGCAATTGAGTTAAAGTCGGCATCGATCAAAGCGGAAGAAGGCCTTTTATTCTCTTTAAGATAACTAGTATTCCAAAGACATATAACCGTCACATGCTTGCCATCCAGAGCACCACAGCATGACATATCTTATAACTTTTGCTCAGCAATGGCAGTCCACTCATCTATTGTAGTAGAGCACTGGATCACCTCAAATACAATCTCGACTTTGATGGCATCACAATCATGAACATTTGATATAAGGGAGATTGTGTTTGGAGCTACTCTGAAGTTGCAGGACAGACTTCAATAACTGTCTCCACAGGCCAGGTGTTGTAGATGATAGCTTGAGACCAGAAGAAAGAGACGTCCTGTATCACTGTACGATGTGTCCTTATTCTGTATTATGCATTATATATCATTTGTATGACCTCAACGTAGAGGCCTCTGAGAGTTCTTGTATAATTTTAGAAGCTTCTCGTCCGGCATGCTTAGTTGGTAACACGCAAGTCCTCTAATGGATGGGTCGTGTATTCGATTCCCAGACGGGATATGACCTTTACAACGTGTTGCTACGCTATAAAAGCAAACAATATTTTTTAGAAGAAAGTATAATTGTATGTCTTCAACTCCTCTAGTAGAGTACTAAAGTTGGCATACGTTTCTCTTTTTCCCAAACAGCCATTTTCTGACCCTCATAGACCTATGTTTCTATCTTCGATTTGTCTTCATTTTCTTAGTTAACTTATCTTCAAACTAATGCAATTTAGCTAAAAATAAATAAAAATAATTGTTTATTAACTGCAAATGATCAATTATTTTGTAGTCTCAATAGAGATGCACATTACTCATCAGGAAGATGGTCGGAGGAAAGTCTTTATATGTCAACCATTATACATATACAAGGCTTGAGCCATTTAAATTAACTTATTCAGTCCACATCGTGGTACCATCTCGATGTCATCGTACCAAGATACGATGACGACATGGCGGTATCACAGGGGCTTCGCGTAGTCGTGATGCCTTCCGAAGATAATCGCATGTCTTCTTGTTTCCCTCGTATTGTCTTATTGAGGAAAAAATGCTAGATAGCACCGATGGTCACACGGAGTGAAGACGAAGACTACACGATTAACAAGTAGGCATTACGACGGTCTTCCGATGCCCAAAATTGAGGTACGAATTCAACACGAAAATGAACCTTCGCAATGACTTCCGGCAATTTTTGGCATGCTAAACATTTTGCGACCGCTGACGAAGTTGTCGCCAAAGTCAGACAATTCAGCCGGTGATCATACGATGGCAAAGGATGCCATTACGAATGGCGCGATTTTATAGCGATCAGATCCGAATTGAAACTTTTCTTATTCGTACGTCCATCTAGTGATAAAATTATAACATAATGCTAATTTTGCTAATTAAATGTACATTATTTACCAATCTTATATTTACAGTATTACTGAGTATGGAAGACAACTCTGTTGAAAACGACGCTCTTCCCGAAGACCCAAGACCTTTAAGTGTACGAAATGAGCCCCAAAACGTAGATGAACCTATTGACGCACAAGAAAGCAATGACCTTGTGCAAGTTATTCAAAACGACATTCCAGCACCAAATGAAGATTTGAAATTCAAAAGAATGCTTCAAAAAATGTCGGAGGAACTGACCGACGAGAACCTGGTAAACTTAAAAGACCATTTAACTTGTAAGTTCTTAAATTTATTTACAATTACATACAGAACAAGACATACACTTTCTGTTGATAAAATCATACACCTTCTGTTTTTATATATTAATTGATAACGTATTGTACTTATTAAGTTTATGTTGAAATACCACATAAAAAACCTATGGTAGAGTACGACTATAGAGAACAAACTTCAAATAAAACATGGTTGCATATGAACAAGATGATATGTTTAAATAGCTATTTATGTATTGTTGGTACTATTTTCAGATTTAATGTATAGGATTGATGGAGTTTGATTTTACAGTAGATAAATGTGTTAGATCTTATAGCCCGAAACAAAAATTATTTGACGGTGTGTGTTCTTTTTAGTTTTGTGTATCCACTGAATTGAGTTATCTACGCTACAGCATTATGATTCTTATTAATTGTTACATGTATAGAATTTGCAGTTCATTTAAGTACACTGAAATAGAATGGGTACCACACTTCACTTACAGTAACATTGAACACATTTCTAGTACATGACATTTAGTATGTGTATGTTTTTATCGTTTCTTTAAGGTGAATTTGGAAATGTTCTTCTAGATGAAATAAAAAAGCCAGAGGAGCTATCTATCATACTAGAAGAAAGACATTGGCTTACAAAGGACAATCTATTAAAGTTACAAGCTGCACTGAGAAACATAGGTCGAATGGACCTTGTAAATGTTGCTGCAGAGTATGCACAGACGATAGACAATGTATTATGCCCTAATCAACCAAGTGAATCTGGTAAATATATTTTAATTGATATACATCTTAAACAACAAGAAAACGTATAGATCATTTAGTACATCAATTATAAATTTATATGTTCATGTGTAGCAGAGGTATAATACCCCTTTTGTACTTCCTTGCGTTCAAGCTTTTATGGCGACATGTCCGCTTATGAATCGAGAGGTCGTGGGTTTGAATCTCAGTTCAGACCATAGTTTTTTATCGAGTTAAATATGGTGCCCAATATAAATACCTACTAAAAAGTGTGTGATTGCACCCTTAGATATTCCCACAGACAATCAAGCTCCAAGAATTTGAGAACAAATTCTGTACAGGAGATGTGTATGTAGCTGAGATATAATATGGTTAGTTAACTCTCTTGCAATCAAGCTAGCTTTTATGGCGACGTGGCAGAGCGTTCACTTACGACTCGAGAGATCGTGAGTCTAAATCTCAGTTCAGAATGATTTTTATCGGGTTAAACTTGATCTAGACAACATTGAATGTTTTGCTTTTAACACAATTTTAGTTACGGTACAAAGGCGGATCCAGGAATTTTTCTAGGGGGGGGCAAACTTTTTCTACGGGGGGGGGGCGTCCAACTCTCAAAACACAACCATTTTATTCAAATTTTCAGAATAATGCTACATATTGATAATAAACACTACATAACCATTAAATCTATGTTAAGCGCCGAATAAATGCTTAGTGCTACTGTAGAATGACTAACAGTCAAGACATACACTAATAGACAGGTACATTTTGAAAAGTCAAGGGGGTTCGGACCCCTGACCCCTGCCCCCCACTAAATCCGCTTTTGCCATATCATTTCAATCACTACTATACACACTTATACATAGAAAAAATTACATTAAGTATTTACACATTAATCATCAATATCGTGTTCCGTCATCTCCTCAAAGACCTATCTGCGTCTCACTTCATGACACTTGGCACAAGCTGGTAGTCCTAAAGGTTCATCACATTAACTATTTTGTCTG
The DNA here is from genome assembly GCA_025267735.1 of Mactra quadrangularis. Taxonomy (NCBI): domain Eukaryota; kingdom Metazoa; phylum Mollusca; class Bivalvia; order Venerida; family Mactridae; genus Mactra; species Mactra quadrangularis. Next base: position 3,370,677 of record CM046309.1, read on the forward strand.
CTACAAATGCATTAAATCTAGTATTGTCGTCGTCAATCTTAATCTTTGTTGAAAACTGGCCATGTTTCACAGCTAAACTGCCGCCTTAAAAATTGTTCAGACAATGAAGTCTATTTAGCCAACTTCCATGCATACAAGTACCAGTCAACAATGCATTGTGTTACATGTCAGGGCCGGTTGCAGAAGGGTCGTAAATGGGGAGACCTTTGGGTAAGTTCGGGAGGGATAGCCCCTCACGACAATATGGAAAAAATGAATTTTTTACATGTAAATGGGGTAAATCTGAGGGCTTTAAACACACTTATGCGGATGGAATGCGCAATTAAAAATACGTAAGTCTGTTTAATACCCCCTTAGTAAGCATAGTTCGAACAATGGAGTCGTAGGTTCAGGAGGAAGAACATAAAATATGTGAACGATGCAAATTTGAGCACTTTTGAACACAACTAAAGACAAAATTGATAAACTCTAAGCTCGTTTTCTGTACGTTTAGGTTATCTTTGTTGGTTAAAAAAAACATTTTTATGAAGCTAATCATGATTTTTTCATATAAAATGACGAGAATTTTATTAAAAGATATACACAGTAACTTATATAAAATTGTCAAATGTATAGTTCGAACAAAAAAACCCAAATCACTGTGTAGAATAACAATACAATAAACTATTTCACGACGAGGGATGCTCAGGATGACAATAACATAAACATGTGATATGTTTTACGATTGTCATAGTTGTTGGTGTAATGCAAAAGATTTTTACCATTACAAACATGATTAACCAAGAAATGCTGGTATCCATCATGCTAAGTTTGTTCAAATAAATTACACAAAATTCATTTCCAATACTGCCTACCCCTGAAATGGATTGTCTCACGTTTAATAGTTACCAAAACACGTTTTGGTTTTTTGTACGCACTATAGTAAGAAAATTTGCCGATTTTATATCGAGAAATTGCCCTATTGAGATCGTTTTATTTTGTAAAGTGGGTTCATTTATTGTGTTCGTAAATTTGCCTAATTGTTAGTTATCCTGATGTTTTTTTAGCAAATTTAAGAAAATTGTTTCTATGGTGATTCAAAACGCAGTCCCTCTTGCAGAAGAATCAAATTCGTGGATTACTTAAGCAAATCATAAGGAGTAAAAGTATTTAGCATTCTAAAATAAAAACAACGATTGAAAAACAATTTTTATTAACTAAACACAAATCTGTGGACGTACCATTTGGTGAATTTTTTATATAACTAAACGTTCAAAACAAAGATAAACTAGTCTCATTTTTTTTGGTAAAATTACATGTCGTAGGCTAGGTCACAGAAACACAGAAACCAAAGTTAGGCTTCGTACACTAGTTATCATGGAAATATAATTGGCTACAGTCTGAAATATACTATTGAGGTATTTGTAATATAGACCAGATGAATGGATATCCGTAAAGACGGAGCATACACGTACATTATCATTGATTTTCACGCTTAATAAGGTCACTTGCTTTAATTTACTCTTTACATCCATTTACTCCTAACTTGGACAGTCCTACTTTGTCATTTTGTGTCTTTAATATAACATATCATACACGAAGCCCTGATCTAGCAGACATGTCAGAGACAGACATTGCACAAGAGCTGAAATCTCAATGTGTATCGAACACAAAACGAGTATTCACCAATAGAGACGGTAATCGTGTACCTACACACGATAACATTTTAAATGTGGAGGTATCATTTTGCAAGCTCCCGACCTTGCTCTGTCTGGGAGACGGAAAAAGAAGTTCTCCGTGTTAAATATACACAAAGTTGATCCTTCCCTGATGCACGATAACTTATTGAAAATCAGATTACCAAGAATAATTTACATTCAGTTGCTTTATCTAAACCTGTCGATTCTGCCGTGCATGTCAACTTATGTAAGTTTTCTCCCCTGGAAATTGTTCTAATACAAAAACCGTCCCCTCTTCTTTCCTGTAATACGTCTAAAGCCAGTACAAGTTCTCAGACATCAACATCTACAAGTACCTCATCCGTACCTCAGAGATGGGCATCACAGGCTTCTCAGTCTCATGAACGGGTGATTCAAAGGCAATGACCCCAAAAAAGAATGTCTTGACGGACAGGGTCAAGAAGGTGGAGAGGGGCACTGTCTTGTCCTTCAATTGGTTCGACGCTCTTTTGAGTGACGTTGGATCGATAGAGGATGAGGACATAGTAGTCAGCCTCCTACCCGAGCTTCGGCTCTTAGTTCTGTTAAGTTTTCTGAGTAAGTGTTTTACTTTTCGTTGAACCACGAGTCAAAATATACTTTAATGGAATTTTCGTGGTCTTAAATCTAATTACAACGACCTTCTTTTTTATGATCGAAATTCTCCCAGAAAGTTGTCTGCCTTCAAGAAACATTCTTATCTACAAATGATAAAACATTATAAAGGATTGTATATTTTATGGTAGAATGTGTTGCAACTATGTCCCTCAACGACAAATTCAGGTACAAACTTACTTTCAAACTGCAGCTGTTGAAGTAATTTTGCACTGACCTATTACAGTGTGCTCTTTATATCTTCCTCCAAACTTATCTATTTCTGTTGAAGACTTAGAAAACTTAACTAAACAACTCCCAGAACCATTCTTTCTACTCGGCGATTTTAATGCCCATAATTCAATATGGGGAAGTCCATCTGCGAATAATAAAGGCATCATTACAGAAAAATTAGTTGATAATGCACAACATTGCAACGTTTTGAAGACAAGTCGCCAACTTATTTACATCCAGCCACTGGAAGCTTTTCTTGTACATACCTTACATTATCACATCTATCATTATACTAAGATTTTACTAGGTCAGTGTAAGACGAACAATATGGAAGTGACCCCTTTCCATTGTTGTTTACTTCAAACAACTCTGTTACAGAAAATAACCGCTCTTATTACAAATTTTCTAAAGCGAACTGGGAACAAGTTAAAAACTTGTGTTCTGACAATTTTCAAACTCTATGGATAAAGCTTATACTTTTGTCTCTACTCTATAAAAGATAGATCATTGACTGTCAGGATCTTAATACATTCGAGGTAAAAGTTTTAAGGTTGACTCAATTAGAAAACTGTTTGAATCGGTACAATCACATGCGTTACTTAACTATTTAAAAGATATAAATATATATATCATAATGTATAGGACTTTAAATCATATTCGTAAAATCGCCGTTAAACCCAAACAAACAAACAAACAGACAAACAAACACTCTAGCGGTCATGTTTTGTCCGATAGTCAGGACGTATGTCCTAGTAATTTGTCGGATGAGTTAAATATGTGTCTCCTGGAGTAAAGAAAACTAGGTCACAGGTTCTTAAAATAGAAAACTCTTGTCCAGACTTTCAGTCTATTCTTTGTTAGGTTTAAAAAATAACTTGGAATAAATGTTTACCATGACAAGGCGGTGTGTGATATATCAGTCTCAGGCCTGTTGGTTCAAGGTCAATGTCATTTTTTACTTAAAAGTATTCCTTGTATAGGTTGTGAATTAGTTTTTTTCTCATTGGATTAAAAAAATGACTTGAAATACATGTTCATCATATAAGACGTTTGGTCACATCATTCACGCCTTTAGGTCCAAGGTCAATGTCACTGTTTTTGTTTTATGTGAATCAATGTCTGGATATAGTGAACATGTATACCAAGATATTTTAAAATCTAATTAGATGTAACAAAAAGACACTTTGGAAAAGAAAATTCTATTTTTAATAATATAGACCTTGACCTTGGACCTTCAGGCATGGGAATTGTACGTGATACATCGTCTTCTCATGGTAGATATTTGTGCAAAGTTGTTTTATAAATCATTCCATTCATATTGAATTTACAACGTCTTGATATTATGAACATATATTCAAAATTAGTTTAAAATCCAAAAAATACAACAAATTTACAGCCCGGAAGAAAATCTATTTATATTTATAGTTCAAGGATATTGTACGTAACACACCGTCTTGTCATCGTTAATATTTGTTCCTTATTATTTTGACATCACACTTTTAATAATGAAGTTTCAGCCTTGACCAGAAAGTTCCATTTTTTGTAATAACTGTAGATCCAATATGAAGGTCACTAACAATAGAAATCAAATTTTCTTGTATTGGCTTTAACTTCGCTATGAATGGAGTGATTAAAAAACTTAGCACAAATGTTAACGATGACAAGAGGGCGTGTCACGTGAAATATCGATGCCTGTAGGTCCAAAGTCAAATTCACTGTTACTAAAAATAAAGATTTTCTTGTTCGGGCTATAAATTATTAATTTTCATTGATTTTAAAATAACTTGGTAAAAACTTTAACAATATCAAACTTTGCAACGCGTACAAAACATATGCCTGTTGGTCAAGGTCACTGTTACTAAAATGGAATTTTCTTGTATAGGCTGTTAATTTATTTCTGAAATTTAAAATAACTTGGTATAAATGTCAACCATATCAAGACGTTGGGTCACGTACAACACCCATACATATAGGCATAAGGTCAATGTCTGTCTTAAAAATATAAGTCTATTGTCTGTTTCTTGACTGTTACTTCCTTATGAAAAGAGTGAATTCAAAATAACATGTTCACTATGACAAGACGGTGTGTCATGTACCATGTCCGTAAAATCTTTGTCAAAAGCAGTTGTACTCAGGTAAAGGGCAATGAGACCCTCTTGTTTAATTTCCATGTAGTGTTTTATTGCTTGACTTTGCTTTTAAAATTTCATTTGATTGAGTTTTATTTAGCGCATCGCGTCTGTTTATGTAATCAGTTGTGGTCATGTCGCTGCATGCGGAACTTTTCGGACGTAACTGCCTAATTACTGTTTAACTCAATTTTCTCATTGATGCCACCATTTAAATCAATGCGGGTTAAACTAAAAGGAGAACGTTCTTTTTGTGACAATACAGCAAGACACGAGGTTTTTGAATAATGAATTTTTATATCTGGCGTGTTTTGCAAACATTATTTCAATTTGGTTTTACATTTATATAATTACTACGTTTAAAAGGAGTTTCTTCTAGAAAAAAATATCTTCTCTTCTAAACTGTGGTTTAAACTAAAACAAGCACACTTGATCTTCACGGTCTTCGTACGCGCTTGTATAGATAAATTTTGGGGACGGTCTAAATCACTGACGAAGACACTGACACTATAAACAAAGAAGGAATATCCGACCATCTAGATTTTATTCCTATTATATATTGTGCATTAATAAAGGTGTTGATGTTTTAGTAATTAGGATTAATTGCTTTAATTTGCGGCTAATTAGCAATATTTTAATGTCCCACTTAAGAGAATCACAGGTTTAAGCTTTTTTTTCATGTTATAATTTTTTTGCGCTCTTTGATGCTTTGAATCAATATTTTCTTGTTGATTGTGTAATTGAGATCATTATTTGAAAATATTATTAGAATTGCTTTCTTAATGTTACACAAATGGGAAAATGATTGAATGCATAACTGTTTGTGCTTTTTAGAGTCTTATATATAAATTTTAGTTATATTATAATAAAGTTAGTAATAAATTACATTTTTTTAATCATTATTTAATCTTATAGCTACAGTATTACTAAAAATGGCAGATAACTCTGATGAAAACGACACTCTTCCCAAAGTTCCAATGCCTGTGAATGTACAAAATGAACCAAAGGCCGTGAATCGACCTACTGATGTACAGGAAAGCGAAGGGCTTAAGCAAGCTATTGAACAAGACTTTGGAGCACCAACTGAAGATTGGGGATTCAAGGGAATGCTTATGAAATTATCAAAGGAACTGAACGACGAGAATCTGAAACAATTAAAATACCGTTTCTCTGGTGAGTTCTTATACTTTATTTTGAATAACATACAAAGCAAGACATACTTGTGCAGTTTTGAAAAAAACTTTTCCACATCCATTGGTACGTCTTGTCCAAAATGTTGCGGAAAGACGTTTTGAAAAAGTACTACGAATGGGAACACACTTCAAATTAAAACAGGATAGCTGCAAATAAACACGATGATCCGTTTAAATAGCTATTTATATCTTGAAGGCACTATGTGCAGATTTCGTACCATATAGAGTTTCAAGAGTTTATTTCAATCAAAATAGAATAGAATACAATACAATAAATATGTAATAGGTCAGACGTGACCCATGAACATAGTGTTTATACAATATATAATAAAATGAGTTCAATGGTAGAATCATATTATAATAGTTACAAAGTGTAAGCATGCATTAGAATTTATGATCATTTAGAGCTCGAAACCTGGAGATCTTTGGTATAAAGCATTAATATTAAGATAGTGTTTACATATTACGATACTGTTAACAAATTAAGATAGTTTGCAAGTCCAACAATTTATCATACTAGTAAAAGCAAAAGAGTTCAAAATATAGTATTCAATGACTGATTTAATATTCAAAACATATCGATATATCGTATATACATGTATATATAAATATGTTATGGAGGTTTATAAATTATAGTGCAAGAAATACACATGTCACTATATGCTTACATGTTCAGATAGCTAAGTAAATTATATGCTTACAGACATAACAACACATTTAATTATATTAGAAAGAAATACATAGTAATGCAAAAAGCTGACGTTCTTTCACATGATCAGATCTTAATAAAAAGGCATGATATACATACATAGCTAAATTTCTAATATCAATTTCATTATCACTTTCAAACAATTGAAGTGTTTTAAGCTTGGAGTTTTTGTAGAGGGTACATTCAAACATAACATGTTGCTCGTCTTCAAGTGTTCCAAATGTTTTACAACGACGGTTATTAAGTGGTGTAACGGGTTGTTTCCATCTGCCAGATTCAATTTCAAGTCTATAGGAAGCAACTCTTAAACGTTTCAACGCAATTCTATATTTCTTTATATTAACACTTGATAAATACATTGTATAACCAAAATTGTTGAAGTTTTTTATAAAAATACTTCTTTTTCAATAATAACCGGGTGAATTCGTATTTTGAACAAAAATATAATTAACTCTTTGTTTGAATATATTTATTAGAATATTGACATTCCCTACACCTTGGTTTAATCAAACCTCATGAAATCCAAGGCTGTTTAATGTTTTTCTAATAAAAAGAAACCCAGTTTGATTTATTTGGATATAGTTCTATGCCGCTCGACATCATTTTATAGACTACTTTTATTATTTCTTATCACCAGTATTTGAAATTTTAAACCATTGTTTTATGATGAAAATAAGTCTTAAGTTTTGGTAATGTATCCTGCCTAATTCACCATATATAAAATCGTTTTGTGTCGATTTAACGCTTAAAAGAGATGTGCAGAATTTTAAATGGATATGCTCCATTTCATTTGGGGGGCGGGGTAAAAGCCCATGCTTTGCAGCTGTAATTTAATATCTGTGTTATAAGTTTATCAAATAGTTCTTGTGAATGTTTTTCAATGTTCTTTTTTGATTTTACTGCATACATATTTAGCTTAAAAATCGATATTTGTGCTTGACCAGCTAAAGAAATAAAATTTTAAGTTTTGGGGTATAGAGCCCCCTTTCCTAAAGATAACAATCTTTTTTCTTCTGTATTTACTTTTAGTTACCATCTTAGACAATAAGAATGTAAAATGTTAAGACCGTTTTGTAAATCATTCGCCGCTTCAGAAAAAATAACAATATAGTGAGCATACATTAATAAATACTGTTTCATAATATATATTTATATCAATACCTTTTAACCCTTTCTCATATTAAACATATTATCAGTCATTTATATAAATGGAAAACAAAAATGGACATAAACATTCACCCTAACGGACCCCTAAAACACAATCAAAAGATTCACCCGTTTCACGTCATACTTTAACTTCGGATTTAACAGAAAAGTACATTCATTTACTGACGTTAAATAGCTTACATCTTAACCCCAGTTTTAAAGTTTATACCACATATTTTGATTGACTTTGTAATGAAATGAGAAGATTATGATTGCACACAATATCTTTTTATTTTGATGTAAGAAGTGCTTAATAACTGCATTTAAAATGTAGATATTATCAACTGTTCCCATTTTAGCGCGAAAGCCAGCTTGCGCTTCAATAAAGATGTAACAAGTATCCGCCCATGTCGATAACCGATTATTGATAATACGCATTAAACTTTAAGTAGTGTTGCAAAGGCTGGGAAACTTTCTGGTAATTTTGGAAATTTACCTGGTAATTTTCGGAAACTTTCAAGGGCTAGGAAATTTTGGAAATAATAAAAAAATTAATTACCGTATAAAAGTTATTCGACAAAATTTGATTATAAAAGAATACATTTTTTTATTTACAAAAAAAATGAAAAATGAGTGTTTTCACAGTTGATGTCAGAAGCTGATGTCAGAATCTCACAGTCTACTTTATATGTTGATCTTCACATTTTATTGGTGATGAGGTTGAGATATCTGACATGGAAATTATAGACTAAATATGTTTAATTATTTTACACTTGATTGGCATGAGTTTGATTTTTGTTATATTTTAGTTTATTTACCAAATTGGAGTTACCAATTCTTTTTTTCAATGTGATTGTGTTAAATTGTTTTAGTTATAATCACTATTCATTTTTAATTCTATTTTGTTCAATTTTTAGCATAATGCCACAGCAGTACATAAATGTTGATGTGCTTTGAATGAAATCGAACAAGACATTTTTTTAGTAATTATTTAATTTTTTAAGTTTATGACTTAGTTGGCAAAATTATAATCAATTTTTATACAAACTATAGAAGCAATGATTACTGTAGATTTATTTTGGTAACAGGAATGTTAATGAAGTTTGACCTAACTTGTTACTGTAAAAATGTCCAAAGCAATAAGTATGACAAAAAAGCTCTATTTCGATTTCTGCATTTCATTTTGCCAACATTCAAACAATATGTCACCTCTAAGACCTTTAATGTGTACTATATAGAGACTTCATAAATCACAATGGTTTTGTTTTATACAAAAAAAAACAGACAAATACGAATTTCTAAAAATTTCCAATATACTCCAATATTTCCCAAAATTCCTGAAAGTTTCCTCGTAAATTTCCCTCATTTGAAAATACCGAAAATTTTGCAACACTAACTTTAAGTAATAATACTAAGAAGCGAAAAGTCTGTTAAACTGTTAGCGTTATGCTTCTTTCGAAGGGGAATAATACATCATTTACTCCAGGAAGTAGGGAAGTAACCAGTGTTTAAAATCTTGTTAAATAATGTCAATTAAAAAGACGAAAAGCATGACGACCATGAGTTAAAAATTCATTGATGATACCATCTGGTCCGGCATTTTTTCCGCTTGATTATTGGTTCATAGCTTAATTCAATTATGTAATACTGGTACAGTTTTCAAGTTTCTTAAACATAATTTTACGCTCAGAAACTAAATATCCTTAGTTAAATTCTATCACATCCTCTTCTGCTTGGAAGAACCTATCATGGGGATTATTAATTGCTTCAAAATGTTGTGAAAAATCATTTAATGAAATATTTTTACTACATGTATTACTCCTTGATGAGAATGTGACCTCTTTTGAAAGGTTCTAGCATAATTTGTATTTTTGACTTTGTCTTTTAACAATTTATGTATATGCAATTTAGTTTTAGAACAATTAAAACGATGAACATAGTTTTTGTATGTAGTACGAGCAGGCGCTATTTTTGCCGATCATGTTCATATTTGATTTTTTCAATACATGCATATTCAAACATTTATATTGTCCAATTTTATTAACCTGCCCGGTCTGCATGCATACACGTCATAATGAGATACCATTTAAAGCCGGAGTATTCCCTCGATATGCTCTAATGCCCACGGATCGACAGTTATTAGTAAATAAATATTAACCTGACGTTAACCTTTATGCAGAATAAAATTAAATCGAGATGACGTGGTATAAGTCAATAATCGGCCTCCAAACGAGAAATCACGGACTGACTCGATAATCTCCGTTATTTCTGATACAGTTGAACGAGTCGCGAGTTAAAAATTGAAGTGAGTAAAGAGCAATACATCGTACCGTTTAAAGTATACATATATCGGACTATTTTCTCGTGCATTGTGTTTTATTTAAAATATGAGCTGGCGACACGACTCATCTGATTGCAGCGAAGATGATAATTGATATTTATTGTATTTCTGTATTGTGTCGTGCAATTGATGTAATAAATCAAATGTGATTAGATCTAATTACAAAATAATAAAACTTAAATTATAGATGAATAAAAATACAAAACATAAAAGAGTGTATGAAATAACACATTTTTTGGACAATTTTAACAATATTTTGTTTGTACAAATATTAAAACATGAAAACAAAATGTGCATGATTGGGCTCGAACCAACACCTACTTAACTACAGTAGTTCACAGTCCATCTCGATATCATCGGTGCTATAGAGTCATTCTTTATAACTGACAAACAATTACATACTTATATGAAGTACATGATCAGTTAACACGTGCTTCTTTGTATGAATGATACGCGGAATCTATCGAAGGTATAAATAGACAGACAATTAAGCGTGAAATTATTACAATGAGGGTACCAACGTCAGGTTAATATTTATTTACTATATAACAATTTGAATAGAATTGCCATATGCCGTCGCAGTATAATCGGTAAAGTCGCAACACAAACGTTCTCGATATAACTGATTATATTTTAGCTGTGAGTTCGAATCCTACTGAATGTGGGTTTTAGTATTGTTTATTTTTTTAATATCAATTAATAAATTTTCTATCTTTGATATATTTTTTCCATTGTCTCTTTTCATATTATCTTTTTATTTTGTTAATATTGTATTACATGTTTCATATATAAATTCAACAATTCAAAAAACAATTCAAAGACAATCATTCAGCCTCACTGTCGCTGGTGTCAGTCTCGGTGTCATCAGCCAGGTTGATGTAAAAGCCATCAACATCGTCTATGGCGACGTCAGTAGCTTGGTAGCGGGCGCAAAGTTTGTCCACATGCTCACAGGCACCACGCCACTTGTCTGGTCCTATCTCCCTCATGACAGTCATGGTTAAGTCTTCGACTTCCTTGATTCTACAATTAACAAAAATACGCACTTTAAATCATGTAATTTTATACTTATAAGGCATGTATAATATAGATGCATGCATATTTTTCCATTACATGAACTCCTGTTAATGATGACGACCGACTATAAATACATGTTGGATGATTATGATAACAACACTAAGCTATACCTGAACGTCACATTACGCCGCCTGACTGCCGATTTAAGTTGACTCCATATTAACTCGATGGCGTTCAGATCGGGGTGGTAGGGTGGCAGACGTAGCACTTCATGGCAATGCTGTCGGATGAGGTCATCTATGGCATACGACGTCGGTGGCTTGTTTCTCCGGGCCAAGTCTAGGAGTTCCACTCGTAACATTGCGCCGTCAAATGCGATGCCTTGTCGCTGTAGCCACTCCAGAAAAATAAACAAATTATATTATGTTATGTTCTCAGTACTGAACGATGTCATAAATAAAACATAAATAAAATAATTTGATAGATATTGTTACCTGTATGTCGAGCTTCCTCAATGCAGACGTCGGACGTCGAATGATAGCTGGCGTTGTCCATGACGATGGCGCACGGTTCGTTCAGACTGGGGAGGAGCTGTGTGCTGATCCACTGGGCAGCTGTTGTCGGACGGTGTATAACTCGTGCACTTGTTCCTGACCACAGTAAGGTCAAAGCCATAGAATGGCTTGTAGTCACCCCTCCTAGAGTTCAGGATCGGCGACTTCACTCGTCCAGATGACTCCTGCTCCTGCTGGATCCGTCCTATCGTCCGCTTGCCGACGCCGGTAGCCTGAGCCGTCCGTATGATGCTGTCCAAGAACAAGGACCCGGTGTAGGTGGGGCAGTGAAATACCTCAAAACGTTGAGCACAATGCGCTTGGCATTAGAGCCAAATGTTCCAACTATGGAGTCTTCACTCATGTCTATTCAGTAGACGGACTGCGTACGTACACCTTCACACTTCACAACGCGACAAACTCTGCATGTATATTGAATAGTATTATAAACGATTGTGTACAAAACAGAGATCTATTGAAATTTTGAAAATGTGTAAACTACTATTTTGAATGGTAAAAAATAGTGATTATAATGAGATTCGAACCACGTATCTCTAGTACCGGAGGGCAACTCGCATCCACTGTGCCACATTGACAGACGCACATAACAATCAAATAAATCCATGTCACCGATACAGATGTATAGTGGAATTCCGTCGCCTACGTCATATAAGTTCTGCTCGATCGGCTAAGCTATAAATAGCACTGATTAACCTCTCGTTAATGTATGTATAGGGCAGGTTAATAAAATTGGACAGTAATACCAGTCAACTGCGTTAATACACGAGTCATCAAACACTGCTAATCATTATTACTACTTGTTTTTGTATGTAGTTAGAGCAGACACTAAATTAACTATATAATGTTCACGAGTCATCAAATACTGCTTACTACTATTCTTATTGTAAACTACGTCAGATTTGCTGTAATATTTAGCAAATAAAGGGTTACGAACAGAGTCTACATGTTCTTTTAAAGACTAGATAGATTGCTCGATATATTCAGGACAGGTTTACAACGTATTCTACGCTTTGCGTAGGTTTAGACAACCCTTAGATAAAGTTTTGATTATTTGTACCCTCTGTAAAATCATATCCTTTGTTAGAATCCCATTTGTAGAAAAAATCTAAGCATTCTATATGAGCCACATAATAATTAGAATAATTTACAGAGTCATCATTTACATAATTATATGGTAAGAAAATTCGATCAAACAGTGATCTGAGAGTATATTTGGTCATGTACAATAGTTTTCATTCTAACATAGGCACGTGCGTTTTCACTCTTTATTTAATGTGACGTCATCTATGCTTTATTATTCAACAAAATATAGCTCGTGACGGCTGTTGAAATTTTACTCCCCACGTTAAATGCGCAAAGCCGAAAATGGCGCCCGAGTTTATAAGGGTTGACTTTTACAATTTAGTTTCTATTCTATAATTAAAATTTTAATATTTTTGTTCGGAATAAGAAACTCCTATCCGTGAGAATAGTGTAAATAAATGCTATTTTCGGCCTTTGCACTGGGGTGGATTTCAACAGCATGACGTTTCCGACAGTTAAAAATAGTTCTATAAATATATCTTTTCTACAGATGTATTTTACGATGTTAGAATCGAATGAACCAAGGATCCTATATTAGAAGGATTCGTAACGGAAGGAAAGTAACGAAAGTTCTCGGTCGTCGCGAGACAATGCGAGAGCGCCATTCCGTTTCACGAAAAGGCGAGCTATTTCTATCCACGAATATCCATTTTAATCTAATCCATCGAAAGATGTTTTATGTACTCAATAAGAAAATTATGTCCAACAGTCATAAATAAGTTGGTCGTTTATGACTTAATTGTCCAATTTTGGTTTTCATGTTTATTCTAAGACAATAATTATCGACCAAAGCACGACACATGTGTGAAATGGCGACCAATCAAAAATGTAGGCTGCACTGTAGCGCAGTATATGAGTGAAATGGTCACTAAATATGTGTTAAAGTTGGATTTGTCGATAGATCTGTGATGTTTGAATGGATTTGGTAACTTAATAAATCGAAATTAGCTAGCTTAAATAATCAATTTCATCTTCAAATATGGCCATTTTCGGCTAAAACAACGATTTTCATGGATTGAAGTCCTTTACGGGCATTTTTATTTAGCAGTCTTCACATTCAACGCGCGTTTGAACGGCATTTTGTTTTTACTAATGTGGAAAAAATACATTGAAAAATGGTATTCAATAAACCTTTCCCTTGCATATGCTTGATTAAATCAAAAAAGCAATTTTAAAACATCCCATTTCCTGCCTGATTTTTACATTGATTTTAGAACTATTGAACTTAGTCATAGACCCAGTCAATGTTGTATCCTCAATTAAAGGTGTTCTAATCCGCTATTTTGATAACCAAAAAGCGATCGGTTTATTGTGTTTTAAAGGATAATGACTAGTAGTCTATATTAGATGCCCCTTACTATTATCGTTATCGGGTCAGGCAAGCCGTAATTATGGCGGTCTCGTCAGTTATTATTCATGTATTACGTTTTCTTGATTTTGCATGAACATTTGCTGAGGCAAGTTACTTTAGGAGAGTTTGATACTATTTAGGACATTCGATTTCGATTTTTCTGATTACACGTATATTTATCGAACAATTTACACGAACAAGACTCACTTGAACACAATTCGGACGTGGCTTAGTCTCGTTAGAATTTCGGATACTTTATTTAGTAAAATGAAATCAAACAAATGAAAAAGGTACTAACTGTAATTCTTATACAACGATCCCTTGATTTAAGTCTGTGAAGTGAGAAATGCTCATTTGAAAACATAATTATCCAATATCTAATTCATTAAATAGGCGCGGACATGATCATGGTTTGCCTGACGTACCTTTACCTGCAAAAGTACGACTGGGAACCAGACAAGAATCAAACCTGCATAAATTGACATGCAAATACTTCCACATTACCATGCTTAAACTAAATTATTTATGTTTATTTGCTTATAATTTGCTGCAATTTTCAAAAATGCATGTTGCAAACTCGATAGCTACGGGTCGTACTTGCCAATTCCGGATCACGTGACAGATGCTTGTCTCTGTAATCCGGAATGGTCTCAACAGGATTAGAAATCAATATTAATGAACAAATGTCTTACATATGGGATAAAATCATGTGTAAAATCAATTTTGAATGATAAAAAATACTTTTTAATTGAAATGTAAGATTCTACATAATAGGGGTTAGGTTTTGACCCGAAATTGTCACGTGCTTTCTTTGTCTGCATAATTGTCAAACAGTTATTAGATGAAACAAATCTATAAGTTGAATCGTGTTCACCGACAAATATCCAACAAAGCAGTGTAAAATAAGGACTTATTTTATGCGAATATAAATCACTGTGTTTTTCGAACGCATGGACGAAACGTTCTCGTACTATTGCCTTGGTTGGAAAAGACGCTGTTCAGTGTTTCATGACTATGACTTTCGGTAAAGAAATTTTAACATGCAAAGTTTTTTGTTACAGTAGCGATGTAATTAGTGTACATGACTTAACTATCACATAATCAAAATATTGCATTATTAAGGAAACATCTGTGTACTATTGTAAACAAAATGTCCGGAACTGTCGATAACTCGGAACTGTCGAGTTCACGGTACTCAAAAAGATCAATTACTATTGAGACTTTGTTACATTTTTAAAAATTTAGTCGTAAATGAGCGGGAAGAATTCCAAATAAAAAGATAACTTACATTCGCGATCGCGCAATTAATTGAACCTTTCGCCGATTACCGCCACTTTGGATTAAAAATCCCGCTCTTTCTCCCAATTAATACACTTTACGATAAATTAGCAGACGAAACTGAAACGACAGTGAAAATCGATAAAATCTGGTTGAACGATAGGGCGTTACATATCCTTCTAATATAGGATCCTTGAAATAACTTACAGTTGTCTATATTTTGTTGTCTAATAAAATATAGGCACTCGTTTGATGCGCTTAATAAATCACTCGTGCTAAAGCACTCGTGATTTAATCATACGCGCATCACAACTCGTGCCTATGTTTTATTAGACAACAAAATATAGACAACTGTAAGTTATTTCTTAAATAAAATACAATAACCTGTAATACTAACGTAAGTAAAAGAGCCACCCAGTAGCACACCCGACACTGTCAGTAAAAATGAATGATTTTTACATTGTTTTGAAGTGTTTTATTTCTATGTCCAAAAAATACTGAATAAAATAGATGTTAAACAAAACAAAAACGAAGAACAAAAATTAAAAAAGCGACATATCTAGCTTCGACTCGCACTTCTTTCAAAAATAGATGTTTAGTATAGCGTGGCACTTTAACCGTGCGACCATTCAGCCAGATGAGATATCGACACTAAACTAACTTACACATGGCAATTTTTACTGAAAATTTCTATATATAGAACGCGGAAAATAATATACACAGTCTGCGATAACCATGAAATTATGCAATCGGACATTCAATATAATCGTAAAATATAAAAAAGCTCGTTTAGGGTGACTTGAGACAAAATACAACGATACCATTTTTATACACAGGTGGATTTAAATTTAGTACACGTAATTATCGACTATCATCAGTGTGTTTTGATGTATTAAATTTAGTATGAGAACACATGTTCCACGCATTAAGACTGTTTAATACTCTCATTACACAAAATCACCTGACCTCCCTGTTTTATGTAATACCTGAGTCCCAAATATGTAAACAGACTGAGTCGTTTGTCTCAAGTTATCCTAAACGTACTATACCACACTTCACTTACACTGAAATTATACACATTTCTATGAATAAAGTTTTTCAAAACATGCCATGTTATTGTACTTTAAATTTCGGGTTTATCCGTTTATTGGGGAAACACATGAGTCCACACTATTGAGAAGAAGTTACAAAGTATGTATTCTTGTGAAAACAATATCATTTATTCTGTACGCCAGGCTCGGTGAATATGAGTGTAGATATTACTGGTTTGTAGAGATATATAGATAATGGAATAATATTTCTCAATTTATTCATCTATCCTTTTTCTAAACAGTTAAAAAGACGAGCCAAGGTAAAATAGCACTTAAAATACAAGCATTTTAGTATGTTTGTGTTTTCTCATTTATCAAAGGTGGATTAAGTGGATTGGGAAAGGGTGTTCAAGAAAAAATAAAAGAGCCAGAGCAACTTTTCAGAATACTAGAAGAAAGACATTGGCTAACAAGAGACAATCTATCAATTTTACAAGCTGCACTTAGAGACATAGATCGAATGGACCTTGTTAGAGTTACTGCAGAGTATGCACAGCGAATGGACAATGTGTTATACTTTTATGAACCAAGTGAATCGGGTAAATATATCTTCATTCATTTACATATAAAATATAGTTCTATTACATTAACCTGTCACAACTTAAATAATTACACTGTCACTGAATCTATTATTTTTAACTCCTTTCGAAATTGTTATTCCCCCGATATTCAAAATTGTCGCATTTACAGTTAGATTATCGATAATTAATATTGATAGGTGGCTCAATGTTTAAAAAAGAGGTTAAATGAAAACACAGTCAATGAGTGTGTAATTATTCAAGTTGTGACAGGTTAATGTAAAAGAACTATAACAAGAACATAGACGTTGATATTCTTATACATTTAATTATACAAATGTGTCTCCTATTATATACTTAAGCTTTTGAATACATACATCTGCAAATACAATTTATACCTTTGCATAATTCTTTAGCTCGATCTACCATTTTAGACTTGACAAAATGTATAAGCTATTTTACGGTGTATTGTGTCTGCTGTTATCTCAGAAATAATTTTGTCACCAAGGCTTTAAGTTTCCTACTGTAAGCAAATACATTTTGTGCCAAAATCATGCACGTGTGTAATGTCGGGTTAATTTGGGGTGCGTTTTATCTACGGTCGTTAGGCCGGGCTTTACTCACTCTCCGTAAACAGATATCCTGTAGAACGTTGTCCTACAGGATCTCTACATTCTCCGTTGAAGGTCAAGTCAAGATGAACTTTATCTCGACCAATCAATGCGTAGCTTTCATCTAGACGAAAACACTATCAAACACATTTTGATTTCAAAATTTCTATTTTCATACCAAGGTTTGCATGCTTATTTAACATAAGTATTATTCACAGTCTGTGATTGGGCGGCTCATTTCAAATTGCGTGACGTAGACGATGTAAACAAGTAACGTATCATAACAATTTCGTCATGAATATTATGATCAGAAAAGGTCACCTGCACGTGACTTTCGTTAGGAAAGGTCAGATCTAAATTAGCGAGAATGCGAGTGTAAAATTTGAAATTGGGTTTTAATCAGATTGGTCATAACTTAGACTCTCTCATAAATCTTAAGTTAAGACCCGGGGGCATTTTTTTAACTAAGTCGCACTTTAGGCGCCGAAAATCGTAGTTTCTGGTCGCAACTTTAAGACTGCTTCTGAGTAGTCTTACCTAGTAGCCAAAATCGTAATTCGGTCAGAAGATCCCGATTTTTCAACACAAGGGCATATTTTACGGATCTTATGAAGACGATGACAAGATGTCGGTTGGCTAAAAAGGTATCAAAGAATTGTGGATTTGAGATCTCAAGCTTAACCCATATCAATTCAGGTAAATATCATATGTTGATCCTTTTTACATAAAGTATGATCTAAAACTGCTGCTCTAGTTTAATCTGATAATTCGGCTTTGTTCTAATCAAAATTAAAAAAGGCTTACGGGGAAACAACCTGGAATTACATGCCTCAAATGGCTGAAAAAACACCCCTGCATTTTTAATGTAATTAAGCCTCGTGAGATTTTCCGTGTCATTTTATAGCACTAGCTCGTTTTTTAAAAAGAGCCACTGAAACTCATCATTATTTACTCTGTCCAGTACCTCCTTTATATTGTCAAAAACATTTACCGAGATTTTTCTCCCTTTGAAGCTATACACCAATAAAAATGTCCGTCGTATGCCCTAAAACATATTGCGATGTCCTACCTACATGTAATTAATTTTCCAGTCATAGATCAATAATACTCAATACTCTAATTAAAACACTCAGCAAATAAGCACATACATGTGTAATAGCTATGAGCAGGGTTTATTTTCTCTAAAATAAAGTTTGTTAATTCATATTACTTTAGATTCATTGTCATTTCACGACTTCTGACTTTCAATCAATGTAGTGTCTCCTTTATTATCCGCAATGTTATAGACCAAACTCCCCACAGCGGTTATTTCCTTTTACTAAATCAAAAACCACGGTCATCACACATATATTCATCCCTTAGAGAGCCAAATGATTTGTTTATTTATTTTTTAAATTTCAATAGATTTTGTACGTTAAGTCTACTTGTAGTTATCTTGATGTTCTAAGAATATAAAGATAAAAACATGTAAAGTTGTTAATAGTTAAGATATATATTACGAAAAAAAAAACAAAGCGGGACGTAAGCAGTGTGTGGAGTGCAGATTTTCTCATGGCAGTCGCCATTTTTTGTCACATTGTATTACTAGCGTCACGTGATTTATATGCAAGCAGTAGATAAGTAGCAAGGTTGACGTTAACACTGTGAGGAGTTTGGTTATATCCACACATGGAATTATACAAGCCATGTTCACCAGATAAGCTTTTACGTCAATATCATATTATAATAATTGTACTTGATTGGCTGATCGGGTGTGCGAAAATAATCCATATACACCGTGTCTGAGTTCATATACACCGTGTCCCCTCGGGTAGCCTTTCATCACAATGCAACATAAATTATTGTCAAATGTCCGCCATTTTGTTCATCGATTCGAAAATGTTTTACTTTGTAAACTTAACATTTATAAGCAAATAAGACATATCGATGTCCAGTTCTTTATAAAATAACGTTATACAGCGGGTTTTCAACATAAGTAACATATCCATTACTCACAATAATGTCAATCAAGGGCTCAAAATTTGACGCTTTACAACTCCAACATCCCAAGGGATTGTGCTTCTTCCATCTGTGCGATTGTGTTCAATTCGACAATTCGGCGCGATGTGACCTTTCTGTGTTGGTGCGCCGTAAAACCCAAACAAACAAACAAACAAAACGACAAATGTTCCAGTCATTATAAAGTTAATACAAAGGTTGACTTGCGTTTCATTCATTGGAGCAAACCAAGCTATGCATTAAGAATAAATAATGAAACTGACTTAAGATATTTCTTAAATAAGAATCCACGTTGATTGTCTTTGCACTATTTCCGGTAAACCATTTCCATCTTGCCCTAACAGTTTATCCCGTCAATGAGTGATTCCTTAATGAAATCCATATATCCCTATCTTCCGAATGCATTTTTGTTCTTTTTAAATAGATCCTTGTTCTTCCTATCCTAAAATCTACGAAAATTTTAAGCTTAAAACTGCAAATATCAAATAGTTAATTCTATCAACTTCATAACACCGTCGCCAGTATGACGTCATGAACGAACGTACTAAAAAGCAATTGGAGTGCGCCACGGGAAAATTGAACTAAAATACTGCTTTTGTTTTTGTACATTTGAGAGCTCCCGACCGATTTTAAAGGGAATTGAAGTATTATAAAATCGTAATAAAGATTTCTGACGGTGTATATGGGTTCTTCTACACCTCGAAGTTTCATATAACCCCTCTGCTGACGCCTCGGGGTATATGTGCTCTCGGGGTAGGAGGACCCATATACACCGTCAAAGGTTTTGTAACTTATAGTATATCCAAAGCATAAATTATGCATTTTGGACATCGCCGTTTGTTTTGTGAGCATAAGATAGAGCTTTTTTTATGTATAGCTTTAAAGAGAGATAATTCTAGTAACATGTTTTTCAAATACAATGGATTAAGTCCAATAAGAATACCGGACACAGTAAATAATTTGTAATTTCAACAAGTTGCAGTGACTTAATAATAACACGTGCTAGTGCTTAATAATGACACGGACAATCTCATGTAATTTAATTACAAGGTAAAAATGCAGAGGTGTTTTTTCAGCCATTTAAAGCATTTAATTCCAGGTAGCTTCTCCGTAAGCTTTAAATGCTGTATAAGAATAAAGCTGGTTTAATTGATAATGGATAATTTGGCAATTAAGATGACTTTTATCAATGCAAGAGAAGAATCTGTAAAAATCGGATAGTCGGGTAATCAATGTTCTCTTAAGTGTAAAACAGACTTACCTTTAACCATAAATGAGATTCAATTATCCAATAAGTTATATATATAACTGAATACAAGATTATATAATTTATCTCTTTTATGTGGAATATAAACTATATCAATTAAAAGAAAGTGAAATGTTGCGGAATCTATGACCGACGTTGATTTTCGTTGTTTCATTGCTCAAAGTTCATTACCAATGTGTCGAAATGTAAGCAATTTACAGTTCTTCCAAAGAAGATATAGCCGCCGTATACACTGTCGTGTAGCTGTGTACGGTGCAGTCAACCAAGATGGCGGACCGAACGCTGGTGAACAGGTAAACATATTTTATTTTCTCGATTTCTCAAACTTAATCCACATGTATTGCTGTATAATCAGTTGTATTCAACCAGGCATAGATTCCGGTGCATAATGTACAACCTGTTTTCGCTTGATATCCACTCAAGAGCTTATAAATGAATCACAAAGTTGGTCGATCTATGATTTTGAAATTTGAGCGAGAAAAAAGTCTTTTAAGTCTGATTCTGACTTTATTTGAGCTCTTATATTCAAATCAATTGACAGAGTAGCGAAAAATGATCGCCGAATTACTCTGCCCCTTACTTTGGAGGAATATCCTCTCCCTTCCACAAAAACGTTCGTTTTATGAGTGTACACAAAGTGAGTGCAGTCGCCGGTGTATGGTGTAGTCAAAACGCAAAATTTTTGAACGGCGCAGTCTCAGAAAACTGTACGGTGTAGTCGTTCTGTGTACGGTGTTGTTTCAATTATTATTTTCAGTACCAACTTCCTTGAATGATCTTTAGTCCTGTTATTGAGTTACTTTTCGCCCATCCGACCCGAGGACCTTTAAATGTTAATATGTAATCATTACTTCGATCAATAGTCTGGAATTAAACTTAAACAAAATTAACACTATGACAAAAATGAGTTTAGATTATAAATGAAATGAATGTTGGAGTTCCTGATGTCCCCTATGCTGACGTCCTCAGCTGATACATTTATTACGAACGTTCTAAGACACGAGTTACATACATTCAAAAAGAAAAAAATCAAAACTCCTCAAAACATCACCGTAATCACGTATACGTATATTCTTGGTTTTGAACATAGACTGTAAAATATGAATATACATTGTTTGAATCAAGTTACTACAAAATCGAGATGAAAACGTTAGAAATTGATAGAAAGAAGTATGTGTACAAGCATACAGATGAATAACTTTTTTTAAATTTTGGTTAATGTAAATTGATGACCGCCTTGCAGTACATGCGTAAGAAAATAAGTGGTTGTCCGAATAGTTAATTCAGGAAATTAGAATTTTATATTTACTATTATATTGCATTTAACGCCGTGTCAACACAATGTAAGTCATTTTACGGCGTCCAGCACACCTAAACTAGCTTTCCTGGACCCTTGTCTATAACCAGTGCGCATTTACCCTTTCACAAAACTGGAAACTTGTCCATGATATCCAATCAATGCAAGAAAATTGACATTATTGTCCCCGGGTGGGATTCAAACCCTTCGAGACACACCATTTCAAATCCCGGCGCGCTACCAACTGCGCTATAGACCCGGGTTGCACATGATAAAAGACAAGCATTTTGGGCAAATCATTGATATTGACGTTTCAAATAGCTTCGTTAACGTTAAACAAAGTCGCCGAATTCACAAAAAGTTAACACCGATAAACGGAAAATTCAATAACTAAAGATTAGTATCACACATGAATACGTGTACGTTTTCGGTAATCGAATAGTTTGGCACAGTGACCTACTTTTTACCAAGATGATACTTAGTCAAAATTGACTTATGGGCCGGTCACATGGGCCAAAACGCATGAGTCACGCATAAATTTGGGTTGTGCGTGCTTGTCTGTCGGGGATTTGACCATTTCCTTCGATTTACGCGATGTAAAATCACCGATACATCGCGCAAGAATTACGTATCAATCACACAAAAATCACCGACAAAGCACTTATAAACCATGCATAAGCCCAAAAAGGGGCACAGAATTGAATGTGCCCAACGAAAGCTTCGCGGAAAACTACGTATATTCTGCGCATTATCACTGATAAACTGCGTATGATTGGCGCATGATTCGCGCATGAACTACGCATAATGTGCGTTTGAGTCGCGTCCTTTCAACGCCGTTCCGCATATAAACGGATGCGGGCTTCAGGACATTTTCACGCACGATCGCTGATGTTCCACGCATGATTCGCGCATACTCCGCGTAAGAACTACGCAAACTGTGCAAAGAATACGTAAACAGCGCAAAACTGCGTAAACTCTTACGCGACGATAAATTTTGAACTGTTCAAAACCTGGAATCGCGCATAACGATGAAACGGCGCAGTTTCACTCACAACTACGAATGCTCCACGTCAGAAACGCTGAGAAAACGCGATTATCACGGATGACTCACGTAAGACTCGAGTTTTGTGCGTGAATTTTGCGAGATTTATGCGCTTTGGCCTATGTGACCGGCCAATAAGGTATCATCATGTCTATCTAACGGACAAATTTCCAAGATATTATGACTTTTACAGAAGTCTATAGAGCGGTAACAGGGGTTTTCCGTATTTGTACTGTCTAATGTACATAACTAATATGTGCGCTGAGCTGGTACATCAGGAACTCCAACATTCACGTCATTCATAATCTAAACACATTTATGTCATAGTGTTAATTTTGTATAAGTTCAATTCAAGTCAATTGATCGAAGTAATGATTACATATTAACATTTAAAGGTCATCGGGTCGAATGAGTGAAAAGTAACTCAATAACATAGGACTAAAGATCATTCAAGAAAGTTGGTACTGAAATTAATAATTGAAACAACACCGTACACTAAAATTGTACAGAACGACTACACCGTACAGTTTTCTGAGACTGCACCGTTCAAAAATGTGCGTTTTGACTACACCATACACCGGCGACTGCACTCACTTTGTGTACACTCATAAAACGAACGTTTTTGTGGAAGGGAGAGGATATTCCTCCAAAGTAAGGGGACTGAGTAACTCGGTCGATCATTTTACGCTACTCTGTCAATTGATTTGAATCTAAGAGCTCATATAAAGTCAGAATCAGACTTAAAAGATTTTTTCTCGCTTCAAATTTCAAAATCATAGATCGACCAACTTTGTGATTCATTTATAAGCTCTTGGGTGGATATCAAGCGAAAACAGGTTGTACATTATGCACCGGAATCTATGCCTGGTTGAATACAACTGATTATACAGCAATACATGTGGATTAAGTTTGAGAAATCAAGAAAATAAAATATGTTTACCTTTTCACCAGCGTTCGGTCCGCCATCTTGGTTGACTGCACCGTACACAGCTACACGACAGTGGTATATTTATAATCTAAATATGACCCTACTTAATCTAGTTATACCTTACCAGTATGTGCCATATGCCCCCTAACCAAGTCCCTAATTCTGAGTTGAAGATGCTTTCGTCCAACCCTATATCATTCAAGCATAGAGGGGTACGGTCTTTAAATGTTGTTAAAATCTAAATTTCTACAGCATGTTTTGCTTTGTTTTGTCAGTTACAATATTATGCAGAAAATTATGGACCTAAACGTTATCCGATAAGTAATTTTACTTCCAATCATAAAAATCAAACCAAGTGCACGCTTTTGTTCTCAAAATGAAAGACAACCTTTATTATCTGCAAACCAAAGTGAAAGTTTAGAAGTATTCGAATGACTGTCTTCGAACGTGACTTTCATCTATACGATTATTTTTACTTGATGCATTCTTGTTTATCAGTCATATTTCACTTGCATAAGGACACGCAATTCACTAAGTTATTATTTATATACGTTTGAGACCGATGAACATGGCTATTACTTGTCAAACACGCTTCAAACAACCTAGCTATGAACAGTTTACTTTGAATTACATTGATAACTTGGGTTTTGCTAATTTAACTTCGAACTTTCTGCTCATGAATACAAAAGTAAGTTAGATTTGTTGTAAATCATCTATCGGATTTTTGTAGATTATCTATCGGATGGTAAGAGTCTAGAGAATCAAATATTGGAGCAGTCAATATACATTACAAATTTTAAAGCATTTAAATTTTATCAAAATTTGCAAATAATACAAAAGTGCCACGAAATTGGGTTTATTTCTCACCACGTTGATATACTTAAAACGTCTGATGAGCTTTGAAAACATGTAGTCATGTGTATTGTATATCAAGAAATTGGCCTTATGTCATGTAAAATTTGAGCAGAAAAATACATAATTGTCAACTTTACTGTATTTAAAAATAGTCAACACTGCTCCTTTCATAGTTCCCAATCACAAGAAAAAGAAGATAAAGAAAAGTTATTTTAGACATGATATATTTTGCACATGAATATCAACATAAAAGGAAAATACATAGATTCAAATACAGAAATGTAAATGTAGGACAGGAACCACTACATTACTATTTGGATTGAGTGAAGTTTCTTATAATTGGTTGTGTTTTTTAAGAGTATTAAACTGTACTTAAACTGTAGTAAAAAACTGCACAACAGGTACATGTCCTTAATGTTATTCAGTTTGTTTTGGTTTAATAGTATGTACCATTCTATTTCAGGTTATTAACAATATAGCTGCATTGTTTTTATGTATGACAATGAAATACTGCACAGAAATTACAGCATACTCTTGTTCATTAAAATAAATACAAAAATTGACATGAAAGAATGTAGTTTAATTTTCGCTCTGATTTTACAATAGCATTCATTGTCTTTGCTTATACATGTATAAGCCATAGTATACTATATTTTGAACTCTTTTGCTTTGACTACTTTGATAAACTGTTGTACATGCAAACACAATCTTAATATGCAAACATTATATTAATATCATTATGTAAACACTATCTTAATGTTTATGCTTTAACGATCTCCAAGTTTTGAGCTCTTAATGATGATAAATTCTAATGCATGCCTACACCTTGTTACTATAATTATATGACTCTACCATTGAACTCATTTTTATTGTATATTGTATTAACACTATGTTCATGGATCATGTCTGACTTGATACATAAGTATTGTATTTTATTCTTTTTGACTGAAATAAAATCTTGAAACTCTTGTACAGTAAAGTTCCATTATAAAAACCACACAATCTACAGGAAATCATGTGACGTAATAATACTTGAGAAGGAAAATGTCCAAATAGTAAGTCTTTTGTGACTAGGATTCTAGAGATGACCTTGATGGTTCTTATAGTGAAAATTCACAGTATAGACACACATGTACATCATGATAGAAAAGAACAAAAATATTCATAAACTTTGGCCTAATATAATGCTTACTAATGATGGATCCAGATAATAATGTAATTAAATGTATTCATTTTTACAAGATGTAGTTAAAATCATCATGGCTTAATGTTCATAAAATTGAATGAATCTTTACTTAAAATTGTGTATTCAATGTCTTTAGATCATGCAAGTGTTCTTAGCTCAACGATAATTAATTTGTTTCAGTCTGACAGTACATTTGCAACATGTAGATTTAATAAATGTAAATTGATATTGTAAGATTAAGTTTTCAATTGTGGCTAGTTTGTTTCATGGTTGATGCTCTAGATCTCCCACAACTTTATGGAATATTTCTGTACAAAATTAACAAACAATCACATTCATCTATGATGTTTTTTTCACTTATAATTTGTCTACAGAAATTAAAAATATACATGGATGATCTTTCTGGATCCATAGAAACCATTGTCTACTAAATTCTTTACTTGTGACTATCTTTTCCTTTAACATTTGTTAATAAATAAAATATTTATATCATGACTTATATATGTTCTAAGTCTATGTATTCATATAGGTATATATTTAAGTTCAAGAATCATTATGTGTAGGTTTTTGTTACACTGAATTTTGTAGAAAGTACAATAAAAGAAGTATAATGTAAATGTATGTATTTTGTTTTTATGTTATTGCTGAACACGTATATTACAACATATATACAAATAAAATAATAATACTTTAATTTCCATGTGCTGTTTTATAAGCCGAGTTATTATTTTCTTCTACACCACTCTATTAGACTGTGAGGCACTGTAAAGTTGTATTTTTGTTTGAAGTCTGCTTTAATGTACATGTGCTGTAAACTTGATTATTTTGTATTACCCACTGCCGGTAATAACGTAGTTTTGTTATGACATCAAGTAATTTTTAGAATCTTATACAGAAAACAGTTATACCTTGTAAATTCATTACGACCAAAGTACCCACGCTTACGTCCGATTTATCTTAATACGTTTTTTTCCTACGTTCACTAATAAAAAAGTTATTGAGAGTATTTTATCTGAAATTTGTTTGTTCGCCGTGATACACAGTACTATATTGCTATGATTTTTGTCTATTAACTCTAAATAAACCGTCTAACTATCGCTACTACCAACAAGAAAACGTAAAACATTGTTTTTTGGTACTTAAGAGGTTTTATTTCAGAAAACAAGGTCTTAATTTTGAATTTTAGACGGAACATAAAAATGGTACAGTGTACTATTGCAATTTTAATGATAGAATGTACTATAAAATTCTGGTACTAATTGCCGATGATGTTAGAACATATTTTAAAGCTCTTGTGTCGTTTTTACAAACTCTAAAGAGGTAAATATTAAAACATATCTCAATTTTCAATAACTGTTTTGTTAGTGAACGTAGGAAAATAAAATAAGTATTAAAATAAATCGGACGTAAGCGTGGGTACTTTGGTCGTAATGATTCAACAAAACATTCTTGAAATCTAATGAATTGACGTCACAATGTTTTCCATTTATCGTATGTTTTCGCTGTCTAAGCACCATTCTATCTGCATTTTACATAATGCATAACTTACAAATTGCCAGTGAATAATTGCATTTTATAGTCTAAGACTCGTGCTGATGCATGTTCACCGAATTTACGGCTATTACAACTGGTCATTGGGCTACTGGTTTCTATTTATCAATTTCCTTGAAGAGTCTTTTTACTCCGCAGAGTGCCTCATTGGCGCAGCGGATTTATACCCCCTCGCAGGTATCACTTTACACCTGGGTGAAGTGAAACAATCTCAGGTAAATTTCTTGCTTAAGGAACAAAAAAGTTCGACACGCACGTTACAAGTAATTTTTGTACTTCTGTATGATTACTCTGTACAGATTTCGTGATTTTTCGATGATAATTTGTCATTTAAGAAATTTAAACAGAACAGTTATATGGGTCCTTAATTTACAAGAGCCTATTGCAAAACCAATTGAGAATTATATTTCTTATTATATATTATTTTTCTTATTTCACAGATGAAGATGTAAGCACAAAAACCACGACAGAAGAACAAAAGAAACTCTACAATGTATACCAGCTCCTTGAAAAAAAGTCAAAACTTCTTGATTCTGCTGAGATAAAACTTCTTGAACTGAATGAGACGATAGAAACTTTAGAGAATGAGAAATTTCAATGTGAAGCTTTAATGAAATCAATGAAACCCGAAATTGTCGAATTTGGAGGTAACTTGTGGTCAAAAAAATATTATTTGTTGAAGCTATATCACGCTCTGTTACAACGACCTGAGTTTGGGACATGTGACAAATCTCTTTTATCGTCTCTTTTGGACACTAATTCGAAATTGATTTCAACAATCGTAGCTGAATCTTACGAATCACAAGTAAAACAGATGAGGTCAGAAATACGACACATGGAGTTGAAAATACGACAGATGGAAGAACAACAGATGGAGTTAGGAATAGAAAATAAGGAAACCAAACTTCGTAATCGAGAAGAACTATATCAATTTGGGTTGCGTAGATACAGGACATTAACAGATTATGACGAGCACATTAGGATAGGTATGAAATACGGTTCAATTTATTCAGTTTTATTTAAACTTGTTATTTGATTATTAATGCAGTATCTAATGGACGTTTAAATAGTCCTAATTTAAGTACAGAATGTTTTATTAGGAAGCAAGTACGTATCAGTTCACATTCCCTTTAAAGTATAGAACTCCTTAAGTATACAATTATTAATATGTATTTTTTGTACTTATTGATTTTTGTATAAATCAAGTTAGTTGGTACTTTCGTGTAATCTAAGAGACCAATCGAAAGTATAATATTTATATAAACTTTGGACAACCACTACGCCATACTGTTGACAATAGAATGGAGGATATATAATTAAACAACTAACTACTGTAGTAACAGATTATATAGCAATGCTTTTAATATTATACAAAACAGAATAGCCAATAGATAGCTTGGATAGATAAGCATAACAATGCCTTTCATATTATACAAAACAGAATAGCTAAAGTGATTGAGAGACTATCAAATAGGTAAATAGTGAAATACATAAATAATGGCAAATACCGAGGTAGCTTGGACCCAACGTTAGCTTTGAAAGCAACTAATATATATATGTAATGCTACACAGTTACCAGCCATTGTCCAATTTTGTTGGGATATCCAGCTATAGATTAAATATATGAAATAAGACCAGCAATGCCAGCCATGGTCAAAATATCCAGCCAAGGACTAAATACATTTAATTTGACCAGCAATGTCAAAAAAAGCCAGCTATAGACGAAATAAATTAAGTTGGACCTGCGATGACAGCCATGTATAAAATATCCAGCCAAAGACTAAACACAATTAATTATACCAGCAACGCCAGCCTCGGTCAAAATATCCAGCCGAGGACTAAATAAATGAAATTCGACCAGCATACCAGCCATGGTCGAAATATCAACCCAAGGACTAAATATATTAAATAAGACCAGCAATGCCAGCCAACATCAAAATATCAATCCAATGACTAAATCAATGAAATTATTCCAGCCATAGTCAAAATATCCAGCCAAGGACTAAATAAATTAAATAAGACCAGCAACGCGGTCACGGTCAAATTATCCAGCCAAGGACTTAATAAATTAAATAAAACCAGCAATGACAGCCTTGTTCAAAATATCCAGCCAAAGACTAAACACAATAAATTATACCAGCAATGCCAGCCCCGGTCAAAATATCCAGCCGAGGACTAAGTAAATGAAATTCGACCAGCAATACCAGCCATAGTCAAAATACCAACCCAAGGAATAAATATATTAAATAAGACCAGCAATAATAGCCACGGTCACAATATACAGCCAAAGACTAAATAAATTAAATTAGACTAGCAATGCCAGCCAAAGTCAAAATATCCAGCCAAGGACTCAATAATTTAATTATGCCTGTCATGGTCAAAATATCCAGTCAAGGACTAAATACATTAAATTAAACTAGCAATGCTGGTAAAAATGTACCAGCCTTAGTCGAAATATCCAGACATGAACTACAATATAATTACATTTTTTTACTTTAATTTTGATCAGGGTTTTTATCTTAGTGCCTTCACTATGTATTTAGTCCGGGCAGGCTAGTTAGCTGAGTCAATAATAAATAGATATCATATACCACTAAAAGGATGGGTTGCTGACCACCAGGTCCACATAAAGTTCTACTGACGAGATCGACAATTGATCCTTTAGACGGATAAATGAATTCAAGTTACCACACATACTAATACTATGAAATATCAACCATAATATTTTGTTATTTCAAAATCATACTGTATAATACTAGTTTAATCAAGGTTCCGGTACAAGTTTCAAAAAGACCCTTATACTATGGATTATTATGAGTGATGTGACCTACAGAATGTTACTTAGGGGTGAATTGCTGAATAACGGGTCCATTTAGAGTGCTACCGACAAGTTCAGCAACCTACTAGTAAATAAATTAAGATACACCATGCACATGTACTAAATACATGGTATATCGACCAACTTGTAATTGGGGCAACAATATAATGCTATATTCTTATAGTACAATTGATCGTTTCTACCACAGCCTCTCACTGAGTATATTAATTTGATTTTCTAATAGGTTGCATGCCTTTAATAGGGTCAAGCTGCCTCGAATGTATCAATGAGTATGTACATATATCACATTTAATTTTACAGTAAGCACACGCGATAAGTCACTAAATGATTTTTTAATTTATCTTGAACACCGAGTTATTGACACTGTGTCTTTATACCTGATTAATACTGTTCTTTGGTTTACATACGTTTGAGCATATTATCCGTACCTTTTCAGGGTTACCTTTTTATTTCCATTATTCCTATACAACACTCTTACTGTTTACTATAAAGGTTTATAACCAAATGATATTTTCTTTTTGTTTTACATACACTGATCATGCCAAGGTTGTCAATATGATATATCTTTCTCTTTTCTAAAGTAAATCATCTAACATAGTAGTTTGCTCATTGGTGATACTCTTTCAATTGAACTTATAATACTTTTCAGAAAGTATATACAACAACTTGGCAGTATCTTGATACAACATATTACAGTACCTTTATGCTTCAAATAAATTAATCAAATAAATGACAACAATAACAATCTTAATAACTTTGTATTGCCTTTATATTCAATTTTGAAACATATAAAGGGTGGGTTGGCTGGGTTTCTCCTTTCTATGGCAAAAGCTCTGTAAAAAGTGAGCCACGTATTTCGTGAGCGCTTCTTTTATAAGGTTTGCCGCAGTGGGCGTGGCATGATATATTTACTCTTCTTCTGGCAGTGAAGCATAACAAAGTCTCGAAATAAATTCAATATATCTTTAAATAATTATATTGTTTTAACATTTACAATTATGAGAAATTACAGTCGTAAATTTGTTTTTCAAATCCGGTTATCTTGCAAAACGTATGTGGGTCATTCCAGCTTAACTCAACCAATCCTTACCTGGTCACCTCGGATGTACAAATACGTGCATGTTAATAGTTTCAGGCAGATCTTAAAGGGTGACCTGGGAAATGTTCCCAACATTTGTTGATTTGAGAGGGAATGGCCTCTTTAGGTATCTACAAGAATGCATTCTCCAACTTCTAATTCCAAAAATGGTACACGTTGCAAAATATAGATGCAGATGTAGAATTAGTATGATTTCCCAAACAATATTGTAGAAAATCCATTTTTGAAAATGGGAGAATTCTTCTTTTAGGAAAAATGCCCATGGGAGGAGGATTTTGATACTTCTGATTAAACATTTAAGCATATTTCTGCTAGTTAAGATATCTAGATGAAAATGTTCTAGCGTAATGCCCATATCTATATCTACATGTGTAAAACAATTGAAAGAATTCTGTTTTTAAAAAAGTAAATTTGCTAGATTTTTGAATGATTTCCAATGGTATGTGTGCCATGATATTTTCATTTTTTCTCGACTACACTCTATGAAGTATGTAGAAAGAACCTTTTTTAGCAGAAATTAACAGTTACAATGTACATATGTGGACTATGTTATTCACGAATGTCCTTCATGGCTTTAAAATTGGTGTGGTTGCAATAATTGATATTTACAAATAAATTCATGAATTTCGGTTTTCATTTTAATCCTAATGAAATAAATAAGTAAGTTTAAAAGTTTAAAAATTTTGAGTTTAAACATATAAATTTTGGCGCACGTTTACATGAAGTACAGTGAAAGCAGTTAAAACAAAATCTTCCAATCAGATTGTGTACGCCCCCGTTCAGATGCACTAAGAGTTAAAAAATCAAATTAGTTCATACATTGTCTGAAATCAATACAATACATAATCCCTGTTTACTAAAATTCACAATTTCCAACATGTCCAAAGTACAACTTTAAACAAAAGAAATAGTACAAACTATAAGTATGGCGTCCAATAATGGACACAGGTAATGTAAGGTACACACTTAGATTAGGTATAATTCACTAATGTAAAATTGTGTTTTTGACCAACGATTTTTTTTCAGAAAATGTGTCCTTTATTGAACATTGTATTTTTAATATTTTTATCTTGTCATAATTTTAAAGTATATTTCTAATTACTTTGTACGGATAATTACCATTTTCATGTAAAAGGAAAAATAATAACTCACTTTCATCAAACATTTTCATTAACAATTTTACATCAGAGTGATGTTTTATAATTTATAGATCTAATCCAATGACATGCCAAATGATTAACGTGATGTTTTCAAAGAAAGGTGTTACATTGTGTTACCAATGTTCATGGTTTACAAAATTATTGATGTTGGACTATAACGGAATTTTATCTTACCACGTAGTACATGCAAATGAAATAAAGAATCTTACGTAAGATAGCGAAATTTCCGTTACATAGTTACTTACGTTGAACTTACGTTTGAGACGAGAGAATATCAAAGACGCTCTCCTAACTTGAAAATATTTGCTACAATCCGATCTGACTTAAGTCAACGTCAAATGGTGAAGCCCTCAAATTTTGTTCACATGATTTGTTGTCGACACAGGAAATACAATACATTTTAAGAATACAATATGTTCCGCACACTCTTGATTTTTCAATACACGACCAACGCAAACAAAGGTGACATTACTCAATAAAATGGTCATCTGCTAACAAGACATCGGCCAATTTAAGATGGAACCGATGGACGTCAAATAAAAGTAATTAAACACAAAAAGTTTCCACGTGGCGTCAAATAAATATTTTTAAACAATAAATCATTAAAACTACAGATATATAAAATAATAACTTCATAAAAAATAAACCATTCTAAATACATTTCGTTGAAATTTTGCAATCTTTATATAGAAGTTCAATTCGCGTATGTACACGCGTTTTAGTAAAAAGACCCTGACTTCCGCAAAAATGTGTAATGAGTATGTTTTAATACACACCTCAAAATGGACACCCAAGTTTTGATTACAGTGTCTACTTGTTTGAATTCAGATATGTAAATTCAGCCACAGATATAGAAAATGTAAGCCTCAGTGCATCTAGAATTATTAGTGCATTCAATATCTGTATACCGTACCAACCAAAAGTTTGGAGACAAAAGACATTTAGGAATAAGTCTTGAATTTTAATGGTTATTTTTGTAAAATCATTACTATTAATATTTTTAAGTATGGTTTGTGATAAAATGACAGCAAATTTCATTAATGCAGCACATTTATAATATTCAGCATCTGACATCCTAAAACCTCCAAAACAATGCTTATTGTAATTATTTTCCATGATTTAGTTTTTATGTTTTATTTGTAGTCTGAGTTGTAACTATAATAATAGCAAAAATTAAAGCAGTACTAAGAAGCATTTCACAATAGTCATCGAATTTCGATAAAAGTCATTCAGTAGGCCAATAAAGTGAAAATGTCTCCAAACTTTTGGTGGGTACTGTATATATTTTGCAATTATTCGCTAGAATAAAAGGAAACTTGCACAGAAATAAAGAATTTATTTCTGTATTCACAGGTGATGTGAAGTACCTACGGTAATATTGACTGGTCCAAAAGATTTCAGGCAAGAGGGATGATTATACATTATGATATTTTTAGCACTGCATTTACCCAAACCGACGTTTTGGAGGATCGGTACTTACAGTTACCTTTCTGTAATTTTAACTTTAGCATTGTCCTTAAATGGTATTAAAAGTCTGATATTTAAGAATCAACGCACAAATGAACAACTTAAGTATGCTTTTTAGATGCTTTATATGTCTTAATTTTACAAATTTCATGTTTTATTAGAACAACCTCAATCCTCTCATAAAACATGAAATTTGGTATACCTAGTGTCTGACTTTGCTTTTTCAACCTAACAATTTTCCCGACAAACAGGATGAAAAAGCATCGTCAGACACTAAGCATGAGCTAAAATATTGTTTTGCATATCATCAAGAAATATTCTAATTTCCAGGACAACCAAATAAAAAAAGTGGCTACGATTCGATTCCACATGCAGAAAGTGACTCCAATGAAGGTTCGTAATTTTATTTTGTTTACACTATATTATTCAACGAAATTTTAAACACTTTTTTGATAAATATTTCAATCACCTGACTCAATATAAATATTGTACGATGTACACTAAGCTTACTGTTATCTACATTGTGTATACATTATAATGGTCACCTCTCCAACCACTAATCGCGCAGTCCGTTACTTAACTATGATAAACATCAAACGTTCTACTTACTGATCGTGAAAGCTTGCTTCCACAGATATCTTTACATCAACAAAATCAGCATCAAATTACATATACCTTTCAAATAAAAAGTCGTATTTCATTTTAGAGATACTTACGGTGATTGTACTCAATTATATACTGTACTATGCACACAGAATTTACTGTAATGAATACAATTAAAATGGTCACCTATACAACCATTAGCCGCGCTGTCCGTTGCTTAACTATGATAAATATCAAACGTTCTACGCACTGACCATGAAAGCTTGCTTCCACATATATCTTTACATCAACAAAATCAGCAGCAAATTGCATTTATCTTTTAAATAAAAAGGAGAGTTTAAATTGGACTTTAATAAGTTGACTAAATCGTTTTAAGTCTGATAAACGCTAATTATAAGACATTTTCAGGCTTTACCGAGCGCCTGTTGTTTGCCGACGGTTTATTACAGGAGACACATGTATATTTAGTTTCCGATAAAGAAACAAGGCATTAAAT
Source organism: Mactra quadrangularis (assembly GCA_025267735.1). Taxonomy (NCBI): domain Eukaryota; kingdom Metazoa; phylum Mollusca; class Bivalvia; order Venerida; family Mactridae; genus Mactra; species Mactra quadrangularis. The sequence continues at coordinate 3,406,032 of CM046309.1, forward strand.
TTAATTCTATCATAACATTATTCAAATTGTTATGATAAAACTTCGGAATTTCTGAATTTAAGTGGCCAGGTTTTATCAACGGATTATGCAATACATTTTTTTTGTATATAGTTAATATCCACTTCATTAAATAACTAGTCAGTAAGCAATTAATGATAATAAATAATTCATTCGTTGACTTGCAGTGTTACTTTCCAAAAAAAATTGGGTAAGGTATTACACTTAGTTATATTTTAATATAACTTTAAATTTCTTTGATAAAATTCCAGAATATCGAAATTAAATAGGGTTGGTATTATCAAAGGTTTTGTTAAGTGTTACTTCCACTTTCCCGTTTATGTCGATTTGTACTTGAATCCATTGTGAGCGGATTATAACGTTTGGCCTATATTTTAACCAATACAAGTTGCTCTACCATTCCTGTTTGTCCAAAGAAATTATCTTCCTGTATAGCTAAATGGATAAAAGATATGGTACAATTGGTTGATTATAATAAACATATATGTAAACCCAACAGTAGTAGCTGACTATTTACTCTGTGCGTTATTGGTGACTCATATTAATTGATTATATATTCGTCGTGGTACGCTCCAGGTGGTATGACTAAAAAGGGAATATGTCTCATATTTGCGAATATAATATTCAATGTGCGAATTTGACAATTCTTTTTCAAATTACGTTTTAAGTATGGGATTAACTATTTTTAATTTCCAATGTAAACTACGGTTCCTACGTATTATGACTTTCGACCCTATAAACATGTACGTTCGTCGTACATGACCAACATTTATACTTTAAACAAAGTGAACCCTGCATTACACCTTATAACTTATGTTAAGATATTTATTGATTTTGGTTTATTTTTTTCATTAGACAAAGTTCGCTTACAAAAACATTGTCCTGCAATCTGAAATGTTTCATACGCCACTGCTGAATTCCGTATTTCAGACTTTCAATTTGCAGGGGTGCAGAATTACTCTGCCTGATTTGCCCGACTCGGGACATTTTGTCAGTTAATTTATAGACTTTCCAATTGCAAAGCCAGAAAAAAAGCACAAACAGTTACCTTAATAAACATTTATTTCGGACTTTTATACCATTACCGTAATACCGTATGTGTAGAAGGTCATATCGCAGGATACTGCTAAACCCATGGGATGCCCGAGCTAGTACTACCTGTTATTGAAAATATGATCATTGACGAAAACTAAACGGTACTGTAATAAATACAATGCGAAGCGATATATGTCGAATAAGATACCAAAATACCCATAATAGCGTCAGAATTCAACTCCCCTGCCTTTCAAAATATCGCCAGTCAGTGCTTTCAGTGCCTTTGGCTATCAATTATTTATCAATTATTTAAGACAAACACCACACGGTGTTGATATGGAATATAACAAGTAATTTGGAATATCAGTCTGATATGTCAATATACTTATACAATATATAGTACTAATTCAGCAATTGTCATTACTTCAGTATTTTAGTTTTGTGTCCAATTACGAATACGATTACATTTTCAAAAAAAATGTATATGATATTTGTCAACTTTTCCTCTGGTGTACAATAATAAAATCAGTAAAATTAGTGAAAGAAAAAATACAAACCGAATTGTAATTGGGGCAACAATATAATACTTTATTCTTATAGTAAAATGGATCGTTTCTACCCCCTCCCTGAGTATATTAATTTGATTTTCTAATAGGTTACATGCCTTTAATTGGGTCAAACTGCCTCGAATGTATCAATGAGAATGTACATAACATTTCCCAGTAAGTACACTCGATAGTTCACTAAATGAATGCTTAATTTACCTTGAACACCGAGTTATTTGCACTGTATCTGTATACCTGATTAATACTGTCCTTTGGTTTTCCTACGTTCGAGCATTTTATCTGTAACAGGGTTACCTCTTTATTTCCATTATTCCTGTTCAGCACTCTTACTGTTTACTATAAAGGTTTATAACCATCTGATTTGTTGTTGACTTTTTCTTCTTGTTTTACATACACTGATCATGCCAAGGTTGTCAATCTGATTATATCTTTCTACTTTTTCTGAAGTAAATCATCTGACATAGTAGTTTGTTGTGTTGAGAGGGAATGGCCAATTTAGGTATCTACAAGAGTGCATTCTCCAACTTCTAATTCCAAAAATGGTACAAATGGCAAAATATAGATGCAGATATAGCATTAGTATGATTTCCCAAACAATATTGTATAAAATTCATTTTCGATAATGGTAGAATTCTTCCTATAAAAAAAATGCCTATGTGAGGAAGATTTTTGTTACTTTTGACTAAACAATAAAACATACAGTAAAACTCGGATATAACATACTCGGTTATAACATACACTCTGTTACAACATACCATTTTTTCTGGCCCGTTTTTCATCTTTATTTATAACATACTTAGTATTCATAATGGATATAACATACCTCGGTTATAACATACCTTATTTATATGGCCCAGCGAGTATGTTATATCCAAGTTTTACTGTATTTCTAGTTAAGATATCTATATTAAAGCGTTCTAGCGTTATGCCCGTATCTAGATCTACAGTGTTTAACATTTGAAAGAGTCTGTTTATAAAAAAGTAAATTTGCTAGATTTTGGAATGATTTCCAATTGTGAGTGTGCCATTATATTTTTCTTTTTTCTCGAAATAGTAGAAAACACGTTTTTTGCCAAAATTCACAGTTACAATGTACATTTATTTCTTTAACAGTACAAAAACAAGTCACCGTACAAATGTAGTAACATTGTTATCAAAACATTGAAAACACGGAGTAGAGCTGGGTACCGCGATTAAAAAACATACCGTGGTAAACCACGGTATTTATAAGATACCGCGATAAATACCATGGTATACATCAAACTTAACCAATGCGTTGTCTAGTAATGTATTGGTTAGTGAAAATTATAATAAATTGGGTTCAAAAGTAACACAGTGCATTCAATTTTATGAAATATCCTAAAATACTTCTAACTTACTCTTGAATATATTTTATTCAATAACAATATCCTTTGCTAGCTGAGTCTATAAAAATGCATTTTCCAAATAGCGGCACTAATCCTAGGCATCCATAGTTTAAACTATACGGCATGTTAAAAATGACTTGTAAGTTTCTTGGTATACAGACTATATACATTGAATTCTTAAAGTCAATTTTTACTTAAGTATCGAATATAGGAAGATGATAATACCATGGGTGGAAGGTGAAAATTAAAATGTACTGAAAGGAAGTTTTTTTTATATAAATCACATTGAGTAACTTATTGTAACATGAGCTGTTCGTAAGACGTTTTCTCAGTTCTTGGGAAAAGGTGTCATTGGTTTTGATAGTCATATAAATTATACAGAGGTTGGGGTCAGGTCAATATCTTTGATAGTATTGAAATTGTAAAAACCTTTACGTTGATTTTGGATGTAAAAAGGGGCAAAACTCTTAAAACAGTGGAGCCAGGGTTTTGGGCTTTTATAGTAAGGTGAAAATAGTTATGATGAATACGTATTCCAAGTATGAGTTGAATATCTTTTATAGTATTGAAGTTTGTAAAAACTTTAACCTTGATTTTGTATTTTTTCTAAGTAAAAAAGGGACAAAACTCCTAAAAAAGTGAAGCCAGGGTTATGGGCCTTGTAAGTTAAGTGGAAGTAGTGCTGATGAATAAGCATTCCAAGTTTGAGTTGAATATATTTGATAGTACATGTATTGAAGTTTGTTAAAACTTTTAACCTTGATTTTGGATGTTTTCTAAGTAAAATAGGGGCAAAACTCCTAAAACAGTGGAGCCAGGGTTATGGGCCTTGTAAGTTAAGTGGAAGTAGTGCTGATGAATAAGCATTCCAAGTTTGAGTTGAATATATTTGATAGTACATGTATTGAAGTTTGTTAAAACTTTTAACCTTGATTTTGGATGTTTTCTAAGTAAAATAGGGGCAAAACTCCTAAAACAGTGGAGCCATGGTTATGAGCCTTGATAGTAAGGTGGAAATAGTGATGATGAATAAGTATTCCAAGATTGAGTTAAATATCTTTGATAGTCTTCAAGTTAATTAAATTTTTAAAAACTTTAACCTCGATTTGCAACGCCAATGCCAACGCCAACGCCAATACCAACGCCAACGCTGACGCTTGGGTGACAGTATAAGCTCTCATTTTCTTAGAAAAGTCGAGCTAAAAATATTGAAATCAATATAAATACTGAAAATTATTCTTATATAATACCGCGGTATTCCTAATATACCACGGTATCATACCGCCCAGCTCTAACACTGAGCTTGTTATTTAGTTCCAATTAAAAAGAAAAACTAGTTAAAATGTGCATATGGGAGCCAAATCAGGATATCAAAAGTTGAAAAAATGATGATGGTAGTTTCTGTCTATTTGCGATCCTAGAAAAAAAGATCATAATGAAACAAAATATTATTTACTTAACAAACCAATTCCTTTGAATTAAAAATATAAGTTTAAAGACCTATATACATCTTAGATATACTACTAAAATTTGACAATCCATCTGACATTATCAATACGTCGTTACGCGCCAAGATCCAGATATTTGCATAAGCCATCATTAGGCTTTATAATATACAGACACTAATCGCGCAGTCCGTTGCTATGATAAATATCAAACGTTCTACGTACTGACCGTGAAAGCTTGCTTCCATAGATATCGTACATCAGCAAAATCAGCAGCAAATTACTGTCAGTATAGACAGATAGTTATTTGGACTCATACATGAAGACTTTCTTTAAGCCTATTGTAAACTGAAATTCATTTTAAATTCGAGATTGTTTAGTATATATACTATATTTAGTATGAAAGGAATGTTGAATTTTTACAAAATAACAACCTTCTTGATAAGACTAATTCCAAATGCTTTTTGCAGTTAATTTACTATGGTATTCAGTTGCCATTATGTCCAACAAAAACCGAGTATCGAATTGCAAATCGCCACAGTAACGTCATTAATTGAGATATTTTAATAAATTATACATTTTTGGAAATTACGAAGCCTACTCTTTTACATTCTGTAAAAATCTCAATTTCGAAAATTTGACCATAAGGGCCCTTTCTCTTGCGCATATTATGCAGATATAGAATTAGTATAATTTCCCAAACAATATTGTAGAAAATCCATTTTTGAAAATGGGAGAATTCTTCCTTTAGGAAAAATGCCCATGGGAGGAGGACTTTTGATACTTTTGACTAAACATTAAAACATATTTCTGCTAGTAAATATCTAGATGAAAATGTTCTAGCTTACTGCTCGTATCTATATCTACATTTGTTTAACATTTGAAAGAATTCTGTTCATAAAGAAGTAAATTTGCTAGATTTTGGAACGATTTCTAATTGTATGAGTGCCATTATATTTTTTCTTTTTTTCTCGACTACACTCTATGAAAATAGTAGAAAGAAGTTTTTCGCAGAAATAATCAGTTACAATGTACATTTATTTCTTTAACAGTACAAAAACAAGTCACCGTACAAATATATGAACATTGTTATCAAAACTGAGCTTGTTATTTAGTTTCAATTAAAGAAAAAACTAGTTAAAATGTACCTATGGGAGCAAAATCAGGATATCAAAAAGTTGAAAAAATGATGATAGTAGTTTCTGCCTATTTGCGATTTTAGAAAAAAAAATCATAATGAAACAGATAAAATTGTCTAAACAAACTACTTCCTTTACATTAAAAATATAAGTTTAAATATCTATACACTACTCAAAAGTTCTAAACCGCCACTAATAAAACTCGAATAACTTGAACATCGTTTCATTTTCAAATATGAAATTTTGAATGGTAGTCAATTACAAGTTACAGAATCATATTTTGCACATAACGACATCGGTTTAAGCCACATGCGGTGAACCGGAACGGAAGTTGCTATTCCGAAAAAATGAGCACAAATTTCCCGTGCAATAAACTGCACATGGTTTTGTCTTCGTTTCATCCAGTCTTTATGTTAGGACATACGAAAAACACAAAACATGGCGATAATGTAACTAAAAGAACGCGCTATTGCAGTTGGAATGATCGAACCTGGTACCTCTGTAAGGCAGGTATGTCAATTATCAATCGTGCGGTCGTATTGTTATCATTAAAAAGTAGTCAACTTAAGTTTTATTTAATGTCTTTAATGTCCCTCTGTGTTTGATGGTGATTGCCAGGAAATACCATAGACATCAGGGGCGGGTCTATGATTTCTTTTTAAGGGAGGTTCAAACTTTTTCTGGGGGGGGGTCTGAAACTTTCGAACAACTACCCCATTATATACTGTTTGCAGAATTATGCAACATAAATTTTCATAATAAATATAACGTGACCATTTTATCTAAGTAAAACAAAAAGAAGAGCAAAGCGAGTCCCAAATAAAATTGCTTCGTGCTACTTAAAAATGACTTACAGTTAAAATACACTCAAGGGTGTGTACAATTTGGAAATTTCAGGGGGGTCCGGACCCCCTGACCCCCACTAGATCCGCCTTTGGAAATTATTCTTCCATCCAACAACTTATTGATAAATACCAACGGCATGGAATTCCCGAACAAATAAGGTTGACAATGTGTGAGACAGGTTAGAAAGGGAGATACGACGCCAGCCACAACCAGGCAATCTGCAAGAGCTCTCACGTCTGGTTGACCTTTTATTGAACGGTGTTCTACAGCATGCAGAAACTGTTAAACTGAATCAGGTTCATGAGACGTCGCTGTCAGACTGTCATTGCAGTTGCTGATTGTCACATGTCGCATTAATTTATAACTGTGAATTCCTGATTTTTGGGCTTGTTACATTTACGTTAATTTTTGTGGGTTATATTAATATGATATAAATGAATTGTTGAAATAAACGCAAGAATATTATTGACTTGTATGTTAGAACGGAAAACAAATCATTCCATAATTATTTAACGCTAAAAATAGCCATGTATCTAGTGGCGGTTTAGAACTTTTGAGTAGTGTATATTACCTTAGGTATACTACTAAAATTTGACATTCCATCCGATCTATAAGAAATTCATTTAATTTCCAAGAAAACGATATCTTCAAATGGTCTAAAAATGCTGATATTTATGAAACACTGCACAAATGAACAACTTAAATATGCTTTTTAGATGCTTTACATGTCTTAATTTTACAAATTTCATGTTTTATTAGAACAATCTCAATCTTCTCTTAAACATGAAATATGGCATACCTAGTTTCTGACTTTGCTTTTTCAACCTAATAATTTCCCGACAAATAGGACGAAAAAGCATAGTCAGACTCTTGGTATAAGCTAAAATATTTGTTTGCATATCATTTGGTTCAATTTCAGTAAAACGCACAGACTTGCCAGAAGTCAGAGGAATGTACCAGCATCTCGAGTTTGATACAAAGAGGATAGCTGACAAGACAGAAAGCGAGAGTAAACGTGAACATACTGTTTTATATAAAAGAAAAAAAGATGCTGATCCTGACACCAAGACCGAGCAACAAATTCAAGAAATACTCAAAAGAAAACAAAAATTGTTTAACTAAAAAGTTTAACAGAAAGTGAGTTTTTTTTTTAATTTTATTTTGTTTGCACTATATTAATCAGAGAAATGTTGAACACTTTTTTGATAAATATTCCAATCACCTGACTCAATATAAATATTGTACGATGTACACTAAGCTTACTGTTATCTACATTGTGTATACATTATAATGAACACCTATCCAACCCCTAATCGCGTAGTCTGTTGTTTAACTATGATAAATATCAAACGTTCTACGTACTAAACGTGAAAGCTTGTTTCCACAGACATCTTTACATCAACAACAACAACAACATGTTTATTTGTATCAGGCCTCCAGCCCATAACAAGTACAACAAGTTATAAAGTGAACATAATGTACATGGTAATCAACAATGGCAGATGACAATGATATGAATTATAGTATGAAAGTTTGCAAACTAGCAAATTATATAATATTCATAATCACGCATACACGTATGTATGGTTATATATACATACATGATTATATGCATACACGTTTTTATAGTAAAATAATGATATTGGTATCAAAGTTATAGCCTTAGAACCATCATTTTTCTTGCAGTTGCATGACATATATAAAAGGCAAGGTTTCTTACAATGGTCTGGTTTTTACTAGATAACAGGATGTTCAGTTTGTTTATTGATGGATTAATATAAAATTTTGAAGGAATGAATAGCTGCCGAATATCAGAATATACAGAACAAATTAATATAAAATGTAACTCATCTTCGATTCGGTGTGTCGAACATATCATGCGAATACATGATTCTCTAGGTATTTTATAGTATGTACCTCTTACAACTTCAAGATGCGGTAAACCAGATCTAAGTTGTGCATAACAATGTCTGAATTTACGTATATACAGAATGTCAATACATGTTTCTTTATCAAATGATGGTTTTATTTGTTTATACAAATGAAGAGCAGAAGAAGATTCTAGTTTACTATACCATTCTTGAAGAAACTTATCTTTAATTCGTTGGGTAAAAGTATATAAAAACAAATGTTCATTTTCAACGTATTGGTTATCCCAGACGTACCCAAAGCCGTTGCTACATAAAAGATGCTTAATTTGATTGGCCCAATTGAAATAATGAATACAATCAAGTTGCTTAAGCATAGTATAACATTTCTTCACATATCTTGTGTCGGGCATTTTCAAAATCTTTAGTCAATACTTAAGACAACGTTTTGCAGATTCGACCCAGATTGGATAACGCTCACAATCACCTAAGACAGACGCGTTATATGATGATTTATTTACGCATAAAAATCGCTTACAAGCTTATCGAAGAACCATTCACTACTTTCTCTAGATTGGTACCCCCAGATTTCTGAACCGTATAAAATAATTGGTGAAATTTTTGTATCAAAAAGTTTAAAGTATGTACTGAATGGTAATTGACCATATTTATACAAGGATGAAAGCAATGTAAGGAGAGTGCATTTAGCTTTAATAGCAAAATCATTTGACATTACGTTCAATGATAATGTGGAGCTAAATGTAACACCGACATAAGTAAATTTGTTAACAATTTCTAATGGATCAGCTCCATAATAAAATTTTTCATTAACAGCCAATTTACTACCTTTCTTAAAAACCATTACTTTGGTTTTAAGTGTATTAACAATCATTCCATTAACATTACAAAATTGCTGTAGTAAATTTAATTGATATTGTAAACCTTTAACCGTGCCAGCCATTAAAGCGACATCGTCAGCAAATAAAAGTTGCCATATAGATATATCATTAGGCATAGTTTGTATACCTGTTACATTATGATCATTATTCATAAGTGTTGCAAGTTCATAAATAAACAGAGAAAATAATTTTGGAGAAGCTAAACAACCTTGTTTAAGACCAACCGGACAATTAAAATAACTGGTGCAATTACCATTTGCACGTACACAGGATTTAACATGTTTACACATACCCATGATAGAGTTTAACAATTTTCCACTAGATCCATTAAAACCAATAAACGTAAAGTTACCTGTATACTTATCGCTACCACATCTACCATTAACAATGTTTAATGCGTATGTTTTGCAAAATTCTATAAGTTTACGACAGCAACAAAATCAGCAGCAAATTACATATATCTTTCAAATAAAAAAAGGAGAATTTCAAATTGGACTTCTTAAAGTTGGCTAAATCAATTCGAGTCTGATAAACGCTAATTATAAGACATTTTCAGACTTCACTGAGCGCCTATTGTTTGTCGTCGCTTTATGACAGGAAGTGCATGTATATTTAGTAACGAAAAAGGAGTACGGCATTAATCTTACTATATAATAATAATATTCAATGTTTTATGATAATCAGGTGATCAGGTGAGTATACCTGCTCTATAGTTTATATGATTACGGATCTAACGCAACTATTTGTGCGTTTGGACTCGAATATTTCTCAAAATATCATGCAGACAAATGACACGTATCTTTTTAATGTTAGTTTGTCCGCCTTTTTGTTCTGATTACACCGTGACACGGAAAATCTACACTGTATCACGATCATCTAGACAGTGCATTTGATCCGTAAACTATAAAGTAGAGCAGATATAATCACCTGACATGTCACAAAGGATTCATTGGAAATAAAGCCACCTAAGTTGACGAATGACTGTCAAATCTAAACCGAGAGAAGTGTAACACGTTTGAGTAAATCACCGTTAGTATGGCACTTACAGTGTAATATATACTTAACGAAACTTATAAGTTCACCGATTTCAATTATGTCAGAAATTTTCATTTTTCAACATTCATGTCCGATCGTTAATGGAAATGAGTACATGACTATACTGTCGTCTGCTTGCATGGTTTTTATGATTCTTAATTGATGCAAAATTGGTTTTGTCGTGCATGTGCAGAAAAGCGGAAATGCGCACGTGCTTATCGTGCAAAAATTGCACGTTGTCAGTTTCAGTGAAAATCATTAGTGTGTTGATATGCACAACGAAAAATCAAGAAATGGCTCGAATGCCGCTTCAAGAACGAAAAATTGACATAGGTCTTACCAAACGATGCGTCACCTGCAGAATAAAACTTCTAATTGATTATTTTCTGTTCAATCAAAACAATTAGAAAATCTTCTCATATAAACGCATGCGCGACAAAAATGGTTTTGCATTAAATAAAGAAGCATGAAAGCCATGAAAGCAAAGGTCAGTATGGTCCAAAACACATTTACGTCATTGATCGGAAATTAATGTTGAAAAATGAGACTTCCTTCAATACTGAAATCGGAGTATTTAGAAGTTTCGTTAAGTATATAAGATTGTGAGTTCAGTTTAACTTATTAAACTTCAGCTAATAAATAAACATGACTATCCAAAGCTTTACAAATAAGTGTGCACTATGTAGGCTTGCCAGTCATGCAAAAGACAGACACGGAACAATTCAACTTTAACATTAGTTCCTATTGAGAATTTCAGAAATTTTGAATAAAATCATCACTGCTTAATCATTGTCAGGTAGTTTAAGCTTCAGACAGTCCAGAGCAGGCCGAAATAAACATTCTTACTTGTTGAAAATGTATAAGAAAAGACTATACATGTTGAACAAGTTTATCAAGTTATCACATTTACACCATTTCAGATGCTAACTCAGAAGAGGAAAGTCCTCGGCGTAAAGACAATCAATGAAGAGCAGAAGAAGACAAACCAATTGTTGCACCTGTTATTTGTAATTAACATTGAACAATAGATTGAAATTTTATATCTTTGTTTATATAATATAAATATTTTCCCAGTATTTTTTGTATGTATAGGACAACTACTATTGTGTTGCAGTACAGATCTGTTAAAATTTGTACAGAAGATTATCTGTACTTTGATTTTATTGTGATATGGCCATTATATTTTAAGTATGTCTCATACGCAGGTACATAGCTCCTTACTGCAATACAGAATTTTCTAACATTTTACACGTAGGTTGACATTTAATATGATATTATATAGATGTGTTATTCAATACAGAACAAGAATCAATGTTTGGTATAAATTTTTAACTCTATGTGAATGTTTTTATAGCATCAAACTGTAGTATACATCATTAACTGTTTTATTTCTCTATATATATTAACTTTTAACTTTAAATATATGTTACTTCTTATCAACCACATCTCACGTGACAAGGTTCATAACTCCTAATACATTTTTTTTATCAGAATTGTCTTCCCGTGTACTTTTCTTTAAAAATATTTGTTTTTACTGCAACTGTTTTACTTGTTAAGGTATCATTTTCAAATATACACACTACTCAAAAGTTCTAAACCGCCACTAGATACATGGCTATAATTTAGTGTTTAATAATTAGGGAGTGATTTGTTTTCTATTTTAAAATACAAGTCAATAATATTCTTGCGTTTATTTCAACAATTTAGTCATACCATATAAATATAACCCACAAAAATTAACGTAAACGTAACCAGCCCAACAATCGGGAATTCACAGTTATAAATTAATGTGACATGTGACAATCAGCAACTGCAATGACAGCCTGACAACGACGTCTCATGGACCTGACACAGTTTAACAGTTACTGCATGCTGTAGAACACAGTTCAATACAAGGGCAGCCAGACGTGAAAGCTCTTGCAGATTGCCTGGTTGTGGCTGGCGTCGCATTTCCCTTTCTAACCTGTCCAACACATTGTCAACGGTATTTGGTCGGGAATTCCATTCCGTTGGTATTTATCAATAAGTTGTTGGATGGAAGAATGATGTCCATAGGCGGTTCTATCGGGGGGGGGTCAGGGGGTCCTGACCCCTTGAGTGTATTTTTAACTGTAAGCCATTTTTAAGTAGCATGAAGCAATTTTTCTGGGGTTCACTCCGCTCTTCTTTTTGTTTAACATACATAAAATGGTTACGTTATATTTATTATGAATATGTTGCATTATTCTGCAAACAGTGTATAATGGGGTAATGGTTCGAAAGTTTCAGACCCCCCTACAAAAAGTTTAGACACCCTAGAAAAAATCATAGATCAGCACCTGTTGTCTATAGTATTTCCTCGCAATTTCAATCAAACACAGAAAGACATTCAAGACATTATATAAAACTCAATTAACCTACTTTTTAATGATAACAATGCGAATGCACGATTGATTATTGACATACCTGCCTAACAGAGGTACCAGCTTCGATCACTCCAACTGCAATAACGCGTTCTCGCGTGACATTTTCCCCATGTTTTTTGTTTTTCTTATATCTTAACATAAATACTGGATAAAACGAAGACAAAAACATGTGCAGCTTATTGCACGGGCATTTTGTTCTCATTTTATCGGAAAAGCAACTTTCGTTCCGGTTTACCGCACGTTGCTAAAATCGGTGTCGGTATGTGCAAAATACGATTCTGTAACTTATAATTGACTACCATAAAAAATTTCATAAAAGAAAATTTAAACGATGATCAAGTTATTCGAGTTTTATAAGTGGCGGTTTAGAACTTTTGAGAAGTGTATATGTTCTTTAACATCAAACGCATCTCGTGAGACAAATACTTACGTAGTCAAACATGCTGCTGTATCTACAGACAGCTCTTGTATGATTACCAAGAACCTATATGAGTAGTGTCTTTGTCATTACATAGTTTGTTTCTACTAAAAGTGAACCAATCAGAAGTAATATCCATCCTACTATTCAGTCCTTTTTGCTCATGTCTGGGCAGCGATATTGTCAAAACTTTGCTATATATTTATATAAAGCAATTAAAACCAGAGGTGTGTTCAACAATGCGGGCGCTCGCTCGAGCGCTCGCTTCGCGAATTGTTATGTTATTGAACGACTGCGAGCGCTCATTCTATAAATAGAAGAAGGTGAAGATATCGGTCAGTCAGACCGTTTGTGTACAGAATGGTGAGCGCTCGCTATAAAAAATCCAAGACGAAGTCATAAAGCACATTTTTAAAAAAGCGGGTGGGTGAATCAAAATTATTTCTGCTGATACACAAGATCTTTCATATTTTTTACCATACATAAATCATAGTGAATCAATTTACTGTACCAAATAAAGGGTACATTTAGTGTATCACATGCATTGCGTGGGTAGTTTATGTGGAACAAGTAACACACAAGTTTGCGTCCACTTTTCAGAAAAATTCTTTGATATATTTTTTTTATATTTAGATATGGTCGTGATAAAATGAAAACAAATTTCATTCATGCGGCACATGTATAATATTCAGCATCTGACACCCTAGCTTAAGCCTGTTTATTGTAATCATTTTCTATAATGGGTTTTGTTTCGTATTTTTGAAGACTCATGCAGCTATAAGTAAAGTGATAAACAAAAATAAAACTTAAGAGCTTTTGAAGTATTCAGTTTTCAAATTTTAGACTAAGGCAATAAGAGTAGGCATGTAAAGTGAAAGTGTCTCCGCACTTTTGGTGGGTACTATATACAAAATCTAAAACAACATTATCTAAATAGACATATCAATAATAATAAATTAACTAATAAGTTATCACCAATGAACCGTATGGCTAATTCAAGTATTCAATTCATAATCATATAATTCGTTAAAACGGTTAAAAGAATAATCATGGAGATAGTTGATTGGAACTTTTTCATTTGTTACAATTCTGAACATTTTGTTTTGAGAAAACAGCCATCTTGGATTTGCTAGCATGAAGTTAACCGTTCCCTAGACCTTTTGCGCTACAAAAATCGCTTTTAAAAAGCGCTAGCAAGAGATCGCTTTGCGGAACGTACCCCTAACCTATAAAAAATAACGTATAAGTAGCACGCTAATTTTCTGCAGCAATGTTTCATTACATAAATTTCAATTTGTAGCAGTTATCAGTATTGATCTACATGGGGCATACTGGAGGGTATTAAATGGTATGATACATGTATACTAAACCGAAGTTTAGATCGATGTAAATCCCTTTGAAATACGATAAATACACAGAAGGCTTGAGATTAAAGCATTTGATATTTCGTATTTGGTTATTTTAAATCTGCTATATTTTTTTCAATGTACCGATTTGAGTACCGGTACCAAAACGAAACGGTATTTACCGGATTTTATATAACAATTTATAAGCGAAACACCTCTCGACCTGTATCGCGAGCGCACGCATTGTTGAACGCACATCAGGAACGAGCTTACGTCAATATATACTTGATCATTATTTATCTTAAACTGTAAAACTTATAATGAGAGTTTGAATAAATATGTTAAAATATTTGCACCTTATTATAGGATATACATTATAACGTGATATTCATGTACTGATATTTCGTCATGTACAGTACCCACCAAAAGTTTGGAGACAAGAGAAATTTACTACAATTCATGAATTTTGATGATTATTTTTGTAGAATCATTATTTTTTATATATTAAGTATACTTAGTGATAGAATGAAAACACATCTTTAATATTCAACATCTGACATCCTACGGCATCCAAAACCATGTTTATTGTAATCATTATGCATTTATAACATAGCTTTTATGTTTTTTGTAGTCTCGGTTATGATTATAATAATAAAGAAAAAAATAGAAAATAAACTGTTAGGGATTTCAAAATAAACAGTTACAAAATTTTAGATTTTGGCTATTTAGTAGGCCTACGCAGTGAAAATGTCTCCAAACTTTGGGTGGGTACTGTATATTTTACAGTGAGTTTACTTTGCAAGTTGTATAATATATGTATACATGCGATACTTCTGGTATCTTAGTACATGTTTACTTTGTTTAAAACTGTCATTGTACTATATATTGTATGTTACATGTGTATGGACCAGAGGCCTAGTATCTAGAATAAATGTTTTCAATGTTTCATGGGACTAGAATTTTTTAATTATTGCCTAATATATATCATTTAAGAGTACAATTCTGTATTACTAACAAGATATACATGTAAATGTGCATGTATATAATACCACATAGGTAACTCATCGTCGGCAACTACAAAACGTTCTTCCATTACGCTTCATACGGTTAGTTTTCATGTATGAAACATTTTATCATTTATTCTTTACTATTTATCTAGCCATTCCATCCGTAAAATTTCGCAAGTTTGGTAGTGTTAAGATTTTGTGTTAAGATATTAAGGCAAGTCGTGTAGTAAAAAGGTAGAACAATCGCCCCATCGGTGACGACAGTCCGGTATTGAACAGTTAATAAATTTGTTATCATTACTGAGAATTTAATACCAAGTTCTATCCTACGAAGCGTGAAAAAATCCGGGTCGATAGCGCAGTTGGTAGCGCGCCGGGATTTGGATACACGTGCCCGAGGGGGAGCAGGTTCGAATCCCTCCCGGGGAGGTTATACCCTTCCATGAAAATTTGACTAAAATGACGAATTTCCTCCATTGATTAGATAATATGGAGAAGTTTCCGGCCTTGTGGAAGGGTAGGTGAGTACTGGTTATGGACAATGGTTCAGGAAAGCTAGGTTAGGTGCGCTGGACGCCGTAAAATGACCTAAAATTGTGTTGATACGGCATTAACTCTAATAAATAAATAAATAAGCGTGATAACTTAAATAATGCATCATCGAGGCGCGATAATAAGTTAGATCTTCGTCAATGTATACTACTTTGCTTTTCAGTCGCAATTTCCATTTGTATAAAGGTACGATTTGAAAGACATTTAGTAATATCAGCTGTTTAATGGTTTAATAAGGGACTTCAGTCATTTATTTCCCCTTGTATACTCTTCAAAATGGTCTAATTAGTTGGATTACTCGGATTTTACCGTTATTTCAATGTTAATTTGCCAAATTTTATCTTAAATAACTTTTTTGTACATCATTTAATTTGTTTGAAATTCAAGCTAATTATTTTTAAGTTAAAGAACTATCTAAATTCCATCACGTCTGTTAATATCTTTATTAACAAGAAAGATATTAGATGAAATATTTTGATACCCTTACATAGGAATTCAATGATAAAATCCGAGGATTCCAACTGTAAGGACCTACCTGCCAATTGGATTGCTTCAGATTTTATCAGGGAAAGATAACTGACTAAAGTCCCTAAGTATTCAACTATGAGTTCATTATTCTCACTATCTTAAGTGATTGCTCAATATCTATTTGACATATTAACCACACAACTTTGTGCAACTTTTGTGACAATGTCATCTGTAAATTGATTCTAAGAATTTGCAACACTGGAAATACGAAAACACAATCTCTCAGATTGATTAAAGGCTCGTAATAGTGTTTTGATTTTGAATTTCTAGTTCATATTCTCTTATTGTCAATAGGCTGATACACTCGGGTAGTTTTTCATTTTCTAATTCAATTGATGCAATCTTATCGTAAATGGCAGAAGAACGTATTTTTGCAACAGACTGGACCATTGCAGTAAGACTGGTGTTTACATGTTCTAAAATTGCAGACTTAAGCTGTCGCCTTCTTGAGATACTAACGACTTAAGTGTCTACAATTGAAATTTCTGTTTTATCTAGATTGCAGATACGTAGATTGGTTATCCGACACCTCTACTCGGATAATTTGACTTTTAACATAGATTAAGTCATTTTGACGCTGGAACCTGTGACTACTGTTACAAAGCGCCTATTGAAATGATTTGGTACTAGGTGGTGTGCTAACGATACTTAATATGTTTAATATAATAACAAATAACACAATTAACACAGTTAAACCGGAAGGTCTTTGGCCAGTGCTCGCTATACATACAAATAACAAATGAAGTGCAGTATACTCAAGTTAATTATTTTGTTATTACGACACAGAAAGAGTCACGCAAGTAATGGACGTTTGCCTTCAACAGTTGAACACATTATTTAGTCAAGAAAAAGAATGAGAGAAATGTAGTATTACCTTTATTTCATTTAATGTTCTAATCCATATGACATCCAGCAAACACATTTACCCAAAATGTCACTTGTTAAACAGTCTTTTAAATCCTTTTAAAACAAACTAGAAATGGTAAGATTTTATTTTGATATATTTCCAAATGTGTTCTTAAAAAGTAGTCGTGTCTATCGAGTAATCAGCAGACTGACGAGTACTTGGTTTCTTTTTGCAACAAACAGTCATATTTGTGTAAATTCTCCTATTGCAAAGAAAGCTTAGAGCGATGAACAGACCTTGTAAAGTATTAAATATTATAAACAAATACCAAAGTATATTGCTGAAACTGAAGTTAGCAATAAATGCAAACAATCATGTTAAACCCATAATACACGATAGTTTAAGATTTATCAAAAACGTACATGAAGTTGAATCTTTTCTAGCTTGTGAACCTTGCCTCTTTGTGTTTGTTATGAAGAACACGATTACAATGAAAGCTATACAATCAAATATTTTGAATAATGCTAGAGGACCCATAAAGAATAACCACAGTCCTTTCTGTGAAGATATCCAACAAACGACTTTGCCATATTGTGCCTTAAAACCATTAAGTGAATGATCAACAAAACCAAAATCTCGAATTATTGGTACACTTACAAGAGCAAGAGGTGTTAACCAAGCATAAATACTATACATATAGAATATTTTAGAATTTGTACCGCTTAGATTCCTATTTTTAGTTGCGTAAGCAAACGTCATTAAAAGGTCAAATGCAATAACATTCATCCAGGTGAAAACAGCTAAAAACATATAGTGCATTAAGATTGCAAACAGAGGACATAGCACAACATTATTTGAAGCACTTGGCGACACTAGAAATAATAATTGTGCAACTATTATAGATAAAGATAAACATACAAGATTCTTACCAGGAATGTTTAAAAGTTCTTTAAAAGTAAGATAAACTATAACTGTTAATATTAAAGACGCGATTGATATTATAAGTCCAATGAAAGATAAATATTTCTCAAACTGATTGCTTGCTTGTAATTGTCTCTCATTAAAAGACGAGACTTGTAAAAATATACATAGAAAGATATCTGATCCATTTGTTATATATTCTGTATCATTGTATAAACTCTGTCTAAATATAACTTGTTTTGTATCATTAAGAAAATCGAATTCTTCTTCCTTTATTTTACTTAAAATACACTCTTTTAACCGAAGTGTACCATTTCCATTGCTGAAATCATTTGACTTTGGAACACATTTTCCGTAAGATGCCTGTGTATGTTGTGGACATATACTATGCCTGCATATGTCAGATATTGGATCGTACATCTGATCGTTGATACATTCTTTAAATGGCATCTCTGATGAAGAAAAGTAATCAAAGATGTCTTCATGTACTATTCTATTTTCATTAAAATCTACCAATAACCTATATGAATATATAAATGGCGTTTCTTCATCAGCTTGTTTATCATTAGAGATAATGTTAGATTCGCACGAAAGTCTTTCTTCATAACCATTGCACTGGGCACAGTAGATGTTTTTGAATTCTAGATAACCGTCATCAGCATAAATAATTCTTGTGTTTCCCTGTTTACATTTGTCAATTATTTCATCGTCAACCATATTTATTGTTTCACACTCGGAGATCATTTTCCCATGATGTAAGTCACAATCACGAGTAACGATGTCTTCAGGAACCGTTAGTTGAAATGTACAGTCGGTATATGAAGTGGTATTCCTATTGTTACAACCAAATGAGGCTAACCAGAATTTGTAACTGTAAATGTTATTACAAAGAGCACAATGCATGTTTTTGAACGTTAGTCCTTTAACAGACACATCCGATACGATAACTCTTGATATGGTATCATTGACATATGGCTCATCCTCACAAAGTGATTTAGTAATTGTATCACCCCAATCATCAGCACACTTTGTTACAAGCATAACTGAACCAACGCCAGACAAATAAGTACAAGAGAATTGATTAATTGAAATATCTTTATATGTTAAGACAGTAGCATTATGACAACAATCTTTTAACATTCCACACATTTCATCACAAGAACATCCCGAAACGTTTGAACTGAAATTACAATCGCTTATCTCCGGACATATTCGGGAATCATTATGAATTTGTTCAACGTTTATATAATCCCCAATGTGTTCTTTCATGAAATCTTTGCTGTCAGGTGTTGTATTAGCTTCAGCTTCGTGAATCATAATACACAATATTATAGAATTCATTAATAGAAATGTATTTCCTCGTATATGGAACATTTATTCTTTTTAAAGCGTAATAATTTCACTATTTTTAATTCAAAATTGATTTAACTGCGATAAGCTAAATTTATAAAAAGATGGAACCTTCAAAACCACACATTTCTATTTATAAAGTACTGATGCAAACTCAGCAAAAAAAATCTAATTTCTTAAAATACTTGGATCCGCCTCAACATCCTTAAAGCTTTTCTGATTGGTTATTCCTAACTAGAATTTATTACTCGTTACAGTTATAATGACGGCTGGTGTAAGTGCCAGATTAGACAAATTTCGTATTTGCTGTAAAGACTCTTGTTTGATTGCAGATATTGTTGCTCCGCGAGTGTTGTTTTAATTATCATCGTTATTAAAACTTAATGTTGCTTATCTCACACCTTTATTAGACGGATAAAGCACCTAATACAATATTTACACATCTTTGTTTTGTCAACTTCCAAATCAATTATAAAATCATTAGCAAATGTATATAATTGTATCAATGCTGGAATTCCTATTCTAAACAATCATAATCAGATGCATTGTCGCTGGGACTTGAATATAACCGGTAAATAACAAAACGCATCGTCCTATTGTTCATAGATGCATTACGTCTTGTTGAATTGGAAGCTGAACAAATAAAGTAATTTTTCGCAAAACAGAACAGAAACCGACGCTTATCTAGTGATCTTTGCAATGTTAGTGAAGATAGCATGTCAATATTAGGGACAAATATGTATTTATGAATTACTTGAGCGCGGTATTAATCAGGGTAGAAATTAAATTGTTTTTTTCAAAATCCGATTCCTATTTGTAAACAGTATTAACTAGCATGTTTTGTAATTATATTTGATAAAGATGGTGTTGCTCGAAAATGTTTTGTATTTTGTGTAACGTATAAATTAAATGTAAATATTAATTGTCCGGAGATGAGAAAACATATTAGATAAATGTATCTTTTGACAAAATCCTGTAAACAGACATTGATTAGAAAATTTTAATCACATAATTAAATAGTTCTTTGTTATGTCTAAAGCAAACATTAATTTGAAGTCATATATGAATCAAATGACAAGATATGTGGAGGTAAATTAAACAATGCATCAATATTGATGGTAAATACTGAAATGTTATTGTGGCTGAAATTTAAATCATAAAAATCGGTGTTATTTAATTAGATATCGTATGTTCGATTCCCGGGCGCGGCGTCCTTTCGTAAAGCTTGGTAACGAAATAATTTCTACAGTCATTATCTCTCATACCACTGATTCTAAATCATGTAGGGCAGTTGTCAGCCATTGACAGAAGTATGCACCTAGTAACTGATTACCGCTACATACAGAGATTTAACCTTTTCAGGAACAATAGGTAAGTTGACTGGCCGCCGTTATATAACATAAACAAAGTATTGCTACGGTATTTAACCCAACCAATAAAATAAAATTTGCACTAGTGAGCGTAAGAAGGTATGCGTAATCGGGTATTAAACTTAAAAAGGAGTTGCTGGTAATATAATCAACTTAGACCCTTTGCTAGTAAAGTAATGTATTCCTTTAGATGTCCGTTCAGATCTCTTTTATAAAGTAACTTTAACTTTCTTTATTCATCAAATTGTAGATAATTAAAACAGTGATTAAAACAATAATAATGTAATCTTACATATAGAACATAGTTTATAACTTTATTGTTTCTGTTGTGATCAAAATGGTGTTTAAACGGTTGTTATATGCGAGTACAGAAATAGAACACTTAAACATGCCTGTTCGAATGTATCTAAAGCAATTTATGTTCCTTATTGCTTTTTGTGGATTTTATGTTTCTAACCAGGAAAAGTGATGTAGATAATAAGCTGTAACACGATAATAAGGTAAAATACATTGTACAGCTGTCTGTTTATAATCAAGATGAGCTGAACGTAAGACAGGGCGCTCGACTTTTTCAGTGCTTATGAATCGGTGTTATGGGTCTTGATAGTCATTGAATATTATAGAGATGGATATAATCAATATGTAATTTTATTGAATATTGATAGTATTGAAGTATGAACCAACTTCATCCTTGACTTGGAATGTTTTCTAAGTAAAAAGGGGAAAAACTCCTAAAACAGTGCAGCCAGGAATATGGGCATTGATAGAAAGGTGGAAGTAGTGATGATGAATAACTATATCTTTGATAGTATTCCTTGATTGCAACGCAAACACCGACTCCGACGCCGAACCTCGGGTGACAGTATAAGCTCTCATTTTCTTTAAAAATTCGAGCTAAAATAAAACAGTTCATTGTTGAATATGATTGTACCATTTGAAGACATTTTACATTATCAAGTAATTTAAAGCTAAAAGTAATGATTGTTCAGGGGCGAGTAGGTTGGAAATATTTACTAATTCTCAGACATAGATACTCGAGTTGCACAAGTCGGGCATAGGAATTCCATATCTCTGTTTTAATGAAATAGATAGTGGCTTCATCAGTGATTAATTTTAATGCTCTGTATTAATCAGAAATATAATAAATACTTATTTGATAAATATTCCAATCACCTGACCCTAAGAAAGGGGCATTATTGAATGATAGCTTGATAGTTCAAAGTTTGTATTTGGAAAGTCCACTCTCCTTATTATTTCTGTATTTTTGTTTGTCCTATGACTCTGTTTCCAATGCATCATTGTAGTCGATATTCCGTTATTTTCATTTTTTTGACAATTCGTAATTAATACGTAGCTCCTGGTCATTTTAAGCAACAGGTTTTCGAATTTCATTTTAGAGACACTTACCTTTATCTATACAATTATAATGGTCACCTATCCAACCACTAATCGCGCAGTCCGTTGCTTAACTATGATAAATATAGTTCTACTACCATGAAAGCTCGCTTTCACACACATCTTTACATCAGCAAAATGTAAAACAAAATATTTTTTCAAATGAAAAGAAGTTATTTTAATTCGACTTCTTAAAAATAACTTGATCGTTTAGTCTAGTAAACGCTAATTATCGGACAATTTTACACTTTGTCGAGCGTCTATTTTTTGCAGACGCGGTTTATTACAGGAGGTATATTCACTTCACGAAAAAGGTGTAAGGCATAACATTATTCAGTTATAACATAACATTATACAAATTGTCCTGATAAAATTCCGGAATTTCGGAATTTAAGTGGCTGGTTTATCCATAGTTGATTCAAAATAGAGTAATTTCCCCTTCCAGATTTTGTTGATACAATTTTGAAGCAAGCATAAGAGAAAATAACCTTGAACCTCTATAATATCATTAGCTTTACAATAAAATATAAACTCTATAATTCCAATCACTACAAGTATGAGGTTTTTACGCTGAACGTAATCACAGCCGGTCATAATCAAATATATGTGTTAACTCTTACGCAGTAAATATACTCTGTTATCTTACTTAGAATTTTAGTTGTATACAGAAAAAAATATTTACCTATTCGAAGGTACACTATCATTCATCGGAGGCAAAGGAAAAATGAAAAAGAAATTGAAAATGAGCAATTTGTGTCTGTTTAACTGCAAAAACAAGTAAGTAAGCATTAATTGATAGCAAATAATTCATGTGTTGATTTGAATATATACTTTCCGAAAGAAAATGGTATTATATTCAGTGATATCATAACATTATAAACATTTCTCTGATAAAATTCAGGAAAATCGGAATTAAACTGGCTTTGTATTATAAAATATTTAGTCAATATTGTGTTTATTACCCTTTCCAGATTATGTCGATTCGTTCTTGAATATATTGTGTAAGGATTCATTATCAGTATAGCGCACTCAGTTTTTTCAATGCAGCTGTCGTAGCCAACTTTTGACCTATATTTTGACCAATACATGTTGCACTACCGTCCGTGTTTATCCAATAATTCTCCCCCTGCATAGGGAAATGAATCAATGATATGGTTCAATTGGTTGGTTATGATAAACAGATATGTAACACGGACAGTAGTAGCTGACTATTTACTCTGTGCGTTATGGGTAACTCATGTTAATTGAT
Organism: Mactra quadrangularis; assembly: GCA_025267735.1. Lineage (NCBI taxonomy): Eukaryota > Metazoa > Mollusca > Bivalvia > Venerida > Mactridae > Mactra > Mactra quadrangularis. The sequence continues at coordinate 3,429,638 of CM046309.1, forward strand.
TATACAGTCGTCGTGGTACGCACCTTGTGGTATGACTAAACAGTGAATATGACGCATATTTGCGAATATGATATTCAATGTGTGAATTCGACAATTATTTTTCAAATTTCTCTTTATGTACGGGATTTATTATATCTTTTTAACTCCCAATGTAAATTATCGTAACTACTTATTATGACTTTCGATCCTGTAAACATGAACGTCGTACATAACCAACATTTATACTTTATACAAAATGAACCCTGTCATGCGTCTAATAGCTTTTTTAAGCGATGTTTTTTCTGATTTTTTTTATCAGACAAAGTTTGCTTACAAAAACATCGGCCTTTCAATCTGAAATTCTTCATACGCCACTGCTGAATTCAGTGTGACAGGCTCAATTTGCAGGGGTGAAGAATTACCCTGCCTGACTTGCCCGTCTCGGGAAATTTTGTCAATAACTACTACACTTTCCAATTCCAAAGCCAGAAAAGATACACAAACATGCCTAGATATATCCTAAATAGAAATTAATTTTGGACTTTTAAACCCTTACTGCATTTGGTCCGTAAACATGTAAAGTATAAAGCAGATATACTCACCTGACATGCCACATAGGATTCATGTGAATTTAAGCCACGAAATTGTACGAATGACGTCTGTCAAATTTGAACCGAGAGAAGTGTAACACATTTAAGTAAGCCGCCGTTAGTACGGCACTTACCATGTAATATATAAGATTGTGAGATAGTGCATATGCATGAAATTATACCTAAAAATTGTACAAGTTTTAATTTATTTGGTTATGTCAAAACATGCATAGTTTCTGTTTTGTCGAAGCAACGGTGGAGATATTAGCCCTGGTGAAGATTTTCCATAAGAAATGATTCGGTGGTGCTATAAAAGTAGACATGGTGTATACAGTTGTATACATTTAACTGCAATATTATTCTTATTGCGAAATCAGTGTGTAGTTTTATTATATAAATATTAGATTAGTATATTTCATTTTATGTTAAGTATGTGTTTGTAATTTCTGGTTTTTTTTCATATTATGTTTAGTATGTGTAGGTACTTTCTGTTTTATTTTTTTATATTATGTTTAGTATTTGTATGCACGTTCTTTTTATTTTTTTATATTATGTTGAGTATGATTAAAACTTAAACTTTTTCATTTGATTAAACGCCTATTTCTATATTACATATTCAATGGCGTTGTACAAGAATGTACAAATAAATACAAAATAAATACATGTAAGTAAAAACCCTCCACCATAAAAACATAATGTACATACAATAACACAAAAATAAAATAAAAAGAAATATCAAGCATGATGTTATATAGTGTGTAAGTTTATTTTTTATTTTTTCTATTGAGCTTTTATATTTCATATTTTTGGACCTACATCCTTCAAAGATCATGACTCGACTTAATTTTACATTTTTATCACCAATTTATTATTTACTTCTATTTATTTTATATTGAAAATAAATTGGTGTCCTGAACAGTATAACATGATGCTACAGTTAACCGGACATGTCCTGAACAGTGTAACATAACGCCACTGTTAACCAGACATTTCCTCAAAGGTGTCGAAACATCACCTTTAAAGGGCCCTTAATACATCCCCAAATGTGTCGAAACACCACCTTTAAAGGGACAATTTATTTAGGTTGTCAATGCAGTCTTTTGAAACAAGGTATAAAATGACTGAGAGCGAGGCAATCCTTATTCCCACATCATAATGCACTCACTCAATCACGTAGTATGTTTACCGTAATTGTAAGGTGAGGCATTAACAAGTCATGTCAGTTTTAGAACAGATTATAGAAAGTAGAGAAATAATGAGTTTTCAATCGTTTTTTGAATACATCCAAAGTAGGTGATAATTTGATATCATCCAGTCATTTCAGCAACAAATTTATACAATTGTTTTGTATCACCTTTAGCATCAAGAACTTTTTGACTTATTGATTTGACCTTTTCTTCATTTAGTTCATAATGATAACGGTTGCGCATAACCTTGAAAGCTTCTAATTGTTCCGGCTTTCCATATTTTCTCCATAATCTTTCTTGTTTTCTCATTGAACTTTTAAGTTAGACAAGATTATCAGTAAACCATGGTTTTGGAGCTCTTTGAATTTTACTTTTTTCTACTACTGGAGCATGTTTGTCAAGAGTAGTTTGAAGCTTTGACTCCAAAATATTTACATAAGAATCAACATCTTCACACTCAATAGTAATGTCTTTCAAATCAGATGCAAAATTTTCATCGTTGATTTTTAAAGATTGCGGAATTTTACAGATTTGCTCACAATATTTTCTTTTTCTACATTTATTAGTACCTTAACTACTCAATGATCTGATAATAAAGGTCCCTGATCACATTTCTTTACCTTTACCTGAATACCATTTACTGCTCCAGTAAGTACAATATCTAACATGTTACCACCGATATGTGTTTTAAAATTTACATGCTGTTCTAAACCAAAGGAATAAAGACAATTAAGAAATTCATACACAGCCGTGGATCTATCTTCAACATGTAGATTGAAGACTCCCTTAATTAAAAGGTTAGAGTAGTTAGGAATTAAATCTTCAATAAATTGATTGAAGTCTTCTACAAACTGAGAAACAGTGGCTAATGCTGGGGGTCTGTAAATTCCAATACAATGAAGGGCAATATTTTTGAAAATTAATTTCCATATACCATATTCAAAGCTTCTTGTATTCCAACTAATTTTATTAATATCTATAGCAATGCGACTAGCTAAAGCTATCCCCCCTCCAACTTTATTTTTTCTATTTGATACTGTTAATCTGTACCCATTTTGGTTTAAATCAAGTTTCTGTTAATAAGGCAAAATCTATTCTTTCTTCCCTCAAATATTGACCTATTACAAAATCTTTATTTACAGCAGATCTACAATTTAAAGTCAAGCAATTAACATTTTCATTAATCTGACTTACAGTGTTCAGATTTTTGGGTATATTAAGTTGTTTTTATTAATGCCCCGAGGGGTTTTAACTGAACTTTTCACAACACATCTATTTTTTCTTTGTGACCGGTAAGGAGTTAATTTGAGTGAATTAATAACACTTAATGTAGCGGTATCAACTTTGTATAAACAAGGATTATTGTAAACATTTAAGCCTAAATCCAATAATTGGTTACGGTCATATTTCAATGAACAACATGAATTTGGTAAAAGGTGTGATATTTGATGATAAAAATTATCAAAATTTTGAATATTGTTTTTAAGAATAACTAAACCCATGATTGAAAAAATAAAAATATAATAAAAGATGCACTTAGCTGAAGTGTTCATGAACATGCACATCCAAAAATATTCACAAAACTCTGTTGTTAACTTGAATAAATATCCAAAAACATCAGAGCAAATAAAGTGTGTATAGTCTCAGACGACCTTCACCTTCCCATGAGTCTATTAGGTAATTTCTGGGTTTTTTTCATATTAAGTTAAGTATGTGTAGGAACTTTCTGTTTTATTTTGTCAGTATATGTTCATGACATATTGTATACTGACTTACTCAATGATGTAGAAAATGTTTTCGCATGTCTTAAAGCTGCGACACTGTAATTTCCGAAAATGGATGATGCTACTTCGGCACTCTTGGGCAACTCAATAAATTCAAGATGGCGGACAAAATGGCGGATAAGAGCTGTTTAATGCAAAATTCATCTATCCTTTTCAAAGTCTGATTGTTTAAAGAGCTATAATTAGTCTAACATCATCTGCAATTATATTTCATGCAATTTTGGTACCATTAGTTTATTCTCCAATCCAAGTAGGTGGACAAAATGGCGGATTAAAGCTACATTTGTCCGGTAGGTTAAGTACAATGAGCAGAATCGTACACTGTGGCATATCAAAAAAAGTTTAATGCGTTTTGTAGTTATAACTCTTTAGTTTTGTTTATAAAACTGTTTGATGCCATACTGGTATCATTGGACAATTCCCGGAATCCAATATGGCGGCTAGAATGGCGTAAATTACTAGCTGTCGGGTATATCTACCACAATTAGCTTAGTCATAGACTGGGGTATACCGAATAATTTCAATGCATTTTATTTTGTAGTTAATCCACTTTAGTTTATGTAACCGATTGATGCCATATTGGTATTCTTGGATAATTTCAAGAATCCAAGATGGTGGTTAAAATGTAGTTGGAAATTTAATTTTAAGTCACATAAATAGACTTATCTCCTCTTAAATGGGTATACATCAACATGTTCATGTTTTTTACATATCTTGGTCTTGCTTATATTAAATCATTGATACTAGCTTGTCAGTTGACTCGAAAACTAGAAGCAAATTGCTTCTAAGATGGCAATTTAAAGATATTTTCTGAAAATCTTTTATTCATTGAACAACATAGGTTGGGAAACGATATTTTAATATCCTTAGAATAACGACCACTTTTCCATGTATGTTTACCACTTCAATAATAATCAATATGTACTAAAGGGAGGTTATAAACAAAGAATTAGACAATTGTTACTGAAAGTATTGTGTGCATGTTCTATTATCTTTCAAGGTATTCTAAGAGTATATTAATGCCAAAGCAATCGATAGAAATTCTGTTGACATTGTAACACATTGTGATAGTAAATAAGAGACATTGAAATAAGATTTCAAGTATGATCTTGACATCAGATATCACAACTGAATCATAGGTGTTCTTTATTTCATTGAAAGCGACTCTATCATTCGATTGAAATGGGGTAATATCCAAAGCATATTTCCATCAGAAGTTTGTAGTATAACTTGTTTTTATTTACGAGGATAGAGAAAAATTACGTCGCGTAGATGCCAATTCCATAAGCGAATACACTGCTGTTTGAACCCAGTGTCTAGCTCATGATTTAGCAAATATAGTTAGTGGTTTTCAGGGATTAATCAATAAGGGACCTGGTCAGTTATTTCCCTTGAATGCTCTTCAAATGAGTAGGTCAAATTAGTTGGATTACTCGGATTTTACCCTTACTTTTCAATGTCAATTTGCCAAAATTAGTCTCTTATAACTTTTTTTGTAAATGATTTAATTTGTTTGAAATTCAAGCTAAGTATTTTTAGGTTAAAGAACTATATATCTACATTTCATCATTTCTTTTAATATCTTTATTAACAAGAAAGATATTAGATGAAATATTTTGTTATCCTTACATAGCACTTCAATGATACAATCCGAGGATTCCAATAACCAATTGGATTGGTTCAGATTTTATCAGGGAACGATAACTGACTAAAGTCCCTAATTACAAAACATGGTCAAGTAGAAAATTTAGAAATATCTTGTATCTCTAGTCTTAATATCTTGAAAGAACACATAACATGTCTGATGTATTATAACCTTTAAGACTAGGTAAGATAAGCATAGTCAACAAAATTGTACAACAAATTATCATTGTTGCTGAGCACCAAAAATATCGGACGACATCGGTGTGCTAATACTCATTTTAAAATATCTTTCTTGTACGAGTGACATTATAACAATGGGTTCAACTGACACTCGTCCAAAATGTAATGTTACAAGTCAGTCAGTTATTGACAATGTAAAGAGAGTACACTATTGACATGGGAATAAAACATGCTTTAAAAGCTGGTTCATCTATCCTACATCAAAAGTGAAGACAAATATAATATCTTTTGGCCATATAGTGCCCTCTTGGATACTTTCTAAAGATAATAATAAAAAATATGTTAAGTTTACTATTGCATGTGATGTACTTGAGGTGTTGAGTACAAAATACTCTGTAAACAGTAATTTGTGTCGTCACTTGAACATGTTGCTATCAACATACAAAAACGACCAGAGAAATTTTGCTATCGTTATGTAATATTAGACTGAACAAACATAAACATTTAAGTACAAATTCTAATTTAGTCTAGTTTACTAAAGTCAGACTGTATCATTGATTGTGTAATGATAATAATGGAGCTCAGTCAATCCCTCATTTTTTGGCACATGCTTATTTTGCTATTTATACGTGACACTTTATGATTTACTGCATCGAAGAATTTCATCTAAACTGATTATAAGCTTTTCAAATATCCATACATATTTCAATCTTTAACTAAATCATAGCACTTCCCAATGGTCCTAAAATTGTCTACTGTAAACTGTATATTTACCTCATTTTATTTTCCCATTTTCTTTATTTAAATGGCTTACATTTTGGAAATTAAATTAGTTTGTCCATTCCAATTATTAATCAAATTTTCATTTCATTAAATACAGTAAATAAGTAATATTATTAATTAACTGTATGATATTGGACTTCAATTTCAGGGCTGATATGGCGTACACTACGGCATTATAACCAAATACTCGGTCATTATGGAAACACACTGCCTCTAATAAATACCTCGGCTATTATGAGATTCTGACATTTTGATTGGTTCCGAATCTCATAATGGCCGAGTTTTCTCATGAAGGCCGTATTTTTTCTTCCACAAAAAGCCTCCATTTTGAATGTTGGTACAATCTGAGTGTTTTTGATAGAGACCATGTCTGCGACGATGGTGAATTAAGTGTTTTCATAATGGCGTGCTATTTGGCTCAAGGCAGTCATTGTAGCCTGAGGTCGCAGGTTGAAGGCTAATGTGATTGTCTTCAGCCAAATAACTTGGCGATGATGAAAACATTTCATTATGTCATTATTTCATTACATTACATTATTGCTCAAAAATTTAGAACTGGTTGAACTTCTTTCGTAACCGTAATCTTGGACTCCACATTGAATCTTGGGTTGCTAATATGTACTCTGGTGGGATTAACCAGTTTTACAAACTTAGGAGTTTCAAAATGATTCAGAAAAAATATTGAAATTTAAACCCACACGTGTTTGTTTTTGTCCATGAATGTATTATTATATACTAAACTATTAGATCATATCCGCCATGTTAGCCGCCATTTTGGATTTAGTAACTTAGTTAACTTTTTTAATTTCATGAATTATAATTAAAAAAATATCTACACCACTCAGTCTGTTTCTGCCAGTTTGTTGTTTATATACTAGCTAATAGCCTTTATCCGCAATTTTAACGCCTTTTTGGCCGCCATTTTGAATTTAAATATTTATAAAGGAATAACAAAATTCAACCAACTGAATCTGCAGGTGTTGAAACTCCCTTCTGTCCTTCATTTTAAGAACATTATGCGTAACAATACATTTTGCATGAATAATTTAGCCTCTAGCCGCCATCTTGGTCGCCATCTTAGCACGCAGTCAACTGATCGAGGGATCGTGGGTTCGATTTCCGGGCGGGGCATACTTTCATCGCGAGCACTTTAATATGAATTTCGCATTCATAAAATGTCAAAGTGCTTATTGTATCTTTACGTAAAACGATTAAATACGAATTTTTCATCCAAGTAAAAAGTTAAATACCAATTTCTCACTCAAGTAAAATGGTTACATTCAAGTCATGATATATCATTGAATCCTTTACAGAATGTAAAAATGTATAAATTTGAATATAGTCAAATACGTCTGTGAGAAAATTCAAAAGGTTAAGAAAGAAAATCAATAGATGATCAATCTGACTATTTGTATACTATGCATTATGTCAAACGAACTTTACTTGAAACGAAAATGTGTTTGTTCCAAGCAAACGAAATAGCAGAAATTGATTCGGACTAGTAAAAAATACTAAATAATGAAGTAGGTCTTCACATATACATTTTTGAAAGTTTCTACAGTTGCAAGCTTAAACATGAAATTATAATGCGTCGTGCATTAAGCACAATCCATTTTCAGAAAATGACACAAATAGCAGATTTTGCGTTGTATTCAACTAGTATAAGCCTATGAATAAGCGTACACATTTACACCCGGACAGTATCTTTCTGATTCAAGTCTGCTCACAAACCGGTTTATAATTTGGATTGATAACAATCACTAACGTAAGTTAGCTAAATTTTTATTTATTTTATCCATAAGATTTTAAGAATCGGTTAAACGAAATAAATGTCCATTCTTACTAAGGTACATGTAAGATTATGTAATAACGTTTAACAACCATCTGTGGTTATAGACGCATTCTTTTGAAAACTTAATAATTGCAGTAAATATATAATTTTTCAACTTCATTCGTTCTTTAAAGTAGATCAAACATTGCATGAGTATGACAAATAAATTGTACGTGAAATACATACATTGTGTTCATACTTACCCATAAATGTGTCTCTTACTTGTTTGACGTCCGCGCCGAAGCGCAACGACCCTTATGCAATGAAATCAGATTTTGTGAAAGGGTAACTTCAAAATTTCAGACCTTTTCGTCAGGCATAATAGCCGATCATTCCGATTATTAAGGGTCTTCCTAAAACACTGACCGCTTAACTGGCGAGTTAAATATACAGCGATTATTTCATTACCCAAAATTAATAACAACAAATAGATGATTTCCAATTATCTTTACTAAGTCATCGTAATAATGGCATTATAATTATATGTTAAAGTTGCGTGTTTAAGGCCACTCATACTAAACAGGGCATCCGTTTTAAGCTTTAAGGAAATCCCGTCGACCGAAGGTGGACATACATGTGGCATTAAAGTGTTAATCAAATTATTGAAAGACTGGCAGTATTATAACATTTAAGATCGATAATATGAGATCGTTATGAGGTCAATGTCACCGGACCACCGAACCTCAAACCAACGGTCTTCAACCTTGGGTAACCAAGGTCTGAAGGACACGCGAGCTGAGTTAGACCTGGATACCATTTGTGACATACTACACAGGCAACTGAAGTCATGGCTTGGTTCAGTCACCGGAGCATCGAACCTTGGTCCGCCTAAAATTGGCAGGATTTCCTCTATGAGTGACAGAAAAGAAAATCCAAATAAGAAACAAAGTTTGATCCATATGTTCAGAATGTAAGAATTGAAAATATGTAATGCTAATTTTTTTGTTGTTCCTATAACAGTGCCTTCCATAATTATCATCAACTCTTGTAAATGTGTGTTCATGAAGACTTAAGAATGTAAAACGTATAAAAACTACCCTTGTCAAAAGAAACATTAGTTCGCTTTAGCATGTTAAGTTTATAACAACGATAAATAAGTACAACATAAACAACAAATATCTTTAAAAAAGATATTCGGCGCTCCGCTGGGTTTTCAATGTTTTGAAGTATAAATGTTGGTCATGTACGGTGTACATGTATTAACTATAGGTCAAATGTAATTTGTCCGAAATTGAAATCCAGTCTCAACTGACAATTTTTGTCCGAATATATTGCTATTTTGCTGATTTGTCAATTATAAAAATCTGTCCGATTTTTAGATTAAAAACATCTTTAATAACAATGCCATGATTTTCGATAAAAAATCACTTCTTCCCAGAATGACCAAACGACATGTATGTTACTTTCTGGCAAACATAAAAAAATATAAATAAAAATGCTCAATAGCGGCCCACATATGACAAAATGAAAACCCATTCCGAGAGTGCGCTGAGTCATACATGTATTCGCAGTTTAGTTATACCGCAAGGGGCAAACCACGACGAATGTATGATCAATTAGCATAGTGAGTCACTCATAATATACATAGTAAATAGTCAGCAGCTACTGTACGTGCTACGCACCTGTTTATCACAAATAGCCAATGGTGTAATGTGTTTTATCCATTTCTTTATACCGTAAAAGAATTTCATTGGACAAACAGCTATGGTTAAGCAAATTGTATTGGAAAAATATAGGTCAAACGTTGGCTTAGACAGCTGCGCCGAAAATTGAATTATAAAAATGAAGAACCAATTGTTGCTAATTTCTGTTTAAAGGCTGTAAGGGACGCCACCGTATATAACAGATATAGTTTATATTAATTGATAAGGTTAATAACATGCTATTTCGTTATATAACTGAACGTCACAAGTAAAATGATGAAAGAATATTGACATTGACTCTAATTAATCAAGATGATTTACGTTTCATTTGTTTAATCAAGAGTTTAAACACAGTTCGAATTTCCATAAAAAATCCATGCACAGTTGAATATGGTTATGTCGTTATTTCATCAACTCCACTTGGGTAAACAATCGCTGTCAAACGTTATTACTGTTCTCATGAAATCGTCACAAATGTCAGTGTATTCAACAGTTAAATTGTTCTGTCATTACCATGTTTATTCTGAAATGACACGAGAACAGCGGAAGAAAATATGTGTATAAAACGTCATACAAATGTTATGTTGATGCTAACTTAAGTTCTAAAAGAGATACACAATATATATTTTGATACAAATTAAATTATACATCATTGCTTACAGCAGTTACATGGCAACAGTAAGATTTTCCATTCACAAATAGGTATGGCAGTTCTAAAAATAATGCTCAAAAGGAGCACATTATTGCTGGAGGTAATTGAAGGGCGAGGCGGGTGGGAAACGAAGTCAGTCGGTCAATAATAGGAACGTGTGAAGACGACGCACGAGGATTTAGAGTTTAATTATGAGAGAATGGGTAAATCAATGAAAACGTTTGAAGGCAAATCCATTCGCCCGAAAGTTTATCGAGATGGAGTATACTAAGCTTTTAAACCTACATTTGTGAAAAAATAAATAAAATTATTTAGAAGGTCAAAATAATTTGAATAATATTCTTAACTGACGAGTTAAATAAAGAAGGGATTAAAATTGACTGTATTGTTTGCTTGTTTTGTTGATATTGTTTGGGGTTTTTTTGCAACTTTTAAGATAGTATTGTGATATTTTATCTAATTAGATAATGCCATATTAAGAAATTATGATTAGATCTAGATAAAAACATTCTTTAGGAAATGGCAAAAAGATACTCAAGTGTAGAACATTGAGATTGTGATGTTTATGATTTACATTAATACCAAATTTTCACCAATTTATTAATTATAGTGTAGTTAACAATTAATCAAGAAGTATTTTTTGCAAAACATAGAAATTATTATCATAGCAAGCTATGAAAGCACAATGTTTATATGAGCTATTACAACTTAAAATCAGTGAAAAACTGAAACTTTTCTATTCAATGGTCTATATTTTTAAAACTCTACTGTATGGGGATTCATAGCATTCCCGACATCGAAATGGTCCATCTAAAGTTTTAAAACGAATCGTTGGTGTCATTACTATGGTCACTAAATCAATTACCTTGGCTCAATAGACTACAACTTTGGAACAGATCAGTAAAATAAACGAATCTTAGACTGCTTAAAAGTGTTCTTGTGCAATTATTTCAGCTTTTTAATATTTGTGCACTGATGTTTAAACAATCCTCAATTTAATAATTACGGCCAACATGTTTATTAATACGTTCGGTTGTTTTGTTTATACTTCAGTGAAAATTACTTCGATCAATAAAATCTATCTGGTAAAATGATCTAAAAATATACCCAAATTTTGAACATAGTACACCTTGAAATAATTTAATTCTTAACAACAAAGTATTATTATGCGCAAGATCCATTACAAATTAGTGAAATGCCGCATGGATGATGGATATTATGGTGGGATCCTTGGAGCAGAATCCGACTTTGCACATTGCAATAATGAATTTTCAAGGGCATTTAGCCAGGTTGCCCATTGGCCGGGGGCTGCCTTTCCATTCATGAAATAATCATTCCTTATATCACTTATAGTTATCTAAGTAATCAGGCGCTGAAGCTGATGGATGTTCTGGAGGATCCTTAGTTTAGAATCCGACTTTGCAACCTGCAATCATGGATTTTTCAAGGCATCTTAACGTATTACCATTGGCTGGTGGCTGCCTTTATTGATAATCTAATCATAACTTTTATCACGTATACTTTTTCTGACCCATGTAAACTGCATGATGGTTGTTGAGAGGCACGGGCACTGACGCCGATGGATGTTTGGGAGTTATGGATTAGAATCCAACTTTGCACCTTGCAATCATGGATTTTCAGGGCATCTGGTCGGATTCCCCATCGACCATTCGGCTGCCGTTCTACCATCAATCGTTTCTCCCCCATTTCACTATCTTTTACAGTTAAAAAACCAATGCACGTGTTTTTTAACTACCATGAGCACTTTATTGATCACTAATTCTTAGTTTTGTATTAGTCTTCATTTTAATATTTTATCATCTTTTAACCATTTTCATTTTCATACAATTGTTTCCTAATTATACTTATCATTGTGAAGCGCTTTTGAACATATAGTCAATATGAAAAAAGCGCTATACAAATTTATATAAAATTTATATATAATATATATATATATGTATATAATAGTAATTACTTAGCGTTTTGTTTCCTATTTGGCTTAGTGAACAGTCTACGTTTTTTAACTGTTGGCATTCCTGATACATTTTTCAGACTATTTTTGGTAAGATGTTAACAAATATTGGTAGGGGTGCGCGAAAGTTGGTCATTTAGGAAGTTATGCCGTATTTAAATGTAACTAGCTGAGTCATATAAGAAAATGTTCATGAGACATTGAAGTTATATAAAACCCATATAAAAGTGTTGACCTTGGTTTTTGTTTTGTTTCATAATACGACGTTTTGTGTGTCTCATTCATTGATTTGATTCTTATGTAGATACCACTAAACGTTACGATATTTATTAAAAATTTCCACAAACTTGGGTAAAGGTTCAAAATGTTTCTTTCATTCATGTCGTGTTCTTGCTGATTTAACTTAAGGTACTCTGGTTTCTTTATTCGCCATTAAGTACTTACCTTTTACTTTAAGAAAGCTATTATCTGCGTTGCAAGTGAGTTAATGCATCCTACAATCTGGTTTTAACCATTTGGCAATTTCTTAGGCTGTTGTGTTTGTTTGTTTGTGGCGCAATTTTTATAACACAAATTAAAAATTCTTCCTTCTTGCTTCTTGTCTATGTAAAAGGTCCATGACTTTTTACTGTTGCTGTAACTTATCCAATATTCAACTTTCATTGGTTTCCATTTAGCATATAAATCATTTTAACCTGGGTAACAATGGTCTTAAATCACATTTAAATAAATCATTAACAGTTATGAGTACAAAATCACTTTATACAAGAACCGTGGCTTATTGTAATCAATTTACAGTATTGACAGTCATTTAAAATGCCATAGTATTAACCTTTTAAACAACAAATAAACACCACTTGCATGGTCAAAGACTTTTATCGCACGTAGATATTTTGAGTTACACACTATATCATTCATCATCATTACGCGAATATATCCAACAATATTTTATACAATACTCATCTTCCTCATACATGAACAGTACCAAGAAAAGCATATTTATACATGTTTATATAATGCTCACACGAATAGTTCAGGCTAAAAAAAACAGATGAAAAAGTATGCCCATATAAACATATAAAAACACTCTGGAAGATTGTAATTCCTAATATTGTGAATGTATATTCAATATATTCAATCAAATGAACTATATGATAAATTATTGCATATTGCATTCATTACAGAAAACAATCTCATTTGAATATACTACGGGTCCACAGCTTGAAGTCTAGCGTAGAAATGAATATTCCATGCAATGTTACCGCCACCAACCGTTTCCTATCGCGTGACCTATCGCTAGGCAATAAAACAACCCGTATGTTGTATTAGTGGGGTCGATAACTGCAACTATCTTTCACTTGGTGATACAAGCACCAAATTTGGCATAGATTGCCTGCATGGTCCACCATTCACAAAACGCACGATTTCAGCTTCGAAATTCAAGATAGCCGCCGTTTCTGCGCATGCGCCTGGGAGTCAGTATCCCAAGGGAACTCAACTTCTTTTTATCGCTTTAGATGTCTTGTAGAATGATACATTATAGTGTTTTTTGCTTACTAAAATTGTTAACTATGTTAGGACATTGATTTACTTCATGTGATATACTTCCAAGATCAAGGTCAAGGTCATGGTAAAGGTTACATACATGAAAAAGTTGTTTCAAACTTTTTGAATCATTTGAATGATCATGTGGAATTTAAGATGCAATTACAAAGAGTGTTAATTCAAATTAACTTTGATAGAATCATTGACAAATCTGTAGGCGTAATTGTATTGCCGTGACCTTGACCTTGATCCAATGAGGATGTTAATAGGCCTATCCCGAAGTACTATTTAAATAATCAAACAATTTATCTGAGACTATTATTTTACAATGAAATACAAAAGCATAATTGGATTGCCTTCATCGAGAATTTACTATGTTTATGCTTAATATTGTCCACTTGTTGTGAAGGTCAAAGGTCAATGTGAAGTGTGAAGGTATATGTATTAAGTGATTTTATCAGAAATTTAACACAATTTTAATAAAATGAAGCGAGGATTCTCATAATTCTTGATAAAACCAAACGTTTCAACAATAACGCGTTATGCACACATGTCTAGAAGTCAACAATTTAAGGTCAAAATCGTGAAGATAGTTTTGTGAAAATTATATGAACGCAAACATAGATGGTTTAGTCTGTGATGATTTCATTATCTGCACATGCAAGCGCACAAGGAGTTCATTTAAAACAGACTCAATAGCATTTGATTTGCTCATGACATTCCCTCTTGTCACCACATTTAGTTAACTGATGACAACTTTTGGCAATCGGTGAAAGGTCGGCCAATAGCTCTTGCCATTCGCAACTGTTTTACCAAAGCCAGTTGACTGGATTTGGTCTTGGTAACCATCGATTGAACAAAAATACACGCAGCGCGTAAGACAGAACTTTTGACATGTTCATAGACACACGTTCTTGTATGTGAAATTGCATTATAGGATATTTGCTATTGGACATTTGTCAAGCCTAGCGTCGCAACATTGTCTATAAGACTGTTCTAATCGCGCATAATTATGACAAATTTCTAGAGTGTTTTGAGATCTTGTTCATGTCTGCTAAATGTTGACTTAGCTTCATCAAATACTTATATAAAATGACTGCTAGTAAAATCGTGAAAGAACAACATTCTAATAGATTTTTCGGAGCCGTCATTTTTTGTATTGGTAACCTCCTAATTAACTATCCTAAACCAAACTCAATCCAAGGTTTATAAAATCTGCACCTTTTTAGTGATAGAAACACCTTTATTTAACAGCATCAGTCACCCATGCTTTATTATAAAAAAGTTTTGCCTGATGCTTTATAGAATAAAGTGGTTAAATATGGTTCTTCGTGATTACAAGGATTCATTTTATTGTAGCAACAAATGGATGCATTCTCACATTTTGTCACAACAACAACATTACAAAAACACATGGTAAGTATTTTGTCGGATCAGAATCCAATGTAGTTCGGTCTTGTTGTCACTACCACGTACAATTTTCTGCCAATTTGGTCGTAAATTTGTTTTGAATGCTACTCTATGGCGCTCACGTTTTGACTCTTGTAAACATTGAAACTAATTACATGTATATGTCCTGTTATATTTCGAGACATATGCATAAGCCCTTAATGCTTTCTGAGAATCAGAATATACGATCAAGAATCCATAAATAACAGTTGCATCGGAAATATGCAGATAGTCTGGGATTATGACCGGAGTCTGAAAAGTATTGGCCAGCTGATATGTCTGACCTGTATAGTTTGCTAGCGTCAGTTTGTGTGGCTACGAATGCCTAATCTGTTAGGCTACTCGTTTTCTAGCATATTCAAATTTGCAAATAGCAATCATTTGATGAAGGAAGTTTTGTGATACTTTGCACAATTGCATTACAAAGCTATATTAATACAAGCATAATCGTCTGGTCAAGATGGACTAAACCTAAAAACAATCTGAAATGTTCTATGAAAGGGTGGTATACTTGGAGTTATTTTAGAATATTCATTTGAGCTACTTACAATTTAGGGGAGACATAACCTTTGTCAGACAGAGACAGCAGCACTAGTCTAAATCGGTTGTTATAGAAATAAATGATGGATTTTGGTAGACATTTCCTGTTTTACAGTTAATCTTTTACTTCCTTACTATAAATAACATTGAGATATGGGATACAATGTACAACTGTCTACATATACTTCTAAAATCTTGGCCACACAAAAGGAAATCGGATGGATGCTGACAAAAATGGATTGCAGCTACTGAGACATGTACTACTTTATGAATATGTTGTCAAAGCAATTTTGGATGCAAACCGTAGTCATGATGATAACGGATTATTTTCTGATCTGTACTAATTGATACGAACGCCGCTGAATTTAATTCATAGTTGTCCGGGATCATCATTCCTAAATGCGTGTCAATGGAAAGAGTACCCTACATCTAACCCAATGATTCATTCAGTAGTATCTAAATTCCGTGTGAGCTGTACATCATTGTGGTAACTTTAGCCCTGTTACCATTGGCTTCCTCACGTTGACTAATGATAGTTATATAATATTAAAAGGCGTTGATTCGATAACATTTGACACTTTTTAGTATAATGTACAGAAATCTGTTTGATTTCAACATGTGCATATACAGCAACCAGCACACTATAAACTGACACTGATATACATGCTGAGTATCAAAGCACAGGCAGTCGTTTATGTAATGTTTTCGAACCGGAACCGCGAATGATGCCTAGGTTTCATTGCAGTGATGTCACCAGATGCACTGGTTATACTTTGAGATATAGTCTAATAAATGAGAAATGTTCTGAATCAATTAACTGCAATGATTGTTTTGTTTTAAAGAATTTAACAGAATTATTTATTTGTCATAAAATATTAAAATTATATTGATAATTACGTGAATAAAAATAATTAGAAAGGCTATTTTATATGCACAGGACAAAAACCCTATCATCGGCGGCCATTTTGAAAAAAATGGCGGCCATCTTGAATTTCGAGGTGGAAATCGTGCTTTTTGTAAACTACACACTATGTACAACAACTGTACCAAATTCGGTGCTGGTATCACTGAGTGAAAGATTATCGTGAAAAATGACACTTATCGACCCCACTATATACAAAACGGTTAAGACATACGTTTTGTCCCAATGCTACGTAACGCTCAGAGCTTAAAATTCTTGGTTCTGTAACAACTTACTCCTTAATCGATCGCACCAGTTTATTATTGTCATATCATCTATTTCCTTTTTACATCTTTTTCCTTCTTACATCATTGATTTAGTCCAACAGAATTTACCTGAGCTTGAACTACCTACTTATAATAATAACACACTTCACTTACATAAAATCGTGAGTTTCAGTATGCGTGTATACGGTTATACACGTGTTATAACAACCGATGTGAGTATAAATCAATTTATTAAAAGTGGTATGTTATTGTACTTTTAATTTTGGACACGTTAGTATTTGGGTAAACAAGTAAGTCAGCAGTATTTTGGTACAGTTTCAAAGTATTTATTCATATGAAAACAACATTATTGTTCAGTACGTGTATTTTTCCGAAAGCTTCCGATATAGCGCGATTTACAAACGAAGACAAAAATAGACTCAAAATACTGAGTTTAATATATTCTTGCATAAAGGTCAAGTTCAGGTTAATTCTATTGGACTATAATTAAATACAATTCATCTGAAACTATATGAAAACATTTAAGACACTCAATTGTTCATAACACAACTAGTTACTTTCGGCGGGAGGGTGGTTTTATAAAATTCATTACTTCTTTATCCTTATAAAAACTAGGTCCTACCTTCGTAAGTTGCTGGTCAGAAATGAAATGTTTGGTCAACAAATATTGTCCAAGGGTGACGAATTCAGTCAAGCCTGGCATGATATTAGCAAAACGTGAAATTCAATGTCAGAGTAACGTAAATTAAAATTCCATGCTCTCTGTGATTAATCATATTTGCCAATATTTATCAAATTATACTTATTACAGGTTTTTTTAACACATACACAATCGAAATAAGCACTATTCTATGTAAAACAAAGTATTTGTGGCATTGTGTTAGTTTTAGGTAAATCGTGTGGCAGATACTAATGCGCAAATATAATACAAAAACGTTTCCCTTTAAACCGTTAAATATTGTTTGATTGATGAAAAGTTACATTAAATTTAATAATTTGAAGTATTTGTTTAAAAAGGTTTTGTTTCAAATTATCTACGTTTGATAATATACATATTCTTCTGCTGCACTATTGTTTTTGCAAAATTAACTTCTTGTTTTCTATTGAGTTAAAACAGAATTCGATTAGATGATGTTCGTTCTTTTGAAATTCGACAGACCCTTCCTATAGATAGGATTGGGGTTTTTTTAAACTTCTTCCAATAAAACACAACTTTATGTAGAAACACTTTTGAAGTGAGTATAATTTAACAAAATCATCTTAAATATGCATAATCTATATTTGCAGTCATAACTACAGTCAATGGCAGAAAGCTTTGTTGAAAATGACGCTCTTCCTGAAGAGCCAAGACCTTTAAGTGTACAAAATGAACCTCAAACTGTGGTTCAACCCACTCACACACAGGAAAGCGAAGCCCTTGAGTTAGCTATTCAACAAGACTTTCAAGCACCAACTGGAGCTTGGGAATTCACAAGAATGCTTCTTAAATTATCGGAGGAACTGACCGACGACAATCTGGAAAAATTAACATTCCGTTTTTCTGGTACTCATACTTTGTTTTTAATTACATACAGAGTCAGTCATCTATTCTATGTTGATCAAATCATACGCGTTCTAATATCACATTCAATTGTGCATACTTTACCTTTTAAGTTCATGTTGAAGTAACACAAGAGCTTTATGATAGAGTACAGCTAAAGAAAACAAACTTAAAATAAACCAAGATAGTTGCAAATAAAATGATCTGTTTGAATAGATGTTTGCAGATTCCGTACCGTATTGGCTTGACAGAGTCTCAATTTACAAATTGGATATGTGTGTTTGATCTGATAGCCCCAAATAAAATTATTTACAATGTCGGGCCAATTCAGTTTTGTGTATTGACTAAGATAAGTTATCTAACCTGAATGTTTTCTCATTTTTCCAAGGTGGAAAAGACGGATTGGGAAAGGGTGTTCAAGAAAGAATAAAAACGCCAATTGAGCTTTTTAGAATACTACAAGACAGAAATTGGCTTACAAGAGACAATCTATTAAGGTTACAAGCTGCACTAAGAGACATAGGACGAATGGACCTTGTAAGAGTTACTGCAGAGTATGCACAGAAAATAGACAATGTTTTATACTTCTATCAACCAAGTGAAACCGGTACATAAAAGCTATATAATATCATGTCACTAAACGATTGTTAATTTGTTGTCTAATATTTTCTGAGAGGAAAATTAAATAAGGCTTTATTTAATCAGAAGGACGTACTGTAATTTATGTTTCATAATACGTATATATATATTTCAAAGTATGTGACTGTCACTACCAAAGGCTCCTTTCACGATACCAATCTGATTAAAACCCGATCTAAAATTTTCCGCTTGCCTACTCGCTAATTTAGATCTGGCTTTTCCAAACGAAGGCCACGTTCAACTGACTTTTTCTCATCATAATATTCATGACGAAATTGTTATGATACGTAACTTGTTTATATCGTCTACGTCACGCAGTTTGAAATGAGCCGTCTGTTGATAACACCGCTGTTAAATTAGCTTGCAAACATTGGTCTAAAAGTAGAAATTGCGAAATCAAAATGTTATTAATAGTGTTTCGTCTAGATAAAAGCTACGCATTGATTGGTCGACACAAATTTCATCTCGACGTGACCTTCCTCGGAGACAATGCTCTACTGGATATCTGTTAACGGAGATTGTCACGATAAAAACAAGTATTAAACGCTCCTAACCATCCTTAATTACGTCATATTGTTTGTATTTATCTATATAATACCCCCGTTACACCAACCTCGTTCCCACTACGTTCTGGAAAAATTGGACCGAACGAGTTCCAACTGTGTGAAAACGGAATGGACGTAGTAGCAACTTACTACAGTCTGTGTACGAACGTGATGAACGAGCTCGGACGGGGTTGAACGAGAATGGGGTTTCAGAACTTTGAGTCGACTCAAAAATTTTCTGCGGCCACCCCGTTCTGCAACTAAACTGAGTAACAACGTACTGGCAACGGAATGAACGTACTGCGAACGAAATTGCCGTACTAGCATCGTACTCGGGACGTGACTTGTCGTAGTTCGATAGGGTATCAATTTGCAGTACGTTTACACACCGACCTGTTCCGTTTGTAACTCGGTTCATTCCGTTTGCACACAGTCTTAACTCGTTTTGATTACGTCCATAGTGCGTTGTTATCCCGTCTAAATGCATGAAAACAAATTATAAAGTTCTGAACCAGTTTGCAACACGTTAACACGCAGTTCTTAAAGTTCGCAGTAGGTTTTTGGTACGTTCTACTCGTTTTTAATAAGTTTATTGCGTTCGTATGCAGTTCGTACAACACAATAACGTCTACAGTACGATCTAGCAATGTTCGGTATAAATACAGACCATTTCTCACCAAGAGATGGGTGTATGTCTTAGTTTTCTTCTTTTTTCTGGCTTCTGACTCTGCCCCAAATCTTCTCCCGAAACCTGGGTGTCTGAGTCATTGGAAGAAGCAGAAGATACAACACCCTCATTTTCATTGTCTGGCTCAGAAGGCTCAGAATTCTTAGGCTTAACTAGAGGCTGGTCTTCATAAGCTTCATCTAAGCAGGTGATTTTTGGAAGCGATTGTCTTAACATGCCCCGCCTGTCTGGCTCTGCTCGTTTTTGGAAGCATGGTGTGGTCACAGTGATGCTTGACAAATTGTGTCCTCACAGCTTATACCGTGGAACGAGAATGCCAACGGGTAGAAACGTCCTGGATATTCATAGCAATCGGATCAGAACGTGATGTCATTACGTTCAGAACGCTCTTAGAACGAGATGGGAACGTTCTTAGAACGAGTTTAACTGTCTTAAACGGGATGGTCAATTGTAAAGGAGCTTAGAAGAACTAGTTATGAACGGGTCAAAACGGACTACAAACGGTTCGGACTAGTTGGAGACGGTGTCTCGTGACGAGAACGAGCAATTTTACCCGATCTGATCCCGATACAAACGGACTACAGACGGGATAAAAACGAAATGCACGTATTGGGAACTGGTTCTGAACGAACTATGATCGTAAAGCTGACATTTTCCGACTTAAACGGCACGTCCTAGCTCGTTCACAACCAGTTTCGCGATATTTCAAGGACGGGGTCGAACGTTCTGGGAACTAGTTTGGTGTAACGGGGCCCTAACCTAACATACTTTTAAATTTGCTTTATTTTAGTGAACGGCTACAGAAGTGTTAAGTTGCATTTATTCAACTGTAATTACAAGAACACAGATCGAAATCATATCCAACTGATACGCTTAAGATTTTCAGAACTAGTTGGGTGTGCACAAGAAGATATTGTAATTGTCGGATTAGAAGCAGCTACAAGTCTGATTCTCACTTTCCATGTATCAGAATATTTCGTGTGCATGTTAAAAGAATTACTGAAGATGTCTACGTGCAAAGCTAGACTGAAGCAAATAGGTATTGACATAATTGAGATAGAAAGTGAAGATGAGCTTTACCATTGTTCAGGTAAATTTGTAATAATGAAATAAGTCTTATTATTAAACCTCAGACGATTTGTTTACTATACAGTGTAACCTCTGCAGAGCGAGTTTCGACGGAGTTTAACAAAGTGTCGCTCTGCAGAGGTGTTGCTCTGCAGAGGTATACTTTTTACCGTACACGAAAAACTTCCGTTTTCGGTATTGAAAAATGACCGTTATCCGGTCCGTAATGTAAATATAGTTATTAGAGGTTGCTTATCGACAAAAGTAAATAGTTTTTATATGATTACACAGTTTTTAAAATAAATCACTATTACCATTAAAAATTCCTAGCATGATGGTTAGTTTTACGCAGAAGAAAGAATTGCTCTAGGGAAATCGTTTTTGGTACCGTCAAATTGTTAACAATTTCTTATTTTTGTTGTTGGATATAATTCAAAACATATCACATAGAGGGTGATAGAAAGGAATGTTCACTCTTGACAAGTTATGTCAACATCGGCTTAAACCTCGGTTAACATTACTTGTCTCGGTTGAACATTCCGATCTATCTCCCTCTACAAGATGTGATATTTATATAATTTCCCAAAAATATGCGTCTCGCACGTTACAAGTAACTTTCGTACCTCTGTATGATTGTTCTGTACAGATTTCGCGATTTTTCGATTATAATTTGTCATTAAAGTAATTAATACAATTAAACAGAAAAAAATGTACGCGTCCTAAATTTTACAGGAACTTATTGCAAAACCAATTGAGAATAAGATTTCCTATTATATATTATTGTTTCTGATTTTCACAGATGAATATGTAAGGTCAAAATCCATGACAGAGGAACAAAAGAAACTTTGCAATGTATATCAGCAACTTGAAAATCAGACAAAACTTCTTGATTTTGCTGAGGTAAAACTTCTTGAACTAGAGAATGAGAAATTTCAATGTGAAGCTTTACTGAAATCACTAAAACCCGAGTTTGTCAAGTCTGCGGATAATGTGTCGTCAGAAAAAGTTAAATTGTTGAAGAAATTCGAGGCTCTTTCACAACGACCTGAGCTAGCGTCGTATGACAAATCTCTTATATTGTCCCTTTTAGACATCAATTCGAAAATGATTTCAACAGTCGTAGCTGAATCTCAAGAATCCCTTATTAAACAGATGGAATTAGAAAGAGAACATATGAAAATACAAATATTGGATCTTCGTAATAATGAAGTACCAGGTCAATTTGAACGGCTTAAACGCAGGACATTTACAGATCATGGCGAACTTTCCATCGACCGTTATGTACCCACGAGTTTGATTCCATGTAAGAGAGGTATGAACTACGTTTTAATTTAATTTGCTGTCTTTTAAACTTATTATATGATTGGTAATTTCGTATTTAATGTACGAAAGTCCTAATTTCAGTGCAGAATGTTTCATTAGGAAGCAATACGTATCAGTTCACATTTCCTTTAAAGTATAGAACTCCTAAAGTATACAATTATTAATGCGGTTTTTTTTATTTTTGTACGTATCAACTTATGTATAAATCAAGTCAGTTGGTACTTTCGTGTAATTTGAGAGACCAATCAAAAGTATATTATGTTGATAAACTTCGGACAACAACTACACCATACTGTTGACCATAGCAAGGGGAATATATGATTAAACAACTAATTATTGTAGTAACAGATTTTATTATTACCTAATGCTCTACATAAATGTCAATTTGCTATTTTTAACTGTTTTTCAACTATTCTGAGTGAAACCGGATTAAACCTGTTATGTTTTACTGCGCAACGCCACTGCGCATGAAACAGTTTTGAGTGTTGCCCTCGCGTACGAACTGTTGCCCTCACGTGCGAACTGTTTCATAGAGTGCAGTGCCAAGGGAAGTAACCGCATTAAAAAATCTTCAAGCATCCAATGAGCGAGATCATTCCAAGCGTCTTTAGAGTTACCAAACGAAATGTAGAAAAAAGTAAATTCTGTTGAAAATATCTACGATATGTCGCGGTTTGAAGACATTGAAGAGAGGTATCTCGAACTTTTGCTGAGAATCGGGACTCGCTAAGCACACGTAATGTCATCCGCTTCTGAAACTATCTTTATTGCCATGTTTTATATGTACTTGCATTAGGTAATAAAACACTTATTGCTTGGGTGTTTGGGGAACAGTCAAACTATTATCCCTCGGTATCAGGGACAACATTAAGAATTGTTGCCCTCGGCCTGACGGCCTCGGGCAACAGTTCTTAAGTTGTCCCTGATACTTTTGGAAAAATAGTTTTCACTGTTCCCCAAACACCCATGAAATAAGTGTATATTGATTGGCATAACAATGCCTTTAATAATATAAAAATACAGAATAGCCAATCAGATAGCTTGGATAGATAGACATAGCAATGCGTTTAATATTATACAAAACAGAATAGCCAATCAGATAGCTTGGATAGATAGACATAGCAATGTCTTTAATATTATACAAAACACAATAGCCAATCAGATATCTTGGATAGATAGACATAGCAATGTCTTTAATATTATACAAAACAGAATAGCCAATCAGATATCTTGGATAGATAGACATAGTAATGTCTTTAATATTATACAAAACAGAATAGCCAATCAGATAGCTTGGATAGATAGACATAGCCATGCGTTTAATATTATACAAAACACAATAGCCAATCAGATAGCTTGGATAGATAGACATAGCAATGTCTTTAATATTATACAAAACAGAATAGCCCACAGATAGCTTGGATAGATAGACATAGCCATGCGTTTAATATTATACAAAACAGAATAGCCAATCAGATAGCTTGGATAGATAGACATAGCCATGCGTTTAATATTATACAAAACAGAATAGCCAATCAGATAGCTTGGATAGATAGACATAGCCATGCGTTTAATATTATACAAAACAGAGTAGCCAATCAGATAGCTTGGATAGATAGACATAGCAATGCCTTTAATATTATACAATACAGAATAGCCAATCAGATATCTTGGAGAGACATAGCAATGTCTTTAATATTATACAAAACAGAATAGCCAATCAGATAGCTTGGATAGATAGACATAGCCATGCGTTTAATATTATACAAAACAGAATAGCCAATCAGATAGCTTGGATAGATAGACATAGCAATGTCTTTAATATTATACAAAACAGAATAGCCAATCAGATAGCTTGGATAGATAGACATAGCCATGCGTTTAATATTATACAAAACAGAATAGCCAATCAGATAGCTTGGATAGATAGACATAGCCATGCGTTTAATATTATACAAAACAGAATAGCCAATCAGATAGCTTGGATAGATAGACATAGCCATGCGTTTAATATTATACAAAACACAATAGCCAATCAGATAGCTTGGATAGATAGACATAGCAATGTCTTTAATATTATACAAAACAGAATAGCCCACAGATAGCTTGGATAGATAGACATAGCCATGCGTTTAATATTATACAAAACAGAATAGCCAATCAGATAGCTTGGATAGATAGACATAGCCATGCGTTTAATATTATACAAAACAGAATAGCCAATCAGATAGCTTGGATAGATAGACATAGCCATGCGTTTAATATTATACAAAACAGAGTAGCCAATCAGATAGCTTGGATAGATAGACATAGCAATGCCTTTAATATTATACAATACAGAATAGCCAATCAGATATCTTGGAGAGACATAGCAATGTCTTTAATATTATACAAAACAGAATAGCCAATCAGATAGCTTGGATAGATAGACATAGCCATGCGTTTAATATTATACAAAACAGAATAGCCAATCAGATAGCTTGGATAGATAGACATAGCAATGTCTTTAATATTATACAAAACAGAATAGCCAATCAGATAGCTTGGATAGATAGACATAGCCATGCGTTTAATATTATACAAAACAGAATAGCCAATCAGATAGCTTGGATAGATAGACATAGCCATGCGTTTAATATTATACAAAACAGAATAGCCAATCAGATAGCTTGGATAGATAGACATAGCCATGCGTTTAATATTATACAAAACAGAGTAGCCAATCAGATAGCTTGGATAGATAGACATAGCCATGCGTTTAATATTATACAAAACAGAGTAGCCAATCAGATAGCTTGGATAGATAGACATAGCAATGCCTTTAATATTATACAATACAGAATAGCCAATCAGATAGCTTGGATATATAGACATAGCAATGCCTTTAATATTATACAATACAAAAAAGCAAAGCTATAGTGATTGAGAGAGTATCAAATACGTAAATGGTGAAATACATAAATAATGGCAAACACCGAGGTAGCTTGGACCCAACATTAGCTTTGACAGCAACTTATATATAGTAGATCTAAAACAAATGTACTCTCACATTACACTAAATATTGCCACCATTTTGTTTTCAAGAAACTGTTGGTAAATATTTTAGCAAAACTGAAAGTATTTACAGCTTTGTAGATCAAAAATGATGCCTTCTAACGAACTCGTGGTTGGTTATAATGGTAATTAAAATAGAAACACATCTTTGTCTTATACAAATTGTACAAGTGTTTTATCACCATGATATATAGGTATATGGACACATTAGGTTTCTAATACTCTTATTTCATACGATGTTACGCCCTTGGAAAACTTATACAGGCAGTCTTATTTGCAACGGGTTTACCTTAATTGACTCGCAAGTGTTATATTGCTCGGTAATTGTAATGGATTTCTAAGATCTAACAGATAGATGTTGTAATAAGAAAGTGGTATGATTTGCTAAAAATATGAAAGTCGAGCTTTTTTAGTAAATTTTTGAAGAAAATGAATATCTAGCCGGACCAAACCTGACAGTTGGGGCCGCTAAAGAAGGCCTACAGACTGTTGAACATTAGTTTGGTAACAAATTACCATATTTCAATTTTAATTGTGATTATAAACGATAGCAATGCAAGAGCAAAATCAGGTCATGGTGTGTACATGTTTGCCTTTGTTTATGTGATAACAGATCTAACCCAATATAGGCTGATAATTTAACGTTTAAAATTACCTCAAAGACATTTCAATTCAGAAAGGGGACGACATTTTTTTAATTTTGCATTACCTATTCACAAAAACACCCGATCAAATTTAGATTTTTATATGTACTGAATCAAACTTCAAAATAAAAAGTACGAGTCCGCATATAAGATATTATAGCGTGTACTGTATTCACGGATGTACATGTACACTCGTAAACAATTTGAAAGCAACGCATGTAGAAGCTGTTATCCATCGACATTTTAAACCAATGATACTGAAATTATGCGTGTAATTCTCTGGAAAAAGACTAATAGCTTATCTACTAATCAATCCAATTTTAAAGCACAAAAATACAGAATATGGAAAGTACAAGTTAGTCTACTTGTAAAAGAATCCACACCACACGATGGCTCGGCACGTTGACGAAAGTCGGATGGAAAAACAACTTAAGACTGTCAACAATCCTTATTTTTACGCAACTTTTTATTGATTTCTTGAAACATTGATACTTATAGTCAGTCATATTTTACAAAACAAATTTATTCACTTTATTAATGAAAGCGAGTCTAGTATAAACAATGCAATAATCACACAATGTTAAACACTTTTCGGTGTCTACATTGCGTAAATGTGTATACTTTATGACGTCATTTTGCAACGTCATAATCGATGTCAATAATCCCGGTTTTCACAGAGCCTGGCTCATATGTGTTAAGCTACACAGTTACCAGCCATTGTCCAATTTTGTTGTGATCTAACCGTAATCTAAAATCGACCAGTCATGGTAAAAATACATAACGTAGTCACATATATCCGTATTTACCAGCCATTCTAAAAAGTATTTTTCCATGGCTAAAATATCCAGCTATAGACGAAATTTAATTAAATTGAACCAGCCATTGTCGAATATTCAGCTATACACGAAATAAATTAAATTGTACCAGCCATGGTCAAAATATCCAGCTATACACGAAATGAATTAAATTTTACCCGCCATGGTCATAATATCGAGCTATACACCAAATAAATTAGATAGAACACGTCATGGTCAAAATATAATATTTAGTTACAGAGATCCGTATTTACCAGCTATTCTAAATAGATTTTTTTCATGGTCAAAATGTCCAGCTATTGGCGAAATAAATTAAATAATACAAGCCATGGTCAAAATACCCAGCTAAAGAGGAAATAAAATGAATTATATCAGCCATGGTCGAAATATCCAGCTATAGACGAAAAATTTAAATTGTATCAGCCATGGTCGAAATATCCAGCTATAGACGTAATAAATTAAATTGTACCAGCCACGGTCAAAATATCCAGCTATAGACGTAATAAATTAAATTGTACCAGCCACGGTCAAAATATCCAGCTATAGACGAAATAAATTAAATTGTACCAGCCATAGACAAAATATCCAGCTAAAGACGAAAAAATTAAATTGT
The DNA here is from genome assembly GCA_025267735.1 of Mactra quadrangularis. Classification (NCBI taxonomy): domain Eukaryota; kingdom Metazoa; phylum Mollusca; class Bivalvia; order Venerida; family Mactridae; genus Mactra; species Mactra quadrangularis. Next base: position 3,457,534 of record CM046309.1, read on the forward strand.
ATCAGCCATGGTCAAAATATCCGGCTATGTCTCTGGCCCAGCCAAGAGCTAAATAAATTAAATCAGACCATCAAGGCCACCAATGGTCAAAATATCCAGCCAAGGTCTAAGAAATCAAATTGGACCAGCAATGCCAGCCGCGGTCAAAATATTCATTCAAAGACTCAATAAATGAAAGTAGACCAGCAATTACAGTCACGGTCAAAATATCCAGCCAAGGACTAAATAATTTAAATTAGACCAGCCATGCCAGCCATAGCCAAAATATCCAGCCAAGGTCTAAGTAAATTTAATTAGACCACCCATGCCAGCCAGGGTCAAAATATCCAGCCAATGACTAAGTAAATATTATTAGACCACCAATGTCAGCCACGGTCAAAATATCCAGACAAGGACTAGATAAATTGAATAAGACAAGCAATGCCAGCCATGGTCAAATTATCCAGCCAAAGACTAAATAAATTAAATTAGATCAGCAATGCCAGCCACGGTCGAAATATCCAGCCAAGGACTAAATAAATTTAATTAGACCTGCAATGACAGTCACGGTCAAAATATCCAGCCAAGGGCTAAATAAATAAAATTGGACCAGTCAAGGTAAATATAACCAGCCTAGGACTAAATAAATTAAATTATACCAGCAATGCCAGCCATTGTCAAAATATCCAGCCAAGGACTAAATAAATTAAATTGGACCAGCAATGCCAGCCATGGTCAAGATATCCCGCTAAGGACTTAATAAATAAAATTATGCCAGCCATGTTCAAAATATCCAGACAACGAATGAATAATCAAATAAGACCAGAAATGCAAGCCTTGGTCAAAATATCCAGCCACGGACTAAATAAGATAAAATGTACCAGCCTTGGTCGAAACATCCAGACATAAACTACAATATAATTACATTTTTGTACTTTAATTTTGATTCGGGTTTTAATCTTAGTGTCTTCACTATGTTTTTAGTCCGGGCAGGCCAGTTAGCTGAGTCAATAATAAAAAGATATCATATACCTTTAGAAGGATGGGTTGCTGACCACCATGTCCACATATAGTACTACTGACAAGATCGACAATTAATCCTTTAGACTGATCAAAGCACTGAAAGTACTGTGAACCAGCGAAGCATAAGCAAAAATAAAAGATGCACTGGGAGCCCGCAAGATGAAGACATACACACAAAGTAATGAATGGAAGAACCAAATGGCCAGGGGTGTCATGAAAAATGAGCTTGTTAAGTTTGTCCTTTCTGTAGCCATGGCAACTGTAGTACCGCATGGAATAAAGTCCCTTCAGCAACACAGTAGGTTGACTGAAAGCTCACCTTGAGCGCCAATGAATGTGACAGCATAAGGAAGTATTCCAAGTTTGAAGACATTACATGAAGTAATAGTAGAGGTATTCAAAAATGCGTTTTTGCACACAGACGCCGACGATGACGACGCCGCTGACGACAAACAGGCTAAGACAATACCTCGGCATTTCCCGAAAGCAGCCGAGTTAAAAATGTCAAAGTTTTACCATGCAGACGCCGCCGCCGCTTCTGATGACATGCAGGCTATAACAATACCTCGGCATTTACTACGAAAACAGCTGAGCTAACTAGATGCCGTTTATCGGAAAGAACACAAATGTCTCTCCCTTTGACATGTGAATGCTTAATGAGTGTGTAGGAGAAAATAGTTATAGGTTAAAAGGTCTAAGAGACCCAGACCTTTAGAGCTCCTGACCAATAAACCAAAAGGGACCATCTATTCTACCACACTAACATTGTAATGAAGTTTGTCTATGTAAAACTGATCAGCCCTAGGAGTAAGGCAATTTTGAACCGGGAGGTCAAGACTGTCCAATCAAATTTATGCACCAATTCCGCACTTCATCAAAACTTGGTCTGCCAATGCATTCTACCTTTGTATGGACTAAATCCACAAAGTGATTCTGTCTAAAAAAATTTGGGTGATGTCACCCTATTAAATGTCTTTACATGTAGAAATCTGCCAAGCACTACACATTGCCTATCACTCGAAACCTCGCGCTCACAAATGCATGCCTTCTTACATGTAGGATAAGCGATACGACTATTATATGGCTAAACTTCAGTGTAGAACCACTTCAAAGGCCAAACGACCTGCAGTCTAAAATGGGTGTTGTTTCGGGAGTTTTTGACAGCGATGCTTGAGACATCATTCGCCAGCGGGCAGTCGCTTTTCACCGGCCAAAACGCACTAGGCTGACATTCGCCAACGACCAACTGATATTATGCTTAAGGTTGAACCCCCCCCCCCCTAGTCTTATATATAAACAAATCAGTACTGGCATCACTCGACAACGGATGCCGCCATTTTGTCTGTCAAAATTACGCAATTGTTGCCAACGTGGATTTAAACTCCCCGCAGCGGTTATCTCCCTTTATCAAATAAGTAGCAAAGCGTGACGTAAGCACTGTGAGGAGTTTGACGTGGTTTGCAGCGTTTTTATTCAAAATAGACCAGTTCGTTGTTATTGTTATGAAGATACAGGTAACCGTTCGCTGTTTGGCAAGAAATGATAGCGAGTAAATTCAATGAAAACACAGTTATTTTGAAATTGCAATTATTAAGTCATTTTTTATCAAACATTTTAGTATTTTATATCCCTAGAAAAGTCTTGAAAATCATATTTGGAATATTTAAAAATTATTTGTCAAAACAGAATCGTTTTTTATTAGCGGGTGTTTAAACCTAATGTTTCAAACCGGGAAGGAGATTGTTCAAAAGACAGGATTAAATCTCCTTATATAACTTTTTCAAATCAATTTTTTAGCAATCTCCTATTTTTTAATAAATATGAATTTCAAAAGCTTTCTATCAATATAAATATTATAAAAATCGGACGACAAATAAAAAAGTTATCATGATTTAAAAATTCTGCTGCTATCAAATGTATGTCAACATTGGTTTCTTTCTGCCAACCAGTAAATCAGCCAAAATATAGGTAGCAGGTGCTTGTGACCTCATCCTTGAACTGGTCTATACGACAGACTTGATGTTTTTTTTCTACTGTGGCGAAACCAAATATATACTGCTGTTTATTTAAGTAACTATGGGCAAAATATACATACCGTTCGCTTGAATTTGTATTGTTTTGTCTTCTCGAAATTGTTCCTCCGTTCAAACACCTTGTTGAAATGCGGAAAACCCACGCTATGACGTCATTTGGTAATTTGCATATTCACGGAAATTGTTGGTAAAAACCCAGGATGTGCGTTACAGGGACAATCATACTTCTTAGAAGTAAATGGATGTTTAAGTTTCAGATCAGATATTCTCATTAAAACTACTCACTACGGTGTTATAAAACGGCAATGTTTGCGTGCACTATTCCTTGACCTTCTTTCAGAAATCGGATTGCTTCGCGTAAGTCAGTTGATTTGTTATTGTATTTATACGCTACATCCGCGGCGGTAAAGCCACCAGCGACTTCCGGTCTGATAAAAAATAGGCCGTACCGGGGACTGACAAAATAGTTTACAGTTGGTGAGAAAGTTTGCTGGCACAATTCAGAAATTTTCGTCAAATGTAAATGCTTATGTCCAATCTTATTCTTATGAATAACACACTTTTGAACCATTTTACTGCAAGAATTATCTTACGTATTGGATTAATGGATTTGTCTGATCGAATTACTACGCCACTGAGTTGTTTGTCTGGAATGAGGATAGAGACCAATCAGAGGTGTTCATTTGCGGCCGAAAACGTGCAGTCCTTCTCAAATTGTAATCTCCTTTAACCAGCGAGCTGAGGCTTTGCTGGTTAATAAATGAATTCAAGTGACCACACAGACACTAATTATATAAAATATCAACCATAATGTTGCGTTATTTCAAACTCATTCTGAATAATACTAGTTTACTCAAGGGGTTCAAAAAGCCCCTTATACTATGGATTATTATAATTGATGTGACCGACAGAATGTTACTTAGGGGTGAATTGCTGAATACCGGGTTCATTTAGAGTGCTACCGACAAGTTCAACAACCTACTTTTAAGACTAGTAAATACAATTAAATACGCCATGCACATGTACTAAATACATGGTATATCGACCAAATTGTAATTGGGGCAACAATATAATGATATATTCTTATAGGAACACAGTCCAGAATACGTTTGCGAATCCTGAAATCTTGCAAACTTCTTGCAAAATTTTAATCCGATTTCTTTTAAATTTTCAATAAATGTAGATCTACATATTGGCATAGCACCTGCAAATTTTCATTAAGATATTTTTACTAGAAGTATATTTAATTTTAAGTCAAAAATCAAAATTCCCATGGGAATTGGCAAATTTACATGGGAAAATGGCTCTCCCATGGGAATTTCGTGGGAGAAACCATTTTCTTCCATATACAAATATGGGAAAAAATCCCATTTTTTAAAATTCATTTGAACAAACATTTAGAGACAGAATTGGATAGATCTATTAGTACAAACCATTATTCCAAAGGAAAAATGCATACTTTTTCACTTATAAAGAATTTAAACCTCAGTTGAGTAAGCTCATTCCCATGGGAGAATTCTCCCATATTAAAAATGGGAATTTTTTCCCATGGGAGAATTCTCCCATATAAAAAATGGGATTTCTCCCATGGGGGGATTTTCCCATTTACAATATGGGATTTCTTTAAACTTAAACTTAAACTTGTTTTATTTTCTTAAACGCCTATTTCTACGTTAAAAACATATTCAATGGCGTTTTACAATTACAACACATTTTAAACATAGTTACAATGTATACATGATTAACTATTGAAAATATCTTTGAAATAAATGAGTTTTTAGTCTTTTTTTGAAAACATCAATAGAATTACATTGTCTCAACCCGAGAGGTAGATCGTTCCAAAGAGCTGTGGACCTGCTGTCTGAAACCCTCTGTCATTAAATGTTTTTCTACTGTTATGAGGAACCTCAAAGCACCCTACTGACGATGCTGAGTTCCTTAGTGTTCGTGTGGAAGTCTTAGTGGACAGGAGTTCCATCAGATACCAAGGAGCGTTTCCAACTGAGCAGTTATACATATATGTCAATATTTTAAATTCAATTCTTTGTTTTACAGGCAGCCAATGTTAATCAAACAATGCCTGTTTAAAACTGTCACGTCTGTTACGACCAAGTACTAACTTGGCACACATATTCTGAACGCGTTGCAATTTATCTAATTCACTCTGTGTTATACCATAGAGGATTGCATTACAATAATCTAAATGAGAAATTACCAATGACAGAACCAACACTTTAATTGCATCTTTTGTAAGAAATTTACGGATACTTTTGATTTTAAAATAGTTGACCATAGCCGATTTGCACTTGCGTTTCACATGCTCTCTAAAGTTCAATGCTTGATCAAGAAACGCGCCTAAGTATCTAATGAACTCCTGCACTGAGATAGTATCTCCACAAACGTCAATTTCTTTGGTACTACATTTCTTTAATTGGTGGCGGTTACCAAACATAATAAATTCAGTTTTAGATGCATTCATCTTAAGTTTATTGCTGTTCATCCAATCATTGATATCTTGTGCACAATTTGTGAGGTTTTGAATAGCAGTAGCTTCGGCAGATGGAGTTGGCTGAAACCGGATGTTAGCTGTATGATCGTCTGCAAATCCGGAGACGGATATAGATGGAGGTACAATGTCAAATAGAGTCCCAGCATATGTGAGGTAGAGCCAAGGGCCCAAACAACGACCTTGTGGTTAACTACACTTGAGATCACGTACAGACGACAAAATGTTATCAACGCTAACTCTACAGCTACGAGGTCCAAGGTATGAATCCAACCAATCCAATGCTGAATTACAGACACCATATTGCTTACTAAGAACATCAATCAAAATATCATGGTCTATAGTCTACCTACGATTTCAAAAAAACCCTCTAGAAAATGAAAGCGTAGGACATTTTTGTTAATGCAAATCTAATGGTTGATTCATGTAGCTGGATGCCTCCCTGATATCGTGCGGGGGGATGTATAAAATCTAAGTCGCGTTTAAGTCCGTAATCTAGGTCAAAGATCAACTAGGTGCATTTATTTTTTATTAGACCCTATGCTTTTTATACTGAAATTTCAAGAAATTTAATCGGTAAAGTGGAGATTTTCTTTGTTGAAAACTAATGTATTATGATTAAACTTTATTTTTATGAAACAATTTGAGTGTTTGATTACATAATTACTTCCCTTTTAAGCCTTTTGTCGCGAAAATAGGTGACAATAAAAAAATCGTCTACAATAGTTCAACTAGTAGAACTACAGTTAGTGTTTATGGTTTAAATCTACTTGAATTGTGTTTATTGATGCTTCATGACCTTTTTAGTAGATATTTAATACTCGATAAGGTTAAAATAATGTTACAGTGGTGTAAAATTAAGGGCGAGTGGTAAAACTGTTTTTAGAGATTTTTTGACAAATGTGGAAAACTTTTGAAAAGGCAGTTCATTATTTAATTTACGTTGCTAGATGACTTACTGAGCCACATAGAGAATGTTTAAAAACCTATTTTGTGATAAAATGTGTTATTTAGGTCAAAGGTCAACACAGTGCATTTTCTTATTATTAAAGCAATGTAATCATTGTACGGTATATTTCTTGCAAAAAGTCATGTAAATTTATAATAGAAAACTTTTAAAATACTTTCAAATTGTTCAAAAAATTTTTAAATGCGTTTGGTTACATGATTACTTCCCTTTATGTAATGTTTGTCGCGTAAATAGATAAAAATACAGCTCCCATTTAGCTCAGTAGGTAGCACGCTAGTCTGCTGATCGCGAGGTTTTTTTTATTTCTATTCCCGGGCAAAGCATACTTTCATGGAGTTTATTCATGAATTGATTTCTATGGAAATTCTCCCTCCTACCACTAATTCTTAATTATGTCAGTCACTGACGAAAGTACATGCTTAGTAACTGGTAGAGAGCTTAATCCAGATATTTAGCTTTTCTAGGATGGCCGTGATATGACCTTTACGATGTGCTGCTAAGGCGTTGGAACCAACTAAACGGAGAATTACACAATAAATCAACCCTAACATGACAAACATTGAGTTAAGAACATATTTCGATTTCTATGAAATGATTGTAAAATGTATCAAAATCTAAATGGTACAAATCCTAAACATATAGTTTCTCAAAAGACGAAACAGGATTAGCACAATGTTGTACTTCACAATCACACCCAAATATGCTGACTTGGTCAGCTTTATAACATTTGCATCTAGCAGAAATGCATTTGGATCTAACACCACAGGTTACTTTTTGCAAGCATGCCGAAGTATTCAGCGACTTTCGAATCCAAACAGGAGATGCAGTATCATTTTCATGTGACCAATATCCCATAGTGACTTGATCTTAAGTTCAAAGTGAATATTTGCAACCTGTATCAAGATCTCTGTTAGATAACTGGCGCTTAAAATATGAAGCTGCGAAGCGTCCTTGGTAGACGGAAGCAAATCAAAGGACTGTTTGTTTTCATAAAAAGTCCGTTATAACATAAATCTGCGTCTGGACTAAGTAGGTTTTCAGAATTGCAATCATAGAGTGCACACAAGAATCTTTCAATATTCTTAGTCTCCTTATTGTGACTAATTGATGAAAACAAGCCACGATTTTCAACAATTTTTTTCCAACTTGTCTTCTTGCTGAATCCATGAAATGAAGACGTGGTATCGCACCCAGTCAATTGTGACTTTTCTGATATCACCCCCTAACTTTTCAGTGATAGAATGAACATGATAACAACGCCACGAAAGCAGAAGTAATTCATCAGTATCTGTACTACTGACAAGTAATCGTATATATTCGTTTTTCATCGCATCCTTTATGTGAATTATAATGTGAGTGTCAGCTTCGTGCTTTGTGAACAAAAAAACTGCATTAAAGTTATCTGCTAGAGCAATGATAACACCAGAAACCCCATCACCTGTAACAATTGAATGATAAAATGGTTAAGAATTTTCTCGCCTCATGAGATTAGAAGAAAGGCATTCTGCAAGGTCTGCTTTGTTGTCAGCTTATGTTATAATATTGATCCCATACTTGAGGTAGTGGCACATGTCGACAAGTAATTTGTTTTCCAACAGGTCGTCCTTTGCCAATTTGCATTGTTCTTGTAAAGACTTTACTGGAATTGCAACCAAGATATTTATCAAAAGTGACACCGACAAGAGTATTTTGTTCACTAAATTGAGAAAAAAGTCTTGACAAATATAACAGCATGGTCACCAAATGTCTGACAATGTTCAGGCTTGCGAAGAGATTAAATCAACTAGCATAACCATCTACAATAACCGATGTAGGTTTGCCTGAATTAGATACCTTTGTTGGAACGAGTATACCTTATTCAGTGGTAAGTACATTCAAAATTTGACACCCGTGGCATCACAGAGACGTACATGCGTTTCTACATGCAAGGTCCAATCTCCGAATTTGTGCTTTTATAAAACAGAAGAAAATTTCAAAGATTTCTGGTTATATCAATGCTATAGCAAAACACTTTGACACTCGCATTATAAATGACGCCACGGATGCTGTAGATAATGGACATAAACGATTACAGGTAAGTAGTACAAATACTGATGTATTACTTATTCATAAATTACAATCTTTAGATTGAAATATAAATGGTATCTGGTACATCAAAGTATCTGTGTTGTTATCAATTGGTCACAATGAGGAGACTGAAATATTGAAAGATTCTTGTGTGCACTTTATAATTGCAATTCTAAAAACCTACATAGATTAATGTCGTGAAATACTTTTTATAAAGCAAAGAAGTCCATTGATTTGCTTCCGCCTACCAAGGACGGTTCGCAGCTTCATATTTTAAGCGCCAGTTATCTAACAGAGATCTTGATACAGGCTGCAAATATTCACTTTGAACTTAAGATCAAGTCACTATGGGATATTAGTCACATGAAAATGATACTGTATCTCCTGTTTGGATTCGAAAGTCGCTGAATACTTCGGCATGCTTGCAAAAAGTAACCTGTGGTGTTAGATCCAAATGCATTTCTGCTAGATGCAAAATGTTATAAAGCTGACCAAGTCAGCATATTTGGGTGTGATTGTGAAGTACAACATTGTGCTAATCCTGTTTCGTCTTTTGAGAAACTGTATGTTTAGGATTTGTACCATTTAGATTTTGATACATTTTACAATCATTTCATAGAAATCGAAATATGTTCTTAACTCAATGTTTGTCATGTTAGGGTTGATTTATTGTGTAATTCTCCGTTTAGTTGGGTCCAACGCCGTAGCAGCACATCGTAAAGGTCATATCACGGCCATCCTAGAAAAGCTAAATATCTGGATTAAGCTCTCTACCAGTTACTAAGCATGTACTTTCGTCAGTGACTGACATAATTAAGAATTAGTGGTAGGAGAGAGAATTTCCATAGAAATCAATTCATGAACAAACTCCATGAAAGTATGCTTTGTCCGGGAATAGAAATTATAAAAAAACTCGCGATCAGCAGACTAGCGTGCTACCTACTGAGCTAAATGGGAGCTGCATTTTTACCTATTTACGCGACAAACATTACATAAAGGGAAGTAATCATATAACCAAACGCATTTAAAAATTTTTTGAACAATTTGAAAGTATTTTAAAAGTTTTCTATTATAAATTTACATGACTTTTTGCAAGAAATATACCGTACAATGATTACATTGCTTTAATAATAAGAAAATGCACTGTGTTGACTTTTGGCCTAAATAACACATTTTATCACAAAATAGGTTTTTAAACATTCTCTATGTGGCTCAGTAAGTCATCTAGCAACGTAAATTAAATAATGAACTGCCTTTTCAAAAGTTTTCCACATTTGTCAAAAAATCTCTAAAAACAGTTTTACCACTCGCCCTTAATTTTACACCACTGTGACATTATTTTAACCTTATCGAGTATTAAATATCTACTAAAAAGTTCATGAAGCATCAATAAACACAATTCAAGTAGATTTAAACCATAAACACTAACTGTAGTTCTCCTAGTTGAACTATTGTAGACGATTTATTTATTGTCATCTATTTTCGCGACAAAAGGCTTAAAAGGGAAGTAATCATGTAATCAAACACTCAAATTGTTTCATAAAAATAAAGTTTAATCATAATACATTAGTTTTCAACAAAGAAAATCTCCACTTTACCGATTAAATTTCTTAAAATTTCGGTATAAAGAGCATAGGGTCTAATAAAAAATAAATGCACCTAGTTGACCTTTGACCTAGATTACGGACTTAAACGCGACTTAGATTTTATACATCCCCCCGTACGATATCAGGGAGGCATCCAGCTACATGAATCAACCATTAGATTTGCATTAACAAAAATGTCCTACGGTGGTCAAAATTTCACTATAAGATAGGTAGACTACTACAGTGTCGAAAGCTGCACTGAGATCTATTGCTATCATTGCTGTAACCTCTTTATGTTCCATGGCATTAAGTAAGTCATTCACTAGTCTGATTAAAGCTGACTCACAAGAGAGAAATTGTCGGTAAGCAGATTGATTCTTGGGGAGCAGATTGTTCACATTCACATGCTCATTGAGTCTATAAAGTGCTGACTTTTCAATTAGTTTGGAAAGGAAGGATAGGTTGCTCACTGGTCGATATATTGAGTCTATAAAGTGCTGACTTTTCAATTAGTTTGGAAAGGAAGGATAGGTTGCTCACTGGTCGATATATTGAGTCTATAAAGTGCTGACTTTTCAATTAGTTTGGAAAGGAAGGATAGGTTGCTCACTGGTCGATATACCTACCACATTATACCAATGAATACGGGTACTGGTTTGATTTTACCTATCTTTTAAAGAATATCTGAAAGTACTGTAATTCAATGACAAGATATTGCCGTTTATTTAGTATTTAACAGTAGTTTATGCAAATATTTCTTTGCATTGTTAAAAACAGTTCTATGGCATCTTTTGTAAACCAGATTGAATCCATAACATATAATTATAACAAACAAACCTGTTTTAGATAGTTGATTATAATTTTAACCTACATTACTATTAGCTGCTTGTGTTACAGTAAGAATTCGACAAAATGAAACTTTTCCTTTTCAAATGCAGTTGATGCTTTCTTTTTAGGAGTTTGTTTGTTCTTGATTCATGTAAGGGAATTGTCTGGAAAACTAGTTAGATGAATCGAACTTTTTTGCATCAGTGTTTTAGACAGTCCATGCGATTTCCGAATGGGACATACTTTCATGGAGATTGATCATGAAATAGTTTCTACCGCCATCCCCCTCCTACAATTGATTCTTAATCAAGTGGGGCAGTTGTCAGTCACTGATGGAAGTATGTGTATGTGCCTAGTAACTGGTAAACAGCTTAATCCAAAGTTTCTAGGAAAGGTGAGTATATATAGGTTGACTGACCACTGTGTTGCTACTTATACAATGTGTTGTTGCAACGGCTTTGCTCCTGCCCTAAAAACCAAGTCTTCACAAAAAACCAACAACACTATTTTCAAATTTTTAAGGCAGTGATGTTCTAAATCACTGCAATCCTATCAATATAATATTACTTTGTGATTGGTATAATGTGGTAGGTATAATTAGCATGCAAACTTCATGTTTAATGCTCAGATTTAGCATAGTTGATTCTCAATAATTTTATTTTACTCTGTAAAGTGAATTTCCTTAAGCACTAAAAATTGCATTTGTCTTACATAATAATAGGCGGCTCAAGGATTTCTAATTTGGGGAAGAACAGTCAGTCTGGGGTCTAGATAGCAATAATGCAAAGCCCTGCCCAGTTTTTTGGTCATTTCTAAGGGATTCAGGCATAAATCTAGAATCTCCACTCAGAAATCCTCGGCCATTCGCCGCAAATTATTCATTCATGTTCAATGTTGAGGGGTTCGGAATGCTAGAATCCCAACTTTTCGTTCACAGGGTATACAAAAATTATGAGAGTGCTCTTATCTACTGTATGATTCAAACAGGGACAAAAAGAAAAAAAAACTTTGGACAATACAATATATATACTTTGAGTGTGTGTGTGTTTCCAATTTGGTGCATCCATGTTTGTTGGTTTACTTTATTCAAAAGAAAAATATAAATTGAAGTAAGTGGAAAACGGGAAATAAACAGGGGTCGATAGCGCAGTTGGTAGCGCGCCAGGATTCGGAATATCGTGTCTTGAAGGTGGTACGGGTTCGAATCCCACCCGGTGAGGTTATACCCTTCCATGGAAATCAACTATAATATCAGTTTACCTCCATTAATTATATGATATAATGGAGGAGTTTCCCTCCATTGATTGGATAATATGGAGAAGTTTCCCTCTATTGATTGGATAATATGGAGAAGTTTCTCTCCATTGATTAGATAATGTGGAGAAGTTTCCCTCCATTGATTGGATAATATGGAGAAATTTCTCTCCATTGATTGGATAATATGGAGAAGTTTCCCTCCATTGATTGGATAATATGGTGAAGTTTCCCTCCATTGATTGGATAATATGAAGAAATTTCCCTCCATTGATTGGATAATATGGAGAAGTTTCTCTCCATTGATTGGATAATATGGAGAAGTTTCCCTCTATTGATTGGATAATATGGAGAAGTTTCCCTCCATTAATTAGATAATATGGAGAAGTTTCCCTCCATTGATTAGATAATATGGTGAAGTTTCCCTCCATTGATTAGATAATATGGTGAAGTTTTCCTCCATTGATTAGATAATATGGAGAAGTTTCCAGCCTTGTGGATGAGTAGGTGAGTACTGGGTCCAGGAAAGATAGGTTAGGTGTGCTGAGCGTCGTGAAATGACATAAAAATGAGTTGATGGCATTAAATCCAATTAAAAAGAAAGAAAGTCGGAATAGTGAAAACAGCATCATATTTTATTATGACCGCCCCCTGTACAAACAACCCTGGTCACCCCTATAAGTTTTAATTATTGACTGAACATTGTATACATGTATTATATTTATCTGATATAAAGTGGTTTGAGCAACAACATCTTCTTCTTACAAACATGCTAATCATGTCTTTGAATGTTATGTCAATGTATTACTATATTCCCAGTCATGTAACTTATAGCATTTGTAGAGAATGAAAAATATTTTAGCGTTTATATTTTTTTCTTTGAAAAATATCATATTTTATGATAAAAAACTGCATGGGCAAATTTAGGGGGCTTACGCTGCTTCGACCCATGTTCGCCCCATTACTGGATCCGTCCGTGTCTTTTTTTATTGAAAACTTATAAAAAAAATCATTTTTCAAATTTGCATTTTGACGATAAGACGACAACGATTATATGAACAAATTAGTAATTGTTTTAATAACTTTGATACTAATCAATCAAATGGATAACAGGGCACGACTTGTTTCTATGCGCATAGAAATACTCGATTCTATACGCAACTTTGGTACACACAACTAAATTTTGTATATAGATCAGAGTGGTCTCCACTAGAAACCCATTAATTGCAATTCCGGAATAATTAGGTCAAATCTAGTCCTATATATAAATCCCTCCGTAACTTATTATTCATTTGGACATTGTTCTGTTACGTAGGGTCTTATCGACTTCCATACAGGTTGATGTAGCAAAATGCGCAGGGTATCCCTTGCGCGACAAAAGCGAGCATAATTCAATATTTGTCGAAAATAATTTTGTTTTACCCATTCCTAACACTAAAAGATACATTTATCTAACATATTATAACATAAGATATAAAATAACCAACTTTATTTTGTTGAATTAATCCATTGTTTCCGTAACTCAAAATTCCAAACTTTCGTTTTGAATACTTCTAACACTAAAGTCCGGCTAGGCCGTAACCGATACCGGATTGGTCATGATAAACGCCACACAATCCGTTTCGAATCCGGATTACAAATTCAAAACATTTGTACTAAACATTTTTTCCGTCGTCGTTGAAACAAAAATACTCTCTAACAATTCAATTAACACAAAAATAGTTTCATTTAGCTACATTTTTCGTCTTCCGAAAATTAAAAAAAAATGCATAATAATAACGAATTACACTCGTTTAAATCGCACATTTAAATCTGTGCACGTTTTGCTACATCAATATATACGGAAGCCGATAAGACCCTGCCGTAACAGAATAATGTCCCAATGTGAAATGATTTAGGTCAAATCGCAATGCAAAAAAGCATGCAAAAAACTCGACTTACCGCCATTAAACAAAGCCATTCAGTAATGATCAAACGATTAAAAATCATTGTAACACATCTATGATATTATCAAATCAATCGCGATAGAATGCATATCGATCATTGCGTCTAATAACACGGGATCCCTCGATAATTTCAATGTGTTGACTTTACAATTCAGGCGACAGCCATCTTTCGACTCCTTCCGACAACTTCGTTCATCTCCATGGGTTGAGTGACGACATAGAAAAATAGTTTGATATCCTTGCGCGTACTCATATCAAGGGGCACGTAGTACTACAAGCGCAAGCCTTGTGAAACGTGCCCAGTGATAAAGAAAACTTTAGGACAGCTTCTTTTGAACGATTTTATGTTCCATATGATGTATTTTGGTCTTATATTTCGTAAAAAAAAGAGACAATTTGTACATACTATGACAAAAAAGTTAATGGTTGTGGTAAAATAGAGTTCAACAGAACTACTTTTTATGTGACCTAGGTGGAGTTCTGTTACCACGAACGTTACAGAACGTTCCGTAACGATACATTCGGAACTCCTCGACCATTTGCTGCCAATAATCTCGGACAAATTTGGACGCTATTTTGAAACTACCGGCGTTGAAGTAAACAAATATATGATCGTTTAGGCATTGAGTGATGTTTCGTTTTTAGTCCGTAAATTTGAAACATAACTCATTGCCTTAACGATCTCATATTTGAGTATTAGATTAGATTATTCGCAGCGAATGGCCGAGGAGTTCCAAATGTATCGTTATGTAACGTTCTGAAACGTTTTGTGTAATTGAACACGCTCCTGGAGTGGCGAAACTTGTATCGGCTGTCGAATGCTGGTAATAAGTTTAGCGCGCATGCGCTAAACTTGATAAAAACTACATAACCATTAAATCTATGTTAAGCACCGAAAATATGCTCCATTCTACTTAAAAAGGATTTACAGGCAAGTGATAGACAGGTACATTTTCCAAATTCTAGGGGGGGATTGGACCCCTCTGACCCCCAAGCTGGATCCGCCTATGTAGTCCCTGCTGTTTCCTGGAATTAGGAAAGATGGGTGTTATAAGTGACTGGTGCATTAGGGGTTATAATCTTTATTAGGGCAGCTGCGAGTATCGGGAATACTTGGATATTCTTGGCCAGAAAATCGAGTACAAATATTCAATACGTCTGAAATTGTCGGATCGGGATCTATTTTTGAAATAAAGAAATAATATTTTAGCTTAATTAACGCTGAAAATGGGTCGCATTACATATGTGTAACGTGTGGCCAGGTATTTTGGCGGATATTTTGCTTAAATGACACATATGAACTAAAAATAAAGAGCTTAAATATGCTTTAAATATGCCCTGTGTATTTGTAAAAACAATAGATGCATATGCATCTACACTTTGTTGTAAGAATTTTACTATTATAATGACATATGTCATTTTTTATTCATTTTTGGCAGCCATTTTGAAAAAATGGACTGTTCCAACCGAATTACTTAATTTGAATTCCTGACCTTATCATATTTAATCAATATGGACCTATTGGCAATAGAAAAAATACTATTTACAATGATTTTCAAGAAAAAGTATATATTGGCCCACCCCTAATATTGTACCCAGACAACTTTTCAAACCGGTTGCACGGCCTTTTATAGATTACACGCCGTGTTCTTTACATTTGTAAATATATGTTCTTAAATACCTAAGCTAGTAAGAGTATTGGTTCCTGACAAAGTCGAGGAACAAGGTTCCCAAAACTAGCGCCGCTACATATGAAATTTTAATTTATGCAAGGACTGAATAATCTTGAACATTCGATTGATACACTAATAAATAAAACTATTATCACTGAAAATGCCCCAAATATGCCTGTTAATTGAAATGTTTGGAGTTTATGGTTTTCCATACAGTAAAAGCTTCTGTAAGTCTTCACTTGTTTTTTATAACATGAATTCCTGTATGCTTCCCTATTAACCATTCTATAAATAGAAGGTGAAGATATCACCTCTATACTAAGACGCGCAACCGTTCCAAAATTCGGCGTTTGGTACGCAACAGAATATAGTGCGGCGCATGAAGACAAATTTGTCGGATTTTTTCGTTTTTTGACAAAATCGTTGTTGAAATATAAAATAAATGATCACTCCTAGCTACAGGAATATAAATCTATATATAGTAATTACTTTTAAACCTCTATAGGTATAGGTGCATAGTTAAACCTTGTAACCTAGTTTCGATTTCAAATTACATGTACTGTGTAAATAATGATAGATGTAAACACGTCATGATGAAGGTTTAACTTCCAGTTATAAAGTTTAATTTGATTAGGATAATTGGTTGGATAGTCAAATTTTATTGAGTAGACACAAAATTCATACTCTCTATGTTCAGTTTACTAGAAGGGGGGAATTGTTAGAATGTAAACATTGCCACGTGCTTTCAGGTAAATAAACAGATTACCCGTGATGCGCGGCGTCTCCGTACAAATGTCAGTCAGACCGTTTGTGTACAGATTGCCCTATACACAACTGAATTGTGGTTCGATTCGTGAATTGCTACACATTAATCACGGTTCGGATCTGATCGCCACTAGCTCAACGTTCCACAGCCCTTATCTTTTTGATTACATTGTATGATTGAATCATTTGTCTAATTCACTACCTCAACTTAAAATCTGTTGAATATATTTTGTAAATTGTTCATGATTATGTTATATAAAGTGTCCTGTCACTATGTACAGTGAATTACTGATCTTATTGGGTTTTTTTTACAAACCAGACCAAGGTTGGCATACTTGTGTAACTAGTAGGCTGCTAGTACATTTAAGGGAGATATTCATAAACATTGCTGTTAAATCAAGCACTAGCCAGAATAATTATGCTACTAGTGGGCTAGTTAGTTAAGGTGAAGACTAATCTTGTAGGTAGGTATTATGCAAAATTACCTAAGATATAATATGTATTTGGTTTTCAATAATGCCTGTTTCTATGTATGCTAGTCCTGGGGTCAGGCTAGTGGGTAAAGTTGATGACTGCCATCTTAAATTTTCTTGAACACTAGGTATATTAATATTGTAATGAAGTTCAAGGCAAAATTATTAGCTAGCGCGATTGTATGAATCAAGTAGATTTCACAAGCCGGTATCAATGTATGCTAGTCCTGGGGTCAGACTAGTGGGTAAAGTTGATGACTGCCATCTTAAATTTTCTTGAACACTAGGTATATTAATATTGTAATGAAGTTCAAGGCAAAATTATTAGCTAGCCCGATTGTATGAATCAAGTAGATTTCACAAGCCGGTATCAATGTATTCTAGTCCTGGGGTCAGGCTAGTGGGTAAAGTTGATGACTGCCATCTTAAATTTTCTTGAACACTAGGTATATTAATATTGTAATGAAGTTCAAGGCAAAATTATTAGCTAGCCCGATTGTATGAATCAAGTAGATTTCACAAGCCGGTATCAATGTATTCTAGTCCTGGGGTCAGGCTAGTGGGTAAAGTTGATGACTGCCATCTTAAATTTTCTTGAACACTAGGTATATTAATATTGTAATGAAGTTCAGGGCAAAATTATTAGCTAGCCCGATTGTATGAATCAAGTAGATTTTACAAGCCTGTATCAATGTATGCTAGTCCTGATGTCAAGCTAGTGGGTATAGTTGATGAGTGGTATAAAGTAATAGAATAATAGTGTTATCTACTCCAATTATTTAAAAAAATTAAAATCTAGGGAAGTCTGTATTCGAGTATTTGCATCCTGCTCATCTACAAGATGTATTCATAGAAGCAGGTTAACAAATTAACATTTACGTAATATATTTACAACCAAATAATCATTTAAAGTATTGTAATTCTTTTTTAAGAAAACTTCATTTTAGAAATGGAAAAGAATTAACAATAGGCATTTACTATTTTAGACTTTAAAATCATTCAAAAGATCTACAAGCCATCAAATTTCCTTATATCTCTTGCAATAGTTTTCCATTGTGAATATTTTGATATTCTCCCATTAAAAAATTGGATTTCTCCCACGGGAGAATTCTCCCATTTTGGATATAGGATTTCTCCCACGGGAGAATTCTCCCATTCTTAATATGGGAATTTTTTATTTTTGAACTTTTTTAATATTTTTTGTCTTTAACATTCTTGTTAAGAACATCAGTATGATGCCAAATCTGGTTTTTTACCTTGCTGTGACCTTTATTAATGGAATTAGAAACGGAAGAATTCTCCCATGGGAGAAAATTCCCATTTTATAAATGGGATTCCCATGGGAGAGTCATTTTCCCATGGGAATTTGCCAATTCCCATGGGAATTTTGACTTTTGACTTGAAATTAAACATCTTTGTAGTAAAGATATCTGAATGAAAGTTAACTAGTGTTATGCCCATATGTAGATCTACATTTATTGAACATTTGAAATTAATCGGATGAAAAGTAAAAAAAGTAAGTTTGCAAGATTTCCGGATTCGCAAACGTATTCCGGACTGTGTTTTAGTAAAATTCTACCACCGGCCCCCTATGTATTTTAATTTGATTTTCTAATAGATTGCATACCTTTAATTGGGTCAAACTCCCTCGAATGTATCAATGAGTATGTACATTTATCACATAAAATTTCCCAGTAAGCACACGCAATAGTTCACTAAATGAATGTTTAATTTACCTTGAACACCGAGTTATTGGCACTGTGTCTTTATACCTGATTGATACTGCCCTTCGGTTTACATACGTTTGAGCATATTATCTGTACCTTTTAGGGTTACCTCTTTATTTCCATTATTCCTGTACAACACTCTGACAGTTTACTATAAAGGTTTATAACCAACTGATTTGTTGTTGACATTTTCTTCTTGTTTTACATACACTGATCATGCTAAGGTTGTCAAACTGATATATCTTTCTACTTTTTCTGAAATAAATCATCTGAACTAGTAGTTTGCTCACTGGTGATAATCTTTCAACTGATCCTTTTCAGAAAGTATATACAACAACTTGGCAGTATCTTGATACAACATATTTCAGTACCTTAATGCTTCAAATAAATTAATCTAATAAATGACAACAATAACAATCTTAATAACTTTGTATTGCCTTTATATTCAATTTTGAAACATATAAAGGGTGGGTTGGCTGGGTTTCTCCTTTCTATGGCAAAAGCTCTGTAAAAAGTGCGCCACGTATTTCGTGAGCGCTTCTTTTATAAGGTTGCCGCTGGGGGCGTGGCATGATATATTTACTCTTCTTCTGGCAGTGAAGCATAACAAAGTCTCGAAATAAATTCAATATATCTTTAAATAATTATATTGTTTTAACATTTACAATTATGAGAAAATACAGTCGTAAATTTGTTTTTCAAATCCGGTTATCTTGCAAAACGTATGTGGGTCATTCCACTCAACTCAACCAGTCCTTACCTTGTCACCTCGGATGTACAAATACGTGCATGTTAATAGTTTCAGGCAGATCTTAAAGGGTGACCTGGGAAATGTTCCCAACATTTGTTGATTTGAGAGGGAATGGCCACTTTAGGTATCTACAAGAATGCATTCTCCAACTTCTAATTCCAAAAATGGTACACGTTGCAAAATATAGATGCAGATGTAGAATTAGTATGATTTCCCAAACAATATTGTAGAAAATCCATTTTTGAAAATGGGAGAATTCTTCTTTTAGGAAAAATGCCCATGGGAGGAGGATTTTGATACTTTTGAATAAACATTTAAGCATATTTCTGCTAGTTAAGATATCTAGATGAAAATGTTCTAGCGTAATGCCCATATCTATATCTTCATGTGTATAACATTTGAAAGAATTCTGTTTTTAAAAAAGTGAATTTGCTAGATTTCGGAATGATTTCCAATGGTATGTGTGCCATGATATTTTCATTTTTTCTCGACTACACTCTACGAAGTATGTAGAAAGAACTTTTTTAGCAGAAATTAACAGTTACAATGTACATATGTGGACTATGTTATTCACGAATGTCCTTCATGGCTTTAAAATTGGTGTGGTTGCAATAATTGATATTTACAAATAAATTCATGAATTTCGGTTTTCATTTTAATCCTAATGAAATAAATAAGTAAGTTTAAAAATTTTGAGTTTAAGCATATAAATTTTGGCGCACGTTTACATGAAGTACAGTGAAAGCAGTTAAAACAAAATCTTTCAATCAGATTGTGTACGCCCCCGTTCAGATGCACTAAGAGTTAAAAATTCAAATTAGTTCATACATTGTCTGAAATCAATACAATACATAATCCCTGTTAACTAAAATTCACAATTTCCAACATGTCCAAAGTACAACTTTAAACAAAAGAAATAGTACAAACAATAAGTATGGCGTCCAATAATGGACACAGGTAATTTAAGGTACACACTTAGATTAGGTATAATTCACTAATGTAAAATTGTGTTTTTGACCAACGATTTTTTTTCAGAAAATGTGTCCTTTATTGAACATTGTATTTTTAATATTTTTTATCTTGTCATAATTTTAAAGTATATTTCTAATTACTTTGTACGGATAATTACCATTTTAATGTATAAGGAAAAATAATAACTCACTTTCATCAAACATTTTCAATAACAATTTTACATCAGAGTGATGTTTTATAATTTATACATCTAATCCAATGACATGCCAAATGATTAACGTGATGTTATCAAAGAAAGGTGTTAAATTGTGTTACCAATGTTCATGGTTTACAAAATTATTGATGTTGACTATAACGGAATTTTATCTTACCACGTAGTACATGCAAATGAAATAAAGAATCTTACGTAAGATAGCGAAATTTCCGTTACATAGTTACTTACGTTGAACTTACGTTTGAGACGAGAGAATATCAAAGACGCTCTCCTAACTTGAAATTCTTTGCTACAATCTTTGCTACAATCCGATCTGACTTAAGTCAACGACAAATGGTGAAGCCCTCAAATTTTGTTCACATTATTTGTTGTCGACACAGGAAATACAATACATTTTAAGAATACAATATGTTCCGCACACTCTTGATTTTTCAATACACGACCAACGCAAACAAAGGTGACATTACTCAATAAAATGGCCATCTGCTAACAAGACATCGGCCAATTTAAGATGGAACGATGGACGTCAAATAAAAGTAATTAAACACAAAAAGTTTCCACGTGGCGTCAAATAAATATTTTTAAACAATAAATCATTAAAACTACAGATATATAAAATAATAACTTCATAAAAATAAACCATTCTAAATACATTTCGTTGAAATTTTGCAATCTTTATATAAAAGTTCAGTTCGCGTATGTACACGCGTTTTAGTAAAAAGACCCTGACTTCCGCAAAAATGTGTAATGAGTATGTTTTTAATACACACCTCAAAATGGACACCCAAGTTTTGATTACAGTGTCTACTTGTTTGAATTCAGATATGTAAATTCAGCCACAGATATAGAAAGTGTAAGCCTCAGTGCATCTAGAATTATTAGTGCATTCCATAGCTGTATACCGTACCCACCAAAAGTTTGGAGACAAAAAACATTTAGAATAAGTCTTGAATTTTAATGATTATTTTTGTAAAATCATTACTATTATTATTTTTAAGTATGGTTTGTGATAAAATGACAGCAAATTTCATTAATGAAGCACATTTATAATATTCAGCATCTGACATCCTAAAACCTCCAAAACAATGCTTATTGTAATTATTTTCCATGATTTAGTTTTTATGTTTTATTTGTAGTCTGAGTTGTAACTATAATAATAGCAAAATTAAAGCAGTACTAAGAAGCATTTCACAATAGTCATCGAATTTCGTAAAAGTCATTCAGTAGGCCAATAAAGTGAAAAAGTCTCCAAACTTTTGGTGGGTACTGTATATAGTTTGCAATTATTCGCTAGAATAAAAGGAAACTTGCACAGAAATAACGAATTTATTTCTGTATTCACAGGTGATGTGAAGTACCTACGGTAATATTGAAAGGTCCAAAAGATTTCAGGCAAGAGGGATGATTATACATTATGATATTTTTAGCACTGCATTTACCCAAACCGACGTTTTGGGGGTCGGTACTTACAGTTACCTTTCTGTAATTTTAACTTTAGCATTGTCCTTAAATGGTATTAAAAGTCTGATATTTAAGAATCAACGCACAAATGAACAACTTAATTATGCTTTTTAGATGCTTTACATGTCTTAATTTTACAATTTTCATGTTTTATTAGAACAACCTCAATCCGCTAATAAAACATGAAATTTGGTATACCTAGTGTCTGACTTTGCTTTTTCAACCTAACAATTTTCCCGACAAACTGGATGAAAAAGCATCGTCAGACACTAAGCATGAGCTAAAATATTGTTTTGCATATCATTAAGAAATATTCTAATTTCCAGGACAACCAAATAAAAAAAGTGGCTACGATTCGATTCCACATGCAGAAAGTGACTCCAATGAAGGTTCGTAATTTTATTTTGTTTACACTATATTATTCAACGAAGTTTTAAACACTTTTTTGATAAATATTTCAATCACCTGACTCAATATAAATATTGTACGATGTACACTAAGCTTACTGTTATCTACATTGTGTATACATTATAATGGTCACCTCTCCAACCACTAATCGCGCAGTCCGTTACTTAAATATGATAAATATCAAACGTTCTACTTACTGACCGTGAAAGCTTGCTTCCACTGATATCTTTACATCAACAAAATCAGCATCAAATTACAAATAACTTTCAAATAAAAAGTCGAATTTCATTTTAGAGATACTTACGGCGATTGTACTCAATTATACACTGTACTATGCACATAGAGCTTACTGTAATGAATACAATTAAAATGGTCACCTATACAACCACTAGTCGCGCTGTCCATTGCTTAACTATGATAAATATCAAACGTTCTACGCACTGACCATGAAAGCTTGCTTCCACATATATCTTTACATCAACAAAATCAGCAGCAAATTACATTTATCTTTTAAATAAAAAGGAGAGTTTAAATTGGACTTTATTAAGTTGACTTAATTATAAGACATTTTCAGGCTTTGCCGAGCGCCTGTTGTTTGCCGACGGTTTATTACAGGAGACACATGTATATTTAGTTTCCGATAAAGAAACAAGGCATTTAATTTAATTCTATCATAACATTATTCAAATTGTTATGATAAAACTTCGGAATTTCTGAATTTAAGTGGCCAGGTTTTATCAACGGATTATTCAATACATTTTTTTGTATATAGTTAATATCCACTTCATTAAATAACTAGTCAGTAAGCAATTAATGATAATAAATAATTCATTCGTTGACTTGCAGAGTTACTTTCCAAAAAATTGGGTAAGGTATTACACTTAGTTACATTTTAATATAATTATAAATTCATCTGATAAAATTCCAAAATATCAAAATTAAATAGGGTATAACGTTTGACCTATATTTTAACCAATACAAGTTGCTCTACCATTCCTGTTTGTCCAAAGAAATTATCTTCCTGTTTAGCGAAATGGATAAAGAATATGGTACAATTGGTTAATTATGATATGTTAACCCGATAGTAGTAGCTGACTATTTACTTTTTATATATTCGTCGTAGTACGCTCCAGGTGGTATGACTAAAGAAGGAATATGTCTCATATTTGCGAATATGATATTCAATGTGCGAATTTGACAATTATATTTCAAATTACGTTTCAAGTATGGGATTAACTATTTTTAATTTCCAATGTTAACCCTTATCATGCTATACGTGACCACAGGTCGCGATGATCTTATCGTTTTCCCGCTGCTGAGCGCGAACTACAGTCGCGATACATATGTTTCCAAGTTACACCCTCGTATTATCCTCATATTATGCTTAAAATAGATTGACATCTGTACAAAATTCATTTTATCAAAGGCATAATCTAGTTGATAATGTTATTCATTAAAATATTGGCCAGTAGAAGTTTAATCCAACCTTACGCGCGGAAAACAAACTCTATTTCTCCCTAAGTTTTCACAACAATAACAGTAGCGGCTTATGCAAAAAACAATTTTCGTTAAACGATGTTTTAGAGGAATTATTTAAAGATTTTAATTGGGGTTTTTTTTTGTACAGGAAAAGACATAAATCTTTTGATTGCTTTACATGGGTTTACTTATTTTTAAAATCTGTATTTTTTTTTTTTTGTTTACACGGTATGTCCGCAATCTCCGAAAACGAAAGAAGAAACCCGAAAGTAGACATTGAAACCTATATAAAACGCGTTTTCAAATTTATAGGTTTGTTGGTGATTGATTTCCATAAAAATTATACTTATTGGTGGCATTGTTATGTTTTCAAGTATATTAATTATTAAGTGTTACTGTGAATATGAGTGTATATATGTTGTATATATAAGAGTGTTTATAATTCAATTCTTATTTGTGTAAATAAAATTGGAATAATGTGAACATTCAATACATACGGAAGTAATGCAAACCATCGTTCAACAAATATGTAAGTTTGATATTCTAGTTACCCAATTATTATTAATGATATGCATGAGTTTATTATGCTATTCATTTCCCGTTTTAAAATACAATGAATAAACATGGATTAATTTATATGAGTTTAAAATATTGACACGTATTTTTGTTTCTTTTGTGTTATATGGGTGAATTTAAACAGATGTTTAGATGACAAAAATCAATAAAATTTATATATTCGTGTTCTGTATTCTATGTACTTTTCAAAAGGTATAAGTTATGTAAAGATCAATTCACAATAACAGATAATTTAAAGCAGATAAACACAACATCATTCACCAGGGCATCCTCTGATCAATATCAGCTCAATTAATTCAGCAGTGGGATTGGCTTATCACTGTATAGCATGATAAGTGTTAACTACGTTACCTAAGTATTATGACTTTTGACCCTATAAACATGTACGTCGTACATGACCAACATTCATACTTTAAACAAAGTGAACCTTGTATTACGCCTAATATCTTATGTTAAGATATTTATTGACTTTGGTTTATTTTTTTCATTAGACAAAGTTTGTTTACAAACACATTGTCCTTCAATCTGAAATGTTTCTTCGCCACTGCTGAATTCAGTATTTCAGACTTTCAATTTGCAGGGGTGAATAATTACTCTGCCTGACTTGGCCGACTCGGGACATTTTGTCAGTATATTTATAGACATATATATTTATAGAACAGTTACCTGAATATATCCTAAATGGAAATTAATCTCGGACTTTTATACCATTACCGTAATACCGTATGTGTAAGAGGTCATATCCCAGGATACTTCTAAACCCATGGGATGCCCGAACTAGTAGTACCTGTGATTGAAAACACCAAAATTACCCATAATAGCGTCAGAATTCAACTCCCCTGCCTTTCAAAATATCGTCAGTCAGTGCTTTCAGTGCTTTTGGCTATCAATTATTTATCAATTATTTATGACAAACACCACACAGTGTTGATTTGGAATATAACAAGTAATTTGAAATATCAATCTGATGTGTCAATATACTTTATTGTTATTGTTATGGTTATACAATATACAGTACTAATTCAGCTATTGTCATTGCTTTAGTATTTTAGTTTTTGTGTCCAATTACGAATTCGATTACATTTTCAAATGAAATGTATATGACATTTGTCAACTTTTCCTCTGGTGAACAATAATTAAATCAGTAAAATTAGTGAAAGAAAAAATACAAACATAATTGTAATTTGGGCAACAATATAATGTTTTATTTTTATAGTACTATTGATCGTTTCTACCACCGCCCCTCCCTAAATATTTTAATTTGATTTTCTAATAGATTGCATACCTTTAATTGGGTCAAACTGCCTCGAATGTATCAATGAGTATGTACATATATCACATAAAATTTCCCAGTAAGCACACACGATAGTTCACTTAATGAATTTTAATTTACCTTGAACACCGAGTTATTGGCACTTTGTCTTTATACCTGATTAATACTGTTCTTCGGTTTACATACGTTTGAGCATATTATCTGTACCTTTCATGGTTACCTCTTTATTTCCAATATTCCTGTACAACACTCTGTTTACTATAAAGGTTTATAACCAACTGATTTGTTGTTGACATTTTCGTCTTGTTTTACATACACTGATCATGCCAAGGTTGTCAATCTGATATATATTTCTACTTTTTCTAAAGTAAATCATCTGACATAGTAGTTTGCTCTCTGGTGATACTCTTTCGATTGATACTTTTCAGAAAACATATACAACAACTTGGCAGTATCTTGATACAACATATTTCAGTACCTTAATGCTTCAAATAAAATAATCTAATAAATGACAACATTAACAATCTTAATAACTTTGCATCGTCTTCATATTCAATTTTAAAATATCTAAATGGTGGGTTGGCTGGGTTTCCCAATTCTACGGCACAAGTAAAAAGTGTGTCACGTGTTTCGTGAGCGCTTCTTTTATCAAGTTGCCGCTGTGGGCGTGACATGATATTTACTCTTCTTCCGAACAACCTCATACATAGTGTCTTACTTTCCTTTTTCAACCTAACAATTTCCCTAACAAATAGGATTAAAAAAGCAAAGTCAGACACTAGATATAGGCTAAAATATTGTTTTGCATATCATTGGTTCAATTTCAGCAGACTCGCCAAAAGCTGAAGGAATGGACCAGCATCTTGAATTGGAACCAAAGAGGATAGCTGACAAGACAGAAAGCGAGAGTAAACGTGAACATACTGTATCATATAAAAGAAAAGAAGATGCTGATCGTCAAGTTACCGAGACCATGCCACAAGTTCAAGAAATACACAGAGAAAAATACAAATCTATGGAAATTCATGATACGTTGGTTTCACGAACAGAAAGTGGATTCGATGAGGGTTTTTGTTCACGAACAACAAGTGACTGCGGTAAGGTTTCTTTAATTTTATTTTGTTTGCACTATATTAATCAGCGAAATTTTGAACACTTTTTTGATAAATATTCCTATCAACCGACTCAATTACTTACTGTTATATACATTGTGTATACATTATAACGGTCACCTCCCCAACCACTAACCGCGCTGTCCGTTGCTTAACTATAATAAATATCGAATGTTCTACGTACTGACCGCGAAAGCTTTCTTCCATAGATATCTTTACATCATCAAAATCAGCAGCAAATTACAGTAACATATATATCTTTCAAATTAAAAGGAATGTTTTAAATTGGACTTCATTAAGTTGACTAAACCGTTTCAAGTCTGATAAACGCTAATTATAGGACATTTTCAGGCTTTGCCGAGCGCCTGTTGTTTGCTGACGGTTTATTACAGGAGAAACATGTATATTTAGTTTCCGTTAAGAAACAAGGCATTAAATTTTATTCTATCATAACATTATTCAAATTGTTATGATAAAACTCCGGAATTTCTGAATATAAGTGGCCAGGTTTTATCAATGTATTATTCAATATATAGTTAACAATCTTAATAACTTTGCATCGTATTCAATTTTGAAATATCTAAAGGGTGGGTTGGCTGGGTTTCCCAATTTTACGGCACAAGCACTGTAAAAAGTGTGTCACGTGTTTCGTGAGCGTTTATCAAGTTGCCGCTGTGGGCGTGACATGATATTTACTCTTCTTCCGAACAACCTCAATCCTCTAATAAAACATGAAATTTGGCATACCTAGTGTCTGACTTTTCTTTTTCAACCTAACAATTTCCCCGACAAATAGGATGAAAAATCATAGTCAGACACTAAGTAAAAGCTAAAATATTGTTTTGCATATCATTGGTTTAATTTCAGCAAAACGCACAGACTTGCCAAAAGCCAAAGGAATGTACGAGCATCTTAGATCGGAACCAAAGAGGATAGCTGACAAGGCAGAAAGCGAGAGTAAACGTGAACATACTGTATCATATAACAAAAAAGAATATGATGAAGGTTTTAATTCACCAACATCAAGTGAACTAAGCCGTGAGATTTTTTAAATTTTATTTTGTTTGCATTATATTAATCAGAGGAATTTTGAACACTTTTTTGATAAATGTTTCTATCACCTGACTCAATATAATTATTGTACGATGTACACTGAGCTTACTGTTATCTACTTTGTGTATACATTATAATGGTCCCTCTCCAACCACTTACCGTGCAGTCCGTTGTTTAACTATGATAAATATCAAACGTTCTACGTACTGACCGTGAAAGCTTTCTTCCATAGATATCTTTACATCATCAAAATCAGCAGCAAATTACAGTAACATATATATCTTTCAAATTAAAAGGAATGTTTTAAATTGGACTTCATTAAGTTGACTAAACCGTTTCAAGTCTGATAAACGCTAATTATAGGACATTTTCAGGCTTTGCCGAGCGCCTGTTGTTTGCTGACGGTTTATTACAGGAGAAACATGTATATTTAGTTTCCGTTAAGAAACAAGGCATTAAAATTTTATTCTATCATAACATTATTCAAATTGTTATGATAAAACTCCGGAATTTCTGAGTATAGGTGGCCAGGTTTTATCAATGTATTATTCAATATATAGTTAATATTAGTTAATATCCACTTCATTAAATAACTAGTAAGAAAGGAATTAATGATAACAAATAATTCATTCGTTGACTTGAAGTTTTACTTTCCGAAAAAGCGGTAAGGTATTACTCTTAGTTATATTTTTATATAATTATAAATTTCTCTGATAAAATTCCAAAAGTATCGAAATTAAATAGGATTGGTTTTATCCAAGGTTTCGTTAAGATAGTGTAACTTCCTTTTGCCCGTTTATGTCGATTCGTACTTGAATCCATTGTGTAAGGATTATAACATTTGACCTATATTTTAACCAATACAAGTTGTTCTACCATTCTTGTTTGTCCAAAGAAAGTATCTTCCTGCGAAATGGATAAAAGATATGGTACATTTGGTTGATTATGATAAACAGATATGTAAACCCGACAGTAGTAGCTGACTAATTACTCTGTGCGTTATTGGTGACTCAAATTAATTGATTATATATTCGTCCTGATACGCTCCTGGTGATATGACTGTAATAAATTTTTAGATGCTTTACATGTCTTAATTTTAAAAATTTCATGTTTTATAAGAACAACCTCAATCCTCTAATAAAACATGAACTTTGGCATACCTAGTGTCTGACTTTGCTTATTCAATCTAACAATTTCCCCTAACAAATAGGATGAATAACATAGTCAGACACTAAGCATGAGCTAAACTATTGTTTTGCATATCATTGGTTCAATTTCAGCCATACGCACAGACTTGCCAGAAGCCAAAGGAATGTACCAGCATCTTGGATCGGAACCAAAGACAAAAAGAAAAGAAGGTGCTAGTCTTCAAATTACCACGACCAGGCAACAAGTTCGAGCACTGTCCAAATTTTTAAGAAAACATATACAAGAAAGTGACGTCGAAGAGAATTGGTTTTCTCCCACAGCAAGTGGCTTCCATGAGGGTTTGTAATTTTATTTTGTTTACACTATATTAATCAGAGAAATTTCGAACACTTTTTTTATAAATATTCCAATCACATGACTCAATATAAATAGTGTACGATGTACACTGAGCTTACTGTTATCTACATTTTGTGTACATTATAATGGCCACCTATCCAACCATTAATCGCGCATTTACCCAAAGCGACTTTTGGGGTCGGTACTTACAGTTACCTTTCTGTAATTTTAATTTTAGCATAGTCCTTAAATGGTCTAAAAAGGCTGATATTTAAGAATCAACGCACAAATGAACAACTTAAGTTGCTTATTCGATGCTTTACATGACTTAATTTTACAATCTTCATGTTTTATTTGAACAACCTCAATCCTTTAATAAAACATGAAATATGGCATACCTAGTGTCTGAATTTGCTTATTCAACCTAACAATTTCCCCTAACAAATAGGATGAAAAAACATAGTCAGACACTAAGCACGAGCTAAACTATTGTTTTACATATCATTGGTTCAATTTCAGCCATACGCACAGACTTGCCAAAAGCCAAAGGAATGTACCAGCATCTTAAGTGGGAATCAAAGAGGATAGCTGACAACACAGAAAGCAAGAGTAAACGTAAACATACTGTATTATATAAAAGAGAAGCAGTTACCAAGACCAGACAACAAATTCAAGAAATACACGAAGAAAAACACAAATCGATGAAAAGTCATGATACGTTGTTTTCACGAGCGGATATTGATCGGTTGTCAACAGGAAGTAGTGAAGACAGAAAATAACAGAAAGTGGCTTCGATGAGAAATTTTAACACTTGTTTGATTAATTTTCCAATCACCTGACTCAATATAAATATTGTACGATGTACACTGAGCTTACTGTTATCTACATTGTGTATACATTATAATGGTCACCTCTCTAACCACTAATCGCGCAGTCCGTTGTTGAACTATGATAAATATAAAATATTCTACGTACTGACCATGAAAGCCTGCTTCCACAGGCATCTTTACATCAACAAAATCAGCAAATTATAAATATCTTTCAAATAAAAAGTAGTGTTTTAATTGGACTTCAATTTCAAAGTTGACTAAATCGTTTCAAGTCTGATAAACACTAATTATCGACGTTTTCATACTTATCCGAGCGCCTATTGTTTGTCGACGCTTTATGACAGGAGGTACATGTATATTTAGTTACGAAAAACGAGTAAGGCATTAATTTTGATTATATCATAATATAATTCAATTTTTTATGATAATCTGGTGATCATGTGAGTAGATCCTGCTCTATAGTTGATATATCTACGGATCTAATGCAACTATCTATTTAACGCCTTTGGACTCGAATATTTATCAAAATATCATGCAAACAAATGACACGTACCTTTTTGATGGTAGTTTGTCTGCCATCATGTTGTGATTACACCGTGACACGAAAATTCTACACCGTATTACGATCTAGACAGTGTATTTAATCCGTTAACTTATCAAGTAGAGCAGATATAATCACCTGACATGTCACAAAGGATTCATGGAATTTACAGCCACTAAAGTTGACGAATGACTGTCTGTCAAATCTAAGATGAGAGAAGTGTAACACGTTTGAGTAAATCACCGTTAGTACGGCACTTTACGTTTAATATATAGGTTTGTGAGTTCAGTTTAACTGATTAAACTTCAGCTAATTAATAAACATGCCTATCCTAAGCTTTACAAATAAATTTGCAGTATCTAGGCTAGTCAGCTATGCAAAAGACAGACACGGAACAATCTAACTTTAACATTAGTTCCTATTTAGCATTTTAGAAAATTTGAATATAATCATCACTGCTTAATCATTATCAGGTTGATTAAAGCTTCAGACAGTCCAGAGCAGGCCGAAATAAACCTTCTTACTTGTTGAAAATGTATAAGAAAAGACTATACATGTTGAACAATAATGGTTAGAAAGCACATTTATCTAGTTATCACATTTACACCATTTCAGTTGATGACTCAGAAAAGGAAAGTCCTCTGCGTAAAGACTAAAGATCAATGAAGAGCAGAAGAAGACAAATTAATTGTTGCACCAGTTATTTGTAGTTAACATTGAACAATAGATTGAAATTTACTTTAATATCTTTGTTTTTAGAATATAATTATTTTCCCATTATATAAGGCATTATTTTTTTGTATGTATAAGACAACTACACTTGTGTTGCAGTTCAGATCTGTTAGAATTTGTATAGGAGATTATCTGTACTTTGATTTTGTTGTGATATGTCAATCATATTTTAAGTATGTCTCATACACACGTACATAGCTCCTAACTGCAATACAGAATTTTCTTACATTTTACATCTCGGTTGACATTTAATATGTTATTATATGGCTGTGTTATTCAATACAGAAAATGAATCAATGTTTAGTATAAGTTTTTAACTTTATGTATATGTTGTTGTAGCATCAAACTGTAGTATAAATTATTTACTGTTTTATTTCCCTATATATCAACTTCAAACTTTAAATACATGTATATGTTCCTTGTTATCAACCACGTCTCACGTGACAAGGTTCATAACTCCTAATACAATTCTTTATCAGAATTGTCTCCCCGTGAACTTAGAATTTTCTTTAAAACATATTTGTTTTTTACTGCAACTGTTTACTTGTCAAGGTATTATTTTCAAATATACACCACTCAAAAGTTCTAAACCGCCACCAGATACATGGCTATATTTTAGTGTTAAATAATTAGGGAATGATTTGTTTTCTATTTTAAAATACAAGTCAGTATTATTCTTGCGTTTATTTCAACAGTTTAGTCATATCATATAAATATAACCCACAAAAATTAACGTAAACATAACAAGCCCAAAAATCGGAAATTCACATTTATAAATTATTGCGTCATGTGACAATCAACAACTGTAATGACAGCCTGACAGCGACGTCTCATGGACCTGACACAGTTTAACAGTTACTACATGCTGTAGAACACAGTTCAAAACAAGGGCAGCCAGACGTGAAAGCTCTTGCAAATTGCCTGGTTGTGGCTGGCGTCGCATCTCCCTTTCTAACCTGTCCCACACATTGTCAACGGTATTTGGTCGGGAATTCCATTCCGTTGGTATTTATCGATAAGTTGTTGGATGGAAGAATGATGTCCATAGGCGGTTCTAGCGGGGGGGGTCAGGGGGTCCGGACCCCCCTGAAATTTCCAAAATGTATCCATTATTTTTAACTGTAAGCCATTTTTAAGTAGCATGAAGGGTCCACTCCGCTCTTCTTTGTGTTTAACATAGATAAACTGGTTACGTTATATTTATTATGAATATGTTGCGTTATTCTGATAACAGTGTATAATGGGGTAGTGGTTCGAAAGTTTCTGACCCCCCTACAAAAAGCTTAGACACCCTTAAAAAATCATAGATTAGCCCCTGATGTCTATAGTATTTCCTCGCAATCTCAATCAAACACAGAAGGACATCAAAGACATTAAATAAAACTCAATTTAACTACTTTTTAATGATAACAATGCGACTGCACGATTGATAATTGACATACCTGCCTTACAGAGGTACCAGCTTCGACAACTCCAACTGCAATTACGCGTTCTCGCGTGACATTCTCTCTATGTTTTTTTCGTTTTTTTATGTCTTAACATAAATATTGGATGAAACGAAGACATGTGCAGCTTATTGAACGGAAATATTGTGCTTATTTTATCGGAAAAGCAACTTCCGTTCCAGTTCACCGCACGTTGCTAAAACCGATATCGGTATGTGCTAAATACTCTGTAACTTATAATTGACTACCATACAAAATTTTATAAATGAAAATGAAACGATGTTTAAGTTATTCAAGTTTTATTAGTCGCGGCGGTTTAGAACTTATGAGTAGTGTATATGTTCCTTAATATCAACCGCATCTCATGAGACAAATACTTATGTAGTCAAACATGCTGTATCTACAGACAGCTCTTGTATTATTACTAAGAACCTATATGAGTAGAGTCCTTGTTATTGCATAGTTTGTTTCTACTAAAAGTGAACCAATCAAAAGTAATATCCATCCTACTATTCAGTCTTTTTCGCTCATGTCTTGGCAGCGATATTGTCAAAACTTTGCAACATATTTATATAAAGCAGTTTAAATCAGGAACGAGCATACGTCATTTTATACTTGATCTTAATTTATCCTAAACTGTAAAACTTGTAATGAGAGTTTGAATACAAATGTTTTAATATTTGCACCTTATTCTAGGATATTCATCATAACGTGATATTGATGTATTGATATTTCGTCATGTAAAGTACCCACCAAAAGTTTGGAGACAAAAGAAATTTACTACAATTCTTGAATTTTGATGATTACTTTTGTAGAATCATTATTTTTTATATATTAAGTATACTTAGTGATAAAATGAAAAAAAACATTTCATGAAAGCAACACATCTTTAATATTCAACATCTAACCTCCTAAAGCATCCAAAACCATGTTTATTGTAATTATTTTGCATATATAACATAGCTTTTATGCTTTTTGTAGTCTCTGCTTTGATTATAAAAATAAAGAATAAAATAGAAATTAAACTATTAGGGATTTCAAAATAAACAGTTACAAAAGTTTAGATTTTGGCTATTTAGTAGGCCTACAAAGTGAAAATGTCTCCAAACTTTGGGTGGGTACTGTATATTTTACAGTGAATTTATTTTGCAAGTTGTATAATATATGTATACATGCGATACTTCTGGTATTTTAGTACATGTCTGCTATCTACTTTGTTTTAAACTGTCATTGTACTGTATATTGTATGTTATATGTGTATGGGCCAGAGGCCTAGTATCTAGAATAAATGTTTTTCAATGTTTATCATTGGACTAGAAAAAAAACTTTAACTTTTATTAATTATTGCCTAGAATCTCATTTAAGAGTAAAATTCTGTATTACTAACAAGATATACATGTACAAGTACTTGTATATCATACCACATTAATAGGTAACTCATCGTCGGCAACTACAAAACTTTCTTCCATTACGCTTCATACGGTTAGTTTTCATGT
The DNA here is from genome assembly GCA_025267735.1 of Mactra quadrangularis. Taxonomy (NCBI): domain Eukaryota; kingdom Metazoa; phylum Mollusca; class Bivalvia; order Venerida; family Mactridae; genus Mactra; species Mactra quadrangularis. Next base: position 3,492,192 of record CM046309.1, read on the forward strand.
ATGAAACATTTTATCATTTATTCTTTACTATTTATCTAGCCATTCCATCCGTAAAATTTCGCAAGTTTGGTAGTGTTAAGATTTTGTAAGAAGATATTAAGGCAAGTCGTGTAGTAAAAAGGTAGAGCAATTGCCCCATCGGTGACGACAGTCCGGTATTGAACAGTTAATAAATTTGTTATCATTACTGAGAATTTAATACCAAGTTCTATCCTACGAAGCGTGAAAAAATCCGGGTCGATAGCGCAGTTGGTAGCGCGCCGGGATTTGGATACTCGTGCCCGAGGGGGTGCAGGTTCGAATCCCTCCCGGGGAGGTTATACCCTTCCATGAACATTTGACTAAAATGACGAATTTCCTCCATTGATTAGATAATATGGAGAAGTTTCCGGCCTTGTGGAAGGGTAGGTGAGTACTGGTTATGGACAATGATCCAGGAAAGCTAGGTTAGGTGCGCTGGACGCCGTAAAATGACCTAAAATTGTGTTGATACGGCATTAACTCTAATAAATAAATAAATAAGCGTGATAACTTAAATAATGCATCATCGAGGCGCGATTATAAGTTAGATCTTCGTCAATGTCAAACTCCTCACAGTGATTGCGTCACGCTTTGCTACTTAATCACTGCCACCACGTAAATCATGTGACGCTAGTAATACCACATGATCTATTTATAGAATGCCCAAACTTCTCACAGTGCTTACATCACGCTTTGTTATTTCTACAAATTAATAATTATAACTATTTTTTATCTTTATGTACTTAGAACATCATAATTTACTACAAGAAGACTCAATTTGTAGAAAATATTCAATTGTAATTGAAAAGATGAAAAAAGCATATTCGGCTCTCTGAGGGACGAATTTACTTGTGGTGGCAGTGGTTATTGATTTGATAAAGGGAAATAACCGCTGCGGGGAGTTTGCGTCAATGTATACTGCTTTGCTTTTCAGTCGCAATTTCCATTTGTATAAAGGTACGATTTGAAAGACATTTAATAATATCAGCTGTTTAATGGTTTAATAAGGGACTTCAGTCATTTATTTCCCCTTGTATACTCTTCAAAATGGTCTAATTAGTTGGATTACTCGGATTTTACCCTTACTTTTCAATGTTAATTTGCCAAATTTTATCTTAAATAACTTTTTTGTACATCATTTAATTTGTTTGAAATTCAAGCTAATTATTTTTAAGTTAAAGAACTATCTAAATTCCATCACGTCTGTTAATATCTTTATTAATAAGAAAGATATTAGATGAAATATTTTGATACCCTTACATAGGAATTCAATGATAAAATCCGAGGATTCCAACTGTAAGGACCTACCTGCCAATTGGATTGCTTCAGATTTTATCAGGGAAAGATAACTGACTAAAGTCCCTAAGTATTCAACTATGAGTTCATTATTCTCACTATCTTAAGTGATTGCTCAATATCTATTTGACATATTAACCACACAACTTTGTGCAACTTTTGTGACAATGTCATCTGTAAATTGATTCTAAGAATTTGCAACACTGGAAATACGAAAACACAATCTCTCAGATTGATTAAAGGCTCGTAATAGTGTTTTGATTTTGAATTTCTAGTTCATATTCTCTTATTGTCAATAGGCTGATACACTCGGGTAGTTTTTCATTTTCTAATTCAATTGATGCAATCTTATCGTAAATGGCAGAAGAACGTATTTTTGCAACAGACTGGACCATTGCAGTAAGACTGGTGTTTACATGTTCTAAAATTGCAGACTTAAGCTGTCGCCTTCTTGAGATACTAACGACTTAAGTGTCTACAATTGAAATTTTTGTTTTATCTAGATTGCAGATACGTAGATTGGTTATCCGACACCTCTACTCGGATAATTTGACTTTTAACATAGATTAAGTCATTTTGACGCTGGAACCTGTGACTACTGTTACAAAGCGCCTATTGAAATGATTTGGTACTAGGTGGTGTGCTAACGATACTTAATATGTTTAATATAATAACAAATAACACAATTAACACAGTTAAACCGGAAGGTCTTTGGCCAGTGCTCCCTATACATACAAATAACAAATGAAGTGCAGTATACTCAAGTTAATTATTTTGTTATTACGACACAGAAAGAGTCACGCAAGTAATGGACGTTTGCCTTCAACAGTTGAACACATATTTAGTCAAGAAAAAGAATGAGAGAAATGTAGTATTACCTTTATTTCATTTAATGTTCTAATTGATATGACATGCAGCAAACACATTTATCCAAAATGTCACCTGTTAAACAGTCTTTTAAATCCTTTTAAAAACAAACTAGAAATAGTAAGATTTTTATTTTGATATATTTCCTAATTTGGACTTAAAAAGTAGTCGTGTCTATCGAGTAATCAGTAGACTGACGAGTACTTGGTTTCTTTTTGCAACAAACAGTCATCTTTGTGTAAATTCTCCTATTGCAAAGAAAGCTTAGAGCGATGAACAGACCTTGTAAAGTATTAAATATTATAAACAAATACCAAAGTATATTGCTGCCACTGAAGTTAGCAATAAATGCAAACAACCATGTTAAACCCATAATACACGATTGTTTAAGATGTATCAAAAACGTACATGAAGTTGAATCTTTTCTAGCGTGTGAACCTTGCCTCTTTGTGTCTGTTATGCAGAACACAATTACAATGAAAGCTATACAATCAAATAATTTAAATATTGCTAGAGGACCCATAGAGAACAACCACAGTCCTTTCTGTGAAGATATCCAACAAACGACTTTGCCATATTGTGCCTTAAAACCATTAAGCGAATTATCAACAAAACCAAAATTTAGAATTATCGGTACACTTACAAGAGCAAGAGGTGTTATATAAATACTATACATATAGAATATTTTGGAATTTGTACCGCTTAGATTCCTATTTTTGGTTGCGTAAGCAAACGTCATTAAAAGGTCAAATGCAATAACATTCATCCAGGTGAAAACAGCTAAAAACACATAGTGCATTAAAATTGCAAACAGAGGACATAGCACAACATTATTTGAAGCACTTGGCGACACTAGAAATAATAATTGTGCAATTATTATAGATAAACATAAACATACAAGATTCTTACCAGGAATGTTTAAAAGTTTTTTAAAAGTAAGATAAACTATAACTGTTAATATTAAAGACGCGATTGATATTATAAGACCAGTGAGAGATAAATATTTCTCGACTGATTGCTTGCCTGTAATTGTGAAGGTATACATAAAATATATTTGATCCATTTCTTATATATTCTGTATCATTGTATAAACTCTGTCTAAATATAACTTGATTTGTATCATTAAGAAAGTCGAATTCTTGTTCCTTTATTTTACTTAAAACACACTCATTTAACAGAAGTGTACCATTTCCATCACTGAAACCATTTGAGTTTTTAACACATCTTCCAAACGATGGCTGTGTATGATGTGGACATATAATATCCCTGCATATGTCAGATATGGGATCGTACATCTGATTGCTGAGACATTCTTTAAATGGCATATCTGATGAAGAAAAGTAATCAAAGATGTCTTCATGTACTATTCTATTTTCATTAAAATCTACCAATAACCTATATGAATATATAAATGGCGTTTCTTCATCAGCTGGTTTATCATAAGACTAAAAGGTGATGTTAGATTTGCACAAAAGTCGTTCTTCATAACCATTGCACTGGGCACAGTAGATGTTTTTGAATGCTAGATAACCGTCATCAGAATAAATAATTCTTATGTTTTCTTGTTTACATTTGTCAATTATTTCATCGTCAACCATATATATTGTTTCACACTCGGAGATAATTTTCCCATGATGTAAGTCACAATCACGAGTAACGATGTTTTCAGGAACCGTTAGATGTAATGTACAGTCGGTATATGAAGTTGTATTCTTATTGTTACAACCAAATGAGGCTAACCAGAATTTGTAACTGTAAATGTTATTACAAAGAGCACAATGCATGTTTTTGAACGTTAGTCCTTTTACAGACACATCTGATACGATAACTCTTGATATGGTATCATTGACATATGGTTCATCCTCACAAAGAGATTTAGTAATTGTATCACCCTAATCATCAGCACACTTCGTTACAAGCATAACTGAACCAACGCCAGACAAATAAGTACAAGAGAATTGATTAATTGAAATATCTTTATATGTTAAAACAGTAGCAGCATTAGGACAACAATCTCTTAACATTCCACACATTTCATCACAAGAACATCCCGAAACGTTTGAACTGAAATTACAATCACTTATCTCCGGACATATTCGGGAATCATTATGAATTTGTTTAACGTTTATATAATCCCCAATTTGTTCTATCATGAAATCTTTGCTGTCATGTGTTGTATTAGAATCAGCCTCACGAATCATAATACACAATACTATAGAATTCATTAACAGAAACTAATTTCCTCGGATATGGAACATTTCTATTTTTTAGAGCATAATTATTTCACAATTTATAAATCAAAATTAATTTAGTTAAGCTAATTAAAATTGATTTAACTGCGATAAGCTAAATTTATAAAGAGATGGAACCTTTAAAGTCCAACATTTCTATTTATAAAGTACTGATGCAAACTCAACAAAAAAATCTAACTTCTAAGAATACTGGGACCTGCCTCCACATTTTTATAAGCTTTTCTGATTGGTTAATTCCTAGCTATAATTTATAACTCGTGACAGTTATAATGGCGACTGGTGTAAGTGTCTGATTAGAGTTTCGTATTTTCTGTAAAAACTCTTGTTTCATTGCAGATATTGTTGCTCCGCGAGCGTTGTTTTAATTATCATAGTTATTAAAAATCAATGTTGCTTATCTCACATCTTTATTAGACGGATAAAGCACCTAATTCAATATTTACACATCTTTCTTTTGTCAACTTCCAAATCAATTATAAAGTCATAAGCAAATATATATAATTGCATCAATGCTGGAATTCCTATTCTAAAATATCAGAATTAGATGTATTGTCGCTGGGACTTGAATATAATCGGTAAATAACAAAACGCATCGTCCTATTGTTCATGGATGCGTTACGTCTTGTTGAATTGGAACCAGACCAAATAAAGCGATTTTTCGCCAAACAGTACAGAAGACGACGCTTATCCAGTGACATTTGCAATGTTAGTGTAGATAGCATGTCGATATTAAGGACAAATATGAATTTATGAATTACTTGAACTCGGTATTAATCAGGGTAGAAATTAAATTTATTAATCAAAATCCGATTCCTATTTGTAAACATTATTAATTAGCATGTTTTGTAATTATATTTGATAAAGATGGTGTTGCTCGAAAATGTTTCGTATTTTGTGTAACGTATAAATTAAATGTAAATATTAATTGTCCGGAGATGAGAAAGCATATTAGACGGATGTATCTTTTTACAAGTTCCTGTAAACAGAAATTGATTAGAAAGTTTTAATCACATAATATAGTTTTTTGTTACATCTGAAGCAAACATTAATTTCAAGTCATCTATGAATCAAATGACAAGATAATGTGGAGGTAAATTAAACGATGTATCAATATTGATAGTAAATACTGAAATGTTATTGTGGCTGAAATTTAAATCCTAAAAATTGGTGTTATTTAAATAGATATCGTATGTTCGATTCCCGGGCGCGATGTACTTTCGTAAAGCTTAGTAACGAAATAATTTCTACAGTCATTATCTCTTCTACCACTGTTTCTAAATCATGTAGGGCAGTTGTCAGCTTTTGACAGAAGTATGCACATAGTAACCGGTTACAGCTACATCCAGAGATTTAGCCTTTTCAGGAACAATAGGTAAGTTGACCGACTGTCGTTATATAACCTAAACAATGTATTGCTACGGTATTAAACCAAACCAAAATAAAATTTGCACTAGTGTTTTGATATGTTATGTCTCCGGCATTGGCCAAGTGACTGGTAAACAGAATATTTAATTCTGTGGACTAGTATGGTCACGCTATAGTCTTCGACGAAAGTGATAAAAAAATTATTTTGAAGATTTCTTGATTCTGATGACATTCGGAACGACCTCGGCGATCATCTACGAAGATATACCTTGGATATCAGACGTAGTAGGAATACAACCAAGTTGTGAGGTCAGGCGATAAACTCTAGGTTAAGTAGTGCCAATGTAAACAACCAAAATGGCAGATCATTTTGCAGAAAGTATCCAGCACACTAAAAATGTTTAAGGATCTACTTTCAATCAGTTACAGGCATTGAAGAGCTTTAACTGCCCATCATCGTCCGTCATTTTTGAAGTGTAAACGTCGGGAACGTGGCTAGGTTCTATGTTGGAACTACTTTCGCTCCTCGCGATATCCGAGGTGTATTTGCGTGGAAAATCGCCGAGGTAGTTCCGAATGTTCTGATGAATGATACAGTAAGTACTTGATAGAATACAGCCATTGAGCGTACATGTAAGAAGGTATGCGTAATCGGGTATTTAACTTGAAAAGGAGTTGCTGGTATTATAATCAACTTAAACCCTTTGCTAGTAAAGTAATGCATTCCTTTAGATGTCCGTTCTGATCTCTTTTATAAAGTAACTTTAATTTCCTTCATTCATCAAATTGTAGATAATTAAAACGGTGATTAAAAACAATAATAATGTAATATAACATAATTTATAGACCATCGTTTATAACTGAAATGTTTCTGTGGTGATCAAAATGGTGTTTTAACGGTTGTTATATGCGAGTGCAGAAATGGAACGCTTAAACATGCCTGTTTGAAGGTAGTTAAAAAAGATATATATAACTGATGTTCCATATTTCTTTCTGTGGATTTTATGTTTATATAGCCAGGAATGATAATGTGGATAATGAACTGTAACAAAATAATTAGGTCTAAAGACGTCATACAGTTGTCTTTTTAATTGTCTATAATTGACTATAATTGAAAATAAAACAGTTCATTGTTGAATATGATTGAACCATTTGAAGACATTTTACATTATCAAGTAATTCATAGCTAAAAATAGTGCTTATTCATGGGCAAGAAGGGTGGATATATTTACTAGTTTGCAGACATAATTTTATGATCGATATGGACAAGTCGGGCATGGGAATTCCACATCACTGTTATAATAAAATAGATTAATAATTTTATTTTATTATCGTATCAATCCTAATGGGATCATTAATTTTTTAAAAAACAGTAGTAAGAGTATATAGCAATTATAATAATAAAATTAATCATTCCACTAAGCTCCAATGATCCCTATTGTAATGTAAGGGGCCATTGGTATATCATTTTCCACACTGTACACAGGGCACATTTTAGGGTTCACACAAGGGGATTCTTGCCACAAATATCTAACACCCATTGTCCATTGGCCATTACATGAAGGTATAGTCACACTAGTGTTGTCATATTTAGTGATTGGTGCTTCCATCCAAGTTGAGTCTGTATTATCACATTTTGTCTGGTTATTTCTAGAGCAACATACCTGTAAAAATAAGAAGATGCTTGTTAGTGCATCAGAACGGCATATTGGATTATTCTCTACACAGCTATACGCGACACATCACTACGCTGCACGACACTACGCTACACTTCACTACGCTACACACCGCTACACTCCAATACGCTACACACTACTACGCTACACTCCACGACGCTTCACACTTCTACGCTACACTTCCATACGCTTCACACTACTACTATTCTCCACTAAGCTACACTTCAATACGCTACGAAGCACAACACTGATCCTACTGCTCCAGATTACTTACACCATTTTCAAGGCCTTGCATACTTCAATACATACAACAGCACTAGGCCCGTTTTGTTCTTGAGTCATTGCTTGACAAATATCATTGTAGAAAATATACCAGATACGGACATAAACTGAATATTTTAAAAGTAATATGTTTTGAAACAAAATACTTCTATTCTTCTATTGTTTATTCTCACCTCAAATCCATCCTTAGATTTAACTGTTATAGGTTCTCTACCATTATCTAATTCTAGACGTAAAGTATGATATCCTATATCTATAAAGAATGCAGTAACTTGTGGTCCCTGATGTCTACCCATTGTTTTAATGTTATAAGCTACTTGTAATCCTGATAGGTAGAGGCGACGAGCCACATCTTGTTTGTCTCTTGGATGAATACTGAAAGATAATAGAAATACAACGTACATGCGTTATTAATTTTATCCAGCTGTCAGTGGCGCAAACAATAGCTCCGCTGATTTTAATACACACATGCTGGGCTTTTTTCAGTATTTGGGGAAGCAGTCTGGGGTCTTTCTTTATATAGAACATTAGGAGAAATTTCATCGTAATAATATTGATGGGGGGACAAAAATCCAGTGTAAAGTCCAAATTTGGGGAAATGGCATGATTTTAAAGACATTTCAAAAGGGGTGCCGGTAAACGGCCCCTGTTATATAAGGAAAAAAGCCCTGACAGACACAACGTGACTTCTGAACTCACGATCGATAAAAATGAAAATATGTAGTTTGTATAGTAAGATTTCTTTCACCTTACGAAGGTCAAAGTGCATTGAATATTCATGAAGAAGATCCGAATGCGGTGAACAGGTGTGCAATACAATACTAGCAAGCGTTAATTACAATTACTTATAATATGGTGTCGGTATTATATAAATTATCCAAGTTTTTCTCCCTCGTGAATCTCGTGCACACAAAGAGTGTATATAACGACCCAAATGATTTTAAAGTGTTAGTTAGGTCATCATGTCTGAAACGTGTAAGCACGCGAAAAACTGTCAAAAATGTAATATATTTACTTATATTATATAACCACCGACCACTGTGTCAAAAATGTTATTTTAGACGCAGCTGTATCCACTGTGCTAAGCCGTCTTTCGATAATTGAAGTTATAAATATGATTACAATTTAACAATGACCAAGGGGAATAAATCCTCGGAGAATAAACCTTCCCTTCCGAACAACCTCTTTTATAATGGTTTAGTGCATATTTACAAAGGTAAGCGCCGTGACCTTCGTAAGGTGAAAGAAATCTTACTATACGAGTATTTAGATCAGTTGTGTTTATGTTTGTGTTGCTGACAGTTGAACAAAATTTAAAAAAATCTATAAATGATATAGCTTTACGTATACTTAATAAGTTTGATTGTAAAAATTGACCTGAGATTAATACATAACATGTTAATGACTACATATAAGTAAAATGTTGAACTTGTCATGTCAATCTAACAAAAGATGTGTCCAACAATCAATAATAGGAAGGAATGAATATTTACCAATATTCTATCATTATCTATATAAAACCAAGCGAGAAAAATCTACACTCTTATTTAATGAGTCAGACATACTGAACAATTTTATTTTTATTAGAATACTTTGAATCTGTACCGCAATATCGCGGACTGATGTATTTCCCCATAAACGGATGGGTAAAATGTTATAAGTACAATAACTTGCCATGTTTTCAAAATTGATTCATAGTGACTAACTGATTCAATGTAAGTAAATAGTTAATTTAATATTCTCGATGTCCTATGTCTTACGTAAAATTGTACAAATTATACCAACTATCTCAATGAAAACAACGCCATAGTCAATATCAGTCAGTCTGCATCATCAATATGACAATGATATACTTTTAGTTTAAGAAAGCTGAATAGTTTCAATATTATTCGCAATATTTAATATTTGTCCGTATGCAATACAAATATGTATTATGCATATATATAAACAATTTGTTTCTATTGTTGGTCATACAATTCCAGGAACAATAAGAATATTTATATACTATGCATGCACATGTTGTTTTTATGGTATGTGCACTATGCAATCAAAGCCGTAAATAGTGAACACGGGTTTTGTTATAAGCCTATTGACACAGAATCTAATCTTGATATTACTTGCAGTTAAGACTTCATATACAAAAAGCTAAAGTGCAATTTAAAGCCTGCTTCCATATAGTGATATACATGATCAGCCGACTTAATTTTGTACGATAAACCCTGATCATTGCAATCACTTTAAGGCACATAACCTCACATAACCCATTAACATCTGGAAGGAGTGGAACAACTGTAGGTTAATTCTTTCCTCAAGAAAATTAGCAGTGTTCCTAGTTGGATCGAAACCGGGACTTGTCGATCCCCAAGGGCGCGTTCTACTACTCGACAACTGCTTACATATGCATGTATATCAATGTGTTTAACTGAGGTCAACAATTAAAAATACTAACTTCAAATAGAAGTATATATATATAACTATAACTAGAATTTGTCGAAGACATCGGGAAATAAGTGTTTACAACGAGTGATTATGAATATCAATTATACACAGTCTTCACATCATTAGGACATAACCTCTTGCTACGTACTACTTCCTGTTTTGCCACTGTCCGTTTCAAGGTGGAAAACACATAGGTTCTTGTTTTCTATATTTGTTTGGGTGTCCTTTTAAAGAAGATTCAAAATCTAAATACATCTCATTCCTTGCTTTTTTAAATGTTTCGGATGCTGTTGTTTTTTTGTTCCACTGTTGTTGTTCTGGATATATTTTCACACGTTTTTTTTATATCTTCTTTAAGTTTGAGCATGAAGTATTTTCTCTGGCTAATCTGCTGCATATTCAATAAAGGCATTTGTCAGCCATCGGCAAGGGTATGTGTTTTATACTTGGTTAAAATGATATACCAAGGTATTTCAGGCTATCCATAAACCGTAAATTGAACACCTGACCGCCGCAATATGACTAAAACGATGTTGAAATACCGGGGTAAACCATAACTAAAAAATAATGCCTACATTCCTATATATTGTTATTTGTGTATACATGTACACTACCATATATTTGATATTATAATGTACATTGTATGTATAGTTTAAATCGTCAATATCAATGTATACGGGACCGTTTTTTAATTGTGTTCGCTGACATAATAATATTTAAGCATATAAGTGCGTATATAATGAGTTTAAGAACTATGGTGCCATTGGGCGTAAATCATGATGCATTTAAATTTCTGTATTGTTTTTTTTTTAAACTGATGATTATTAACCAAAGAGTCAATAAAAACCACATACCTTCCATAAGGTGAGTTGAAATCAGGCAGATCAATGGCTACAGACATAAATGTGTTAAGCATACGAGCATTAGGTACATAACCCATATCAGCTGTCTGATGCCATCTTATATCAGGAAAGCCTCTTGTTATATTCCTTATATTTCTATTTGGTGCCAACTGAAAACATAACATAGCTTTATTTAACATACAGCAATCTGTCAGTTGTTTATTGCAATTGTGACCAATACGTGCATGCACTACCCATATGAAAATACTTTAATGATACTATGGTTATCGTACAAAATTGCCAAAGTTGAATATTTGTATGAAAGCAGATTTTAAACAGCTTATAACATTTAGAATGAAAGAATATCCTTTTCTTGAGATAAACAATGAGGACCCATATGTTACTCTAGAACAACCTTCGTCATACTATACTACATCTATAATTATTCCACTCTTTGGATTTTACGCTGTTATCAACGCTAAATATGTTATGTATGATTACTGTATCACCCATCAGCTTTCTTTGACATCTTTTTAACCACTAAAAGCTTCCCTTTCAACAAAAACCAACATCAGCATATACATGGAAAAATGTCATAATTCCCTAATTGTAAAAGAAGAAAAATACGTGCCACGGCCACTGAACCACAAAAGCAGCACAGTTTTTTTAAATACAAAACAGTGATGTCCCTTTGTTTAACGATAGCTATTGTGCCTAGAACTTCATGTTTGATTTTTCAAATGTGAAACACTATTAGTACACTTTAACAGTGCCAAGAACATGACGTTTGACTTTTCGATTGTCAGCACAGATATATTAAATTCCAAATATACAAGCAAGGGTGGTTCCATTTTAAACCCGCAGTGGTTATTATTTTACCACTGTCAGTTCCAGGTCAGTGTGGCGTCTTTTTTACGATAAAAGCTTTAAAATCTACAAACAACCCCCTCTTTGCATTTTGTGTTTCTACTGTTGCTGTTCTTGGTATGTTTTCAAGAGTGACAAATTCTCTGATTGACTATTACAATGTGAATACATTTCAAGGTTTAAATTGCAAGTCAAATTCAAACAATAACCTGAACAAATCCAAATGGAAACTGTGGGTCTGTTTGTCCCTGTGATGCTTCATTAAACTTTTCTCTCCAATCTTCAATCATGTTAGTAAAAGAACAAGTGTAAGTGTCTGGTGACCCGGTATTGGCTTCACCTGATAAAACACAATATTATTTGAATATGGAATCGTTCAACATGGAATTCACGATTCTCAATACACAATATATTTTGCTGAATCAATTGTTACATTACCTTTTCTATATTTTTAATTTAACATCCATTTTATTTCGACTTTTTTATTTGGATTAAACGCCGTATCAACACATTTTATGATCATTTTACGGCGTTCAGCGCACCTAAACTAGCTTTCCTGCACCCTTGTCTAACCAGTACTCACCTACCCTTCCACTTTACCATTCATATTATCTGATCAATGGAGGGAAATTGATATTATACTGACATTATTCATGCGGTGCGTGAACTAAATTCACTAGTCTCTATAGACCAATAACTGGTATAACGAACTATGGATGTATGTTGTTCATGTCCCATATAGATCAACAATTCAGAGACCTCCATCCCATACAGATGAACTATCAATTATACTAAAGAGGTATGGAAATGCAATAAAGTAGGGAGCTTGTGTAGTGAGTAAAGAGGGATCTATGTAATATGATATAGTTCATATTACTCCGTACTAATTACGATGTTTAGATATATCCAATTCAAATGACTATTATAAACATGATTTGATAACAATACAGCGGCTTCATTTAAGTGCGTGTACTCAGTAAAATGTCTTGACTACTAGGTGAAAATCATCGTAAAAGCTCTAAGTTCAGATCCAGCTGCTAAGTTAATAAAGATAATAAATAAATAAATCTTACCTTGGTACCAAATTGCACCATATATAGTCATATTTAATAATGGATGAATCATAGCTTTCCATAGTTGTGTAGGTGTGTTTTGTGGTGATGCACCAATAATTGACGAATCATCTGACTTATTACAACGATCAATAGCATCTTGTGATGACCACGCCTCTACGGGTGTGCCTCCCCAATCACTCACCACCAGCCCTATAGGATATTGCAGCGTCTCATACAGATATTTACCATACAGCCAACAAACAGCAGAGAAGTAGGACCAATCTGAATGACCCACAGCATCTGTAACATGTGAATCAGAGTTAGGAAACATTGAAAAATATGTGTTTGAAAAATAGCATTTTTGTGAATAGCATACACACTCTAGACGAATCATTGAAACAACAATGTTCACGGTGTCGTATGTCTATTGGCTTTAATATTTAAAGTTTAAGAGTGGCTTAAAAGTTATATTATGTAAAAAGACTATTTCTATACACAAGTTTAGCTGACTTTACCATTTTTAAAAATATACCCTGATCATTGAAATCCCCTTCAGACAGGTGATCCCTCACAGTTACCATTTACACTTGGTGGAGAACAAAAAATGTAGGGGTCCTTTCGATCATGTGTACGCCTTATCACTGGACCACTGCTCCTACACTCAGCTGTCATACGCATCCGAGGCAACTTTGAGAGTTGCAAACCTCGCTACAAGAAAATTCTATATCCTGAATGATAGAATCAAATGATGAAAATGAAATAGTGTTCACGTCGTCATAAATCTATTGTTTTCTGACATAACGATCATGTTCTAATGCATTAAAGTTATTAAAACAAGTGGCTATGCTATTTTCTCTTCATTAGAGGGCAGTAGTCTATTAGCAGAACGCACATAGGATCGAGGTGTCCTGGGTTCGAACCCTACCAGGGGCATATTAACCTCCAATTACATCACTCCATCCAGGTGTGAATGAGTGCCTACGGAGGCGGTATTATTAAGTTGTGCCAATATGTCGATTGCACAAAGCGGATTTAAAGACTTCCCAGGGAGATTGATAAATACCTGTAGCTCGATGACCAGGAGATAAAGCTGTGAAGTCGGTGAATGTACATAAGCATGGATCTTACATTATAAAATGTATTAATAAAGAATGTCAGGTGAAAATAGAGACGTTGTCGTGGATCTATAAACATGGAATAAACTCACCTCTATTTGGTCGAGTCCAAAATTGTTCTACTTCTAACAAATCATATTCACTTTTATTGGACCATTTCTGAGCAGCGGTAAACAATCTAATATTTGGATATCTTTCAGCATCTGCTATCTCGGCACTAAAATTGAACACCTATAATAGATAATGTGTAATATAACAATGGTAGCTCTTTATAAAGTGGATCTTTTTATGTTTCATTAATCAAATACAAATACAGTGGAAACTGTGCTAACGACCATCTGATCAGAGCAATCACCTGCCGACAATGGCCACTTAAAATCCCTCCCCCGATCAAATTTTCTCTAAAATGACACCGTCCCCAGCGACCATATTAACCTTTAATGCAGTATTTATACTTGGAAATCAAAGAATTGTTTTAATTATAGACAAAATAAGCAACAAAACAAGACAGCAACAAAGAGTTAAATTGTAAAGTTTGTGTTTGTTTCATTTGATAAAGAATATCGACTTTTATTAGCAAGATTTATATATTTCACCAATTTACAAATTAAACTGGTACTTGTTGAGGACATTTAAATTTCGTATTTTTATAGTGTGCCAGTAGTTATAATAATAAAAGTAATCTATTTTAGGTTGCTAATGATTTAAATAGTTTCCACTGATATACTGGTTTAACACACATGGGCGTTGTTTTCCGCTTTGTTTCTCAGTATGTCTTATTTCTTGAGTTAGAATTACGTATGACCAAAATGTCGTGGGCATGGTTATCATATGGGAGTTACCAGTTGTGTTTAAGACCAAGATATTTTATCATATTTTGGTATTGATAAATACATGCAATCGTTTACTTTGTACTTAGATGTCTTGAAGCATCTCTTCAGTTCAATCTCAAATCAAAAACATAAACTAATATGAGTAAAGCTCTTGTAATTGGTTGTGGCGGAGAAATAGAGAAATCTCATACCATACTTAATGTAAACTGCATGTTACTTTGTCCAGAACAAATCCAAATATCACCAAACATCACATCTGTTACAGTTAGTGTTCCTTCAGTTGAAGAGATTGAAATATTGACCGGTCCTGGTCCTGAAACATCCATCAATATATCGTAAATTAAACCACAGCTGTGACGTCATCCCATTGTATTCATAGTACCGTATATCTAATAATGTACAGGTAACCATCCAATATTAAGATTGCTCGTCCATTATCTGGCGTGTTTAGACAATATCTAACGTGTAAGTCTAATATTGGACTACACGCTAGATATTGTCCAAACACACCAAATAATGAACGCGTAACCTCGATAGCGAACGATTACATTTTCAATGTATTTCATAAAAAAGCAAAGAAACTAATGAAGTTGGTTTTTTATTTATTGAACAAAAATTTACAAATATATCCAAAATTGCACTTTTTACTTTGCCCCTTCAAAATGAAGACATCAATTTCAACCATGTAATTCCTATTTACATTTTGTCAACGTTGCGCTGTGGTTTCCTGAAAATTGAGAAGACATAAGTTAAGCATAATTTTACTTAGACCCGAACTAGATTTTAACAACATTTTGATACATAATCTGTCCAACACAGTAAACCATTCCTTGCTAATAGTTCAACATATGAAGTTTTGTCTTGTTATATAAGAACGCGCGATGAGAACAAAATAAAGGGTTATTTAAAATAATTGCTGAAAAACATTCGTCTTCAGGCCAAAAAATGATTTAGTTTAAATAAAAGTTACATTGCATTTAATATGCTGTGATCCTGGCGTTCTCTTTGTGTCTTACTGAGCAACGCCACAGACAATATTATGGCAGAGATAGGTAATTCTTGTACTAGACCACAGAAACATTGAAGCCAATGCCTAAACTTCCAGCGTTACCAAATGAAATTAAAACATCATCAACTATCAATAATATGAAATTATTACTGTCAGAAATAATGACAATTTGCGTAACGACCTATCCCCGTGATAAAACGATCATATTCATAGGTTTGAGCCACGTACCGAACATAGATTGATACGTAAAAAGAAGGACAAACGTGTTGCATACGAATGATTTATGAATAAACAGGGAATTTTAACGTTGCGTCAGAGCAACACCAATTATTTGATGCACGCATTTCAATGTCAAACACGTTCTCATTAATTGTCAGGATCTCAAAAACATCCGTGATAAATATTTTAAGGTTGGCTCACTTAGAGAACTTTTTGAGAATATACCGTCACATGATGCACGATATTTGATGCACGCATGGCCCAGAGTCTCCATTTAGCTTCACTATAATTGTAAACCTTATATAAATTTGCATTGATATTTTTAACTTACCATTACCCTGTTCCTCTAAAATAAGTTTTTCATCAAGTTCATAAGAAATCCACCATGTGTCTGGTTGTTGCTAATATCGTTTCTTGGACATGACTGGAATCAGTTGATAATCCTCCTAAAACACCACATTTTGTATACATTGCAACCATTTTAATGTATGTATCTCCAAACGAATGTATTCCGAGTTGTAAACAGTATATCCAAAAGAAAACACCAACTTTAATTCCAAAGATAATTTAGATCTTTCAAACATGTTGCACGTATATAAAATATCCGACTAAACGAAGAACAGAAACGGAATAAACGACCTCGGTCTTAACTACACTTAAATTTTTATGTGAAAGATTCTGCACGAAAATCTCGTGAACAAACATTCATTAAATTGTCGGACTAGAGGGGCACCATATGGGAAACAATTTATATTTTCTATATTTATTCAAATTTGATAAACATATGATTTAAATGTATAATTCTGAAATAGATATCTGCAATAGGTGTAAAGTAAAAATGGTTTTGTATTATTATAATAATTATTATGTTGGTGTGCTGTGATTTAAGTAAGATATACCCCTCGAGCAGCCCAATATGTTAGACATTGGATACGCTTCGGCGCTAACGCGCCTCAGCTATCCAATATCTAACATATTGGACAGCTCTCGTGGTATATCCCTTACATACCAAAAACACGATCCTGTGATTTTTTATCGTGAGCGTCAAATCCTCTGCACAAAATTAAATTGGGTTGTAAACTAGGTCAGGCAAAAACTGTACAGCTTAAGCACAGCTGAGAACTCTGACATCAATGTTCGACTTGATAACCACACTAATTCACTTTACCCAAGTGTAAATAGGTACCTGCGAGGGTGGTATAATTCCGTTGCTCAAATGTGTTGTCTGCAATAAGCAGACGCTCCCCAGGGAGATTGATAGATAGATACCAGTAGTCTGATGAACAAGGACCATGGCTATTAAGTTTGTGAATGTGCATTAGCATGACAC
Source organism: Mactra quadrangularis (assembly GCA_025267735.1). Classification (NCBI taxonomy): domain Eukaryota; kingdom Metazoa; phylum Mollusca; class Bivalvia; order Venerida; family Mactridae; genus Mactra; species Mactra quadrangularis. The sequence continues at coordinate 3,509,660 of CM046309.1, forward strand.
TAGACTACAACATTCCACTACTTGTTTACGGAACCCAGATTGGTAACGCAGTTGGAAGCGCACCGAGATTTCAAATCTAGTGTCCCGAACGGAATGCGTGTTCGAAACCCATCTTAGGAGGTATACCCGTCCTTGAAAATTTGACAATAATGTTAATTTTCCTCCATTCATAAAGTATTGGAAAAGTTTCCGGTCTTGTAATTGTAGGCGAGTATTGGTTATAAACAAGCGTCCAGAAAAACTAAATTAGGTACGCTGGACGAAAAAATATAACCCAAATTGTGTTTACATGGCGTTAAACCCAGTGTTTAAAAAGCAACAAAATATTTTTTTACAAAAATGTACCTACCTGTGGTGGCAGCATCACTTTCCATATATTTCTACCAATAGTTTCATCTTTGATGACTTTAGACTTCACTGTAGGTCCATCATTTCCTACTTTCACGGTGACAACATCTCCTACAGTGTCGGCATATCCCCAGATCTGTGATGATTTTGGTGATTTCTGTAACACCATGTGATCTCCATAGTAAGATGCCAATGTTAACTCTGAAATTACAAGCAGTAGGGTGCATCTTATAACGGTCGGGTCTCTTGTTTTGATGATCTGAATAATGGTCCGTCCGATCCGTAAGAATGCATTATGAGCAAACTCAAGGATGATGACTGCGACAATGATTAACATGCAAATTTTTGCGAGTGAATTTTATTTCTACTTGCAAAATGAAAAAAATCACTCGCATTTTTATTCTACATTTAATAGCATACACAGTAAATAAGCATATAAGCAATAACAAAAAAGGGCATTATTGTAGAATAGACTAGGAATATCGAACATGTTTTAAATGTTAATCTTTAGTTAATACTATCGATTTATCTTGCCGCTTCAGTGCAGTAGGGCGTTCAGTTACCGCGAACGTTACAAAACGTTCCGTAACGATACATTCGGAACTCCTCGGCCATTCGCTGCGAGTAATCTCGGACATATTAGGCTATTTTGAAACTACCGGTGTTGAAGGAAACAAATATATGATCGTTTAGGCATTGAGTGATGTTTCATTTTAGTCCGAAAATTTTGAATCATCACTCATTGCCTTAACGATCGCATATTTGTGTATTAGATTAGATTATTCGCAGCAAATGGCCGAGGAGTTCCGAATGTATCGTTGTGTAACGTTCTGTAACGTTTAGTGTAATTGAACACTAATGTAATTTTTACCTGTGTCCGTGAGATGAGCCATAGATACACGAATCAGTTTCAATGTCAAATCGGGAACACAATCGTGGCCGAGTATGGATTTGACTTGCATATCTCCCAGCTACGGCTTCATACGGGCGTGATGTTTTGTGCCATGTGCGTACCGTCACCTTAATACGCAAGGCTTTCCACGGCCTACGGGTGTCTGCACGTACGGGTCCGCAACAAGCCACGATTTTATGGGATTGAGGCATAAGTATAACCTTTTTCCCCGAAAACAAATCGAATTGATTCTGTGGTTTCTAGTCGTATACTATAATTCCTCTGCACAAATATTAAATTGAGAGGCAAAAGTTTGTAAATTAGTTCAAATTAAATTAGTAAATTCAGAATAAGCAATTATGACTCTCTAACTAGTATCGGCATTTTCAGACAAAGAAATGTACATATAATTTAATGCGCTATTTGAATATTTCCAATTTTTACAGCTGAGGCAATTTAACGAAAAGCAAGCTAATTATAAGAACTCACATTTTGAATGTCCCGCTACTATAAACCCGTATACAGCTACTTAGTATTTTATAACGCTTTAAAATGAAGTAATTAATATTAAAGAAATAATTTAACTACCTGCTTCTATGCCATGAATACACAAAATTACAATAAATACAGAAATCAACTTTATAGCAATCATTGTAGCCATTGTAATTTAATGATGGCACGATTATAAGTTAATTTTAACCTTTGTAAATAAAGTTAGATAAAGTAAACGATTAATAAATAGTTCATGGTCATCAGACAGCAAGTTGGCCCTTAAAGTAAGATTAATATTGTCTCTTATACTGATAAGCGATTTACAGCTATTATCCTTGTACGTGAAACTTTTTGTTGACGTTTTCGCTATGTTTATGACTGATCTTGCTTGTTTACAATGCCAAATCAATAATACTAAATAGATATTTGTAGAATTGGGGACTAAAAATCAATGTATCGATATGAACTCAAAACAAGCACAAATACAATTCAAAACCTAAATAAATTGCGAGAAAATACAATGTTGACGGCAAAAACAGCATCAATAACGTAATACCGAGCAACACCATAAAAACTACAACAACTTAAACCAACATCAACAACTAAAACAATTACATCACCAACTGAAAGCAACAGCAACATAAGCTCAAAGCAACATAAACAACGTACAACACCGTAGCAACAATAACTCAAAACTACCATCATCATCATTTAATAATACAAAAGCAGGCCGAACTACTATAAACAACAGCTGTAGCTTCTCAAAACAACAGCACTAACAAGTCAAGACATCCATTCTTATTAAGGTTAAAGTTAAACAAAACAAAAACAACTCATCTGTCATGATTATTATAAAAGACAATGTCATCAACATAAAAACAGCATCAACAACTCTAAACATCAATAATAACAAACATTAATAATAGCAAACTACAAACAACAGCATCAACAACTCAACATCAATCATTTACAACAATGCAACACCAACAAAAATTACCAGTAAATAAACAATTAAAATCTTGGTACAAACAAACAACACTAAACAACGACGCCAACAGTATCTTTAAAACATCAACAACAACTCATTTCAACATTAAAAACAACTTAAACAACAGTATCAACAACTCAAAAAAACATAACGGCTAAAACAACAACTAAACAAAACAGCAACAACAACTCAAATCAACATTAAAAATAACTTAAACTATAATATCAACGAATTGAAACCAAAACTACAACAACAAAAACAGCAGCAAGCAATGAACAATAAAGATACAACACATTCAAACATCAACAAATACTGAAAACAACAGCAACTAAAATCAATAGCAACTACAACTCAAAACAACAACAACTAAAAATAAAAGCAACAACAACTAGATACATCAGCTTCAACAACTCAACAGCAGTAACAATTAAAACAACTTAAAACAACAATTTCAAACAATAGCTACTTTTAAAACACAACAACAACTAAAATTAACAGTGACAACAACTCAAAATTTATAAGACATGCAAAAAGCTAATCTATCTACACCAAGGAAAACAAAAGTAACTGCAACAATTAACAACTATCATTAGCAATATCAGCACAAACTATTTCAAACACCATTTTATGAGACATAAGTTACCTGGACAAATGTTGCTCATCATTTCAAAATAAAAACGGCAATAATGGTTGGAAACATGTATTTGGGCAAAAACAATATCAAGGACAAAAGTCCAAGACGACTTGTTTAACATCAAGAGGCCAAATTATAACATGTACGTGAAATTGGACAACAAACATCTCAAGGACAAAAAGTCCGAGACGAATGTTTAAAATCAGCAGAAATAAAATTTCATATACGCGTAACTGGACAACAAACATCTCATGGACAAAAGTCCGAGACGGCTTGTTTTAAATATCACATAGCGCAAAAATTTGGATATCCAGTCTGTTATTGACTATTAGCAGAAAGAATCACAATGTAACATTGACCATGCAGCTTGTTGACAATCAAGTTTGATGAAACTGTAGTTACAACATTCTCAAATAATACACAATTTCAGTTATTTCATAATAAGTTCAATAAACTGGATAGTCATATTAACAAAATTTACATTTTATTTAAAAATAAACCATTCCAAAAAAAACTCGTTCGTGTTAAAAAATACTTTGAACGATATTTAAACAAAAAAAAACTAATCATAAAGAAAACAGTAATTAAATTAAATGTTGTTATAAAATGCACATTTTCTTAGATGTAATAGAATAAAACGGTTTATCTCACCGAAAGACACTGCTCAGAATTTTAGCGATTGTTTCGCATCAAAAAATAAAGGCATAAGAAATGGCATCATGATGAGTCAAGCTGATAAACCCACTGAATCTGTGACTGAGCAATACCAAAGCACAAACTCTGGCTAGTGCTTCGCAAGAAGAAGTAAAGAAAATCATCGAGAACATACCATATAAATCTTGCGAGTTAGATCCTATTCCAAAGTAGCTTCTTAAATCATGTTTACCGGAACTTTTGCTAATCACAAATCTACACTATAGATAATCATACATTGTTAAGCAGACTGCATGATCACTATGGTCTTGCTGATTGTACTCTCAATTTGATAAAGTCATATCAGAATGATCGATACCAAACAGTCTGTGTTGGTGGAGAACTTTCCGACCCTGTGCTGATGAAATACAGTGTTCCTCAATGATCTGTCCTAGGACCTAAGTATTTCACCATGTACACAGAACCTGTTGGTGCCATTTGCTTGCAACACGGATTATTACATATCCTTTAAATCAATTGATAATATTTCAAGATCAGAAGCATTAAGGCGTATTGAAAAATGTTTGACTGAAATTATTTCATAGATGAATGCCAACATACTGAAATTGAATGCAGACAAGACGGAAATTATGTTGTTCTCTTCAAAACATAATCATAAACATGTTGAAGACATGTCCATTAAAGTTCGTGATTCCATCATAAACTCTAAGAACTGTATTAGAAATATTAGTGCTTACTTCACACTACACATGGATATGGAGAAGCATGTCAATCAGATCGTCTAATCATCAGTTAAGAAATATCGGTCGCATAAGAAAGTTTCTTATTGTTGAGGCTACAAGGACGTTAGTAAATTTTCTGGTTACATCAGGATTTGACTACTGGAACGTCCTTCTTGCAAATACTTCAAAGTCAAATCTGAAAAAACTTCAACCTCTTCAAAATACGGCAGCAAGAATCATCACCAGAACCCATCGTCATGATCATATAACACGAGTGCTCAAGGAACTTCATTGGCTCCCTGTTTGTCAGCGGATCAGCTACAAGCTTTTCATATATACATATAAAGCACTTAACAACCGATGTCCCACTATATTCAAGATCTAATACATGTTTACAAACCCAACAGAGATCTCCGATCTAGCAATTCATTATCTATTACAGTCCCACGGTCTAGGACAATTACTTTTGGTAATCGTAGTTTCAGCCATGCGGCGCCAAACTTGTGGAATTCCCTTCCAGACTCTGTCAAGTGTGCCCAATCTCTAAATACTTTTATGGAAAAAAATAAAGACCTACTTGTTTGTTAATTACTATGGTCACTAAATCAACCATTCTGGGACAATTAACTACGACTTAGGAATAGACTAGTAAAATGAACCACTAATGACTAATTAAAATTGATTATTATTAAGTCCAGTTGTGATGTTAATACTACAGTGAAAATTATTTTAATCAATATAAACTATCTGGCGAAATGAGCTTAGAATATACCCAAATTACGAACATATAAGACCATGAAATTATTAAATTCTTAACAAACAAAAATAAAATAATTATGCACTAGGTTTATTACAAAATAATGTGCGGCCGAATGATGGATGTTCTGGTGGGATCCTTGGACTAGAATCCAACTTTGCATCCTGCAATTATGGATTTTCCAGGGCATCTAGCCAGTTTCCCCATTGGCTAGGGGTTGTTTTTCCACCGATTATATACTCATTATCTTTAAAATTAATACGTTATCTAACCAATCAGGCGCTGACACTGATGGATGTTCTGGCGGTATCCTTGGATTGCAATCAATCTTTAAAATTCCTATCTAAGGATAACAAAAAATCCATCTAAGATCTTTCCTGTTAATGAAGATATTTACAGAAGTGATAAAATTGTAGTTCTTAACCCAAAACATTTTAAGCTTGAATTTTCTTGCAAATTAAATGATTTGCAAAAAAGTTATTTAAGATTAACTTTGGCAAACTGACATTGAAAAGCAATAGTAAAACCCGAGTAATCCAACTAATTGGACCTACCTATTTCCAAAGTATACTAGGGTAAATAACTGACTAAATCCCTTATTAAGTATCTATGTAAAAAAAGAATATTAAGGCCAGTCGGTAACAGTCCGGTATATTACCGTCATGATTTAATGTACGATAAAGGAATGTATGTGGTACTAAAGACGTAGCTAATAACTAATAAAAATGTATTCCAAATGTACCATCGTATGATCCCCGGCTGATTTTTCAGACCCCGCTACAACTTCGTGAGAGGTCGCAAAATTTTCAGCATGCCAAAAAATTGCCGGAAGACATTGCGAAGGTTCATTTTCGTGTTGCATTCGTACGTCAATTTTGCGCATCGTGAGGTCGTCGTAAAGCCGTCCAATCGAATCGTTTAGTCTTCGTCTTTATTCCGTGTGATCATCGGTATCATCTAGCATTTTTCGCCTCAAGAAGACAACACGAGGAAAACAAAAGATATGCGATAATCTTAGGAAAGCATCACGACTAAACGAAAACCCCGTGAAACCAACGTGTTGCCATCGTATTTTGCTACGATGACATCTAGATGGCACCAAGATGTGGACCGAATAAGCAAATTTAAATGGTTGCATATGTATCATGGTTGACATATAAAGACTAGCCTCCGACCATCTTCCTCAGTCAGACTTGCATATCTTTACTGAGATTACAAAATATTTCATCATTTGCATTAATATACATTTTTTTTACTTAAATTTCAGCAGAATTGAATAAGTGTGAATATAAGTCAACTAAGAAAATGAAGACAGCATCAAATATAATGATATAATGTGGGAATTCTGAGAGGCAAGATTTAGAATAATTTTCCAGAATGATACAAAAGTCTGCTGCACTGGAAAAAATTCTCACAGAAAAGGTTTACAGTTGTACTGTCGTAACAGTAGGGGTTTACCGTTTTACTACTGTACTGCCGAAAATTCTAACAGTAAGGCTTTACTGCTGTACTGCCGAAAATTCTAACAGTAAGGCTTTACTGTTGTACTGCCGAACATTCAAGCAGTAAGGCTTTACTGCTGTACTGCCGAAAATTCTTGCAGTGAGGCTTTACTGCTGTACTGCCGAAAATTCTGGCAGTAAGGCTTTACTGCTGTACTGTCGAAAATTCTGGCAGTAAGGCTTTACTGCTTTACTGCTGTTACTGCCGTCTTCACATACATTGATATTTTTAGATTTATAAAACAAGTATGTTTGGGAAAAAAACTAAAAGCTTGATTGTTATTTCACGAGCTTTGCGTCAAATATATTTGAATACAATTTTAACCTGTAATTGTTTTAAAACTTCCTTAATTTAAATCTGAAACTTGAAACTTTAAGTTTCATACATTTGATACATTGTTCACAATTTATAATCGCTGGTTATACTTGTACATGTACTTGCGAGCCTCGTTATGAACCAAACGAAATTAAAACTAGTTTTAACCAATGAAAAAGCATACTCGTTACCACTCTCTGACAAATTCTTTCCTATTGTACTTCGGCCCTTATATTGGTTTTAATCATTTGCATTGATTTTCAACAGTATCTAACGTAAGTTATTTACGAGATTTTTATTTGTATTAATTCATTAGATTTAAATCGGTTTTAAGAAATAACCTTTACGGAAAATACTAAAATAAGTGAATATAATATGAATTCAATTGTTCACATTTATTGCTCACCCTATATTCACAGTTATTTTGTATTACTGTGAATATAAGGTGAAGGTCGTCTGAGACCATACACACTTTATTTGCTCTGATGGTTTTGGATATTTATTCAAGTTAACAACAGAGTTTTGTGAATAATTTTGGATGTGCATGTTCATGAACACTTCAGCTAAGTGCATCTTTAATTATATTTTTATTTTTTCAATCATGGGTTTAGTTATTCTTAAAAACATTATTCAAAATTTTGATAATTTTTATCATCAAAAATCACACCTTTTACAAAATTCATGTTGTTCATTGAAATATGACCGTGACCAATTATTGGATTTAGGCTTAAATGTTTACAATAATATTTGTTTATACAAAGTTGATACCGCTACTCTAAGTGTTATTAATTCACTCAAATTAGCTCCTTACCGGTCACACAGAAAAAATAGATGTGTTGTGAAAAGTTCAGTTAAAACCCCTCAGGGCATTAATATAAACAACTTGATATACCCTAAAATATGTAACACTGTAAGTCAGATTAGCGAAAATGTAAATTGCTTGACTTTAAACTGTAGATCAGCTGTAAATAAAGATTTTGTAATAGGTCAATATTTGAGGGAAGAAAGAATAGATTTTGCCTTATTAACAGAAACTTGGTTTTCAGATGATAAAAAAACCTCTGATTTAAACCAAAATGGGTACAGATTAACAGTATCCAATAGACAAAATAAAGTCGGAGGGGGGATAGCTATAGCCAGTCGCATTGCAATTGATATTAATAAAATTAAGAGCGGGAGTACAAGAAGTTTTGAATATGGTATATGGAAATTAATTTTCAAAAATATTGCCCTTCATTGTATTGGAATTTACAGACCCCCAGCATTAGCCACTGTTTCTCAGTTTGTAAAAGACTTCAATCAATTTATTGAAGATTTAATTCCTAACTACTCTAACCTGTTAATTATGGGAGACTTCAATTTACACCTTGAAGATAGATCCACGGATGTGTCTGAATTTCTTAAGTGTATCCATTCCTTTGGTTTAGAGCAGCATGTAAATTTTAAAACACATATTGGTGGTAACATGTTAGATCTTGTACTTACTGAAGCAGTAAATGGTATACATGTTGAGAAATGTGATCAGGGACCTTTTTTATCAGATCATTGTGTAGTTAAGGTACTAATAAATGTTGAAAAAGAAAATATTGTGAGCAAATCTGTAAAATTCCACAATCTTAAAAAAATCAACCATGAAAATTTTGCTTCTAATTTGAAAGACATTACTATTGAGTGTGAAGATGTTGACTTTTATGTAAATATTTTGGAGTCAAAGCTTCAAACTACTCTTGACAAACATGCTCCATTAGTAAAAAAAACTAAAATTCAAAGAACTCCAAAACCATGGTTTACTGATAATCTTGTCTTACTTAAAAGTTCAATGAGAAAACAAGAAATATTATGGAGAAATGGAAATATGGAAAGCCTGAACAATTAGAAGCTTTCAAGGTTATGCGAAACCGTTATCATTATGAATTAAATGAAGAAAAGTTCAAATCACTAAGTCAAAAAGTTCTTGATGCTAAAGGTGATACAAAACAATTGTATAAATTTGTTGCTGAAATGACTGGAGTAAGATCTGAGAATCCATTGCCGAAAGGCGATTCTGATCACTCCATAGCTGAAAACTTTGCTGATTATTTCTTAAATAAAATTTCAAAAATTAGGGAATCCTTGTTACAATTTCCAACTTATTCACCGCAACAAAAGGATGTATCTAATCTTGATCATTTTAATAATTTTACAATAGAAGAGGTCAGAGATCTTATAAGTGACTTGAATACCAAATCGTTTGAGATAGACATATTGGCAACAAAAGTGCTAAAATGTTATCTAAAAGAATTATTACCTCTAATTACTCATTTAATAAATATATCATTGAAACATGGTGTATTCCCTTCCAAGTGGAAAGAGGCAATTGTTAAGCCTCTTCTTAAGAAGGTGGGTCTGGATCTGGAATATTCTAATTATAGACCAGTTAGCAATTTGTCTTTCTTATCCAAGGTAATAGAAAAGGCTGCCTTAAATAGATTGAATACTCATGTTGATAAGAATAATCTTCTTCAAAAAAATCAGTCTGCATATAGACGTTTTCACTCATGTGAGTCAGCCCTCCTTAGATTGGTTAATGATCTACTGTGTGGTATGTAGAAATTAGAAGTAACTGCATTAATAGCTATTGATCTGAGTGCTGCATTTGACACTGTTGATCATGACATTTTATTAGAAGTACTTAATAATCAATATGGACTACAGAATCCTACACTTCGCTGGATTGATTCATATCTTCGCCTACGGGCATGTCGAGTCAACGTTAATACTAGTTCATCATCTGTACGTCCATTAGATTGCAGTGTTCCACAAGATAGTTGTTCAGGTCCGTGGCTATATCTAACTTATGCAGGGACCTTATTTGATGTCATTCCATCTGATATATCGGTGCATGGTTTTGCTGATGACCACAATGCTAATAAAAGATTCTGTTCTAATAATCAGAATGAAGAAGCAAATGCCATTTCTGATCTTGAAGATTGTGCTCTAACAAAAAGTTCGTGGATGAATGAAAATAAATTAAAAATGAACAACTCAAAGACGGAGTTTATCATGTTTGGAAGCAGAGCACAGTTGAAAAAATGCGTAACCCAGTCAATCAATATTGCTGGTGAAACTGTAAAATCTGTGAAGACAATTCGATATTTAGGGGCCTTTCTTGATGAAAACTTAAGCTTTAAAGATCACATCAAAACAAAAAGTAGAACTGCCATGTTCAACTATTTACGTATCAAAAGTATTAGAAAATATTTGGACAAAGAAGCAACAGAAACACTAGTCCTATCTTTGGTCATGTCCCACATTGATTACTGTAATCTAATCTTGTATGGAATCTCAAAATGTGATCTTAACAAATTTCAGCGAATTCAAAACATGCGTGCCAAACTAGTATTAAGGCTAAAAAATCAGACAGTTCAAAGGATGCTTTGTACTCACTGCACTGGTTACCAGTCAAAGCAAGAATCAACTTTAAAATATGTACTTTCATGTACACCTGCTTATCTGGAACTGCACCTGCATACCTGACTGAAATACAAAGCAGATCTGGTCTTAGATCTGCAAAATCCAAAGACCTCAATTATTTGATACCAATAAATAAGAAAAAAACATTCAGTGACATAAGCTTTAGTACAGTTGGTCCCATGCTATGGAATAAGCTACCAGATGGTATCAAATTATCACCTACTTTGGATGTATTCAAAAAACGATTGAAAACTCATTATTTCTCTACTTTCTATGATCTACTCTAAAACTGACATGGCTTGCTAATGCCTCACCTTACAACTACGGTAAACATACTAAGTGATTAAGTGAGTGCATTGTGACATGGGAATGAGGATTGCCTCGCTCTCAGTCATTTTATACATTGTTTCACATGACTGCAATGACAACCTAAATAAATTGTCCCTTGGTTCGACACCTTTGGGGATGTAATAAGGGCCCTTTAAAGGTGATGTTTCGACACCTTTGGGGAATTGTCTGGTTAACAGTGGCGTTATGTTACACTATTCAGGACATGTCCGGTTAACAGTAGCATCATGTTATACTATTCAGGACACCAATTTTCAATGTAAAATAAATAGAAATAAATAAGAAATTAGTGATAAAAATGTAAATTTAGGTAGAATCATGAACTGTGAAGAATGTAGGTCCAAAAATAATTATGAATTCTAAAGGCTTTTTTATTTTATTTGTGTTATTGTATATACATATGTTTTTATGGTGGAGGGTTTTTACTTACATGTATTTATTTTTTTTATAAAATTTTTGTACAACGCCATTGAATATGTAACATAGAAATAGGCGTTTAATCAAATGAAAAAGTTTAAGTTTAAATATAAAGTGAATAGCTTCACTTATACATTTAACAACTTTTCTAAGTATACACATTTCCTCTGCAGATAATTTCAACAGTTGTTAAAAAATTAATACGACATTTCCTGTGTCAGCTATGGGATACTATATCTTTCGTATGACACTAAATACGCCAATATCCTCCGTGTGGTTACTGACTTTCATGATGCACGTGCGTTTCATACTTTTTACTTACATCAGCTACCCGTTTACATCTACATGTTCATGTTGTACATGTCGATGTCTGTAGCGATTTACACTTCGAAAGAACATTCTAAACTTCACAAGTATGAAACGAATGAGCTTGGAAAAAAGAGGCTGGGTTATCGAAATGATACATGCTGATTCATAAGTACGAGAGATAAATTGAATTGATTTGCTATCTTAGGTCTTGCTCGCATCATTTTTATCGCTGAGACATTCTAAGCGTAGGTGCAATGCAGAAACCTCCAACAATCGTGACCATGTGAAACCATTTTTCCAGTTGCCATATCTGTCAAAGCTGTAAAGAAACGTTTAAGCAAGTTTGAGCAAACCGGAAATGTTTAAGTCCTGCTCAGGCTGAGTAGATGTCAAGACGGCGAGAATGGGCTATGATACCCCGGGATATCATTTAGAACTACATAATCTCAATGCGAGCAATGTGTCTTGTAGTTATACGAGCTGAAAGTGGCCATACTCGTTATTGACGTTAATTTGTACTTTGGTGGTGCCTATATTGTTACTGCTTATAAGAAGTCAGTTATTTTTCAATTTAATTTTCGTTTTGCTAATAAATGAAGTACTACTTGATGAACATTTTCTACAAATTTTATATCAACCCAGTTATGCCCAAATATATGGGTGTATACTTAGAAAAGTTGTTAAAAGTAGTTCACATTCAAGAAAATGTTCACCGATTATTCAATCTTATACTTGTAAATCCATGCACTTCACATTATGTTCACATTTAATATTTCGAAATTTTGATATCTTTATTTTGTTCGCAAAATATTTACTTCAAATAATTGCCATTTTACAACTTTACTAACATATTTTGAGATTTCTGACTAAAACTGTCAAAGTTCAAAATGTTTAAAGAAAGATTTCAATTTATGCCTGGTTCAGGATGATATTACATATATCCCCCTTAATAGGTATCAAATACTTATAATTTACTTACTACTCACATTTTTTAAACCATATTACATGGAAATTTTATGATGCTAACGCATATGACATTAACACTTTTGCTATTCATTTATGATATGATATTCATTTATATTCAGTATTGGATTTAACGACTTGTCATCACAATTCAGGTCATTTTACGGCGTCCAGCGCACCTAGCCTAGTTTTCCTGGACCCTTGGCTATAACCAGTACTCAACTACCCTTCCACAAGGCCGGAAACTTCTCCATATATCTTATTAATGAAGAAATGTTTAAATTTTTGTCAAATTTGCATGGAAGGGTATGACCTCCCCGGGTGGGATTCGAACTCGCACCCCCTTTGGAACATGTGTTTCCGAATCCCGGCGCGCTACCAACTTCGCTATCGACCCGGGTTAACAAATTATGACGGACATAGTGAAGTAAAACAAATTTTAATGCACAGTTAGGAATTAAGTTTTGCTCTTTTATGTAGCATTTTGACATGAATGTAATCTATTATCAAATTTTATTTGAATGTCATTCAGAAAAACCTTCAGCTTAAATTCATTATTTTGGTTTATTTGTTTTGATTATTCATATAAGCTTGATAGGGATTGTAATAATATCTTTGTTATTATTTAAACATTCTAGTCTAAATACACTATCAATATGCTCTGAGAACTTATGATCAGTAGAAATCATCATGCAGCAGATAGTATTATAATGCTGATTACATTTATTTTTACATATAATTAACATTTGGTTTTTGCAGAATGTTCACATTAATTCTTCATGAATAGTTCTCTTTTGTTGTTCGCTTAATGATCACAATATCTTCACTTATAGTTCATATTAGGAGTTCATATAGCGCAGTATTTTTATGTAAGAGACATTTCTAATAAGCTACATGTAAAGAAAAGTAATTACGCTTAACAACCATCGGTGGCTATAGACGCGTTCGTATTAAAACTTGATTATTGCAGTAAAAATATAATTTTTTCAACTTCATTTAATTACTTTGTCGTATTTGTTATTTGATACAATTGGGTTCATTGTTCTTCCTTCATAAACGGACAAAACATATCTTCATGGGAAGTTTTATTTAATAAATACATGTATGAAGAGGCAAAATGCATCTTTAATATTAATAACGCCTAACTAATTGACATGTATGTGTGGAGGTGGATGTGTGTGGGGGTACATATTATACTTGTGCATTTATCTGATTGAGTAGCTTTCAAAAAGGAAGATTACTCAGTTACAACAATTGTATTATTTGTAAAATAGTATTGAATTTCAAATTTTAAAGTTTTATAGTCTTTACAGTCTTTCAAAATCAAATATAAATGTCTTTATGAACAAACAGTTTGTGTATAGGTTTGTTGAATGGTTCGATTTAAACATAAATAACCTGAATGTATAAACAGTGACATATCTCCGCAAGTATTTTTTTTGCTTTGTTGTCTCGAAATTTGAACTGACACAGGAAATTTAAAGTTTAAATTGAACAAATTTTAGAGATTAGGAAGTACATTTGAAAGACAACGTTTGAAGAGTTGTTTTGTGAACTCATTAATTTGCAACAATCCAAAAAAGCCAAAGTGAACATAATGAACAGTGTAGTTTTTTAATAAAATTGAAAAGTTTAGAGCTAGCTTTACCCAATAGTTGCAGGTGAGAAATAGACAAAGATTGCATAAAATATAATGTAAGATATAATTTTCTTGAAACCTTTTAAAAGTTTTAAAATCTTTTTTAAATGAGTTAACAGGGGTTTATGTCCTCTTAATTGATTAATGTATCAAATAGCGGATACTCTAGTATTAATTTATGAAAGTTTTAAACCAAGAGATCTACGTCCTGTACCGTGCACCGGCTACTTGACGTACATAAATAAACTATTTACAATACAATGAAACAGTAATATAATATTTTCCTGGAGCTAAATGATGGCTAAAACAAAATGTAAGGATTATTTACAAGTCATGGGATATATACACATAGTCATAATACAAGCAACTATACAACAGAACTACAGAATAACAAAGCACCATTTCAATATCATGGCAATTAGTTACGAACAAAAGACAACTATGGAACGATATACAATGAATAGTCTGATTCGATAGTACAAAATCATAATCCGACACTTGTCAGCATCACCAACAATAAACATATCTACAACAAAACCATGAGTGATGCTTTATCAAACAACACCATACAACATTATTAACGATGATAACTATCAAGCATAAACAAAGTATACATATACTTAAACAACCAGAAGATCCAAAAAAGGGCGAGCGATCAGTGTTGACCGTCTCTGTCGTCGACCTTTCCAAAATAATATATGTTGGCCAAAAGTACAAATGGATGGGAACAAACATGAATAAAACTAAACTATCTCCAGAAGCTATCAGCTTCTCATAAATAACCAGTGGACGGGCGATCAACATAAACCGTCCACGTCTCAAAGCCAATAAACTACAATTAGATGGACGCCGTTATACAAATGACAACGCAGCCGAGCTACAATATCTACAAGCTCGTGTATATATCAAGTGGACGAGCGACCAAAGTGGATAATCTCTGTTGCTTAGCTATTGACAATATAATCGATAACCAGAATAACACATATACGAGGGCTATTCGATATGTATTGTCTTTGCACGTGGTTCTCGCTTTCAGCGCTTCCCACGTGGGTAATTTGTGTTGTGGCCGATAGAGTGAAGCATAACGAAAAAATCAATACCAAATTGTACATGAGCCACAGCGGGTTAACACAAATACATCGATTGGAACGCATCCACTTATTGACCACTGTGTGAAAAATGGTCGGCGTCAGCATTGCGAATTGCACTGAAATCCGGGGGTACATCAAAGGTCGTGCTCTATTTGGAAAGTCTGCGACTGACATTTTCAAGGAAGTTGTGGACATTTATGGTGAAGGTCGGATGTCTTATAGGACTGTTTGTAGATGGGCTAAGAAGTTTGCTTCAGGCAGAGTGTCCATTGAAAATGACACAAAAAGTGGTAGAAAAGTCAGCATCAGCACCAAACTTGCTGAAGCCAGAATTCGAGAACTGTTGCTTGAACATGCGCGGTATACAGTGCGTGAGCTAGCAAAACTAACGGGGGTTTCATCATCAACTGTTCACTTCATTCTCAAAAGGCAGCTAAAAGTAAGGAAGATTACAGCGCGCTGGATTCCTCATCTCCTGACTGTTGAACAAAAAAGGTCACCTGTCCAATCTGCTCGTAAAATACTGAAAATGGCACAAAAGATGAAGAAAAACAACTTTTCTGAGTTGGTTACGGGTGACGAGACCTGGATATACTTCTACGAGCCCCACAGGAAAATGAGTAACAAAGTTTGGGCTACAAAAGCTGCAAAGAGGCCTTGTATTGCCAAACGGACAATGAGTGTCCGTAAGATGTTGTACGCCATTTTCTTTACAGCACGTGGTCCAGCCATTCAAGTACCTGTACCAAAGGGAAGAGGTATCACAGGCAAATTCTACCGTGATTTAGTCTTGAAAAGGCTTGACAAATACGTCGGGAAAATTCGGCCGAAAAGTGGTATGAGACACATTAAATTGCTCCATGACAACGCCCCTGCCCACAAGGCTGCTATAGTGACCGACTTTTTGGCGGGAAAACGTGTGACTGTACTTCAGCACCCCCCATATTCGCCAGATTTGTCCCCCTGTGGTTTTTTCCTGTTCCCCAGACTAAAGAAAATGCTCGCCGGAAGAAAATATTCTAAGAGACCTTCAGTTGGTTCTGCCATATACCAGTGCCTCATCAGTATACCCAGAAAAGACTACATCCGGGCGTTTCAGATGTGGCTGAGAAGACTGAAAATTTGCATACAAGTGCAGGGGGGAATACTTTGAAGGGATGCATCAAAAATAAGTAGGTTTTTTTTCGTTTTCTTAGAATTATAACTTAAGTGACAATACATATCGAACAGCCCTCGTAGATTGGGTGGGGATGTATAAATTTCACCAGGGTTCCCACAAGATTGTCTTAAATAATCAGGTTATATCCAATTGTCAATATATGTTCTAGTCTCCACGACACAAGATCATTAAACCACCAACTTAAAACAACAGTGTCACCAGCTTCAACCTTAATATACATATATGCCATAGACGTTTCAAGAGATTGCCTGGTCCCTTTCTTATCCTAAGGAACGCATTCTTCTTACAGTGTCAACTAATTCATAAAAATGTAATTTACAGTGTTTATATTCACAACAATACATATTCTCATGGGATAGTTCTTGACATTACAATATTATACTATAACAGTGCTCGAATTTAACAAAATATTGGGCCTGCAAAAAGATTTTACTTCAACTCGCAAAATATGTAATGTAAGAACTTCATTGTAATATTCCCTCAACAACGTAAAACTAACAGAAATGCAACATGGATATTCTAATGTTTCGTACATTTTGAACAATCTATTTTTGGTAAATGATTCAAAATAACAGTTATTACTTAATATGTGCGAGCCTCGTTATGAATCAATTGAAATTACAATTATATTCAACCAATGAAATATCAGAAGTGTTTACACCCTAACAAATTTTCCCTTATATTATTTTGGCTCACAAACTGGATTAAATAATTTGGATTGATTTTCAACAATCACTAACGTAAGTTTTTACATTTTTATCCATAAGATTTTAATCAGTTAAAATGATTAAATGTTCATTCGTACTAAGGCTATCGCAGAGTGAGGTTATTAGTACTAATTATGTAATCTGTGGTTATAGACGCAGTATTATGAAAACTTGATAATTGCAGTTAGAAATATATTTTTTTCAAATTCATTTTTTGTCATATTTACCATGGACAGTATTGGGTTTATTGTACCTCATTTCTAAACGGACAAATTATATCTTCATGGGAAAATATGATTTATGTATATGAATTTATAAAGGCATAACATTGAGATATTTAGAAGAGATAATGTCTTCTTATACATAGAATAACGCTGAGTATTAGGCATGTATTTGAATCAAACGCATGGTTTCTATTTTCGCGAGTAATAAGCTTTAAACCCATCATTTCATGGAGAGGATGTGTACAGTCATTTTATACCTGTTATCCAATCCAATTTATGTAATAAAATATGTATTAAATTAATCCCATCATTTCTAAAATTGTACCTTAAAGACACACTTATAAAACTTGGACATCAAAAGAAAATTGTAGTATAGTGGTTACATCATGATAGAGGTGAAAATTGCAAGTTTTACATATTTCATGACTTTTTCGTGTTTACTAGCTAGTGAAACCCATGAGGCCCATGCATAGTTATTGATAACGTAACTAGTACTGTATCCATGAATATCTCTAATAAAATTGAGTAAGCGCCTGGATCCAAACTGATTGTCATTTATAGACAATATTTCCACACTTTTTTAAACGATAGATAAAATTTTAATTTGGCAGACAACATTTTATTTAGCAGACGACAGTTTTTTCTTCGTAGTTGGTCAACAATTAGACATATGTAACACGTAGGGAAATATTTTTCTATTCACAATTCCATCTAAATGTGTCAATGGATTTCAACAAAATATTCACAGAAGTATTGTCACCAAGTGCCTTAGGGTACCAAATTCTTGTTATCGACCATATCAATCTCTGTAAACAGAGATCCTGTTCTACTCGCGTTGTCGTCCTGGATCTCTACTTAGTCAAAGCAAGGTCACGTCGAGATGAACTCTGTGTCGACCAATCAATGCGTAGCTTTCATCTAGACGAAAACACTATTAATCACATTTTGATTTCGTAATTTCTATTTTTAGACCAAGGTTTGCATGCAAATTTAACAGCGGTATTATTCACAGTCTGCGATTGGGTTGCTCATTTGAAATTGGTGTAAACAAGTTACGTATCAACAATTTCGTCATGAATATTATAATGAGAAAAGGTCACCTGAACGTGACCTTCATTTGGAAAAGGCCAGATCTAAATTAGAGAGTATGCGAGCGGTAAAATTTTAGATCGGGTTTTAATCAGATTGCGTCCATAGATGGGTCACATATGGCTTTCCAAAGAGAATGAGAGCTTATTATTGTCACTTGGGTGTCGGTATCCGATGTCTCACCGTTTGTGTCGGCAGGCTCTGATCATTTCAGTTGTATCCAGGTTATAACCTAAACTAAAACAGCAAAACTGTAAAATTTAGTCAATTAGGGACATGTAAGTTTTTTGCCATTCGATACAAAGATCCATTTATATTAACGCTACATTTGAACTAGGTTCATGCACTCATTGCTGGGCCTGAATTATTACATTCATTCTACGTATTTCGCTGAAATTCTACCGTTATATCTAGCCACAAAAAGCATGCGATAATTGTGTCAAAATTAAATATAAGTTGTGTCTTTAAACTACCCAAGAAAAACGGAAACTGAATCAAGCTACGTTATGAAATCGGGGTATTTGAAATAATTGCTTATTGACTTCAAGGTAAATTAAACATTATACAAGTGTGACCTTTTTCTTTAATGACTGAATTAATCAGATTTGCGTCAATGAATGTGCAGGGTCTGGGTGACAAACTAAAACGAAAAGACGTCTTTAAGTTCTTAAGAGAAAAAAACTTTAATGCCTTTTTTTATAAGACATATATTTGGTAAATAATGAAAATGAAATAATCAGGAGTCAATGGGGATATGAATGCTCCCTTAACAATTATGGCAGAAATTCCAGAGGGGTGGCAATCCTGATTAACAATAATTTTGATTTCAAATACATATCTTCTGAGTCCGATGATGACGGCAATTTACTGATAATACATTGCGAAATATTCTCCAAAACGTTTACACTGATTTGTGTCTACGGGCTTAAAAAAGATGACCCAACGTTTTATGAACATATTGTGTCAAATATTTCTAACTTAGATATTTATTGTATAATTGGAGGAGAGTTTAACTTAATTTTCAGTCTTTCCATAGATTGTCATAACTATGTTAACCTTAACAACCCACGAGCTAGAGACAATGTCTTACAGCTTCCTACAGATTATGACCTTATAGACTGTTGGAGAGATTTAAATATAGAATCCAACCAGTACACTTGGTTTAAAAAATCCAATTAAGAAAGCACGTTTAGATTTTTTCCTTATTTCATCAAACTTGTTTACAGATCTCGGGTGAAATTTTACCGGGTTATCGCACAGATCATTCTTTGATTACTTTACAAATATATTTGATTAAATTAAAAAAAGGTAACTTATACTGGAAATTTAACAATTCCCTTTTGAAAGACCATCAATATATGTTGGAAATAAATGAATTAATCAAACTAATAAAGAATCAGTACAGATCTTCTACACAGAATGTAAATTTACCATTAGATGAAATTCACGATAAGGATTTAATTTTAGATAGTGACGAGATGCTTTTCTTTGAAACTATGCTAATGGAAATTCGTGGTAAACAATTGCTTATTGTACGCATAGAAAAAATAGAAAAAATTTTATAATTGAAAATTGAAAATGAAATTAAAAATACTCTTATGTATTCAAAATTCAAACACTGAATCGGAAGCTATTTTAGAAAAGTGTAGAAATAGGCTGAATTATTCGAGTAAAGGAAAAAGAGACTCGAAGGTTCTGTGTTGAGATCAAAAGCAAAATGGAATAAAGAAGGTGAAAAACCATAAAGATACTTTTGCAATTTAGAACAGACATTTTGTATCCAAACTTATGAATTCTTTTTTTTCACAATCAGAAAATTTATTACATAAACACGAAGATATTTTAAAAGAAACAGAATCACAGCATAAAAATCTTTACTTCTATAGAGAGTGTAAAAACATCGATTTAAATTCATTATTTGATGATAACTTGATATGAAAGCTTAGTGATGATAAAAAACAATCTATTGAGGGTCTTTTAACGTATAAAGAATTGCTTATAAGTTTTAAAAAATGTCAAATTTTTCATCACCTGGTAGTTCAGGGTTTACATCCGAATATTTTAAAGTTTTCTGGTCAAGACTTGGACATTTTCTTTGTAGATCAATAAATTATGCTTTTATTCTGGCGAATTAAATACAATCTCTATGAAACAAGGTATGATAACCTGCATACCGAAAGGCGATAAAGATAAACGCCACCTTAAAAACTGGCGTCTCATCTCATTATAAAACATTTCATATAAAATTGCATTAGCCTCAATTGCTACCCGTTTAAAAACAGTGTTAAATCTTGTTATCAATGAAGACCAAACAGGTTTTTTACTAGGTAGCTTTATTGTTGAAAATATCAGACTAATTTATGACCTTATGGCTTTTATTAATATATTTCGCAACAGCCTTTGACTCCATTTCCTGAAATATTATGGATAAAGTATTAGAATACTTAAACTTTGGTAATAGTATTCGAACATGGATTAAAGTTTTTTACAAAAATATCCAGTCATTTTCAACTGCCATCTCTCTGACTGGTTTTATATTCGCCGTGGCTGTAGACAGGGAGGTCCATTATCACCCTACCTTTTAAAAAATGTTGAATAAAACCAAAGCAGTATGGATTGGATCTATGAAAAATAGTGATAAAATCTAATGTTCTGAACTTGGTATAATATGAGAATAAAATTACTTTAAACTTTTAGGCGTAACTTTACCCCTTGACCTAGGTAATATTATAAATGTCAATTACAACTCCAAAATAGAGGAAATTAAATCATTGTTTTCTATCTGGTTAAGCAGAATTTTAACACCCATAGGGAAAATTTGTGGTCATTAAAAAATGAGCATTACCTATGTTGAATCATTTAATTATTAGTCTACCCAATCCCCCTAATACTGCCATTGAATATATGCAAAACTTTTTCTTTAAATTTCTATGGAGTAATTCTACAGATCAGATAAAAAGAGAGGTTCTAACACACAATTTTAAACATGGAGGACTAAGGATGAATGATTTGAATCGTTTTATGTCTGCTTTAAAAATTAACTTGGCTTAGGAGATATATTTAGCAAAACTCGAAATATAGGAGTTTGCTGTGTGCAAATTGCCCTTTTACTTAAGATTTTTCCAAGTTAGACGGGAGGGGTATGTGAAAGACAATGTGACTTTTGTTAAGAATGATTTCTGGAAGAATGTCTGGAATCGCTACATTAATTTTATGGAATCTCAAATTGTGAACTCATAGGAGGATGTTTTTACAAATGCCTGTTTGGTTCAGCAACCTCTTTAAGATTGGAGGTAAATCCTTTTGTGATAGAAAATTTATTGATAAGGGCATCTTTACAGTCAATGATTTTATTAATTTGAATGGAAATATCTACTGTTCAGCTGAATTTCAACACAAGTATTCTGTACAAACCAATTTTATACAAAATGGTAATATTGTATAATATGCTTTTGAAAATTGTATGACATCATTGAATATCCAGCAGCTAGATAAAATCAAGCTAATCCTATTCAGCCTTTATGCATCCAGTTAATCCTATGATTCACTTTTGAACAAAATCTCTATCCAAAAAACAGCTGACAAATGGGTGAGAAACATAAACCTCCCTAAACCTAAACTTAATTATATTTATAAACCACCATTTACTTGCACAACAGACTCACAATTGCAGTGGATTCAATTCAGAATAAATCATAGAATTCTAGGTATTAACTTTCTACTCTTTAAGATGGGTAAACGTGAAGATGATTTATGTTCTTTCTGCAATTCAGATTCAGAAACTTTTCTACATATATTTTATGACTGCTACGTAACTTAAATATTCTGGGGAAATTGTAATGTCATTTTTAATTTTTTCTTGCAATTTGAATGCTAAATGGAACAAACATTTAATAATATTTGGTGATAAGTCTCATAACCCCTTCATAAACAAGATAATTTTGACTACATAACAGTACATCTACTTTTGTAAAATGAATTCTAGTCGGCCTTTCACTGGCTTATACAAACCTAGACTAAAACAAACTTATTATACAGAAAAAATATAGCTTTAAAATCTCTTAAAATTGGTAAATTTAAAAGCTGTTGGGCTCCACTGGCTGCTCTCACGGACACATGGCACAGGTAATCATACTTTTATTAGTTGATTTTTTTTGTCTGATTCCCTGTCCCTTGTGTTTTTTCCTCTTTAGTAAGACAGATCTCAATAACACTCATTGAGACAACCTTTAACCTTCTCTTTCTCCTTGTACCTACTCATCCTTCAAAAATAAAATTTGATTATAATGACTATTTACTATTAGAACGAGCACAAACACACTGTCATTAACAGACTTATATTATATTTCGATTGACATTGAATGACTTATGGAAAACTATAAATATGACATATGATAGTTTATTTACTCACGTGTATGGAAATATTTTATATGTATCAAGTAATATACAATCTAAAATGAATGACAACATGAACATATGAGTGTATTTCTTGATTTCACTATATTGAGAATATATTATCTTTACATATATATCAAGTTAACGTATAAGGTAAATTGATACAGATTATCTTATATATAATCATATTTAGTTAGTTGGGTTTCTAAAGTTAAGTGTTTATTGCAGTCAACTGGTTTTTATTATGCATGGTTAAATCAAGGAGTTGATAATCATAAATTAATTTTGCATCTTTTTTTCACTTAGAATTAATGATATATATATATACAAAACTGGAATGCAGAAATAAATGAATCTTCTCGTGCTAGCACATATTGTTTGTTTGCTAAATTTGAATTTAAACCATATTTTAACATTATTAACATACAGAAATAAAGATTTTCCTTTACTGGATTATTATTGTCAAGCCATAGATTAGAAGTAGAAGTAGGACGCTGGAATAAAGTACCTCGAGACGAACGTAAATGTAAATTTTTTTGGAAATTTAGAGGACGAATTTCATTTTATATTAGAATGTTCATTGTATTTAAGTTTAAGAAAAAAATATATAGATTGTTACTTCTGGAAACATCCAAATATACCAAAATTCATACAACTGTTTACATCAACCGATTCTAATACTATTCAAAATTTAGCTGTTTATATTTACAAAAGTTTTAAATTACGAGACAGTGTTGTATATGTTTAAATATTTCTCAATAATCTTCTCTATTTGATCATTGTTAAATTGTGTTTTGCACTTTCCTCATCATAACTGTATTTGTATTTATACTTATACGCCATTACCGATTTATACAATTGAACGTATTTATACCATATATATTATTTACTTCTGTATTGTATTTATGTTGAAATATTTGCATAACTTGTAAACTGTTGGGCGTCATGCCTTATGTTTATTGAATAAAGTATCTATCTATATTAACCGAAATTATTGCCATTTCATTTGAAAATACTTCGACCGTTTGACTATTAGCTGTAAGAACTGATCTGCTGTATGTGTATGTTCTTTAAACTAATAAATAATAGCAAAAAAAACATTGAGTTTCACGAACAATCTATGGGTAAAGTTCGGGAATAAGAGTCGAAATTTGTGTTCGCATTGTAACAACATATTATTTTTTCCTGTTTGTAATTATATTTTATAGTCTAAGTTTCATGCTTACGCATGTTCACCGACTTTACAGCAATTACCCCTGGTCACTAGGCTACTGGTATCTTTCTATCAATCTCCCTGGGGAGTCTTTCTGCTCCGCTTATTAGTGCAGCCGACAAATTGGCGCAGCGGAATTATACCACCCTCGCAGGTACCCATTTACACCTGGATGGAGTGAAGCAATCGCAAGTAAATTTCTTGCTCAAGGAAATTAGCAGTGCCCCTGGTGGGATTCGAACCCAGGACCTCTCGATCCCTAAGCGCGCGTCCCACCACTGGACCACTGCTCCACGTGTTTCAAGTCACGTAACTATCTTCATTGGCTTTTCAAAAATGAACTACTATATGCAATAGAAAGATTAATGTCTTTAATTGATGAGATCAAGTTTTTGAAAATCGATCCAGGAATAAAAATTTCAAGTGCCGGTTGAATGAGATAGGTCATTTGTTCGTAGTTTTTGACTCGTGTAGTACATACCTTTACTGTATATTTTTATATAATAATGTTTTGGGGGACTGTGTTATGACGGTAGTCTTTCATTGAAACTGTAGAATTCAGAAGTATTTCAGTTCGTAATTAGAATATATACATATTCTTTTCGCGCATTTATCTGGTTGAAAAGCGTTTACAAGGAATATAACGACAGTTACATACACTTAATAATTTACAATTGTATTATTTGTATTGTATTGAATTTCAAGTAAAGTTTTATACCAAATTCTTTTCTAAATCCTATAAAAACTTCCTTATTAACAAACTGAAGAGCATAGATTCGTTGCGTGATTAGATTAAAAATTACGATATCCTAAATGTATAGCAGTGACACAGTCTCCACAAGTAAATACAGTATGTAAACAACGTTTAATGAAATATGATATATCGTATGGTGGCTGATTTATGCCATGTCGCATTGTTGTCCCGCGGGGCGCCACATAAACATATATCTTAAAGGTAAGAAGATACGACAAATTGACCATTTTGTCGTACTTTCGTATTTTATTACTCTTTTTTTTCGTACATGTTGTTAACTTTAATTTGGTTTAAAAGAAACATCTGAACATTTCGTCGCAAGCTTAATAATTATTGTTCCTCACTTGACGTAGATTGGTGAATAACTGTGGTACAAATTCTGGTTTGATACAAACAACGTTTGCTCAATTTAATGCTATACTACCGTAGGCGGCTCTAGCGTGGGTCAGGGAGGTTAAAAAATCCAAAATATACCCGTCCATTAGCGTATTTTATTTTATCTGCGAACCGCTTTTTACGAGTAGCATGCTTGAGCATAAAGCAAGTATTCTTGGACTCGCTTCGCTCGCCTCTGTGTTCAATATAAATCTAGTGGTTGGTTGGTTTTTATCATCAATATGTTGCGTTATTCTGCAAAACGCACATTCTGCAGTTGTGGTTCGAAAGATTCTCCCCCCCCCTGAAAAATCTAGGATCTGTTTCTGACTATAAATTCTGGAACAAACAATTAGTCCGATCAGTTAAATATCATAAATGGACACTAGCTAGTTTCGTCACTCAACTGTTAACAGTATTTTTGTACTTAAAAACCTGAAAATTGTGCAGAAAAATAGTGAGAACAGTTAATAAATATATGTGTAAACTGTGTGTATCAATCCATATCTAACGAAAAATGTACTTTCGGCGAAAATTTTAACTAGTGGTACATTGGCAAATTTTCTACGATTGTCGAAATATCCGCATTAAAAATCATTCTATGTTTCACCAAACATGTTGAATTTCTTTGAACTGATTCGTAATTAAAACGAATGCAATATTACAGTTATTAAACTTTTGCTAATTTCGTCAATAATATATGTTTTCCCTTTCGTATTTAAAATTGATTGTTGTTAGCATGAATAAAATCTCCAAGACATCACACATCAAACGACAATTCAATGCATCCATAATATTTATATAGGCTTTTGCAAATATTAACTCTTTTTTTAAAAGGTGCAAACCAAACGGGCCAAATTATGTGCTGATACGATGACGTTTTAGGTTCACTTTTTTTGAAAGTTAAAAATGGCCGCCAAAATGGCCGATTTTGGTTATGCAGGACCATTTAATGTTGTCACCATAGCTTGTAATATATCTTTTAAAAGTTTTTATGGTTGATAAACACGTTTAAAAATACCAAAAATAAGTACTGGAAGGTTTTTTTAATTGATAAGTTAAGATATTTAAGCCAGACAATACATTTTTCCATAATTCTGTAAGACAATTACAAAATATGCAACATGATTATAGAATTTGCTTTAAAACATGTCTATATTGGTTCAGTTTGTTTTCAGGGAGGATTTGAGTTTACAATCTCTTTTTATGTGTCGTATTTCGTGTAAATGCGACACGGTTGTGGCTCTTAGATATCTAACTTCACATATCAATCGCTGATTTCAGTGTGAATGGACCAATGTTAGTTTGTTAAAAATATAATACAGCTGATAGATATCTTTCTTTTGTTTTTATCACTCATTCAAGTATGTGAGCATATAACATATATTAATCGTGTAAGCTTTCATTGTGATTGCCTCACTTTGCAAGCTTATCATTGTAAAATGCTTAGTCTCTCAAGGTTCTTGTGATTGACTATTACTTTTCGCATGTTATATATCAGCTCTCAATCAACTCAACAAATGACAAACATATCTATGAGTATATGCGGACAACCACAAGGTAATTTTCAATATCCTGGCAGGAATCCATCAAACTTGAACATACACATCTCAACAACTTGAAAGACGCTTAATGATATTTTAAATTGAATGACAACTTTAAAGATAAAATTGAACCTATTTAGACGGAAAAAAATGTGTATAAAACTTCACAACAATATCTAAATGGAGCCTAGATAGCATGGAAAAAGGTGAACAATGTGCCAAACCTTCATGTTAATTTGGCCAGAACACTTCACCTTAACCTTGCATCAAAAAAGAGTATCAGCTTGAACATAAGCAATAATATATCTGAAGACTATACATAGGCACTTGACAGAAATCAACGGAAGTATGTGTGCATGGTTTGTACACTCCCAAATTGACTTTTGCATGGTTTTAACACTGTACAACCAACTTGCCGAAAATTGTATTGATAGAGTGGTCTTGATAACTCTTTTAGAGCATCCACTTATGTGCTCCCAAAGTCTCAATTGACTTTCAATTAAAGTCAGAATCATGTATAAAGTCCGTGTAATGATCTTGCATCGTGTTACTTTAAAACCTTGTTAGTCCAAGTGAGATCTCGAGGTTAATTTTGACTTAAATATCAAAGGGGCAATAAATATGCAATTTTTGCCTCCATCATTATTAATTCCTAACATATCTATTCATGGAAAATAAATATATTTGTCTAAAGGTTCATAACTTTTTTACACAACTATGAGATCATGATTTTATATACATGTATAAATGTACAGATACAGCTAGTACAAGATTGTCAGGGTTATTATCTTCAACTTAATTGAATAATTTCAAGCTTAAACTTTTATGATTAAGGAATACATTTACAATATCTGCAATGTATCAAAATCCATTAACAATAAAGCCTTTAAACACAGAAGATGGTTTGTAATAAGTTATAGATAACCGTTTAAAGTCATTATACAATAAAATAGAAAGAGTGGCATAGCTCGGTGAATGCAATTTGGATATTCTATTAAAGCTTGCATGTGTATACTAGATAAAGGTGATAAAATCCATTCTTAGAAGCATTAATATAATCGAAAGCAGAATAAAGTATGACACTAGTAATATGCTAGCTGAAAAGCCTATGAAAAGATTTATTGGAAGTTGATTTAATGCAAAAGTAGATACAATTCCACGCAATTGGGTGATTTGGCTAAAATATTACATAAATTATCAATAAATATAGCTTCTCGTTTATATAATGTTATTTTTAACCTAAAACGTCACCGGAGACAATTTTAAAGGTTATATTTGGAATCTTTAATTCCAGACAGCAAATGGCAGATAACTCTATTGAAAAAGACGCTCTTCCCGAAGATCCAAGACCTTTAAGTGTACAAAATGAACCACAGACCGTGGATCGACCTACTGATGTACCGGAAAGCGAAGTCCTTGAGCTAGCTATTCAACAAGACATTCAAGCACCAACTGAAGATTGGGAATTCAAAAGAATGCTGCTAAAATTATCGGAAGAACTGACCGACGAGAATCTTGAAAACTTGAAATTCCATTTCTCTGGTACTTATATTTTGTTTTCAATTACAGAACCAGACATACCTTTTCTGCTGATCAAATCATACGTGTCCTATTGTCACATTCACTGATGCATACTTTACTTATTAAGTTAATGTTGAAGTATCACGAGAGCTTTGTGATAGAGCAGAGCTTAAGACAACAGACTTAAAATAAAAAAAGACAGTTGAACATTAATTTAATTTTTTGTATAGATATTTGCAGATTCCGTACGTAAAGGACGGATAGAAATTTAAATTACAAATTACATATGAGTGTTTGATCTGATAGTCCCATACAAATGAATTCTTTTGACAATGTCGGTCTAATTAAGTTTTGCGTATCGTCTGAGTAAAGTTGTTTAAGCCACCTCAATATGCTGTTTATATATATTTACCTGTAATAAATTTGCAGTTTATTTAGATATAATAATGTGTTTGGCTGATTACACTATGTATTTGTATATCTTGAAATAATGTACTAACAATATTTAAATAGAATGGGTGCCATGCTTTTCTATCATTTAAATTATACACATTTGTAACATTTGTAGTACCTGTATTTTGGTATTCGTATGTTTTTCATTTCTCCAAGGTGGATTGGGAAAGGGTGTTCAAGAAAAAATGAAAAAGCCAGTGCAGCTTTTTAGAATACTAGAAGAAAGACGTTGGCTAACAAGAGACAATCTTTTAAAGTTACAAGCTGCACTAAGAGGCATAGGTAGGATGGATCTTGTAAGAATTGCTGCTGAGTACGCACAGAAAATAGACAATGTATTATACTTCTATCAACCCAGTGAAGCCGGTACATATAATATATTTAATATTATGCAACCAGAAATCGACGTTTATATTTCTTATACAAATACGTTTACAATATTCTGCAAGCCACCCGGCTAGCTCAGTTTGTAGCACACAAGTCTACTGATCGAGGGGTCGTGGGTTCGATTCCCGGGCGGGGCATACTTTCGTGGAGTTTGGTTATGAAATTTTTTCTACGGCCATTCTCCCTCCTACCAATGATTTTTAATTATGTAGGGCAGTTGTCAGTCACTGACGAAGGTATGTGCTTAGTAGTTGGTTAACAGCTAAATCCAGAGATTTAGCCTTTCCAGGAGGAGTGAGTAGGTATTAAATCAGAAGGTCATACTGTTATTAATATCGGGTAATGCTCTTCTATATATTATAAAGATTGTGACCGCTACAACAAAAAGTTTGTATCAAGGTACAAAACTAGTATTCAAAATTCTTGTTGTGAACACTCTTGTCTGACCACAACAGAACATCAATCTAGTTAACACTAGGTAATAACAATTTAAGAATAACAAAGTGAAGTCCACGTTTTAAAAACTTTAAACAAATTCGAACGCCTTTAATAAAATTTCGGCGCGATGTGACCTTTCTGTGTTGGTGCGCCTAAAACCCAAACAAACAATTTAATAAAATTCGTTAATATGTTCACATGAATAAAAAACGTAAGTACCCCATGTGTTCTTGGATATCCCCTTTGTAGCAAACATTGCCACCAAACGAACATAAGCATGACATACCCATGGCAATTTACTGACAAAATCTAGATACAAAACTAGTAGTATTCAATGTGTCTGACCATCGTTAATTGTTTGTATTCATGTATAGATGTCAATACCATTTTAAATGTGCTATATTTCAGTGAACGGCTACAAAAGTGTTAAGTTACATTTATGTAACTGTAATTACAAGAATACAAATCGCAAGCATATCCAACTGATACGCGTACAATTTGCAGAACTTGTGGGGTGTACACTAGAAGATATTGTAATTGTCGGATTAGAACCAGCTCTAAGTCTGTTACTCACTTTCCATGTACCAGAATCTTTCGTGTGTATGTTAACAGAATTACTGAAAATCTCAACGTGTAAAGCTCGACTGAGAGATATCGGTATTGATATGGTTGAGATAGAAGGTGAAGATGAACTTTTCCATTGTTCAGGTAAATTTTGAAAATTGTTACACCACTTTTATATGACATCATTTGTTCGAAAAAAAAATATTTTAAATATTATTTAGTACTATAATAGAGTGTTAATGTCCAAAAAATATTCGACACGCTCGTTACAAGAAATTTTTGTACTTCGGTATGAATATTCTGTACAGATTCTGTAATTTTTCAATGATAATTTGCGATTGAGGAAATTATTACAATTAAACAGAAAAATTATAATGGGTCCTAAATTTTCAAAACAAACCGAGAATTAGATTTCTTATATTATAAATTCTTATTATATATTAGTTTTATTTTATTCACAGATGAAGATGTAAGTACAAAACCCTCGACAGAAGAACAAAGCAAACTTTACAATGTATACCAGCTACTTGAAAATAAGGCAAACGATCTTGATTCTGCTGAGGTAAAACTTCTTGAACTGAATGAGAAAATAGAAATGTTAGAAAATGAGAAACTTAAACGTGAAGCTTTACTGAAATCACTGAAACCCAATTTTGTCAAATCAGGAGGTAACATGTCATCAGTAAAGGATGAAATGCTGAAGAAATTAGAGGCTCTTGTAAATCGACCTGAATTGGAGACATGTGACAAATCATTTATATTGTCTCTTTTAGACACTAATTCAAAAATGATTTCAACAGTCGTAGCTGAATCTTACGAATCACTTATGCAACAGATGAGGTCACCAGAAATACAACAAATGAAGTTGAAAATACGACAGATGGAATTAGAAAAACAAGCGATGGAGTTAGAAATAGAAATGAAGGAGACCAAACTTCGTTATCAAGAAAATCTATATCAAATTGACTTGCCTAGATACACACCATTTATAGATGATGACGAACACATTAGGATAGGTATGAATACGGTTCAATCTAGTCAGTTTTATTTAAATTTATTATTTGATTATTAATGTAGTATCTAATAGACGTGTGAATAGTCCTAATTTAAACACAGAATGTTTTATTAGGAAGAAAGTACGTATCAGTTCACATTACCATTAAAGTGTAGAACTTCTAAAGTATAAAATTATTATGAGTATTTTTTATTTTTGTACTTATTAAATTTTGCATAAATCAAATCAGTTGGTACTTTTGTGTAATTTGTATATTTTTTCGATAACCTTTGAACCATACAGCAAAGCCAGCTATGGTTAAAATATCCAGCCAAGGACTGGATAAATTAAATTAGACCAGAAATGACGGCCACGGTCAAAAGATCCAGCCAAGGACTGAATAAATTAAATTACCCCTGCAAAGCCAGCCATTGTTAAAATATACAGCCAATGACTAAATAAATAAAATAAGATCTGCAATGCCAGCCACGGTCAAAATATCCGGCCAAGAACTAAATAAATTCAATCTTGCCAGCAATGCATGCCACGGTCATAATATCCAGCCAAGGACTAAAACAATTAACTTAGACCAGGAATGCAAGCCATGGTAAAAATATCAAGCCAATGACTAAATAAATTAAATTATCCCAGCAAAGCCAGCAACGATCAAAATATCCAGCCAAGGACTTAATAAATTTAATTAAACCAGCGATGCCAGCCATGGTGAAAATATCAAGCTAAGGACTAAATAAAATAAATTAGACCAGCAATGCCTGTCATGTTCAAACTATCCAACCAAGGACTAAATGAAATAAATTAGACCAGCAATGCCTGTCATATTCAAACTTTCCACCCAAGGACTAAATGAAATAAATTAGACCAGCAATGCCAGCCACGGTCCAAATATCCAGCTATAGACAAAGAAAATTAAATTATACCAGCCATGTTCAAAATATCTAGCCAATGACTGAATAAATGAAGTTCAATCAGCAATGCTAGCCATGGTCGAAATTTCCAACAAAGTAAAAAAAAAATAAGATGAGCAATGCAATCCACGGTAAAATATCCAGCCAAGGACTAAATAAATTAAATTAGAGGAGCATTGCCAGCCATGGTCAAAATATCCAGCCAAGAACAAAATAAATTAAATTAGTCCAGCAATTCCAGTCATTGTCAAAATATCCAGCCAAGGACTAAAAGAATTAGACCAACAATCGCAGCCATTTTCAAAATATCAAGCCTATGACTAAATAAATTGAATTTGACCAGCAAAGCCTGCCAATATTAAATTATTCCAGTCATGGTCAAAATATTCAGCCAGAGACTAAATGAAATTAAATTAGACTAGCAATGCTAGCCACGGTAAAATATCCAGCCATGGACTAAATAAATTAGATTAGAACAGCAATGTCAGCCATATTCAAAATATTTAGCCAAGGCCTAGATAAATTAAATTACACCAGCCGTGCAAGCCATTGTCAAATTTCCAGCCAAGGACTAAATAAATTTCAAAAGACCAGAAGTCGCTGGGCTAGATCAATCGGTATCCAGCCAAGGACTAGATAAATTTAATTAGACAAGCAATGACAGCGACGGTCGAAATATCCAGTCATGTACTTAATAAATTAAATTAGATCAGCAATGCAAGCGGTAGTCAGAATATCCAGCCAATGATTAAATAGATGAAATAAGACCAGTCATGCCAGCCAAGGTCAAAATATCCAGCCAAGGACTAAATAAATAAATAAGACCAGCAATGCCAACCATGTCAAAATAACCAGCAAATGAATTAATAAAATGAATACGACAAGCAATGCAAGCCGTAGTCCAAATATCCAGCCAAGGACTAAATAAGTGAAATTAGCCAATCAATGAGAGCCACGGTCAAAATATCTATCCAATGACAAATTAGATTAAATAAGACCAGCCATGCCAGCTACGGTAAAAATGTCCAGCCAAGGACGAAAGAAAGTTAATTATCCCAACAATATCAGCCTCAGCCAAAGTATCCATTCAAGGACTAAGTCAATTGAATTAGACCAGCGAATCCAGCCATGGTTAGAGTATCCGGCCAATGACTTTATAAATTAGATTAGACCAGCAATGCCAGTCATGGTCAAAATATCCAGCCAATGCCAAAATGATTAAAAATAGACCAGCCTTGGTCGAAATATCCAGCTATGGACTAAATCATTAAGTTATCCTAATCATGGTAAAATAATCAAGCCATGACTAAATATTGAATTATCCCAGCCTTGGTCAAACTATCCAGCCAAGCGCTAAATGAATTAAATAATACCAGCAATGCCAGTCACGGTCAAAATACTTAGCGAAGGACTACATAAATTATATTAGACCAGCAAGGCCAGTCATGGTCAAAATATCCAGCTAAGGACTAAATAAATTATAAAAGACAAGCAATGCCAGCCATTGTCAAAATATCCAGCCAAGAACTAAATAAATGAAATTAGACCAGCAATGCCAGCCGCGGTTAAAATATTCAGCTTAGGACTAAATGAATTAATTTATCCCAGCAAAACTAGCCTCGGTCAAAATATCAAGCCAAGCACTAAATGAATTGAATAAGACCAGCAATGCCAGCCGCGGTCAAAACATTCAGCCAAGGACTTAATAAAATAAATTGGAACAGCCACGGCCAAAATATTCACCCAAGGACTAAATAAATTTAATTAGATCTGCCATGGTCAAAATGTCCATTCTGGGACTAAATATTAAATTATCCAAGCAATGCCAGCTCCAGTCAAATTTTCCAACCTAGCACTAACTAAATTAAATAAGTCCAGCAATACCAGACATTGTCAAAATATCCAGCCAAAGACAAAATTAACTGATTTAGACATGCTCCGATAACAATATCCACCAAAGGACTACATTAATCAAATTGGACCAGCAACGGCCAAACTATCCAGCCAAGGACTTAATAAATTACTTAGGATCAGCAATGCAAGCCATAGTCAAAATATCCAGTTAAAGACTAAATAAATTAAATTAGACTTGCAATGGTAGCCATTGTCAAAATATCCAGCCAAGGACTAAATAAATTAAATTACACCAGAAATGCCAGACATGGTCAAAATATCCAGCTAAGGACTAAATGAATTGAGTTTGACCAACAATGACAGCCACGGTCATAATATCAAGCCAAGGACTAAACTAATAAAATGAGACAAGCAATGTCAGCCATGGTCATATTATCCAGCCATGGACTATATAAATTAATTAAGACAAGCAATGCCATCCAAGGTAAAAATATCCAGCCAAGGACTTAATAAATTTAATTACACGAGCAATGCAAGCCGTGGTCAAAATATCCAGCTTAGGACTAAATATGTGAAATTAGACCAGCAATAAGAGCCACGGTCTTACTATCTAAACAATTACAAAATTAACAAATCAGGCCAGCCCTGCCAGCCTCGGTCAAAATATCCAGCTAAGGACTAAATAACTTAATTCATCCCAGCAAAACCAGCATCGGTTAAAATATACAGCCAAGCGCTAAATGAATTGAATAAGACCTGCAATGCCAGCCAAAGCCAAATATCCAACCAAGGACTAAATAATTAAATTATCCCTGCCATGGTCAAAATATCTAGCCAAGGACTAAATTATTAACTTATCCCAGCCATGGTAAAAAATCCAGCCAATGACTAAATTAATTAAATTAAACCAGCAATGCCAGTCACGGTCAAAAAATCAGTTAGGGACTAGAAAAATTAAATTAAACCAACAATGCCAGCCAAAGTCAAAATATCCAGCCATGGACTTAATAATTTAATTATCCCTGCCATGGTAAAAATCCAGTCAAGGACTAAATTAAATATATTGGACCAGCAATGCCAGCCGCGGTCAAAATAACCATCCAAAGACTGAATAAATTAAAGTAGACCAGCAATTACAGCCGTGGTCAAAATATCCAGCCAAGGACTAAATAAATTAAATTAGACCAGCCAACCCAGCCATAGTCGAAATATCCAGCCAAGGACTAAGTAAATTTAATTAGACCAGCAAAGCCAGCAACGGTCAAAATAACTAGACAATGACTAAATAAATTGAATAAGACCAGCAATGCCAGCCACGGTCAAAATATCCAGCCAAGAACTAAATAAATTTAATTAAACCTGCAATGCTAGCCACGGTTAAAATATCCAGCCAATGACTAAGTAAATTAAATTGGACCAGCCAAGGTAAATATATCAAACCATGGACTACATTAATTAAATAAGACCAGCAATACCAGCCATTGTAAAAATATCCAGCCAAGGACTAAATAAATTAAAATTGACCAGCAATGCCAGTCATGGCCATATCCCTCAAAGGACTAAATATATAAAGTAGTGCAAGCCATGTTCAAAATATCCAGCCAACGAATGAATAATCAAATTAGACAAGCAATGAAAGCATTGGACAAAATATCCAGCCAAGGACTAAAAATCTTTACGAGACTTACAAGATCGACAATTGATCCTTTTGACGGATAAATGAATTCAAGTGACCACACACACACTAATAATATATAATATCAACCATAATACTAGTTTACTCAAGGTACCGGTAATGGTTTCAAAAAACCCCTCATACTATTGATTATTATAATTGATGTGACCTACAGAATGTTACTTAGGGGTGAATTACTGAGCAACGGGTCCATTTAGAGTTCTACCGACAAGTTCAGCAACCTACTTTTAAGACTTATTAATAAATTAAAATACACCATGTACATGTACTAAATACATGGTATATCGACCAAATTGTAATTGGGGCAACAATATAATGCTATATTCTTATAGTACAATTGATCGTTTCTATCACAGCATCTCCGTGAGTGTATTAATTTGATTTTCTAATAGGTTGCATGCCTTTAATTGGGTCAAACTACCTCGAATGTATCAATGAGTATGTACATATATCTCATTAAATTTTAAAGTAAGCACACGCGATAGTTCACTAAATGTATTCTTAATTTACCTTGAACACCGAGTTATTGGCACTGTGTCTTTATACCTGATTAATACTGTTCTTCTGTTTACATACATTTGAGCATATTATCTGTACCTTTCATGGTTACCTCTTTATTTCCATTATTCCTGTACATCACTCTTACTGTTTACTATAAAGGTTTATAACCAACTGATTTGTTGTTGAAATTTTCTTCTTGTTTTACATACACTGATCATGCCAAGGTTGTCAATCTGATATATCTTTCTACTTTTTCTAATGTAAATCATCTGACATAGAAGTGT
The DNA here is from genome assembly GCA_025267735.1 of Mactra quadrangularis. Classification (NCBI taxonomy): domain Eukaryota; kingdom Metazoa; phylum Mollusca; class Bivalvia; order Venerida; family Mactridae; genus Mactra; species Mactra quadrangularis. The sequence continues at coordinate 3,546,284 of CM046309.1, forward strand.
TTTCACTGGTGATACTCTTTAAATTGAACTTGAAATACTTTTCAGGAAATATATACAATAACTTGGCATTATCTCGATACAACATATATCCATACCTTAATGCTGTAACGTGCACCGGCTACTAGACGTACAGAAATGGTTTATATACAATAACAGTTTTTAAGATATAATATATTTTCCTCAAGCTACTAAGCTTAATGATTCGTAAAATAATGATGAAATATATATATATACAAGATGTGAAAACTAATTATGGCATAACATTAAACACTATAAAATTATCAAGTATGTACAAATGTTAAGTAATTTATATTAACTGAAAAAGGTTCATTCAACAATGAAAGACAGGCTTCCAGCTCGTATTGAACAATAAATGGATGGGTGATCAACCAGACCACAGCTATTAACTTTAAGCTATTATATTACAAAGGGAAAGGCATGTATTATTCATAGGACAGGGTAGTGATAGTGATGATACTTATAATCTCGTATTTATGTATAGTAAGTAGACGAGCGACAAGAGTGAATAATCTCTATCGCTGAACTATTATATATAATTAAGACTAGGATAATTTATACACAGAGTGGATGGGGTTGTAAGACGTTCACCAGCTATCACAAGTTTGTCATAAAATAATCAAAACTATATCATCAAGCCAATCTTCAACATTAAATATCTATAACTTCCAAACTAGCTCAACAGTGTTACCAGCTTATCAATATGATATGTACATAAAACCAAAGACGCACCAAGTGATAGTCTCGTCCCTTTTGTATCCTCAGGAACGTATTGCTCTAAGAGATCGAACTAGGAAAGCGATAAACCAATCACCTGTGCTATACTAATCAAAACACCAGCTCTCTGTATACTATATATATGTATATATTCAACAAGGTATACCCTAGACGTCGCTCCTTTTCCTATGCATTGGAACGCAATGCTCCAAGCGGTCGTACTACGAGAACGAAATACTATTCTATTATCTGTCACTTTTCACAACTACAACAGAACGCAATGCTCTGTGCAGGTTTCTAAGATGGTAGAAAATAAATAATAATTACTTTTACCTTTTATTTTACCGATGTTAACACTTTGAGGGCAAGACACGATCTGCCAAAATCATAGAATTTCTCTGCTTATATACTAGTCGGCTCTACTACAGCCAATAAGCGTCCCACAACTCGGACTATAATTGCGTTCATTGACTAAGATTAAATGACATCACTCTGGATAGTTTCAAAAACCTGGACATCCGGATCAATGCTCGTCACATTGTCCTCCCCCTCCGATTTCATGCGTCCCGCATGATTAACTAGATTAGAACCAAATAATTTTGCTATATATAACTGTTTGTTTGTTTATATTTGTCTTTTATCAAGGACATAGGATTACATTACAGTCCATTAACGAATTATTACAGATCCGAACGCGATCTCGAGTTAACGTATAACAGATCCGCCATCTTGTTTTTTTGTTATTTTTCCACATCTTGATATTCACTTTAAGATCTAAAAATTTTGATTTCTGCGGTAATATAGTCTGAACTACACAGAAATACGACTCATGAGAAATGGTACGAATGAAACGATGTGATAAAGCGTGTAACAATGTTATTATAAAATGTTGACATAAAAATGACTATCGCCGGACCTTATAACTTGGTTGTAATCCTTCTACGTCTGATTTCCGAGGTATATCTTCGTAGATGATCGCCGAGGTTGTTCCGAATGGCGTCGTCTCAAGCTGTTGCAGTATTAGATGTTGATGTAGATTTGCGTTTGAATAAAAGACATGTAATAATTCAATTGTGTTATTTTTCCTCATTTTAAATGTGTTCTTGTTAAGTGCATTTAACATAACATAAACTTGTTCATTTTGTTAAACTTGATGATGTCAATGTCCTCAATTTTAACCTTTCTTTGTTTTATGTAGTATACATATACATGCACGTTGAAACTCATTTTAATTTTGCTATCGTTCTTGTTGTGAATAAAACTTTACTTATATGCACTGGTTTTTTGTTTAGAAGAATGTGTAATTTAATATGGAATTAAAATATAAAAAACTCATTTTGTTTCATCTTGCTTTTATTTAACTAACATTTCTCGACGTACGTCGTACTGTCATAAGGTTCGATTTAATTTGCGGTACCAGTACAGGTAGGAAATATGTAAAATTCAGTTTTTTACACTTAATGACACATTTAAATTAAACAAGATTAAACAGACTTGGCTTTTACATTATCACAGTTTGATTTAATTTGATAAGTTTTCAATGGCGAGTGACACGTCAAACAAAAAGCTATTCATCGGATAATGATATCTGGCCGTGAAAGGTGCGACAATTTTCAAAAATCAACACTTTGAGCTAGCGCGTAATTTTCAAGTGATTTTATCATTGACGGGAATCGAAATCCAGCTCGAGTTAACGTAAAATACGAGTCAATGCATTTTGAGATATCGCATCCTTTTTAAATGAACTTTAGAGTAAATTCGATCGGGACCAAGATACGATCTCGAGCGAAACCGTAATTACGAGCGAACGCGTTTTGAGCGAACGCAAATGGACTGTATATTATCCCTGTATAACTGTTGTTATATCGTTCAGAAGTATATTTATGTTTTAGCTCATTATGAAACTAGTTCATTGGTGTGAAATACATAATCTTTAGCCCACACAGGATGTTTTCGTTTTCTTACTGTACTTTCATGATCAGAACTATTTTCACTTATATTGTCATCAGATATGCAATCATCATCACTTATATCGTCACTTTCATAATTTGTAGTGTTTCTTTACAATCCTGATTCAAAATAGAATCGTTATTCTCGCCAAATAATGTCTGTTATTTGCATCTTCTAATGCAATCACAGTAAATGACCTGTACTGGCTTACCATGACCAAAATCTACTTTATATAAAACATCTGATAATTTACTAATGATCTTGTATGGACCACGCAAAAAGGATGTAAACTTTGAGGAAGTACCTTTTTTTACTGGGAAATAAACGTAAACCTTATCGCCCGTAGCAAAAGTTTAATAATAATTTTTTTATCATTAATTAGCTTTTGCCGTTGCATTGCTTTTCCAGTATGGTGCCTAACGAAAGTATGAGCCCTTTCCATCTTTTCTTGTAATTCCCATACCCATTAACTATTAGAAATAGTTTTGATACTTCTAGGCATTTCGTACAATAAGTCTAACGGGGTTGACATCTGTCTTCCAAGCATGAGCATATTCGGTGTCATGCCAGTGGTCTCATGTTCAGCACTACGATACGCCATCATTACATATGGGATATGTTGATCCAAGTCTCTGTGATTTTCGTCTACATATGCGCTCAACATTGTTGTTAATGTTCTGTTAAATCTCTCTTTCATACCATCAGACTGAGGGTGATACGGAGTAGTACGCGTTTTCTCTATATTTAGTAATCAGCACATTTCTTGAAATAGCTTTGATTCAAACTGGCGGCCTTGGTCAGAGTGAATTTAAGTTGGTATACCAAAACGCGTGATAACTCCCTCAACTAAAATTTTAGCGACCGTAATTGCTTCCATGTTTTTCATTGGGAAACATTCGGTCCGTTTTGTAAAATAATCACCTATGACTAGTATATATCTATTGCCAGTCTCAGTTTCTGGCAATTAGCCTAAAATATCAATAGCCAACCTTTCCATCGGATATCCACTCCTTTCAATTTGCATTAAGGCTTGTTTAGTCTGGTTTGGTCCTTTTCTTTTCATGCAGGTCTCACACCCAGATACGTAAGTGCGGACATCATTCTGTAACCCAGGCCAGTAATATGTTTCTCTAAGTCTGTTTAAAGTTTTCCTTATACCCAGATGTCCTGAAGACTTTATATCATGTGCTTAATATGTTAACACTTCTCGCCTACATTTGTATGGGATAACTGCTTGATAAACAACTCCGTCCATTTCAAATTTATCCCATCGTCTATATAATATACCATCCATAATTGTAAGTCTCATAAACTGATTCCATAACAATTTAATTACATAACTACCTGAAGCTATTTGTTGGAACGGTGGCCTTTGATTTGCTTGTACCCAGTTAAAAACTAACCGAATATCAGGATGGGCAGCTTGCATAGTCCGTATATCATCATGATTTGTTTCAATAGTTGTCGTCGTCAGTAGGTTAAGATATTCAACACCTGATTCGGTTTGTATATATTTATGTTTTTCAAAATTACTTAAACCACACTATCGACAAGGGATTCTACTTAATCTGTCAGCATTAGCATGTAAGCGACCTGGTCTATGTATTATGTTTATTTGAAACGATGACAGCGTCTCGAGTCATCTGGCGACTTGTCCTTCAGGGTCTTTGAATTTGGTAAGCCAACGCAGAGAGCCATGATCTGTGCGTGCTGTAAATTCCTTACCATAAAGGTAATGACGAAAATATTTTACAAAAATAACCAATGCCAGTAATTCTTTTCAAGTAACGCAATATTTACATTCCGTTTTAGTAAGATCTCTGCTAGCATGGGCAACTACCATTTCTTTGCCATCAACTATTTGAGACAGAACTCCACCAATAGCAATGTCGCTAGAATCTGTGTCTAATATATATGGTTGAGAGAAGTTGGGATGTTTTAACATTGGAGCTGTGACCAAATTCTGTTTAAGCACGTTGAAAGCATTATTACATTCATCAGTTCATTCAAATGTACTATTTTTCTACTTGAGCCCGTGCAGCAAATTCAAATTCAAACTTTTAATGCGCAAAAAGGCCTCCGGCCTATACACAAATATATAATCAAATACATACATATACATATATTAACAATACATGGCTTAACTAGAATGACAATAAGTGTACTAAGTCTTGTTAGCTAAACATTGACAAATATTGGTCTCGTTCTTTAAATGAATGGTATAAAAACATAGCAACATTTCTCACAATAAACATATTATAAGACGACATAAACTCATAGAATACTGCCAATGATTGGCATTTATGGTTTAAACTTGGCAGATATTTTGATCTAATGGTACTGTATAAAGGGCATGACATCAGAAAATGCGGCTCTTCAATATATACCTCACAATATGGGCATGTACGGTATGGTCTAGGAAGACCAAAATGTCTGCCATGTTCAACCATAAGTAAATGAGCCGAGCTCCTAAAGTTAGCCAAACAGCTCCTGAACTTGCCTATATCAACATACTTTATATAACCTGATACTTCATATGAATCTTTAAAATTAATATAATGGTACAATTTACTTGATTCTGAACATTTAAGATGCCATGTCTGGATGTACTGGTCAGCGATTTAGCTATTTCAGCGATAAACTTTCCATAGTAGCTGCAGAGTCCTAGAAACGAATGAACTTCAGTGACAGATTTTTGCTCTGGCCAATCTTTAATACAAGCTTTTTTATTTGGATGTGTTCGTGCGCCAAATTAATTTACGATATGACCTAAAATCTCAACTTTTTTCTTAAATAATTGACACTTTCTCGGTTAAAGCTTAATTCCTGCTTCTTCAAACCTATCAAATACCATTTGAAGAATCGTCATCATCTGATCAAACCTTTTGCCAATGATTATGATATCGTCTAGAAAGACAAGACAAATCTGCCACTGAAGTTCAGACAAGAATGACTCAATTAACTGCTCAAACGTTGCTGGTGCATTACATAATCCAAAAGGAAGAACGTTGAATTCAAACCGACCCCCTCCTTGTTACAAAAGCTGTTTTAGCTTTATCTTGTTCATCAACTTCTACTTGCCAATATCCAGAACTTAGATATAGGCAAGAGAACCAGGTGGAGCCGGATATTTGGTCAAGTGACTCATCCAATACAAAACCGCCTAGTACCATCCTTTTTCTTCACGAGCACTATTCCACTGGCCCAAGGACTCATAGATGGTCTAATGATATCATTTTTCAACATATTGTCAATTTGTTCATCGACTTCTGTCTGAAGATGCACTGGTATGCGACGTATTGGTTGTTTTATTGGATGGGCGTTACCCGTGTATATTGGGACGGTCTTGCCAGCTTTAACTAATACCCTTGCGGCAACTCATTCCCCAAGCTCAACTGCTCTTGGGATAGGTTCAATTAAACCATATTCAATGCGGTGAACACCTGATTATTTTACCATACCAGTAGTGATAACTTCGGTTCCTGGTGGGATTTGTACCTGGTCACCAATATTGACCCTGAAACATCTATTTTTTCTCGAGCTATGCAGCTGAAATGCTTGTCCATGTATGACCATTGTCTCGCTGACTATATCTATGCTTACATTATGTATTTTTATAAGATCGACGCCCAATATGACATCTACATCAACATCAGCGACCAGTACTTGTATCGAGCAAGGAATATCATTAAACCATAGTTTTATTTCTGTGCTTCCTTTTATATTCCAATTGTCTACGCTAGCTGAAACTACTTCTGTATCAAATGGTGTTAAGGTATGGTGCGTTTCTATTAAGTTCCATAGTTTAAATGAAATAATGCTTTGGGTAGCCCCAGTATCAACTAAGCAGTTAACCAAATTTTCGTCCATTGAGGATTCAATAAAAAATCCAGAAAATCTTTTAGAGGAGGTATTCATATTTTATTAGTATATTCATGGCTGAACTGTCAATTCTGTCATGTGGACAATTTCTTCCGATGTTTCCTTCTGAACCACAATGAAAACATTTCAGTATCCTATTACCAAACTGTCTCTGACGACTGCAATATCCACGCGAGCCCATGCGCAGATTAAATGGCCGTAGATTAATGGAATGTGGTCTATACGGATTTCTCTGATACTGGCCGTCATAACTGTTCTGCTGATTTGTTTGATCTGGTACGTTTTTATCATTGTGTTTGGAAATCAGTTGTTCAACAGTACTTTTCAGAGATTGTACCATGGACTCAAGATATTTGTCATCATTTTTTTCCTGATATGCCGTAGTGAGACATGCACCTTCATTTTCTATCTTCCTCTTTTCGACCTTGAAGAAGGCTTCAAGTTCCACAGCATGCCTAATAGCATCATTTAAATCAATAGGCCGAGCTTTTGCCAATGTCTCCCTAACGTCTATAGGAGCACTGGCGTATGCTAAATTAGTAAATCGTCTAATAACTTGGCCTAGTTCAGACAACGTTTCATTAGCTTTCTGTCGCCTACTTCGAAGCTGTACTCTATGTAATTCTGTCTGATTGCGTGGTGCAAATCTGTCTTCTAACGCTCGTACAAGTGCATAATAATCAGTGGTCTTATCCATCATATTTCCATACACACCTTGTGCTTGACCTCTCAAGGATACAGACAGGAAAAGACTATTCTGGTGATAATCCCATCCATTTAGCTCGGCACAGGCGTCAAAATGAGCTCTGTAATCGTTCCAACTACTCAGACTATAATTGCGTTCATTGACTAAGATTAAATGACATCACTCTGGATAGTTCTAAAACCTGAACATCTGGATCCATGCTCATTACAATGCTTTAAATAAAATAATCTAATAAATGACAACATTAATAAATTTTAATAACTTTGCATCGTCTTCATGTTCAATTTTAAAATATTTAAAGAGTCGGTTGACTGGGTTTCCCAATTCTACGGCACAAACACTGTACAAAGTGTGTCAAGTTATTGTTTCGTGAGCGCTTTTTTAAAAGGTTGACGCTTTGGACGTGACATGATATTTACTCTTCTTTCGAACAACCTCAATCCTCTAATAAAACATGAAATTTGGCATACCTAGTGTCTGACTTTCCTTTTTCAGCCTTACAATTTCTCTAACAAATAGGATGAAAAAACATAGTCAGACACTAAGCATGAGCTAAAATATTGTTTTGCATATAATTGGTTCAACTTCAGCCAAAAGCATATACTTGCCAGAAGCCAAAGAAATGTACGAGTATGATGCTGTTCCTCAGGTTGCCTATATCATGCGAAATCAAGCATCAGTCATAGATATCTCAGATGAAAGTGGCTTCGAAGAGGGTTTGTACTTTTATTTTGTTTACACTATATTAATCAGAGAAATTTTGAACACTTTTTTGATGAATATTCTAATCACCTGACTCAATATAAATATTGTACGATGTGCACTGAGCTTAATGTTATCTACATTGTGTATACATTATATTGATCACCTATCCAACCATTAATCGAGCATTTACCAAAACCAACTTTTTGGGTCGGTACTTACAGGTACCTTTCTGTAATTTTAACTTTAGCATAGTCCTTAAATGGTCTAAAAAGTCTGATATTTAAGAATCAACGCACACATGAACAACTTAAGTATGCTTTTTAGATGCTTTACATAACTTAATTTTACAATTTTCATGTTTTATAAGAACAACCTCAATCCTCTAATAAAACATGAAATATGGCATACCTAGTGTCTGAATTTGCTTATTCAACCTAACAATTTCCCCTGACAAAAAGGATGAAAAATCATAGTCAGATACTAAGAATGAGCTAAACTATTGTTTTGCATATCATTGGTTCAATTTCAGCCCAACACACATACTTGCCAAAACCCAAAGAAACGTTCCAGCATCCTGGATCGGAACCAAAGACAAAAATAAAAAAAGGTGCTACTCCTCTATTTACCACGATCTGGCAACGAGTTCAAGCAATGTCCAAAGTTTTAAGAAAACGGACACAAGAAAGTGGCGTCGAAGAGAATTCGTTTTCTCCCACAGCAAGTGGCTCCGAAGAGGGTTCGTAATTTTATTTTGTTTGCATTATATTAATCAGAGAAATTTGAACATTTTTATAAATATTGAAAATTGGTTTTCACCAAATATGTTATCCACAATAAATAAAGTCGTTATTATTATTAAATTATTATTATAAATATTCTAATCACCTGACTCAATATAAATACTGTACGATGTACACTGAGCTTACTGTTATCTACATTGTGTATACATTACATTATATTGGTCACCTATCCAACCCCTAATCGCGCAGTCCGTTGCTTTACTGTGATAAATATCAAACTTTCTACGTACTGACCGTGAAAGCTTGCTTCCACAGATATCTTAACATCAACAAAATCAGCAGCAAATAAAAATAACATTTAAATCTTTTACACAAAAAGAAATGTTTTTAATGCGACTTCATAAAGTTGGCTAAATCAATTCAAGACTGATAAACGCTAATTATAGGACATTTTCAGACTTTGCTGAGCGCCTATTGTTTGTCGACGCTTTATAACAGGAGGTACATGTATATTTAGTTTCCGATAAAGAAACAAGGTATTAAATTTTATTCTATCATAACATTATTCAAATTGTTATGATAAAACTCCGAAATTTCTGTATATAAGTGGCCAGGTTTTATCAATGAATTATTCAATATATTGTTAATATCCACTTTAATAAATAACTAGTAAGTAAGCAATTAATGATAACAAATAATTCATTCGTTGACTTGAAGTTTTACTTTCCGAAGGATAAGGTATTACACTTAGTTATATTTTAATATAATCATAAATTTATCTGATAAAATTCCAAAATATCGTAATAAAATAGGGTTGGTTGAGATGTTTCTTCCCCTTTCCCATTTATGTCGATTCATACTTGAATCCATTGTGTAAGGATTATAACGTTTGACCTATATTTTAACCATTACAAGTTTCTCTACCATTTCTGTTTGTCCAAAGAAATTATCTTCTTGTATATCGAAATGGATAAAGAATATGGTACAATTGGTTGATTATGATTAACAGCTATGTTAACCCGACAGTAGTAGCTGACTATTTACTTTGTGCGTTATTGGTGACTCAAATTAATTGATTATATATTCGTCATGATACGCTCCAGGTGGTATGACTAAACAAGGAATATGTCTCATATTTGCGAATACAATATTCAATGTGTGAATTTGACAATTATTTTCAAATTACGTTTCAAGTATGGGATTAACCATTTTTAATTTCCAATGTTAACCCTTATCATGCTATATATGACCACAGGTTGCGATGATTTTATCGTTTTCCCGCTGATGAGCGCGAACTACAGTCGCGATACATATGTTTCCAAGTTACACCCTCTTATTATCCTCTTATTATGCTTAAAATAGATTGACATCTGTACAGAATTCATTTTATCTGAGGCCAAAATCTAGTTGATAAAGTTATTCATTAAAATATTGGCCAGTAAAAGTTTAATCCAGCCTTACGCGCGGAAAACAAACTCCATTTCTCCCTAAGTTTTCACAACAATAACAGTAGCCGCTTATTCAAAAAACAATTTTCGTTAGACGATGTTTTAGAGGAATAATTTAAAGATTTTAATTGGGTTTTTTGTACAGAAAAAAACCATAAATCTTTTGATTGCTTTTTCATGTCTTTACTTTTTTAAAATCTGTTTTTTTTTGTTTACACGGTATGTCCGCAATCTCCGGAAACGGAAGAAGAAACCCGAAGTAGACATTGCAACCTATATAAAACGCGTTTTCAAATTTATAGGTTTGTTGGTGATGGGTTTCCATAAAAATGATACTTATTGGTGGCATTGTTATGTTTTCAAGTATATTAATTCATAAGTGCTACTGTGAATATGAGTGTAAATATGTTGTATATATAAGAGTGTTTATAATTCAATTCTTAGTTGTGTAAATAAAATTGGAATAATGTGAACATTCAATACAAACGGAAGTAATGCAAACCATCGTTCAACAAATATGTAAGTTTGATATTCTAGTTACCCAATTAACATTAATAATATGCAAGATTTTATTATGCTATTCATTTACCGTTTTAAAATACAATCAATAAATATGGATTAATTTAATTGAGTTTAAAATATTGCCACGTATTTTCGTTTCTTTTTGTGTTATATAGAAGAATTTAAACAGATGTTTAGATGACAAAATTCAATAAAATTTATATATACATGTTCTGTATTTTATGTACTTTTCAAAAAGTATAAGTTATGTAAAGATCAATTCACAATAACAGATAATTTAAAGCAGATAAACACAACACCATTCACCACGGCATCCTCTGATCAATATCAGCTCAATTAGTTCAGCAGTGGGATTGGCTTATCACTAGAAAGGTATAAAGCATGATAAGGTTAACTACGTTACCTACGTATTATGACTTTCGACCCTATAAACATTCACGTCGTACATGACCAACATTCATACTTTAAACAAAATGAACCTTGTATTACGCCTAATATCTTATGTTGAGATATTTATTGATTTTGGTTTTTTTTTTTCATTAGACAAAGTTTGCTTAATAAAAACATTGTCCTCCAATCTTAAATGTTTCATACGCCACTGCTGAATTCAGTATTTCAGACTTTTAATTTGCAGGGGTGCAGAATGACTTGCCCGACTCGGGACATTTTGTTAGTTAATTTATAGACTTTCTAATTGAAAAGCTAAAAAAAAGCACAATCAGTTACCTGAATATATCCAAAATAGAAATTAATTTCGGCATTTTATACCATTACCGTTATACCGTATGTGTAAGAGGTCATATCGCAGGACACTACTACACCCATGGGATGCCCGAGCAAGTAGTGCCTGTTATTGAAAACAGGCTTATTGACGAAAACTAAACGGTACTGTAATAAATACAATGCGAAGCGATATATGTCGAATAAAATACCAAAATTACCAATAATAGCGTCAGAATTCAACTCCCCTGCCTTTCAAAATATCGTCAGTCAGTGCTTTCAGTGCTTTTGGCTATCAATCATTTATCAATTATTTATGACAAACACCACACTGTGTTGATTTGGAATATAACAATTAATTTGAAATATCAATCTGATGTGTGTTATTTTTTATACAATATATAGTACAAATTCAGCAATTATCATTGCTTTAGTATTTTAGTTTATTTTATTTTAGTTTCAATTACGAATACAATTACATTTTCAAATTAAATGTATATGATATTTGTCAACTTTTCCTCTGGTGTACAATATTAAAATAAGTAAAATTAGTGAAAGAAAAAATACAAACCAAATTGTAATTGGGGCAACAATATAATGTCTTATTTTTATAGTACTATTGATCGTTTCTACCACCGCCCGTCTCTAAGAATTTTAATTTGATTTTCTAATAGATTGCATATCTATAATTGGGTCAAACTGCCTCGAATGTATCAATGAGTATGTACATATATCACATAAAATTTTCCCAGAAAGCACACGCGATAGTTCGTTCACTAAATGAATTTTTAATTTACCTTGAACACCGAGTTATTGACACTTTGACTTTATACCTGATTAATACTGTTCGTCGGTTTACATACGTTTGAGCATAATATCTGTAACTTTCATGGTTACCTCTTTATTTACATTATTCCTGTACAACACTCTTACTGCTTACTATAAAGGTTTATAACCAACTGATTTGTTGTTGACATTTTGGTCTTGTTTTACATACACTGATCATGCCAAGGTTGTCAATCTGATATATCTTTCTACTTTTTCTAAAGTAAATCATCTGACACAGTAGTTTGCTCACTGGTGATAATCTTTCAACTGATACTTTTCAGAAAACATATACAACAACTTGGCAGTATCTTGATACAACATATTTCAGTACCTTAATGCTTCAAATAAAATAATCTAATAAATGACAACATTAACAATCTTAATAACTTTGCATCGTCTTCATATCAAATTCTAAAATATCTAAAGGGTGGATTGGCTGGTTATTTCGAATTCTACGACAAAAGCACTGTAAAAAGTGTGCCACGTGTTTCGTGAGCGCTTTTTTAAAAGGTTGCCGCTGGGAGCGTGACATGATATTTACTTTTCTTCAGGCGGTGAATCGTAACAAAGTCTCGAAATAAATTCAATATAGCTTTAAATAATTGTATTATTTTTACACTTACAATTATGAGAAAATACATTCGTAAATTTGTTTTGCAAATCCGGTAATCTTCCAAAACGTATGTGGGTCATTCTAGCTTAATTTGACCAATTCTTACCTGGTCACCTCGGATGTACAAATACGCACATGTTAAAAGTTCCATGCAGATCTTAAAGGGTGACCTGGGAAATTTTCCAAACATTTGTTGATTTGAGAGGGAATGACCATTTTAGGTATCTACAAGAGTGCATTCTTCAACTTCTAATTCCAAAAATGGTACACATGGCAAAATATAGATGTGTAACGTGCCCGCTGGGCGCACGGCAGTCAAGCCGGTGCTTGCATACGTGTTTTAAGTCGATGCTCGTCTTAACACCGACTGACTAGGTGTCCGAGCTTGCTGAAGAGACAACCCCAGGACACTGACGCGTGTTCTGGGCTTAACAACAATGTGAAGTACATATAGACAGATCTTCCTCAAGCTATTTAGCTTATATGATTAGAAAACAACTAAAATAAAAGCGTGTAGTAATATGTACAGACACAAAGCACAAACACGATCCCGAGACCATACCTTAGGACGAAAAACAATAGAAACAACACAAGTTAAAGTTACGACAGAAAAAACTGCAGTATAGAATAATATGTACAAACTTAATGTTCCAGACACAGTCAAGAGCAGAGACAAAAGCATAAACAAAAACTTATAGCTCGGAGACAAGACTTCAGGTTATAAACCTTTACTTGTAACCAACAGACCACAACTCCGACTAGTCGATGTCTCAGACACAACCCGGGACAAAAGCAAATGTAGAAACTAAAACTAATATCCTAAAAAACGCAATCTCAGGTTGTAAACCTTTGCTTGAAACCTACAGACTCCGAGCCCGGACAAATCAATATTCCAGGCACAACTTGGAGCTAAAGCAAAAGCCGAAACCAATACTTATATCCCGAAACACAGCCTCGGGTTATAAAACGTATGTTGAAACCAACAGACCCCGAGCCCGGACAAGCCAATGTCTAAGGAACAACTCGGAGCTAAAGCAAAACCCAAAGCCATTACCCCGAACACAACCTCGGGTTATTATTAAACGTTTGTTGAAACCAACAGACCTTAAGCCCGGACAAGTCTAATAACTCGGAGCAAAAGCAAAGCAGAAACCAATCCCAATCAGTTGTCAGTGCAACAGATAACTCACACCTCGTCTGAAAGCGTCGACAAATAAACAGTAGACCCACGACTATCTTCCACTCCAACCACCAACTTTCTGCTACCAAATGAAGTCAACACGCATTTATATACAATTGGACGAGTCAATTTTACCGAACAGTCCATTTTCAACCCGGAAGGTAAAACAAGTTAATTTTCAAAAAGGGATGTTATTTATATATTTTCCCTGGCTGACCTTACTCGATCCTATACGTAGTTTTAAACTGATAATATAAAGGTATGGGATCTACTCAAGATTCAAAATGAATAAATGAAAAGGTTCAATGCTACATAGTTTTAGATAATTAAAACGTATTACAATTCTAAACATGACACAGAAAGAAGAAAATTAACCAAAACATTCAATTAAAGTAAAGGGAGATAATTTGACAAGGCCATCTATACTGATTAACAAAGGAATTGTTCAAAGACGATCTGGTGTACTAGACGGAAACTGCCCTCAAAAAGTCACTGAACAAAACGACATTTGCAGTCCGTTTCAGATGCAGATATAGCATTAGTATGATTTCCCAAACAATATTGTAGAATTCCATTTTTGAAAATTGGAAGAATTCTTCCTTTAGGAAAAATGCCCATGGGAGGAGGATTTTTGATACGATTGACTAAACATTAAAACATATTCCTAGTTAAGATATCTATATAAAAATGTTCTATACGCATATTTAGATCTACATTTGTTCAACTTTTGAAAGAATTCTGTTTATAAAAAAGTAAATTTGCTAGATTTTGGATTGTTTTCCAATTGTATGTGTGCCATTGTATTTTTCGGTTTTTTCTCGAAATAGTAGAAGAAAACGTTTTTTGGTTTTTTTTGCAGAAATTCATAGTTACAATGTAAATGTATTTCTTTATCAGTACAAAAAACAAAAACAAGTCACCGTACAAATATATGAGCATTGTTATCAAAACATTGAAAACATTGAGCTTGTTATTTAGTTCCAATTAAAGAGAAAAACTTGTTAAAATGTACATATGGGAGTCAAATAAGGATATCAAAAAGTTGAAAAGATGATGATGGCTCAACAATTAGAGTATGGCTCCGAAGAGGGTTTTTAATTTTACTTTGTAATCAGAGAAATTTGAACACTTTTTTGATAAATATTCCAATCACCTGACTTAATATAAATATTGTACGATGTACACTGAGCTTACTGTAATCTACATTGTGTATTCATTATAATGGTCTCCTATCCAACCACTAACCGCGCTGTCTGTTGCTAAATAGGATAAATATCAAACGCTCTACGTACTGACCGTGAAAGATTGCTTCCACAGATATCTTTACATCAACAAAATCAGTAGCAAGTTACAAATATCTCTCAAATAAAATAGAGTGTTTTAAATTGGACTTAATTAAGTTTACTGAATCGTTTCAAGTCTGATAAACGCTAATTATAGGACATTTTAAGACTTCGCTGAGCGCCTATTGTTTGTCGACGCTTTATAATTGGAGGTACATGTATATTTAGTTACGAAAAATGAGTAAGGCATTAATTTTCAGCCGCGGATTTAGCCCCGGGCATTAGGGCTGCAGCCTCCCAACTCAATCCGGATATACGCTCTCCAGCTGAGCTGATTATACATTGTATACTGTAATGCATTTATGGTCCGTAGTGTGTCTGTTATCAAAGCAGTTAATTGCTATCATCCGGTTGTTAATCTCTTGCCTGGGGGCTTTTTAGAGTGTAATTATCAAACAACAAGTTGATCACCCTTGACCGGAGATATAGATCTATGTCACTGGCTTAACTGAAAGGACCATTGGAACGGTGTTGTTGATGACTGATCTGACAGATGTGTTTGGACTGCTTTAGAATTCAGCTTTTCTTGCTTATCTTATAATAGATTCATTCATTAATGTTATTTTCCATCTAATTCTTAATGAATTTCACGTATTAGTTATTTCACCCAGATACATAGTTATCTATGTATATGTTTTCCTCCCTCATTAAAGTTTTGTATCAACTAATTGTCTGTACAATTTTAGCCATAGTTTTATTCATTGGGTGTTGAAGTAAACATATTATAACAATTTTAGCATATCCTTAAGATACAGAATTAGATTTTAAATAAAAATCTGTTATTATTCTAAATAAGTTTTAGTATCACCAATTGGCTATTCCCTACCAATTTGTTGATACTTGTTATTTGTATAATAGGTATATTTACTTGTCGTTATATTTTTGACACTAAATAAAATTAACTTTCTACTCACTGTCTAACTTTTATATATGATTATCTTCGTGTTGTCCGTTGTTCGTTAACCCGTTACTGGTTGCAACATGGGTGAACGTGGTCATCTCATTTCATTTCATTTTTTGGGGGGGACGACTTTCCTAAAGTGAAATTCACTAAATACAGTAAAAAATACAAATTTCAATGCCCGTGACGGCCATTTGAATGGGGTCCAGAAACTTTAAATGCAGGATTGTCCACTTAAGGGTTAATCTGTGCTGTTATGAGAGTTAACTGCAGCAAAAATGACCAAACAATGCACCAAAATGCTCGATTTTAGACCTTCATTTTCAAAATGACACCCCTCCCCTCTCCACCCCAAGTTGGGTTTACCAGCCCCCAGGCAACCCTGTTCTGTATCCGCCCCAGATTTTAACTATATCATAATTCTATTCAATTTATTTGATAATCAGGTAATGAGTGAGTATACCTGCTCAATAGTTTATATGTCTACGGATCTAATGCATCTATTTAACGAGTTTGGACTCGAATATTTCTCAAAATATCATGCAGACAAATGACACGTACCTTTTTGATGGTAGTTTGTCTGCCATATTGTTGTGATTACACCGTGACAGTGAAAATCGACACCGTATCACGATTTAGACGGTGCATTTAATCCGTAAACTTATCAAGTAGAGCAGATATAATCACCTGACATGTCACAAAGGATTTATGTGAATTAAAGCCACCAAAGTTGACGAATGACTGTCTGTCAAATCTAAACCAAGAGAAGTGTAACACGTTTGAGTAAATCGCCGTTAGTATGACACTTACCGTGTAATATATAAGATTGTGAGTTCAGTTTAACTGATTTAACTTCAGCTAATAAATAAACATGCCTATCCTAAGCTTTACAAATAAATTCGCACTATCTAGGCTAGTCAGTCATGCAAGAGACAGACACGGAACAATCCTACCTTAATATAAGTTCCTATTGAGCATTTTAGAAAATTTGAATAAAAGCATCACTGCTTAATCATTATCAGGTAGATTAAAGCTTCAGACAGTCCAGGGCAGGCCAAAATAAACCTTCTTACTTGTTGAAAATGTATAAGAAAAGACTATACATGTTGAACAATAATGGTTAGAAAGCATGTTTTATCAAGTTATCACATTTACACCATTTCAGATGCTTACTTGGTTGATTTAGTGCAACAGCATGATGACAATCAATGAAGAGCAGAAGAAGACAAACCGATTGTTTCACCAGATATTGTAGTTAACATTGATTAATAGATTGAAATTTACTTTCATACTTTTGTTTTTAGAATATAATTATTTTCCCATTATTTTTTTGTATGTATAAGACAACTACAATTGTGTTGCAGTACAGATCTGTTAGAATTTGTACAGGAGATTATCTGTACTTTGATTTTGTTGTGATATGTCAATCATATTTTAAGTACTGTATGTCTCATACACATGTACATAGCTCCTAACTGCAATACAGAATTTTCTAACATTTTACATATATGTTGACATTTAATATGGTATTATATTGATGTGTTATTCAATACAGAATCAATGTTTAGTATAATTTTTTAACTCTATGTGAATGTTTTTATAGCATCAAAATGTAGTATACATTATTAATCAATTAATTAATTTATTTCTCTATATATCAACTGCAAACTTTAAATGTTATTATCAACCACATCTCACGTGACAAGGTTCATAACTCCTAGTAAAAAAATATATCAGAAGTGTGTCTCCGTGAACTTAGAATTTTCTTTAAAAAATGTTTTGTTTTTTTACTGCAACTGATTTACTTGGTAAGGTATCATTTTCAAATATACACTACACAAAAGTTCTAAACCGCCACCAGATACATGGCTATATTTTAGTGTTAAATAATTAGGGAATTATTTGTTTTCTATTTAAAATACAAGTCAATAATATTCTTGCGTTTATTTCAACAATTTAGTCATACCATATAAATATAATCCACAAAAATTAACGTAAACGTAACAAGCCCAAAAATCGGGATTTAACAGTTATAAATTACCGTGACATGTGACAATCAGCAACTGCAATGACAGCCTGACCGCGACGTCTCATGGACTTGACACAGTTTAACAGTTACTGCATGCTGTAGAACACAGTTTCATACAAGGGCAGCCAGACGTGAAAGCTCTTGCAGATTGCCTGGGTGTGGCTGGCGTCGCATCTCCCTTTCTAACCTGTCCCACACATTGTCAACGGTGTTTGGTCAAGAATTCCATTCCATTGGTATTAATCAATACGTTGTTGGATGAAAGAATGATGTCCATAGGTGGTTCTAGCGGGGGATCAAGGGTCCAGACCCCCCCTGAAATTTCCAAAATGTACCCACCCTTGAGTGTATTTTTAACTGTTAGCTATTTTTAAGTAGCATGAAGCAATTTTTCTGGGGTTTTCTGGGGTTCACTCTGCTGTTCTTCATGTTTAACATAGATAAAATGGTTACGTTATATTTATTATGAATATGTTGCGTTATTCTGCAAACAATGTATAATGGGGTAGTGGTTCGAAAGTTTCAGACCCCTTTACAAAAGTTTAGACACCCTAGAAAAAATCATAGATCAGCCCCTTATGCCTATTGTATTTCCTCGCAATCTCAATCAAACACAGAAGGACATTAAATACATTAAATAAAACTCAATTTAACTACGTTTTAATGATAACAATGCGACTGCACGATTGATAATTGACATACCTGCCTTACAGAGGTACTATCTTCGATCACTCCAACTGCAATGACATTCTCTCCATGTTTTTTTTTTCTTATGTCTTAACATAAATACTGGATGAAACGAAGACAAAATCATGTGCAGCTTATTTTGTTCTCATTTTATCGGAATAGCAACTTTCGTTCCGGTTTACCACGCGTTGCTAAAATCGATGTCGGTATGTGCGAAATACGATTCTGTATATTATAATTGACTACCATACAAAATTTCATAAATGAAAATGAAACAATGTTCTAATTATTCGAGTTTTATAAGTGGCTGTTTAGAAATTTTGATAAGTGTATAGTATATGTTCCTTAACATCAACCGCATCTCATGAGACAAATACTTACGTAGTCAAACATGCTGTATCTACAGCTATTGTATGATTACCAAGAACCTATATGAGTAAGGTCGTTGTTATTACATAGTTTGTTTCTACTAAAAGTGAACCAATCAAAGGTAATATCCATCCTACTATTCAGTCTGTTTTTGCTCATGTCTTGGCAGCGATATTGTCAAAACTTTGCTACATATTTATATAAAGCAATTAAAATCAGAAACGAGCATAAGTCAATATAATCTTAATCTTTATTTATCTTAAACTGTAAAACTTGTAATGAGAGATTGAATAAATATGTTATAATATTTGCACCTTATTCTAGGATATTCATTATAACGTGATATTCATGTACTGATATTTCGTCATGTACATGTATATTTTACTGTGAGTTTACTGGACAAGTTGTATAATATATGTATATGTTACAAGGAATGTGTTTAACCAGGGATTTCACGTAACCCCTAACCAATTCAGAGAGTTCATGTAATCCCTGGTAATTTTAGGGAATACGTGAAATCCCTTATTTCACTAGGGATTACATTAAATCCCTAAAATATCATTTCATTTTTACACAAATTACCTGACTCGATTGCTGATACAGATCATGTTGATCAGCAATGAAATTCTTACAAACAATGTCTTTATTGACATAATTATGTTTCAGGGAATGTGTGTAACCAGGGATTTCACGTAATCTCTTACCAAGTTAGAGACTTCACGTAATTCTCGAACACATAGGTTTATACCAATGCTTGAAAACCCAAGCTATAATTCTATAATTGCATTCACATTACAAAAGTATCAATGCATAGCAGTGAAAAAATTAAATAAGTAACACCTTACTGCACAATGATATTTTACATTTTATCATGATAATTTTGTGGTCAGGAAATATGTGTAAAAATTGAAAAGAAAATCAGGGAATACGTGAAATTCCTAGAACATTTCAGGGTGTACATGTATTCCCCTGACAATATTTTACATGGTTGGTGATTACATATAATCACTAAATTTCAGGGATTACATAAAATCCCTGGTTACACACATACACTGTTACCACGGTGTATGAACGATAACGAAACTATACGCTCGCTGTTGATCAGTGTTTTATAATTTTCCTCTATACCCAACCTAAACGCTGAAAACTGAAGTAAAATAAAAGTTAATTATGTACGCTGTCTGTCGATGTGATGTGAAATGATGTGTACGACGTCCGTTGATGTGTTTGTCCAACTACTGTTGATGCAAATTGTTGATTTGTAACATTCTGTACGATGTCTATTGATTTCAATTTATGATAATATGCTTGTTTCTACACCATTATCGCCACCGAACTAAAGTTTTAGGGTTATAAAGAAAACACCCTTTCCGTCCGTTTGTTTGTCTACCCATTGAACCTTGTATGCGCAACTCACACAACATGTTTTACGGATTAGGTTAAAATTTTATTCAGTTATAGAGTATGACGTGTAGATTCGATCAACAAAATAGGCCTGATTCGACTTTTAGAAAGCGAGATAATTAACTTTATTTCTGTGCAAAAATGCTTGAAGCGCAGCTCCGCTTAAATAGCGTGACGGATAAGGGTTCAGAAAGCTTTACAAAGTGGTAGACCATGATGTGAAGATATGCATAAAGAAAATAAACTCTAGTAGTATTTAAGATAAGGGAGATATTTCACTTTAATTTTGTAAACATCGCCCTTATCCTGGTAGAGAGTTAATCTGGACTCATCTGTCAACACAAAACAGCATTTCAGTCTACCTTGGTCCAGTCTGCATGATTGTTGGCAAATTCCATCCGTTTTGCACGATGAACAGCTGTCAAGAGTGGTTTCTTCACTGCTGTTCTGCCATTGAGACCAACACTCTGCAAACGCCGTCTAACATTGGAATTGTTGGCTTGGACTCCATGCTCCTGTCAGGCTGTCCTCATAGCAGAAATGCACTCTCGAAAGTTCTGGATGCTTAGCCGTGCTAAATGCCGATTGTCCCTAGAACAAGACACTCTGGGCGACCCGATCTAGGCCGGTCGTCATAGCTGTTGATCTGCTGGTGATGCCTTATGGTCAGGTACACTGTCATTCTGCAATAAAAAAATACTTTACCCGAGTCAAATAGGCAAAAAGTGTAATGCACTTCGTTTCAGGTCCAATCTGATTAAAACATGATTTAAAATTTTCCGCTCGCATACTCGCTAATTTAACGACAACGCTCTACAGGATATCTGTTTACGGAGATTGTTTTAGGTCAATGCAACAATGAACGTGGAAGAAGAAAGAAATTATTAAGAAAAACCTTACCTTGTAACTCCCAGGTCTTCGGCAATCTTGGCAACAGGCTCCCTTTGCTGGAACTTGACCACACATTCAACCCTCTGCTCAATTGTTAGTCACATTATCACTTTTCTTCTTGAAGATAAGTGTTAGCAAAAGTTAGCAGAATACTAAAAAAAAACGCATCCTTCTAACCTATAAATTGTGTACCTTTAGGAAATTACCCCTTTTATTTTTTTTAATTGTATTATGTTCCTCTAATGGACAGTTATCTCCCTTCTTTAAATGTAGTGTTTCGGCCTTCCCATGCAGAAAAACTGATGTTTGTTCATATATTGTCTGTAAAAATTAGTTTAAATAGACACTGCACTGTATACTTTAATTAGGTGGCCACAAACAAAGGGTACGAAAGTACAATTAAGTTAAATATAACCTGTTTTATAAATTATGTATTGCTTAAAATAGTGGTACATGACTAAAGACTTAAACGCAATAATATCTTCATAGTAAATCACATAATTAAATCAAACGAAGTCGTACAAGACTTTAACATGAAATCGTTAGTAGTCGTACACAATCATTTGTGGAAGTCGTACGACATACAGAAAAACTGATGTTTGTTCATATATTGTCTGTAAAAATTAGTTTAAATAGACACTGCACTGCATACTTTAATTAGGTGGCCACAAACAAAGGGTACGAAAGTACAATTAAGTTAAATATAACCTGTTTTATAAATTATGTATTGCTTAAAATAGTGGTACATGACTAAAGACTTAAACGCAATAATATCTTCATAGTAAATCACATAATTAAATCAAACGAAGTCGTACAAGACTTTAACATGAAATCGTTAGTAGTCGTACACAATCATTTGTGGAAGTCGTACAGTAAGTCGGCGAATGCACACGACATAAACGTCAAGTTTACACATAGTTGCATTCAACATTCTGATAAATTATTGATATTATACAAAAAATAATTTATTAAATACCAAAAAAGTCTTCATACAATAACATGAATGTGATTTGTTTTCTTGAAATCGAGTTTACAAGACAAGCTATGGATGTCAACAAAGCAAACTAGTTCGTGATTTGGAAGTGATTGTTGACGTTTATACCTATTATAGAACGATAAGGAATCATCAAAACTGTTGCAAATAGTTTATCACGAGCTAATGTTTATTTTAAAAATCTGTCTATGTATCCGAAGATTTGTTATCCCATAAAAACTAATCAATTGTACTTCTGTATCATTTCACTACCAATCGCAATCACGGATGTCGTACAGTCGTTTATACACCGTGGTAACATATACATGCGATACGTCTGGTATCTTAGTACATGTTTGCTATCTACTTTGTTTTTAACTGTCATTGTACTATATATTGTATGTTATATGTGTATGAACCAGAGGTCTAGTATCTAGAATAAATGTTTTCAATGTTTATCATGGGACTAGAAAAAAACTTCAACTTTTTTTAATTATTGCCTAGAATCACATTTAAGAGTAAAATTCTGTATTACTAACAAGATATACATGTACAAGTGCGTGTATATAATACCACATTAATAGGTTACTCATCGTCGGCAACCACAGTGCTTACTTCCGTTACGCTTCATACGGTTAGTTTTCCGCAGTGGTTTTCTTGCAATGAACCAATGAAAACTGCCTCATTAATTATTCATGAATACGAGATGGCCCACGGTACAAGAAGAAGTATAGCAGAGTAAGATGGTGTGTGATAACCGACAATGGTGGTAATATTGAACTTATCTCAAACTCTAATGACATACATGTACATGAATATTCGTAATATTCTGCTGAACAAAAATTAGAAACTCTTGTGGATTATGTCCCCTTTATAATGTATTAAGGCTTATTAACATACATTTCCACTGAACTGAGTATGTGTTTTAATTAACTAAACAACCCATGACTCAGTGGATACAGAATTGCATGTTTAGCTGATTATAGTGTTCGCAATACATAGTATCAATGAACAATGTTTGTACAGAGAATTTAACCTCAATCATGTTATCTATCAAATTTTCATGTATTTTTGAAAAGTATTAAAATGGCGCTCAATACATATTGGGAAGTTGACGTAGATCTATATTTAGAACTAAAAAGAACGCCGATGTTTGTAATTGTTACAAAACAATGTCTTTCGTTATTTAATATAAACGACAGGGATAAACAAACTTGTCATGATTTCAAACGGAAATTAATGTAGTGCCGGTTTAATATTTTTAGACAATATATTTGTTAGTTTGTTTGGTTTTTTTTGGGTTTTAACGCCGTAGCAACACATTATATCGGTCATATAACGGCGGTCAGTCAACCTACTCACTCCTCTTGAAAAGGCTAAATCTCCGGATTTAGCTGTTAACCAACTACTAAGCGCATATATTCGTCAGTGACTGACAACTGTCCTACATAATTAAAAATCATTGGTAGGAAGGAGAATGGCCGTAGAAATAATTCCATGACCTAGCTCCACGGGAATCGAACCCACGACCCCTTTATCAGTAGACTTGCGTGCTACCAACTGAGATAGCCGGGCGGCACGACACTATATTTAATTATACTCTTAACAAAACTTTTAAGTATACATGTATATTTGGGCTCATATCTAAGTAAATGTTTGTTCGATATTTATAAGTCAAATTTTCAACGAATATAGTTTAAAGATGGAACAACATTATCATTATTATTTCATAACATAGAACAAAAGATTAAAAAAATAATTACAAAAACATCAGTGTGTGAGAAAGTCAAAGTAACAAAATGAGGATTGCGATCTGCGTGGCTTGGTAAATGTTGTAAACGATACATTCGGGTAAATGTGTCCACAATTCTCTCTCTATAATAACGTATGTGACCTCCATGGCGTTAAGAACCGCTAGGCATCGCGTTCTTATGGATCCCACATACTGAGGTAAGTGATTTAGACGTATACCTGCCCACTCGCGTACAATCCTTCCGCAAATCACAGCTAAGGGTTAGGCTGCAGCACCACGGCGTACACGGCGGATCAATTCATTCCATACGTGTTATTTTATGTTTAGCTAGAGGTTTCAGCGTTTTGCATATCAGCGTGATATTGTTGTTAAGTAATAATTCTGTTGTCGTTCTTGCTGTGTGGGCTGGGGCGCCATCTATTTTAACAACATAATAGCTAATTCTAGCTGTTCTGTCGTTAGCTGATCCATTTTGTGTTTCTTGAATGTGTGGGTCGTAATACTATCCACGGCGACAATGTGCAATTTTGATTCACGATTTCCTCGTGCATTTAATGAATTTCATCCATTCACGGTTCAACTCATTAATAAGATTACTTTCGAAAAAGTGAATGCAGTAATGATTAATACATAGTCAATCGCAGATGTATAAATTTTTGTAAAAAAATACTTATTACATGTAATGATAAAGTTATACACAATTAAAATTTGTATACTTATAAGCTTTGTTACAAATACAAGATGTATGCTTGTACGCTTTACTATATTTAAAAAAAATAATCCCTGGGTAATAATTACATTTCAGCTTAGACGATATGCTCCGATCGATATCGAGCATTAATACTTCATTCGTATTCAATGTAATGAATATTCTTGCATAAAGGTCAGGTCGGGGTCAATATTTACGCACTATATACACAAGTTATTTATTTTGTTATTACGACACAGAAAGAATCACGCATGTAATGGATGTTTGACTTCATCTGTTTAACACATACTTACTGTTTCAACACATAGCCAATTAAAAGAATGAGTCAAACGCAGCATTTACATAATTTCATTAAATGTTCTAGTCAATATGATATCCTGCAAATACATTAATCCAATATGTCACTTGTTAAATAGTCTTTGCATTCCTTTGAAAATCAGGAAATAGTAAGATTTTTATTTTAATATATATCCAAATGTGGTTTTAAAAAGTAGTCGTGTCTATTGAGTAATCAGTAGACTGACGAGTACTTGGTTTCTTTTTGCAACAAACCGTCATTTTTGTGTAAATTCTCCTATTGCAAAGACAGCTTAGAGCGATGAACAGGCCTTGTAAAGTATAAAATATTATAAACAAATACCAAAGTATATTGCTGTCATTGACGTTAGCAATAATTGCAAACAACCATGTTAAACCCATAATACATGATAGTTTAAGATGTATCAAAAACGTACATGAAGTTAAATCTTTTCTAGCTTGTGAACCTTGCATCTTTGTGTCTGTTATGCAGAACACAATTACAATGAACGCTATACAATCAAATAATTTAAATATTGCTAGAGGACCCATAAAGAACAACCATAGTCCTTTCTGTGAAGATATCCAACAATCGACTTTGCCATATTGTGCCTTAAAACTATTAAGTGAATCATCGACAAAACCAAAATTTAGAATTATCGCTGCACATACAATAGCAAGAGGCGTTAACGAAGCATACATACTATACATAAAGAATATTTTAGAATTTGTACCGCTTAGATTCCTATTTTTAGTTGTGTAAGCAAATGTCATCAAAAGGTCAAATGCAATAACATTCATCCAAGTGAAAACGGCTAAAAACATATAGTGCATCAAGATTGCAAACAGTGGACATAGCACAACATTATTCGAAGCACTTGGCGACACTAGAAGTAATAATTGTGCAAGTATAATAGATAAACATAAACTTACAAGATTCTTACCAGGATTGTTTAAAAGTTCTTAAAAGTAAGATAAACTATAACTGTTAATATTAAAGACGCGATTGATATTATAAGTCGAGTGAGAGATAAATATTTCTCAAACTGATTACTTGCTTGTAATTGTCTCTCATGAAGAGAAGAGACTTGTGAAAGTATACATATAAAGATATCCGATCCATTTCTTATATATTCTGTATCATTATATAAACTCTGTCTAAATATAGCTTGATTTGTATCATTAAGAAAGTCGAATTCTTGTTCCTTTATTTTACTTAAAACACACTCATTTAACAGAAGTGTACCATTTCCATCACTGAAATCATTTGAGTTTTTAACACATCTTTCATACGATGGCTGTGTATGATGTGGACATATAATATCCCTGCATATGTCAGATATGGGATCGAACATCTGATTGCTGAGACATTCTTTAAATGGCATCTCTGATGAAGAAAAGTAATCAAAGATGTCTTCATGTACTATTCTATTTTCATTTAAATCTACCGATAACCTATATGAATATAGAAATGGCGTTTCTTTATCAGTTGGTTTATCATAAGAGGTAATGTTAGATTCGCACAAAAGTCGTTCTTCATAACCATTGCACTGGGCACAGTAGATGTTTTTGAATGCTAGATAACCGTCATCAGCATAAATAATTCTTATGATTTCCTCTTTACATTTGTCAATTATTTCATCGTCAACCATATTTATTGTTTCACACTTGGAGATAATTTTCCCATGATGTAAGTCACAATCACGAGTAACGATGTCTTCAGGATCCGTTAGTTGTAGTGTACAGGTGTCGGGAATAGAAACAGTGCAACATAAATGTGTGTGAAAAACCGAACATAAAATATATATACCAATTATGTTCATTAGAATTTTGATTGAAATATAAATAGTCGTAGATGTAGCATCGAACATGTCATAAATTAAACATTATTTTTAAAATGCTTGTACAGTTTATTCATTATTGCCGTGTCAAGACAATTCATGTTATTGTATGGCGTTCAGCGCACATAACCTAGCTTTCCAGGACCATTGTCTACAATCAGTACTCACCTACCGTTAATGCCGGAATCATATCCACACTGTATAGATCTGCCTTGCCTAAGAACATTTTGTCAAGTTTTCACGAAAGGGTGGGATACTTGAATATTTTCTGTGATTAATTGCTTGATTATCAAATTAACTGTGATACCTGATCATTTCATGTGATAAATTTTGTGTCTATCAACTAAGCTGTGATGCCTTTTTAACATTTCTGTGATTAATTTTGAAATACTGTCTTGTGCATTTTATACATCTATAATCTATATTCAATTATCTGAAATAATAAGTCTTATGTTCTTTTTTCGTTGTATTGGTCTAAATCATATTTTATTTTATTTTGTTTCATCATCGCCTCTCTATCTCACGCTATAAACACATACAGACCACAATGGAAATAAGGGCTTTCCCTTTTTGTGCTATCCCAGTGTTGTTGTGCTTGTCATAGCTTATTACTTGTAACATGTACTTCCTGTTTTAGTTTTTCTGGTTGTGGTAATGAAATATTGCAAACAAATTGATTTATGATTTTTTATATCATATTTAGTTTGTGTATCAAGCGATATTATACAAATAATATATTATGTAAATATCATAAAATGAATTTTGTTATGTCACTGTTATGTTACTAATACATTGGTGTAAAAGTAACTCAACTTCCAATACTTAGATCCCCTTTTCTTTGTCCTTTTTTAGAATAAAAGTTATAAAACATAGTTGGAAGGGTTGACATTCAAACCTTTATAAATTGAAATTGAACGTAATCTTATAAATCATGTAATGAAAACTGTGGCCAAATGCGCAATGAACAATTAAGGAAGTTTAGTTATTTTATATTTGTACTTACTTACCATATAGTATTTAAGCATTATGAACATTATTAATAAACGGACAAAACGCATTTAAAACTCAATACTGGTTGTCTTGTTTATTCTACAGCATTACAATATACTACTTGCGTATTGTTGTTTTAAATCCAGTTTCCAGTTGTAAAAATATTGCAAATGGTTTTACCACATCATTATAAATCAACATTATGTAAATATAAATTTGGTGACACTCCAATATAGAAAGATTTGAAAACCAACCTTATTTGACGACTGACGTAAAAGTACACGCAGCCGTCATGTTTACGACGTCATTGTTACGAAATTAGCAATAATGACGTCAAAAAAGTATTGATCCGAATCGGAAATATCTTCAAGTTTATAAGGTACTTAATTTATATGCAAATCTAAAAAAGTCAGAATTGTTTTATATAAATTCTACAATATTGGTTCGAATTGTTTCTTTAATTCCTGGAAAGTTTTTAAAACCAAAGCTCTAAAGACACTGGAGTTGTTCGACATAGAAAACATGTTTTGCTACGTCACTTGTTGTGTTTAAAATTGTGACAATATGTAGAACAAGATAGCGTTTCTTGAAACATGAACAGCAGAACTCTCGTTGTAAGAAATCTATCTTAAAATGGTGCAATTTGTATTAGTAAACCGTACATGAAAATCCAATTGTCATGTAAACGATCATAAAAAACTATATCCTAATGTCCAGGTACAAACTAATTGAGAAATCGTGCACTAAAGGTGCATAAAATATATTGTTAGATTTAATTTTCTTGAAACCTTTTAAAAGTTGTCTTATCTTGAATGAGTTAACAGGGTCTTATGTCCTCTTAATTGATCAATGTACAAATAGCGGATACTTTAGTATTAATCTATGAAGGTTTATAACCAAGAGATCTACGTCCTGTATCGTGCACCGGCTACCAGACGTACAGAAATAAACTATTTACAATACAATAAAACAGTAATATAATATTTTCCTCTAGCTACATAGCTTAATGATTAGTAAAACAAAATGTAAGGTATATTTACAAGTAATGGGATATTTACACATAGTTATACTACAAACAACTATACAAAAGAACTACAGCATAACAAAGCACCATTTCAATATAATGACAATAAGTTACAAACATAAGACAGCTATGAAACAATATACAATGTATAGCCTGATTCGATAGTACAAACTCATAATCCGACACTGGTCAGCATCACCAACAATAAACATATCTACAACAAAACCAGGAGTGATTCTATATCAAACATCATACAACATTATTAACGATGATAACTATCAAGCATAAACAAAGTATACATATACTTAAACAACCAGAAGATCCAAAGAAGGACGAGCGATCAGTGTTGACCGTCTCTGTCGTCGACCTATCCAAAATAATATATGTTAGCAAAGAAAATATAAGTGGATGGGAGCAAACATACATGAAACTAAACTATCTGCAGAAGCCGAGCTATCAGCTCGTCATTAATAACCAGTGGACGGGCGATCAACATAAACCGTCCCCGTCTCAAAGCCAATTAACTTTAATGAGGTGGACGCCGTTATACAAATGACAACGCAGCCGAGCTACAATATCTACAAGCTCGTGTATATATCAAGTGGACGAGCGACCAATGTGGATCATCTCTGTCGCTTAGCTATTGACAATATAATCGATAACCAGAATAAAACTTATAGATTGGGTGGGGATGTATAAATTTCACCGGGGTTACCACAAGATTGTCTAAAATAATCAGGTTATATCCAATTGTTAATCTCTGCTCTAGTCTCCCCAGTACAAAATCATTAAACCACCAACTAAAATCAACAGTGTCTCCAGCTTTAACACAAATATACATATATGCCATAGACGTTCCAAGAGGAGATGGCCTTTTCCCTTTCATATCCCCAGGAACGCATTCTTCTGAGAGTTGTTAACTTATTCATAGAAACTTAATTTACAGTGTTTATATTCACATCAATATATATATTCTCATGGGATAGTTCTTGACAGTACAATATTTTACAATTGTATTACTGTGTACATGGTACTAAAAAGTGATAAACCATAAATTACGCAAACAGAAAATAACATGGGAATATGAAGCAATCTATCACTTTATGGCTCTAATTTTGGAATTTATGAGGAACCTTGAAATAAACAGCTGATTTTTTGCTTGCTCCGCATTCCATCTGAAGTTGTTTTAGAATATCTAGTATCATTACAGAATAATTTAAAGCAACAGTAAGACTTGTTACTTCAAATCAAGCAATCAAAAATAATATTTAGCTTCAAAGTGCCCTTCAATTTCAAAACATTTTGATAAATGATAAAATATCATATTTTGAACTTCGACTCTGGCCGATTCGGCAAGGAGGCTTTAAAACTGTCGTGTTTCAACTTATCATGGAACCCTTCAGTACATTAAGAGTATTTGCTCTTTAATAAAATGTTAGTTAATGTGTAATCGTGCCCTAACTGTTAAATTGCAGACTACTCATTTATAAAATAGACGAAAACTTAACTTTTTGATATTTTCTGAAAGAACTACATTGCATTTTTACCACAATAACGGAAAAAAACTAACAGAAATGCAACATGGAAATTCTAATGCGTCGTACATTTTTGCACAATCTATTTTTGGCAAATGAATCACAATAGCAGTTATTACTTAATCTGTGCGAGCCTCGTTATGAACAAATTAATATTACTATTATATTAAACCAATGAAATAACATAAGTGTTTACAGCGTCGGACAAATACGTCCTTACTTTATTTCGGCTCACATATATACTGGTTTAAATAATTTGGATTGATTTTCAACAATCACTAACGTAAGTTTTTTACATTTTTTATAGTTATTATTCATTGGATTTTGATCAGTTAAAATGATTTAATGTCCATTTGTACTAAGGCTTTTATAGAGTAAGGTAATTGGTACTAATTACGTTAAACAATCATATGTGGTTATACACGCAGTATTATGAAAAAATGATAATTCCAGTAAGAAATATATTTGGTACTACCGCTTAATTGTTCTGAACAGTTGTATGACAAATGCTAGAGCGATTTTTAGTAATACTAACAGTGGGCAGAATGCTTCATTAATTCTTGGATAAAAAATTGTTAATGAATGATCGTAAACAAAACATTCGATAATTATGTTACGATTTACGCATTTGCATGGGTTGGAAATCAACCATCTCACTAAATATTACTTTGTATTAGTTCTGTTACGAACAGCTTATAAAGATTAAATAGAATAAATACATTGTTTTATTCCAAAAGCAAACTAAGTTATTACAAACACCGTATTAATGAAGACATAACAAAGTCTTACAGAACAGAACAGAACAGAACGTGAGGGTATCAAAATGAGCCGCAATAACTAACTATGACCCTGCAAATTCGAATAATTCTCGCAGTTATCATCCCCGATTATCGTTTATCATGATTGTTGTAGCATTCTTATCAAAAGCAAAGCGATATTTAGATTTCTTTGTTCAACATTTATAAGAAAAAACAAATCGTAATACACCGAGAATTACGCTAGTTACCGGAGTATATTTGGTAGTTTTGAGAGAATGGAGCTTCAATGTAGGCATGCTTAGTGCGCACGAGTTGTTTACATTTGTCAGCTTGTATGTTCATTGTAAGTGATTTAGTGAAGCAGGTGCATTCAATTTTTGTGTTTTATTGTAACAAAACAAAGAATACAAAAAATACAAAAACTATGAAACTTGACGTAAGTACATAATAAAACAATGGTCCGACAGATAAATATATTCCATATCTTGGAATAAACTTAGGGGCATTTATGGATTAGAAGGGTGATAAAAGAGTAACAATCATTTGTATTGTAAAATTATGCAGTTTCAATATCTAACTTCATATCAATATACGAATATATTTGGGTTTCTTCAGAGCGTTCAACTGAGGAACATTAAAAAAATATCTATGACAGAGCCTTCTGAATGTGTAAGTGAACTGAGCAAAACATCATACGATCCAATTATAAATTTACTAATCCATGGATTAGATTGCGAATTTTATACTGGTAATTTTATTTAAGTACAGGTCATAAAGTCATGTAATCTTGGTATAGTACCGCTTGCCTTTTCAAGACAATGATTTATTTATCTATTGGAGTTAACGCCGTGTCAACACAATTTAGGTCATTTTACGGCGTACAGCTTTTCTGGATCATTGTCTATAAACAGTACTCACCTACCCTTCCACATGGCCAGAAACTTCTCCATATTATCTAATCAATGGAGGAAAATCGACATTATTGTCAAATTTTCATAGAAGGGTATAACCTCCCCGGGTGGGATTCGAACCCGCACCCCCTCGGGCACGAGATTTCAAATTCAAGACAATGGTAGAACGAAAATCAAATGCGCAAAATCAACTTCTTTTTTTTTCTAAAAAAATCTATATTCGTATGTATTTTTTTTTTTGTAATTATTTTTATTTTCATTATATACATGTTGTAACAGAGATTATTACAAATATAGACATATCAAAATATAAAAGGAGTAGGCTATCTGTCATCATGATATAGTTAAAACATAAAGAGATAATACAGATTCCATTCGTCAATATAGATACCATGGCTTTTATACCCAAAAAATTAACAGCTAAGTAAATATATATATCTATATATGTGATCTACTTTTTAAGGGAGATAAGAATGGTATGATTTTCAAAATTTGTCTCCCTTATTGCTTACAAAAAACAAAATACCATTATGACAAATTTGAAATATGTAGGTTAGTAAAAGTGATATTTAAATATATTCATAATAAATTGATTATACATGTTACTATGAAAAAAAACCTTTACGAGTCACTAGAAACGGGTAACAGTAAACATCTCTTTTTTGGAACAAGGTTATAATCTAACTAAATTACTGATATAAAGGTAGTAGGAAAAATGTAGATTCACAGTGGTTGTCTCCCTTGTAATACAAAATAGAAACATTGCTAGCATTACAGTATTTCAACACAAAAATCATTAAAAATGACAATGATAAGTTTTCAAAAACCTATAATTACTGCATTGTATACTTAATTAACAATACTTAATTCCTTGAAAAAACCTGGGAAGCATATCAACAAATATCTTACAACAATTTAACATAACAATATAGATTTACAGCTAAACATGGTTGTGAGACATTTAATAGTCATCTTAAATAGACTGAATTTACAGAAAATAATTTTACTAATAGTTATTTACCTTCATATAGGGTACACACCTTTATACAGTTTGAATTTTGAATGTTGAAGGAAGATATCATGAGTTAGAATGATGACAGTATAGAGAAGTAAGTAAGAAGAGTAGAAAGAGGTGATAGTATTATAAAAAAGACAAGACATCCGGTGGATAGCAAAAACATCACTATAATAATATAGAACATATACATATGATAAATTGATTGAGAATAGATTAGACAGCAGAAGCCTGTGGAGAAGCCCAGAATTTCCATGAGATCATCTATAACTAAGAATAAAACTTGTAGATAAAAGGTGTTATAGCGAAATGTGGTTGGTGTTTTGTGTTTGATCTACTCCAATACAAGGCTAGACAAGGGGGACCATGTCTTTTCAAACTTTTGTAAACTTGAAGTTAACTTTGCATTATACTTTTCCATTTTATAATATGAATTTAACTGTCGTTTTAGCGACTCTAAAATAGGTAGAGTTGATTTCATCTTGCACGTATAAATATAATATTTAACTAAAACTAAAAATTTATAAACAATGTTTTTGACATTTATGTTACCAAGTAAAATGTCCTGTTTTGTCCATTGTGTATCAACACAGGGGCATTTTACATTTATCCAGGACTTTATAGACTGCCAAAATGTCTGTATAATGTCGCATTCGAAAAATAAATGGAGAATAGATTCTTTAGTTGAATCACAAAATGTGCACCTATCATTGTCAGTAATGCCCATCTTTACAAGCAAAGATTTCGTACCAAGGATTCTTTGATTAATGCGGTATTGAAACCATTGTAATTTACTTTCAGAAAGAATTTTAAAAGGTTGTTTGTAAGTAAATTTCCAATCTATAACAGCAACATTTAAGTCTTGTTTCCATTTCATTTCTGAGTTTCTAGAGAAAGAATGATAGTTAAGTACATCGTAAAATAAACGACAACCCTTCTTTGTCAAGTTGATCAATTTAACAAATAAAGGTTGAATTGGGTTTGGGCTCCTACAAGACAAATGGTTTAGTCTAATTTTAAGTAGGAAAGTTCTAAAAGCATGGATTATGTTATTATACTGTAAGAAGTTAAAGTTGCATGAATATTTATTTTGAAAATCAACATGAGAATAAAAATTGCCATTTTCATTCATGAAGTCATTAATAGATAAAATACCTTTTGACTCAAAATATTTGTCGCGGAACGATTTACCCGCAATTTTAAAGTTGAAGTTATGCCATACTGGCATAGATAGAAATTTATGCCAAGACTTAACAACATATTTTTCATTAAATTGAACATATGCAAACCAAACATCTTTCCAGAATTTGTTTTTAATATCAACTGTAAATTTCTTAACATAGTCCGAACCATACTGTTCAAAATCTTTTAAAAATGGACAAATATATTCCACTAAATTTGAATACTTTTTACCACAATTTGAAAGTCTCCTTATCCAAGTAAGTTTCATAGATTGTATAAAGTATTTTACAGTGATCATTCTAATGCCACCATTTTCAAAGTCTTGGGTGATAACGTTTCTTTTTATTTTGTCAGGATGACTATTCCAGAGAAAATTAAAGAATAGATCTTGGATTTGCTTAATGGTGTCATCAGATGGAGATGGAAGTCCCATCATTAAATTAATTAGTTTAGGTAAAGCTACAGATTTAATAACAACATTTTTACCAATAGGGGTTAAGATTCTTTTTGACCAAAGAGATAGTAAAGTTTTTATTTCTTTAATTTTAGGATTGTAATTGGTAATAACTATCTCTGACAAATTCAAAGTAAAAGTAACGCCTAAAAGTTTGAAGTTTACCTTTTCCCAAGATAAACCAAGTTCAATGCACATTGTGTGATCACTATTTTTCATTGAGCCTATCCATACAGCTTTAGTTTTTTCAATATTGACATTAAGGCCTGAAATTAAAGCATAAAATTTTAACACTTTAATTGAGTTATTAAGTGACATTTCTGAACCATCAAGTATTAAGGATGTGTCATCAGCATACTGAGATATCAGATATTCATGATTATTTATTTTAATACCCTTAATATTTTCATTTTGTTTAATTAGAAGTGACAAGATCTCTGCGCATAAAATAAATAGATAATAGATTACTGTCTGCATCCACGATGTATATAAAACCAGTCAGATATATGTCCATTGACTAAAACACATGACTGAATTTTATTATAAAAAACATGAATCCATTTCTTCAAGTCATGGCCAAAGTTAAAAAAGTCTAAAACATTGAACATGAATTTCCATGAGATGGAATCAAAAGCCGTAGCGAAGTCGATAAGAAGAATCATTGCTGGACAATTAAATTCTTCTGTATAATTCATAACATCATATATTAATCTTATATTTTCACCTAAAAAGCGACCGGGTATAAAACCGGTTTGGTCTTCACTAATAATATTACATAAAACTTTTTTGATTCTATTAGCTATAGCTGCAGATGCAATTTTATATGAAATATTAAGCAAGGAAATAGGACGCCAATTTTTTAAAAGTTGCTTATTTTTGTCACCTTTTGGAATGCATGTGATTACTCCAAGTTTTTGAGAGGAGGAAAGTTCACCATTTTCAAATGAGGCATTTATTGATCTGACTAAAAAATGACCAATCTTGTTCCAGAAAATTTAAAAAAAGGCAGCAGTAAAACCTGAATTTCCAGGGGCTGAATAATTTGACATATGTTTAAGACTTAAAAGCATTTCATTATAACTTAATTTTCCTTCTAGATCATTTTTTTCTTCTGTAGTCAATTTCCTTACAAGTGTCAGAAATTATATCTCCTAAATTAACATTTTCACATTCACGATATGCATAAAGATTTTTGTAGTGAGATTCAGTTTCAGCAAGTATGTCATTTTGGTTTTTTAGGAGGATTCCTGATTTAGAGAATAATTCATTCATTATTTTTTATGTGAAATTCCTATTTTCTAAGTTACAATAATATTTTGTTGGCTTTTCTCCTTCTAAAACCCATCTAGCCCTAGACCTTACCAGATTGCCTTCTAATTTCTTTTTTCTAATTTCTATTAATTCATTCTTTTTAGTTTCAAGTAAAAGTATGTCACATTGGTTAGAATTTTGAAGATTATAAATTTCTGACTCAAGATTTTTTTCATTAAGTGATTGTTCTTTCTTTTTGTTTGATGAGTAAGCTATTGTCTTTCCTCTTATTTCCATCAAAAGTGT
This sequence comes from Mactra quadrangularis, assembly GCA_025267735.1. Taxonomy (NCBI): domain Eukaryota; kingdom Metazoa; phylum Mollusca; class Bivalvia; order Venerida; family Mactridae; genus Mactra; species Mactra quadrangularis. Next base: position 3,582,936 of record CM046309.1, read on the forward strand.
TTCAAAAAATAATTGATCAGAGACAGTAAATTTAAGTTCAGAGTCAGGTATCTTTAAAAATGTTTGTTTTTACTGCAACTGTTTTATTTCTTTAGGTATTGACTTCAAACTTTAAATGTGTGTTCCTTATTATCAACCCCATCTCATGTACCAAGGTTCTTAACTCCAATTTTTTTTTTTCAAATTTATCTCCCCTTGATCTTAGACATTTCTTACTAACGTAAGTGGACAAAACCTAATATTTTTATGTATGAATATAGTCTCATTATTTGGGTAAATAAGGTATAGAACTAAACAGCATCAAGCTATACTGAAGTTTAGATCAGCAATCCTCTAAAACTATAATTTTTGAATTTTCAGAAATTTCTGTTGCGCAACAAATTGAAAGACGCGAGAGCGAAAAAAAATGTTTGCTTTATTCATTTTCGGATTTTTAGATAAAATTTTAAAATTATATTATTAATTTTTAGTGGCCTTATATTCATATACATCTACTGTGGTATTCAATTGCACTAAACTATATTAAATATATTGATAAACAGAATTTAAATTACGTCCACAAGTAATTGACAATATGTAAACAGCGTTTTATGAAATATGATATATATCGTTTTATAGTCAAGAAGATACGTTTTTATTCATTTTCATTTAAACTCGTATTTCCCAATTATGCATATGATTGTGAAGTGCTTTTGAACATATATTCAGTATGAAAAGAGCGCTATACAAATGCGATACATAATAATGCAAACTAGATGTTAGAATAATTGATAAATAATAAATCTTCATTAAAATCTCATGACAATATTTCAATAGCTATACCAAATAAAATATATTAAATCACCAGGAGTTGAATAGTTGAATTAACGAGTCTATTTAAACTAGCATTGATATTTTGCAACCGTTCATGTAAAACAATTACCTTGTAAATATGAGAAAGTTGGATTAAGGGATTCATTCACGCAGGTAAGGGTGACTAGAAATATTCAGAAAAATATCGATCGATCTCATTACTATGGTCACTACATCAATACCCTTGGCTAAATAGACTACAACTTTGGGATAGACCAGTAAAATAAACGAAACTTAGCCTGCTTAAAAGTGTTCTTGTGCAATTTTCTCAGCGTAATAAATAGGTGTGCATTTATGTTTAAACAATCCTCAATTTAATAAATATGCCAATTCGGCGAAGAGGCTTTAAAACTGTCGTGTTTCAACTTATCATGGAACCCTTCAGTACATTAAGAGTATTTGCTCTTCAATAAGATGTTACCCTAATGTAGTGTTAATGTGTACTCTTGCCCTAACTGTAACATTGCAGACTACCCATATATAAAAAGGACGAAAACTGAACTATTAAATATTTTCTGAAAGAAATTCACTGCAATTTTACCACAATAACGGAAAAAACTAACAGAAATGCAAAATAGAAATTCTAATGCGTCGTACATTTTTGCACAATCTATTTGTTGGAAAATTCTAATGCGTAGTATATTTTTGCACAATTTATTTTTGGCAAATGAATTACAATAGCAGTCATTTCTTAACCTGTGCGAGCCTCGTTATGAACAAATTGAAATTATTATTATATTTAACCAATGAAATAACATCAGTGTTTACAGCGTCGGACAAATACATCCTTACTTTATTTCGGCTTACATATATACTGGTTTAAATAATTTGGATTGATTTTCAACAATCACTAACGTAAGTTTTTTTTACATTTTTTTCGTTATTATTGATTGGATTTTAATCAGTTAAAATGATTTAATGTCCATTTGTACTAAGGCTCTTACAGAGTAAGGTAATTAGTACTAATTACGCTAAACAATCATATGTGGTTATACACGCAGTTTTATAAAAAAAATGATAATTCCAGTAAGAAATATATTTGGTACTACCGCTTAATTGTTCTGAACAGTTGTATGACAAATGCTAGAGCGATTTTTAGTAATACTAACAGTGGGCAGATTGCTTTATTAATTCTTGGATAAAAATTGTTAATGAATGATTGTAAACAAAACATTCGATATTTATGTCACGATTTACCCATTTGCATGGGTTAAAAATCAACCATCTCACTAAATACTTTGTATTTGTTCTGTTGCGAACAGCTTATAAAGCTTAATACATTGTTTTATTCCAAAAACTAGGTTATTACAAATATCGTATTAAAGAAGATATAAATGAAGTCTTAAAAACGTGTGGGTATCAAAATGAGCCACAATAACTAACTATCGCCCTGCAAATTTGAATATTTCTCGCAGTTATCATTCCCGATTATCGTTTATAATGATTGTTGTAGCGTTCTTATTAAAAGCAAAGCGATATTTTAATTTCTTTGTTCAACATTTATTAGCAAAAACAAATCGTAATACACCGAGAATTACGCTAGTTACCGAAGTATATTTGGTAGTTTTGAGGGAATGGAGCTTCAGTATAGGCATACGTAGTGCGCACGAGTTATTTACATTTGTCTATCGTTTGTGTGTACATTGTAAGTGATTAAAGACACAACTTATCATAAATTTTGACACATGTATTGCATGGCTAGATATAACGGTAGAATTTCAGTGTATCACGTAGAATGGATATAATAATTGAGGCCTTGCAATGAGTATATGAACCTAGTTCAAATGAAGCTCAATTAAATGTTGTCTGCTAAATTAATCTTTTAGCCATTGTTTAAAAAAATGGTGGAAATATTGTCTGAATGACAAACAGTTTGGAACCAGGTGCCGCAAAAGCAATTAACTTACTTAATTTTGACAGAGATATTCATAAATTCATATTTTATACATTACTTGTAACATAATGAATGACTATGCATGGGCCTCAATTTATTTCACTTGCTAGCAAACACGAAAAGGTCATGAAACATGTAATACTTGAAATTTTCACTTCTATTATGATGTAACCACTATACTACAATTTTCAAGTGTCCAAGATTTATAAGTTGTGTCTTTAAGCGAAGCTGGTGCATTCAATGTTTGTGTTTTATTGTAACAAAACAAAAAGAAATGAACAAAAATACAAAAACTATCAAACTTGACGTAAGCACATAATAAAACAATGGTCCGACATATTCAATATCTTGGAATAAACTTAGGGGCATTTATGAAAATAAAGGTTGAAAAAAGTAACAATCATTTATGTTGTAAAATTTTGCAGTTTCAATATCTATTCGAAAGAATTGGGTTTCATCGGAGCGTTCAACTGGGGAACCTGGAAAAATATCTATGACAGAGCCTTCTGAATGTGCAAGTGAACTGAGCAAAACATCATACGATGCATTTGTAAATTTACTAATCCATGATATAGATAGCGGATTTTATACTGGTGATTTTATTCAGGTTCATGTCATAAAGTCATGTAATCTTGGTATAGTATCGCTTGTCGTTTTAAGACAACGATAGAACGAAAATCAAATGCACAAAATTACCAATATTTTCTTCTTTAAAAAAAGTCTATATTCGTATGTATTTGATAATTAGACTGCTTATTGATCGATTAGAATTTTATGCAAAAAAATTGTAATTACTATTATATTATACCAATGAAATCTGTGTTTACACTCTGACAAAATTTCCATTCGTACTAAGGCTCTTGTAGGGTAAGGTAATTAGTACTAATTATGTAGTCTGCGATTATAGATGCAGTATTATAAAAACTTGATAACTGCAGTTAGAGATATAAATTTTTCAACTTCAATTTTTTGTTATCGTTTTTACCATGGACAGTATTGGGTTTATTTTACGGTCTCACTATGATCAATTTTTGTAGTCTCTGTTTCTATATAAAATGACCAAGTTTCAGTGTCCCTGCTGACTTTCCCAAATAGATTGGGAAATAATGATTGGTATCCTGTTCATCCTCCACACTAGACCTGCAAAATAAGTCCAATAAAGATGGGTCATGAACGATTGGATTTTTCACTATTTCACATTGTGCACATGTATAGTTGGGAGTTCCCGTTCTCAAAGGTCTTCCTGTGCATTTATCTGGTTGAATAGCGTTTACAAGGAAGATTACAACAGTTACATTCACTAAATATTGTTTGTAAATTGTATTGAATTTCAAGTTTTAAAGTTTTATACAAAATTCTTTTCAAAATCAAATATAATATTGTATTCAAAAAATGTGCATAGGTGCGTTGTATAGTTAGATTTAAATTTAGATATCCTAAATGTACAGCAGTGACATATCTCCACAAGTAAAAACAGTATGTAAACAACGTTTATGAAATATGATATATAGTATGGTGGCTGATTTATGCCATGTCGCATTGTTGTCCTGCGGGGCGCCACTTAAAGACACAACTTATCATAAATTTTGACACATGTATTGCATGCTTTTTCGTGGCTAGATATAACGGTAGAATTTCAGTGAATTACGAAGAATGGATGTAATAATTGAGGCCCTGCAATGAATGCATGAACCTAGTTCAAATGTAGCGTTTATATAAATGGATCTTTGTATCGAACGGCAAAAAACTTATTTATCCCTGATTGACTACATTGTTTGCTGTTTAGTTTAAGTTATTACCTAGATACAACTAAAATTATCAAAACCTGCCAACACAAACAGTGAGACATTGGATACCGACACCCGAGTGACAGTAATAAGCTCTCATTCTCTTTGAAAAGCCATATGTGACCCATATATGGACGACAAAGAGAATTTGGTACCTAAATACACTTGGTGACAATACTTCTGTGAATTTTTTGTTGAAATCTATTGACAAATTTAGAAGTAGAAGGATTTGTTAATAGAAAAATATTTTCCTGTGTATTACACATGTCTAATCGTTGACCAGCTGCGAAGAAAACTGTCGTCTGCTAAATTAAATGATGTCTGCGAAATTAATGTTTCATCCATTGTTTTAAAAAATAGTGTGGAAATATTGTCTGAATGGCAAACAGTTTGGATCCATGCGTCGCAAAAACAATTAACTTACTCAATTTTGTCAGAGATATTCATAGATACAGTACTAGTAACGTTATCAATAACTATGCATGGGCCTCAATTTATTTCACTTGCTAGCAAACACGATAAAGTCATGAAACATGTAATACTTGAAAGTTTCACCTCTATTATGATGTAACCACTTTACTACAATTTTCTTTTGATGTCCAAGATTTATAAGTTGTGTCTTTAAATATATATCTTCGCAGTACGAAGATACGACAATTGTTTCATACTCATTTTGTCATACTTTTGTGTTTTTATGTGGCGCCCCGCGGGACAACAATGCGACAGGGCATAAATCAGTCACCATATATATCGTTCTATTGTCTAGAAGACACGTATTTATGTTAACAAGGTAATGGCGACTAGACATTACCAGAAAAAAACATCGACTGATTTCATTATTTAGCTGGGCTATATAAGAAAAAGTTCATGAGACATTGAAGTATTATAAAAGTATATATAAAAGTGTTGTGCTTGGGTTTTGTTACATAATACGTTGTTTCATCCATTAACATGATTCTTATTTATATAATATAAAATATTTCTGAAATAATTTTCACAATATTGTGTTAAAGTGTTTCTTTCATTCCCGTCGTGTTCTTGCTGATTTAAATTCAGATACTACGTTTTTGTAACGGAATTGAGTATTTGAGGACTTACCTTTTACTTTGACAAAGCTATTACTAATACAATTAACTTCTTATTATTTTGAGTATTAGTGTGTTTGCATGAAACATCCGTGAGTGAAGGGAAAATTGAAGTTTTTTCATCAGACAAGTTGTTTTTGGTTGTTCTTACATTAACATGATGGGGCAAGTATGTTGATGCATCCTTCAACTTTGTTTAAACCACTGCGTCAATTTCTTTCGTCATTGTTTTTTCCAAGGCGGAAAAACTTATCATAAATGTGGAGTTCAAGTGATTAAACTTGGTATAAAAGAAACAACTGAACATTTCGTCGCAAGCATAATAATTATATTTCATCACTTGACCTAGATTGGTGAATAACTGTGGTACAAATTCTGGTTTTATACAAACAACGTCTGTACAATTGAATGCTATACTACCGTAAGCGGCTCTAGCGGGGGTCAGGGAGGTTAAAGAAAATTTCCAAAATATACCCGTCCATTAGTGTATTTTTTTGAACTGGGAACTTTTTTTAATTAGCATGATCGTGCATGAAGCAAGTATTCTAGGGCTCTTTTTGCTCGCCTTTGTGTTCAATATAAATCTAGTGGTTGTTTGGTTTTTACTATCAATATGTTGCGTTATTCTGCAAAAAAATACTGTAGTTGTGGTTAGAAATATTGAATTCCTCCCCCCTGAAAAATCTAGGATCTGCTTCTGACTTCTGGCTATAAATTCTGGAATTAACAAATAATCAGTATAATATCATAAAGGAGACACAAGCTAGTTTCAACTGGTAACATTCTCTTTGTACTTAAAAACCTGAAAATTGTGCAGAAAATAGTAAATAACAGTTCATAAATATATATGTGTAAAATCTGCGTATCAATCTTAATCGAACGAAAATTGTACTTTCGGCGAAGAATTTAACTAGTGGTTCAATGGCAAATTTTCTACGATTGTCGAAATATTTGTAGAAAGGACAATGTTATTTACGCGTGTCCTATTTTTTTACAAATAAAATTTGTAATTTTCAGTTTTCATTTTAATCCTAATGAAATAAATAAGTAAGTTCAATAGAAAAAATATATAAAAAGTGGTTTATTGATATTTATTTTTTATGAAAAATTATGTTTAAACATGTAAACTTTTGTCTAACTTTACATAAAGTACAGTAAAAACAGTTGAAATAATCAGACTGTGAACATTTACAGATACACTAAGAGTTAAAATACAAATTAATTTACACATTGTCTGAAGTCAGTATAATAAAATATCTATGTAAACTAAAATTCACAATTTCCAACATGTCGTAAATTCAACTTTACACAAAAGAAGTACTGCAAACAATAAGTATGGTGTCTAATAATGGAAACAGGTAATGTTAGGTACACAGTTAAATAAGATATAATTCACTAATTGTAAAATTGTGTTTTCGACCACATATTTTCTCAGCAAATGTGTCTCTAATTGAACATTGTATTTTTAATATTTTTACGATGTCATAATTTTAATTATATTACTAATTACTTTGTAGGGATAATTACCATTTTACTATTTTCATATAAAAGTAAGATAATAACTCCCTTTCATTAAACATTGTCATTAACAGCTTTACATCAGAATGGTGTTTTATAATTTATAGATCTAATCCAATGGCATGCAAAATGATTAACGTGATGTCATGAAGGAAATGTGTTAAATTGTGTTTCCAATTTTCATAGTTTACAAATATACTGATGTAAGACCATAGGGGAATTAAATATTACCACATAGTATACATGTATAGTGCGTAAATATTGACCCCGACCTGGCCTATCACATTTGCATTTAATAATTATCCACACATATCCCGACGGAAATCTGAACCACGCCTATTCTACACTTCAGCGGCGATTGTAAAATTGTAAAAGTATGTTTAAACACATAATTCTCACGGCCACGGTGTAATCGAGCTTTAATACTACATTCCTATTCAATGTAATGAACATTCTGGCATAAAGGTCAGGTCAGGGGCAATATTTACGCAGTATACATGTAAATGAAATTACACAGTTTAACTTGACACTGTAGGGCGTTCAGTTACCGCAAACGTTTCGTAACGTTCCGTTACGTTCGCTAACAGTCATTATTGAACGGCATGTTAGCGGAAAACGTTTAAGGCCAACAGCTAACGGTTTTAGTATATATTTCGCGAGTATGAAACAACCTGAAACGAAATAGTTCCATTACATATTGCAAATTAGTAACTGCCACTGTGAATAGACTACAGGTCGTCCACGTAAATATTGCGTATACAAACATTGCCGGTTTCATTACACACTGATATTTAGGGGTGAATTAATTTTACAAATTTATAGTTTAGTTTGTTAACATTTATTTTATAAACACATCATGATATTGGATTTATAATGTATATATACACTACTTAAGTAATGGTGTATTATCAAAGTGGAATATTTAAATCACTAAAATGCTGTCCATGCATTAACTTATTCACCTATGTAGTGGACAAATCCATTGTTTATAGTACAAAAACACGCATGACCTAGAATACGACCTGTACATCCGGAATTCAAATAATACGGTTTCCCCTCTGGTACAAACAAACGTTCACTGTAACAATGAAAACACGTGTAAAAAGAACAATAGGATTTAATGTGTAGAAAACTTTGTTTGTACCGCTTGTGCACGGACGGAAAAACCCATAAATTTGAATTCCGGATTAGGTCTATTCAACAAAGTCGGCGGTGTTACTCCCGTTGATTTAGATCAATACATTTACAAAAAACAAGTAAACAAGAAATTAAGCCCTGCTCTCCGAATTCTTCTATAAAATTGAAGTAAAGACTCTCTTGTCCGCCATCTTTAAACGTTCGCACTTTAACGGATCGTTCAATTAACCGTTCATAACGGTAACGGTGATTGGCTAACGTTAAATGCTTACTAAACGCAGGGCTGATAAAGAATTGTGACCGTTTCATTAGAATCTTACGCAAGATAGCGAAATTTCCGTAACTTAGTTACTTACGTTGAACTTACGTTTACGATGAGAGAATTTAAAAGACGCTCTCAAAGCTCTGAAAATCTTTGCTACAATACGATCTGACTTAAGTCAACGACAAATGGTGAAGCCCTCAAATTTTGGTCACATGATCTGTTGTCAACAATACATTATAAACTACAATATATTTAAAGAATACAATAAGTTCCACAAACTTCTAAGAAAAATTACACCAACGAAGATTAGAAGCTCACGAAGAAAATGCAAGAGGGCTTTACCGAGCCACCATACTCTTGATTTTTCAATACACGTCCAACGCAAACAAAGGTGGTATGACAAAATTAAATGGTCATCTGCTAACAAAGCATCGGCCAATTTAAGACGGAACCGGGGCCACTTTCACAAAACAACTTAAGTTCATTTTTAAACTTAAGTTGTTGCTTAAGTCTAGTTTTTATCTTATCACTGTTTCACAAAAAAGACTTAAGTCGATTTTGAAACATAATCTTAAGACAAAACTTAAATCACCTAGGGTGATGACTTAAGTCTAAAACAGGTGACTTAAGTCAGAAATTTCAATATGGCTGCGCCTAATGTTTTAATTTGGAGATGTCATTTGAGTAGGCCGCGAATAATTAGAATATATTTACCTCATTAGAAGTGTTTGACGACCAATACTTAATAAATATGTACAGGTTATCCCAGACCAGCAAGTTACCTTCAAGCAGTCAAATAGTTTGCCAGTTTACATGACAGTTCTTGTTGCATTAAAGTTCTATGCTACTGGCAATTATAACATAATTCAAATTGCATGACTCATAGAATAAATGGCATTTAAATACATATATGTACCACTATTTTTATGAAGAGGCGAACAAATAAAAATGCGTATAAAGACTATAAAAGCTACCCGACAACAAAATTAAGGTTTGAGTGCAAAATAAAAGCAAACAAATTAAATAATGTATCAGTGAATGTAAATAAGCAACTTTTAAGGACTATGTAATTTACCAATGTCATTCATGACTTTAAAATAGGTGTGGTTGCAATAATTGAAATTTACAAATAGTTTTCATCAATTTCAGTTTTCATTTTAATCCTAATGAAATAAATAAGTAAGTTAAATAGAAAAATATCAAAAAAGTGGTTTAGTAATATTTGTTTTTTATGGAAAAAGTGGGTTTAAACATGTAAACTTTTGTGCAAGTTTATATGAAGTACAGTGAAAACAGTTAAAATAAAATCTTCCAATTAGATTGTGTACACCCCCGTTCAGATGCACTAAGAGTTAAAAATACAAATTAATTCATACATTTCTGAAATCAGTATAATAAAATATCTCTATATACTAAAATTAATAAATTTCAACATGTCCAAATTGCAACTTTACACAAAAGAAGTAGTACAAACAAAAAGGACGGTGTCCAATAATGGACAGAGGTAATGAAAGGTACACACTTAAAATAGGTATAATGCACTAATGTCATTATTGAACGGCCTGTTAGCGGAAAACGTTACAGGCAAACAGCAAACGGTTTAAGTATATAGTACGCGAGTATGAAACAACCTGGAACAAAATAGTTCCAGTATATTGTGCGTAACTGCCATTACAACGAAGTCGACGGTGTTACTCCCGTTGATTTAGATCAATAAATTTACAACAACAAAAAACAAGTAAACAAGAAAACAATTCCTCCTCTCCGAATTCTTCTAATGAATTGAAGAAAAGATTCTCTTGTCCGCTATCTTTAAACGTTCGCGCTTCAACGGATCTTTCAATTAACCGTTCATAACGGTAACGGTGATTGAACTGTTTCATAAGAATCTTACGTAAGATAGCGAAATTTTCGAATTAATTACTTACGTTGAACTTACGTTTACGATGAGAGAATTTCTGAGACACACTCGAAACTTAAAATCTTTGCTACAATACGATCTGACTTAAGTCAACGTGAAGTGGTGAAGGCCTCAAATTTTGGTCACATGATTTGTAGGCAACAATACATTATAAACTACAATACATTTGAAGAATACAATATGTTCCACAAACTTTAACGAACAATTTCACAAACGGAGATTAGAAGTTCTCGACGAAAATGCACGAGGGCTATACCGAGCCACCATACTCTTGATTTTTCAATACTCGGCCAATTTAAACAAAGGTGGTATGTCACAATAAATCGTGATCTGCTAACAAAACATCGACCAATTTAAGACGGAACCGATGGATGTCAAAATAAAGTAATTAGGCTCAAAAAAGTTCCCAAGTGGCGTCAAATAAATACCTTAAAACAATAAATCATCAAATCTACAGACATATATAGTAGTAACTTCATAAAAATAAACTATTCTTAAGACATTTCATCGAAATCTTGCAATCTTTAGATAGAAGTTCAGTTCGCGCATGTACACACGTTTTTGTGATTAGCCCCTGACTTCCGCAAAGATGTGCAATGAATAAGATTTAATACACACAAAATGGACGCCAAAATTTTGATTACAGAGCCCACTTGTTTGTTTGTTCATATATGTAAATTCAGTCACAGATATAGAAAATGTAAGCCTCAGTGCATCTAGAGTAATATTAGTGCATTCAATATCTGCATATGTATTCTTTGATTATTTTCTAGAATTATAGAAACTTACAAAGAAAATAACGTATTTATTTCTGTATTCACAGGTGATGTGAAGTACCTACGATAATATTGCCTGGTCCAAGAGATTTCAGGCAAGAAAATTTCAAGTTTTACATAGTCCTTAAATAAGAAAATATTGATTTACCTTTTCAGTGATTGCATCACAAAGCCAATTTTTGGCTGCTTTTTAATTAGTCATGAAAGCTTTGCATGCAGATTGATTTTGTTTTGTTTTTCAAACTCTACATATATAATTCATCAACTTCTTTTTGCTTTATTTTCGTTCCCTGTTTGTACAAGGATAAAACGACGACATCGTGTATTGATATTTAATGTGTTTGTGTGATGTGTATATAAGTCATTGCTAAAAGAGTGTACATGTTTTACATCATACTATTGACGATGTACACATTACCGGTTTAAAATTGACAGATTTAACAGCGTATCTATGAAACGTGGATATAGTCAAAACTTAAGACCAGACTTAAGTCAGAAACAGATAAGATTGTCTCAAGTTTTTTCGAGAAACTGACTTAGTAAAAACTTAAGTTCCCCACAACTTTTAACTTAAGTCCAAGCTTAAGTCTTGACTTATGGAAAAACTTAAAATTTTTTGTGAAAGTGGCCCCGATGGATGTCAAAATAAAGTAATAAGCCACAAAAAAGTTCCCACTTGTCGTCAAAAACCTTAAAACAAAAAATCATCAATACTACAGACATATAAAATAGAAACTTCATAAAAATAAACCATTCTTAAGACATTGCATCCAAATCTTGCAATCTTTATATTTCAGTTCGCGTATGTACACACGTTTTTTGTGATTAGCCCCTGAATACACACAAAATGGTTGCCCAAGTTTTGATTACATAGCCCACTTGTTCGTTTGTTCATATATGTAAATACAGTCACAGATATAGAAAATTTAAGCCTCAGTGCATCTAGAGTAATATTAGTGCATTCAATATCTGTATATGATATCTAAAATTGTTCGCTAGAATAAAAGGAAACTTACACAGAAAATAACGTATTTATTTCTGTATTCACAGGTGATGTGAAGTACTTACGATAATATTGCCTGGTCCAAAAGATTTCAGGCAAGAGCGATGAATATACATCATACTATTATTAGGAATGCATTTACCAATTCTTTGGGGGTCGGTACTTAAAGGTGCCTTCTTGTAACTTTAACTTTTAACACAGTCCTTTAATATCATTCTATGTTTCACCAAACATGTTAAATTTCTTTGAACTGATTCGTATAAAAAACTAATGCAATATTACAGTTATGAAACTTTTGCTATTTTCGTCAATAATATCTGTTTTCCCTTTCGTATTTAAAATTGATTATTGTAAGCATAAATGCAAAACTCCAAGTCTTTGCAATTCAAACGACAATTTAATACATTCATAATAAATATGTATATATATATGTTTAGAAACATGTGACGTCTGTATTATTTTACAAAATCGACTCAAGTGTGCCATCTTTAATTCCAGAAAGAATTACAGTCAATGGCAGATAACTCTGTTGAAAACGACGCTCTTCCCGAAGATCCAAGAGCAAGCATACAAAATGAACCTCAAAACGGGGCTCAACCTACTGATGTACAGGAAAGCGAAGCCCATGAGCGAGTCTTGCAAGACTTTCAAGCACCAACTGGAGATTGGGGATTCAAAAGAATGCTTCTAAAATTATCAGAGGAACTGACCGACGACAATCTGGACAAATTGAAATTCCGTTTTTCTGGTACTGTTACTTTGTTTTCAATTACATACAGAGTCAGTCATATATTTTCTGTTGATCAAATCATACGAGTTCTATCACATTTTCAATTGTGCATTCTTTACTTTTTTAAGTTCATGCTGAAGTAACACAAGAGCTTTAAAGTACAGCTAAAGAGAACAAACTTAAGATAATACAAGCAAGTTGAACATTAAATGATCTGTTTGAATAGATATTTGCAGATTTTGAACGTATAGGATTAATAGAGTCTCAATTTACAAATCATATATGTGTTTGTTTGATCTGATATCTGATATATATCTTTATATAATGTTCGAACAAAATTTAAATAAGAGTGAGTGCAGCACTTCACTTACATTGAAATTGAACACATTTCTATCACATGCATTTTAGTATTTGAATGTTTTCTCATTTCTTCAAGGTGGACAAGGCGGATTGGGAAAAGGTGTTCAAGAAAAAATAAAAAAGCCAATTGAGCTTTTTAGAATACTAGAAGAAAGACATTGGCTAACAAGTGACAATCTATTAAAGTTACAAGCTGCACTAAGAGACATAGGACGAATGGACCTTGTTAGAGTTACTGCAGAGTATGCACAGAAGATGGATAATGTTTTATACTTCTATCAACCAAGTGAATCTGGTACATAAAAGCTATATAATATTATGTATAGGAGAGATTTGCAACTACGTAACTGTTATCTGCTATGCGTGCTACGTAGTACACATTTTTTAGTAAAGTCGAACAAACAAACTGCTGTTACACTATGATTTTACACATAGTAACTGAACAGAAAATAATGTATTTAAACCCTATTTCTGCTAATTAGATATATCTTACAAATAAATTTTACCTGTACAGACGGTGTTCAATGATGAAGGTTAAAATTTACAGTTTAAATTATGGATAAATTGTTTTCTAAATTACAATTTTTTTTTAATTTGATTACCTGACTTAAGAATGAGGTAACTGTAGTAAATAAGATAATTTTAGGAAAATTGTTGAAAGTGTTTCATATGGCATAAAGTATCTATATCTTGTAAGAAAATAAACAAATGTTAAGATTCAAAGTGTTATCCTAAGATTTTATCTAAATATTAGAGTTCAATATAAAAAATTAGTTACTTTGATGAAAAATTGTGAGAAAATATCCAAACATTTATGTTTCTGACTTTAAGTACAAATAATTTTAAGTATTATCAACACATTAATTGATGATATAATAATTTTCAGCTATATAATTAATATGATTAAATAAAATGCAGTTATTGTATATTTTGATCCAGTGAATGCACAAGTATATAATTTATAATGTGTAGAACAGGATACAATTTGATAGAATAAAGTGTGAATATTTAAGACATTTTATCTGGATACAGTGTGCTGAAATACATGCATACATGTATGCAATCTTACATTTGTTTCATTTTTTTTGTGAATGAGTGCATTGTATTAACAGTTTCTATTTAGGAACTTTTCCCTTTTCTCTCAAGTTCTTGACAGATTACATTTTAGTGACATGAAACCTTTCCATTATAAGTCTTTATTCTTAATTTATTGAATATATTTTATTATGCCTTAGGTCTCACAGAGCTTCAAACTTAACTTATTTATTTTATTTATTTGTTGGAGTTAACGCCGAGTCAACACAATTTTAGGTCATTTTACGGCGTCCAGCGCACCTAATCTAGCTTTCCTGGACCATTGTCTATAACCAGTACTCACTTACCCTTCCACAAGGCCGGAAACTTCTCTATATTATCTAATCAATAGAGGAAAATAGACATTATTGTCAAATTTTCATAGAACGGTATAAAACTCCCCGGGTGGGATTCGAACCCGCACCCCCTCGGGCACGAGATTCCAAATCCCGGCGCGCTACCAAATGCGCTATCGACCCGGGTTACCCTTTAAAGAGAAAAATCTACATAATTTTTTATTTTCTTGAAAGGATATGATATTCCAGAATCCGAGTCAGGGTGATTAATGTACCAGATTCGACTTTAATAATTTGGCTTTACCAAGAATAGTTCACATTATTTTATTGCACAAAATATTAAAAGGACTGAAAAAACCCACATTTCAAATAGAGGATTTTCCAAATTTATTGACTTGTAAGTATTTAAACTCTATGGTTTAATATATCCATGGATGGATATTTATTGCAAGTATTTATCCATTGTGATACTCATTGACAAATTTATATTAATGATTTTATCCTCATTACACTTATTTCATCAAAGGAGCTTACATTGTTTCTATATAGTATGAATATTTGTAAACAAGTGTCTTAAGTTCATTTAAAATCGGTATTAAAGGATATGTTTTATAATTAGCTTTTCGAAAATCATATAGTGTGCGTATTGCAGGTTAAATTATTATGGCTTTTAATTTCTATCGATATATTGTTATGCCCTGAATTATAAAATTGATATTTCCTCATGCTATTCTCTTGCCAATATATTTATAGTCAGAGGAATTATTTTAACATGCAGTATCAAATTTCGTGGTTTGAACTTCTCGAAAAAAATATAACTTAAGTCATAAAATCATTTATATAAAAAACGAGGTTGTTTTAACAGATTTAATGTACAACACCATTCATCTTTGTACAGACATCTACAGTAATAAACATGTCGTACAAAGCTTGTACGACCTAGCAGCAGTAACTAGGGTCAGTTTTATCAGTAAATGTATTTTTAGAATATTTTAGAGTTGTAAATCCCTCCTATTTATTGTTAATTTTTTGTCTGATATTTTCTGAGAGAAAATTAAATAAGGCTTTATTTAAGAAGGTCATATTGTAATTTATGTTGCATAATACGTTTTTATATATACATGTATTTCAAAGTATGTTAATCACTACAAAACGCTCTTATCACGATAAAAAACTAGTATTAAATGCTCCTGACCATCCTTAATCAAGAGAAAGTCATATTGTTTGTATTTATGTATAGAATCTAACACTATTTTAAATATGTTATATTTCAGTGAACGGCTACAGAAGTGTAAAGTTACATTTATGTAACTGTAATTACGAGAACACAGATCGCAATCGTATCCAAATGATACGCTTAAGATTTTCAGAACTAGTTGGGTGTGCACAAGAAGATATTGTAATTGTCGGATTAGAACCAGCTACAAGTCTGATACTCACTTTCCATGTACCAGAATCTTTCATAGTTACGTTTAAAGAATTACTAAAGATGTCTTCGTGTAAAGCTCGGCTGAGAGATATTGCTATTGACATGATAGAGATAGAAGGTGAAGATGAGCTTTTCCATTGTTCAGGTAAATTTTGAAAATTGTTAAACAACTTTAAAATGACCCTACTTTGTTCGGAGGCAAATAATTTTTCTTGTTTGTGTTAATTAATTTAAATTGCTATAAAGTGTAATTTTGTTGTAATTATTTTGATAATACCATAAAATATTTTAATAAAATGAGTGTTAATGTCCTAAAAATATTCAACACGTACGTTACAAGTAATTTTTGTACTTCTGTATGATAATTCTGTACAGATTTCGTGATTTTTCGATGATAAATTTTCATTCAAGAATTTAATACAATTTGAATAGAATAATTGAAATGGTCCTAAATTTTTAGAGAACTTATTCCAAAACCAATTGAGAATTCGATTTCTTATTATTTCTTATTTTCACAGATGAAGATGTAAGCACAAAATCCACGACAGAAGAACAAAAGAAACTCTACAATGTATACCAGCTACTTGAAAATAAGGCAAAACTTCTTGATTCTGCTGAGATAAAACTTCTTAAACTGAATAAGAAAATAGAAACTTTAGAGAATGAGAAATTTCAATGTGAAGCTTTACTGAAATCACTGAAACCCAATTTTGTCAAATCTGGAGGTAACATGTCATCAGTAAAACATGAAATACTGAGGAAATTCGAGACTCTTTTACAACGACCTGAGTTGAAGTCATATGACAAAGCTTTTATATTGTCTCTTTTAAACACTAATTCGAAAATGATTTCAACAGTCGTAGCTGAATCTCACGAATCTCTTATAAAACATATGGAAAAAGAAATAGAACAGATGAAATTTCAAATAGCTCATAAGACTAGGGAACTTCGAAATTTAGAAGCGCTAAATGAATTTGAGTCGCTGAAATACAGGACATTAACTGTTGATGACATGCTTCACACACACCTGTTTTCGAGATTCGCGCGTTTGGAACGAGATAGAGAAGGTATGGTATACCGTTCGGTATTATCAGTTTTCTTTTTAAATTATTATATGAATTAATTTTGTATCTGATGGACGTCTGAATAGTCCTAATTTTTGTGCAAAATGTTTTATTACAAAGCAAGTTTGTACCAGTCCACATTTGCCTTAAAGAATAGAATTCTGGAAGAATTCATTATTTATGTATATTTCTTTATTTTCGTGCTCATTAATGTTTGTATAAATCAAGTCAGTTGATACCATTGTGTCATTTGAGAGGCCAATCAAAAGTATATTATTTCGAATACACTTTGGACAACCACTACTAATTACTGAAGTAACATTTTATTTATATGCATAAAGTGCCTTTAATATTATGCAATACAGAATAGCTGATTTAGAAAGTATCAAGTAGTACAAGTACGCAAATGATGAACTGCATAAATAGTAGCAAATAAAGGCCAAGGTAGCTTTGAACATGAAAACAAAAATAATGTGTGATGGTCTGACGCCATAACCCGGAAAGCATTAACATAATTGCTGACCAACATTAACCATAGTCAATATATATATACGTAGCCGCCCGGCTAGCTTAATTAGTAGCATGTAATTCTACTGATCGAGGGGTCGTTGGTTCGATTCCCGGGCGGGGCATACTTTCGTTGAAATTATTTTTACTACGGCTATTTTGTAAATATATATACAACCATTTAGTTAGCTGTAGACGCAAGTCTTTGTCAAAGTTATACAGATACCAAACATGGTCAAATTAGGTTTGGGATCTAACCGTGATATAAAAATGATTATTCATGGTACAAATACAATACTTAGTCACATACATCCGTAAAAACCAGCCACTTTAAATAATATTTACCAGCTATGATCAAAGTGTACAATTATGAAAAATATTTGCATACCAACAATAGTCGAACAACAAGCTAAAGACAAATTAAATTGCCATGGTCAAAATATTAAGCCAATGATAAAATAAATTAAATTGACTGATCCATGGTCAAACTAATCTACCAAGGATGAAATAAATTGAATTGTACCAGCCATAGTCAAAAGTCCATTTATGGTACTAGCAAATGTACAAATATCGATCAACAGACGAATTACAGTTGAGTTCACACTACAGGTTACACCCTAGTGCACTTGAAGTGCACTTCATCCATACTTGAAGTGCACTAGGCTATATAACCAGTCACGGAGATATGATTTACTGGTTTATCAAGGTTTAAAATCAGATCAGTGTTGATTCAAGTATTGATAAATTACTATAAGCATGTACATGATTAAGAAAGTATTGATTGTGGGCAGTAGAAAGTTTAAATAGCATTTTTGCTAGTGTTTTGGTTAATCTTAATTATATGATAATGTATTAAATAATTTTTGAACACTTATTTTCATATTATGCCTCAAAGCCAATTACTAGAAATATGCTACATTTAGTATACATTATCGCCCCTCATCGCCAGAAAAAAAATCGGGGTCATTGAGTGCAGAGAAATCGCGCCAAATGCTGATAAGAAAACATGTTTTCAGTATCTGAAAAGACCTGGCACTTTAGACCTCAATTTTGGAAAATATAACTGTTTGAAATGTAAATGTGGGATGGAAAAAGAGCGAAAAATTGCATTTTTTGCCGTTTATGCTCCGCCCCAGCATTGCCATTATGACGGGGATCGGGGCTAAACTTGGTTTTTCTGAAAGACATTCTGGGTTAATAACTTGGCCAAGTTGCATATCTGTATGATAATAAGTAATTAAATAAGAGCATCTTGAAATAACCCTAGCGTGTAATAATGAATCAAAGCACAGAATGCGCTGAATGTGTTTGGGTCTCGGAATATCAGTAAGGTGAAGGTTGTGTAGAAACAATGAGATATAAATATAATAAATTCAAGAAACAATGACACAGGGTTATAAATTTATATTTTAATGAACTGAAAATAATGTAATATTTCAATATATTAAAACTTATCTCAACATAAAAAAAGTATCCTATATCTAAACATGCAAAAAATGACAATATTATATCCAACATATCTTACAACAAGTATAACAGTATATTTATATAATATGGTCAACGTGCTATTTATGCAAAGGAACAAATACATAATGTTAAACCTTTAACTCTTTCTTTCTTCTCCGTGGGTTGTTCTGTTGACTCTTCAGCGTGGTTTGGTCACGTGATAAATTGAATTTGTTATATAAACTAACCCATAGACGAACGCCTTTTAATTGAAGAGTTCAAAATTGACGTGCGTTTAATCAAAATTATTTCAGTATATTACCAGTAATTAGCGGAAATGTTACATAATTGCACAATATTAGAAATCTTCGACCAATCGGGAACTATATTTTCTTCTCTGAGCAGGTTTAAAATTGTAAAATTGTGTTTTCGACCACAGATTTATTCAGAAAATGTGTTCTGCATTTACACTAACTAACTTTTTAGGGGTCGGTACTTAAAGGTACCTTTCTGTAATTTCACCTTTAACATAGTCCCTAAATGGTCTAAAAAGACTGATATTTATGAAACACTGCACAAATAAACAACTTAAGTATGCTTTTTAGATGCTTTACATGTCTTAATTTTACAATTTTCATGTTTTATTATAAAAACCTCAATCCTCTAATAAAACATAAAATTTGGTATACCTAGTGTCTGACTTTGCTTTTTCAACCTAACAATCTCCCCGCACAAAATAGGACGAAAAGCATAGTCAGACACTAAGTATAAGATAAAATATGTTTTTGCATACCATTGGTTCAATTTCAGCAAAACTCACACTTAGGAGAGACTTTCCAGATGCAGCCAAAGAATGGTACCAGCATTTTGAGTTGGAAGAAAAGATGATAGCTGACAAGATAGAAAGCGAGCGTAAACGTGAACATACTGTATCATATCAAAGAAAAGAATATGATGAGGGTTATATTTCACGAAAATCAAGTGAAAAAATAAGTGAGATTTTTTTAAATTTTATTTTGTTTACACTATATTAATTAACGAAATTTTGAACACTTTTTTGATAAATATTCCAATCTCCTGACTCAATATAATTATTGTACGAGTACACTAAGCTTACTGTTATCTACATTGTGTATACATTATAATGGTCACCTCTCCAACCACTAACCGCGCTGTCCGTTGTTTAACTATGATAAATATCAAACGTTCTACGTACTGACCGTGAAAGCTTGCTTCCACAGGCATCTTTACATCAACAAAATCAGCAGCAAATTACATACGAGTATATGTATTTTTCAAATTAAAAGTGTTGTAAATTGGACTTCATAAAGTTTGCCAAATCGTTTATCAAGTCTGATAAACACTAATTATCAAACATTTTCATACTTATCCGAGCGCATATTGTTTGCCGACGGTTTATAACAGGAGGTACATGTATATGTAGTTACAAAAAAAGGAGTAAGGCATTAATTTTAATCATATCATAATAGTATTCAAATTTGTATGATAATCAGGTGATCAGGTGAGTATACCTGCTCCATAGTTTATATGTTTACTGATCTAATGCAACTATTTAACGCGTTTGGACTCAAATATTTCTCAAAACATCATGCAAACAGATGACACGTACCTTTTTGATGATAGTTTGTCCGCCATCTTGTTGTGATTACACCGTGACACGGAAAATCTACAACGTATCACGATCTAGACAGTGTATTTAATCCGTTAACTTATCAAATAGAGCAGATATAATCACATGACATGTCACAAAGGATTTATGGGAATTAAAGCCACCAAAGTTGACGAATGACTGTCTGTCAAATCTAAACCAAGAGAAGTGTAACAGGTTTGAGTAAATCGCCGTTAGTACGGCTCGTACCGTGTAATATATAAGATTGTGAGTTCAGTTTAACTAATTAAACTTCAGCTAATAAATAAACATGCCTAGCCTAAGCTTTACAAATAAGTTTGCACTATCTAGGCTAGCCAGTCATGCAAGAGACAGACACGGAATAATCCTACTTTAATATTTGTTCCTATTGAGCATTTTAGACAATTTGAATAAAATCATCACTGCCTTATCATTGTCAGGTAGATTAAAGCTTCAGGCAGTTCAGGGCAGGCCGCAATAATCCTTCTTACTTGTTGAAATGTATAAGAAAAGACTATACGTGTTGAACAATAATGGTTAGAAAGCACATTTTATCAAGTTATCACATTTACACCATTTCAGCTGATGACTCATATTTGATGACTGATATTTATTGATTTGGTGTTATATTTTTCATTAGACAAAGTTTGCTTACAAAATCATTGTCCTCCAATCTGAAATGTATCATACGCCACTGCTGAATTCAGTATTTCAGACTTTCAATTTGCAGGGGTGAATAATTACACTGCCTGATATGCCCAACTCGGGACATTTTATCAATATATTTATAGACTTTCCAATTGCAAAGCCAGAAAAAAGCACAGTTACCTGAATATATCCTAAATAGAAATTAATTTCGGACTTTTATACCATTACCGTAATACCGTATGTGTAAGAGGTCATATCGCAGGACACTACTACACCCATGGGATGCCCGAGCAAGTAGTACCTGTTATTGAAAATATGACAAATGACGAAAACTAAACGGTACTCTAATAATACAATGCAAAGCGATATTTGTCGAATAAAATACCAAAATTACTCATAATAGCGTCAGAATTCAACTCCCCTGCCTTTCAAAATATCGTCAGTTAATGCTTTCAGTGCTTTCAGTGCTTTTGGCTCTCAATTATTTATCAATTATTTATGACAAACACCACACGGTGTTGAGATGGAACATAACAAGTAATTTGAAATATCAGTCTGATGTGTCAATATACTTTATTGTCATTGTTATGTTTATACAATATACGGTACTAATTCAGCTATTGTCATTGCTTTAGTATTTTAGTTTTTTGTGTCCAATTACGAATACGATTACATTTTCAAATTAAATGTATTTGAAACTTGTCAAATTTTCCTCTGGTGTACAATAATAAAATCAGTAAAATTAGTGAAAGAAAAAATACAAACCAAATTGTAATTGGGGCAACAATATGATGTCTTATTTTTATAGTACAATTGATCGTTTCTACCACCGCCCCTCCCTGAGTATTTTAATTTGATTTTCTAATAGATCTAATACCTTTAATTGGGTCAAACTGCCTCGAATGTATCAATGAGTATGTACATATATCACATAAAATTTCCCAGTAAGCACACTCGATAGTTTACTAAATGAATGTTTGATTTACCTTGCACACCGAGTTATTGGCACTATGTCTTTATACCTGATTGATACTGTCCTTTGGTTTACATACGTTTGAGCATATTATCCGTACATTTCATGGTTACCTCTTTATTTCCATTATTCCTGTTCAGCACTCTTACTGTTTACTATAAAGGTTTATAACCAACTGATTTGTTGTTGACATTTTATTCTTGTTTTATAACACTGATCATGCCAAGGTTGTCAATCTAATATATCTTTCAATATCTGTTTCTAAAGTAAATCATCTGACATAGTAGTTTGCTCACTGGTGATAATCTTTCAACTGATCCTTTTCAGAAAATATATAAACAACTTGGCAGTATCTTGATACAACATATTTCAGTAGCTGAATGCTTCAAATTAAATAATCTAATAAATGAAAATATTAGCAATCTTAAAAACTTTGCATCGTCTTCATATTCAATTGTGAAATATCTAAAGGGTTGGTTGGCTGGGTTTCCCAATTCTACGGCACAAGCACTATAAAAAGAGTGCCACGTGTATCGTGATCGCTTCTATTATAAAGTTGCCGCCGGGAGCGTGACATAAAATTTACTCTTTTCTGGCGGTGAATCGTAACAAAGTCTCGAATTTATCTAATATATCTTTAAATAATTGTATTGTTTTTACACTAACAATTATGAGAAAATACAGTCGTAAATTTGTTTTGCAAATCCAACGAAACGTATGTGGGTCATTCCAGCTTAATTAAACCAATTCTTACCTGGTCACCTCGGATGCACAAATACGTACATGTTAAAAGTTCCAGGCAGATCTTAAATGGTGACCTGGGAAATTTTCCAAACATTTGTTGATTTGAGAGGGAATGGCCACTTTAGGTATCTACAAGAGCATATTCCAACTTCTAATTCCAAAAATGGTACACATGGCAAAATATAGATGCAGATATAGCATTCGTATGATTTCCCAAACAAAATTGTAGAAAATCCATTTTTGATAATAGGAGAATTCTTCCTTTAGGATTTTTATACTTTTGACTAAACATTAAAACATATTTCTAGTTAGGATATCTATTTTAAAATGTTCAAGCGTAATACCCATATCTAGATCTACATTTGTTTAACATTTGAAAGAATTCTGTTTATAAAAAAGTAAATTTGCTAGATTTTGGATTGTTTTCGAATTGTATGTGCGCCATTGTATTTTTCTTTTTTTCTCGAAATAGTAGAAAAAACGTTTGTTGCAGAAATTCACAGTTGCAATGCACATTTATTTTTTTAACAGTACAAAAACAAGTCACCGTACAAATATATGAGCATTGTTAACAAAACATTGAAAACACTGAGCTTGTTATTTAGCTCCAATTAAAGAGAAAATCTATTTAAAAATGCACATGGGAGCCAAATCAGGATATCAAAAGTTGAAAAAATGATGATGGTAGTTTCTGTCTATTTGCGATTCTAGAAAAATAGGTCATAGTGAAACAAATATAATTTACTTAACAAACCACTTCCTTTACATTAAAAATATAAGTTTAAAGACCTATATACATCTTAGATATACTACTAAAATTTTACAATCCATCTGACATTATCAATACGTCGTTACGCGCCAAGATCCAGATATTTGCATAAGCCATCATTAGGCTTTATAATATACATGATGACCTTAATGGCGTTCCTTAAGAAGGTCATTTTATTTTCAAGAAAAACGATATTTTTAAGGACTATGTTATTCACGAATGTCCTTCATGGCTTTAAAATAAGTGTGGTTGCAATAAATAAAATTTACAAATAAATTTCACGAATTTCGGTTTTCATTTTAATCTTTATTTAATATTTATTTTTTATGAAAAATATGAGTTTAAAAATGTAAATTTTGGTGCAAGTTTACATGAAATACAGAGACAGCAGTTAAAACAAAATCTTCCAATCAGATTGTGTACACCCCAGTACAGATGCACTAAGGGATAAAATACAAATTAATTCATACATTGTCTGAAATCAATATATGGAGAATATTAGGTTAGTGTCAATCTGTACCTTAATTATCCGGCAAGTTGGAGAAAGGTTTATTCGGCGAGGCTTGCCGAGTCGAATAATCCTTTTGGAGCCGGATAAGAATTTTACGATAGATAGCGAAATTTCCGTAACTTAGTTACTTACGTTGAACTTACGTTTACGATGAGAGAATTTCAAAGACGCTCTCGTAACTTGAAATCTTTACTACAACGACAAGTGGTGAAGCCCTCAAGTTTTGGTCACATAATGTGTTGTCAACACAGGAACTACAATACATTTTAAGAATACAATATGGTCCACACACTTCAATGAACAATTATATCAACGAAGAGTAGAAGCTCTCGAAGAAAATGCACGAGGGCTATCTCGAGCCACCATACTCTTGATTTTTCAATACACGACCAACGCAAACAAAGGTGACATTACTCAATAAAATGATCATCTGCTAACAAAACATCGGCCAATTTAAGATGGAACCGATGGGCGTCAAATAAAAGTAATTAAGCACAAAAAAGTTCCCACGTGGCGTCTAATAAATACCTTTAAACAATAAATCATCAAAACTACAGGTATATAAAAAATAACTTCAAAATAAACCATTCTTAAGACATTTCATCGAAATCTTTCAATCTTTAGATAGAAGTTCAGTTCGCGTATGTACACACATTTATGTGATAAGACCCTGACTTCCGCAAAGATGTATCATGAATAAGATTTTAATACACACCTCAAAATGGACACCCAATTTTTGATTACAGTGTCTACTTGCTTGATTCGGATATGTAAATTCAGTCACAGATATAGAAAATGTAAGCCTCGGTGCATCTAGAGTAATGTTAGTGCATTTCATATCTGTATATATATTCTGAAATTATTCGATAGAATGAAGAAACTTGCACAGAAAATTAGGTATTTATTTCTGTAATCACAGGTGATGTGAATTACCTACGGTAATATTGCTTGGTCCAAAAGATTTCAGGCAAGAAGGATGATTATACATAATGATATTTTTAGCACTGCATTTACCTTAACCAACTTTTTGGGGGTCGGTTCTTAAAGGTACCTTTCTGTAATTTTAACTTTAACATAGTCCTTAAATGGTCTAAAAAGTCTGATATTTAAGAAACACCGCACAAATGAACAACTTAATTAAGCTTTTTAGATGCTTTACATGTCTTAATTTTACAATTTTCATGTTTTATTAGAACAACCTTAATCCTCTAATAAAACATGAAATTTGGTATACCTAGTGTCTGACTTTGCTTTTTCAACCTAACAATTTTCCCGACAAACAGGATGAAAAAGCATCGTCAGACACTAAGCATGAGCTAAAATATTGTTTTGCATATCATCAAGAAATATTCTAATTTCCAGGAGAACCAAATCAGGAATGTGACTACGATTCGATTCCACTAGCAGAAAGTGACTCCAATGAAGGTTCGTAATTTTATTTTGTTTACACTATATTAATTAACGAAATTTTGAACACTTTTTTGATAAATATTTCAGTCACCTGACTTAATATAAATATTGTACGAGTTCACTAAGCTTACTGTTATCTACATTATGTATACATTATAATGGTCACATCTCCAACCACTAATCGCACAGTCCGTTACTTAACTATGATAAATATCAAACGTTCTACTTACTGACCGTGAAAGCTTGCTTCCATAGATATCTTTACATCAACAAAATCAGCATCAAATTACATATACCTTTCAAATAAAAAGTCGAATTTCATTTTAGAGATACTTACGGTGATTGTACTCAATTATACACTGTACTATGCACACAGAGCTTACTGTAATGATTACAATTAAATGTTCACCTATATAACCACTAGTCGCGCTGTCCGTTGCTTAACTATGATAAATATCAAACGTTCTACGCACTGACCATGAAAGCTTGCTTCCACATATATCTTAACATCAACAAAATCAGCAGCAAATTACATTTATCTTTTAAATAAAAAGGAGAGTTTAAATAGGACTTTATTAAGTTGACTAAATCGTTTTAAGTCTGATAAACGCTAATTATAGGACATTTTCAGGCTTTGCCGAGCGCCTGTTGTTTGCCGACGGTTTATTACAGGAGACACATGTATATTTAGTTTCCGATAAAAAAGGCATTAAATTCAATTATATCATAACATTATTCAAATTGTTATGATAAAACTTCGGAATTTCTTAAGTTAGGTGGCCAGGTTTTATCAATGGATTATTTAATACATTTTTTGTATATAGTTAATATCCACTTCATTAAATAACTAGTTAGTAAGCAATTAATGATAATAAATAATTCGTTCGTTGACTTGCAGTTTTACTTTCCAAAAAAATGGGTAAGGTATTACACTTAGTTATATTTTAATATAACTTTAAATTTCTTTGATAAAATTCCAGAATATCGAAATTAAATAGGGTTGGTATTATTAAAGGTTTTGTTAAGACAATGTTACTTCCTCTTTCCCGTTTATGTCGATTTGTACTTGAATCCATTATGAACGGATTATAACGTTTGGCCTATATTTTAACTAATACAAGTTGCTCTACCATTCCTGTTTGTCCAAAGAAATTATCTTCCTGTATAGCGAAATGGATAAAAGATATGGTACAATTGGTTGATTATAATAAACATATATGTAAACCCGACAGTAGTAGCTGACTAGTTACTCTGTGCGTTATTGGTGACTCATATTAATTGATTACATATTCGTCGTGGTACGCTCCAGGTGGTA
The DNA here is from genome assembly GCA_025267735.1 of Mactra quadrangularis. Lineage (NCBI taxonomy): Eukaryota > Metazoa > Mollusca > Bivalvia > Venerida > Mactridae > Mactra > Mactra quadrangularis. The sequence continues at coordinate 3,610,101 of CM046309.1, forward strand.
TGACTAAACAGGGAATATGTCTCATATTTGCGAATATAATATTCCATGTGCGAATTTGACAATTCTTTTTCAAATTACGTTTTAAGTATGGGATTAACTATTTTTAATTTCCAATGCTAACTACGGTTCCTACGTATTATGACTTCGACCCTATAAACATGTACGTTCGTCGTACATGACCAACATTTATACTTTAAACAAAGTGAACCATGTATTACACCTTATAACTTATGTTAAGATATTTATTGATTTTGATTTATTTTTTCATTAGACAAAGTTCGCTTTCAAAAACATTGTCCTGCAATCTGAATTGTTCCATACGCCACTGCTGAATTCAGTATTTCAGACTTTCAATTTGCAGGGATGCAGAATTACTCTGCCTGATTTGCCCGACTCGGGACATTTTGTCAGTTAATTTATAGACTTTCCAATTGCAAAGCCAGAAAAAAAGCACAAACTGTTACCTTAATAAAAATTTATTTCGGACTTTTATACCATTACCGTAATACCGTATGTGTAAGAGGTCATATCGCAGGATACTACTAAACCCATGGGATGCTAGTAGTTACCTGTTATTAAAAACAGTATCATTGAAGAAAACTAAACGGTACTGTAATAATACAATGCGAAGCGATATATGTCGAATAAAATACCAAAATTACTCATAATAGCGTCAGAATTCAACTCCCCTGCCTTTCAAAATATCGTCAGTTAATGCTTTCAGTGCTTTCAGTGCTTTTGGCTCTCAATTATTTATCAATTATTTATGACAAACACCACACGGTGTTGAGATGGAACATAACAAGTAATTTGAAATATCAGTCTGATGTGTCAATATACTTTATTGTTATTGTTATGTTTATACAATATACGGTACTAATTCAGCTATTGTCATTGCTTTAGTATTTTAGTTTTTGTGTCCAATTACGAATACGATTACATTTTCAAATTAAATGTACTTGAAACTTGTCAAATTTTCCTCTGGTGTACAATAATAAAATCAGTAAAATTAGTGAAAGAAAAAATACAAACCAAATTGTAATTGGGGCAACAATATGATGTCTTATTTTTATAGTACAATTGATCGTTTCTACCACCGCCCCTCCCTGAGTATTTTAATTTGATTTTCTAATAGATTGCATACCTTTAATTGAGTCAAACTGCCTCGAATGTATCAATGAGTATGTACATATATCACATAAAATTTCCCAGTAAGCACACTCGATAGTTTACTAAATGAATGTTTGATTTACCTTGCACACCGAGTTATTGTCACTATGTCTTTATACCTGATTGATACTGTCCTTTGGTTTACATACGTTTGAGCATATTATCTGTACCTTTCATGGTTACCTCTTTATTTCCATTATTCCTGTACAACACTCTGTTTACTATAAAGGTTTATAACCAACTGATATGTTGTTGACATTTTCTTCTTGTTTTACATACACTGATCATGCCAAGGTTGTCAATCTGATATATCTTTCAATATCTGTTTCTAAAGTAAATCATCTGACATAGTAGTTTGCTCACTGGTGATAATCTTTCAACTGATCCTTTTCAGAAAATATATACAACAACTTGGCAGTATCTTGATACAACATATTTCAGTAGCTGAATGCTTCAAATTAAATAATCTAATAAATGACAATATTAACAATCTTAAAAACTTTGCATCGTCTTCATATTCAATTGTGAAATATCTAAAGGGTGGGTTGGCTGGGTTTCCCAATTCTACGGCACAAGCACTATAAAAAGAGTGCCACGTGTTTTGTGATCGCTTCTATTATAAAGTTGCCGCCGGGAGCGTGACATAAAATTTACTCTTTTCTGGCGGTGAATCGTAACAAAGTCTCGAAATTTATCTAATATATCTTTAAATAATTGTATTGTTTTTACACTAACAATTATGAGAAAATACAGTCGTAAATTTGTTTTGCAAATTCAACGAAACGTATGTGGGTCATTCCAGCTTAATTAAACCAATTCTTACCTGGTCACCTCGGATGTACAAATACGTACATGTTAAAAGTTCCAGGCAGATCTTAAAGGGTGACCTGGGAAATTTTCCAAACATTTGTTGATTTGAGAGGGAATGGCCACTTTAGGTATCTACAAGAGCGTATTCCAACTTCTAATTCCAAAAATGGTACACGTGGCAAAATATAGATGCAGACATAGCATTAGTATGATTTCCCAAACAAAATTGTAGAAAATCCATTTTTTGATAATTTTAGAATTCTTCCTTTAGGATTTTTATACTTGACTAAACATTAAAACATATTTCTAGTTAGGATATCTATTTTAAAATGTTCAAGCGTAATACCCATATCTAGATCTACATTTGTTTAACATTTGAAAGAATTCTGTTTATAAAAAAGTAAATTTGCTAGATTTTGGATTGTTTTCGAATTGTATGTGCGCCATTGTATTTTTCTTTTTTTCTCGAAATAGTAGAAAAAACGTTTGTTGCAGAAATAATCAGTTACAATGCACATTTATTTTTTTAACAGTACAAAAACAAGTCACCGTACAAATATATGAGCATTGTTAACAAAACATTGAAAACACTGAGCTTGTTATTTAGCTCCAATTAAAGAGAAAATCTATTTAAAAATGCACATGGGAGCCAAATCAGGATATCAAAAGTTGAAAAAATGATGATGGTAGTTTCTGTCTATTTGCGATTCTAGAAAAATAGGTCATAGTGAAACAAATATAATTTACTTAACAAACCACTTCCTTTACATTAAAAATATAAGTTTAAAGACCTATATACATCTTAGATATACTACTTGGCTTTAAAATAAGTGTGGTTGCAATAAATAAAATTTACAAATAAATTTCACGAATTTCGGTTTTCATTTTAATCTTTATTTAATATTTATTTTTTATGAAAATTATGAGTTTAAAAATGTAAATTTTGGTGCAAGTTTACATGAAATACAGAGACAGCAGTTAAAACAAAATCTTCCAATCAGATTGTGTACACCCCAGTACAGATGCACTAAGGGATAAAATACAAATTAATTCATACATTGTCTGAAATCAATATATGGAGAATATTAGGTTAGTGTCAATCTGTACCTTAATTATCCGGCAAGTTGGAGAAAGGTTTATTCGGCGAGGCTTGCCGAGTCGAATAATCCTTTTGGAGCCGGATAAGAATTTTACGATAGATAGCGAAATTTCCGTAACATAGTTACTTACGTTGAACTTACGTTTACGATGAGAGAATTTCAAAGACGCTCTCGTAACTTGAAATCTTTACTACAACGACAAGTGGTGAAGCCCTCAAATTTTGGTCACATAATGTGTTGTCAACACAGGAACTACAATACATTTTAAGAATACAATATGGTCCACACACTTCAATGAACAATTATATCAACGAAGAGTAGAAGCTCTCGAAGAAAATGCACGAGGGCTATCTCGAGCCACCATACTCTTGATTTTTCAATACACGACCAATGCAAACAAAGGTGACATTACTCAATAAAATGATCATCTGCTAACAAAACATCGGCCAATTTAAGATGGAACCGATGGGCGTCAAATAAAAGTAATTAAGCACAAAAAAGTTCCCACGTGGCGTGTAATAAATACCTTTAAACAATAAATCATCAAAACTACAGGTATATAAAAAAATAACTTCAAAATAAACCATTCTTAAGACATTTCATCGAAATCTTTCAATCTTTAGATAGAAGTTCAGTTCGCGTATGTACACACATTTATGTGATAAGACCCTGACTTCCGCAAAGATGTATCATGAATAAGTTTTTAATACACACCTCAAAATGGACACCCAAGGTTTGATTACAGTGTCTACTTGCTTGATTCGGATATGTAAATTCAGTCACAGATATAGAAAATGTAAGCCTCGGTGCATCTAGAGTAATGTTAGTGCATTTCATATCTGTATATATATTCTGAAATTATTCGATAGAATGAAGAAACTTGCACAGAAAATTAGGTATTTATTTCTGTAATCACAGGTGATGTGAATTACCTACGGTAATATTGCTTGGTCCAAAAGATTTCAGGCAAGAAGGATGATTATACATTATGATATTTTTAGCACTGCATTTACCTTAACCAACTTTTTGGGGGTCGGTTCTTAAAGGTACCTTTCTGTAATTTTAACTTTAACATAGTCCTTAAATGGTCTAAAAAGTCTGATATTTAGAAACACCGCACAAATGAACAACTTAAGTATGCTTTTTAGATGCTTTACATGTCTTAATTTTAAAAAAATCATGTTTTATTAGTACAACCTCAATCCTATAATAAAACATGAAATTTGGCATACCTAGTGTCTGACTTTGCTTTTTCAACCTAACAATTTTCCCTGACAAAATAGGATGAAAAAGCATCGTCAGACACTAAGCATGAGCTAAAATATTGTTTTGCATATCATCAAGAAATATTCTAATTTCCAGGACAACCAAATAAAAAAAGTGGCTACGATTCGATTCCACATGCAGAAAGTGACTCCAATGAAGGTTCGTAATTTTATTTTGTTTACACTATATTATTCAACGAAATTTTGAACACTTTTTTGATAAATATTTCAATCACCTGACTCAATATAAATATTGTACGATGTACACTAAGCTTACTGTTATCTACATTGTGTATACATTTTAATGATCACCTCTCCAACCACTAACCACGCTGTCCGTTGTTTAACTATGATAAATATCAAACGTTCTACTTACTGACCGTGAAAGCTTGCTTCCACAGATATCTTTACATCAACAAAATCAGCAGCAAATTACATATACCTTTCAAATAAAAAGTCGAATTTCATTTTAGAGATACTTTCGGTGATTGTACTCAATTATACACTGTACTATGCACTGAGAGCTTACTGTACAATTAAAATGGTCACCTATACAACCACTAGTCGCTCTGTCCATTGCTGAACTATAATAAATATCAAACGTTCTACGCACTTACCATGAAAGCTTGCTTCCATAGATATCTTACTATCAACAAAATCAGCAGCAAATTACATTTATCTTTTAAATAAAAAGGAGAGTTTAAATTGGACTTTAATAAGTTGACTAAATCGTTTTAAGTCTGATAAACGCTAATTATAGGACATTTTCAGGCTTTGCCGAGCGCCTGTTGTTTGCCGACGGTTTATTACAGGAGACACATGTATATTTAGTTTCCAATAAAAAAGGCATTAAATTTAATTCTATCATAACATTATTCAAATTGTTATGATAAAACTTCGGAATTTCTGAATTTAAGTGGCCAGGTTTTATCAATATTATTCAATACATTTTCTGTATATAGTTAATATCCACTTCATTAAATAACTAGTTAGTAAGCAATTAATGATAATAAATAATTCATTCGTTGACTTGCAGTTTTACTTTCCAAAAAATGGGTAAGGTATTACACTTAGTTATATTTTAATATAACTTTAAATTTCTTTGATAAAATTCCAGAATATCGAAATTAAATAGGGTTGGTATTATCAAAGGTTTTGTCAAGACAGTGTTACTTCCACTTTCCCGTTTATGTCGATTTGTACTTGAATCCATTGTGAACGGATTATAACGTTTGGCCTATATTTTAACCAATACAAGTTGCTCTACCATTCCTGTTAGTCCAAAGAAATTATCTTACTGTATAGCGAAATGGATAAAAGATATGGTACAATTGGTTGATTATAATAAACATATATGTAAACCCGACAGTAGTAGCTGACTAGTTACTCTGTGCGTTATTGGTGACTCATATTAATTGATTATATATTCGTCGTGGTACGCTCCAGGTGGTATGACTAAACAGGGAATATGTCTCATATTTGCGAATATAATATTCAATGTGCGAATTTGACAATTCTTTTTCAAATTACGTTTTAAGTATGGGATTAACTATTTTTAATTTCCAATGTAAACTACGGTTCCTACGTATTATGACTTTCGACCCTATAAACATGTACGTTCGTCGTACATGACCAACATTTATACTTTAAACAAAGTGAACCCTGTATTACACCTTATATCTTATGTTAAGATATTTATTGATTTTGCTTTATTTATTTCATTAGACAAAGTTCGCTTACAAAAACATTGTCCTGCAATCTGAAATGTTTCATACGCCACTGCTGAATTCAGTATTTCAGACTTTCAATTTGCAGGGGTGCAGAATACTCTGCCTGATTTGCCTGACTCGGGACATTTTGTCAGTTAATTTATAGACTTTCCAATTGCAAAGCCAGAAAAAAGCACAAACAGTTACCTTAACAAAAATTTATTTCGGACTTTTATACCATTACCGTAATACCGTATGTGTAGAAGGTCATATCGCAGGATACTGCTAAACCCATGGGGTGCCCGAGCTAGTACTGCCTGTTATTGAAAATATGATCATTGACGAAAACTTAACGGTACTGTAATAAATACAATGCGAAGCGATATATGTCGAATAAGATACCAAAATACTCATAATAGCGTCAGAATTCAGCTCCCCTGCCTTTCAAAATATCGCCAGTCAGTGCTTTCAGTGCCTTTGGCTATCAATTATTTATTAATTATTTACGACAAACACCACACGGTGTTGATATGGAATATAACAAGTAATTTGGAATATCAGTCTTATGTGTCAATATACTTTATTGTTATTGTTATGTTTATACAATATATAATACTAATTCAGCAATTGTCATTACTTCAGTATTTTAGTTTTGTGTCCAATTACGAATACGATTACATTTTAAAAAAAATGTATAGGATATTTGTCAAATTTTCCCCTGGTGTACAATAATAAAATCAGTAAAATTAGTGAAAGAACAAATACAAACCAAATTGTAATTGGGGCAACAATATAATACTTTATTATACTGAAAAAGAAGTTTTTATATAAATCACATTGAGTAACTTATTGTAACATGAGCTGTTCGTAAGACGTTTTCTCAGTTCTTAGGAAAAGGTGTCATTGGTTTTGATAGTCATATAAATTATACAGAGGTTAGGGTCAGGTCAATATCTTTGATAGTATTGAAATTGTAAAAACCTTTACGTTGATTTTGGATGTAAAAAGTGGCAAAACTCTTAAAATAGTGGAGCCAGGGTTATGGGCTTTTATAGTAAGGTGAAAATAGTGATGATGAATACGTATTCCAAGTATGTGTTGAATATCTTTTATAGTATTGAAGTTTGTAAAAACTTTAACCTTGATTTTGTATTTTTTCTAAGTAAAAAAGGGACAAAACTCCTAAAAAAGTGAAGCCAGGGTTATGGGCCTTGTAAGTAAAGTGGAAGTAGTGCTGATGAATAAGCATTCCAAGTTTGAGTTGAATATATTTGATAGTACATGTATTAAAGTTTGTAAAAACTTTTAACCTTGATTTTGGATGTTTTCTAAGTAAAATAGGGGCAAAACTCCTAAAACAGTGGAGCCATGGTTATGAGCCTTGATAGTTAGGTGGAAATAGTGATGATGAATAAGTATTCCAAGATTGAGTTGAATATCTTTGATAATCTGCAAGTTATTAAATTTTAAATAACTTTAACCTCGATTTGCAACGCCAATGCCAACGCCAACACCAATACCAACGCCAACGCTGACGCTTGTGTGACAGTATAAGCTCTCATTTTCTTAGAAAAGTCGAGCTAAAAATATTGTAATCAATATAAATACTGAAAATTTCCACCCATGTAGTACAAAATCTAAAAGGATTATTCTTATATAATACCGCTGTATACCTAATATAACACGGTATCATACCGCAGGACTTTTTACCGCGGTAACCGGTATTCCGCGGTTACCGCCCAGCTCTAACACTGAGCTTGTTATTTAGTTCCAAATAAAAAGAAAAACTAGTTAAAATGTGCATATGGGAGCCAAATCAGGATATCTTAAGTTGAATAAATGATGATGGTAGTTTCTGTCTATTTGCGATCATAGAAAAAAGATCATAATGAAACAAAATATTATTTACTTAACAAACCAATTCCTTTAAATCAAAAAAAATAAGTTTAAAAGCCTATATACATCTTAGATATACTACTAAAATTTGACAATCCATCTGACATTATCAATACGTCGTTACACGCCAAGATCCAGATATTTGCATAAGCCATCGTTAGGTTTTATTATATACAGCCACTAATCGCGCAGTCCGTTGCTTAACTATGATAAATATCAAACGTTCTACGTACTCACCGTGAAAATTTGCTTCCATAGATATCTTTACATCAGCAAAATCAGCAGCAAATTACTGTCAGTATAGACTAGTTATTTGGACTCATACATGAAGACTTTCTTTAAGCCTATCGTAAACTGAAATTCATTTTAAATTCGAACTTTTTTAGTATATATACTATATTTAGTATGCAAGGAACTTTTACAAAATAACAACCTTCTTGATAAAACTAATTCCAAATGCTTTTTGCAGTTAATTTACTATGGTATTCAGTTGCCATTATGTCCAACAAAAACCGAGTATCGAATTTCAAATCGCCATAGCAACGTAATTAATTGAGATATTTTAAAAAATTATACATTTTTGGAAATTACGAAGCCTACTCTTTTACTTTATACAAAAATCTCAATTTCGAAAATTTGACCATAAGGGCCCTTTCTCTTGAGCATATTATGCAGATATAGAATTAGTATGATTTCCCAAACAATATTGTAGAAAATCCATCTTTGAAAATGGGAGAATTCTTCCTTTAGGAAAAATGCCCGTGGGAGGAGGACTTTCGATACTTTTGACTAAACATTAAAACATATTTCTGCTAGTAAAGATATCTAGATGAAAATGTTATAGCGTAATGCTCGTATCTATATCTACATTTGTTTAACATTTGAAAGAATTATGTTCATAAAGAAGTAAATTTGCTAGATTTTGGAATGATATCCAATTGTATGAGTGCCATTATATTTTTCTTTTTTTTCTCGACTACACTCTATGAAAATAGTAGAAAGAAGTTTTTCGCAGAAATAATCAGTTACAATGTACATTTATTTCTTTAACAGTACAAAAACAAGTCACCGTACAAATATATGAACATTGTTATCAAAACTGAGCTTGTTATTTAGTTTCAATTAAGGAGAACAACTAGTTAAATCGTACACATGGGTGCCAAATCCGGATATCAAAAAGTTGAAAAAAGTATTATGGTATTTTCTGTCAAGTTACGATCCTATAAAAATAGATTATAATGAGACAGATATAATTTACTTAACAAACAACTTCCTTTACATTAAAAAATATAAGTTTAAAGACCTATATACACCTTAGATATACTACTTAAATTTGACAATCCATCTGAACTTATCAATATGTCGCTACGCGCCAAGATCCAGATATTTGCATAAGCCACCATTAGACTTTATAATATAGATGATGACCTTAATGGCGTTCTATAAGAAGGTCATTTCAATTTCAAGAAAACGATATCTTTAAATGGTCTAAAAAGGCTGATATTTAAGAAACACCTCACAAATGAACAAATTAATTATGATTTTAATATGCTTTACATGCCTTAATTTTACAAACTATGTGTATGTCAAATTTCATGTTTTATTAGAACAACCTCAATCCTATAATAAAACATGAAATTTGGCATACCATGTCTGACTTACCTTTTTCAACCTAACAATTTCCCCGCGACAAATAGGATGAAAAAGTATAGTCAGACACTAGGCATAAGCTAAAACATCGTTTTGCATATGATTGGTTCAATTTCAGCAAAACGCACAGACTTGTCACCAGCCGAAGGAATGTACCAGCATCTTGAGTTGGGACCAAACATTATTCAACAAATTAAAATAAAAAAACTTAGAAAAACACGAATTGATAAAACGTGTTGATACGTTGTTTCCATCACAAGAAAATTACCTAGTTGAGGATTCGTTTTCACAATCAGAATATGGCTCCGAAAAGGGTTTCTAATTTTATTTTGTTTACACTATATTAATCAGGGAAATTTTGAACACTTTTTTATAAATATTCCAATCACCTGACTCAATATACATAATGTAGGATGCACACTAAGCTTACTGTTATCTACATTATGTGTACATTATAATGGTCACCTATCCAACCACTAATCGCGCTGTCCGTTGCTTAACTATGATAAATGTCAAACGTTCTACGTACTGACCGTGAAAGCTTCCTTCCACAGATATCTTTACATCAAGAAATTCAGCAGCAAATTACATACCAGTATATGTGTTTTTAAAATAAAAAGAGGTGTTTTAAATTGGACATTAAATTGGAGTTTGTTAAATCGTTTCAAGTCTGATAAACGCTAATTATCGAACATTTTCATACTTTGCCGAACGCCTATTGTTTGTCGACAGGAGGTTCATGTATATTTAGTTACAAAAATGGAGCAAGGCATTAATTTTAACTATAACATAATATTATTTAAATTTTTATGATAATCAGGTGATCAGATGAGTAAACCTGCTCTATAATTTATATGTTTACGGACCTAATGCAACTATTTAACGCGTTTGGACTCGAATATTTCTCAAAATATCATGCAAACAAATGACACGTACCTTTTTGATGATAGTGTGTCCGCCATCTTGTTGTAATTAAACCTTGACACGGATAATCTACATCGTATCACGATCTAGACAGTGTATTTAATCCGTTAACTTATCAAGTAGAGCAGATATAATCACATGACATGTCACAATGGATTTATGGGAATTAAAGCCACCAAAGTTGACGAATGACTGTCTGTCAAATCTAAACCAAGAGAAGTGTGACACGTTTGAGTAAAACGCCGTTAGTATGGCATTTATCGTGTTATATATACGATTGTGAGTTCAGTTTAACTAATTAAACTTCAGCTAATAAATAAACATGCCTAGCCTAAGCTTTACAAATATAATTTGCACTATCTAGGCTAGCCAGTCATGCAAGAGACAGACACGGAACAATCCTACTTTAATATTAGTTCCTATTAAGCATTTTGGAAAATTTGAATAAAATCATGCTTAATCATTATCAGGTAGATTAAAGCTTCAGACAGTCCAGGGCAGGCCGAAATAAACCGTCTTACCTGTTGAAAATGTATAAGAAAAGACGATACATGTTGAACAATAATGTTTAGAAAGCACATCTTATCAAGTTGTCACATTTACACCATTTCAGGTGATAACTCAGACAAGGAAGAGGAAATTTCTCTGTAAAGACAATCAATGTAGAGCAGAAGAAGACAAACCAATTGTTGCTTCAGTTATTTGTAGTTAACATTGAACACTATATTGAAATTTACTTTTATATCTTTGGTTTTAGAATATAATTATTTTGCCATTATTTTTATTGTATGTATAAGACAACTACAATTGTGTTGCAGTACAGATCTGTTAGAAGTTACACAGGAGATTATCTGTACTTTGATTTTGTTTTGTTATGGCAATCATATTTTAAGTACTGTATGTCTCATACACATGTACATAGCTTGTTACTGCAATACAGAATTTTCTAACATTTTACATATAGGTTGACATTTAATATGGTATTATATTGATGTGTTATTCAATACAGAATCAATGCTTAGTATAATTTTTAACTCTATGTGAATGTTTTTATAGCATAAAACTGTAGTACATATTATTAACTGTTTTATTTCTCTATATATCAACTTCAAACTTTAAATATATGTTACTTATTATCAACCACATCTCCCGTGACAAAGTTTATAACACCTAATACAATTTTTTATCAGAATTGTCTCCCCGTGAACTTAGAATTTTCTTTAAAAATAATTTGTTTTTACTGCAACTGTTGTACTTGTTAAGGTACCATTTTCAAATATACACTACTCAAAATGATTTTCAAATATACACTACTCAAAATGTCTAAACCGCCACCGGATACATGGCTATATTTTAGAGTTAAATAATTATGGAATGATTTGTTGTCTATTCTAACATGCAAGTCAATAATATTCTTGCGTTTATTTCAACAAATTAGAAATATCATATAAATATAACCCACAAAACTTAACGTAAACGTAACAAGCCCAAAAATCGGGAATTCACAGTTAAAAAATAATGCGACATGTGACAATCAGCAACTAGAATGACAGCCTGACAGCGATGTCTCATGGGCCTGACACAGTTTAACATTTTTTTACTGCATGCTGTAGACACTGTTGAATACAAGGGCAACCAGACGTGAAAGCTCTTGCCGATAGCCTGGATGTGGCTCGCGTCGCATCTCCTTTTCTAACCTGTGCCACACATTGTCAACGGTATTTGGTCGGGAATTCCATTCCGTTGGTATTTATCAATAAGTTGTTGAATGGAAAAATGATGTCCATAGGCGGATCTAGTAGGGGGTCAGGGGGTCCGGAAATTTCCAAAATGTACCCACCCTCAAGTGTATTTAACCTTAATCCATTTTTAGTAGCATGAAGCAATTTTTCTGGGGCACACTCCGCTTTTCTTTGTGTTTAACATAGATAAAATGGTTATGTTATATTTATTCTGCAAACAGTGTATGATGGGATAGTGGTTCGAAAGTTTCAGACCCCCCTACAAAAAGTTAAGAAACCCTAGAAAAAAATCATAGATCCGCCCCTGATGTCAATAGTATTTCCTCGGAATCTCAATCAAACACAGAAGGACATTAAAACATTAAGTAAAACTCATTTTGACTACTGTTTAATGATAACAATGCGACTGCACGATTAATAATTGACATACCAGCCTTACAGAGATACCAGCTTCGATCACTCCAACTGCAATAACGCGTTCTCGCGTGACATTTTCTTCATATTTTTTGTTTTTCTTATGTCTTAACATAAATACTGGATGAAACGAAGACAAAAACATGTGCAGCTTTTTGCACGGGAATTTTGTTCTCATTTTATCGGAATAGCAACTTCTGTTCCGGTTCACTGCACGCTGCTGAAACCGATGTCGGTATGTGCAAAATACGATTATGTAACTTGTAATTGACTACCTTGCAAAATTTTATAAATGAAAATGAAACGATGTTCAAGTTATTCGAGTTTTATTACAGGTGGTTTATCTACGTCATCAACAAAAATATTTTTTGCAGAAGAGAATTGATAATTAATTAATTAACTGAAAGACCGTAGGGCACTTGTTATTACATAGTTTGTTTCTACTAAAAATCAAAGGTTATATCCATCCTACTATTCAGCCTTTTTTTGGTCATGTCTGAGCAGCGATATTGTCAAAACTTTGCTACAAATTTATATAAAGCAATTAAAATCAGGAACGAGCATACCTCAATATTTACTTGATCATTATGTATCTTAAACTGTAAAACTTGTAATGAGAGTTTGAATAAATATGTTATAATATTTGCACCTTATTATAGGATATACATTATAACGTGATATTCATGTACTGATATTTCGTCATGTACAGTACCCACCAAAGTTTGGAGACAAAAGTAATTTACTACAATTCTTGAATTTTGATGATTATTTTAAAGAATCATTATTGTTTATATATTAAGTATACTAAGTGATAAAATGAAAACACATTTCATGAAAGCAACACATCTTTAATTTTCAACATCTGACATCCTAAAGCATCCAAAACCATGTTTATTGTAATTATTTTGCATTTATAACATAGCTTTTATGTTTTTTGTAGACTCTGTTATGATTATAATAATAAAGAAAAAAATAGAAAATAAACTGTTAGGGATTTCAAAATAAACAGTTACAAAATTTTAGATTTTGGCTATTTAGTAGGCCTACACAGTGAAAATGTCTCCAAACTTTGGGTGGGTACTGTATATTTTACAGTGAGTTTACTTTGCAAGTTGTATAATATATGTATACATGCGATACTTCTGGTATCTTAGTACATGTTTACTTTGTTTAAAACTGTCATTGTACTATATATTGTATGTTACATGTGTATGGACCAGAGGCCTAGTATCTAGAATAAATGTTTCATGGGACTAGATTTTTTAGTTATTGCCTAGAATCTCATTTAAGAGTAAAGTTCTGTATTACTAACAAGATATACATGTACATGTGCATGTATATAATACCACATTAATAGGTAACTCATCGTCGGCAACCACAGTACTTTCTTCCGTTACGCTCCATACGGCTAGTTTTCCGCAGTGGTTTTCTTGCAATGAACCAATGAAAACTGCCTCATTTATTATTTATGATTATGATATTTACCAAACCAAATGGCCCACGTTACATAACGCAGCATAGCGGAGTAAGGTGTGGTGGGATAACCGACAATGGTGGTAACTTTGAACTAGTCTCAAACTCTAATGACATACATGCACATGATAATTCGTAATATTCTGCTGAACAAAAATTAGAAACTCTTGTGGATTGTGTCCCCTTTATCATGTATTCAAGCTTATTAACATACATTTCCACTGATCTGAATATGTCTTTTTATTAACTAAACAACCAATGACTCAGTGGAGACAGAATTTCAAGTTTTAGCTGATTATAGTGTTCGCAATACAAACGAGGGTGTCCAAGTAAATCGTGTACTTTGTCCATAACTTTCTTTCCTTATGTCACATGATGATTATAATTGACAAGACTGTTTGTAAGTCATATTTTTATACAAATTAGGCATTTGACCAATAAAAACTTGCATTAAAGGCGTCATTTTAATGTTTAACTAATATAAGGTATGTGCATGCGGCGCAACCACTTTTACACTTGTATATTCGTTCATACTGAGTTCAAGTGAACCGCAAAATTTAACTTCAACTTTTTAATTTCATTTTATTTTTACATAGACATTCGCAGATATTATCAGTATATTATCACACCAAATCTCATATCATAAACTATGTACACAATAGTGCAATACAAATTTGAACTGAAACACAAAAATATGACATCAGCGAGATAAGGTGACGTCAGGACAAGATTGAGTCTATGTTATTGCAACTCAGTTTCATAATCAGCCTGACACAACATAGATGGGTTAAAATTTGACAGACGAAAGGAATCATTAAGTATACCTTGTGAACACTACATAATGGTAGAGAAGTTATGCATAGTGTAATATAGCCACTGAATTTATCGTACCAAAAACTACTGAAAGTGTTATTCAAAATTAAGTTGGATACTAACCCGTGGACCATAATATCATTGTCCATACTAATATTTTGAGACTGATGTAACAATTTTGTAACAAAATTAAGACAAAATCAAATTTGTAAAGTAAATATGAAGTAAATACATTGTCTGTATATGCCACCATTCACAACAAGGCGAATTTGGAGAGTGAATAAAAATGATTTCATAGAGCTGACGTCTTAATATGACGTTGCCTTGCGCCGCGTTTTCATACCTAGTGTCTATAAATTGAAGCAAAACATTTAGTTTTTAATTAACCGTCTAAAAAAATAACATACTCACAACACATACATTTAATGGCAGTTAAAAGTTAGAGCGTACTTTTTTCGCAACAAACAGAGTCCACGATTTACTGGGACACCCCTCGTATACATAGTATCAATGAACAATGTTTGTACAGAGGATTTAACCTCAATCATGTTATCTTTCAAATTTTCATGTATTGTTGAAAAGTATTAAAATGGCGCCCAATACATATTCGGAAGTTGACGTAGATCTATATTTAGAACTAAAAACATGTTTGTAAATGATAAAAAACAATGTCTTCGTCATTTAATAAACGATGGGAATAAACCAAACTTGTCATGATTTCAAAATGAAATTAATGTCGTGCCGGTTTAATGTTTTTAGAAAATATATTTGTTTGTTGGGTTTAAACGCCGTAGCAACATATTATATAGGTCATATAACGGCGGTCAGTCAACCTACGCACTCCTCCTGGAAAGGCTAAATCTCTGCATTTAGTTATTAACCAACTACTAAGAGCATATATTCGTCAGTGACTGACAACTGTCCTACATAATTAAAAATCATTGGTAGGAGGGAGAATGGCCTTAGAAATAATCTCATGACCAAGCTCCAGTGAATCGAACCCACGACCCCTTGATCAGAAGACTTGCGTGCTACCAACTGAGATAGCCGGGTGGCACGAAACTATATTTAATTATACTCTTAACAAAACTGTTAAGTATACATGTATATTTGGGCTCATATCTAAGTAAATGTTTGTTCGATATTTATAAATTTTCAACGAATATAGTTTAAAGGTGGAACAGTATTATCATTATTATTTCATAACATAGAACACAAGATTTAAAAAATAATTTCAAAAACATCAGTGTGTGAGAAAGTTAAAGTAACAAAATGAGGATTGCGATCTGCGTGGCTTGGTGAATGTTGTAAACGATACATTCGGGTAAATGTGTCCACCATTTTCTCTCTAATAACGTATGTGACCTCCATGGCGTTAAGAACCGCTAGGCATCGCGTTCTTATGGATCCTACATACTGAGGTAAGTGATTTAGACGTAAACCTGCCCACTCGCGTACAATCCTTCCGCAAAGCTCAGCTAGGGGTTGGGCTGCAACACCACGGCGTACATGGCAGTTTAATTCATTCCATACGTGTTATTTTATGTTTAGCTAGAGGTTTCAGCGTTATACACATCAGCGTGATGTTGTTGTCATGTAACAATTCTGTTGTCGTTCTTGCTGTGTGGGCTTGGGCGCCATCTATTTTAACAACACAATAGCTTATTCTAGCTGTTCTGTCATTAGCCGGCCCATTTTGTGTTTTTTGAAAGTGTGGGTCGTAATACTGTCCACAGCGACAATGTGCAATTTTGATTCACGATCTCCTCGTGCTTTTAATGAATTTCATCGATCGCAGTTCAACGCACCTTTCAGATTACTTTCAAAAAAGTGAACGCAGTAATAGTTAATATAAAGTCATTAGCAGATGTACAAAATTTTGTTAAAACACTTGTTAATGAAAAAGTTATACGCAATTGAAATATGAATAAGATTTGTTCAGTGTATACACAACTAGTATATTTGTATCATGATTCAATTTAGTTATTAAGTTATCTTGGTTTGATGATGAATTATGAATAAATACAAGATACACTCATTGTTTTATTGAATGTACATACTATGATAGAGAGAAAAATGGGAAAATGGTATAACGTTAAGCAGGTATTTGTCCCGATTTCACATATTTCAGTAGGAAATCTCTCATGTACTTGAACTGGCGTCAATATAATTTAATAATATTATCAGAAATACTGGCTGGAATTATATCTATATATCCTTTAACATCATTCAATATTAATTGAACAAGACAGATTTGTAATTCTATCCTGGTAAATCTGTTAAATAATTTAGAGCGAATCTTTGATTGCTGATTTATCATACTGTTGTGATGAATGCCTATTCATGCATTCCGTGCGTATTATTATAATTATCAATGATCCTGATATATTAATATATATAAAATGAATAAATGTCTTAAAAAACATATCATTAAACATTCAGGTAAAATATAGGCAGGATAAAGATTTTATTCACTCTCATTAGAGAGGCCAGTCTGGTAGAAAAGGGAGAGTAATATTACTAACAATAAGAAATGCCAGTCCGATATCAAATATAGCATTTATTTCTTCTAATATTGCATTAAATGTTTTTATAAATTTAGTTGTATATTCTTAGGCATGTCCGATAGTGTAAAGGAAGAATAATCTTACTTACACTTTAAAATGCCAGACCGGTATCAAATGATAGCATTCATTTCTCCTTATATGACATAAATTGTTTTGAAACATTTTATCATTTATTCTTTACTTTTTATCTAGCCATTTCATCCGTAAAACATCCCCAGTTTCGTAGTGTTAAGATTTTGTAAGAAGATATTAAGACAGGTCGTGTAGTAAAAAGGTAGAACAATCTTTCCATCGCTGAAAAGGCCAGTCCGGTATTGAACAGTTAATAAATTTGTTATCATTACTGAGAATGTGTTACTAAATTCTTTCCTACGAAGCGTGATAACTTAAATAATGCAACATCGAGGCGCGATAATAAGTTAGATGTTCGTCAATGTACACCCCTTTATTTTTCAGTCGCAATTTCCATTTGTATAAAGGTCCGATTTGAAAGGAAATTTAGTAATATCAGTAGTTTTATGGTTTAATTATTCAACTATGAGTTCATTATTCTCACTATCTTACGTGATTGCTCAATACCTATTTGACATATTGACCACACAACTGTGTGCAAGTTTTGTGACAATGTCATCTGTAAATTGATTCTAAGACACCGGAAATACGAAAACACAATCTCTAAGATTGATTCAATGCTCGTAATAGTGTTTTGATTTTGAATTTCTAGTTCATATTTTCTTATTGTCAATAGGCTGATACACTCGGGTTGTTTTTCATTTTCTGATTTAATTGATGCAGTCTTATTGTTAATGGCAGAAGAAAGTATTTTTGCAACAGACTGGACCATTGTCGTAAGACTGGTGTTTACATGTTCTAAAAGTGCAGACGTAAGCAGTCGCTTACTTGAGATACTAACGACTTAAGTGTCAACAATTGAAATTTCTGTTTTATCTAGGTTGCAGATGCATAGATTGGTTATCCGACACCTCTACTCGGATAATTTGACTTTTAACATAGATTAAGTCATTTTGACGCTGGAACCTGTGACTACTGTTACAAAGCGCCTATTGAAATGATTTGGTACTAGGTAGTGTGCTAACGATACTTAATATGTTTAATATAATAACAAAAAACATAGTTAACACAGTTAAACCGGGAGGTCTTTGGCCATTGCTCCCTATACATACAAATAACAAATGAAGTGCAATATACACAAGTTAATTATTTTGTTATTACGACACAGAAAGAGTCACGCAAGTAATGGACGTTTTGCCTTCAACAGTTGAACACACATGTAGTCAAGAAAAAGAATGAGAGAAATGTAGTATTAACTTTATTTCATTTAATGTTCTAATTGATATGATATCCAGCAAACGCATTTACCCAATATGTCACTTGTTCAACAGTCTTTTCATTCCTTTTAAAAACAAACTAGAAATAGTAAGATTTTTATTGTGATATATTTCCAAATGTGTTCTTAAAAAGTTGTAGCGCATATCGAGTAATCAGCAGACTGACGAGTACTTGGTTTCTTTTTGCAACAAACCGTCATCTTTGTGTAAATTCTCCTATTGCAAAGAAAGCTTAGAGCAATGAACAGGCCTTGTAAAGTATTAAATATTATAAACAAATACCAAAGTATATTGCTGCCGTTGAAGTTAGCAATAAATGCAAACAACCATGTTAAACCCATAATACACGATAGTTTAAGATGTATCATAAACGTACATGAAGTTGAATCTTTTCTAGCTTGTGAACCTTGCCTCTTTGTGTTTGCTATGAAGAACACAATTACAATGAAAGCTATACAATCAAATAATTTAAATATTGCTAGAGGACCCATAAAGAATAACCATAGTCCTTTCTGTGAAGATATCCAACAAACGACTTTGCCATATCGTGCCTTAAAACTATTAAGTGAATCATCGACAAAACCAAAATCTAGAATTATCGCTGCACATACAATAGCAAGAGGCGTTAACGAAGCATACACACTATTAGGGCTCTATATCGGTCAGAATGATCGATACGATATTCGTATCGATACAAAATGATCGATATTCGATATATCATATGATATTTTAATAATAAAAAGAATGTTTTATAAAACAGCAAAACAGTGTTGTTTTATTCATTTATTTAATTGTAGTAACACCATACTACTAAATGCAATGTCTTAATAATATTTTAAATGTTAAAGTCTTTGACATTTGCATTTTTTAAACAAACACCATTGCATTCAGTGAGAATGGATCAATAGATATGATCTTTCTGCTGACATGGCCACTGAAGTGGCCTGAGCAACCAAACATCTAGCAGCTAAGAGCACAAATGTGGGTGTCTGTTACCGATTTTCTTTGTTAAAAAGGATTAGAATGTTGAGGAATGTCTACGTAAACTTTCAATTCTTCATCAGCCATTTCATGAAATCTTCTACTTAAATCCACGTACATTGATCGGGTTAATTAATTGATCGTTTATGTAATTGTGCAGAATTTACATAAAATGAAACCGTTTTGTTGATGTTTGATTTCAATCAGATTTATTTCCATTAGTTCATATTTGTATGGTACTAAACATTCTCGTTCCCAGAGTCTAGTAAGATTCTCAATACTATCTATTAGATCGAGAATCTTGATAACCTTGGAGAACGAGAACGGGTACTAAACAGAGATCGGCAATAGAAAAAGCACGTACTTTCAGAACATCAGCTATTTATATGACATATCGCTTCTGTACAATAGTGTTCTCTATATACATTGCGGATCTGCCCGAACAAATCCGAGTGACTACTAGCTCCAAGAATTGATATGTATTCTAAATATCAATTGTTTGTTCCCTGACTTATTGAATAAAAGATATTCTAATCGCAACAATTGTTTCCTTTTGATTTTAAAACAAAACATAAGTCAGAGACATAGATCTGTGGTGTGTTTGCGTAAAGGAATGTAATTATTAACTCACATTATGAGATTGTTTGGCCACATATTAGTCCATACCGAACCCGAAGCTATAGAATGTTGATTTTGCGATACAAAATATCAACTGATTTGCAGACCATGGATATTATTTGTATGACCGTCATTGATCCAATGATCGATATTTTGTTCGATACGGAAACGTTCTATCCGATATATCTATCGAACCTACAATACCGGTATTCGATATATATCGTATACCGGTGTAGAGCCCTACACACTATACATAAAGAATATTTTAGAATTTGTACCGCTTAGATTCCTATTTTTAGTTGTGTAAGCAAATGTCATTAAAAGGTCAAATGCAATAACATTCATCCAAGTGAAAACGGCTAAAACATATAGTGCATCAAGATTGCAAACAGTGGACATAGCACAACATTATTCGAAGCACTTGGCGACACTAGAAATAATAATTGTGCAAGTGTTATAGATAAACATAAACTTACAAGATTCTTACAAGGATTGTTTAAAAGTTCTTAAAAGTAAGATAAACTATAACTGTTAATATTAAAGACGCGATTGATATTATAAGTCGAGTGAGAGATAAATATTTCTCAAACTGATTACTTGCATGTAATTGTCTCTCATGAAGAGAAGAGACTTGTGAAAGTATACATATAAAGATATCCGATCCATTTCTTATATATTCTGTATCATTATATAAACTCTGTCTAAATATAACTTGATTTGTATCATTAAGAAAGTCGAATTTTTGTTCCTTTATTTTACTTAAAACACACTCATTTAACAGAAGTGTACCATTTCCATCACTGAAACCATTTGAGTTTTTAACACATCTTTCATACGATGGCTGTGTATGATGTGAACATATAATATCCCTGCATATGTCAGATATTTGATCGAACATCTGATTGCTGAGACATTCTTTAAATGGCATCTCTGATGAAGAAAAGTAATCACAGATGTCTTCATGTAATATTCTATTTTCATTAAAATCTACCAATAACCTATATGAATATAGAAATGGCGTTTCTTCATCAGTTGGTTTATCATAAGAGGTAATGTTAGATTCGCACAAAAGTCGTTCTTCATAATCATTGCACTGGGCACAGTAGGTGTTTTTGAATGCTAGATAACCGTCATCAGAATAAATAATTCTTATGATTTCCTCTTTACATTTGTCAATTATTTCATCGTCAACCATATTTATTGTTTCACACTTGGAGATAATTTTCCCATGATGTAAGTCACAATCACGAGTAACGATGTCTTCAGGATCCGTTAGTTGTAATGTACAGGTGTCGGAAATAGAAACAGTGCAACATAAATGTGTGTGAAAAACCGAACATAAAATATATATACCAATTATGTTCATTAGAATTTTGATTGAAATATAAATAGTCGTAGATGTAGCATCGAACATGTCATAAATTAAACATTATTTTTAAAATGCTTGTACAGTTTATTCATTATTGCCGTGTCAAGACAATTAATGTTATTTTATGGCGTTCAGCGCACATAACCTAGCTTTCCAGGACCATTGTCTACAATCAGTACTCACCTACCGTTAATGCCGGAATCATATCCACACTGTATAGATCTGCCTTGCCTAGGAACATTTTGTCAAGTTTTCACGAAAGGGTGGGATACTTGAATATTGTCTGTGATTAATTGCTTGATTATCAAATTAACTGTGATACCTGATCATTTCATGTGATAAATTTTGTGTCTATCAACTAAACTGTGATACTTTTTTAACATTTCCGTGATTAATTTTGAAATACTGTCTTGTGCATTTTATACATCTATAATCTATATTCAATTATCTGAAATAATAAGTCTTATGTTCTTTTTTCGTTGTATTGGTCTAAATCATTATTTTATCTTATTTTTGTTTTATCATCACCTCTCTTTCTCACGCTACAAACACTATAGGGACCACAATGGAAATAATGGCTTGCCCTTTTTGTGCTATCCCAGGTGTTAGAGTGCTTGTCATAGCTTATTACTTGTAACATGTACTTCCTGTTTTATTTTTTCTGGTTATGGTTATGAAATATTGCAAACAGATTGATTTATGATTTTTTATATCATATTTAGTTTGTGTATCAAGCGATAATATACAAACAATATATTGTGTCAATATCATAAAAGGAATTTTGTTATGTCACTGTTATGTTACTAATACATTGGTGTAAAAGTAACCCAACTTCCAATACTTAGATCTCCTTTTCTTTGTCCTTTTTTTAGAGTAAAATTTATAAAACATAGTTGGAAGGGTTGACATTCAAACTTTTATAAATTGAAATTGAACGTAATCTTATAAATCATGTGATAAAAACTGTGGCCAAATGCGCAATGAACAATTAAGGAAGTTTAGTTATTTTATATTTGTACTTACTTACCATATAGTAATTAAGCATTATGAACACTATTAATAAACAGACAAACCGCATTTAAAACTCAATACTAGTTGTCTTGTTAATTCTATAAAATTACAATATACTAAGTGCTGATTGTTGTTTTAAATCCAATTTCCAAGTTGTAAAAATATTGCAAATGGTTTTACCACATCATTATAAATCAACATTATGTAAATATAAATTTGGTGACACTCCAATACAGAAAGATTTGAAAACTAACCTTATTATAAGCGGAAATGTCCATTCTGTGACTCAGTAGAGACAGAATTTCATGTTTTAGTTGATTATAGCGTCAAATGACGTTTTGTTCGCAAAACATATTTTCAAAGTAAATGTTTGTACAGGAAATTTGCCCTCAATTATGTAATCCATCAATTTTCCATGTATAAGTAATAACAGCAAACACTTTGTTTCATGATTTTATTTATTTATCATGTCAGATTTTGGTTTGATTATAAACAAAATAAAAGATACACAAATGGAATCATTCAATGTAAATAATATGGCAGGGTGAAAAGGCAAAAATATGGTATAACGTTTAACAGACCAGGTATTGTTATATACTGAACTTATTATTAAATTCATTATTTGTCCCAAATTCCTATGTTTCTGTTCTTTAATGTAATTGACATGGCGTCAATATAAGTTAATAATCTTATCAGAAATACAGACTTGAATTTTATATAAATCCATGAACATTATTCAATTATAATTATACACATGACCTATGGATGGAAAAGAAATGCAATTTAGTGATGTGGTTAGTTTTTCGTAGAGCCAATATATTTAAACAATCAAATCTCCATTTGCCAAAATTTCTTCAATGCGTGTTTTAGTTATGCCCTCCTACAATGCAAAGAGTGGTTAGCACAGGAATTAAAAGCTTTCCAGAAGTGCACATTCAGTTTGAAAAAATGGGGTATGTTATTCCGTTTAGTTGATTTATAAAAAAGACCTTAGGAAGGTAACTAGAAAACTAAAACACCGACACCTAATTCAGTTTGGACAGTTTACATAAGTTAATCCGCCAAAACTCACGCGATACCTTAAAATGGAAAATACTTTTGTCTTTTGAACAGAAAAAATTGGCTGCATTGGTTTTAATTCCTTATGATTTATAGTGTTCGTCATTCACATTGTGTACCTAAAGTATATAACAAATTAACATTTGCAATGTTGTTCTGGTATAAAAAAATGTTATTTCTATTTTATATTTAGAACCCTATCTTCGATAGATGATTTATCATATCGTTATAATGAATGCCAATACATGCAATATGTGCATATTATTATGATTATACTAGTATATCATCCCAATATAATGAATATATAAAATGCATACATGTCTTAACAATATCATGAAACATTCATCATTTCTTTACACTTAGGGATCGAGAGGTCCCGGGTTCCCCACTAGGGAAATTACTTATTTCCTTGAGCATGATTTTAACCTACAATTGTTCTACTCCAGCCAGTTTTAAATGGGTACTGTGAGGGAACGCCTGCCTGATGGTGATTTCAGTGATCAGGAGTTATCGTACAAGATTGTAAAGTCAGCTGAACATGTATGCACTTTTAACTTTAACTTTTATTTCATCAAGCTTTGTGTCCAGGTAAAATATCGCCAGAGTAAAGATTTAATTCACTATCGTTCAGGCAAGTCAGGTAGAGAAAAGGGTTAGTTATCTTAAAACACTTGGAATGTCAGTCCGTTTCAATTATAGAATGCATTTCTACTTAAATTGGATAAAATGCCCGTGTTGTGCCACTGTTAAAAGCAGAAAGATGCTACCCATCTAACTTCAGGTATCCTATATTAAGTTATCTGGAGTAAAGTAATGGAATAGATATATTCAAACATAAGAAAAACTTTTCTTCAACATCCTATCCGGGTTTTTTTCCCAGACAATCAACCGTATTTCAATTGATAGATATGTAAAATCAAATTTGCAAAGCCATCGATGGACGAAAATCAATATGGATGCTTTGCTACACTACACTATACCACTGTTAGAAAGCGCCTGTTTAGATTGTTTGGTACTAAGTGGTGTGCAAAGGATACTTGACATGATTAATGTGGTAACAAATGTAAATTAAAGTACTGTAATTACTGTTGGAATGATTTTTAATACAAGTTTAAATAGCAGTTTATACGCTTATGAAATATTTAAGAAAACTTCCTTACGCTGTGGTTATTTAATGCACGGCCGATGAAGATTGTTGATTTTAAAAAAATGTGTAGTACAATCTATCAGTTATAGATAAACAAATGTCTGATGGACATTAAAGCGAGTAGAACATTTCATGAAATTAGGATAATGATGCATTTTGCTCATTCGTTTAATAGACTAAATATGTGTTAAACCTTTGAAGACAAACATCCATGACTTACGTGACTCTTTCTGTAACGTTATAAACAAATAGTAAACTTGTGTATACTGCACTTTATTTGTTATTTTTGTTTTTATGTTAATCATATCAAGTATTGTTAGTAATTCGTCTAGTAAACAACAGTACACCTAGTTCAATGTCACAGTGTCAAAGTTACTTGATCTATGGAAAAAGTCAAACTATTCGAGATGTCGGCTTACCAGTCTATGTACCTGCAATCTTGTACGTAAACAGTAAAATATCAAACGTGAGGTTAGTGGTATCTAAAGTAAACAACCAGCTTAAGTCTGCACTTTTAGAACATGTGAACACCAATGATTACATCCATTGAATCAGAAAATTAACTCCTACCCGAGGGTATCACTTCGAATTTTAAAATCAAATTAAAATCACGAGCATTACTCAATACGATGGATTATATTTTCGTACTTCCAGCGTTGCAAAGTCTTAGATTGAATCTACAGATGACATTGTCATAACATTTGCACACAGTTGTGTGGTAAATTAGCCATATTGAGCGATCGTTTAGGATACTGAGGGTACCGAACACATAAAATAATGATTAAACCACAAACCAACTGGTAAATAATTGAAGAGGTTTCTTTAGTTAGCAGAAATCGAAGATGCATATTGAAGTGAAAGTTTCCTTTGACGCATTTTAAAGAGATTTCAATGGTTTGAACATAAAGACTTTCTATAGGTAATGTTTTAAATGCTCCCAGGGCTCTTTTCAAGCCTTGATTGTGAATTGTGTTAAGCATTTGCAGATAAGATTTTCTAGTACTTGCAGACCCATATACAATTGAAGCGTAATCTAATTTTGACCATACAAGACTTCTGTATAATTGAAGTTGAGTTTGGATGTCAGAAACTCAATAAGTGTGTAATAGGACTTTAAGTAGATTTAATGATTTAAGATATTAAACTTTCAATTATTTTAAATGAAGTATAAAAGAAAGGGTTTTTATCAAAAGTGACACCCTAATATTTAGCTTCGTCTACAACAGGTATTTTAGTGCCAGATATATAAAGTTCGGGATAATTATGAAGTTTTCTTAAACGACAAAAACGACGTTCGATGTGTCAATTGTTTTTTTGAACGATAACATATAAGAAAATCGTCCACGTATCAAGAATAATCTACACCCGGGTTCAAAACGATATTGTTGATCTTGAATCCAAAGAGAGTAACTGATAGAAAGAATGCTGCCTTGAGGCACACCCTGTTCTTGTTGGCGAGTCTCAGATAAGGTAGCACATACTTTTACTTGAAACTTTCTGTCAGATAGAAAACTAGAAATAAATAAAGGTAATTATTCATGTAATGCTTCTTTTTTATCTTTGAGAATGTTATATTTCCATGTGGCGTCATAGGCTTTTTCAAGATGGAAGAAAATTAAAACTACATGATGTTTATTGATAAAAGCCTCTCTTATAAATGTTTTAAGTCCAACTAAATTATCATTTATGCTACATTGTTTTCAAAATTCAGATTGAAAATTACTAGTAATTCCATTTGATTCTTAATACAAAGTTAGACGTTTATTTACCATACGTTCAAAAGTTTTACATAAAAGTGCGTAAATATTGACCCCGATCTGACCTTTCACATTTGCATCTTATAATTATCTACACATATCCCGACGAAAGTCAGTACCACGCCTATTCTACACTTCGGCAGCGATCGTAAAATTATAGAAGTATGTTTGTGTGTTTAGTTTTAACTCATAATCATTACGACCATGGTGTAATCGAGCATTAATACTACATTCGTATTCAATGTTATGAATATTCTTGCATAAAGATAAGGTCGGGGTCGAACTTTACGCACAATAACTCGTGAGTGAAATCGGTTTAAAATTAGACGGGTCAGTATTATTCTTATCTTGTTAAGGAATGAGAATAATTTTAAGGCTTCTTTCTAGTATTCTGGAACCATGCCAGATATCCAAATATTCTTAAAAGTATCAAGTAATAAACTTTGTGAAACTGATGGCAGATGTTTTATAAACTAAAAGTAAACTTCATCTGGACCGGCAGCATTATCCTTTGCATGTGTATTTGAATCTAATTGATCGGCGTTTGTAAATAAATTTTTATATTCTCCTCATTTGTAGAATAAAAGGTAAGTTTATAATTTTCAACTTTTTCTTTATTTTTCTAAATTCACCAACGAAATGAGCTGTGGAAGAATCATGTGTGAAAGCATCAGCAAGAGTGTCTGTTATATCTTTACGAGTTTTTGCAAAGTCAGAGTTATTACGTTTTAAATGACGTGTAGGTTTTCTTTATATTTACCAATACTTTTTTTATCTCATCCTATAGTTTTTAATTAATGTATTAAACTTTATTTGTGATACGTACGATTGCCAAAATTTACGCCTGGATTATTAAAAGATTTACGAGCTTGTGCTCGCAGGATTCTGTAATTGTCGAGATTTTCTGTTGGGCAAATCTGAATTTTCAAAGAGCTGCTTTTCGTCTCCGCATTGTTCTTTTACAGTCATCGTTGAGCCATGGTTTCTTTACTTTATCATTTCCGTTCTTAGATGATTTTGGCACGATTCATTTGCTATTTTAGATAGTACAGTAACAAAATGATAAGCATTATCTTCAATATCAATAAAACTGAAATTAATCATTAAACGCGAACATAATACGTTAAAGTTAATCGGCTTTCGCAAACTTGCAATAAGATTGATCTGATTTATTTAGGGTAAGCATTAATGGAAAGTGGTCTCTGTATTATTGTTTGTCTAAAACTGACCATGTAAAATCTTAGTACATGTATATTGTTGGGTATGCAATGAAAAGTTTGATTCATAAAAATTGCCAGAGGCAGAAAAGGACAGTTATAACTATAAACACTTAAATAATCCAAGAGCTAGGGATATTGTTTTGCAAATGATTATGGAAAATGATCTCATTGACTGTTGGAGAGATCAAAATATTGAAACTAAAAAATTTACATGGTTCAAAAATAACCCAACAAAAATGGCCCGTTTAGACTTTTTCTTATTTCAAGTCTTCTACTCACTGAAGTTGATATCACCGAGTTCACCGATATCTCTCCAGGTTATAGGACAGATCACTCCTTGGTCACTCTAACTGTTGATTTAGTCAAATTCAAAAAGGGTAATTCATATTGGAAATTAAATAACTCTCTCTTACATGACTTACAGTATGTCTCTGAAATAAACTTATTAATAGAAGAGGTCAAAGCTAGGTATACTGATAATAATCAAATATTGAATTCCCCATTAAAAATGATACCTGACTCTGAACTTAAATTTACTATCTCTGATCAATTATTTTTTGAAACTCTTTTGATGGAAATAAGAGGAAAGACAATAGCTTACTCATCAAACAAAAAGAAAGAACAATCACTTAATGAAAAAAAATCTTGAGTCAGAAATTTATGATCTTCAAAATTCTAACCAGTGTGACATACTTTTACTTGAAACTAAAAAAAATGAATTAATAGAAATTAGAAAAAATAAAGGTAATCTGGTAAGATCTAGGATTAGATGGGTTTTAGAAGGAGAAAAGCCAACAAAATATTATTGTAATTTAGAAAATAGGAATTTCACATCAAAAATAATGAATGAATTATTATCTAAATCAGGAATCCTCCTAAAAAACCAAAATGACATACTTGCTGAAACTGAATCTCACTACAAAAACCTTTATGCATATCGTGAATGTGAAAATGTTAATTTAGGGGATATAATTTCTGACACTTTTGTAAGGAAATTGACTACAGAAGAAAAAAATGACCTAGAAGGAAAATTAAGTTATAATGAAATGCTTTTAAGTCTAAAACATATGTCAAATTATTCAGCCCCTGGAAATTCAGGTTTTACTGCTGCCTTTTTTAAAATTTTCTGGAACAAAATTGGTCATTTTTTAGTCAGGTCAATAAATGCCTCATTTGAAAATGGTGAACTTTCCTCCTCGCAAAAACTTGGAGTGATCACATGCATTCCAAAAGGTGACAAAAATAAGCAACTTCTAAAAAATTGGCGTCCTATTTCCTTGCTTAATATTTCATATAAAATTGCATCTGCAGCTATAGCTAATAGAATCAAAAAAGTTTTATGTAATATTATTAATGAAGACCAAACCGGTTTTATACCCGGTCGCTTTTTAGGTGAAAATATAAGATTAATATATGATGTTATGAATTATACAGAAGAATTTAATTGTCCAGCCATGATTCTACTTATTGACTTCGCTACCGCTTTTGATTCCCTCTCATGGAAATTCATGTTCAATGTTTTAGACTTTTTTAACTTTGGCCATGACTTGAAGAAATGGATTCATGTTTTTATAATAAAATTCAGTCATGTGTTTTAGTCAATGGACATTTATCTGATTGGTTTTATATCCATCGTGGATGTAGACAGGGGGATCCACTGTCACCATATCTATTTATTTTATGCGCAGAGATCTTGTCACTTCTAATTAAACAAAATGAAAATATTAAGGGTATTAAAATAAATAATCATGAATATCTGATATCTCAGTATGCTGATGACACATCCTTAATACTTGATGGTTCAGAAATGTCACTTAATAACTCAATTAAAGTGTTAAAATTTTATGCTTTAATGTCAGGCCTTAATGTCAATATTGAAAAAACTAAAGCTGTATGGATAGGCTCAATGAAAAACAGTGATCACACAATGTGCCCTGAACTTGGTTTATCTTGGGAAAAGGAAAACTTATAACTTTTAGGCGTTACTTATACTTTGAATTTGTCAGAGATAGTTATTACCAATTACAATCCTAAAATTAAAGAAATAAAAACTTTACTATCTCTTTGGTCAAAAAGAATCATAACCCCTATTGGTAAAAATGTTGTTATTAAATCTCTAGCTTTACCTAAACTAATTAATCTAATGATGGGACTTCCATCTCCATCTGATGACACTGTTAAGCAAATCCAAGATCTATTCTTTAATTTTCTCTGGAATAGCCATCCTGACAAAATAAAAAGAAACGTTATCACTCAAGACTTTGAAAATGGTGGCATCAGAATGATTAATGTAAAATACTTTATACAATCTATGAAACTTACTTGGATACGGAGACTTTCAAATTGTGGTAAAAAGTATTCAAATTTAGTGGAATATATTTGAATATATTTTATAAGATTTTAAACAATATGGTTCGGACTATGTTAAGAAATTTACAGTTGATATTAAAAACAAATTCTGGAAAGATGTTTGGTTTGCATATGTTCTATTTAATGAAAAATATGTAGTCAAGTCTTGGCATGAATTTCTATCTTTGCCAGTATGGCTTAACTTCAACTTTAAAATTGCAGGTAAATCATTCCGTGACAAACATTTTGAGTCAAAAGGTATTTTATCTATTAATGACTTCATGAATGAAAATGGCAATTTTTATTCTCATGTTGATTTTCAAAATAAATATTCATGCAACTTTAACTTCTTACAGTATAATAACATAATCCATGCTTTTAGAACTTTCCTACAAAAAATTAGCCTAAACCATTTATCTTGTAGGAGCCCAAACCCAATTCAACCTTTATTTGTTAAATTGATCAACTTGACAGAGAAGGGTTGTCGTTTTTTTTACGATGTACTAAACTATCATTCTTTCTCTAGAAACTCAGAAATGAAATGGAAACAAGACTTAAATGTTGCTGTAATAGATTGGAAATTTACTTACAAACAACCTTTCAAAATTCTTTCTGAATGTAAATTACAATGGTTTCAATACCGCATTAATCAAAGAATCCTTGGTACAAAATCTTTGCTTGTAAAGATGGGCATTACTGACAATGATAGGTGCACATTTTGTGATTCAAATAAAGAATCTATTCTCCATTTATTTTTCGAATGCGACATTATACAGACATTTTGGCAGTCTATAAAGTCCTGGATAAATGTAAAATGTCCCTGTATTGATACACAATGGACAAAACAGGACATTTTACTTGGTAATATAAATTTCAAAAACATTGTTTATAAATTTTTAGTTTTTGTTAAATATTATATTTATACGTGCAAGATGAACTCAACTCTACCTATTTTAGAGTCGCTAAAACGACAGTTAAATGCATATTATAAAATGGAAAAGTATAATGCAAAGTTAACTTTGAGTTTACAAAAGTTTGAAAAGACATGGTCCCCCTTGTCTAGCCTTGTATTGGAGTAGACCAAACACAAAACACCAACCACATTTCGCTTTATAACACCTTTAATCTACAAGTTTTATTCTTAGTTATAGATGATCTCATAGAAATTCTGGGCTTCTCCACAGGCTTCTGCTGTCTAATCTATTCTCAATCAATTTATCATATGTATATGTTCTATATTATTATAGTGATGTTTTTGCTGTCCACCGGATGTCTTGTCTTTTTTATAATACTATCACCTCTTTCTACTCTTCTTACTTACTTATCTATACTGTCATCATTCTAACTCATGATATCTCCATTCAAAATTCAAACTGTATAAAGATGTGTACTCTATATGAAGGTAAATGACTATTAGTAAAATTATTTTCTGTAAATTCAGTATGTTTAAGATGACTATTAAATGTCTCACAACCATGTTTAGCTGTAAATCTATATTGTTATGTTAAACTGTTGTAAGATATTTGTTGATATGCTTCATAGGTTTTTTCAAGGAATTAAGTATTGTTAATTAAGTATAGAATGCAGTATTCATAGTTTTTGATAACTTATCATTGTCATTTTTAATGGTTTTTGTGTTGAAATACTGTAATGCTAGCAATGCTTAAATCTTGTAGTACAAGGGAGACAACCACTATGAATCTACATTTTTCTTACTACCTTTATATCAGTAATTTAGTTAGATTATAACCTTGTTCCAAAAAAGAGATGTTTACTGTTACCCGTTTCTAGTGGCTCGTAAAGGTTTTTTTCATAGTAACATGTATAATCAATTTATTATGAATATATTTAAATATCACTTTTACTAACCTACATATTTCAAATTTGTCACAATTGTATTTTGTTTTTTGTAAGCAATAAGGGAGACAAATTTTGAAAATCATACCATTCTTATCTCCCTTTAAAAGTAGATCACATATATAGATATATATATTTACTTAGCTGTTAAGTTTGGGTATAAAAACCATGGTATCTATATTGACGAATGGAATCTGTATTATCTCTTTATGTTTCAACTATATCATGATGACAGATAACCTACTCCTTTTATATTTTGATATGTCTATATTTGTAATAATCTCTGTTACAACATGTATATAATGAAAATAAAAATAATTACAAAAAAAAATTGCCAGAGGCTGGATGTAAATACGATGAAAAATGATCATCTATAACACAAATTTTCGGTAATGCTGCCTTTGAAATTTGTGGAGGTACACCACACACACACATTTGATTATGGGTATTTAAATCGCCAAGTGAGAGAAATGGTTCTGGGGGTTAATTTGTCAATTATTCTAGCTCTTGAGTAGAAACAGTAGAATTCCCAAGCTGATACATCATTTCTTTTTACAATTACGCCTGTTTACAATTAATTGATGCAATTGTAAAAGAAATGATGCAGTTGCATTTTTATAAAAACCTATGTTAAAAAGGCGAAATGCAAAAACGTCATTAAGTGGAGAAAATTACAGAGAAAAGAAAATGGCACAGATTGGAAATCTATAGAACAAACAGCGACGCCCATAAGTGTAATATTTCCTCTAGCTGCAACTAGATCTTGGATAATTATTTTATCATCTACATGGATTTACGATATAAGTTGCTTTTTTAATCTAGGTAATTTGAAAATAATTTGTTCAATGTCGCTAATAAAATGGACATAACCAGATACAAACAGTTAACCTGTACTTTATCATGATAAAACACATTGTTACTGCGAGTTTAACATCTAAGTAATTGATAGTTCTAATTTCATAATAGAAATACATACATAATATATGTATATAAAAGCATTTGTAAAAATATATTGGCAATATCATGCTCAAGTAAATTCTGTATAACAGATCATTTTCATCTGATGTTCGTTATTTCTCATTAGCTTGAAACAGTTCACCTTTACGTACTTTCTCTGATTTATTAGTACAAAACCACTATACTGAGCAAGCAGCACATAAAGAATATTTACAAGTGGGTACAATATAAGGAACTATTAAACAATATAAGCAAATAGACTATAATTGTATATTCCAACGTTAAATTTACTAGTATAGGAAACATTTTGGCGTAATAAATTACTGTTTACAACTGATAAAAACAATTGAATAACCACTTTGTCAAAATACAATTTTTTACAAATTCTCCAAAATAGGTACTCTTAAACTGTTGATCATAAGTCAAGTTACCGGTTAAATTTTTTTCAGGGTTTTACTCTGATCTCGATACACATTTAGATGACAAAAACCAATTAAACACTTTGTTGCAATTCGTTTGACGTCAAGGTGCATACTGTTCTAACTTGAGGGGTCTATAAAGAACATATTGTAATGGGTCTATGTAAGGTGACTTCAACAGCAATAGCTTTTAAATTGGTCTGTAGTGTATTTGTCTTTGTGGTACATTGTTAATAAATGCTATTGAAGAGACTCCAAGTGCTCTCATTGAATTTTGTCTTTCATTGTAAGACATATTTCTTGGAGACAAATAACCTTGGGAGAATAATTGGTAATTAAAAGTAGTAGATCGTTGTAATTTGTTTTAAGACCACGGCAATTCCATTGAAGTATTGATTAAAACATGTCTCAACGATGATGTATTTATATAGGAAACTTAACAGGACTTATTGCACGAGTCTTGGATCGTGGCGGGGAGAGGCGCAATCGATTGGACATCACTCTCAGACAAAGCATGGTATCGATTAGAAAGGCAGGGTCCTTCATTGCTTTCTTGACCTTATCGTTCAAGATTATTATTTTTTAGGTGATTATCTTGTAATCACTCGTTCAGGAGAAGCTTGAGTTCTTCTCCCATTTTTTTTGTTTAGAAGATGGACCTTTCCTTGACTTTGATAAAGAACTTGATGTTTGTGCATCACTAAGTGAGACTTGAGTTAAAACGGATTGAGTCTTCCGGACTGAGCAAGATCATAAAGTGGCGTACTGGTTGCCTCCACAACTTGTGCATTTGCTAGGGTGGTCACGATTTTCAATGTTTTCATGATTTATGACACATTTTCGGCAGATGATCTGTCTAAAGCATTTGCTTTCATGGTGACCATACCTGAAACATTGAACGCACTGCATCGAATTTTGGATGAAGACCTTAACGCCTTCTTTGAGGTATCCAGCACAAAGCGATGAAGGTAGAATTAGGGTATTGAAGGTGGCAATGTGTTTGTTGGAAGACGTTTTATTTCATTTAAATTTATTGTAATGGAGACGGATCTCTGGTTTTAGATCAAACTCCTGTTTTTAGATTCGACCTTATTTTGTTTTCCGAAACATTGTCTTAAATTAAGTTTGACATGAAATACACTTTTCACAATCATTTTCAAAGTTGTGAAGACCTTTGTTAAATTCAATACGTTTAATAGTCGCTAACCTGACCGCTAGTGTTTATTGTTTGGGAATTTGCCTCCCTTATTCTAATATAGTCTAATATCTAGTCTTATTCTAATATAACTATACGGTAAAGCAGCAAAACATATCTATAACTTCATCTGAACGTTTGGTACTCCTTCGTAAGAGCGTTTATCAGATTGAGTCAATTATTGTATAGTTTCATATTTTGCTAAGTGTTTTACTATGTAAAGAAGACTGTTCGAAATGCTTCCACCTTATAAAGTAAACCTTACGATTGTGTAAGGCAAACAATGTAGAATTAAAATTAAATATATTTATTGAATCTAATTCACATAAAATCGCCGAATCAGTACCTGCTCAACCTCAAGCTATATGTAACGACTTCGTATCATATTTCCATTCATTCAACTCTGAAAATATATTGCAATGAGCCACAATATTTGTACAAATCATCTAAATCATCATAAGTTTGAGGTTTCAACTTATTTTGTGAATTTGCATCCTGATCACTTGGATGTGAATTTCGCATTCACGTTAAATGTCCAAGTGCTTATTGTATCTTAACGTAAAACTTAAATATGAATTTTGCATCCAAGTAAACTAATCAATTACGAATTAATAATTAAAATCACATCATAATAGATAACTGAATCATTTACAGAATGTTAAACTATATATATTTGAATACAACCAAATACGCCTGTGCAAAATTCATGATGTAAAGAAAGAAAATCGATAGAGGATCAATCTGGCTATTTGTACACTATGCATTATGTCAATAAAATATGTTTAAACGCACTTTACTTGAAATGAAAATGTCTACTAAAAGGCCTACTAATTATTTGAATCGGTTTTCAATAATACATTATTGAAAGTTTCTACGGTTACAAGCTTTAACATGAAATTATAATGCGTCGTGTATTAAGCACAATCTATTTTCGGAAAGTAATCACAAATAGCAGTTATTGCGTTGTATTCAACTAGTATAAGCTTATGAAATAGCGTACACGTCTACGCCCTGACAAATTCTTCCTGATTTAATTTCGGCTCATAAACTGGTTTAAATAATTTGGATTGATTTTCAACAATCACGAACGTAAGTTATTTCAATTTTATTTATTTTATCCACTAGATTTAAATCGGTTAACAGATATAAAGGTCCATTTTTACTAAGGTTCATGTAAGATGATGTAGTAACGTTTAACAACCATCGATGTTTATAGACGCAACATTATGAAAACTTGATAATTGTAGTAAAGATATATTTTTTTCAACTTCATTTGTTCTTTAAAGTAGATTATACATGAGTATGACAAATAAATTATACGTGAAATCCATCTATTGTGTTTATACTAGCCCATAAATGTGTCTCTTACTTTTTTAATTTATGGGATGTACACCTTACTTTTGTCAAAGTTATTCAAAGTTTATCATCATGACGATTTGCCTTGATATATTGAGTTAAAGTGAAGCTTTGACGATACAATGGGAAATTCTGGAAATGAAAAGCGGAAAAATAGTAGCAAAAGAGAAATCCCACAATTTAACAGGGAAACAAAGGAACCAAAAAGGCCGGAAGTGCAGTTTTGTTTTTGATGGCTCAAATAATCGCCTCTCAGTGTTACAAAATACTAATACAGAGAACAGCCAATCTTCCAATACAGCTCAGGTGTATGATTCGTTTTTACTTTATTGAACATTGAGAATGATTGTGATTTTCCCACTAAATAGTAAGATAACATGGACAAATTGGCGAACATTACACAAGTAAGTGACATTGTAAACAATCAAAATACACAAACAGACATAGTTAACTCAAGTAGTAACGTGATTGACAAATTACTAAAATCAGGTGACCACTTGTCAAGTATTAGCCAGTTACACATTAATGATAGTACAAGTATTCGTAAAAATGGGATAGAAGTCCATGGTGATCAGAAAAACTACCTCAGTGCAAGTTTAAATGGGCCAACAAATTCTGATGTAGTGGCGTTTTTGGGTCAAATGGATTTAAAATTCTTCGGGAAACTGGATGAAATTGACAAAATACTTAGCACTCTTGGCTGTCTAGAGAAAACAAAGTTGATAGTTTTGTAACGAGTTGAAAAAAATCTGGCTATATATTGATACAAATACAAAAGTGTCCAATGATAAGATAGACAAGGTAGAATCTAGAATTCATGTAACTGAGGTGGATTTAGACAGAGCCAAAAGCAAGCTATAATGTCTAGAAAAAAAATATTAAGGTGAAAGATGAAGTAAACTACATGAAATCTAAAACCATGAGAAAAATTCTTATATTCAGAAATATTTCGGAGGAACAAGATGAAAAGCCACAAAGAACCGAAGAAATAGTTCGCAACTTCATGATTTACAAACTTAAGATCGTTTAAAATGTTGTCGATAGTATCAAGATTGAGAGCGCACATCGTGTTGTAAACGGTCACAGAGGTCAAAGAGAGGGACGATTAGGAATAGTGTGTAAGTTTACTTTTTAAGAAATAGCGAAATGGGACGTGGACAATGCAAAAGCCTACATGGTACACTTTATTACGTCCCTGAACAATTTTCCGGAAATCGCCGCTAAGAGAAGAATTTTTTTAAAAATGAAAGAGGAAATTCCTAATAAAACTTCTTTGGCTTTGAAATTAAAATCTCTGCTTTTCGAATCGGGGTTTATTTATTTATCGGATAAACAGTCAATAGATTGTTATGAAGTGAGAATAATTTGTGAAAACATTTAAGACCAATACTTGCAAAATTGGCAATCTATCAAAAAAAAATAATTCAAATAAGTTTTCAACTAACAATGTTTTAAAAACTAATTTCGCATTTGAAATATATAAAGGACAAGGTTCACTAAGGCTGAAATCGGCCCCGTTTCAAGGCTAAAAATGGCAAATATTAAAACATAGGAATACAATCGATTTTTGCAATATAAATAAAGAGAAAGAATTGCTGAACAAAGATTGGCCATCATCGTTTGTCAAATGTGTCTCATTGTGTATAGAAACGATCTTTAAAAGTGCCTATTTTCGTCAAAAACGGCATTTTTTGATAAAATTTCACACGTTTTTGCCAAAATTTGCATTGGCGGCAATCTTCGCCAGTTTTTATATTTTGACAGATGAAAGTAATAGTTATTACTAATAACATACTGAAATTTAGTCGCTGGCGACGAATACCGCCACATCGAAAAATTAAAAAAAAGACGAAAATATTTGGTCTATTTATAGCCTTATTCTACAATGCACTTTTAACAGTCTTTTGACGTCATTCGCCCCAGAATATTTTGATATGATTGCACCTGAACTATCTCTACTGTATATTAAATTTCTTTATACACAGTAACCTTCCAAGATGTGACTAATGAAGAGAAAAACTTAAACTTTCGACACGAGTTGATGTTGGTTCGATTTGAATCGGGTACGAATAATAGGTATCTAATCGCGGGAGTGATTTCCCCTTTTTAACGGATTATGGAGACTTCGGTAAATGACTATATCGGTAAATTGATTTTATATAGGAAATCGTTTGGAGAGATCGGTAAATTGATATTGTATAGTGTAATTATTCTGAATGTGTGATAATCAATGTTCATTATGATTTGTTTGTATATCATTGTTTGAAATTGTTTGTTAAATGTTGTTATATTTCAATAAAATCATAATTTCTCATTATTGAATAATATTTTTTTCTTGATAAATACAAGTGATTTATATACGTCATGGAGTTCAGATCAAATTGCATATTTTAAAAAGATATAAGAATAATAAATAACAAACATAAATTCATCTTTTTTATTGTTTTATTCAAATATATCATGTACTAATATGTCATACTTTATTCAAATATATCAAGTACTAATATGTCATATTTACAAAAAAAAATAACAGTTGATAGTACATCGTGAAACAATTAATTATTATAAAAAGATAACATTATATAAATAAATAATTAATTCCTATATTTTCGACGGAAATCTTACCAGACCTGAAATAAACAAAACAACATTAGATCAAAGTATAAAATAATACATATGATATAAATTAACTAATGTCATTATAAAAAGAACATTGTATGTATCAATTAATAAATCGTTGTAATATATCGACGGGAATCAAATATGCCTGACAAAACGATAAAAAGGTAAATAAAATCATATTTTTCTATAAAATATTAATGTATTCAAAAGATATTTGAAAGAATTTATTAATTAATCCACGGGAATCGAGCCTTAAAACTATATAAAAAGTATAATATATTACAGCTTTTTTAGAAATATATTTATCAATCCATGTGATAATAAAAACTGCATCGTATGTATTTGTTATAAAATGCAATATATCCTCGAAATTGAGTCTGAAACATAAAACAGTAAATAAAAACTGGAGTCGAAAATGTCCACTCAGAAGATAAATTGCCATTGATGACTGCCAATTAGCTAATAAAATACCGGTGCGTTTTAAACAATCATGATTATTCATATTCGTTCATATTTAAGTTTGAATTCAATGGCTTAATTGTCATCAATTGGCCAATTAAAGTTTGGTCACAAACCAACCAGGTGTGCGCATAATTAGCACAATATTTGATATACCTCTTTTATTTCATATCAGTCATTAAGTTGATAAAAAGTCAACAATAAAATTGATTTATAAATTTTATTTACTATTTCATCTTAGTAAATACACATTCTTAATGATACAATTTCTTTACTTTATAAAACGTGAAAATATTTTAATACAATGAATAATAAATACATAGAAAAGAGAATATAAGATCAGACAAAACACAATTCTGTAACATTTTCATCCAATCTTTAACTTCATTTATGTACATCTTCAAAAGCGAACTAACAACGATAAATAAATGATATTATTATACTTTATTCCTGTTGCTGCCAATGTATCTTCATTGTCTTCTGTAATAGTAAATGAAAAACAACAACAGCGTGTAATTGTTATTTTTACAATAGTAAATCGTAAATAAAATCTCTTAATTTCAGAATAAAAACTGTCAAATAGGACAATTTAAATAATAAATATTTTTTAATGTAAGTACATTTGTATATAAGGGAAGACACTAACTTTTCATCATTTTTAACTAGGTATGATATTATAATCCTTACTGAAGCATGGACAAACAAAAATAGCAAAATTGATTTAGATGGATATTTTTGTTATAATTATTTTCGAAAGTATAGACACCGTAAAGCTAAACGTGACAGTGGCGGTATTGTAATATACGTA
Organism: Mactra quadrangularis; assembly: GCA_025267735.1. Taxonomy (NCBI): domain Eukaryota; kingdom Metazoa; phylum Mollusca; class Bivalvia; order Venerida; family Mactridae; genus Mactra; species Mactra quadrangularis. The sequence goes on from CM046309.1 coordinate 3,650,167, forward strand.
AAAATCTTAAAAATGGTGTATCAGTTGTAAAAAATGTTCATGATACAATATTATGGTTAAAATTGGACAGCTCTTACTTTGGATTTGAATCTGATATATATTTTGCTGCTGTGTATATGTGGAGTGATAATTCTCCTATGTCAAATGTAATAGATGTAGACTTGTATGATTGTCTCCGTAATGATATTAATTATTTTGAATCCAAGGGTATGGTATTAGTATCAGGTGATTTTAATGCTAGAACTTCGTGTAAACAGGATTCTATTATGTGTGATAGATATATACCGGACATTGATAATGATTGTTATATAACCGATACTATATTACCACGAATTTCTATGGACAAGGGGAGTAACTCTCAGGGTACTAAATTATTGGATCTATGTAAGTCTACATCACTTCGTATCATGAACGGTAGAGTAGGTTCTGATTATGGGATTGGTTCATACACATGTTATAATAATAAAGGGTCGAGCGTAATTGATTATGTACTAATGAAAGACTCAAATTTTTGCCGCGTAAGCAACTTTGAAGTTCTTCCGTTTAATGAATATAGCGACCATGCACCTTTAATATTAGGCTTGTCACGCATGAATACTGTTACCAATTTTAATACAGGGACAGAGACCGAGCGTATTAGTTGGAAATCTGAAGAGCGAGAGTGTTATAGAGCTGGTTTAATAGAGAAACTACCACAAATAAATGAATTAATGACAGGATATAATATCAATGAGCTAGTAGAATCGTTCACAAAAATCATCCGAGAAGTTTCCGACCCAATGTTTGTTAAACACGCGACTAAATACCCGCGGTTTCAATCCAATAACAAAAGTGATGATACTAAATGGTTCGACAATGAATGCCGTAACGCAAAACTATTGTACAAAAATGCATTGCGTATATTCAATAATTCTCGCTCAGAAGTAAATAGAACTGAACTTTGTCGATTGAAAACCGCCTACAAAAATTTAATTAAAAAGAAACAAAGAATCTATCGCTTTATTCAATGTAAAAAATTTGAATCATTAAAGAAATCAAGACCTCGCGACTTTTGGAGGTATTTTAAAACACAACAACATACCAGCGCGACAAACGTACCTCTCGATGAATTTAAAAACTATTTCGAGTCAATGTTTGCGGATGTGAATCGCACTTATCACGAAGATTCCGAGCATTTCAACAATTCGCATGACTTTGATAACAACGAATCGTCATACGAGAACCTCAACGTACCGATAACGTATGATGAAGTCCGTAAGGCCATACAAAAAATGAAAACTAATAAATCACCCGGAGAAGATAAGTTATTGAATGAGTATTTTATAGAAGCTAGTGACATTTTAGCCGGCCATTTAACGGAAATTTTCAATAAGATTCTCGACCAAGGCATATACCCAGAGGCTTGGACTCGCGGTGTTATTATACCATTATTTAAGAAGGGAGGTAACTACTACGATGTGTCTGGGTACAGGGGGATAACTCTTCTGAGTAATTTTGGTAAATTATTTTCATGTATATTAAATAAACGCATATCTGACTGGGCGGAACAAAACGTGGCTATATCAGACGCACAGTTTGGTTTCAGGCCTGGTAGATCCACCATAGATGCTGTTTTTATCTTACAGTCGTTAATACAAAAACTAATAGGGGAAAACAAAAGACTGTACTGTAGTTTTATTGATCTTAAACGTTGTTTTGATTCAATTTATTGACATGCCTTATGGTGGAAACTACATAAATATGGTTTAAATGGGAAAATTTTGCGGATTATTCGAAATATGTACCAGTCTGTCAAATCATGCGTTAAATATTGTGATAACTACTCAGATTATTTTGATATTTCCGTCGGTCTTCGCCAGGGTGAAATTTTATCACCCATATTATTTTCTCTCTTTGTCGAAGATTTAGAATTGTTTTTACAAGATAGAATAGAGAGTGGCTTAACTTTAAATGATATTTGTATTATATTACTTTTGTTCGCAGATGACATGGTCATTCTCGGTCTGACCCCCGAAGATTTACAACTATCATTAGATAAATTACACGAGTATTGCTCTACATGGGGGTTAGAAGTTAACGTACAAAAAACCAAAATAGTTGTTTTTCGAAAACGAGGTAGTGTAAATTTACATGAACGTTGGAGCTATGGAAATGAAAATATTGAAATTGTGGACAATTTTAATTATCTAGGGGTAACACTTAGTTACAAGGGAAGTTTCGATCTAAATACTCAAACATTGTACGGGAAGGGTTTAAAAGCCATGAATGTTTTAATATCTAACCTCAAACGGTATGAGACCAAGCCAAAGGTGGTTTTACAACTATTTGATGCTTTTGTTTCTTCCGTCATAATGTTCGGTTGCGAAATATGGGGTTTTACTAAGTCTAAGCAACTCGAGACATTACATTTGAAATTTTGTAAAACAATACTAGGCGTTAAACAGACGAGTTGTAATGTAAGTGTCTATGGCGAACTAGGTCGTTTCCCACTACATATAAACCGATTTGTACGAATTTTAAAATATTGGTATAAATTATGTTATAGCGAAAACATTATTATTAAATATATTGTTGAACCATCGCTTGATGACGTAAATAAAGGCCACGTTAATTGGTTTAGCAATGTAAAAAAATTATTAGAAAAATATGGATTTCTACATATTTGGCATAATCCATATTCTATAAATATCAAACAGTTTATACCCATATTTAAACAGAGGCTTTTTGACGAGTTTTTACAATCATGGTACAGTAAAAAAGAATCCAGTAGTTCTCTAAAACTCTACAATTCTATTAAAGACTCTTTTTGTTTAGAAACATACTTGAATACAATTATATCTCGAAAATATAGAACATATCTTACAAAATTACGTATATCTGGCCTTAATTTAAGAATTCAGACAGGTCGTTACTCAAACACTAGAGTCGAACGAAATCAGCGATTTTGCCAAATTTGTAATTTAATAGACGTTGAAGACGAGTTTCATTTTATTTTTAAGTGTCCTATGTGTGACCATATTCGAAAAATTTACATAAAGAAGTTTTATAGAACTAAACCGAGTATGTTCAAATTCATTAATCTTTTAAACAGTAGTAATAAATCAGAATTAATTTCTCTTGCGAAATATATAGAAGAAGCTTTAATAATTCGAAATAATGTATTAACCTTAATCAATTAGTTTAAGTAAATGTAAATATATTACAAAGTAACATATTATAATAGTTATGTTTTGATACTATTCTATTACATCAATACTTGATGTGTATATTGTCATTGTCTATATGTTGTATTTATCTTTTGATTTAAATGTAATATAATCAGACATTTCTCTGATATTATGTCTCTATGTTTGTCATTGTATAATCTTGTTCACCCGTGTCATTGTAATTTTGTCATGTCTTGTCATATTGTAATATTTTCACGTCATTGTAGTTTTGTGATGTTGTCTTATCATGTTATGATCGTTTTGATTGTGATGCAAGCATTGTATTGTTATAATTGTTAATCACTAGAAACTGTATAGTTTTTGTGAATAAATGTATGTTCTGTTCTGTTCTGTTCTGTTCTGTTCTGTATATTAATTCATTTTTATTTAATCATTAGCCACTAGCACTTATACTGTTATGCACACCTACTTAATTTACACTATACAATATCAATTTACCAAACTCTCCAAACAATTTACTATATAAAATCAATTTACCGATATAGTCATTTACCGAAGTCTCCAGATACCTTTTAAACCGAACCAATGCACAATCATCGTGTACAAAACTTCAGTAAATAACGTTATTATGGAAGTTCTTTACCATAAGTATTACTTCAAATGGTGTTGTTGGTAAGTAGATTCTGTGTTTTATGCATTTCAAAACTTGCTATACGGCTAAGCCAAGATAAATGGGACCTTTTGATTTTGCCAATGTTACATTGAAATATTCTGAAAATGTAAGTTTAAATTAAATGAAGAGTATTTTTTTCCAACACGTTATCGTGAGAGCTTTCTGATGATGTATAGTTTTATATATATTCTATTATCATTTTTTGAATTATTTAGGATTACATTCCCTAAAACCCTGTTTTTACACTGTTTTTGAGTCTCACTGAGGTTTTGTTCTTTTTTCATCAGTTGTTTTGAAAAGTTCTTGTTTGTTACAGTTACTTTGATGTGTTTTCTATCTCTGACTGACATTCAGGTATACGGTATTTTTTACGAAAGTTATATATAATCAATATTTAAGAAAATATTCATGAAAGAGTAAACATGTACCCTTGTAACGAAAGTAAGAATTTTACGTTACCATCTTTGACAGACTTTAAAACTATGTTACTGCTTTATTTCACTTGTATCACCTTTTTACTATTACAGTTTATAATTATTTTTACTTAACGCAAATGAAGTTTTTTTAGAGCATAGCATTTTCTTTTCGGAAAATACATACTGAACATAGTAAATTTTATGTAGAGTCCGTAGCCCCTGTTTTAAACTGTGTGCTGATTTTATGTAAAGAAACATAGCTGCTGTTTTATTACGTTTTCTGTTTTTGGTTGTGCCATATAGGTAATGCAGGAAAGGAATTAAATCAGAAGAAGAACAAAAAAAATCTAAAGACAAATAATTGCTGTCCGTAGCCCTTTAGAGTCCGTAGCCCCTGCTATATTTATTACTTTTTTCATGCTGTACAATTATAAAACTTTTCTAATTGTCTTAGTTTCGTACCTGCGCTGACTAGCTATGCATCTAAATACTGTAGGTCTTGACAACCTTCATTCTGTTGAAAATAATGTTAAATTTGACCTAATTTATGAATTTTCTGATAGATTTCTTTAATGGTCAAACTGATACATTAGACATTTCAGAAGATACTTAAATATATATCTGTAGTGTTTGTAAGTTGAAGTTAATTGTTTTTTAAAGGATAATTACACTTAAAACCAAACAAACCTCTTTAAATATGTGATAGAAAAAGATACTGGCGTGGTGTAGAGTCCGTAGCCCCATGTTAATTTTCACATAATTTATTCTTTTGTATTTTTTACTCCCAAACTTATATATGTATAGAGATAATTTATTTGATAGATTTTGTGTTGAAATATACATAGAACAGGTTGAAAATTCTGGACTTCGTTTTGTTTCGACATTTTATGTTACTAAGAAACATACATTTTTCATGTTTTCTCAAGTAAAATAAAGGAATTGTTTCTTCCTATGATTGCTCACTTTTTCAAATGTCAGAAATTAATACTGTATCAAAAAAATATCATTCCACAGGTCAATTTACATTTAACTACTTTGTTTAATCTACTAAATACAATCAAGACAGTATGTATAGTCCGTAGCCCCTGATGTTCATTTTATGATTTTCTTCATTGGGCCACGAAACATATGATTATTCATATTACACTTGTTCTAAATGTGTTGTCTACATCTTTCATATATAAAAAATCAGTTTTGTTTCTTTTTTCTCATTTAAATGTAAATTGAAGCTTAACATTCCTGTGTATTTTTGGGTATTTGCACTTTTGACCTTGGTAAATGTTGCAGACAATGAGAGTCACTGTAGATTCTCTTCCAAATTGATAAATACATGTATATCAAACTTATTTATAATTCATTTATGAGAAATATACATTTTTCTAATTTTTCTAGTGGTGATATGAATTAACGTGTAGAGTCCGTAGCCATGGTTTCCAATTACAAATGTATATAATTTTCATTTTAGGGTCAACAAAACCATATTATTCATATCAAACTTGTTCTAAATGTGTTGTCTTCATCTTCAAATACTTTCAAATATAAAAAATCAGTTTTGTTTCTTTTTTCTCATCTATATGTAAATTGAAACTTAACATTCCCTGTGTATTTTGGGGTATTTGCACTTTTTACCTTGGTTAATGTTGCAGACAATGAGAGAGTGGGCGTAGATTTTCTTCCAAATTTTACAGTACATGTTTATCAAACTAAATACCAAATTACTTACAAGAAATATACAGCTTTCTAATTTTTCGTGTGGTGATATTAATTACCATGTAGTGTCCGTAGACCCCTAGGGTACATCTATTCAACCGTACTTAACTTTTTTGTTTTACATGTTCCTTCCAAGATCTTTTGGAAATTAGTGCCTAATAGACATGTCTTTATATTACTATAAAAGATTCTGCGCTCTGATGGGGTCTGAAAATTGCCATATGTGAGACTGAAGAGGTACCCTTTATCTTGGCTTTGCCGTATAGGTTATTTCATTTTAAAATGTGCTGTAACTCCATTATTGTTAACCGAAAGTTGATGTGAAATCAACCGGAAATCAATTGGCGTTAACTATGTTTATAGTATCTGACTAAATTGTTGTCTGCTAATATGTGTATGTATGAAAACTAATAAGAAAATAGTTATAAGCTGAGCTAGCTCTATGCTGTACACTTATATCAATGGCAAAGGTTTAGAATTCACACTATACCATGTCCGTGATGAAAACTGCTCAATACATTTGATACTAGCTACAGACAAAATTAGAACAGATCACTGACACTGCCTCTGCAATCTATTTTTTTAAATAGTGGGCTGTGCATGGTCTTATTTATATGTTACCCATTTGATTCATACTATATTGTAATGATAATTTATGAAGTAATCATTGAACTAATTATGAAATAAATGTAATTTGGTAAGAGAAAGTATAGTCTCTTATTAATTTGTTATTAAGTTAGCTAGATGATTTTGTATATTATTCCAGGTCTAGAACTTCATGAAGCTTTTGACTGAGATGATCCCATATCACAATAAGGGTGACAAACTGACAACTAACATGTAAAAAGAAAACTTGAAAAAGGTACAATTAATTATAAAAACAGTGATTACATTAATTTGTATCCAATACTGCAGTTTAAGAAAATATCTCTGTCCTTTTTGTTTTAAAAATGCATTTTGCAAGCATCAAACACTTAGTGAAAAATATAATCTAATGTGCTTATGTGTATGATTGAATATGTTGAAGGATTACACAATTTTGTATGATCCATTTAAAATAATGGCAACAGTGCCTATGTTGCTGAAAACTATGTAAGAGGTGTAGAGCAAGACTGACAATCTTCAGCTGATTTTTTATCATCAGCAAATATATTTTATTTCTTACAGTATTGTTACTTAATCATATGTTAAACTTGACAATTATAGTAGTAAAATCTTTGAAATGTGTAATATGCATAACCATCTAACTATGAAGTTAGTTAGATTTTTCAGTCTGAAAACTTTAATTATATCTTTTCAGGTTGAAGATAAGCTATGATGAAACATTTGTAGATCTATGTATCAACCTGAAATTCTTAAGACAAGTCTATGTATCAACCTGATATTCTTAAGACAATTTAATGTGTTAAGCTGAAGACAATTTAATGTGTTAAGCTGATATTCTTTAGACAATTTAATGTGTTAAGCTGATATTCTTAAGACAATTTAATGTGTTAAGCTGATATTCTTAAGACTATTTAATGTGTTAAGCTGATGTTCTTAAGACAAGTTAATGTGTTGAGCTGATATTCTAAAGACTATTTAATGTGTTAAGCTGATGTTCTTAAGACAAGTTAATGTGTTTAGCTGATATTCTAAAGACTATTTAATGTGTTACAGATATCGGAACGTGCAAGTTGTCACACGGTACGGACGGTACACGCACGTTATACGAACACGGACTGCACGTTACACGATACACGAACACGATAGATTTCTTGATTTGCGGTAAATACACGATTCCGAGTCTCCATACACGTTTAACACGATTGTTCGAAATCCTCGGCGTTTTTCGCCCAGAGAAAAACGTTTCAACGACGACACGTTAAACGATTAATGCGTCCCAAATGTAGATTGAAAACAAAAAATATTCTTCTGTTTCGTCGTAAATATGTAACTAAACAATATAAGTTTTGTTAAATTTATTGAAAATCGAGTTTACCTGCTCAAATTCTTAAAAAATAAATAATTATATATTATATTTATAATAATAAAATACTACTCAGCACATACTTTCGTCAGAGACTGACAACTTACGTACAAAATTAAGAATCATTAGTAGGAGGGAGACTGGCCGTAGAAATAAAAACAATAACTTGCCACTAGCAACAATTACTTTTCGGGCATTACAGGCAGCCAATATAATGTATTGTTCTGTGTTGATGCAATAAAACGAATATATATTTTAATGTATTTTCATGTCATAAAATTGTATACATTCAAAGAAAGAGCAATCTTATTTAGCATATGAAATCTTCATCAGAACCAGATTTACCCATCCATAAGCTCTAATAATGGCACAAAATCTTTCTGTCGGATCTAAGACTGTCACTGTTGAACATTATGAATCTTATATGATATACATTGTATTGATAGCAAAGGAATTTCTAGGAATTGCAGTAGACATACATAAAAATACAACATATTGCATGCTAACATTCTTATTTGATGCTTTACTTTCCTTTGTTTACATTATCTTTGTCATTGACTGCTCAAAGTGATTCAGATGACCTTTGACACTTTATGATGTAAACGAAGGTAGAAACGGCCATATTCAAATACTATTTGGAAAGTTGGAATGAAATCCTTAAACCTCATGACCATAAACTACATTTAGACAATGTGTTAACTATTGAGCTATTTTTTCAGGCATTTTGTAAATTGTCTAGAAATTTTAGTCATTTTACAAAATGCCTAAAACGATCAGGCAATTTACAAAATGCCTAAAATGGCCAGGCAATTTACAAAATGCCTAAATTTACAGATTGCCCGTAACATATATAAAATATTGTTTGGGGACTGTGTTATGCCGGTAGTCTTTTATTGAAACGATAGAATTCAGGAGTAATTTCTGTTCGTAATTAGAATTGGAGATATATACATATTCTTCCTGTGCATTTATCTGAAAAGCGTTTACAAGGCAAATTACGACAGTTACATACACTTTATAATAACCATTGTATTTTTTGTAAATTGTATTGAATTTCAAGTTTTAAAATGCGAGGTGCCACATAAAAATATATATCTTCGCGGGACGAAGATACGACAAAAAGACCATTTTATCGTACTTTCGTGTTTTATGTGGCACCCCGCGGGACAACAATGCTACATGGCATAAATCAGTCACCATATATATCGTTCTATTGTCTAGAAGACACGTATTTATGTTAACAAGGTAATGGCGACTAGACATTACTAGAAAAAAACATCGACCGATTTCATTATTTAGCTGGGCTATATAAGAAAAGTTCATGAGACATTGAAGTATTATAAAAGTCTATATAAAAGTGTTGTGCTTGGGTTTTGTTACAAAATACGATGTTTCATCCATTAACATAATTCTTATTTATATAATATAAAATATTTTTTAAATAATTTTCACAATATTGGGTTAAAGTGTTTCTTTCATTCCCGTCGTGTTCTTGCTGATTTAAATTCAGATACTTCGTTTTTTGTAACGGAATTGAGTATTTGAGGACTTACCTTTTACTTTGACAAAGCTATTACTAATATAATACAATTAACTTCTTATTAATTTGAGTATTAGTGTGTTTGCATGAAACATCCGTGAGTGAAGGGAAAATTAAATTTGTTTCATCAGACAAGTTGTTTTTGTTTGTTCTTACATTAACATGATGGGGCAAGTATGTTGATGGATCCTTCAACTTTGTTTAAACCACTGCGTCAATTTCTTTCGTCATTGTTTTTTTCCATGGCGGAAAAACGTTTTGTGAAGTTCAAGTGATTAAACTTGGTATAAAAGAAACAACTGAACATTTCGTCGCAAGCTTAATAATTATTTTTCATCACTTGACCTAGATTGGTAAATAACTGTGGTAAAAATTCTGGTGTTATACAAACAACGCCTGTACAATTGAATTCTATACTACCGTAGGCGGCTCTAGCGGGGGTCAGGGAGGTTTCCAAAATATACCCGTCCATTAGTGTATTTTTTTTTAATTGGGTACTTTTTTAATTAGCATGATCGTGCATGAAGCAAGTATTCTAGGGCTCTTTTTGCTTGCCTTTGTGTTCAATATAAATCTAGTGGTTGTTTCGTTTTTATTATCAATATGTTGCGTTATTCTGCAAAAAGTAGATACTGTAGTTGTGGTTCGGAATATTGAACTCCCCCCCCCCCTGAAAAATCCAGGATCTTCGTCTGACTTCTGGCTATAAATTCTGGAATTAACAAATAGTCCGATCAGTATAATATCATAAAGGAGACACAAGCTAGTTTCAACTGGTAACATTATCTTTGTTCTTAAGGTATACAATCCCTAACTCCCAAATTTTTAGACCATTGAAATATTACATCTAGAGCAATAATGTTTGGTGTTTTTTATTGTTTAGGATGTCCCTAAACTTTTCACCAGAAAAAATCTTCAAATTAAATACAAAATTAATAGTTGTGGCATGTTTAAGATTATGCCCCCTTACTGCTGAAAATAGAAAATCTCGAAAAGTGTCGAATCATTTATAGACATTTATTTAAACATAAAATCAATGTTAACATTATAGGAATGGTATCAATCAAACACATATGTGTAAACAATAAACATTTAATGCAATTTGCCAAGTTTGTATAGTTTTTTCTGAAAATTATGGCCTCTGAAGTCCTCGGCAAGGGTCAAATAAGCCTACAATACTATCAACATGAAATTTTTAACACATCATAAAAAATTTAATAGGGAATCAATATTCACCAAACTTGCACAATCTTGTCTTATATAATAGATAATACATGAGAAGAAATATGAGCGACATTTACCGCATACTTTTTGAGAAACAGTTAATGAGATTATCAATATTCTCGGAAAAGATTTAATTTCAAGCACTAAAATAGCATGGAATATGTATTTAGTAAATTTTAAAATGTAACAACATCAACAAAACTTACACAATATGTTCCTATTGTATAAACAATGTCAGAAAAGAAAATTCAACAATATTCAAAGCATGCTAGGAAATATAGAAGATCCAACTTTTAGGCCAAGGCATAAAATTTCTGTGTCACGAAATTTTGAAAAAAATGAAATGATGAATTTTATCTTCTTTAGTGTCAAAATAATATCTCAAATGAAAGGTTCTACAATAGAAAACTAATTGCAATATGATTTATACATACTTGCAGAAAAAATAAGTCAAATCATAAAAATAACTTTAAGTTGTGACTCGAAATATAGATATTTTTCGCTAATTTTGTAATAGAAATGTTCAAGTACAAATCACTCCTACAATTTCAGTACAATACATTTTTACTCAAGTAGGCTTTATTGAATCACATTATAAAGAGACTTTCCCATATTGTTCTTTTCAATCTTAGAAATGTACAGCTGTTCCTGTATTATCTTATGCATATCAAATTTATATACATGTAAATCTTCATGTACACAAGCACAAAAAATGGAAAAAAACTTACATGTATCTAGTTTTCACCAGGTAAACATAATCAAAATCATGTATTTCTAAATAATGTTTAATTAACAACATGATACCCAAGTAGCTGCATTATTGTAAAGATGAAATTATCATTTGAAAAATGCACTACATAAATAATATAAATAATTTCAACATGTCACAAGTTATTACGCATATTAAATGACCTACAATCAGTGCATTTAGATTTATTCACTTAGATTATTTAAGTATTCAGCTTGTTTTGGGATGACACTTTCAAGAATTATTTTTGTATTTGTCATGCAAGGTTGACCTAGGCTGTTTGTCATTGAAATTTAGTTTAAAAAGTCCATCTCCTCCATCAAATCGGTCAATGTTCAACCCAGACCCAGCAATATTTTCAGCTTTTGTCATCCGTTGCAAATACCACTAGAAATAAGAACTTTAAAAGAAGATATGTTCTTAGTCTTTTCTCTAGAATTTAGGTTATTATAGAACGCAACTGATGAAGAAACAAAAATGAACTAAAATCTTTCATTGTCAAGGTAATGTTGGAGCAAATAACTGAGAGCCCAAGAATCACCAGCAGCAACATGAGCATTGTATGTAATATAAAAATATTCAGAGACCAGAGAGTCTTGTTTATATATGCAGTCCTACTAGAATACACTTTATGACATAGAGCTAAAGAATAACAAATATCAATAGCACACTATGAAAATCTGTCAAATAGATTCACTTTGAAACTAACACACGAAAATCAAATCTTTTTTCATTCTGGGCTGTAAGAATGACATAACCAATTTTTTAGAGCCACTCGATGAAACTGTCTCAAGCTGTATTGATGTCAACTGTTGACACTAGTGATCTGTTCACAAACATTTTGTCACCAATCATAGACATTCCTGTGATCTATTGTGTTGCTGCAGTAATAGGAATCAATGGTTGCACATAAGGTGAAGGGTATAATCTGACCAACAACACCAATCTGAGTTGAGTTATCTACACTATCTGAAACAGAGACAAGTAGAATGACTTTACTAAATGATATAATTTAAACACGGAATTTTTCTTCAATATATAGGTACAATATTGACATACCCATTGACAATGAAGACTGTCTCAACAGTTTTAGAAACAAAAAATACACAACTTGCAGCATTAGGTAAATCCCTTGACCAACATCAGTATTTTCATGAAGTAAATTGTACTTATGTATCATCAATACTGCTGAGAAGATCAAAAATTATAAAAATATAATCATCAAACTCAAAAATATTCTTGTACTTACTTAGATCAGTAACTGAATCAAAATTTCAAATGTCAAGTACCAATGTCTACTGGTCTGAAATCTCCTCATGGTACAGGATCTGGTAATTTTTCAATATCTATTTCTGGCTGAAATCTAATGCCTGAAAATGAAATATTTACATCACATGATAAGTTGCATACTGACAATTTAGTTTTTTGTTTGTTTGTTAGGGTTAAAGGTACTAGTTCACAGATATGGTTTATTTTTCTATAATTTCATAATACCATTCAGTGTCTGTAATTGTACTGCATGAAACACCATTATTTGTAGTTGTACGTCAATTTTCACTAAAAAAATCATTATCAGAAAACTATATTCCTGATTCCAAAATTGTTTCCATACAACTTTGATAGTTTTTGAAAAAGGTGATATTTTAGTTGAAATCTGTGAATGAGTACCTTTAACGCCATAGCAACACATTGTATAGGTCATATAACAGTGGTCAGTCAACCTACTCATTCCTCCTGGAAAGCCTAAATCTCTTGATTCAGCTGTTAATTAACCAACTTCACTAAGAGCATAATTTCGTCAGTGACTGACAACTGCCCTAGGCTACATTATTAAAATTCATTGGTAGTAGGGAAAATGACCGTTGAAATAATTTCATGACCAAGCTCCGAGAAAGCATGCCCTGCCCGGAATGGAACCCACAACCACACACAAGCTACAATTACTGATACAGAGTCATAATATGTATCACAGATTACCTGAAGTTTGGAGAAGGATCTGGCAACAAAGCAACATCAAGGTCAAGATGTATGATTTCCATGATTGATTCAGCTAGCTGAGTCTCTTCAAAAAGCTTGTCCTTAAATGAATAAATAAAACATAAGATTTTCCCTAGCACCAGGACTGAAATGGTATATCTCACAGAGTTGCAAAATGGAGTGTATTTTGAAAATTGAAAGTAACCTTTTTCAGCTAATAAACTTCGCAATGTAAAATTGAAATTAAATATCACTATCTGAACTAATTTAGGCTCAAACCAGCCTTGATGTGTCCAGTGAGATTGATAGTAGCTACAGATTACAGCCAGTTTGGAAGGTATATGCATCTCTGACATCATGAACTAAATTCTGATCCAATAAAAGTTTATTTTAGATCATTACAGCCTTGTCTAGAGTGTTTTACTTATAGTATGTATACCCTGATTTGTATGCTACAGACAGACAGTGTTACACATTATATTTGATAATAACTCTCACAGGCAACGTTAAATACAGTACTATGCTGTACACGTATGTTACACTGCATATAAATAAAATCAACTCACTAAGTGTTTTATTCTGTTAAATTTGAGTCATAAAGTTAATTGGGGGAATAAAAACCATACGCCCTGACTTGGAATCGAACCTGGTTCTCCCGGATGGTAGGCAAGACACTCAACCGCGTTGCTAAAGGGTTAACCCTACAGCAAGGCTGTTGGAAGTGACTATATAGTCACCTACAATCACCACAGCCACAAAAATATTACATCTTGGATCGGCTCAGCACAATAGATTACACACTAAAAACTATCACCCTACTTATCTCAAATCTAGGTATATAACAAATAAACATTGTAAGTTTCAAAATGGCTAATTTCAACATATTCATACTGATATAATAGAGGAATAAATATTTCAGTTCAGAATGTAATTTCTTACCTGTGCATAGAGTCTACACTGTTGACGACTAAACAATGGTGCACCAGTACATTTTTACCCTGTGTGCTTACAGTTTTACCAACAGGCACATTGCTTACGTAACATCACTCTTCATAACAGCATTTATCAAATAAATATCCCGAAAGTCCACGTTTTTATTCATCAACAACACAGTCTGTAAACAGTAAATCATGGCACAGGGCCAAGTCGACATCCTTCACAAAACCTCAGTGCGTCCGACTTAGTTGACGGCCTATTCTCCATTCTTCAACCTCTGATGGTTGATATTTATCAATTACTATCCCAGATAGATTGTTTTGTCGTAATAAACTTTTGTCGGAACTAACATAACGTCTATTTGAAAAACGACCGCGCTTATTCCTTACTATCTCCGCCATGTTGGATAACTCAATTTTACCTCGTTGACAGTAGGAAATCCCGTTACGTCATACGTCACGAGGTTGTTATAACTAAAAATAGAACAGTTGCGAGCGAATACGAATATGACGATGTTTATCGAACTGTGGTTTACGGAAATGTCGACATAACACGTTCGTTACCGATTAGTTAGGGATCGTATACCTTAAAAACCTAAAAATTGTGCAGAAAATAGTAAGAGCAGTTCACAAATATATATGTGTAAAATCTGCGTATCAATCTTAATCGAACGAAAATTGTACTTTCGGCGAAGAATTTAACAAGTGGTTCAATGGCAAATTTTCTACGATTGTCGAAATATTTGTATAAAGGACTATGTTATTTACGCGTGTCCTATTTTTTACAAATATAATTAATAATTTCAGTTTTCATTTTAATCCTAATGAAATAAATAAGTAAGTTCAATAGAAAAAATATATAAAAAGTGGTTTATTGATATTTAATTTTTATGAAAAAGTATGTTTAAACATGTAAACTTTTGTCCAAGTTTACATAAAGTACAGTAAAAACAGTTGAAATAACCAGACTGTGTACATTTACAGATACACTAAGAGTTAAAATACAAACTAATTTATACATTGTCTGAATCAGTATAATAAAATATTTATGTAAACTAAAATTCACAATTTCCAACATTTCGTAAATTCAACTTTACACAAAAGAAGTACTGCAAACAATAAGTATGTTGTCCAATAATGGAAACAGGTCATGTAAGGTACACACTTAAAAAGATATAATTCACTAATTGTAAAATTGTGTTTTCGACCACATATTTTCTCAGCAAATGTGTCTCTAATTGAACATTGTATTTTTAATATTTTTACGATGTCATACTTTTAATTATATTACTAATTACTTTGTAGGGATAATTACCGTTTTATTATTTTCATATACAAGTAAGATATTAACTCCCTTTCATTAAACATTTTCATTAACAGCTTTACATCAGAATGGTGTTTTATAATTTATAGATCTAATCCAATGGCATGCAAAATGATTAACGTAATGTCATGAAGGAAATGTGTTAAATTGTGTTTCCAATTTTCATAGTTTACAAATATACTGATGTTAGACCATAGGGGAATTTAATCTTACCACGTAGTATACATGTATAGTGCGTAAATATTGACCCCGACCTGGCCTATCACATTTGCATGTAATAATTATCCACACATATCCCGACGAAAATCTGAACCACGCCTATTCTACACTTCAGTGGCGATTGTAAAATTATAGAAGTATGTTTATACACATAATTCTCACGGCCACGGTGTAATCGAGCTTTAATACTACATTCCTATTCAATGTAATAAACATTCTTGCATAAAGGTCAGGTCAGGGGTAATATTTACGCAGTATAGATGTAAATGAAATTACACATTTTAACTTGACACTGTAGGGCGTTCAGTTACCGCAAACGTTTCGTAACGTTCCGTTACGTTCGCTAACAGTCATTATTGAACGGCTTGTTAGCGGAAAACGTTTAAGGCCAACAGCTAACGGTTTTAGTATATATTTCGCGAGTATGAAACAACCTGAAACGAAATAGTTCCATTACATTTTGCAAATTAGTAACTGCCACTGTGAATAGACTACAGGTCGTCCACGTAAATATTGCGCGTACAAACATTGCCGGTTTCATTACACACTGATATTTAGGGGTGAATGAATTTTACAAATTTATAGTTTAGTTTGTTAACATTTATTTTATGAACACATCATGATATTGAATTTATAATGAGTATATACACTACTTAAATAATGGTGTACTATCAAAGTGGAATATTAAAATCACTTAAATGCTGTCCATGCATTAACTTATTCACCTATGTATTGGACAAATCCATTGTTTATAGTACAAAAACACGCATGACCTAGAATACGACCTGTACATCCGGAATTCAAATAATACGGTTTCCCTCTGGTACAAACAAACGTTCATTGTAACAATGAAAACACGTGTAAAAAGAACAATAGTATTGAATGTGTAGAAAACTTTGTTTGTACCGCCTGTGCACGGATGGATAAACCCATAAATTTGAATTCCGGATATGGTCTATTCAACGAAGTCGGCGGTGTTACTCCCGTTGATTTAGATCAATACATTTACAAAAAACAAGTAAACAAGAAATTAAGTCCTGCTCTCCAAATTCTTCTATTAAATTGAAGTAAAGACTCTCTTGTCCGCCATCTTTAAACGTTCGCACTTTAACGGATCGTTCAATTAACCGTTCATAACGGTAACGGTGATTGGCTAACGTTAAATGCTTACTGAACGCAGGGCAGATAAAGAACTGTGACCGTTTCATAAGAATCTTACGCAAGATAGCGAAATTTCCGTAACTTAGTTACTAACGTTGAACTTACGTTTACGATGAGAGAATTTAAAAGACGCTCTCAAAGCTCTGAAAATCTTTGCTACCATACGATCTGACTTAAGTCAACGACAAATAGTGAAGCCCTCAAATTTTGGTCACATGATCTGTTGTCAACAATACATTATAAACTACAATATATTTAAAGAATACAATAAGTTCCACACACTTCAAAGAACAATTACACCAACGAAGATTAGAAGCTCACGAAGAAAATGCACGAGAGCTTTACCGAGCCACCATACTCTTGATTTTTCAATACACGACCAACGCAATCAAAGGTGGTATGACACAATTAAATGGTCATCTGCTAACAAAACATCGGCCAATTTAAGACGGAACCGATGGATGTCAAAATAAAGTAATTAGGCACAAAAAAGTTCCCACTTGTCGTCAAAAACCTTAAAACAAAAAATCATCAAAACTACAGACATATAATATAGTAACTTCATAAAAATAAACCATTCTTAAGACATTGCATCCAAATCTTGCAATCTTTAGATAGAAGTTCAGTTCGCGTATGTACACACGTTTTTTGTGATTAGCCCCTGACTTACGCAATGATGTGTAATGAAAACGTTTTAATACACACAAAATGGACGCCCAAGTTTTGATTACATAGCCCACTTGTTCGTTTGTTTATATATGTAAATACAGTCACAGATATAGAAAATGTAAGCCTCAGTGCATCTAGAGTAATATTAGTGCATTCCATATCTGTATATGTTATCTAAAATTGTTCGCTAGAATAAAAGGAAACTTACACAGAAACTAACGTATTTATTTCTGTATTCACAGGTGATGTGAAGTATTTACGATTATATTGCCTAGTCCAAAAGATTTCAGGCAAGAGCGATGATTATACATCATAATATTTTAAGGAATGCATATACCAATTTTTGGGGGGACGGTACTTAAAGGTTCCTTCCTGTAACTTTAACTTTTAACATAGTCCTTTAATATCATCCTATGTTTCACCAAACATGTTAAATTTCTTTGAACTGATTCGTATTAAAAACTAATGCAATATTACAGTTATGAAACTTTGGCTATTTTCGTCAATAATATATGTTTTCCCTTTCGTATTTAAAATTGATTATTGTAAGCATAAATGCAAAACTCCAAGACTTTGCAATTCAAACGACAATTTAATACATTCATAATAAATATGTATATATATATATATATATATATATATATATATATATTTAGACATACGACCACCTACGGGGCCCATATATAAGACCGACTTGTGAGGCATTATTTCACATAGTCAGTTTCGATATATGCCACTATGTACGCAAAAAATGAACATTATCAAAACATAGACCTAAGGGGTACTTACTAAAATACATCAAATATATATTTAATTTCTAAATAGGTGACTTCAATATGACAAGAAATGTAGTACCCCATAAAAAATATACACATTAATGGGGCATATACCATTCACTATTAAAACAGCCTTATGCACTCTATTTTAGTAGGGTACCCTACACCCCCCTACATCATTTAAAAGGTGCTAGAATTGCGAGGTTTGATATATGCCCCTTACGAAATATCGACCCCACAAGTATGGTTTCAAATAGACTGATACCCCGTAGATGGACATATGTATTAGTATATATATATATATATATATATATATATATATATATATATATATATATGTTTAGAAACATGTGACGTCTGTATTATTTTACAAAATCGACTCAAGTGTGCCATCTTTAATTCCAGAAAGAATTACAGTCAATGGCAGATAACTCTGTTGAAAACGACGCTCTTCCCGAAGATCCAAGAACAAGCGTACAAAATGAACCTCAAAACGGGGCTCAACCTAGTGATGTACAGGAAAGCGAAGCCCATGAGCGAGTCTTGCAAGACTTTCAAGCACCAACTGGAGATTGGGGATTCAAAAGAATGCTTCTAAAATTATCGGAGGAACTGACCGACGACAATCTGGACAAATTGAAATTCCGTTTTTCTGGTACTGTTACTTTGTTTTCAATTACATACAGAGTCAGTCGTATATTTTCTGTTGATCAAATCATACAAGTTCTATTATCATTTTCACTTGTGCATTCTTTACTTTTTTAAGTTCATGCTGAAGTAACACAAGAGCTTAAAAGTACAGCTAAAGAGAACAAACTTAAGATAATACAAGCTAGTTGAACATTAAATGATCTGTTTAAATAGATATTTGCAGATTTTGAACGTATAGGAGTAATAGAGTCTCAATTTACAAATCATATATGTGTTTGTTTGATCTGATATCTGATATATATCTTTATATAATGTTCGAACAAAATTTAAATAAGAGTGAGTGCAGCACTTCACTTACATTGAAATTGAACACATTTCTTTCACATGCATTTTAGTATTTGAATGTTTTCTCATTTCTTCAAGGTGGACAAGGCGGATTGGGAAAAGGTGTTCAAGAAAAAATAAAAAAGCCAATTGAGCTTTTTAGAATACTAGAGGAAAGACATTGGCTAACAAGAGACAATCTATTAAAGTTACAAGCTGCACTAAGAGACATAGGACGAATGGACCTTGTTAGAGTTACTGCAGAGTATGCACAGAAGATGGATAATGTTTTATACTTCTATCAACCAAGTGAATCCGGTACATAAAAGCTATATAATATTATGTATAGGAGAGATTTGCAACTACGTAACTGTTATCTGCTATGCGTGCTACGTAGTACACATTTTTTAGTAAAGTCGAACAAACACACTGCTGTTACACTATGATTTTACACATAGTAACTGAACAGAAAATGATGTATTTAAACCCTATTTCTGCTAATTAGATATACCTTACAATGAAATTTTACCTGTACAGACGGTGTTCAATGATGAAGGTTAAAATTTACAGTTTAAATTATGGATAAATTGTTTGCTAAATTACAATTATTTTTTTTTAATTTGATTACCTGACTTAAGAATGAGGTAACTGTAGTAAATAAGATAATTTTAGGAAAATTGTTGAAAGTGTTTCATATGGCATAAAGTATCTATATCTTGTAAGAAAATAAACAAATGTTAATATTCCAAGTGTTATCCTAAGATTTTATCTACATATTAGAGTTCATTATCAAAAACTAGTTACTTTGATGAAAAATTGTGGAATATTAACCAAACATTTCTGACTTTAAGTACAAATAATTATCAGTATTATTAACACATTAATTGATGATATAATAATTATCATCTATATAATTAATATGATTAAATGAAATGCAGTTATTGTATTTTTAATCCAGTGAATGCAAATGTATATAATTTATAATGTGTAGAACAGGATACAATATGATAGAATAAAGTGTGAATATTTTTTAAGACATTTTATCTGGATACAGTGTGTTGAAATACATGCATACATGTATGCAATCTTACATTTGTTTCAATTTTTTGTGAATGAGTGCATTGTATTAACAGTTTCTATTTAGGAACTTTTCCTTTTTCTCTCAAGTTCTTGACAGATTACATTTTAGTGACATGAAACCTTTCCATTATAAGTCTTTATTCTTAATTTATTGAATATATTTTATAATGCCTTAAGTCTCACAGAGCTTCAAACTTAACTTATTTATTTTATTTATTTATTGGAGTTAACGCCGAGCCAACACAATTTTAGCTCATTTTACGGCGTCCAGCGCAACTTATCTAGCTTTCCTGGACCATTGTCTATAACCAGTACTCACTTACCCTTACACAAGGCCAGAAACTTCTCCATATTATCAAATCAATGGAGGAAAATCGACATTATTGTCAAATTTTCATGGACCGGTATTACCTCCCCGGGTGGGATTCGAACCCGCACCCCCTCGGGCACGAGATTCCAAATCCCGGCGCGCTACCAACTGTGCTATCAATCCGGGTTACCCTTTAAAGAGAAAAATCTACATTATTGTTTATTTTCTTGAAAGGATATGATATTCCAGAATCCGAGTCAGGGTGACTAATTAATGTACCAGATTCGACTTTAATAATTTGGCTTTACCAAGAATAGTTCACATTAATTTATTGCACAAAATATTAAAAGAACTGAAAAAACCCACATTTCAAATAGTGGATTTTCCAAATTTATTGACTTGTAAGTATTTAAACTCTATGGTTAAATATATCCATGGATGGATATTTATTGCAAGTATTTATCCTTTGTGATACTCATTGACAAATTTATAATAATAATTTTATCCTTATTACACTTATTTCATCAAAGGAGCTTACATTGTTTCTATATAGTATGAATATTTGTAAACAAGTGCCTTAATTTCATTTAAAATCGGTATTAAAGGATATGTTTTATAATTAGCTTTTCGAAAATCACATAGTGTGCGTATTGCTGGTTAAATTATTATGGCTTTTAATTTCTATCAATATATTGTTATGCCCTGAACTATAAAATTGAATTTCCTCATGCTATTCTCATGCCAATATATTTATAGTCATAGGAATTATTTTAACATGCAGTATCATTTTTCGTGGTTTGAACTTCTCGAAAAAATATAACTTAAGTCAAAAATCATTTATATAAAAAACGAGGTTGTTTTAACAGATTTAATGTACAACACCATTCATCTCTGTACAGAAATCTACAGTAATAAACATGTCGTACAAAGCTTGTACGACCTAGCAGCAGTAACTAGGGTCAGTTTTATCAGTGAATGTATTTTTAGAATATTTTAGAGTTGTAAATCCCTCCTATTTATTGTTAATTAATTGTCTGATATTTTCTGAGAGAAAATTAAAAAAGGCTTTATTTAAGAAGGCCATATTGTAATTTATGTTGCATAATACGTTTTTATATATACATGTATTTCAAAGTATGTTAATCACTACAAAACGCTTTTATCACGATAAAAAAACTAGTATTAAATGCTCCTGGCCATCCTTAATAAAGAGAAAGTCATATTGTTTGTATTCATGTATAGAACCTAACACTATTTTAAATATGTTATATTTCAGTGAACGGCTACAGAAGTGTAAAGTTACATTTATGTAACTGTAATTACGAGAACACAGATCGCAATCGTATCCAAATGATACGCTTAAGATTTTCAGAACTAATTGGGTGTGCACAAGAAGATATTGTAATTGTCGGATTAGAACCAGCTACAAGTCTGATACTTACTTTCCATGTACCAGAATCTTTCATGGTTACGTTTAAAGAATTATTAAAGATGTCTTCGTGTAAAGCTCGGCTGAGAGATATTGCTATTGACATGGTAGAGATAGAAGGTGAAAATGAGCTTTTCCATTGTTCAGGTAAATTTGGAAAATTGTTAAACAACTTTAAAATGACACTACTTTGTTCGGAGGCAAATAATTTTTCTAGTTTGTGTTAATTCATTTAAATTAATACTAAGTATTAAGTGTAAGTTTGTTGTAATTATTTTGTTTAATACTATAAAATATTGGAAAAAGAGTGTTAATGTCATAAAAATATGCATGTTACAAGTAATTGTTGTACTTCTGTATGATAACTCTGTACAGATTTCGTGATGTTTCGATGATAATTTTTCATTCAAGAATTAAATACAATTTGAATAGAATAATTGAAAAGGTCCTCAATTTTATGAGAACTTATTCCAAAACCAATTGTGAATTCGATTTTTTATTATTTCTTATTTTCACAGATGAAGATGTAAGCACAAAACCCCCAACAGAAGAACAAAAGAAACTCTACAATGTATACCAGCTCCTTGAAAATAAGACAAAACTTCTTGATTCTGCTGAGGTAAAACTTCTTGAACTGAATAAGAAAATAGAAACTTTAGAGAATGAGAAATTTCAATGTGAAGCTTTACTGAAATCACTGAAACCCAATTTTGTCAAATCTGGAGGTAACATGTCATCAGTTAAGAATGAAATACTGAGGAAATTCATGGCTCTTTTACAACAACCTGAGTTGGAGTCATATGACAAAGCTTTTATATTGTCTCTTTTAAACACTAATTCGAAAATGATTTCAACAGTCGTAGCTGAATCTCACGAATCTCTTATAAAACATATGGAAAAAGAAATACAACAGATGAAATTTCAAATAGCTCATAAGACTAAGGAACTTCGAAATTTAGAAGCGCTAAATGAATTTGAGTCGCTGAAATACAGGACATTAACTGGTGATGACATGCGTCACACACACCTGTTTTCGAGCTTCACGCGTTTGGAACGAGATAGAGAAGGTATGGTATACCGTTCGGTATTATCAGTTTTCTTTTTATTATTATTTGAATTAATTTTGTATCTGATGGACGTTTGAATAGTCCTAATTTTAGTGCAAAATGTTTTATTACGAAGCAAGTTTGTACCAGTCCACATTCCCCTTAAAGAATAGAATTCTGGAAGAATTCACTATTTATTTGTA
The DNA here is from genome assembly GCA_025267735.1 of Mactra quadrangularis. NCBI lineage: Eukaryota > Metazoa > Mollusca > Bivalvia > Venerida > Mactridae > Mactra > Mactra quadrangularis. The sequence goes on from CM046309.1 coordinate 3,673,718, forward strand.
GTTCTTTATTTCCTTGCTTATTAATGTTTGTATAAATCAAGTCAGTTGATATCATTGTGTCATTTGAGAAGCCAATCAAAAGTATATTATTTCGAATACACTTTGGACAACCACTACTAATTACTGAAGTAACATTTTATTTATATGCATAAAGTGCCTTTGATATTATGCAATACAGAATAGCTGATTTAGTACGCAAATGATGAACTGCATAAATAGTGGCAAATAAAGGCCAAGGTAGCTTTGAACATGACAACAAAAATAATGTGTGATGGTCTGACGCCATAACCCGGCTAGCATTAACATAATTGCCGACCAACATTAACCATAGTCAATATATATATATATATATATATATAGCCGCCCGGCTAGCTTAATTAGTAGCATGTAATTCTTCTGATCGAGGGGTCGTGGGTTCGATTCCCGAGCGGGGCATACTTTCGTTGAAATTATTACTACGGCCATTTTGTATATATATACACTACTCAAAAGTTCTAAACCGCCACTAGATACATGGCTATATTTTAGTTGTAAATAATTATGGAATGATTAGTCTTCCATTCTCACACACAAGTCAAAAATATTCTAGCGTTTATTTCAACAATTAATTTATATAATATTAATATAACCCACAAAAATTTACGGAAATGTAACAAGCCCAAAAATCAGGAATTCACAGTAATACATGTGACAATCAGCAACTGCAATGACAGCCTGTCAGCGACGTCTCATGAACCTGATTCAGTTTAACAGTTTCTGCATGGTGTAGTGTAGAACACTGCTCAATAAAATGTCAACCAGACGTTAAAGCTCTTGCAGATTGCCTGGTTGTGGCTGGCGTCGTATCTCCCTTTCTAACCAGTCTCACACATTGACAACGGTATTTGGTCGGGATTTCCATGCCGTTGGTATTTTTCAATAAGTTGTTGGATGGAAGAATGCTGCCCATTGGCGAGTCTAGTGGGGGTCAGGGGGTCCGGAACCCCTGAATTTTCCAAAAATGTACACACCCTTGAGTGTATTTTAACTGTAAGTCATTTTTAAGTAGCATGAAGCAATCGTTTTTTTTAGGACTCGCTTTGCTCTTCTTTGTGTTTTACTTAGATAAAATGGTCATGTTTTATTCATTTTGAATAATTATGTTGCATTATTCTGCAAACGGTGTATAATGGGGTAGTTATTCGAAAGTTTCAGACCCCCTCCTCCTAGAAAAAGTTTGGATCTACCTTAAAAAAAGATCCGCCCCTGATGCCTATGGTATTTCCTCGCAATCACCATCAAACACAAGAGGACATTAAATACATTAAATAAAACTTAAGTTTACTACTTTTAATGGTAATAATACGACCGCACGATTGATAATTGACATACCTGCCTTACAGAGGTACCAGGTTCGATCATTCCAACTGCAATAGCGCGTTATTTAAGTTACATTATCGCCATGTTTTGTGTTTTTCGTATGTCTTAAAGTAACATGAAGACTGGATGAAACGAAGACAAAACCATGTGCGGTTTACTGCACGGGAATTTTGTGCTCATTTTTTCGGAATAGCAACTTCCGTTCCGGTTCACCGCAAGAGGCTTAAATCGATGTCGGTATGTGCAAAATATGATTATGTAACTTGTAATTGACTACCACTCAAAATTTCATACATGTATTTGAAAATGAAACGATGTTCAAGTTATTCGAGTTTTATTAGTGGCTGTTTAGAACTTTTGAGTAGTGTATATGTGTGTGTGTAAGTATGTATATATAACACAAAAAGATGTGTAGACAAATGTCTCTCTCTACGGGGAAAATGATATTTAGATTAATTAAATATGCAAACTAGTTAAAGTTTTTTATAATTTTATTTTTCTCAACCGTTTTCTTCAAACTCTTCAGGAGGGAAATATACTAATATATCAAAATGACGTAGTAAACATAGTAACGACGTTCGTGACGTCACTTTCAAATAAATTTAAGGGACGCCACTCTAGGTGACGTCAAAACAGTTAATTAAATTTAGGTTTCAATAATTCTATAAATTGTTTTTCTTTTTGCCTTCTGCTGGTAACACTGTCGTTGTTCATTTTATAAAATGGGAAAACTCGAATTTTGGTTCCGTTACTGAGCATCTGTCTAAATGTCCGCTTACTTTAAGTTTTCTTACTGTAGGGTCTCGTACGTGCTGTCTATGAACAGTCATCCTTTTTCTTAAGTCATTCGTCTCAGCAATATACTCTTCATCGCATCCGTTGCAGATAATTGCATAGACTATATTTTTGGCATCGCATGTAATATTTTGTTGTACGGACACACTTTTTCCGTTCTGAAACTGTAATTTTTCACTTTCTATTAAATAGGGACACAGACCACAATTGGGTCTATTACAACGTTTTACAGAGCTTGGTGTGTTAATTGTAGATAAATGCCATAACATTTCATTTCAGACTTTCAAGAACAACTAAATAAGACGTTTGTAAACCGGCCAAGAGCACTAACACGTAAGTATATTTATCAAATGTATTCTGTTTGTTTGTTTGTTTGTTTGTTTGGGTTTTACGGCGCACCAACACAAAAAGGTCATATCGCGCCGACAGATATAAATGATACTAATAATTCAAACTATATAAATGATGTAAAACTATATCTTATTATAAACATTTATTTCTTTCAAAAAGTTAAGTATAGCATATGATGGTACATACTCAAAAAGTTCTTTAAGTGAGTTTACTTTAAAATGTTTGTCACGAATGTATTTTAGATCCTGACAGTCAAGGAGAACGTGTTTCACATTGAAATGCTCGTCACATGGTATGCATTTAGGTGCTTCTTCTCTTTGAGAAGGTATGAATGTGTTAATTTAGTATGACCAATTATACATCGCGAAATTACTATTTGATCTCTGCGATTAGAATATATAATTGACGAAGATGAATTAAGGGTTGGCTTTATGTCACGTAATTTATCAAAAAGTGCACTGTTCCACAACGTTTGCCATTTTGATTTAATTAACGTATTAATTGAACATTTGAAGTCACTGCTTGGCAATTTGATATTCACTGGTTGAAGGTTTAAGGATTCTTTGGCCAAAATATCAACTTTTTCATTTCCTTGTATACCAATATGGCTTGGTATCCAGCAGAGGTGTACTGTTTTAGATTTTAAAATTTCATGCAATTTTAATTCGATACTTTTGATAAGAATATTGTCTGAATTACGATTTTTTATGGCCAATAATACAGAGAGAGAATCTGAAAAAATGATAAAATAACTATTTATACTATTTGATATGTATGATAAAGCAAGATCTATTGCTTTGACTTCAGCTGTAAATATGGATGCCTGGTCAGGCAATCGCATTCTTGCAACAAAAGAATTTCCATATGCAGCGCAACCAACTTTGTTACCATCTTTAGAGCCGTCAGTAAATAAATGTGTACAATCTTTATATTTTTCTAAGATGCTAACGAATTCTGATTTATAGGCCTCTGGGCTGGTAACAGATTTACGTAAGTTTGACAAATCAATGTTAACGTTTGGTATGTTGTAGGTCCAAGGAGGGACATTTTCATCAAAGTTCTGTAGAACGGTGGAGGTGTTAATATTAAGCATTTCTAAGTCGTTTTAACGCGCAGGCCAAATGGTTTAATTTCGTTTGGTTTATTGTCAAATTTATCAATGTAATTTGGTTGAAAAACAACTTTTCGCGCCGGGTTAGTATTGTTAGAAGATATTCGAGTTGCGTATTGTAATGAAAGCTTTGTCGACGTAATTTTAATGATGGCTCGTTAGCTTCAACATAAAGACTTTCAACAGGTGAAGTTTTAAATGCACCAAGGGCGATACGTAAGCCCTGGTTATGTATTGTATCAAGCATTTGCAAGTACGATTTACGTGCTGATCCATACACTATTGACCCATAATCTAGTTTTGAACGGACAAGACTTCTGTATAATTTCAGTAATGTTTGGGAATCAGATCCCCAATCAGTATGTGAAAGTACTTTAAGTAGATTTAAAGCTTTGATACATTTTGTTTTTAGAGACTTTAGGTGTGGTATAAAAGAGAGTTTTTTATCGAATGTAACGCCTAAAAGTTTAGCTTCATTTACAACAGGGATTTTTGAGCCAGAAATGTAAAGTTCAGGATCATTATGATGCTTTCTTAATCGACAAAAATGTACACATTGTGTTTTGACTTGGAAAATTTATAACCATTTTCTGTTGCCCACTTTTGGATTTTATCCAAGTTTTGTTGTAGTTGGCGTTCGATACTTCGAATATTTTTAGAACGATAACAGATTAAAAAGTCATCTACATATAATGACCAATCTGTACCAGGATTTATAACCTTTACAATATTATTTATTTTAAGACCAAAGAGGGTAACTGATAATGTACTGCCTTGTGGCACGCCTTGTTCTTGTGTGTGGCTATCTAATAATGTTGATCCTAATTTAACTTGAAAACTTCTGTCAGACAGAAAACTAGAAATTAACATTGGTAGTCTTCCGTTTAGTCCGGCGTCTTTTAAATCTTTTAGAATACCATATTTCCAAGTTGTATCGTCAGTTTTATCAAGATCAAAGAAAATTGAAACTACATGTTGTTTTCTTGACAAAAGCCTCTCTTATGAATGTTTCGAGGCGTACTAAATGATCATTTATACTTCGCTGTTTTCGAAAACCAGATTGGAAGTTAGTTATAATACCGTTAGATTCTAAATACCAGATGAGTCTTTTATTAACCATGCGTTCAAAGGTTTTACAAATACAACTAGTTAGAAATATTGGTCGGTAGTGAGGGGGTCAGTATTGTCTTTTCCCGGTTTCGGTATTGGTATTATTAAAGCTTCCTTCCAGGAATCTGGAATTTTACCAGATATCCATATATCATTAAAAATATCGAGCAATAAATGTTGAGATACCAATGGGAGGTGTTTTAAAAATTGATAATAAATTTCATCAGGGCCAGCAGCTGTATCTTTGGCATGCTTAATAGAATCGGTTAAATCGTCAATTGTAAAGAGGGTGTTATACTCTTCTTCGTTATTAGAATGAAAATTAATATTTTGTTTTTCCGAGTTAGATTTGACCTTTTTAAATTCTTCAGTATAGTGTGCTGAAGAAGAATTATGTTCAAAAGTTTCCGCCAGCGTGTTGGCTATATCTTTTGTAGTTTTTGCTACGCTCGAATCTTTACGTTTGAGATGAGCTGTAGGAACTTTTTTGTGTTTACCATTAATTTTACAAACTGCTTCCCAAACTTTTTTAATTGGAGTGTTGGCGTTAATTTTAGAAACATATGACTGCCATGATTTACGTTTAGAAAACTTAAATGTTCTACGAGCTTGTGCTCGTAGGATTCTATAATTGTCTAGATTTGCAGCTGTTGGGCAAACCTGAAATTTCTTAAGTGCTGCTTTTCGTTTCCGATATGATCTTCTGCACTTATCGTTGAACCATGTTTTTTTAATTTTACTTGGGTTTTTCATTGAAGTTTTAGGAATACACTCATCAGCTGTCAAAATAACCATTTTTATGTAAGAAAAGAAACACAAATTTTAACGCCATCTTATTATTATGTTTTGACGTTGCTATGACGTGACGTCAACAATGGTGTCTTCTCACCCGTTCGCGCTTTGTATATATATGAGCCAGGCTCTGTGAAAACCGGGCTTAATGACATCGATTATGACGTCGCGAAACGACGTCATAAAGTACACACATTTCCGCATCGTAGAAACCGAAAGTTGTTTGACGTTGTGTGATTATTGCATTGTTTATACACCGACTAGGCTCTCTTTCATTAATTAAAAAGAATTTAAATTATGTTATTTTAGTATGACTGACTATAAGTATCAATGTTTCAAAAAATTATTACTAAATAGCGTAAAAAATAAGGATAATTGACAGTATTGAGTTGTGTTTTCCATCCGACTTTCGTCAACGTGCCGAGCCATTTTGTGGTGTAGATTCTTTTAAAAGGTGACTTGTCTGTTATTTTCCATATCAAATATTCTGTATTATTTGTGCTTAAAGAATCGGATTGCTGAGTAGATAAACTATATTTTTTAGAGAATTACAGGCATAATTTCGGCATCATAGGTTTAAAAAGTAGACGGATAATAGCTTCTTCACGCGTTGCCATCAAATTGTTTACTGGTTACTACGAGTACACGTTCACACCTGTGAATACAGTACACGCTATAATCTTATATGCGGACTCGTACAATTCATTTTGAATTTGATTCAGTGCATTTACAAGTGTAATTTTGATCGGTAAAATTGGCCACACAAAATTAGAAAGAAGTCTTCCCCTATTCTGAACTGAAATGTCCTTGAGATTTTTTAACATTAAATTTCCAGCCTATATTGAGTTAGATATTTTATAAAATCACTTAAGCAAAGACAAAAATGTATACACCGTGACGACTTTGCTTAATAATCATAATTAAAATATGTTAATTTGTTATTAAATTAATGTTCAACAGTCTGTTGGCCTCCTTCAGCAGTTCCAGCCGTGACGTGTGTCAGGTTTGATCCTGCTAGATATTTGTTATTTTTTCATTATAAGACTAAAAAAGCTGGACTTAAATTTTAAGCTACAGTCCCATAAACATAAAAATAGCCGTGAGGGCACCGTGCGAGCACTGTACGGACACCGTACGGACACGTGCGATCAAGCTCCGCAAGGACCCGTACGATACCCGTACGGACTGTGTGTTCGTAAGATTAGCCCATGATATACATATCAGTTTCAAAGTAAAATCGAGAACAAAATCGTGGCCGAGTATGGATTAAACTTGCATATCTTTAAGCTATGGTTCCGTGCGGATGTGTTGTTTATTGCCATGTGCGTATCGTCACCAAAATACGCAAGGCTTCCCACGATCTACGACTGTCTGCACGTACCGGACCGCAACAAGCCACGATTTTATGGCACTGAGGCATAACATCATTCATAAAATATCATAATTTTAGCAAATTGTACCACTTTCTAATTACCACATATATCTGTTCGATCTTGGAAATCTATTACAAATACCGAGCAAAATAACACTTGTGACTCAATATAAACCGGTTGCAAATAAGACTGCCTGTATGTTTTCCAAAGGCGTAACATCTTAATATTTTTAAATGAGTATTAGAAAAATAATGTTACCATCTACCCATATATATCGTGGTTAATAAACACTAAACTGGTATAAGACAAAGATTTGTTTCTTTCTTAATTACCATTATAACCAACCACGAGTTCATTAGTACGCATCATTTTCGTCATACAAAACTGTAAATACTTTCAATGTCGTTAAGAATAATTACAACAGTTTATTGAAAACAAAATAGTAGCAATATCTAGTGTTATGTGAGAGTACATTTTGTACTAGTGATGTTTTATCTTACTTCGTGTTAAACCTGATCTATACATGAGTAGGCATAGGCCTTAAAAGTTAATGGCGTTTTGTCTGTTGTTTACTGTTTATCACATTAGTGTGTATCAAAGCGTTGGCATGCAATCTGATTTTTTTGTCATAGAGCATGCAAATTACACACAAGTCATCGTTGGACCACTGTAATAACGTCAAACTTTAATGTAAGTTGAAATAACAGCTTCTGTGATTTAGAGCCGCATTTCCATATCTATGCTCCGTTTCCTCACTTGTACAAAAACTACAAGTATTAGCATTTCCAAAAATGCTTGAAATCGACGTTAGCCGTGTAACACATCTTCTCCTTTGAGTTAATGGATTTAAGTAATTCGTGTCAACGCTTTAAGCCGTGCAAAGTCTATTCAGAGAATATCGGGATTTGCGTGACCCGTTAACGATATGTAGAACATTAAGACCTTTTTTATTCATTGTACGGAACCTTCTGACTGATAAAGATACATCGAATAAACAGGTGCTGTCCAGGACTTGCTCCGACTACGCACGTAAAATCGCATTATTATGGTAGACTCTAGTATTTTTCCTGTCTATTTGGCATATAGTAAATACATTCAATTTTTTAGTTTAAACCGAAATATTCAGGCGAACGATTATCGATATGAATCAGTAGGGCGTTCGCAATGGTGAACGTTAAGCTTACATCGAAAAATAATGAGGGGCGAGACTTAAACCTGTCTCAGTGGATACTGGTTACGCCTCTCGGCTGATTGGATATAGATAATCTTCTCCCGTATAAATAAATTCGCCCGTTAGAAGGGAATTTTCAACAAATAGTAGTTTAAAAAAGAAAACAAACATGTTGCAGCTAGTTTTGCATTTTCTGTGTCTTAAATTACAACTTACTTGAAACTGGTACTCATTCCTACTTTGATTATTGTATTTTCTGGTAATACAAACAGGTAACCCGACAAAACATGGCGTCCAGACGAGTCAATTCACGCACCCCTAATTTGACAATTTGCCGTCCATTTTATATCATGTCACCTCAAATGCATCTATTTGCTTGGCTTAAGGCAACCGGTGTCAACTACAAAATGCTCAAATCTTGTGTATATCGACGTTTCTGGAAACGTCGATATTAACTGCTCGTGCATTTCTTCGGCCAATTGAACTATCAAAGGATCGCCGACTATCATTTACAAACTTCAATATTCCTCATTTCTTTGATAATATTGGCTTCCGAAAGTATTGTAGTGTCGGCATTCTGTGATCTTTCAGAGCAAAGGTTAGCAAGTTCCGTATTACGAAATTTTCTCATTTTAGTTGTACTAGATATTTTAAACATCTTTTACTTTGATTCTGGACTTAATGTGTTTTAATGTTATAACATGATTACACTTCGCGTGTAAACTACGACTTTGTCGACATAAAAATATGTTCAGAGAATATTGTATTGATCGTTGTCATTAAACGCAGTTCACATATTTGATATAAGTTTAACATTATTAGACTCATAATTATAATTTTTTCAAAAATATTTACAGACGTATACATTGCGTAGGGTCTTTTTTGACGATTAAAATTGCTTTTATACAAATTGGTTCATACGCATGTATAACAAAATAAAAAAAATATCAAATTTATTTAGCTCTACTCTTTATTATAAGCATATCATGACGTTGACATGTGCAACTCTTCTCGTGGATAACAACGCGTCAGACGTCATTTTGGATAAATCGCAACGTCGTTGTTGCAAGAAACATAATTTTATGCGTGACATTCATTTAGCTGTAAAATCGTTAATATTGGTCAGATTCTGAAAAGGTTTTCAGTTTCATGCATCGGAGATGTTGTACTTTCCGAAAATGTAAAAAAGTAAAAATCAAAAATTTTGTCATTAAGCCCGGTTTTCACAGAGCCTGGCCCATATATATGTATGTTTTTTTTGTTAATAAAGCGGAGAGGAAAAAAAGTCAGTTCGGAGAATAGATCTCTCGATGTCAAAAGTGAAGCAAGTCTAACGAAGTAGACTTGCTTCCGATATAATAGGTGGCAGACCTTCTTGGTGGAGGCAGACCTTTTTTGTGGAGGCAGACCTTTGGTGTAGGCAGACCTTTGGTGGAGGCAGACCTTTGGTGGAGGCAGACCTTTTTGGTGTAGGCAGACCTTTGGTGTAGGCAGACCTTTGGTGTAGGCAGACCTTTTGTGTAGGCAGACCTTTGGTGAAGCAGAACTTCTTTGTTGAAGTGGACCTTCTTTGGTGAAGAGGACCTTTTTTGGTGAAGTGGACTTTATTTGGTGAAGAGGACCTTCTTTGGTGAAGCGGACCTTCTTTGGTGAAGTGGACTTTCTTTGGTGAAGAGGACCTTCTTTGGTGAAGCGGACCTTCTTTGGTGAAGTGGACTTTCTTGGTGAAGAGGACCTTCTTTGGTGAAGTGGACTTTCTTTGGTGAAGAGGACCTTCTTTGGTGAAGCGGACCTTCTTTGGTGAAGTGGACTTTTTTGGTGAAGAGGACCTTCTTTGGTGAAGAGGACATTCTTTGGTGAAGCGGACATTCTTCGGTGAAGCGGTCCTTCTTTGGTGAAGCAGACCTTTCTTATAGGCAGACCTTATAAAAAGGCTGACCTAGCAAAGACCTCAGAAAGATAGTCATAATATACTCACACAAATAGCTTGTTAAAGTATTTACACCGAAAATCTTGACATCAGCTATCTTTGATAGAGTGGACGCAAAGAGATTAGCTTTATCCGAAGAGTTGGAAAAATTCGGGATTGTTAAATCATCAGAACACAATTTGTTAAATTGTTCCCAGTTCGCTTTTGAGAATTTGTAATAAGAGCGGTTGTTTACTGGAACAGAGTCGTTTAAAGTTAACAACAATGGAAAGTGGTCACTGCCATATTGTTCGTCAAGCACTGACCAAGTAAAATCCAAGTATATTGATGGATGTGATAATGTAAGGTCTATACAAGAAAAACTCCCAGTGGCTGGATGTAAGTAAGTTGGTGACTTGTTATTTAAAAGGCATAGTTGAACATTATCAATGAACTTTTCTGTAATGCTGCCTTTACTATTCGTAGATGTACTTCCCCATATTGGATTATGCGCATTAAAATCGCCGAGTAAAAAGAATGGTTTTGGGAGTTGTTTAGTTAAATTTTCTAAGTCTTCAACAGTTATAGATAAATTTGGAGGGAGATATAATGAGCATATTGTTATAGGTCTGTGCAAAGTTACTTCAACGGCTACGGCTTGCAGATAAGTTCGTATCTGAATTTGTCGTTGAGGGATACAGTTTGCAACCGCAATTGTTGAGCCACCAGATGCTCTTATTGTGTCTGTGCAAATTTTATTATAAAGCGTATAGTCCTTTATTGATGTTTTATCATTTGTAGATAGGAATGTTTCTTGAAGACATACAACTTTCGGGGAGTATTTCGATAATAAAAGAAGTAGATCGTTGTAATTTGATTTAAGACCACGACAATTCCATTGAAGTAAAGTTTGACTCATGGTTCAACGAAAAGTAAAAACTTACTTCGGAAACTTAACAGAACTTCGGGCCGAAGTCCGGGGAGGAGAGCTGTGGACACCCATGTCCTCGTCCTCCATCGACTCGATGTCACTCATAAGAGCCTCGAATCGGTTGGAGGACGGGACAGGGTCCCTCTCCGCTTTCTTAACTCGGTCGGTAAGGACGACCTTCTTTTTGTGTGATTGCCTTTGAATCACCCGCTCAGGAGACGGAGAAGCCTGTGAGACTCGCCTCTGAGGTACAGATGAGGTACTTGTAGATGTTGTCTGTGAACTTGTACTTGCTTTGGACGTATTACGTGAAAGAATAGGAGACGGTTTTTGAACTGGAGTGATTTCAAGAGGAGAACACTTGCATAAATTGACCTGCACAGCAGAATCAACCATCTTAACTGGTTTTGATACAGCAGCTGAATAAGAATTATACTTGGAACTTTCTACAAGTTTGCGTGCATCAGGAAAAGACAACCTTTGTGTATATTTAACACGGAGAACTTCTTTTTCTGTCTTCCAGACTAAGCAAGAACGGGAGGTTGCAAAATGATTTCCCCCACAGTTTGAACATTTGACTTCATTAGAACAGTTTTCAAGCGGACCAGCATGAGAAGTACTACATTTACGGCATATATTCTCTCTAGTGCATTTAGTTTCATGATGTCCATATTTAAAGCATTTGTAACACTGCATCAGGTTTGGTATGTACATCTCAACGCGAACGTTGAGATACCCAACTCGAAGAGTGGATGGAAGAATGGGGGTATCAATAGTTAAAATGTATGTGTGAGTGGGAACACGTTTACCGTCTGGTGGATAGAATACGTTTGGCATTTGAAACACATTGAGAGCTTAGCTCTTTTACTATGTCTGCCTCTGACATTTCTGCAAGGTCAGGGCAGCGAATGACTCCTTTGGATGAATTGAGGGTATTGTGTGCAGTGCAAAAAGATTTAATGTTAAAAAAAGATCTTAATTTAAGCAAGTTATCTGATTGTTGTTTTATTTGGACCTCGATCGGGAGTTCTCCACCACGGAGCTTCCTGACAGATTTTGGAGTTCCTATGAGTGCAGAAATTGACTTTTCAATGACAAACGGGTTCAACTGTGCTAATTTTTCGTCTCCCAACGCTTCTATTACCAGAAAGCGTGGAAAATATTGACTTGATCGTTCATTTGAAATGTTGGGTGATTCGTCAGACTTACGTTTTTTAGAAGAAGTTAAAGGATCCATGGTTGAGATAATAATGATTCATCTCTCAGGTTCCCCAGCCACCTCGGACTCCAACAAGGGGAAGCGCAATGGAGGCGGGTATCCAGCCTCCGCACCCCAAGGATACATGAGAGATATACTTGCATGTAATTGCAAATGATAACAATCAACACAATTGGCCCATGAGCCACCGCCTTCTTGAATAGGTGTTTAGAACATATTAAAAGAAAGTACTTTTAATTCAGTAAGCACACACAGACCGTAATGGAGTACACTGATGTTTTTTCAAATTGTGAGTATGCTAGTAATGTTAATAATTTTGAGATAGTGAACATAAAGGAGTACGCGAACTTACAAGAATGAAATGGCTTTTGCAAGTATGCAACTATTCAAGGGCAAGGCATGACCAGCCGATTGACCAAGTCGGGCCCACTTGGACACCCGTCTACCCTGAATCAGAGGCCAAAGTAGTGTGTTGGAAAGACTGGAGATCCCTGGGTCTCCCTCAACTACCAGGATCCTCCTTTCCCGGTTACGGGACGCTGCCCACGGCAAACGGGCAGTTTTGGTGTTGGCCATATGCCCATCATGCAGGCACAAAAAGCACCTACATAATGGGCACATGTTACTCCTCCTCACCAGGAAGAGGTCCCAAAAAGAGAGGAGGTCAAATATATTCTCTCTCTCTATATATATATATATATATATATATCACTCGTGAACCGGAAGTTGTTGTCAATTTGTCGTCAAAAACCTTAACGAAGGCTTGCTGTCCAAGGGTCTCAAGTTCGTACCGGTGAGACTTTCTGACAAGGGAAAGCTAATTACTGATCTCCGAACCTGGGAGAGACGTATTTGCTTGCGCGAGTATTTCCATGACAAGGAGAGAAATGGTGAAGACCTGGAAGAGGACTATATAATGTATACGAAAGAGTGTTCATGGACGCCGTGTGCCGGAAGAGACAAATGGCTAGATGCATATATCACCGCGGTCAAGGACGACATCATATCCGGTCTAAGAAGGAAAATCAGGCTGAACATGTCTAGAGATGAAGAGCGAGCCTTGCAACAGCTTTTGAACGATGACGACATTGTCTTCCACCCAGCTGACAAAGAGTCTGGGGTTGTAGTCATGGAGAAAATGGAATATTCCAGCAAATTAGCTTGCGAAATGGGCAATAGCACTACCTACAAAATGATGACAAACGACACCACCAACACTGTACAGATCAAGGTAAAGAAAGTAGCAAACAACATGCACAGTAAAGGTTCCATTTCAAAGAATATTAAAGGATTTATAACAAAAAACAGCCGGATCTGCTGGGAAATAACAAGGAAATCCAAAACTACACAACACAGGGGCCCACTTCGCACCATAGTCAACGGAAGGAATCACCCAACGGAGAAAATGGCAGAGATTGTGGAAAATAACTGCGTGCGCACGTGAGGTCACTTCCGTCCTATGTTCAAGACACCACAGACTTCTTGAACAAAATACAGGGGATAAAGCAGCAACTTCCGGAAGGCATCATTCTGTTCTGTCTTGATGTTAAGGCACTCTACCCAAGTGTACCCAGACAGGAAGCCCGCGCAGCAGTTGAGGCCGCCCTCTCACACCGTGTCAATCCCAATATTCCCACGGAGGACGGCCTCGCCATGATGGATACCGTACTCGAAAACAACACCTTCACATTTAACAGTGTCCATTATATACAGACAGAGGGTACGGCGATCCGCTCCCACTTGGGCATGAACTATGCATCAACCTATATGGGGTCATGGGAGAAGGAACTTTTCCGCAGGTCATCTCGGCATCCATCGGCGTAGTTCCGGTTTGTAGATGATGTATGGGGCCTATAGACCCATGGTGCGGAGGCCCTCAAAGAATTCTACGATCTGGGGAACCATATTCACGCGAGAATCCAACTTGATAGAGTTCCTTGACGTCCTCACCACGATCCGGGACGGCTCCATAGTCACAGACCTTTTCACGAAGCCTACAGACAACACCTGTACTTACGCAGAGACTCCTCACACCCGGGATCTACAAAGAAAGCTATTCCATACGGTCTGGGTGTTAGGGCGAAACGCATCTGTACAGATGAGACCAGCTACCACCAGCATAGACAGAACATCAAGTCTCAACTCAAACAGCGTGGCTATGACGAGGATTTCGTGGAGGGGGAACTGAGGAAGGTCGACAACAAGCGCCGCGTGGATCTCCTGCAATACTAATATTTATAACCTTTAGTTAGCTGTAGACGCAAGTCTTTGTCAAAGTAATACAGATACCAGCCATGGTCAAATTAGGTTTAGGATCTAACCGTGATATAAAAATGATTATTCACGGTACATATACAATACTTAGTCACATACATCCGTATTAACCAGCCATTTTAGATAATTTTTACCAGCTATGATCAAAGTGTACAATTATGAAAAATATTTGCAGACCAACAATAGTCGAACAACCAGCTAAAGACAAATTAAATTGCGATGGTCAAAAACAAACAAGCCAAGGATAAAATTAATTAAATTGACTGATCCATGTCCAAACTAATATATCAAGGATGAAATAAATCGAATTGTACCAGCCATAGTCAAAATGTCCATCAAAAGTACAAGCAAATGTAAAAATATCGATCAACAGACGAATTACAGTCGAGTTCACACTAAAGTTTACACCCTAGTGCACTTGAAGTGCACTTCATCTAAACTTGAAGTGCACTAGGCTATATGACCAGTCACGGAGATATGATTTACTGGCTTATCAAGGTTTACAATCAGATCAGTGTTGATTCAAGTATTGATAAATTACTAGCATGTACATGATTAAAGAAAGTGCTGATTGTGAGTAGTAAAAAGTGTAAATAGCATTTTTGCCAGTTTTTTGGTTAATCTTAATTATATGATAATGTATCAAATAATTTTTGAACATTTATTTTCATTTTATGCCTTAAAGCCAATTGCTAGAAATATGCTACATTCAGTATACACTATCGTCCCTCACCGCCAGAAAAAAATCGAGGTCATTGAGCGCAGAGAAATCGCGTCAAATGCTGATAAGAAAACATGTTTTCAGTATCTGAAAAGACCTGGCACTTAGACCTCAATTTTGGAAAATATTACTGTTTGAAGTGCAAATGTGGGATGGAAATAGAGCGAAAATTGCATTTTTTTGCCGTTTTTGCTCCGCCCCAGCATTGCCATTAGGACGGGGATCGGGGCTTAACTTAGTTTTTCGGAAGAAAATTCCTGGGTTAATAACTTGGCCAAGTTGCATATCTGTATGATACTTAGTAATTAAATAAGAGCATATTTAAGGTGGGTCGGTACCTTACTCGGAGGGAAAAACGAAAAAATATTATGTTCACCGATTATGATAAAAGTTGGCAAGCAGATACCTTCATGCTTCTTGTTTGTTTTTCTAGTAACCTTAGCGACGTTGTCATTTTTTTCACGACGTCACGGACGTCACAATGGTTCGCGCTAAAACAGGCATGCAAGTACATTAAACCCATATATTTAAAGTATTGAATGTCCGAGGACAAAGATAATTATACCAAAATGTGTCTGAAATGTTGTTGCATACAAATATTTTGTTCCGATTATCTAAATATCACGTCAGTCGTAAAGATTGTACATTTCATCACTAAATTTAGGGTTTTCACGTCTAAAAATTTTCACCAATTGCCGAGTTATAACGTTTATTATCAAATTAAAGCAGAACGGTGGTCAAATTCTTATCGCGATTTTTGAAAACTACACACTTTTTGTGTCATTTTAATGAAATAAAAAAGGAAAGTGAACGTTCTCAGTTTTTCACAATATTGCTTTCAAAGTAAAATTACCTTCAAAACAACGACGTTAATATTACGTTGCGCTGACGTTGTGATTTTGGGTTATGTATGTAATTTTCTTGTAAATTCAATTTTGTAGTTTCTTTCCAGTTCTTAATTAATTTCTTGTGACACTCAGCATCTAACCTGTTCAATATTAATTTAACATAAGACAATCAAAATCCGCTTCTACTTATTTTTACAACAAATGTTTAAATCACAACGTCAGCGTAACGTTATATTAACATCGTTATAATTAAGGTAATTTTACTTTGAAAGCAATATTGTGAAAAACTGAGAACGTTCACTTTCCTTTTTTATTTTATTAAAATGACACAAAAAGTGCGTAGATTTTAAAAACCGCGATAAGAATTTGACCACCGTTCTGCTTTAATTTGAAAATAACGATTATAACTCGGCAATTGGTGAAACCTTTTAGACGTGAAAACCCTAAATTTAGTGATGAAATGTACAATCTTTACGAATGACGTGATAGTTAGATTATCGGAACAAAATGATTGCATGCAACAATATTTCAGAAACATTTCGGTATAATAATCATTGACCTCGGACATTCAATATCTCAAATACGTGGGTTTAATGTACTTGCATGCCTATTTTTAGCGCGAACCATTGTGACGTCCATGACGTCGTGAAAAAAACGACAACGTCGCTAAGGTTACCAGAAAAACAAACAAGAAGCATGAAGGTATCTGCCTGCCAACTTTTATTATAATCGGTGAACAAAATATTTTTTTCGTTTTTCCCTCCGAGTAAGGTACCGACCCACCTTAAATAGCCCTAGCGCGTAATGATGAATCGAAGCACAGAAGGCGCTGAATTTGTTTGGGTCTCGGAATATCAGAAAGGTGAAGGTTGTGTGAAAACAATGAGATATAAATGTAATATAGATGCTATAAATTCTAGAAACAATGACACAGTTATAAATTTATATTTTAATGAACTGAAAATAATGTAACATTTCAATATATTAATAGGGTTGGGCAAATATTAACTTTTTTCAAAAGGTGCAAACCAAACGGGTGTTTTTATGGCCAAATTATGTGCTGAGTCTGAATATTATAATTAAAGTTTTCTACGATGACGTTTTAGGTTCACTTTTTGCGAAAATTAAAAATGGCCGCCAAAATGGCCGATTTTGGGTATGCAGGACAATATAATGTTGTCACTATAGCTTGTAATATATCTTTTATAGGTTTTTATGTTTGATAAACACAATTTTGAGTTTAGAATATCAAAAATAAGTAGTGGAAGCTTTATTTATGGATAATGTATACAATATTTCGGCAAGACAATACATTTTTTCGATTATTCTGTAAGACAATTACAAAATATGCTACATGATCAAAGAGTTTGCTTTAAAACACTGTCTATATTAAGCAAAGCATCATTTTCTGGTTTTATGCTTTTGGTTTAAAGTGTTTTCAGGGATTATTTCCATTGTGAGTTAACTATCTTTTTATGTGTCGCATTTGGTGTAAATGCGACACAGTTGTGACTCTTAGATATCTTACTTCACATATCAATCGTTTTTCTGTTTGTGAATCCTTAGTGAATCAACTGATTTCAGTGTGAATGGACCAATATTAGTTTGTTCAAAATATAATTCAGCAGATATATATCTTTCTTTTGTTCTTATCACTCCATCAAGTTTGTGAGCATATAACATATCTTAATCATGTAAGCTTGTATTGTGATTGCCTCTCTTTGCAAGTTTAGCAAGTTTATCATTGTAAAATTTTTAATTCCTGAAGGCTTCTGTGATGGACCATTACTTTTTACATGTTACATATCAGCTCTCAATCAACTCAACAGATAACAAGCATATCTATAAGTCCATACGGACAACAACAGGATAATCTTCAATAATAATAATAATAATAATATTTATTTGGCATAGTGTACACATAGTAAAAACATACAAATATAAATATCACAGACATCATGATGTTGTAACTATGTAATGCACACCAACACCAGGGATAACGCAAAAAAGGGCAAGCCCTGATTTCCATTGTGGTCCCTATGTGTTGGTGGCGTGACAAAGAGAGGCATTATTAAAATGGTAAAGACTATTGCATAGAATTAAAACATAATAAGATTTATCAAAGACATAGCAGATAATTGAAACATTGATATAAGATGTGTATTGAATAATAAGCACCAGATAGATGTAATAATATATCACAAAATTAATCACAGAAGAAATATCCAAGATCACAGTTTAGTTTACAATCATAAAATTAATCACATTAAATATTTGAATATGACATTTATGTAGACAGTTACAAATTTGTTCTCATATAATATTGAGGTATCACAGTTATGTTAATAATCACAAAATTAATCACAGAAATATCTTAGTATCACAGTCAAGTTGGTAATCATGTGATTTAAATCGTACATAATTCATCTATCACAGATTGTCTAGGTATCATGCTAAATGTTAAAATACATCTAAGGTGGTCAAGCACAAACATGAATATCATATAAGAAGTATTTTGGTCAGTTATAACTTAAAAATTATGTGTACCATGCCAAAATAATAGAGAAAATAAAAAAACATACAAATATTTAAGACAAATTTTCTAAAAAATACTGTTTCACAGTTTGTTTAAATTTGAACAGTTTTTTTATTTGTGTGATATTAAATGGTAAAGAGTTCCATAATGAGCAGCTTAAGTAGCAAAAAGATTTAAGTCCAAAACTTTTGACTTTTGGTAAGGAAAAAGCACCTTTTTTACTTAGTCTTGTATTATAGTTGTGAATTGTGTCTTGAGAAGTAAAGTTATAAGACATGTAAGTAGGAGACATACCAAGTTTAATTTTAAAAACATGACTCAGAATAATTTGATTAACTCTCTGTTTAACTGGTAACCAATTAAGAAGTCTGAAATGTTCGGCTCCTACATGAGCTCTAACATCCATATTAAATACAAATCTTATCAATTTATTTTGGGTTGTTTGAAACTTATTTTTTAAAGATTGAGTCAATCCATGGTACCATATAGAACACGAATAATCAAAATTGCATTGTATTAAAGACATAATTAGTAATTTTTTAGTATTTTAGTATGCTGAGTAAGATAATCTTTTTTTCTATATAAGAACTTTAATCTAGCATTCGCTTTTTGAAGAATATTACGAGCCATGATCTCAAATGATAAGGTTTGATCAAGTATAGCCCCTAGGTATTTAACAGAGGATGTTTGTTGAATATATATTCCATCACATGTGACATGAAGATTAGGATCAGATTTAAGTTTAATTTTGGATCCAAAAAGTATGGACTCGGTTTTACCAAGATGCAAAGACAACTTATTGTTTATTAACCATTCACTTATTAGATTAATATCAAGAGAAAGTCTATTTTCAATATCCTTCTTGTTCTTACCAGATACAAGAATGCCAGAATCGTCTGCATATAAAAGAAGTTTACTATTGATGACAGCAGACATGTCATTTACATAAATTAAAAATAAAAGAGGACCTAGTATGGATCCCTGAGGGACACCACATGTTATAGGAGCAGTAGTAGAATGTGTACCAGCCACATCTACTAACTGGTGTCTATCAGAAAGATAAGATTTTAACCATAACAGTATATCGTTTCCTAAACCAGACGCTTTAAGTTTCATGAGTAAAATTTCATGATCAACAGTGTCAAAAGCTTTTTGTAAATCCAAAAGTATCATACCAACAAGATTACCTTTATCCATTTCAAGTCTAATATAATCAGTTAGATGTATTAAGCAAGTATCAGTTGAAAAACCACGTCTGAAACCTGATTGAAATTTATAAAATAAGTTATTTTCATTAAAATGAAGTTCAATTTGATCATACACAACCTTTTCAAAAATTTTGGAAATAATGGTTAAAATTGAGACTGGCCTGTAATTGCCAACATTAGTTTTATCGTTCTTTTTGTAAAGAGGAACTACCCTAGCTAGTTTTAAATCCTCAGGTACAATACCTTGTAATAATGACAGATTGATGACATGAGCCAACGGACAGGCTATAATAGAAGCACCGTCTTTAACAAATCGAGATGGAATGTTATCTAAACCTGTGGATTTATTGACACCAAGGCTTGATAAATATTTAAAAACTTTCTTTTCAGACACTAATGAAAAGGAAAAACTGTCTAAACGGACTCCTTTATCAGAATAAAATTTATTGACAAATATCTTACCATATTTATTAACACATGTAGGTAGTTTGTTTACTAAGTTAGATGCAATAGAAGTGTAAAAAGAATTAAATGCTTCTGCTATTATATTTTTTTCAAAACAAATACCTGAATCTAATTTTAGACAAATATTAGCTTGAGATGATGATGGAGAACTTTTTTAGAGGGTAATCCAAGACTTTTAAGGGAATTCCATAATGACTTAGAGTCATGTTTATTATGCTCCAATGTATCGGAAAAATAGTTTATTTTGGCAGTGTGTATAATTTCTTGTGTTTTATTTCGTAATGACTTAAAATGCTCATATTTTTCTTCTTTTTTATTTTTCTTGAAATCATTATAAGATTTATCTCTCTGTTTTATCAAACATAATATTTCAGATGTCATCCATGGCTCTGTTCTTTGCTTAATACGAATTTGTTTTACGGGAGCGATGTTATCAATGACAGAAAGAAAAATACTTTTAAATTTACTCCAAGCATCTAAAGCATTGTCATTTAATAAAACTGAACTCCAATCAGCTGATAATAAGTTAGCTTGTAAAATATCTTTGTTATGATTTTTTAAAGAACGCAATTTAACAGTATTATGAAGACATATGGGTGATTTGGACACTTTTCTGGTACAATATATTAAAGAATGGTCACTAAAACAAGTATTAATTACTCCAGACTGACATACTTTTTCATGATCAGAAACAATGATTAAATCAATAGCATAAATCAATAGCAGTGGAACTCTTATTGCAAATTCTTGTATAATCACAAATAAGTTGTTTAAAATTAAACATATCAATAAAAGAATTAAAAGAGGAAAATAGAGAACATTTGTTCTGAGATAAAACATCAGTATTAAAATCTCCTAATATAATGGATTCAAGAATGGTAAAATCATTACAAGATGAACACACATTTTCAAGAATATTATAAAAGTCTAATTGTTTAGGTGGTCTATATATTACACCACATAATATTGGTTTAGATTTTGGTAAAAGTATTTCAATCCATGTAGCCTCAAGGTTGTTGTGTTCAAGGTCACATCGAGAGTTAAAAGATAAGTCAGTGCGAATATATATGCATACACCTCCACCATGTCGGTTTCTATCTTTACGCTGTAAACAGTAGTTGTCGATTAATACTTCATTGTCAGGAACTGATGAGTCGAGCCATGTTTCAGATATACAAATACAAGCAGCCTTTGTTCTGCGTGCAAGCAGTCGTAGTTCATCAAGTTTAGGTATTAAACTTCTAGTATTAACGTGAATAAAATGAAGACCACGATTGTTGAAGACTTTAAAGTCAATATCTGAAGAATTACATTCACCAACATTAGATGGACCTGGGTGGGGTTGTACATCACCACAAAGTACAATACATAAAGACATGAAGTTTTTTTTCTTTCCACAGTGGAATTTAGTAGCTGTGTTTTCTTTGATATTGACAGGTTCAGATTTATAAAAGAGTGATAAAATGTCACATGACCGTATGGTATAGGTGCAAGTACATTGCAATAAATCGGATAACTGGCCACATCCGGATACTGGTATACTTCATGAAAATCTTCATTATAGCTGATAGTGACACGTAAAAAATACAAAGTCAATACAAAATGGATCAGCAACATGTCTAATTTCATTGTTGAGGACTTACTAGTAGATAAAGAGATGTCTTGTAGGAAAAAATAACGAAATGTTCTAAATTATAAACAAAGCCTCTCTAGGTCACAGACCACCAAATTAAAATATACAGGCTAGAATCCATCAAACTAAAATCTCAACAACTTGATAGATGCTTAATGATATTTTAAATTGAATGACAACTTTAAAGATGAAAATTAACCTATTCAATAAGGAAAAAAATAGTGTATAAAACTGCACAACAATGTCTAAATGGACCTTCTATAGCATGAAAAAAGGTGAACAATGCGCAATACCGTTGTGTTATTATGGCCAGATAACTTCACCTTAACCTTACATCACAAAGAAGTATCAGCTTTCGCATAAGCAATTAAATATCTAAAGACTTATAATACATGTACATAGGCACTTGACACAGTATTATAGTATAATGGAAGTATTTGTGCATGGTCTTGTACACTCCACTCCCACATTGACTTTTGCAAGGTTTAAACATTGTACTACCAGCCTACCAAATCAAAAGCTGCAACGGGTTCAAAATTGTACGACCGGAACTGTGCTCCTAAAGTCTCCATAGACTATCAATTAAAGTTAGAATCATGTCTGAAGTCCTTCTAATGACCTTGCATCATGTTACTTTAGAACCTTTTCGTCCATGTGAGATCTCGAGATCAATTTTGGCTTCGATATCAAAGTTATATAATTATGCTAAATATGCTATTGTCGCCTCTGTCATTATTAATTTCTAACATATCCATTTATGGAAAAGGAATATATTTGTCTATAGGTTCATACCTTTTTACAACTATGAAATCAAGACTTCGTGTACATGTCTAAATGTACAGATACAGCTGGTACAAGCTTATTTGAGTTATAATCTTCAACTCAATATAATAATTTCAAAATTAATTTTTTATGATTAAGGAAAAAATTTACAATATCTGCAATGCATCAAAGTCTATAAACAGTAAAGCAATTAAAACCAGTAGATGGTTTGTTTTTTAATTATAAATAACAGTTTAAAGTCATAAACAATGAAACAGAAAGAGCGGCTTTTCTCGATGAACGCAATTTGGTTATTGCTATCAAAAGCTAGTATGTGTATACTTAAAAAATGTAAAAAATTCATTCTTAGTAGCATTAATATATTCGAAAGCAGAAAAAAATATGACAATAGTAATTTGCAAGCTGGAAAGCCTATGGAAAGATTTATAGGAAATTGATTTAATGCGAAAGTCGATATTATTCTACAAAATTGTGTGATTTTTGGCTGAAATATTGTATAAATTATCAATAAATATAGCTTCCTATACATATTTTGTTATTTTAAACCTCAGAAATGTGTTTATTATCCTTAAAAACCTACAAAATGATATATTACAAGCTATGGTGAAAATATAAATAGTACTACATAACCAAAATCGGCCATTTTGGCGGCCATTTTGAATTTTCGCAAAAAGTGAATCTAAAACGTCACCGGAGACAATTTTAAAGGTCATATTTGGATTCAGTGCATCTTTTGGCCATTAAAAACACCCGTTTCAAAAAAAAGTTGGTGATTTGCCCAACCCTAATATCAAAACTTATATAAACATACAAAAAGTATCCTATATCTAAACATGCAAAAAAAATGACAATATTATATCCAACATATCTTACAACAAGTATAAAAGAATATTTATATAATATGGTCAACATGGCATTTATACAAAGAAACAAATACATAATGTTTAACCTTTAACTCTTTCTTTTTTCTCCGTGGGTTGTTGACTCTTCAGCGTGGTTTGATCACGTGACAAATTGAATTTGTTATATAAACTTAACCATAGACGAACGCCTTTTAATTAAAGAGTTCAAAATTGACGTGCTTTTAATCAAAGTTATTTCAATATATAACCAGTAATTTGCGGAAATGTAACAGAAGTGCACAATATTAGAAATCTTCGACCAATCGGGAACTATATTTTCTTCCCTAAGCAGGTTTGAAAATTAATGCGCATGTTATTTGACAATTAATCTGTTTCCCTGTCCTATTATGGTTTGCAGGGGACCAGCCCATTTGACAATCTTCACGCAGTGATCTCCCTGATATTTAAGAAACAACGCACAAATGAACAACTTTAACATGCTTTTTAGATGCTTTACATTTCTTAATTTTACAAACTATGACAATGTGTATGCCAAATTTCGTGTTTTATTAGAACAACCTCAATCCTCTAATAAAACATAAAATTTGGCATACCTAGTGTCTGACTATCTTTTTTCAACCTAACAATTTCCCTAACAAATAGGATGAAAAAACATAGTCAGACACAAAGCATGAGCTAAAATATTGTTTTGCATATCATTGGTTTAATTTCAGCAAAACCAACAGTCAGAGGAAGGTACCAACTTCCTTTGTCTGAACCAAAGAGGATAGCTGACAAGACAGAAAGCGAGAGTAAACGTAAACGTGCTGTATCAAATATAGGAAAAAATATTTGGTGGCCGTCGCCAGAAAGTGGCTACGATGAGGGTTTGTAATTTTATTTTGTTTACACTATATTATTCAGAGAAATTTTGAATACATTTTTGATAAATATTCCAAGCACCTGACTCAATACAAATATTGTACGATGTACACTGAGCTTACTGTTATCTACTTTATGTGTACATTATAATGATCACCTATATAGCCACTAATCTCGCAGTCCGTTGCTATGAAAAATATCAAACGTTCTACGTACTGACCGTGAAAGCTTGCTTCCATAGATATCTTTACATCAGCAAAATCAGCAACAAATTACAGTTACATATATATATCTTTCAAACAAAAAGGAGTGTTTTAATTGGACTTCATAAAGTTGGTTAAATCGTTTCAAGTCTGATAAATGCTAATTAATGGACATTTTAAGACTATGCCGAGCGCCTTTGTTTGTCGACGGTTTATAACAGGAGAAACATGAAATTTTAGTTTCCGTTAAAGACACAAGGCAATTAATTTTATTATATCATAACATTATTCAAATTGTTATGATAAAACTCCGGTAATGATAAAATTTCTGAACTAAAGTGGCCAGGTTTTATCAATGGATTATTTAATATACAGTTAATATCCACTTCATTAAATAACTAGTAAGTAAGCAATTAATGATAACAAGTCATTCATTCGTTGACTTGAAGTTTTATTTTCCGAAAAAGGGGTCAGGTATTACACTTAGTTAATTTCTCTAATAAAATTCCAAAAATATCGAAATTAAATAGCATTGTTATTATCCAAGACTTCCCCTTGCTCGTTTATGTCGATTCGTTCTTGAATCCATTGTTTAAGGTTAATAACGTTTGACCTTTATTTTAACCAATACAAGTTGCTCTACCATTCCTGTTTGTCTAAAGAAAGTATCTTCCTGTATAGCGAAATGGATAAAAGATATGGTACCATTGGTTGATTATGATACAACAGATATGTAAACCCGACAGTAGTAGCTGACTATTTACTCTGTGTGTTATTGGTGACTACATATTAATTGATTATACAGTCGTCGTGGTACGCTCCTGGTGGTATGACTAGACAGGGAATATGTCTCATATTTGCAAATATAATATTCAATGTGCGAATTTGACAATCACTTTTCAAATTACGTTTTAAGTATGGAATACCCATTTTTAATTTCCAATGTTGACTACGGTACCTCGTACATGACCAACATTTATACTTTAAACAAAGTGAACCATGTATTACGCCTTATATCTTATGTTAAGATATTTATTGATTTTGGGTTATTTTTTTCATTAGACAAAGTTTGCTTACAAAATCATTGTCCTCCAATGAAATGTATCATACGCCGCTGCTGAATTCAGTATTTCAGACTTATAATTTGCAGGGGTGAATAATTACACTGCCTGATATGCCCAACTCGAGACATTTTATCAGTATATTTATAGACTTTCCAATTGCAAAGCCAGAAAAAGCCCAAACAGTTACCTGAATATATCCTAAATAGAAATTAATTTCGGACTTTTATGCCATTACCGTAATACCGTTTGTGTAAGAGGTCGTATCGCAGGACACTACTAAACCGATAGGATGCCCGAGCTAGTAGTACCTGTTATTGAAAACAGTCTCATTGAAGAAAACTAAACGGTACTGTGATAATACAATGCGAAGCGATATATGTCGAATAAAATACCAAAATTACCCATAATAGCATCAGAATTCAACTCCCCTGCCTTTCAAAATATCCTCAGTTAGTGCTTTTAGTGCTTTTGGCTCTCAATTATTTATCAATTATTTATGACAAACACCACACGGTGTTGATATGGAATATAACAAGTAATTTGAAATATCATTCTGATGTGTCAATATACTTTTTTGTTATTGTTATGTTTACACAATATACAGTACTAATTCAGCGATTGTCATTGCTTTAGTATTTTAGTTTTTGTGTCCAATTACGAATTCGATTACATTTTCAAATTAAATGTATATTATATTTGTCAACTTTTCCTCTGGTGTACAATTATAAAATCAGTAAAATTAGTGAAAGAAAAAATACAAACCAAATTGTAATTGGGGCAACAATATAATGTCTTATTTTTATAGTACAATTGATCGTTTCTACCACCGCCCCTCCCTGAGTATTTTAATTTGATTTTCTAATAGGTTGCATACCTTTAATTGGGTCAAACTGCCTCGAATGTATCAATGAGTATGTACATATATCACATAAAATTTCCCAGTAAGCACACACGATAGTTCACTAAATGAATGTCTAATTTACCTTGCACACCGAGTTATTGGCACTGTGTCTTTATACCTGATTAATACTGTCCTTGAGTTTACATACGTTTGAGCATATTATCCGTACATTTCATGGTTACCTATTTATTTCCATTATTCCAGTACAACACTCTTACTGT
The DNA here is from genome assembly GCA_025267735.1 of Mactra quadrangularis. Lineage (NCBI taxonomy): Eukaryota > Metazoa > Mollusca > Bivalvia > Venerida > Mactridae > Mactra > Mactra quadrangularis. The sequence continues at coordinate 3,700,420 of CM046309.1, forward strand.
TTACTATAAAGGTTGATAACCAACTGATTTGTTGTTGACATTTTCTTCTTGTTTTACATACACTGATCATGCCAAGGTTGTCAATCTGATATATCTTTCTAATCTTTCTTAAGTAAATCATCTGACATAGTAGTTTGCTCACTGGTGATAATCTTTCAACTGATCTTTTTCATAAAATATATACAACAACTTGGCAGTATCTTGATACAACATATTTCAGTACCTTAATGCTTCAAATTAAATTATTTGATAAATGACAACATCAACAATCTTAATAACTTTGTATTGTATTCATATTCAATTTTGAAATATCTAAAGTGTGTGTTGGCTGGGTTTCCCAATTCTACGGCACAAACACTGTAAAAAGAGTGCCACGTGTTTCGTGAGCGCTTCTATTATAAGGTTGCCGCTGGGAGCGTGACATGATATTTACTCTTTTCTGGCGGTGAATCGTAACTAAGTCTCGAAATTAATTGTTAATCTTTAAATAATTGTATTGTTTTTACACTAACAATTATGAGACAATACAGTCGTAAATTTGTTTTGCAAATCCGACAAAACGTATGTGGGTCATTCCAGCTTAATAAAACCAATTCTTACCTGATCACCTCGGATGTACAAATACGTACATGTTAAAAGTTCCAGGTAGATCTTGTAGGGTAACATGGGAAATTTTCCAAACATTTGTTGATTTGAGAGGGAATGGCCACTTTAGGTATCTACAAGAGCGTATTCTCCAACTTCTAATTCCAAAAATGGTACACATGGCAAAATATAGATGCAGATATAGCATTAGTATGATTTCCCAAACAAAATTGTAGAAAATCCATTTTTGATGATAGGAGAATTCTTCCTTTAGGAAAAATGCCCATGGGGGAGGATTTTTATACTTTGACTAAACATTAAAACATATTGCTAGTTAAGATATCTATATGAAAATTTTCAAGCGTAATACCCATATCTAGATCTACAATTGTTTAACATTTGAAAGAATTCTGTTTATAAAAAAGTAAATTTGCTAGATTTTGGATTGTTTTTGAATTGTATGTGTGCCATTATATTTTTCTTTTTTTCTCGAAATAGTAGAAAAAACGTTTGTTGCAGAAATTCACAGTTACAATGCACATTTATTTCTTTACCAGTACAAAAACAAGTCACCTTAAAAATATATGAGCATTGTTAACAAAGCATTGAAAACACTGAGCTTGTTATTTAGCTCCAATTAAAGAGGAAAACTAGTTAAAAAGTGCATATGGGAGCAGCCAAATCAGGATATAAAAAAGTTGAAAAAAATTATTATGATATTTTCTGTCTAGTTACGATCCTAGAAAAATAGATCATAATGAAACAGATATAATTTACTTAACCAACCACTTCCTTTACATTGAAAATATAAGTTTAAAGACCTATATACACCTTAGAATAGATATATTACTTAAGTTTGACAATCCATCTGAAATTATCAATATGTCGCTACGCGCCAAGATCTAGATATTTGCATTAGCCACCATTAGGCTTTGTAATATAGATAATGACCTTAATGGCGTTCTATAAGAAGGTCATTTCATTTTCAAGAAAACAATATCTTTAAATGGTCTGAAAAACGTGATAATAATGAAACACCGCACAAATGAACAACTTAAATATGCTTTTTAGATGCTTTACATGCCTTAATTTTACACACTATGTGTATGCCAAATTTCGTGTTTTATTAGAACAACCTCAATCCTCTTATAAAACATGGCATTTGGCATACCTAGTGTCTGACTTTACTTATTCAACCTAACAATTTCCCCGACAAATAGGATGAAAAAACATAGTCAGACACTAGGTATAAGCTAAAATATTGTTTTGCATATCATTGTTTTTATTTTAAACCTCACAGACTTACCAGAAGCTAAAGGAATGTACCAGCATCATAAGTTGGAACCAAACATTAGGCAACAAATTCAAAAAATACACGAAGAAAAACTCGAACGGATGAAAATTCTTGATGCGTTTTCTCAATTACCAAAATATGACTCCGGTGATGATTTAACATCAGAATATTGCTCCGGAGGGGGTTCGTAATTTTATTTTGTTTACACTGTACTAATCAGAGAAATTTTGAACATTTTTTTGATAAATATTCCTATCACCCGACTCAATATAAATATTGTACGATGTACACTGAGCTTACTGCAATCTACATTATGTATACATTGAGCGCCTATTGTTTGGCGACGGTTTATAACAGGGGGTACAGGTATATTTAGTTACAAAAAGGAGCAAGGCATTAATTTTAATTATATCATAATATTATTCAAATTTTTATGATAATCAGTTGATCAGGTAAGTATACCTGCTCTATAATTTATATGTTTACGAAGCTAATGCAGCTATTTAACGCGTTTGGACTCGAATATTTCTCAAAATATCATGCAAACAAATGACACGTACCTTTTTGATGATAGTTTGTCCGCCATGTTGTTGTGATTACACCGTGATACGGAAAATCTACACCATTTCACGATCTAGACAGTGCATTTAACCCGTAAACTTATCAAGTAGAGCGGATATAATTACCTGACATGTCACGAAGGATTTATGGGAATTAAAGCCACCAAAGTTGACGAATGACTGTCTGTCAAATCTAAAACAAGAGAAGTGTAATACGTTTTATTGAATCGCCTTTAGTACGGCATTTACCGTGTAATATATAAGATTGTGAGTTCAGTTTAACTAATTAAACTCAGCCAATAAATAAACATGCCTATCCTAAGCTTTACAAATAAATTTTTACTATCTAGGCTAGCCAGCCATGCAAAAGACAGACACGGAACAATTCAACTTTAACATTAGTTCCAATTGAGCATTTTAGACAATTTGAATAAAATCATCACTGCCTTATCATTGTCAAGTAGATTGAAGCTTCAGGCAGTCCAGGGCAGGCCGCAATAATCCTTCTTACTTGTTGAAATGTATAAGAAAAGACTATTCGTGTTGAACAATAATGGTTAGAAAGCACATTTTATCTAGTTATCACATTTACACCATTTCAGATGAAGACTTTTATGGTTAATTCAACAGCTTGAAGACAATCAATGAAAAGCAGTAGAAAACAAACCAATTGTTGCACCAGTTATTTGTAGTTAACATTGAACAATAGATTGAAATTTTCTTTGTATCTTTGTTTTTAGCATATAATTATTCTCCCATTATTTTTTGTATTTATAAGCGAACTACAATTGTGTTGCAGTTCAGATCTGTTAGAATTTGTATAGGAGATTATCTGTACTTTGATTTTGTTGTGATATGGCAATCATATTTTAAGTATGTCTCATACACATGTACTTAGCTCCTAACTGCAATACAGAATTTTCTAACATTTTACATATAGGTTGACATTTAATATGGTATTATATAGATGTGTTATTCAATACAGAAAATGAATCAATGTTTAGTATAAGTTTTTAACTCTATGTATATGTTGTTGTAGCATCAAACTGTAGTATAAATTATTTACTGTTTTATTTCCCTATATATCAACTTCAAACTTTAAATACATGTATATGTTCCTTGTTATCAACCACGTCTCACGTGACAAGGTTCATAACTCCTAATACAATTCTTTATCAGAATTGTCTCCCCGTGAACTTAGAATTTTCTTTAAAACATATTTGTTTTTTACTGCAACTGTTTACTTGTCAAGGTATTATTTTCAAATATACACCACTCAAAAGTTCTAAACCGCCACCAGATACATGGCTATATTTTAGTGTTAAATAATTAGGGAATGATTTGTTTTCTATTTTAAAATACAAGTCAATAATATTCTTGCGTTTATTTCATCAATTTAGTAATATCATATAAATATAACCCACAAAAATTAACGTAAACGTAACAAGCCCAAAAATCGGGAATTTACAGTTATAAATTAATGTGACATGTAACAATCAGCAACTGCAATGACAGCCTGACAGCGACGTCTCATGGACCTGACACAGTTTAACAGTTACTACATGCTGTAGAACACAGTTCAAAACAAGGACAACCAGACGTGAAAGCTCTTGCAGATTGCCTGGTTGTGGCTGGCGTCGCATCTCCCTGTCTAACCTGTCCCACACATTGTCAACGGTATTTGGTCGGGAATTCCATTCCGTCGGTACTTATCAATAAGTTGTTGGATGGAAGAATGTTGTCCATAGGCGGTTCTAGCGGGGGATCAGGGGGTCCGAACCCTCCTGAAATTTCCAAAATGTACCTACCCTTGAATTATTTTAACTGTGAGCCATTTTAAGTAGCATGAAGCAATTTTTCTGGGGTCCACTCCGCTCCTCTTTGTGTTTAACATAGATAAAATGGTTATGTTATATTTATTATGAATATTCTGCAAAGAGTGTATAATGGGGAAGTGGTTCGAAAGTTTCCGAACCCCCTACGAAAAGTTTAGACACCCTAGAAAAATCATAGATCAGCCCCTGATGTCTATAGTATTTCCTCGTAACCTCAATCAGACACAGAAGGACATTAAAGACATTAAATACAACTCAATTTAACTACTTTTTAATGATAACAATGCGACTGCACGATTGATAATTGACATACCTGCCTTTCAGAGGTACCAGCTTCGATCACTCCAACTGCAATAATGCGTTCTCGCGTGACATTGTCTCCGTGTTTTTTGTTTTTCTTATGTCTTAACATAAATACTGGATGAAACGAAGACAAAAACATGTGCAGCTTTTTGCACGGGAATTTTGTTCTCATTTTATCGGAATAGCAACTTTCGTTCCGGTTCACCACACGTTGCTTAAATCGATGTCGGTATGTGCAAAATACGATTCTGTAACTTATAATTGACGACCATACAAAATTTCATTAATGAAAACGAAACGATGTTCAATTTATTCGAGTTTTATAAGTGGCGGTTTAGAACTTTTGAGAAGTGTATTTGTTCCTTAACATCAACCGCATCTCATGAGACAAATACTTACGTAGTCATACATGCTGTATCTACTGACATCTCTTGTATGATTACCAATAACCTATATGAGTAAGGTCCTTGTTATTACATAGTTTGTTTCTACTAAAAGTGAAACATTCAAAGGTAATATCCATCGTACTATTCAGTCTTTTTTGCTCATGTCTTGGCAGCGATATTGTCAAACCGTGCTACATATTTATATAATGCAATAAAGATTAGGAAAGAGCATACGTTAATAAATACTTGATCTTTATTTATCTTAAACTGTAAAACTTGTAATGAGAGTTTGAATAAATATGTTATAATATTTGCACCTTATTCTATGATATTCATTATAACGTGATAATCATGTACTGATAGTTCGTCATGTACATGTACATTTTACTGTGAGTTTACTGTACAAGTTGTATAATATATGTATATGTTACAGTGAATGTGTGTAACCAGGGATTTCACGTAATCCCTAACCAATTCAGGGAATTCATGTAATCCCTGGTAATTGTAGGGAATACGTGAAATCCCTTATTTCATTAGGGATTACATTAAATCCCTAAAATATTATTTTATTTTTACACAAATAACCTGACTCGATTGCTGATACAGATCATGTTGATCAGCAATGAAACACTTACAAACAATGTCTTTATTGACATAATTATGTTTCACGGAATGTGTGTAACCAGGGATTTCACGTAATCCCTTACCAAGTTAGAGACTTCACGTAATTCTCGAACAAATAGGTTTATACCAATGCTTGAAAACCCAAGCTATAATTCTATAATTGCATTCACATAACAAAAGTATCAATGCATAGCAGTGAAAAAATTAAATAAGTATACGTAACACCTTACTGCACAATGATATTTTACATTCAATCATGATAATTTTGTGGTCAGGAAATATGTGTAAAAATTGAAAAGAAAATCAGGGAATACGTGAAATTCCTAGAAAATTTCAGGGTGTACATGTATTCCCTGACAATATTTTACTTGGTTGGTGATTACATGAAATCACTAAATTTCAGGGATTACATGAAATCCCTGGTTACACACATACACTGTAACATATACATGCGATACGTCTGGTATCTTAATACATGTTTGCTATCTACTTTGTTTTAAACTGTCATTGTACTATATATCGTATGTTATATGTGTAACTTTGTTTTAAACTGTCATTGTACTATATATTGTATGTTATATGTGTATGAACCAGAGGTCTAGTATCTAGAATAAATGTTTTCAATGTTTATCATGGGACTTTTTTAATTATTGCCTAGAATCTCATTTAAGAGTAAAATTCTGTATTACTAAAAGATATACATGTACAAGTACATGTATATAATACCACATTAATAGGTTAATCATCGTCGGTAACCACTGTACTTTCTTCCGTTACGCTCCATACGGCTATATTTCCGCAGTGGTTATCTTGCAACGAACCAATGAAAACTGCCACATTAATTATTCATGATTATGAGATTTTACCAAACCTAATGGCCCACGGTACATAACGCAGCATAGCGGAGTAAGGTGTGGTGGGATAACCGAAAATGGTGGTAACTTTGAACTAGTCTCAAATTCTAATGACATACATGTACATGATAATTCGTAATATTCTGCTGAACAAAAATTTAGAACTCTTGTGAATTATGTCCCCTTTATAATGTATTCAGGCTTATTAACATACATTTCCACTGAATTGAGAATGTGTTTTAATGAACTAAACAACCAATAACTCAGTGGAGACAGAATTGCATGTTTTAGCTGATTATAGTGTTCGCAATACAAAGTATCAAAGAACAATGTTTGTACAGAGAATTTAACCTCAATCATGTTATCTATAAAAATTTTATGTATTGTTGAAAAGTATTAAAATGGCGCTCAATAAATATTCGGAAGTTGACGTAGATATATATTTAAAACTAAAAACAACGACGCCGATGTTTGTAAATGTTAAAAAACAATGTCTTTGTCATTTAATATAAACGACGGGGATAAACAAACTTGTCATGATTTCAAAAGGAAATTAATGTAGTGCCGGTTTAATATTTTTAGACAATATATGTGTTTGTTTGTTTATTTAATTGTTGGGTTTTAACGCCGTAGCAACACATTATATAGGTCATATAACGGCGGTCAGTCAACCTACTCACTCCTCTTGAAAAGGCTAAATCTCCGGATTTAGCTGTTAACCAACTACTAAGTGCATATTTTCGTCAGTGACTGACAACTGTCCTACATAATTAAAATCATTGGTAGAAGGAAGAATGACCGTAGAAATAATTTTATGACCAAGCTGCACGGGAATCGAACCAACGACCCCTCGATCAGTAGACTTGCGTGCTACCAACTGAGCTAGCCGGGCGGCACGACAATATAGTTAATTTCACACTTAACAAAACTTATTAGTATACATGTATATTTGGACTCATATCTAAGTAAACATTTGTTTGATTTAAGTTAAATGTACAACGAATATAGTTTAAAGATGGAACAACATTATCATTATTATTTCATAACATAGAACAAAAGATTAAACAAAATAATAATTACAAAAACATCAGTGTGTGAAATAGTCAAAGTAACAAAATGAGGATTGCGATCTGTGTGGCTTGGTGAATGTTGTAAACGATACATTCGGATAAATGTGTCCACCATTCTCTCTCTAATAACGTATGTGACCTTCATGGCTGTTATGAACAGCTAGACATCGCGTTCTTATGGATCCCACATACTGAGGTAAGTGATTTAGACGTATACCTGCCAACTTGCGTACAATCCTTCCGCAAATCTTAGCTAAGGGTTGGGCTGCAGCACCACGGCGTTTCAATTTATTACATACGTGTTCTTTTATGTTTAGCTAGAGGTTTCGGCGTTTTGCACATCAGCGCGTTGTTAATGTTATGTAATAATTCTGTTGTCGTTCTGGCTTATGTTAGCTGTTCTGTCGTTAGCCATTCCATTTTGGTTTTTTTGGTTGTGTGGGTCGTAATACTGTTAACAGCGACAATGTGCAATTTTGATTCACGATTTCTCGTGCATTTAATGAATTTCATCTATTCACGGTTCAACGCACCGGTTAGATTACTTCCATAAAAGTGAATGCAGTAATAATTTATACTAGTCATTAGCAGATGTATAAAAGTTTGTTAAAAATACTTGTTAATAAAAAGTTATACGCAATTAAGATATGTATACTTACAAGTTTTGTTACAAATACAAGATACACACATTGTTTCATTGAATGTACATAATATGATAGAGAGAGAAATTGGGAAATGGTATAACGTTAAGAAGGAATGTATCCCAATTTGACACATTTCGGTTGGAATTCTCTAGTGTACTTGACATGGCGCCAATATAAGTTAATAATCTTATCAGAAATACTGGCTGGAATTATATCTATATATCCTTTAACATTATTCAATATTAATTGAACAAGACAGATTTGTAATTCTATCCTGGTAAATTTGTTAAATAATTTAGAGCGAATCTTTGATAGCTGATTTATCATAATGTTGTAATGACAGCTAATTCATGCATTCCGTGCGTTTAATTATGATTATCAATGATCCTGATATATTAATATATAAGATGAATACATGTCTTAAAAACGTATTATTAAACATTCAGGTAAAATATAGCCAGGATAAAGATTTTATTCATTCTCATTAGAGAGGCCAGTCCGGAAGAAAAGGGAGAGTAATCTTACTAACAATTAGAAATGCCAGTCCGATATCAAATATAGCATTTATTTCTTCTTATATTGCAAAAAAAGTTTTCATACATTTAATTATATTTTCTTAGGCATGTCCGTTAGTGAAAAGGAAGGAGAATCTTACTTACGCTTTAAAATCCTAGACCGGTATCAAATGATAGCATTTATTTCTTCTTATATGACATAAATTGTTTTGAAACATTTAATCATTTATTCTTTACTACTTATCTAGCCATTTCATCCGTAAAATATCGCCAGTTCAGTAGTGTTAAGATTTTGTAAGAGGATATTAAGACAGGTCGTGTTGTAAAAAGGTAGAGTAAGTTAATAAATTTGTTATCATTACTGAGAATTTAATATCAAATTCTATCCTACGAAGCGTGAAAAAACCGGGTCTATAGCGCAGTTGGTAGCGCGCCGGAATTTGGATACTCGTGCCCGATGGGGTGCGGGTTCGAATCCCATCCGGGGAGGTTATACCCTTCCATGAAAATTTGACTAAAATGTCGATTTTCCTCCATTGATTAAATAATATAGAGAAGTTTCCGGCCTTGTGGAAGGGTAGGTGAGGACTGGTTATGGACAATGGTCCAGGAAAGCTAGGTTAGGTGCGCTGGACGCCGTAAACTAACCTAAAATTGTGTTGATACAGCATTAACTCCAATAAATAAATAAATAAGCGTGATAACTTAAATAATGCAACATCGAGGCGCGATAATAAGTTAGATCTTCGTCAATGTATACCCCTTTGTTTTTCATTCGCAATTTCCATTTGTATAAAGGTACGATTTGAAAGACATTTAGTAATATCAGTTGTTTTATGGTTTAATAATTATTAAACTATGAGTTCAGTATTCTCACTATCTTAAGTGATTGCTCAATATCTATTTGACATATTAACCACACAACTGTGTGCAAGTGTTTTTATTTTGAATTTCTAGTTCATATTCTCTTATTGTCAATAGGCTGATACACTCGGGTTGTTTTTCATTTTCTGATTTAATTGATGCAGTCTTATTGTAAATGGCAGAAGAACGTATTTCTGCAACAGACTGGACCATTGCAGTAACACTTGTGTTTACATGTTCTAAAAGTGCAGACTAAAGCAGTCGCTTACTTGAGATACTAACGACTTAAGTTTCTACAATTGAAATTTCTGTTTTATCTAGATTGCAGATACATAGATTGATTATCCGACACCTATACTCGGATAATTTGACTTTTAACATAGATTAAGTCATTTTGCCGCTAGAACCTGTGACTACTGTTACAAAGCGCCTATTGAAATGATTTGGTACTAGGTGGTGTGCTAACGATACTTAATATGTTTAATATAATAACAAATAACACAGTTAACACAGGTAAACCGGAAGGTCTTTGGCCATTGCTCCCTATACATACAAATAACAAATGAAGAGCAGTATACTCAAGTTAATTATTTTGCAATTACGACACAGAAAGAGTCACGCAAGTAATGGACGTTTGCCTTCAACAGTTTAACACACATTTAGTCAAGAAAAAGAATGAGAGAAATGCAGTATTAACTTTGTTTCATTTAATGTTCTAATCGATATGATATCCAGCAAACACATTTACCCAATATGTCACTTGTTAAACAGTCTTTGCATTCCTTTAAAAAATAGAAATAATAAGATTGTTTATTTATAATATTTCCAAATGTGGACTTAAAAAGTAGTCGTGTCTATCGAGTAATCAGTAGACTGACGAGTACTTGGTTTCTTTTTGCAACAAACAGTCATCTTTGTGTAAATTCTCCTATTGCAAAGAAAGCTTAGAGTGATAATTAGGCCTTGTAAAGTATTAAATATTATAAACAAATACCAAAGAATATTGCTGCCATTGAAGTTAGCAATAAATGCAAACAATCATGTTAAACCCATAATACACGATAGTTTAAGATGTATCAAAAACGTACATGAAGTTGAATCTTTTCTAGCTTGTGAACCTTGCCTCTTTGTGTCTGTTATGCAGAACACAGCTACAATGAAAGCTATACAATCAAATAATTTAAATATTGCTAGAGGACCCATAAAGAACAACCACAGTCCTTTCTGTGAAGATATCCAACAAACGACTTTGCCATATTGTGCCTTAAAACCATTAAGTGAATCAACAAAACCAAAATCTAGAATTATCGGTACACTTACAAGAGCAAGAGGTGTTAACCAAGCATAAATACTATACAAATAGAATATTTTGGAATTTGTACCGCTTAGATTCCTATTTTTATTTGCGTAAGCAAACGTCATTAAAAGGTCAAATGCAATAACATTCATCCAGGTGAAAACAGCTAAAAACATATAGTGCATTAAGATTGCAAACAGAGGACATAGCACAACATTATTTGAAGCACTTGGCGACACTAGAAATAATAATTGTGCAACTATTATAGATAAACATAAACATACAAGATTCTTACCAGGAATATCTAAAAGTTCTGTAAGGTAAGATAAACTATAACTGTTAATATCAAAGATGAGATTGATATTATAAGTCCAATGAAAGATAAATATTTCTCAAACTGATTGCTTGCTTGTAATTGTCTCTCATTAAAAGACAAGACTTGTAAAAATATACATAAAAAGATATCTGATCCATTTCTTAAATATTCTGTATCATTGTATAAACTCTGTCTAAATATAACTTGTTTTGTATCAATAAGAAAATCGAATTATTCTTCCTTTATTGTACTTAAAATACACTCTTTTAACAGAAGTGTACCAGTTCCATTGCTGAAATCATTTGACTTTGGACTACATTTTCCGTACGATGGCTGTGTATGTTGTGGACATATAATATACAAGCATATGTCAGATATTGGATCGTACATCTGATCGTTGAGACATTCTTTAAATGGCATCTCTGATGAAGAAAAGTAATCAAAGATGTCTTCATGTACTATTCTATTTTCATTAAAATCTACCAATAACCTATATGAATATATAAATGGCGTTTCTTCATCAGCTTGTTTATCATTAGAGATAATGTTAGATTCGCACGAAAGTCTTTCTTCATAACCATTGCACTGAGCACAGTAGATGTTTTTGAATGCTAGATAACCGTCATCAGCATAAATAATCCTTGTGTTTTCTTGTTTACATTTGTCAATTATTTCATCGTCAACCATATTTATTGTTTCACACTCGGAGATAATTTTCCCATGATGTAAGTCACAATCACGAGTAACGATGTTTTCAGGATCCGTTAGTTGTAATCTACAGTCGGTATATGAAGTGGTATTCTTATTGTTACAACCAAATGAGGCTAACCAGAATTTGTAACTGTAAATGTTGTTACAAAGAGCACAATATATGTTTTTGAATGTTAGTCCTTTTACAGACACATCCGATACGATGACTCTTGATATGGTATCATGGACATATGATTCATCCTCACAAAGAGATTTTACTAATTGTATCACCCCAATCATCAGCACACTTTGTCACAACCATAACTGAACCAACGCCAGACAAATAAGTACAAGAGAATTGATTAATTGAAATGTGTTTATATGTTAAGACAGTAGCATTAGGGCAACAATCTTTTAGCATTCCACACATTTCATCACAAGAACATCCCGAAACGCTTGAAATGAAATTACTATCACTTATCTCCGGACATATTCGGCAATCATTATTAATTTGTTCAACGTTTATATAATCCCCAATGTGTTCTATCATGAAATCTTTGCTGTCAGGTGTTGTATTAGCTTCAGCTTTGTGAATCATAATACACAATATTATAAAATTCATTAATAGAAATGTATTTACTCGTATATGGAACATTTATTCTTTTTAAAGCGTAATAATTTCACTATTTATAATTCAAAATTGATTTAACTGCGATAAGCTAAATTTATAAAAAGATGGAACCTTCAAAACCACACATTTGTATTTATAAAGTACTGATGCAAACTCAGCAAAAAAAATCTAACTTCTTAAAATACTTGGATCCGCCTCAACATCCTTAAAGCTTTTCTGATTGGTAATTCCTAACTAGAATTTATTACTCGTTACAGTTATAATGACGGCTGGTGTAAGTGCCAGATTAGACAAGTTTCGTATTTGCTGTAAAGACTCTTGTTTGATTGCAGATATTGTTGCTCCGCGAGTGTTGTTTTAATTATCATCGTTATTAAAACTTAATGTGGAAGCTGAACAAATAAAGTAATTTTTCGCAAAACAGAACAGAAACCGACGCTTATCTAGTGATCTTTGCAATGTTAGTGAAGATACCATGTCAATATTAGGGACAAATATGTATTTATGAATTACTTGAGCTCGGTATTAATCAGGGTAGAAATTAAATTGTTTTTTCAAAATCCGATTCCTATTTGTAAACAGTATTAACTAGCATGTTTTGTAATTATATTTGATAAAGATGGTGTTGCTCGAAACTGTTTTGTATTTTATGTAACGTATAAATTAAATGTAAATATTAATTGTCCGGAGATGAGAAAACATATTAGATAAATGTATCTTTTGACAAAATCCTGTAAACAGGCATTGATTAGAAAATTTTAATCACATAGTTAAATAGTTCTTTGTTATGTCTAAAGCAAACATTAATTTAGTTAGTTTAAACAATATTTTATTTCGGTAAATACAAACATAAATATATATACAAAGTAATGGTCAAACATTAATTTGAAGTCATATATGAATCAAATGACAAGATATGTGGAGGTAAATTAAACAATGCATCAATATTGATGGTAAATACTGAAATGTTATTGTGGCTGAAATTTAAATCATAAAAATCGGTGTTATTTAATTGGATATCGTATGTTCGATTCCCGGGCGCGGCGTCCTTTCGTAAAGCTTGGTAACGAAATAATTTCTACAGTCATTATCTCTCATACCACTGATTCTAAATCATGTAGGGCAGTTGTCAGCCATTGACAGAAGTATGCACCTAGTAACTGATTACCGCTACATACAGAGATTTAGCCTTTTCAGGAACAATAGGTAAGTTGACTGGCCGCCGTTATATAACATAAACAAAGTATTGCTACGGTATTTAACCCAACCAATAAAATAAAATTTGCACTAGCGAGCGTAAGAAGGTATGCGTAATCGGGTATTAAACTTAAAAAGGAGTTGCTGGTAATATAATCAACTTAGACCCTTTGCTAGTAAAGTAATGTATTCCTTTAGATGTCCGTTCAGATCTCTTTTATAAAGTAACTTTAACTTCCTTTATTCATCAAATTGTAGATAATTAAAACAGTGATTAAAACAATAATAATGTAATCTTACATATAGAACATAGTTTATAACTTTATTGTTTCTGTTGTGATCAAAATGGTGTTTAAACGGTTGTTATATGCGAGTACAGAAATAGAACACTTAAACATGCCTGTTCGAATGTATCTAAAGCAATTTATGTTCCTTATTGCTTTTTGTGGATTTTATGTTTCTAACCAGGAAAAGTGATGTAGATAATAAGCTGTAACACGATAATAAGGTCAAATACATTGTACAGCTGTCTGTTTATAATCAAGATGAGCTGAACGTAAGACAGGGCGCTCGACTTTTTCAGTGCTTATGAATCGGTGTTATGGGTCTTGATAGTCATTGAATATTATAGAGATGGATATAATCAATATGTAATTTTATTGAATATTGATAGTATTGAAGTATGAACCAACTTTATCCTTGACTTGGAATGTTTTCTAAGTAAAAAGGGGAAAAACAGTGCAGCCAGGAATATGGGCATTGATAGAAAGGTGGAAGTAGTGATGATGAATAACTATATCTTTGATAGTTTTCCTTGATTGCAACGCAAACACCGACTCCGACGCCGAACCTCGGGTGACAGTATAAGCTCTCATTTTCTTCAAAAATTCGAGCTATAATAAAACAGTTCATTGTTGAATATGATTGTACCATTTGATGACATTTTACATTATCAAGTAATTTATAGCTTAAAGTAATGATTGTTCAGGGGCGAGTAGGTTGGAAATATTTACTAATTCTCAGACATAGATACTCGAGTTGCACAAGTCGAGCATAGGAATTCCATATCTCTGTTTTAATGAAATAGATAGTGGCTTCATCAGTGATTAATTTTAATGCTCTGCATTAATCAGAAAAATAATAAATACTTATTTGATAAATATTCCAATCACATGACCCTAAGAAAGGGGCATTATTGAATGATAGCTTGATAGTTCAAAGTTTGTATTTGGAAAGTCCACTCTCCTTATTATTTCTGTATTTTTGTTTGTCCTATGGCTCTGTTTCCAATGCATCATTGTAGTCGATATTCCGTTATTTTCATTTTTTTGACAATTCGTAATTAATACGTAGCTCCTGGTCATTTTAAGCAACAGTTTTTCGAATTTCATTTTAGAGACACTTACCTTTATCTATACAATTATAATGGTCACCTATCCAACCACTAATCGCGCAGTCCGTTGCTTAACTATGATAAATATAGTTCTACTACCATGAAAGCTCGCTTTCACACACATCTTTACATCAGCAAAATGTAAAAAAAAAAATTTTCAAATGAAAAGAAGTTATTTTAATTCGACTTCTTAAAAATAACTTGATCGTTTAGTCTAGTAAACGCTAATTATCGGACAATTTTACACTTTGTCGAGCGTCTATTTTTTTGCAGACGCGGTTTATTACAGGAGGTATATTCACTTCACGAAAAAGGTGTAAGGCATAACATTATTCAGTTATAACATAACATTATACAAATTGTCCTGATAAAATTCCGGAATTTCGGAATTTAAGTGGCTGGTTTATCCATAGTTGATTCAAAATAGAGTAATTTCCCCTTCCAGATTTTGTTGATACAATTTTGAAGCAAGCATAAGAGAAAATAACCTTGAACCTCTATAATATCATTAGCTTTACAATAAAATATAAACTCTATAATTCCAATCACTACAAGTATGAGGTTTTTACGCTGTACATAATCACAGCCGGTCATAATCAAATATATGTGTTAACTCTTACGCAGTAAATATACTCTGTTATCTTACTTAGAATTTTAGTTGTATACAGAAAAAAATATTTACCTATTCGAAGGTACACTATCATTCATCGGAGGCAAAGGAAAAATGAAAAAGAAATTGAAAATGAGCAATTTGTGTCTGTTTAACTGCAAAAACAAGTAAGTAAGCATTAATTGATAGCAAATAATTCATGTGTTGATTTGAATATATACTTTCCGAAAGAAAATGGTATTATATTCAGTGATATCATAACATTATAAACATTTCTCTGATAAAATTCAGGAAATTCGGAATTAAACTGGCTTTGTATTATAAAATATTTAGTCAATATTGTGTTTATTACCCTTTCCAGATTATGTCGATTCGTTCTTGAATATATTGTGTAAGGATTCATTATCAGTATAGCGCACTCAGTTTTTTCAATGCAGCTGTCGTAGCCAACTTTTGACCTATATTTTGACCAATACATGTTGCACTACCGTCCATGTTTATCCAATAATTCTCCCCCTGCATAGGGAAATGAATCAATGATATGGTTCAGTTGGTTGGTTATGATAAACAGATATGTAACACGGACAGTAGTAGCTGACTATTTACTCTGTGCGTTATGGGTAACTCATGTTAATTGATTATACAGTCGTCGTGGTACGCACCTTGTGGTATGACTAAACAGTGAATATGACGCATATTTGCGAATATGATATTCAATGTGTGAATTCGACAATTATTTTTCAAATTTCTCTTTATGTACGGGATTTATTATATTTTTTAACTCCCAATGTAAACTATCGTAACTATTATTATGACTTTCGATCCTGTAAACATGAACGTGGTACATAACCAACATTTATACTTTATACAAAATGAACCCTGTCATGCGTCTAATAGCTTTTTAAGCGATGTTTTTTCTGATTTTTTTATCAGACAAAGTTTGCTTACAAAAACATCGGCCTTTCAATCTGAAATTCTTCATACGCCACTGCTGAATACAGTGTGACAGGCTCAATTTGCAGGGGTGAAGAATTACCCTGCCTGACTTGCCTGTCTCGGGAAATTGTGTCAATAACTACTACACTTTCCAATTGCAAAGCCAGAAAAGATACACAAACATGCCTAGATATATCCTAAATAGAAATTAATTTTGGACTTTTAAACCCTTACTGCATTTGGTCCGTAAACATGTAAAGTATAAAGCAGATATACTCACCTGACATGCCACATAGGATTCATGTGAATTTGACGTCTGTCAAATTTAAACCGAGAGAAGTGTAACACATTTAAGTAAGCCGCCGTTAGTACGGCACTTACCATGTAATATATAAGATTGTGAGATAGTGCATTTGCATGAAATTATAATTAAAAATTGTACAAGTTTTAATTTATTTGGTTATGTCAAAACATGCATAGTTTCTGTTTTGTCGAAGCAACGGTGGAGATATAAGCCCTGGTGAAGATTTTCCATAAGAAATGATTCGGTGGTGCTATAAAAGTAGACATGGTGTATACAGTTGTATACATTTAACTGCAATATTATTCTTATTGCGAAATCAGTGTGTAGTTTTATTATATAAATATTAGATTAGTATATTTCATTTTATGTTAAGTATGTGTTTGTACTTTTTTTTTCATATTATGTTTAGTATGTGTAGGTACTTTCTGTTTTTTTCATATTATGTTTAGTATGTGTAGGTACTTTCTGTTTTATTTTTTCATATTATGTTTAGTATGTGTATGTACTTTCTGTTTTTTTTTCATATTATGTTTAGTATGTGTAGGTACTTTCTGTTTTATTTTTTCATATTATGTTTAGTATTTGTATGCACGTTCTTTTTATTTTTTTATATTATGTTGAGTATGATTAAAACTTAAACTTTTTCATTTGATTAAACGCCTATTTCTATATTACATATTCAATGGCGTTGTACAAGAATGTACAAATAAATACAAAATAAATACATGTAAGTAAAAACCCTCCACCATAAAAACATAATGTACATACAATAACACAAAAATAAAATAAAAAGAAATATCAAGCATGATGTTATATAGTGTGTAAGTTTATTTTTTATTTTTTCTATTGAGCTTTTATATTTCATATTTTTGGACCTACATCCTTCAAAGATCATGACTCGACTTAATTTTACATTTTTATCACCAATTTATTATTTATTTCTATTTATTTTATATTGAAAATTGGTGTCTTGAACAGTATAACATGATGCTACAGTTAACCGGACATGTCCTGAACAGTGTAACATAACGCCACTGTTAACCAGACATTTCCCCAAAGGTGTCGAAACATCACCTTTAAAGGGCCCTTAATACATCCCCAAAGATGTCGAAACATCACCTTTAAAGGGACAATTTATTTAGGTTGTCAATGCAGTCTTTTGAAACAAGGTATAAAATGACTGAGAGCGAGGCAATCCTTATTCCCACATCATAATGCACTCACTCAATCACTTAGTATGTTTACCGTAATTGTAAGGTGAGGCATTAACAAGTCATGTCAGTTTTAGAACAGATTATAGAAAGTAGAGAAATAATGAGTTTTCAATCGTTTTTTGAATACATCCAAAGTAGGTGATAATTTGATATCATCCAGTCATTTCAGCAACAAATTTATACAATTGTTTTGTATCACCTTTAGCATCAAGAACTTTTTGACTTATTGATTTGACCTTTTCTTCATTTAGTTCATAATGATAACGGTTGCGCATAACCTTGAAAGCTTCTAATTGTTCCGGCTTTCCATATTTTCTCCATAATCTTTCTTGTTTTCTCATTGAACTTTTAAGTTAGACAAGATTATCAGTAAACCATGGTTTTGGAGCTCTTTGAATTTTAGTTTTTTCTACTACTGGAGCATGTTTGTCAAGAGTAGTTTGAAGCTTTGACTCCAAAATATTTACATAAGAATCAACATCTTCACACTCAATAGTAATGTCTTTCAAATCAGATGCAAAATTTTCATCGTTGATTTTTAAAGATTGCGGAATTTTACAGATTTGCTCACAATATTTTCTTTTTCTACATTTATTAGTACCTTAACTACTCAATGATCTGATAATAAAGGTACCTGATCACATTTCTTTACCTTTACCTGAATACCATTTACTGCTCCAGTAAGTACAATATCTAACATGTTACCACCGATATGTGTTTAAAATTTACATGCTGTTCTAAACCAAAGGAATAAAGACAATTAAGAAATTCATACACAGCCGTGGATCTATCTTCAACATGTAGATTGAATACTCCCTTAATTAAAAGGTTAGAGTAGTTAGGAATTAAATCTTCAATAAATTGATTGAAGTCTTCTACAAACTGAGAAACAGTGGCTAATGCTGGGGGTCTGTAAATTCCAATACAATGAAGGGCAATATTTTTGAAAATTAATTTCCATATACCATATTCAAAGCTTCTTGTATTCCAACTCTTAATTTTATTAATATCTATAGCAATGCGACTAGCTATAGCTATCCCCCCTCTAACTTTATTTTTTCTATTTGATACTGTTAATCTGTACCCATTTTGGTTTAAATCAAGTTTCTGTTAATAAGGCAAAATCTATTCTTTCTTCCCTCAAATATTGACCTATTACAAAATCTTTATTTACAGCAGATCTACAATTTAAAGTCAAGCAATTAACATTTTCATTAATCTGACTTACAGTGTTCAGATTTTTGGGTATATTAAGTTGTTTTTATTAATGCCCCGAGGGGTTTTAACTGAACTTTTCCAACACATCTATTTTTTCTTTGTGACCGGTAAGGAGTTAATTTGAGTGAATTAATAACACTTAATGTAGCGGTATCAACTTTGTATAAACAAGGATTATTGTAAACATTTAAGCCTAAATCCAATAATTGGTCACGGTCATATTACAATGAACAACATGAATTTGGTAAAAGGTGTGATATTTGATGATAAAAATTATCAAAATTTTGAATATTGTTTTTAAGAATAACTAAACCCATGATTGAAAAAATAAAAATATAATAAAAGATGCACTTAGCTGAAGTGTTCATGAACATGCACATCCAAAAATATTCACAAAACTCTGTTGTTAACTTGAATAAATATCCAAAAACATCAGAGCAAATAAAGTGTGTATAGCCTCAGACGACCTTCACCTTCCCATGAGTCTATTAGGTAATTTCTGGGGTTTTTTCATATTAAGTTAAGTATGTGTAGGAACTTTCTGTTTTATTTTGTCAGTATATGTTCATGACATATTGTATACTGACTTACTCAATGATGTAGAAAATGTTTTCGCATGTCTTAAAGCTGCGACACTGTAATTTCCGAAAATCGATGATGCTTCTTCGGCACTCTTGGGCAACTCAATAAATTCAAGATGGCGGACAAAATGGCGGATAAGAGCTGTTTAATGCAAAATTCATCTATCCTTTTCAAAGTCTGATTGTTTAAAGAGCTATAATTAGTCTAACATCATCTGCAATTATATTTCATGCAATTTTGGTACCATTAGTTTATTCTCCAATCCAAGTAGGTGGACAAAATGGCGGATTAAAGCTACATTTATCCGGTAGGTTAAGTACAATGAGCAGAATCGTACACTGTGGCATATCAAAAAAAGTTTAATGCGTTTGTAGTTATAACTCTTTAGTTTTGTTTATAAAACTGTTTGATGCCATACTGGTATCATTGGACAATTCCCGAAATCCAATATGGCGGCTAGAATGGCGTAAATTACTAGCTGTCAGGTATATCTACCACAATTAGCTTAGTCATAGACTGGGGTATACCGAATAATTTCAATGCATTTTATTTTGTAGTTAATCCACTTTAGTTTATGTAACCGATTGATGCCATATTGGTATTCTTGGATAATTTCAAGAATCCAAGATGGTGGTTAAAATGTAGTTGGAAATTTAATTTTAAGTCACATAAATAGACATATCTCCTCTTAAATGGGTATACATCAACATGTTCATGTTTTTTACATATCTTGGTCTTGCTTATATTTAATCATTGATACTAGCTTGTCAGTTGACTCGAAAACTAGAAGCAAATTGCTTCTAAGATGGCAATTTAAAGATATTTTCTGAAAATCTTTTATTCATTGAACAACATAGGTTGGGAAACGATATTTTAATATCCTTAGAATAACGACCACTTTTCCATGTATGTTTACCACTTCAATAATAATCAATATGTACTAAAGGGAGGTTATAAACAAAGAATTAGACAATTGTTACTGAAAGTATTGTGTGCATGTTCTATTATCTTTCAAGGTATTCTAAGAGTATATTTATGCCAAAGCAATCGATAGAAATTCTGTTGACATTGTAACACATTGTGATAGTAAATAAGAGACATTGAAATAAGATTTCAAGTATGATCTTGACATCAGATATCACAACTGAATCATAGATGTTCTTTATTTCATTGAAAGCGACTCTATCATTCGATTGAAAAGGGGTAATATCCAAAGCACATTTCCATCAGAAGTTTGTAGTATAACTTGTTTTTATTTACGAGGATAGAGAAAAATTACGTCGCGTAGATGCCAATTCCATAAGCGAATACACTGCTGTTTGAACCCAGTGTCTAGCTCATGATTTAGCAAACATAGTTAGTGGTTTTCAGGGATTAATCATTAAGGGACCTGGTCAGTTATTTCCCTTGAATGCTCTTCAAAGAGTAGGTCAAATTAGTTGGATTACTCGGATTTTACCCTTACTTTTCAATGTCAATTTGCCAAAATTAGTCTCTTATAACTTTTTTTGTAAATGATTTAATTTGTTTGAAATTCAAGCTAAGTATTTTTAGGTTAAAGAACTATCTACATTTCATCATTTCTTTTAATATCTTTATTAACAAGAAAGATATTAGATGAAATATTTTGTTATCCTTACATAGCACTTCAATGATACAATCCGAGGATTCCAATAACCAATTGGATTGGTTCAGATTTTATCAGGGAACGATAACTGACTAAAGTCCCTAATTACAAAACATGGTCAAGTAGAAAATTTAGAAATATCTTGTATCTCTAGTCTTAATATCTTGAAAGAACACATAACATGTCTGATGCATTATAACCTTTAAGACTAGGTAAGATAAGCATAGTCAACAAAATTGTACAACAAATTATCATTGTTGCTGAGCACCAAAAATATCGGACGACATCGGTGTGCTAATACTCATTTTAAAATATCTTTCTTGTACGAGTGACATTATAACAATGGGTTCAACTGACACTCGTCCAAATTGTAATGTTACAAGTCAGTCAGTTATTGACAATGTAAAGAGAGTACACTATTGACATGGAAATAAAACATGCTTTAAAAGCTGGTTCATCTATCCTACATCAAAAGTGAAGACAAATATAATATCTTTTGGCCATATAGTACCCTCTTGGATACTTTCTAAAGATAATAATAAAAAATATGTTAAGTTTACCATTGCATGTGATGTACTTGAGGTGTTGAGTATAAAATACTCTGTAAACAGTAATTTGTGTCGTCACTTGAACATGTTGCTATCAACATACAAAAACGACCAGAGAAATTTTGCTATCGTTATGTAATATTAGACTGAACAAACATAAACATTTAAGTACAAATTCTAATTTAGTCTAGTTTACTAAAGTCAGACTGTATCTTTGATTGTGTAATGATAATAATGGAGCTCAGTCAATCCCTCATTTTTTGGCACATGCTTATTTTGCTATTTATACGTTTCACTTTATGTTTTACTGCATCGAAGAATTTCATCTAAACTGATTATAAGCTTTTCAAATATCCATACATATTTCAAGCTTTAACTAAATCATAGCACTTTCCAATGGTCCTAAAATTGTCTACTGTAAACTGTATATTTACCTCATTTTATTTTCCCATTTTCTTTATTTAAATGGCTTACATTTTGGAAATTAAATTAGTTTGTCCATTCCAATTATTAATCAAATTTTCATTTCATTAAATACAGTAAATAAGTAATATTATTAATTAACTGTATGATATTGGACTTCAATTTCAGAGCTGATATGGCGTACACTACGGCATTATAACCAAATACTTGGTCATTATGGAAACACACTGCCTCTAATAAATACCTCGGCTATTATGAGATTTTGACATTTTGATTGGTTCCGAATCTCATAATGGCCGAGTTTTCTCATGAAGGCCGTATTTTTTCTTCCACAAAAAGCCTCCATTTTGAATGTTGGTACAATCTGAGTGTTTTTGATAGAGACCATGTCTGCGACGATGGTGAATTAAGTGTTTTCATAACGGCGTGCTATTTGGCTCAAGACAGTCATTGTAGCCTGAGGTAGCAGGTTGAAGGCTAATGTGATTGTCTTCAGCCAAATAACTTGGCGATGATAAAAACATTTCATTATGTCATTATTTCATACATATTCAGTTTTTATATTTCATATTATGTTTCCTACATATTCAGTTTTATGTGCAATACATTGCTAATTAGTCATATTTTTATTTTTTAAATTCTTAATCATAATCATGAATATTTTATCGATATTTGTTCTCATTTCGGTAACATTTTTATACTATTAGTATCATTTTGCTCATTCATAATTTATTCCTGTGATACACCTTTGATTGTTTGAAATTTATATACTTGTATCAGGTTAATGCATCCATGTCAGTGTCATGCCATCAATGTCGGGGACCGCAATGGAAATAAGAGATTTATCTCTTTTTTGTGTCATCCCTGGTATTGATGTGCATTACATATGGCATTATACATACTGTGTTATTCACTATTTGTATGCCATGTGTCATGTCATTGTTACCGAAATAAAATTATTATTATTATTATTCATTACATTACATTATTGCTCAAAAATTTAGAACTGGTTGAACTTCTTTCGTAACCGTAATCTAAGACTCCACATTGAATCTTGGGTTGCTAATATGTACTCTAATGGGATTAACCAGTTTTACAAACTTAGGAGTTTCAAAATGATTCAGAAAAAATATTGAAACTTAAACCCACACGTGTTTGTTTTTGTCCATGAATGTATTATTATATACATGTACTAAACTATTAGATCATATCCGCCATGTTAGCCGCCATTTTGGATTTAGTAACTTAGTTAACTTTTTTAATTTCATGAATTATAAGTAAAAAACTATCTACACCACTCAGTCTCTTTCTGCCAGTTTGTTGTTTATATACTAGCTAATAGCCTTTATCCGCAATTTTAACGCCTTTTTGACCGCCATTTTGAATTAAAAAATTTATAAAGGAATAACAAAATTCAACCAACTGAATCTGCAGGTGTTGAAATTCCCTTCTGTCCTTCATTTTAAGAACATTATGCGTAACAATACATTTTGCATGAATAATTTAGCCTCTAGCCGCCATCTTGGTCGCCATCTTAGCACGCAGTCTACTGATCGAGGGATCGTGGGTTCGATTTCCGGGCGGGGCATACTTTCATCGCGAGCACTTTAATATGAATTTCGCATTCATAAAATGTCAAAGTGCTTATTGTATCTTTACGTAAAACGGTTAAATACGAATTTTTCATCCAAGTAAAAAAGTTAAATACCAATTTCTCACTCAAGTAAAATGGTTACATTCAAGTCATGATATATCATTGAATCCTTTACAGAATGTAAAAATGTATAAATTTGAATATAGTCAAATACGTCTGTGAGAAATTCTAAAGGTTAAGAAAGAAAATCAATAGATGATCAATCTGACTATTTGTATACTATGCATTATGTCAAACGAACTTTACTTGAAACGAAAATGTGTTTGTTCCAAGCAAACGAAATAGCAGAAATTGATTCGGACTAGTAAAAAATACTAAATAATGAAGTAGGTCTTCACATATACATTTTTGAAAGTTTCTACAGTTGCAAGCTTAAACATGAAATTATAATGCGTCGTGCATTAAGCACAATCCATTTTCAGAAAATGACACAAATAGCAGATTCTGCGTTGTATTCAACTAGTATAAGCCTATGAATAAGCGTACACATTTACACCCGGACAGTATCTTTCTGATTCAAGTCTGCTCACAAACCGGTTTAAATAATTTGGATTGATAACAATCACTAACGTAAGTTAGCTAAATTTTTATTTATTTTATCCATAAGATTTTAAGAATCGGTTAAACGAAATAAATGTCCATTCTTACTAAGGTACATGTAAGATTATGTAATAACGTTTAAAAACCATCTGTGGTTATAGACGCATTCTTTTGAAAACTTAATAATTGCAGTAAATATATAATTTTTCAACTTCATTCGTTCTTTAAAGTAGATCAAACATTGCATGAGTATGACAAATAAATTGTACGTGAAATACATACATTGTGTTCATACTTACCCATAAATGTGTCTCTTACTTGTTTGACGTCCGCGCCGAAGCGCAACGACCCTTATGCAATGAAATCAGATTTTGTGAAAGGGTAACTTCAAAATTTCAGACCTTTTCGTCAGGCATAATAGCCGATCATTCCGATTATTAAGGGTCTTCCTAAAACACTGACCGCTTAACTGGCGAGTTAAATATAGAGCGATTATTTCATTAACCAAAATTATTAACAACAAATAGATGATTTCCAATTATCTTTACTAAGTCATCGTAATAATGGCATTATAATAATACGAGTATGTTAAAGTTGCGTGTTTAAGGCCACTCATACTAAACAGGGCATCCGTTTTTAGCTTTAAGGAAATCCCGTCGACCGAAGGTGGACATACATGTGACATTAAAGTGTTAATCAAATTGTTGAAAGACTGGCAGTATTATAACATTTAAGATCGATAATATGAGATCGTTATGAGGTCAATGTCACCGGACCACCGAGCCTCAAACCAACGGTCTTCAACCTCGGGTAACCAAGGTCTGAAAGACACGCGAGCTGAGTTAGACCTGGATACCATTTGTGACATACTACACAGGCAACTGAAGTCATGGCTTGGTTTAGTCACCGGAGCATCGAACCTTGTGTGGACATCTCCCATTCCTGGGAATCCGAGGCTATGACAGACACTCAAACTGGAAAGAACTAAAGCAATGTAATCCACAATTATATTATTTAACGCCCGACTATTAACCCGTTAGCTATATCATGTCTTGACTTGTAGCGATAATTCGTCTTGCGAAACACTCAAGTTAGACCGTATAACCTTTCTCAGGCTGATGGTAGTTTGATAGTGAAAGTGCATTGTATAACATTTCTTAAGTTTTATACAACTATGTGTGATTTCTCAAGTTACCTTTAGTCCGCCTAAAATTGGCAGGATTTCCTCTATGAGTGACAGAAAAGAAAATCCAAATAAGAAACAAAGTTTGATCCAAATGTTCAGAATGTAAGAATTGAAAATATGTAATGCTAATTTTTTTTGTTGTTCCTATAACAGTGCCTTCCATAATTATCATCAACTCTTGTAAATGTGTGTTCATCAAGACTTAAGAATGTAAAACGTATAAAAACTACCTTTGTCAAAAGAAACATTAGTTCGCTTTCGCATGTTAAGTTTATAACAACGATAAATAAGTACAACATAAACAACAAATATCTTAAAAAAAGATATTCGGCGCTCCACTGGGTTTTCAATGGTTTGAAGTATAAATGTTGGTCATGTACGGTGTACATGTATTAACTATAGGTCAAATGTAATTTGTCCGAAATTGAAATCCAGTCTAAACTGACAATTTTTGTCCGAATATATTGCTATTTTGCTGATTTGTCAATTATGAAAATCTGTCCGATTTTTAGATTAAAAACATCTTTAATAACAATGCCATAATTTTCGACAAAAATCACTTCTTCCCAGAATGACCAAACGACATGTATGTTACTTTCTGGCAAACATAAAAAAATATAAATAAAAATGCTCAATAGCGGCCCACATATGACAAAATGAAAACCCATTCCGAGAGTGCGCTGAGTCATACATGTATTCGCAGTTTAGTTATACCGCAAGGGGCATACCACGACGAATGTATGATCAATTAGCATAGCGAGTCACTCATAATACACATAGTAAATAGTCAGCAGCTACTGTACGTGCTACGCACCTGTTTATCACAAATAGCCAATGGTGTCACTAGGGTTGGGCAAATCACCAACTTTTTTTTGAAACGGGTGTTTTTTATGGCCAAATGATGCACTGAATCCAAATATGACCTTTAAAATGGTCTCCGGTGACGTTTTAGGTTCACTTTTTGCGAAAATTCAAAATGGCCGCCAAAATGGCCGATTTTGGTTATGTAGAACTATTTTATATTTTCACCATAGCTTGTAATATATCATTTTGTAGGTTCTTAAGGATGATGAACACGTTTTTGAGGTTAAAAATAACTAAATATGTATGGGAAGCTATATTTATTGATAATTTATACAATATTTCAGCCAAAATCACACAATTTGTAGAATAATATCAACTTTTGCATTAAATTAATTTCCTATAAATCTTTTCATAGGCTTTCAGCTTGCATATTACTATTGTCATACTTATTTCTGCTTTTGATTATATTAATGCTACTAAGAATGAATTTTTATCACCTTTATTAAGTATACACTTCAATGGCAATAGCCTAATTGCATTCATCGAGCTATGCGGCTGTTTCTGTTTTATTGTATCATGACTTTAAACTGCTATTAATAATTAAAAAACAAACCATCTACTTGTTTTAAATGCTTAACTGTTTATAGATTTTGATGCATTGCTGATATTGTAAATGTTTTCCTTAATCATAAACATTTACTTTTGAAATTATTCTATTAAGTTGAAGATTATAACTCGAACAAGCTTGTACTAGCTGTATCTGTACATTTATACATGTATATGAAGTCTTGATTTCATAGTTGTGTAAAAAGTTATGAACCTTTAGACAAATATATTCCTTTTCCATGAATGGATATGTTAGAAATTAATAATGACAGAGGCGAAAATAGCATAGTTAGCATATGTAACTTTGATATCGAAGCCAAAATTGACCTCGAGATCTCACTTAGACGAAAAGGTTCAAAAATAACATGATACAAGGTCATTAGAAGGACTTCAGACATGATTCTAACTTTAATTGATAGTCTATGGAGACTTTGTGAGCACAGTTCCGGTTGCTCTAATGGAGTTATCAAGACCACTCTATCAGTACAATTTTGAACCCGTTGCAGCTTTTGATTTGGTTGGCTGGTAGTACCAGCAAACACCCGGGGAGGTTATACCCTTCCATGAAAATTTGACAATAATGTCGATTTTTCTCCATTGATTAGATAATATGGAGAAGTTTCCGGCCTTGTGGAAGGGTAGGTGAGTACTGGTTATAGACAATGGTCCAGGAAAACTAGGTTAGGTGCGCTGGACGCAGTAAAATGACCTAAAATTGTGTTGACACGGCGTTAACTCCAATAAACCCGTTGCAGCTTTTGATTTGGTAGGCTGGTAGTACAATGTTTAAACCATGCAAAAGTCAATGTGGGAGTGGAGTATACAAGACCATGTACAAATACTTCAATTGATTTCTGTGTCAAGTGCTTATGTATTATAAGTCTTTAGATATGTAATTGCTTATGTGAAAGCTGATACTCCTTTGTAATGTAAGGTTAAGGTGAAGTGATCTGGCCATAATAACACAAAGGTATTGTGCATTGTTGACCTTCTCTCACGCTACATAAGGTCCATTTAGACATTGTTGTGTAGTTTTATACACAATTTTTTCCTTCTTAATAGGTTCATTTTCATCTTTAAAGTTGTCATTTAATTTAAAATATCATTAAGCATCTGTCAAGTTGTTGAGATTTGTTTTAGTTTGATGAATTCTAGCCTGTATATTGAAGATTATCCTGTTGTTGTCCGCATGGACTTATAGATATGCCTGATAACTGTTGAGTTGATTGAGAGCTGATATGTATCATGTAAAAAATAATGGTCCATCACAGGAGCCTTTGGAGATTAAAAATAAAATTTTACAATGATAAACTTGCTAAACTTGCAAAGAGAGGTAATCAATATAAAAGCTTACATGATTACGATATGTTATATGCACACATACTTGATGGAGTGATAAAAACAAAAGAAAGATATCTATCTGCTGAATTATATTTTGAACAAACTAACATTGGTCCATTCACACTGAAATCAGTTGATTTGCTAAGGATTCACAAACAGAAAAACGATTGATATGTGAAGTAAGATATCTAAGAGCCACAACTGTGTCGCATTTACACCAAATGCGACACATAAAAAAGATAGTAAACTTAAAATGGAAATACTCCCTGAAAATAAATTAAACCAAAAACATAAAACCAGAAAATTATGTTTTGCTTAATATGACAGTGTTTTAAAGCAAACTCTTTGATCATGTAGCATATTTTGTAATTGTCTTACAGAATAATCGAAAATATGTATTGCCTTGCCGAAATATTGTATAAATTATCAATAAATAAAGCTTCCACTACTTATTTTTGGTATTTTAACCTCAAAAACGTGTTTATCAACCATAAAAACCTATAAAATGATATATTACAAGCTATAGTGACAACATTTTATTGTCCCGCATAACCAAAATCGGCCATTTTGGCGGCCATTTTGAATTTTCGCAAAAAGTGAACCTAAAACGTCATCGTAGAAAATTTTAATTGTGATATTCAGACTCAGCACATAATTTGGCTATAAAAATCACCCGTTTGGTTTGCACCTTTTAAAAAAAGTTAATATTTGCCCAACCCTAGTGTCACGTGTTTTATCCATTTCTCTATACCGTAAAAGAATTTCATTGGACAAACAGCTATGGTTAAGCAAATTGTATTGGAAAAATATAGGTCAAACGTTGGCTTAGACAGCTGCGCCGAAAATTGAATTATAAAAATGAAGAACCAATTGTTGCTAATTTCTGTTTAAAGGCTGTAAGGGACGCCACCGTATATAACAGATATAGTTTATATTAATTGATAAGGTAAATAACATGCTATTTCGTTATATAACTGAACGTCACAAGTAAAATGATGAAAGAATATTGACATTGACTCTAATTAATCAAGATGATTTACGTTTTATTTGTTTTATCAAGAGTTTAAACACAATTCGCATTTCCATAAAAATCCATGCACAGTTGAATATGGTTATGTCGTTATTTCATCAACTCCACTTTGGTCAACAATCACTGTCAAACATTTATTACTGTGTTCTCATGAAATCGTCACAGATGTCAGTGTATTCAACAGTTAAATTGTTCTGTCATTACCATGTTTATTCTGAAATGACACGAGAACAGCGGAAGGAAATATGTGTTTAAAACGTCGTACAAATGTTATGTTGATGCTAACTTAAGTTCTAAAAAAGATACACAATATATATTTTGATACAAAATAAATTATACATCATTGCTTACAGCAGTTACATGGCAACAGTAAGATTTTCCATTCACAAATAGGTATGGCAGTTCTAAAAATAATGCTCAAAAGGAGCACATTATTGCTGGAGGTAATTGAAGGGCGAGGCGGGTGGGAAACGAAGTCAGTCGGTCAATAATAGGAACGTGTGAAGACGACGCACGAGGATTTAGAGTTTAATTATGAGAGAATGGGTAAATCAATGAAAACGTTTGAAGGCAAATCCATTCGCCCGAAAGTTTATCGAGATGGAGTATACTAAGCTTTTAAACCTACATTTGTGAAAAAATAAATAAAATTATTTAGAAGGTCAAAATAATTTGAATAATATTCTTAACTGACGAGTTAAATAAAGAAAGGATTAAAATTGACTGTATTGTTTGCTTGTTTTGTTGATATTTTGGGGTTTTTTTGCAACTTTTAAGATAGTATTGTGATATATTATCTAATTAGATAATGCCATATTAAGAAATTATGATTAGATCTAGATAAAAACATTCTTTAGGAAATGGCAAAAAGATACTTAAGTGTAGAACATTGAGATTGTGATGTTTATAATTTACATTAATAACAAATTTTCACCAATTTATTAATTATAGTGTAGTTAACAATTAATCAAGAAGTATTTTTTGCAAAACATAGAAATTATTATCATAGCAAGCTATGAAAGCACAATGTTTATATGAGCTATTACAACTTAAAATCAGTGAAAAACTGAAACTTTTCTATTCAATGGTCTATATTTTTAAAACTCTACTGTATGGGGATTCATAGCATTCCCGACATCGAAATGGTCCATCTGAAGTTTTAAAACGAATCCTTGGTGTCATTACTATGGTCACTAAATCATTTACTTGGCTCAATAGACTACAACTTTGGAACAGATCAGTAAAATAAACGAATCTTAGACTGCTTAAAAGTGTTCTTGTGCAATTATTTCAGCTTTTCAATATTTGTGCACTGATGTTTAAACAATCCTCAATTTAATAAATAGGGCCAACATGTTTATTAATACGTTCGGTTGTTTTGTTTATACTTCAGTGAAAATTACTTCGATCAATAAAATCTATCTGGTAAAATAATCTAAAAATATACCCAAATTTTGAACATAGTACACCTTGAAATAATTTAATTCTTAACAACAAAGTATTATTATGCGCAAGATCTATTACAAATAAGTGAAATGCCGCATGGATGATGGATGTTATGGTGGGATCCTTGGAGCAGAATCCGACTTTGCACATTGCAATAATGAATTTTCCAGGGCATTTAGCCAGGTTCCCCATTGGCCGGGGGCTGCCTTTCCATTCATGAAATAATCATTCCTTATATCACTTATAGTTATCTAAGTAATCAGGCGCTGAATCCAACTTTGCACCTTGCAATCATGGATTTTCAGGGCATCTGGTCGGATTCCCCATCGACCATTCGGCTGCCGTTCTACCATAAATCGTTTCTCCCCCATTTCACTATCTTTTACAGTTAAAAAACCAATGCACGTGTTTCTTAACTACCATGAGCACTTTATTGATCACTAATTCTTGGTTTTGTATTAGTCTTCATTTTAATATTTTATCATCTTTTAACCATTTTCATTTTCATACAATTGTTTCCTAATTATACTTATCATTGTGAAGCGCTTTTGAACATATAGTCAATATGAAAAAAGCGCTATACAAATTTATATAAAATTTATATATAATATATATATATGTATATAATAGTAATTACTTAGCGTTTTGTTTCCTATTTGGCTTAGTGAACAGTCTACGTTTTTTAACTGTTGGCATTCCTGATATATTTTTCAGACTATTTTTGGTAAGATGTTAACAAATATTGGTAGGGGTGCGCGAAAGTTGGTCATTTAGGAAGTTATGCCGTATTTAAATGTAACTAGCTGAGTCATATAAGAAAATGTTCATGAGACATTGAAGTTATATAAAACCCATATAAAAGTGTTGACCTTGGTTTTTGTTTTGTTTCATAATACGACGTTTTGTGTGTCTCATTCATTGATTTGATTCTTATGTAGATACCACTAAACGTTACGATATTTATTAAAAATTTCCACAAACTTGGGTAAAGGTTCAAAATGTTTCTTTCATTCATGTCGTGTTCTTGCTGATTTAACTTAAGGTACTCTGGTTTCTTTATTCGCCATTAAGTACTTACCTTTTACTTTAAGAAAGCTATTATCTGCGTTGCAAGTGAGTTAATGCATCCTACAATCTGGTTTTAACCATTTGGCAATTTCTTAGGCTGTTGTGTTTGTTTGTTTGTGGCGCAATTTTTATAACACAAATTAAAAATTCTTCCTTCTTGCTTCTTGTCTATGTAAAAGGTCCATGACTTTTTACTGTTGCTGTAACTTATCCAATATTCAACTTTTATTGGTTTCCATTTAGCATATAAATCATTTTAACCTGGGTAACAATGGTCTTAAATCACATTTAAATAAATCATTAACAGTTATGAGTACAAAATCACTTTATACAAGAACCGTGGCTTATTGTAATCAATTTACAGTATTGACAGTCATCTAAAATGCCATAGTCTTAACCTTTTAAACAACAAATAAACACCACTTGCATGGTCAAAGACTTTTATCGCACGTAGATATTTTGAGTTACACACTATATCATTCATCATCATTACGCGAATATATCCAACAATATTTTATACACAATACAATACTCATCTTCCTCATACATGAACAATACCAAGAAAAGCATATTTATACATGTTTATATAATGCTCACACGAATAGTTCAGGCTAAAAAAAAAACAGATGAAAAAGTATGCCCATATAAACATATAAAAACACTCTGGAAGATTGTAATTCCTAATATTGTGAATGTATATTCAATATATTCAATCAAATGAACTATATGATAAATTATTGCATATTGCATTCATTACAGAAAACAATCTCATTTGAATATACTACGGGTCCACAGCTTGAAGTCTAGCGTAGAAATGAATATTCCATGCAATGTTACCGCCACCAACCGTTTCCTATCGTGTGACCTATCGCTAGGCAATAAAACAACCCGTATGTTGTATTAGTGGGGTCGATAACTGCAACTATCTTTCACTTGGTGATACAAGCACCAAATTTGGCATAGATTGCCTGCATGGTCCACCATTCACAAAACGCACGATTTCCGCTTCGAAATTCAAGATGGCCGCCGTTTCTGTGCATGCGCCTGGGAGTCAGTATCCGAAGGGAACTCAACTTCTTTTTATCGCTTTAGATGTCTTGTAGAATGATACATTATAGTGTGTTTTGCTTACTAAAATTGTTAACTATGTTAGGACATTGATTTACTTCATGTTATATACTTCCAAGATCAAGGTCAAGGTCATGGTAAAGGTTACATACATGAAAAAGTTGTTTCAAACTTTTTGAATCATTTGAATGATCATGTGGAATTTAAGATGCAATTACAAAGAGTGTTAATTCAAATTAACTTTGATAGAATCATTGACAAATCTGTAGGCGTAATTGTATTGCCGTGACCTTGACCTTGATCCAATGAGGATGTTAATAGGCCTATCCCGAAGTACTTATTAAACGTCAAATTTATCGACGGACACAAAAAACGATTAAACATCGAAATATTACGTAATTCTAGTGCATCTAAGCATACGCCCACGTTTATGGCATGTAAACAATGTATACATCGAGATATTTAACTCTGATTTAAACCTGTATCAATTTAGCCGATGGTACAGCATCGCTTATCTATCGTGTGTGTGACGTCATCGTAGTCCTATCGATTAAATTGTGTTATAACAGTCAATGGATTGTAGTATATACACGTATGTCAATTAATCATGCGCAAATCCATTTTGAAATTAAACATCCTTTTTTATATTTATCATTACATTTTCTGCATGACTTTTTAATTTTATATAAATAGTTAAATAACTAGGCTGTATTAATATAAAGCGCTTTTTATATTTAATTGCATTCATCGCACAATTCCAAGATATCAAGTAGGTATTTGTAGTATTCTTTTCATTTGCGTGAAAAGTGGTTCAAAATTAAGTAAATTGAATAAGTCATTTGATTTCATTGAAAGAGTCTATAACTGGTCGAAACTAATTGCGTTTTTCTTGATTTCCACATGATGACCAAGTGAAAGGGGAAAAGATTGAAAAACTCGACAGGAATAACTTAGACTATGTAAAGTTATGACTTCGACATTTTTTGACAGATACTTGCCAAAAATATATAAACTTCGTGCGGAGAACGCTTAATTTCTTTTTTCGAAAGAAAATATTTACCATGTTATTTTTCTCACAAGCGACAAAAGACGAAAAATGGAAAATCAGGTTACATTAATGTTGTGCAGAGAATACCACTCGAATTGTTTCGTAAATTTGTGTGCAATAAATAAAAGTTTGAAAGTAAGTATGAATATTAATCTAGACTGAGTCAAGTCTAAAAATCATAGAAATAAAAATTGTTCGAATGTGTTTATAACGCTGGTTGTGCAATTGTATTATATGATGAGATCGGAATTCTGAACCTCGCTATTTTGTACAAAAACCCCAATATTTCAAATTATAATTTGACCTTGTTCGCATGAACGGTTTTCTGTAAAACATTTACCTTATCTCCAATATATCGCGTAACATATGTCGGCGGATTAAAAATTTCTTTCGAATTCACAGCATGACGGCTGTGAGACAATGTTGAAATTGATTGAGAGTGCAGTACTTTGTATATTAATGTCAACGAAAGAGTGACAGACAACGCGTGTTAGGATTTGAGAGTCTGTGTCCATGGAAACATACGCAATGATATCAATAATTTGGTGTCACACGAGATTAATTGATATTTCGATGTACCCCTAACTTCAAATATGTTGATTTCGCTTGAGAGGTTCCCCACGGGGATCAATAAATTCATGTATGACAAAAAAGTCCCGCGTTGAACCTCTATTAATTGGATTAAGAAACTGGCCTATAATATACATAGACTAAGATTGCACCGCCAGCAAATTGCATTAGTAACGCATGACCTGTCAAAAGGCTATCGCCAATTATTTACTTGTTAATGATAGTCAATATTGGTCTGAATATTATAATGATGTTAGAAAATAATAATTTGGCTCTGAGTTGATATTGTTTTTCACGGAAGTCAATTCGCGACGCTAGTATCTCTACGTTTTTACCAGTTTGTATGACAAATATGTAGATAATGGAATTAACCGAAGAGAAATAATATAATATGTGATTTTTTTAAATTAAATTCTGACAGAAAATAGGAAAAATCATGTCAATAAAACAAAGGGAATTATTACGAACTAAACAAAACATAATTATAGGACATGAAATTATATTCTTCGTCGCCGAATTGTGGTCGTTTGGAACAAGTTGTCTTAATCTATTTTGAAACCTAAGTGAGTGCAGTCCTTCAAACAAACGATGGAATTCTTATGAACCATTATAATAATGTTTTTTTGTTTTTTTAAACATAAGTTGCATCGGAATTAATGTTTAAACATTCTGTTATATTTGATCAGAACTGGTGCTTAAGAAATCTGAAAGCACACGAGCATCTGTAAGAAATAAATTCTCATTTTCATAAGAATATGGGCTCCGAACTGATTCTCCATATTCACTTAAATTGATATCATGACAGTATTTTTACATTCATTTATAAACAGCTAGGTTAGGTGCGCTGGACGCCGTGAAATAACCTAAATTGTGTTGATACGGCGTTAACTCCAATAAAGAAATAAATATAAATATGATTTATAAAGAAAAAAAAAGGTCTCAAACACCTGTTCAATGGTCATGGTTTTTTAATTATAACCACATTCCCAAATAATACGTGATCGTCAAAATTCTTTCATTGTTAGATCTAGAAAGGATTATTCTACATAAAATACTTTTTATTTGAAAAAAAATCGATCAATATCTTCTCTATGTATGCTATAATAGAGAGACTTGGTATCTTTCACCTGTGTTTCTAATAGCTGCTATCAGATGTAGGACTACGATGACGTCATACCGATTCCGGTCACGAACGATAACTCATGCATATCTTTATGCAGATGTGTTACGCCCAAGAGTTAAAATTCGTATTGCGCCGTTATTTGATGACCAAATTTCGCGAAAGTTGGGATAATATTTTATTATTATCTATATTTTTTGAATATTGAAGAATTACAACCGAAAAATTTGAACTTTAAATAATCAAACAATTTATCTGAGACTACTATTTTACAATGAAATATAAAAACATAATTGGATTGCCTTCATCGAGAGTTTACTATGTTTATGCTTAATATTGTCCACTTGTTGTGAAGGTCAAAGGTCAATGTCAAGTGTGAAGGTATTATCAGAAATTTAACACAATTTTAATAAACTGAAGCGAGGATTCTCATAATCCTTGATAAAACCAAACGTTTCAACAATAACGCGTTATGCACACATGTCTAGAAGTCAACAATTTAAGGTCAAAATCGTGAAGATAGTTGAAATATTTTTGTGAAAATTATATGAACGCAAACATAGATGGTTTAGTATGTGATGATTTCATTATCTGCACATGCAAGCGCACAAGGAGTTCATTTAAAACAGACTCAATAGCATTTGATTTGCTCATGACATTCCCTCTTGTCACCACATTTAGTTAACTGATGACAACTTTTGGCAATCGGTGAAAGGTCGGCCAATAGCTCTTGCCATTCGCAACTGTTTTATCAAAGCCAGTTGACTGGATTTGGTCTTGATAACCATCGGTTGAACAAAAATACACGCAGCGCGTAAGACAGAACTTTTGACATGTTCATAGACACACGCTCTTGTATGTGAAATTGCATTATAGGATATTTGCTATTGGACATTTGTCAAGCCTTGCGTCGCAACATTGTCTATAAGACTGTTCTAATCGCGCATAATTATGACAAATTTCTAGAGTGTTTTGAGATCTTGTACATGTCTGCTAAATGTTGACTTAGCTTCATTAAATACTTATATAAAATGACTGCTAGTAAAATCGTGAAAGAACAACATTCTAATAGATTTTTCGGAGCCGTCATTTTTTGTATTGGTAACCTCCTAATTAACTATCCTAAACCAAACTCAATCCAAGTTTTATAAAATCTGCACCTTTTTAGTGATAGAAACACCTTTATTTAACAGCATCAGTCACACATGCTTTATTATAAAAAAGTTTTGCCTGATGCTTTATAGAATAAAGTGGTTAAATATGGTTCTTCGTGATTACAAGGATTCATTTTATTGTAGCAACAAATGAATGCATTCTCACATTTTGTCACAACAACAACATTACAAAAACACATAGTAAGTATTTTGTCGGATCAGAACCCAATGTAGTTCGGTCTTGTTGTCACTACCACGTACAATTTTCTGCCAATTTGGTCGTTACTCTATGGCGCTCACGTTTTGACTCTTGTAAACATTGAAACTAATTACATGTATATGTCCTGTTATATTTCGAGACATATGCATAAGCCCTTAATGCTTTCTGAGAATCAGAATATACGATCAAGAATCCATAAATAACAGTTGCATCGGAAATATGCAGATAGTCTGGGATTATGACCGGAGTCTGAAAAGTATTGGCCAGCTGATATGTCTGACCTGTATAGTTTGCTAGCGTCAGTTTGTGTGGCTACGAATGACTTATCTGTTAGGCTACTCGTTTTCTAGCATATTCAAATTTGCAAATAGTAATCATTTGATGAAGGAAGTTTTGTGATACTTTGCACAATTGCATTACAAAGCTATATTAATACAAGCATAATCGTCTGGTCAAGATGGACTAAACCTAAAAACAATCTGAAATGTTTTATGAAAGGGTGGTATACTTGGAGTTATTTTAGAATATTCATTTGAGCAACTAACAATTTGGGAGAGACATAAACTTTGTCAGATAGAGACAGCAGCACTAATCTAAATCGGTTGTTATAGAAATAAATGATGGATTTTGGTAGA
Source organism: Mactra quadrangularis (assembly GCA_025267735.1). Classification (NCBI taxonomy): domain Eukaryota; kingdom Metazoa; phylum Mollusca; class Bivalvia; order Venerida; family Mactridae; genus Mactra; species Mactra quadrangularis. The sequence continues at coordinate 3,738,430 of CM046309.1, forward strand.
CATTTCCTGTTTTACAGTTAATCTTTTACTTCCTTACTATAAATAACATTGAGATATGGGATACAATGTACAACTGTCTGCATATACTTCTAAAATCTTGGCCACACAAAAGGAAATCGGTTGGATGCTGACAAAAATGGATTGCAGCTACTGAGACATGTAATACTTTATGAATATGTTGTCAAAGCAATTTTGGATGCAAACCGTAGTCATGATGATAACGGATTATTTTCTGATTTGTACTAATTGATACGAACGCCGCTGAATTTAATTCATAGTTGTCCAGGATCATCATTCCTAAATGCGTGTCAATAGAAAGAGTACCCTACATCTAACCCAATGATTCATTCAGTAGTATCTAAATTCCGTGTGAGCTGTACACCATTGTGGTAACTTTAGCCCTGTTACCATTGGCTCCCTCACGTTGACTAATGATAGTTATATAATATTAAAAGGCGTTGATTCGATAACATTTGACACTTTTTAGTATAATGTACAGAAATCTGTTTGATTTCAACATGTGCAAATACAGCAACCAGCACACTATAAACTGACACTGATATACATGCTGAGTATCAAAGCACAGGCAGTCGTATATGTAATGTTTTCGAACCGGAACCGCGAATGATGCCTAGGTTTCATTGTAATGATGTCACCAGATGCACTGGTTATACTTTGAGATATAGTCTAATAAATGAGAAATGTTCTGAATCAATTAACTGCAATGATTGTTTTGTTTTAAAGAATTTAACAGAATTATTTATTTGTCATAAAATATTGAAATTATATTGATAATTACGTGAATAAAAATAATTAGAAAGGCTATTTTATATAAACAGGACAAAAACCCTATCATCGGCGGCCATTTTGAAAAAAATGGCGGCCATCTTGAATTTCGAGGTGGAAATCGTGCTTTTTGTAAACTACACACTATGTACAACAACTGTACCAAATTCGGTGCTGGTATCACTGAGTGAAAGATTGTCGTGAAAAATGACACTTATCGACCCCACTATATACAAAACGGTTAAGACATACGTTCTGTCCCAATGCTACGTAACGCTCAGAGCTTAAAATTCTTGGTTCTGTAACAACTTACTCCTTAATCGATCGCACCAGTTTATTATTGTCATATCATCTATTTCCTTTTCTTACATCATTGATATAGTCCAACAGAATTAACCTGAGCTTGAACTACCTACTTATAATAATAACACACTTCACTTACATAAAATCGTGAGTTTCAGTATGCGTGTATACGGTTATACATGTGTTATAACAACCGATGTGAGTATAAATCAATTTATTAAAAGTGGCATGTTATTGTACTTTTAATTTTTGACATATTTGGGCAAACAAGTAAGTCAGCAGTATTATGGCACAGTTTCAAAGTATTTATTCTTATGAAAACAACAGTAATTGTTCAGTACGTGTATTTTTCCGAAAGCTTCCGATATAGCGCGATTTACAAACGAAGACAAAAATAGACTCAAAATATATTCTTGCATAAAGGTCAATTTCAGGTTAATTCTGTTGGACTATAATTAAATACAATTCATCTGAAACTATATGAAAACATTTAAGACACTCAATTGTTCATAACACAACTAGTTACTTTCGGCGGGAGGGTGGTTTTATAAATTTCATTACTTCTTTAACCTTATGAAAACTAGGTCCTACCTTCTTAAGTATCTGGTCAGAAATGAAATGTTTGGTCAACAATTATCGTCAAAGGGTGGGGCATTCAGTCAAGCCTGGCGTGATATTAGCAAAACGTGAAACTCAGAGTAAATTAAAATTTCTCTGTGATAAATCATATTTGCCAATATTTAATAAATTATACTTATTACAGGTTTTTTAACACATACACAATCTAAATAAGCAATATTTTATGTAAAACAAAGTATTTGTGGTATTGTGTTAGTTTGAGGTAAATCGTGTGACAGATACTAATGCTCAAATATAATACAAAAACGTTTCCCTTTAAACCGTTAAAATATTGTTTGATTGATGAAAAGTAACATTAAATTTTATAATTTGAAATATTTGTTTGAAAAGATTTTTGTTTCAAATTATCTACGTTTGATAATATACATATTCTTCTGCTTCACTATTGTTTTTGCAGAAATAACTTCTTGTTTTCTAATGAGTTAAAACATAATTCGATTTGATGATGTTCGTTCTTTTGAAATTCGACAGACCCTTCCTATAGATAGGATTGTTTTTTTTTTAAAAACTCCTTCCAATTAAAGTACAACTCTATGTAGAAACACTTTTGAAGTGAGTATAATTTAACAAAATCATCTTAAATATGCATAATCTATACTTTCAGACATAACTACAGCCAATGGCAGAAAGCTTTGTTGAAAATGAGGTTCTTCCTGAAGAGCAAAGACCTTTAAGCGTACAAAATAAACCTCAAACCGTTGTTCAACCAACTCAAACACACAAAAGCATAGCCCTTGAGGAAGCTATTGAAAAAGACTTTAAAGCACCAACTGGACCATATTGGGAATTCAATAGAATGCTTCTTGCATTATCGGAGGAACTGACCGACGACAATCTGGAAAAATTAAAATTCCGTTTTTCTGGTACTTATACTTTATTTTAATTATATCCAGAGTCAATCATCTATTATCTGTTGATCAAATCATACGCGTTCTAATATCACAATCACTTGTGCATACTTTACCTTTTAAGTTCATGTTGAAGTAACACAAGAGCTTTATGATAGAGTACAGCTAAAGAAAACAAACTTAAAATAAACCAAGATAGTTGCAAATTAAATGATCTGTTTGAATAGATGTTTGATTCCGTACCGTATTGGCTTGACAGAGTCTCAATTTACAAATTGGATATGTGTGTTTGATCTGATAGCCCCAAATAAAATTATTTACAATGTCGGGCCAATTCAGTTTTGTGTATCGACTAAGATAAGTTATCTAACCTGAATGTTTTCTCATTTTTCCAAGGTGGAAAAGACGGATTGGGAAAGGGTGTTCAAGAAAGAATAAAAACGCCAATTGAGCTTTTTAGAATACTACAAGACAGAAATTGGCTAACAAGTTACAATCTATTAAGGTTACAAGCTGCACTAAGAGACATAGGACGAATGGACCTTGTAAGAGTTACTGCAGAGTATGCACAGATAATGGACAATGTTTTATACTTCTGTCAACCAAGTGAATCCGGTACATAAAAGCTATATAATATCATGTCACTAAACGATTGTTAATTTGTTGTCTAATATTTTCTGAGAGGAAAATTAAATAAGGCTTTATTTAATCAGAAGGACGTACTGTAATTTATGTTTCATAATACGTATATATATATTTCAAAGTATGTGACTGTCACTACCAAAGGCTCCTTTCACGATACCAATCTGATTAAAACCCGATCTAAAATTTTCCGCTTGCCTACTCGCTAATTTAGATCTGGCTTTTCCAAACGAAGGCCACGTTCAACTGACTTTTTCTCATCATAATATTCATGACGAAATTGTTATGATACGTAACTTGTTTATATCGTCTACGTCACGCAGTTTGAAATGAGCCGTCTGTTGATAACACCGCTGTTAAATTAGCTTGCAAACATTGGTCTAAAAGTAGAAATTGCGAAATCAAAATGTTATTAATAGTGTTTCGTCTAGATAAAAGCTACGCATTGATTGGTCGACACAAATTTCATCTAGACGTGACCTTCCTCGGAGACAATGCTCTACTGGATATCTGTTAACGGAGATTGTCACGATAAAAACAAGTATTAAACGCTCCTAACCATCCTTAATTACGTCATATTGTTTGTATTTATCTATATAACCTAACATACTTTTAAATTTGCTTTATTTTAGTGAACGGCTACAGAAGTGTTAAGTTGCATTTATTCAACTGTAATTACGAGAACACAGATCGAAATCATATCCAACTGATACGCTTAAGATTTTCAGAACTAGTTGGGTGTGCACAAGAAGATATTGTAATTGTCGGATTAGAAGCAGCTACAAGTCTGATTCTCACTTTCCATGTATCAGAATATTTCGTGTGCATGTTAAAAGAATTACTGAAGATGTCTACGTGCAAAGCTAGACTGAAGCAAATAGGTATTGACATAATTGAGATAGAAAGTGAAGATGAGCTTTACCATTGTTCAGGTAAATTTGTAATTATGAAATAAGTCTTATTATTAAAACTCAGACGATTTGTTTACTATACAGTGTAACCTCTACAGAGCGACTTTCGACGTAGTTTAAAAAGTGTTGCTCTGCAGAGGTGTTGCACCGCAGAGGTATACTTTTTACCGTACACAAAAAACGTCCGTTTTTTTGGTATTGAAAACTGGCCGTTATCCGTTCCGTAATGTAAATATAGTTATTAGCGGGTGCAGATCGATAAAAGTAAATAGTTTTTATAAAAATCATTATTACCATTCAAAATTCCTAGCATGATAGTTAGTTTTACGCAGAAGTAATACACCAGGGAAATCGTTTTTGGTACCGTCAAATTTGTTCTTTATACCTGTCTAATGGCGAGTAATTTTAAGCGTGAATTACCATCGTCTTTACAAGAGTAAATGTCTGATTCGACTCTTAAACCTCAAATAAACTTAAAGCAGAATTTTTTTATCGACCCGATTGATGGGTACGGTGGCATAGAGAAATATTTATTTTTTTACGTGGCCACGTAAAGCTATTACCTGGCCACGTAAACGTTATTGCGTGCGCACGTAATAGCTACTGCGTGGCCACTTAAAGCTTTCACGTGGGCACGTAAACATTAAAGATATCTCCATGTCACCTCTATGCCACAGTAGATGGTAGACTTCTGCGTTGAAGTTTGCTAATACCCGGACCCAAGCTTTTAGCCATTCATTCTGAGTTACATCCCTTGTGCAGACGCTTGTTTTTTTACAAAACAACAAAAAACGGTGTTAAAATGTATTCTAGTTCAGAAGCAAATAAAGTAGATAAAAAAAACGGTTTGTGCTTATTACATTGTTAACAATTTCTTATTTTTTTTGTTGGATATAATTCAATACATATCACATAGAGAGTGATCGAAAGGAATGTTCACTCTTGACAAGTTATGTCAACCTCTAAAACCTCGGTTAACATTACTTTTCTCGTTTGAACATTCCGATCTATCTCCCTCTATAAGATGTGATATTTATATAATGTGACAAAAATATGCGACACGCACGTTACAAGTAACTTTCGTACCTCTGTATGATTGTTCTGTACATATTTCGTGATTTTTCGATTATAATTATTCATTTAAGAAATTAATACAAATAAATAGAAAAAATGTATGGGTCTATAATTTACAGGAACTTATTGCAAAACCAATTGACAATAAGATTTCCCATTATATCTCATTGTTTCTTATTTTCACAGATGAAGATGTAAACTCAAAATGTATGACGGAGGAACAAAAGAAACTCTACAATGTATACCAGCTACTTGAAGAAAAGACGAAACTTCTTGATTCTGCTGAGGTAAAACGTCTTGAACTAGAGAATGAGAAATTTCAATGTGAAGCTTTACTGAAATCACTGAGATCCGAGTTTGTCAAGTCTGTGGATAACGTGTCGTCAGAAAAAGATGAATTGTTGAAGAAATTCCAGGCTCTTTTACTACGACCTGAGCTAGCGTCGTATGACAAATCTCTTATATTGTCTCTTTTAGACATTAATTCGAAAATGATTTCAACAGTCGTAGCTGAATCTCAAGAATCACTTATACAACAGATTGAATTAGAAAGACAATCGATGAAATTAGAAAGACAAAAGATGAAATTACAAATGCTGGATCTTCATAATAAAGAAGTACCAGGTCACTTTGAACGGCTGAAACACAGGACATTTACAGATTATTGCAATCTTTCAAGACCAACGAGTTTGATTCCACGTAAGAGAGGTATGAAATACGTTTAAATCTAACTTTCTTTCTTTTAAACTTATCATATGATTAGTAATTTCGTAATGGACGAATAGTCCTAATTTTAGTGCAGAATGTTTTATTAGGAAGCAAGTACGTATCAGTTCACATTACATTTTAAGTCTAGAACTCCTAAAGTATACAATTATTATGCGTATTTTTTATTTTTGTATTAATTAATTTCGTATAAATCATGTAAGTTGGTGCCTTTGTGTAATTTGAAAGACCACTCAAATTTATATTATTTCGATCAACTTTAGACAACAACTACACCATACTGTTGACCATAGAAAGGGGAATATATCATTAAACAACTAACTACTGTAGTAACAGATTTTATTGATATGCATAACAATGCCTTTAATAATATAGAATACAAGTAGTGTAGGGCGCTAGCGTGGTACCAAAATTAAAAAAAAACCGTTATGGTACCGCGATTTAAAAAAAACCGTTATGGTACCGCATTTTTTTCAAAAAAACCTTTATAGTACCAAAACGAAAAAACGAATTTTGGGAGAGAAAACTATCAAAATTGGGGAGAGAGATGAGGTACCACGCAAAAAGTAAAACTTTTTTGTACCGCCCTATGTGTTTGTGTGTGTTTGTGTAAGACTAGATTTTTTTGTTGACATATTGAGAATTCATTCTTTCGAAAAGATATGGTTGGCCCTGAAAAGGGCCGTTGATTGTTTGTAGTATTTAATGTTTATTTTTCTTTCTTCTTTCATACAGATCATTCTGTATCACTGATAAATCTTTCAATACGCATGGTGTTTGTTGAGAAAGTTGTTCTATAACTGAATCTATATGTCCTCGTTTTATTTTAATACGATTTAATTTTTCTACACAACGGCGAACACCTAACCAGCATGTTAATTCTAGAAATCTTAGTTTTTTATTGTGAGCGATAAGCTGATCTAAGTCCATCTTGGCTGTTTTATAGTGAAAAGTGAAGTGATCAGAAAAATAGGATTGAACTACATTAAAACGGATTGACCTACATTAAAACGGATTGACCTACATTAAAACGTATATCCAATGGAAAGCTAGTTTACATATTTTGAGTTTGTTAGTGTTGGTTTGTGTATGGACTTTGTTTGTTTGTTGACATAATGAGAATATTCTTTCGAAAAAGATGGGTGGCCCTGAAAATGGCCGTTGGTTTATAACTTCAGAGTTATTTAGACATCGCTGGTGCTTTCAGGTTTGATGTCTGGTCTTTCATTCGGTGTGCTGACTGTTGCGGGTTCATTGAATTGTTGTTGTTGTTGTTGTCTAGCCTGCTGCTGTAGTTCTTGTTGTTGTCTAGCCTGCTGCTGTAGTTGTTCTTTTCTAGCCTGCTGCTGTTGTTGTTGTCTAGCCTGCTGGCGTTGTTTCTTAAATTGTCCAAGACAATATTCACAGCCACATTCATTATTTTGAACACGCTGCATCCACCATTGAAAGTCTAGATCTTGTTGTCTTTCTACAAGATGACTAGCTCTTTCTTCCTCCTGTCTCATATTTTCTAATTCCATCACTGCTAAAGCCACATTCTGTTCACGCTTTTCTTTTTCACAGGTTTGTTGATCCACCCAACGGCGGACACTTTACCAAGTTCTTGCTTCTTTAGCTCTCAACGTTCTAATTTTTCTAAGTTGGTTCACAAGGCTGTCCACGATGATCACTGTTCGGTGTCGAAAAGTGGTGTGAAGTGACCTACTCAGAGCGCGACGTTATAAAGCGTCAGCGCGAACGTGAGAGAGAGCACGTCTTTGAACGTTCGATCGAGTGATTAATTTGTGTTTGTTGGTAGGTCTTCATGGACTGATTGCCACTTAAGTATTCGTACAAATCCACTCAAAATCACAACAATTCATCTTTAGGTTTATTATTTTTATTTTATAACATCAAACAAGACAGAGCACATGTAACAGATACATAGAACAAGAAATAAAGCAAAAACAGAGATGAAACACAACAACAACATACTATTTACATTCATCTATCCATAATACCAACCAAAATGAACTTTGTTTCTACATCGCATTATCTCATGAAACCAGTCCTTATCGTAACTGTCCGCTTCACAACAACATATTTGTCCTGTTTTATTCAATTGATAGGATAATAGCTCCAGTAATGTTGGACAAGCCAATCGCGAACATACACATCGTTTTTATCAAATCTCATGTCAAATCGTGTTTTAATCACTTCATTTAAATCACAACCACGAGATAAAAAAAGTCTAAAGCAAAAATACAATATAATCCACACACGGGTTTGAAAACACCTTGTAGTCTAACTTTATTCCAATAGTAAATTTTGAAATGTCTCTTTAAGAAACATAGAATATCTTCCAACGGCGGAAGTCCATACGAATCAAAGTAAATAGCTGTAGATCCTTTCAAGTAGATAGCAATCCAATGTTTACCAGGTTGATCTGAATTATGTGTATTCACGATGAAATGTCTCACACCATTCTCTAGAGATAATTCATCTTTAGCACATACACGTCCATGTAATGTTTTTAATAAGGGTGAATGGTCCAACACATATTGAAGTTCATTAGTCTCCATAATGCCAAACATTCTTCACACGTTCTGACCATGAAGTCACCCAGTCACAAGGTAATTCTGACCGATTGCTTTCAAATTCAGATACAAACTGAACCCACAAACGTCGGGCATCTCCCTTTTCTTCTTTGGATAAAGAATGAAGATGAGGATACCATTTTTCCATCACTCTGTAAATGTTGAATTCAAGTAGATCTTTTTTAATATACAGATCTGTCCATTCATCTGTTGTAGAATACAAACATAACTGATGGTTTTTCCGACTTGGGTGATCTACAATGCACCCATAACACTCCTCTTTCACTTGTTGATATATCCATGATTGTAATTCTTCTATGACATGATGATTTAAATTGTCCTTTAAAACTCAGTCCGTGAGCTTTCACAACACGGAAAAGTAAACAGTTCTATTTCAAATTGTTGTCCTTACTGATTTCAATTTCATCACACGTCAAGTCTTCACTCATTTTCAATAGTTTAGTATGACTTCTCTGTACGAATTGATTTCAATCTGATTATCGTATTCAGCATACACGATGACGTTGATAGCTGCTTCAAGAGCTCGAGAGAAATGAAACTCTAAACGTAGATTTCCTGTCTTGATAGGATGAAGCTGTCCTTCTTCTGCACCTTGATCCGCCGTCAAATCTATACCCCACAGTGTATAGCCGTTTCTGTAATCGTTCAAACTAATACCCATGGATCTATTGACTCCAAGGGAGCCAGTGGCTTGATACAAGGACATGTAGGAACGTAAACATTCTCCGCTCGCAAAGTTGGGTTGAAAGGGTTTGTTGTGTTTACTTTTACCATCAATACTGACTTCCGGAAATTGAAAGGGTTGGTTTCAGCCTCACCATTCATATCTCTATTGCTCACCATACCAATGATCTATCGTTTTGGTAGTTGTCCTTGAAAAAGATGATCTTCAATCTTGGATCGTTGACCTGCAAGAATCGTGAATGTTTGACTTCAGCTCCTTTGATTGGAATTTTCATATTATGTTGAGCAATCCACAGTAAATCCACGGTTCGCACATTGAATCCAGCTTGTGTAAAGTGAACTTTGCCCGAAGATGTGCCCATCAAACAAAAGTTGGCTGAGGCTCTGTTTAAGCGTACACGTATTTCAACACCATTGGTAATATATTTTTCTTGCATGAACAAATCTAAATGAAGTCGTCCACAGAGTTCTAACGTACGGCTTTGATGTATCTGTAATCTTCGGTACACATAACCTTTGTTTTCTCCATTATGTACTCGGGTATTCATCTGGCCTGCCGTATCTTCAGCCCATAGCTCCAATCCTTGTAATTGAGTTTGTTTACATCCTTTGGTGTAGGAAAGTAAGTTTTCAATGTACGCGCGATACGCATACGTATCGGCATTACTGGTAATCAGTTTATTGTTCAAGTAGACATCAATACTGCTGAATAAACTGTGAAAGACGTTTATCAGCAAATCGTTTTGCACCCCAATATTTTGCAGAAAAACAAAAAGTTAAAGTGCAAATTGAATGATTTAAGCAATGGCTTCCTCTATTTCTTAGAGAATAATGCACTCCCTAATTTATTAGAGGATTATGTGCAGGTGCTGACAAATTTAAAGTTTAATTACATTTGATGCTTTCTTTATCTGATTGAACGATTTTATAGAAAATCGTATATTAGCAAATCGTTTTGCACCCCAATATTTTGCAGAAAAAAAACGAACACAAAATAAAAAGCAAATTTATTGATTTCAGCAATAGCTCCTTCTTCTTCTAAGAGAATACTGCACTGACCCTCATTACTTTGAGGATTATGTGCTGGTGCTTGCAATTGAAATTTGGGTAAAAACAAAAAACCCAATAGATTCAGTAATCACTTATTAACAGTGATAAAATAGATAAATATATACCAGTCAACTGTCGCTTGGTGTACAGCAGCTGACAACTTGTTCCACTGAATTATTATGCTTGGAAAGGAAGAATATTTGGACATGCTTATATGTTAAAATGAATGGAGATGGCTGCTGTACACAGTCTAGTCTTGTTTTTTATGTGTTGGGTATGAATAAGGCAGGGCCAGGGTGTATACCAATAACATTATAGACAATTTTATTGAATATTATAAGTCTGGTTCTTGTTCTTCTACAGTAGTTTCTAGAGGTGGCCACTTAAAGTTAGAGATCATGGTAGAGACGGAGCTTGTATAGTGAAAACGATTTGTTTCAAATCTTGCCACCCTTTTTGGACTTTTAAATAGCTAAAGATTTGACACAAAAGTATGTTTTACAACTATGCTAAGTAAATTTGTACATAAGTACATGATTATAGAAAAACATGTAAGAACTTGTTGAGCATGCAGCTACATTGAATATATAAATAATATACTAAAAACATCAGTTCACTAAATGTTATTGACTACAGAAATACTTCAGAATTTTAAAAGTCGTAACCGCGCGCTGCGCCCTGCCCTTTTTTGGTCCCACCCCGCCCTTTTTGGAGTTCTAGAATAATCACTTCTAAGACAGAATTGGATGTAGGATCGGTTCCACCCACCATGACAGCCATGCAAGAGGGTCAATGGACAGAACATTACCCTATATCTACTTTGGATAACAACGCACCTATTGAATTTGTGATTCCTGCACAGACAGAAAAATGGACAGATTTAAATCAATCGTACTTGTATTTAAAAGTCAAGGTGCTACAAGAAAATGGAGATAATTTAGCCAACGAAATGGCTCCTGTCAACAATTTCTTTCACAGTTTATTCAGCAGTATTGATGTCTACTTGAACAATAAACTGATTACCAGTAATGCCGATACGTATGCGTATCGCGCGTACATTGAAAACTTACTTTCCTACACCAAAGGATGTAAACAAACTCAATTACAAGGATTGGAGCTATGGGCTGAAGATACGGCAGGCCAGATGAATACCCGAGTACATAATGGAGAAAACAAAGGTTATGTGTACCGAAGATTACAGATACATCAAAGCCGTACGTTAGAACTTTGTGGACGACTTCATTTAGATTTGTTCATGCAAGAAAAATATATTACCAATGGTGTTGAAATACGTGTACGCTTAAACAGAGCCTCAGCCAACTTTTGTTTGATGGGCACATCTTCGGGCAAAGTTCACTTTACACAAGCTGGATTCAATGTGCGAACCGTGGATTTACTGTGGATTGCTCAACATAATATGAAAATTCCAATCAAAGGAGCTGAAGTCAAACATTCACGATTCCTGCAGGTCAATGATCCAAGATTGAAGATCATCTTTTTCAAGGACAACTACCAAAACGATAGATCATTGGTATGGTGAGCAATAGAGATATGAATGGTGAGGCTAAAACCAAGCCTTTCAATTTCCGGAAGTCAGTATTGATGGTAAAAGTATACACAACAAACCCTTTCAACCCAACTTTGCGAGCGGAGAATGTTTACGTTCCTACATGTCCTTGTATCAAGCCACTAGCTCCCTTGAAGTCAATAGATCCATGGTTATTAGTTTGAACGATTACAGAAACGGTTATACACTGTGGGGTATAGATTTGACGGCGGATCAAGGTGCAGAAGAAGGACAGCTTCATCCTATCAAGACAGGAAATCTACGTTTAGAGTTTCATTTCTCTCGAGCTCTTGAAGCAGCTATCAACGTCATCGTGTGTGCTGAATACGATAATCAGATTGAAATCAATTCGTACAGAGAAGTCATACTAAACTATTGAAAATGAGTGAAGACTTGACGTGTGATGAAATTGAAATCAGTAAGGACAACAATTTGAAATAGAACTGTTTACTTTTCCGTGTTGTGAAAGCTCACGGACTGAGTTTTAAAGGACAATTTAAATCATCATGTCATAGAAGAATTACAATCATGGATATATCAACAAGTGAAAGAGGAGTGTTATGGGTGCATTGTAGATCACCCAAGTCAGATAAACCATCAGTTATGTTTGTATTCTACAAATTAAATTGTACCAGCCACGGTCAAAATATCCAGCTATAGACGAAATGAATTAAATTGTACCAGCCATGGTCAAAATATCAAACCAGTGACTAAATGAATTGAAATAAACCGGCAATGCCAGTCACTGTTAAAATATCCAGCCAAGGACTATATAAATCAAATAAGACTAGCACTACCAGCCACGGTCAAAGTATCCGGCCGAAGATTAAATGAATTAGATTAGACCATCCATGATCAAAATATCCATCCAAAGACTAAATAAATTAAATTAGACCAGCAATGGTCAAACTATCCAGCCAAGGACTAAATAAATTAAATTAGACCAGCAATACCAGCCACGGTCAAAGTATACAGCCATGGATTAAATAAATTAAATTAGACCAGCAATGCCTTGGTAAAAATGTCCAGACATGAACTACAATATAATTACATTGTTTTACTTAAATTTTGATTCGGGTTTTAATCTTAGTGCCTTCACTATGTTTTTAGTCCGGGCAGGCCAGTTAGTTGAGTCAATGATAAATAGATATCATATACAAACTGTACCACAAAAAGGATTGAAAGCTGAACACAAGGTCCACATATAGTGCTACTAACAAGATCGACAATTATTTCGACGGATAAATGAATTCAAGTGACCACAGAGAGTAATTACATTAAATATCAACCATAATATTGTGTTATTTCAAAATCATTCTTAATATTACTAGTTTACTCAAGGTACCGGTAATAGTTTCAAAAAGCCCCTTATACAATGGATTATTATCATTCGGAACACCCTCGACCTTTCATGAATGACTAATCTCGGAAGGATTCGTGGGGGTCTTCACTGTATTTTGGTGATTTTACTGCCTACGCGAGGCGAAGCACGAAACAGTTACACAAACTAGTTCTAGTAGTATACACACAGATCTTTGCCTAAACATATTTATTTGTTTTAAATTGAATCAAATATTGTTCTTCGGTACCATTGAATTGTGTAATTACAAATTTACGGACTAAATACGAAACTTCGCCTAAACGATTGTGTACTTGTTAACATAGTTTCAAAATGGCGCCTAAATATGTCCGAGGTTATTCGTAGCGAATGGCCGAGGATGTTCCGAATGGGATTATTATAAGTGAGTTGACCTACAAAATGTTACTTAGGGGTGAATTGTTGAATGCCGCGTCCATTTAGAGTGCTACCGACAAGTTCAGCAACTTACTTTTAAGACTAGTAATACATTTAAATACACCATGCACATGAGATATATACATGGCATATCGACCGAATTGTAATTGGGGCAACAATATAATGCTATATTCTTATGGTACTGTAACAGGAGCCTTACTCTTGGCTCTATAAACCCAGGTTCGAATCTACTTGATCTCTAGTTGGCATAATAAAATTAAAAAAAAGAGACAAATAAATAAATTTAACTAAGTTTAATGATGATAGCTGATGACGAATTTATGTACAATCTATATAATAATCACATATTATGACAATACCATATTTAAACCAAAGCACCAAAGGCAATGGAGTTGTTCGACATAGAAAATACGTTGTGCCTCGGTCACTTAATGTGCTAAAAATGTACATGTAAAAAGAATTCGTAGAATAAGATTTCGTTTCTTGAAACATAGACTTCAGAGCTTTCGTTGTATGAAAGGTATCTTCAAAATGATGTACTAAAATAAAGTATACATGAAAATCCAATTTTCATTAAATAATCAAATCAAAGCGTTGAAGGCACTAAATTTGTTCGATCTAAAAAGTAAAATGAGATTCCCGGCTCCAACAACGTTTGTACACAAAGAACAGTTCAGTGATATTAGTTTTATAGGAAGAACAGAAATTCCGGTTCAAAACACTTTAAACAATCGACCTACAGATACAGCATGTTAATCGGACAGGCGAACAAAACAATTGATTTGTTTTTTGCACAATCACACCAATTCAAGTGGGTCATATTTAGTACAATGCAATAATAGACTTGTGCGGGTTAAAACCCGATGTGAACATGAACAGTAGATATGAGAAAAGAATGGAGGGTTTTCTCAAAGGAATAATACATATTCTACCTGAACATCACTTTTAAGGCCACGCTTATTAAACATTTGTTACTTGTGTTGACTACGTGGCGCCCCTCAGCCGATTAAAGCGCTTAAAAGTGTTTGGAAAATTGTACACTTCACGGTTAAGATGATGGATACATCACATCATTTTCCCGAAATTTATTCGAGAAACCACGCGTGAAAGTCTATTGACTTCACAAAATTTAAACTGATGCAAAAAGAAACGCCTCACACAACTCGGAAATATTTTTTAGAGTTTAAAGGCAACAAGAATGTCTGCTTGCAAGTTATATTATCTAAAAAATTCGTAGTCATTAAGAAATCATTTTACTGCCACAATTTATAAAGACAAAACAAACTGCTTCACATGCAGATATCGTTGGGTAAATCTCAATCCACTTCCTGAAAGTCAGCTGTTGTCGACGTAACCACCGTTACGAACATATAGGTGTTCTATCAAATTGTTAAATAAATGATGAAAGCTTGTGGTCACTTTTAGAGTGTGGTCGCGCAATGTCATTCTGATAAACAAATGTTTTTATTCACTCGTTGTTAAAATCGGAGAAAATAAATCGCGCAGATAAAGAAATGTATTGTATTGTAAGTGTATTGAACGTTTTTTCTCAACTGTCAAACCTTGAATAATTTCATGGTGGCTGAACGCATTGTTTTTGTACTGGCGGTCTAAGTATTATTAAAAATATGTTGACTAAAACATATCACACGACATATAGTTGGAACAAAAAAAAACCACTGTTTATAATAACAATACAATGAACTAATGCCCATGATGACTTTAAAATAAACAATTGTGATATGTTTTACTTGTGTCTTAATTGTTGGTGTAATGGAAAGCGTTTTACCATAACAAGCATGATTTACCAAGTGGTGGTGGTTTATCAACCATGCTAGTTTTGTTAAAATGAATTACACAAATTTTATTTTCATTACTGCTTACCCCTGAAATGAATTGTCTCATTTTTTAATGTTTACCAAAACACGTTTTGTTTTTTGTACGCACTATACACAGCTTTACTCAATCATAATACACACTTTTGAAAACTCATGGATACATTACGACAATAATTTTAACAAACGCATTCACCGTGAAATTATTCATGTTTTAACAGTCGAAAGAAAAACGAACAATAAAAGAAGTATTTGGAGTTATCCGCGTGGCATGCTGTCCGTGTGGTATTTGTGTTGCACAGGGACGGATAAAGGACGTTATTATATTGGTAGTATTGCAAATAAGTTAACATAAGTGATTAACCCATTACATGTCATTTTGTATTTTTCCATAAAGATGGTAGTATGTCTACTGATATTGTTTTATGTTGTTATAACTATTAGGATGTTTTAAAAAAAACGCCTTGCAAAATTAATAACCTCAAAGCTGATACACTGACATTTATGTCTATTTGTATGTAAAATATTTTTGAGATGCCCCCTCATAAATCTTCGGAATCGACTGTCCATGTTCACACTCCACCTTCATCCACACAAGTCTATTTACTGCTTTAAAGTAATCATTGATGCACATTTAATCTACTGCTTCTGTATGTTTAAATAAATTAAGTCCACTTATCAGACAGTATCCAAAGTCATCAACTACGATCTTTAAACTTTTCCTACAGAACCATTCTACTACATAAGATGATGTAACATCTTTACTGACAAGAGGCACAAACGACGAGTCGTGACGGAATAGTTGATACCATTCTATTATATATTACGACGTAAAGGGCTCAACTGAGGCGCTTAACTCATAAGGTAAAATACATGCGCTTCAGCATAAACCGATTACCAAGTGTATTTCAGGAATAATTGGGCCTGTCATAGGTGAAAAGCATCACTCTTCTTTCAAACTTTCAGCGTCACTTCCGCAACAGTACTATCGGTGCTTTGATTTGGTAACTAATTAATACTTGTTTAAAGTTTTGAACGGAAATTGATAAAACCAATTTAAAATGTGTGCCAGCATAGTTCTGACTTTATGGTATTTGATTGCAATGACATAATCATAAAGAGTCTAGTTAACATGTGCATACTTTAAGTTAATCAAGATATCAAAATGAAAATAGATGTACTTATTCATTGATGTACGTCCACTTAACTTTGAAGGGACGTTTCTCTGGACTTATGTTATAGCAGTTCTGTCTCTTTTATATTTATATGAACTGGTCTATTATTCTTTGACTGATTTATTTGTTTGGCAAAGTAAGATAAACCTTGCAATTAGCAAATCACTCGAAAAGTCTAGTTCTATCCTTGGAATGCTTTTGTTAAATTCAATCCATTGATAATTAATACATTATATATAGATAATATTGCTGCAAAAGTTTGATTTTTTACATAATTATAATCTTTATTTATTAAATCAGTTCATGACATCGTTCCTCCAGCACTCAACATACAACAGTTTTATATTCATGTATACGCCGAACTACTTCCTGTGCGTTGTTGTTGTGCGATATGAGTTAATCGTCTGAGCCAAGATATGTTTTATTGTCTACGTATAGAATGAGAGATTAATGCGTCTCGCCCTTTCAAATTGGGGTTCACCACAGGTAATCTTCTCTGTTGTATATATTTTCAGTGTTAAGTTAAATGTAATTATTACAATATTAATTGTTAAGACCTTTCTCAGTAATACACATGCTTGAAGAGTTGAGTTCCTTCATGTACCTCAAAAAAGTAGATTTTGTAGTAAGCTTGCTATACTAATTTCTCAAAATTGGCGTATATAGTTGTTATTCGAACAACTAATAATTATAATGATTTGACTATTTGAATCAAATAAATATATAATAAGACCTACAATAAAATACTAATATAGCCGAAAATTAAGTTACACCCTAAACATTCAAAGCACTGAAAGTGCTGTAGGAACGATACTTGAAAGCGTTTAGGTACCATGTCTAAGATATAATTTTATAATTAACACAAATAATAAGTAGTTAGATCAAGAACATAATATTATCAAAAATTTAAAGTAAAATACACAACAAAATTACAAACTTTAAGTTAAGTAATTGTCTTTTCTTAAGATGTGCTGTGTCTAGTTCGCTCTTCTATAGAACTTTGAGGTAGATTCTCTGCAAACTTTTATCTTGATGCTGCTAAGTAATTTTGAACTTCTAGCAAATACTTACGTGGATGATATAGGTTTGTGCATGGGGAATTAACGTCAAAGTTTAGTTAAAAGTCTAGCACGAAATTATTTGTATGAATATCTTTATATTCACAACTACCGAAATAAAACCAGGTTGTCAACCTTACTGCCCGTTGACGCAGCTTGTTCTGAATAGTGCATGGAATAAAGAACTTGACAAAGACCAAATTGTATGATGATTTTGTCGTTTATTATACATATTTAATAAATGTAATAAAACAATGATAAACAATATATAACATAAGTATTTACAATGCTGGGATAAGCAAATTTATTCCTTTTACAACTTTTACAAAGCCTAAGTAGTATGTGAATAAATAGGAGGATGGTGGGGAGGAGGTGGTTAAGCGTAAAAACAAATTTTTAATTTTTGCAATCAATGCGTGATTTCTGTATTAACAGCGGTGCTGCGTAACAATCACACATCGTGAAGTTTAACATCAACAAGTTACTCTTTATGCTCTCCCCTTGCCCTTATCCTTAGTGACCATATTACACGCTTTACATTAGTTTGTATATAAAATATTTTATTAACATAAAAGTATATTTATATTCACAACTACTGGAATCAAACCAGGTTGTCAACCTTACCGCCCGTCGACATATTAAATATTATACATATTTAATAAATGACGCATGTAATAAAACAATGATAAACAATATATAACATAAGTATTTACAATGCTAGGATAAGCAAATTTATTCCTTTTACAACTTAACTTTTTAGTGAAATCATTATAATCACATTTGCTTTTCCCAGCTTACAATAGTAAATAATACATAACAAAAACATGTACTGAATAAAGGTGGCGCAACCACAAAGCCATAAAAGTATTTTCATGGAAACATGAAATATACCGCGCCATCCAGGGAAACGGTCAAGTGACAAGAATGAAAATTAAACATAGTAAGAATGAATCACCATGTTATGGCACATCAATAAGAAACAATAAGCATATAAAGGTGATTAATGTATACATTCATAATAACAATAAACAAATGTCCTATTTACATGTTCAGGCAGTCCTATACTGTCCCTTCAAATATTTCACAAGCACATTATTAATATACCGTCAGTAATGTCAGTTGTATAACAACAATAAAAAATTTCACACTATTAAGTAGAAAGGAAAAATCATGTATATTAAGGCAGCGATATGCTGACCCTTATATGAAGGTCCATGATAAGAGTTGATAGGCATAAGTCAATAATCTAGTAAGTCGGCGGCAACAAACCTTCAAATTTAAGAGCAATGGTATTCGTTATAATGTAAGTCCAATTCCTAGGCAGCAATCTGCTGACCCTAGTATGTTGGAACCTGATAGTAGCAAAATTAGCAAGAATAAAGTGGGATAAAAATGGGTGATGAGTGTTTTAACCAACAAAAATCCCAATTTATTATGGCTGGCAAATGCTGGACCTTGGTTATAAGAGTTTAAAAATATGAAATGATTCATTTGAAAATTTCAGAAATTCTACAATAGTCTGTATGACAAATTGTTAAATAGTATCATACATTAAAATTAAATTAATGTTAATATACCGGAAGTTTTGCATTGCATTTATAGTAACGTTTTACATTATAAATGCATTGATTTTGATATATCTTTGAACAGTATTTGTGTGCCAACTTCCCAATTTTTGTATCGCATTCTCAGACATGCCCAATTTTGCAGCTTCAGTTCCTGCACCTATGCGGAAACTATGACCTAAATAATGTGTTTGATCCAGACAAATAAACTTGATTGCAGTTTTTAGGTGTGATGCCACAAAGCTATGAGGCACAGGCTGTCCTGACATGAATGTAAATAGTGGGCCTGATTCATGGCAATACATGTTTAGGTATTTTTCAATAGCGGTTACAGGGCAATTTTGTGGCTGGGAATTGGAGCAAAGTGTAATGATTATGGGTTGGTTATTTTTCATGGGTTTTTTAATGATGGATAAATATTTGACTTGATTTATTATCCATCATCCACTACATGGGATCTTTGAATAACTTTACCTACTTGATCCGAGGAACGTACGACCAATTCTCCCAGCCTCATAAAAGCATGGAAGGCTAGTAGAAATATGGCCGTTAACAGTGTTCTTTCATGTTCATTTGGTACTGGGTGTTGTAGCGCTCCTAGTAGTCTTAAGAGAATTGGTTTTGTAATAGGCAACCTAATGTCTTTAGTTTGTCTAAGGTTATGAGCGCCTTTGATGATTTTTCTGACTAGAAAGGAATGTGTTGGGTCAGACACTGTACATAGTTTGTGTATGTAACTTATGGCAGATACATGAGATGAACCAGAAGATGGACTAAGAAAATTAGAAAACATATGACCTATGAAGTTACATATTAGTACTGGTGATCAAAGGAAATTGAAGTCTATTCTTTCTGATTCACAGTAGTCTATAAGTAATTTCCAACTGTGTAAGTACATTTTACGGGATGAGGTTGACAGGGAACTTTGTAACAGCTGTTGACAAGTGGAAGTCAGATGTAGATGAGATTGGGTGGCAGGTGCGTTTGTTGAACATCTAGCCATGGAGCCAACCTTCTGGCTTCTTGAAATTGAAGACGAGATAACTTATCCGAAATGATATTGAGTTTACCAGGAATATGTTTTGCTTTAAACATGATATTATTTTCCATTGCTGCGAGCACTAGACGTCTTAATAGGTGCATGATTGTTTTTTCTTTGCTTGATTGTTAATTAATAACTTCTACAACTGCTAGATTATCAGAGAAGAATACCATTTTGTGATTTTCGAGTGATTGATTCTTATAGTGATATAATGGGGAATAACTCTTTAATGGTAATGTGATAGTGGGTATGTTCAATTAGCCATGGCTGCGCAAACCATTTATGACCAAAAACTGCTGCATAACCTAGGCTACCTGAGGCGTCTGTATACATATGCAATTTCTTTGATGATTGCCAGTTTGCATGCAAGAAAACAGATTTTCCATTGAAATGTGTTATGAAGTTGCCATGCTTTAAATCTGATCTTGCCTCATTATTCAATCTAATGAAGGTATTTTAACATGGCATGTCAAATCTATTATTCTACGCATAATAGCTCTACCAGGTGTAACTACCAAACATGCAAAATTTAATAAACCCTTTTAATGATTGTAGGTCATGTAATGTTCTTTTTCTTATTAACAGTACAGCTCAAAAAGTGTTTAATTTTTTCTGATTTGTCTTCTGGTAATCTACACTCCATTTGACCGAGTCCATTTCTATACCGTAGATAGTAAATTTTGTAGTAGGAAGAACAGTTTTTGTTTGTTTCAATGGAATACCTATTTTGTCACATAACCTTTCAAAAGCATTGACATCTTCTAGGCATTTATTTGATTCAGCAGGACCTGTGGAGAAAATATCATCTAGTAGGTAAGACATACCATAAGCCTTATATTTGTTCATCATGATCCATTGAAGGGCAGTACTTAGTTTTTCAAAAATTTGACAACTAGAACGGGCTACCATTGGAAGACATTTGTCATAATAATAAAAAGATTCCCAAACAAAACCAAGAAAATGATAATCAGAAGGATGAATGGGAACGTTTCTGTAGCCGTCTTCAATGTCCAATTTTGCCATGAGAGAATACGGGCCACAATTTTGTATTAACTGAATGACTGACTAAACAGAGTCATAATGAACTGTGACTGTGGTATATGGTCGTTCCCAGAGTGACCTTCGGAAATGAATAATTCTAAATTCACCCGCTGATTTCTTTGGGATGAGACCTAATGGAGAGCATATGAAATTATCAAATGGTTTGTCCTTATAAGGACCAGCAATGCGATCTAACTTTAGTTCCTTTTGTAATTTTGCTTTAACTAGAGTATTATTCTGATAAATTGAAGAATAGTTGCGTTCAGATATGTCAGCAAGAAAGTCTGTACATCCCAATCTAAAACCTACTTTAAATCCGCCAACTAGGAATGACCTAAGCTAACTATCATAACCTTACAATTTCTTGTCCAGCATATTTCTTTTGACTGGAGTTGGAATTCTTATTTGCAGTGTTTGAACCTGACCGGTTTGATTTTGATTTGCTTTTTGGACAACTGTGTTTTGGGTGGGCCTCCTTACAGATTTAACAAATGTGTTTGTACTGACAAGGAGTGAATTTACATGCTGTCCCATTGTTGTAATTGTAACAGTATCTTGTTGAATTGTTGGACTGGGATTGGGAACGAAAAGTATTGTTTTTGTTATCCGTTCTGTGTAACGTACATGCCTTAACCATATATTCTACAAGTAAAAAATTGCTGCGAAATGCAGCAAAGTGATGGTCACGGCAAACAAAAAAATAATTATTAAGTATAATCTAAAGGTAACTAAAAAAGCATTATATTGAATTGTCATGTTAATATCTTTCAGTAATAAAAAGGTAACTTGTTATAAAACGTTATCCTGTTCAAATGTAACATTCTCGTTCCCAGAGCCTAGTAAGATTCTCTATACTAGTTAGATCGAGAATCTTGATAACCTTGGAGTACGAGAATGGTCTGGATCTAGACACCATCTTTATGCCGACAGGATGTTTGGTTTCAGTTGGATTTATTTCCAGTAATTCATATTTGCATGACGCTTAAAAAGATCGACAAAAGGGAAAACATAGTCTTTGCAAAACAGAAGCTATTTACATGACTTATCGCTTTTGTTCAGTCAAATGCCCCTTACATTGCGGATCTGTTCTTATCAATCCGTGTGACTATCGGTTCCCAAAAGTGATCTGTTTAATAAGGGACGATCGTTGGTCTCCGGGCAAAATGAAAAACGAAGTACATAAAAAGAGGCCTATTAACCGCAACAGCTACTTCCCAAGAACAAAACATGACGTAACCGGTTTAAGACCTAAAGATGTGTCATAATAATCATTAGAAAGTTCGTCCACAGATTAGCCCATAACGAACTGTCCAGAAGCAATAGGATGTAGATTTGCTGTACAAAAAAATTATGTTTTTATACTGCCAATCCCTCTCTCGTGTGTTACAGGCAGGATTAAGCGCACGTCGGAAATTGATAAAAAAGAAAAAGTTAAAAGATCCTGACACATAGTTTTGGCAGGAACAGTGAGTTACAGATATCAACCGATTTGCAGGCCAGGATTTTGAATTATACAAAAGCATAACTGTCATTGATCGATATTTTGTTTGATACGGAAACGGTCGATCCGATATATCTTTAGAACTTATAATACCAGTATTCGATATATATCGTATACTTGGGTAATTCCTTACGCTCCCCTCGCAGCTCAGTGAACACACTGCATTCATTCGCTGCTTTAAAACGTGTTGAATTACAAGTATAAGCATTTCCAAAAAATGCTTGAACCGCCGTTTAGCCGCGTATACTCCATAGAGTAAAAACATTCAAGCAATATGCGCTAGCGTATTATACAGTCTCAAGTATATTTATTTTAGAATACAATAATAAGCGTGCCCAGCAGCGTGTTCAGTTATCTTGAACATTCCGTAACGGTAGAATCGGAACAACTTAACAAATTGACAGCTCAACCCGAGACAACTCAATATCATACTAAAGGATTGAGTTGTTCCAACTTTGTGTTGAGTATTCCACTGTTTGAGTTGGCTTCGGGTTGGGTTCTCCCGTGTCCTTAACGTTAGCTTACAGTAGTTACTAAACACGGGGCTGGTAAAGATATATTAAACCAGTAAGTCTATTTATAGAATACCAGGAATTAGTGCGCCCTGTGTAAAATCATTGATTTAGATTCGCCCCGAAGTAGGGAAGTTAGGTTTGCAATTTTTCAATAAATGCGAGTTTTAGAAAGAATAAAACATGTTACATATAGTTAAGCATTTTTTCTTGGTCTTATATTGCAACTGTCAATTAACTGGCACACGTTTATATTGATATAGGTATTTTCGGTAATTAATTAAAGCAAGTAACTCAACAAAAAATGCTTCGACGAGCCCATTCACATACCCCTAATTTGACCTTTCGACGTCCATTTTTTCATAATGTGATCTCAAATGCATCGTTTTGATTGGCTTCAAGCAACCGGTGTTGACTACAAATTGCTCAAATCTTGGACATTGGACCGGCGATAATGATATTCACCTTTACTATGAACCTTTAAACAGCTAATGAACGTTTACCAAATTCCAATATAGCTGCACAACTTTATACGCATTTGTTGAGCGAAAACAACGCCTTATATGATATTATCCTACTAGTGACGAATGCAACCTCGGTTTACGTCATATATCGTGGCTACACTTTGTATTCACGTTCAATAAGTTGCTCTATGTTTAAAGGTGAAGGACCAGAGATGCACGTTAAAAAAATCAATGGTTACTTTATTTTCTGTTAATTTTCCGTCATGTAACTAACGCATAACTGTCCAACATCTTTGAATTTGGACATTTTGATATTACAGGCGTGAACATTTGTTGTTGTTGTTATAAAGTCCGCTAAAAAGGACAAAAATGTATATTATTAAAATATTACTATTGAATCCTATCAAATTTGTTTTCAAATGAAAAAAGCTCTAACAGTTGAAATATATAATATTTACAACAATATGTAATGAAGCAATCGATGATTCATTTAATAGTTAAAATCTGCAACTTATTTCTTAAAAAATTATTTCGATATTGGTACATGTATTTATATATTTACATTTGAGTAATTTCCGAAAACTCTATCAATCTTATCTTTTCAAATAAAATATCGGCAAATCTCAATTATATACACACATTATGATACGCATATTTGTTATACTGTATCCGTATACTAAACTGTCCGCTGGTCCGGCTGGTCCGCTAATTATACCTACCTCTTTTCAGGTGAATCGAAAGGATTTGCAGAAATGTGTTGATGTAAAACGCTGATTTTTCGTGTGTTGCATTGTTGATAGAAATATTGTTTATATGGTTTTCCCCAAAAATGCTTTTTCTATGAAACGGAAATGGGCTGTACAATGACTGCACAAAAAAAACAATAAATTTGTCGGCAGTGGAAATCGAAAGGATTTATGTCACGTGACTTTTGCCCATTGCTATCATAATTTACCCCCACAATATCACGGCGTTGAGACGCCGTGAAATAATAGGGGATTGCCAAGGGAGGACACTAGTTTGGCGTAATTTTCTGAACTCTTCATCATAGTAGCGCCAAACAGCATCACAATGACCATATTTCCCGAACATTATAGCAGTATTTTAGCATATGAGCTGCTTCCAAAGGGTACTTTTCCAAATAGACTGCCATGAAAATCAAAAAGACATTTGTCCATTGATGCAGCGATAAATTTGAATTTGACTGTGTTGTGTTATTAAATTGTATTGAGCTGGGTTCAATATGAATTGAAAAATTGCCCTCCTTAAAATTTGGTAGTAGACACTTAAGATCAAATAATTGATTTGGAATGCCCTCTGACATTAAAATGGGAGGGGATTCCAAGTTGTTGTGTGAATTATTAGCCACCGACTCACCAGAAAACATGTTGGTCAAAAAGTCCATAATTTGTGGATGGTCCACTACTTGTTGAAGATGTGTTCTCAATATGGAATGTTGTACCAGTGTGTTCAACCTCTTCTGTTATATTGATTGTTGGGCCAGGCTCAGAAACTTTTTTCTTTTTGGCGAATCATTGCCTCAGCTAATTTATCGTAGTCTATTTCAATTTTGTTTTCATCCAATTTTTGCTTCTTTGGAGCTTTATTTGAAATCTTCCCGGATCTTCCACGTTTGGGTGGCATCTAAAAGGTAATAAAATAACTATTTGAGTATATATCAAATATATCTAACTAACTGGAACCAAATATGATTAGATTTCGACTGTAAATTAAGCAGCAATACTATTGGATGCCACTTTAATGTAACACCAATTCTGGGTAATCATTACATCACATGGTTTGAAATGTGCTTAATTAAGCAAATCACTACTGAATAAGAATTTTGCTATAGTGATGAATGCTAAATACCTAGTGTTGGGTACCGAAATATACTCAATACTAAATACATTATAATCTGTACCAATTTGGGTGCTAATTAAACAGCATCAATTCTGGATGCTCATTAAAAATACACCAATTTTGGGTGTGAAAGAAAGAACACCAATTGTGGGTGTTAAACATAATTAATACTGGAAAGGGTATATAACAGACCAGTATCGCAATAATCAGGCATTCACCAATTATGGGTGAAGCTTTATAATTGCTGATGACAATCATCAACTTCAAAAGCTTTAAAATTGCTGATGACAAACATGAAATTCACAAAGAATTAATATCAGTAATAAATGTATTGTAGTAGGCTACACTTAAATGGCAATGGATAAAACCGCCAAAGCTCAACACCACAGTCTCACAGTCTTGGGTGCATTTCGTACCAACAGTGAGAGTGAAAATTTCGCAGTAATAAATCTACGAAGATATAGCCTAATAAGCTTAATATTAACTAATTAGTACTTAGCCTGACACTGCTGCCATCAGTCAATTTCGATGACGTCTGGAGACATGTAGGACTGCACTCTTAATACTTTGCATGTATTTGTTCATGTACAGTATATTGTTTCTTGTGTGTAGCAAATGGACGCCATCTTTTCCAAGGTGTGAAAGAGTAGGGTCCCATAATCCTTAGTGATGCCAGAATGTAATTTGGTTTTCAGATGATGAACATAATTTTTCAGTTCTATATTAAGTTCAATAACTTCACAATTGTATATATGTCCCACTTTCCTAGGATGTCTTCGAAGAATTTGGCCAATAATAACCTGATCAAAGTTCTTGGAAATACATAAAAAATTAGCAAATGAAATAATATCTCTGGCAAGTTCTTTAACACTTGAATATCTTGAGCACAAGTCATTTCCTCCGATCTGTAGGAAGCATATACTAGGGCTAGCACATTCGAGGTCCATTAACATCATGCACTCAGCGATTTCGGCTATGCATAAACCGCCTTTAGCTTTTACACAAACTTCGAAATTACTTCTATCTTACCTCAAATTCCTGTTTCTATGATCATTGTTCATGAACTGATGCAATCTTCTAATGTTAGAATGTCCAAATATTCCATTTAGAATGATAATCCTCCATGTTGTCAGCAAGCGTCAATAAGTAGAACGAAGCATGCAGCGATCACACACTGATCAATGTCAAGGTCACAATAATTGAGTGACGCACACAAAGAAATGAAACAATTCACTTTCACGTAACTGTGACGTAAACTAACCTTGAAATAAGATCTGCACTACTTAGATGAGAATACAAGTTACCATATACACCTCAATTAAGTTTTAAAAACAACTAAGTAAAGCGTAAAAACAAATTTTTAATCTTTGCAATCAATGCGTGATTTCTCTATTAATAGCGGTGCTGCGTAATAATCACCGTCGTGAAGTTTAACATCAACAAGTTACTCTTTATGCTCTCCCCTTGCCCTTATCCTTAGTGACCAAATTGCACGCTAAACATTAGTTTGTATATAAAATATTTTATTCATATTAAAGTATATATATATATCAAAATGACAGCAACTAACAGATGAAGACATGAATGAGGGGGCGTGACGTTTGCATGTTTTACATGATGTTATTTTCGCATCCATTCCATCCCATCCGTCATATCTAAGTAGATATTGAGATCTTTAATCCATTTACACATATTACCCATATTTATCACTTGAAAGTGTCTGGTGTCCACATTTAGGGTGCTTTGTAATTATTAAGTGTATGTATGTCATTGACGGTGTTTTTCCTATAAAACAGTGAAAATACTAATGAATATAACATGTTGTTTGTCACAAAAACTGATTACAAGGGAAGGCTACTCTGTGCGGCTTATTAACCCTTATCATTCTATATCCCTTACTACTGATAAGCCCACCCCACTGCTGAATAAATTAAGCTGATATTGATCAGAGGATGCCCTGATGAAAGGTGTTGTGTTTATTTGCTATAAAATATATTTTATTGTAAAATGATCTTAACATAACCTATACTTTTTGAAAAGTGCATAAGATACAGAACATGAATATATAATTCCTATTGATTTTTGTAATCTAACCATCTGTTTAAAGTCTTCCATATGACACAAAAGAAACGAAAATATGTGGCAATATTTAAAAGTTTGCAATACTCTGGCTGTTAAAATCATTTCATACATACTGATTGTGTTTTAAAACGGGAAATGAATAGCATAATAAAATCATGCACATCATGAATGTTAATTAGGTAACTAGAATATCAAACTTACATATTTGTATTGAATGTTCACAGTTTTCCAATTTTATTTACACGACTAAGATTTGAATTTAAACACTCACATATATACAATATATATACACGCATGTTCACAGTAACACTTAAGAGTTTCAAAATTTGAAAACATAACAATGCCACCAATAAATGTCATTATTATGGAAATCAATCACCAACAATCCTATAATATGTGAAAACGAGTTTTATATACATTTCAATGTCTACTTTCGTTTTTTCTACTTTCGTTTTCGGAGCTTGCGGACATACGGTGTAAACAAACAAATTACTTATATTAAGTTTAAGTAAATTCATGAAAAAGCAATTAAAAATATTTATGTTTTCTTCTGTACGAAACAATTAAAATCTTTGAATAATTCCTCTAAAACATCGTCTAACGAAAATCGGTTTTCTTTTGCATTTGCCGCCATTGTTATTGTTGTGAAAAAAACTTGATTTTGACCCTTGATAAAATAAATTTTGTACAGATGTCGATCTATTTTAAGTATAATAAGAGGGTAATAAAAGGGTGTAACTCGGAAACATATGTATCGCGACTGTAGGTCGCGCTCAACAGTAGGAAAACGATAAGATCATCGCGACCTGTGGTCGCGTATAGCATGATAAGGGTTAAGAGAGGAAAATAAGGATATTTTAATGGTTGGTATTTTCAATCGAAGGGTTTTTCCTTATAAGTATGGTTTAAGGTTCCTAACACTCCTGGATCATACCTTAATTTGGCATTAAAAATGAACATCAATTTGTGTAAAAAAGTCACATTTTTAATAAATCATAATTTTCCGAAAAATGCCTTGAAAAGTAGCACTTTTTTGATAATCAGTGGTATCGGCTCAAATGCTGTATATATTTAGGTAGTTTATTTTGATTCATGAAATAGCGCATATTTTTTGTAAGCCATTAGTCTTTAAATTGACGCATTCATTTGTAGGTGTGAACAAAACTTTCTGTGGCTTGAAGTAAAAATGCTAGCTGTAAAGTGGACCATTTTAGAAGTTTATAACCTAGTACAACACGTAGTTAATAACAGAATCCCCAGCATATGTCATTTTGACGTCAGAAAGGCAATTTTTCTGACACAAACTTTCCAGTGGTGTTTGTACCATAAAATATGAAAAAAAATATTTTGGTGTTTTTTTGTCCTTTTTGGTCACTTTTTCACCAAGATTTAGTGATTAATACCATCAATTTGTGTGAAAAATTAACAATTTTAATGAAACAAAATTTTTCAAAAATTGTTTAAAAAAACTGCACTTTTTTGACAATCAGTGGTATCGTCAAAATGCTGTATATATTTAGGTAGTCAAAATTGTTTCATGAAATTTTTCATATTACTTGAAAGTCATTAGTCCTTCATATCACGCATAGATTTGGAGGCGTGAAACAACGTTTTGTCCCTTTTAGATTGCAATGGAAGCGGTTAATTGTCGAAGAAGAAAGTGTGACATGCCGTTTATTAATCCCTTGTGAAAGCCTGTTGTCCACATTCGGGGTGCTTTATAATGATAAAGTGTATGTACGTCATGGGCAGTGCTTTCCAATACAACAGTGCAAAAACTAATAGATTTATTTCGTTATAATCACAATAACTGGTTAAGTAAATGGAGACGAACCGCCCCTATTGTGTTAGCGAATCGTCTTCAGTCGAATCGTTTACGAGCAAATGTAACTGGGTGCGAATCGTTCGCTACCTTTCCAAAACTAGGTCATTCTTCTGCTTTGAGATAAAGACGTTTTCACGATTAGTATTATGCTTCATTCGCAGTCTATAAACAGTCTCAACGGACGATTCAGCTCAAATCAAGGAAAGTTATTAACCAGCCACTGCCATATATGAACAAACAGCTAAAGAATGCCATATATAAAAAACGAATGTTACACAACAAATATAAGTCTAATAAAAACTCTTCAAATTTTGAAAAATTCAGAAAACAAAGAAATCGTGTTACAAGATTAAAACGAAGATCCATAAGTAACTATTTTATTGATAGGTGTGTAGGCGGCTGCAAATCTACTGGGCAACAGTAAAACCATTTTTAACAAACAAAGAGTCTAACAAACAGAAAGACACAATTTTATGTGAAAATGAAATTCTAATAAATGACCAAACTCAAGTTTGCAATATTTTTAATAATTTCTTCGTAAATGTGGCACAGAACATTGGAACTGACTCTGTACCTGTTGACGCTAATCACCCAAGTATTAAAAGTATTGTTCAAAACAATTTTTCTGATTTTAACTTAGATTTTAAAACTGTTTAAGAGAATTTTATTTCAAAACAAATAGATAAACTTAAGGTTAGAAAGGCAACGGGTATAGACAGTATCCCAGCTAAGGTTCTCAAACTTGGCAAGCCGACCCTTGTAAAACTCTTAACTGAACTTGTTAACAACTCCCTTACTACTTTAACTTTTCCAAGTCAACTTAAAACTGCCCAGATAACTCCACTACACAAAAAGAATAGCACATTGTTCAAAGGCAACAATAGGCCAGTCAGTATTTTACCAGTTTTATCTAAGATTTTCGAAAGATCTATTAATGTTCAACTTTGTGAATTTTTTAATAACCATTTTAATATATTCCTATCTGCGTTTAGACCAGGATACGGATGCCAAACAACTTTGTTGAAAATTATTGAGGACTGGAAAAGGCCCTGGATGATAACAAGTACATTGCTGCTATTCTAATGGATCTTCGTAAAGCGTTCGACTGTTTACCGCATGATCTTTTACTTTTGAAATTACAATATTATGGTTTGTCAGAAATTGCTCTACAACTTATTAAAAGTAACCTTACTGATCGTCATCAATGTGTTAAGATAGGCCAAATTAGGTCAAATTTTCTAACATTGTATAAGGGTGTTCCCCAAGGATCTATTTTAGGACCTGTGATGTTTAACATTTTTATCAATTATATTTTCAATTTTGTTCACCACTCAAATTTATATAACTGTGCGGATGACAATACGCTTTCTTCCTGTCACAAAAAATTAGATGTTGTCAAACAAAACCTGGAAGCAGATAGTACTTTTCTTATTCAGTGGTTTTCAAATGATAAAATGCAGGCAAACCCTGAGAAATTTCAAGCAATTTCTGTAGGCACGAAAACTAAAGACAGTAATATTGATTTTGAATTTGATAATTTTACTATTCATTGTGATGAAGAAGTAAAACTATTAGCAGTTACTATTAATTTTAAGTTAAATTTTGACAAACATGTGTCAAACATCTGTAAAAAGCTTCAAGGCAACTAAATGTACTCAAAAGAATTGGGAAATATTTGTGTAAACTTGGCAAACTGAACATCTATTATTCTTTTGTCTTGTCAAACTTCAACTATTGTCCACTTACTTGGCATTTTTGTGGTGAATCAAACACCAAAAAAGTTGAAAATAATCAAAAGAGGGCTTTACGCTTTATCTATAATGACCATTCATCAAGCTACAAAGCCTTGTTGCAGAAGTCTGACTTGCCAACTTTGAGAATTAGACGTCTGCGCTCTATTGGTTTGGAAAGTTTTAACATGATACATAAACACTCACCATTGTATTTACATGATCTTTAAACTGTAAAGCAAAACTCTTATTCTTTTAGGTATACAAATACGGTAGAAATACCTCGGGTAAGAACCAGTAAGTATGGTTTGAGCTCCTTCCGTTTCGGCGCAGCCAGACTCTGGAACAAACTCCCTTAACATTTTCGGGAAGAGACAAACTATAACCAGTTCCAGAGTCTGATTGCAGGTTGGAATGGAGAGAGTTGCCACTGTTCTGCTTGTGCTTCATGCTAGTTGGTTCAAGCTTATGTTTTAAATGTAATGTTATATAGGAAGCTTGCTTGCTCTTATAAATTGTATCTGTCTTTGTTGAGTTGACAGCTTACTTCATATGTTTTTGCTTGTTCACTTCTACTTTATTGTTTGTAAGCTCTGTTTTATGTTATTCTATATGTATATCTCCTATATTTTAAATGAAGTATTTTAACTCATAAATTATGCTTCTACCAGACATTTAATTATAGCATGTAGAAGCCATTAGCTGTTGTTTGCGACTTTTTTATTATATAGTTAATGAACTTTTTATTCTGTAATTATCTGTGATAATCCATGAGATTTAAGTAAACCCTATTTATTGTAAGTTACCTTAAAATATGCATGTAGTTTGCTTGTAATTTTATGCATGTGTGCTTTTGCGCTTTTATATGCTTTTATATATGTATGCTTTGTGCCTATATGCTTTTCTATGTTCATCATGTGTATTTTTATGTCTTTAATTTGTTTGCTAAATTTTGTTACATGTTTCTGTAACCGACTTGAAATAAATATTTGTATCTTGCATCTTGTATCAGTTTACAAACGGAAGTCGCCATTTTGAAAAAATCAGTACCCTGCTTTTTCGTTCTAGGTAGCTCTCAAGCGGAATGAGCCGGGAACCAACGATATAGAATAAATAATCAGGTCGGGTTAAAGTTTGTATGAATATTAAAGTATACTTAACGGGAATTAATGAGTATAATTACGATTGACTAGTTTGCGTCGTTTCGGAGTTGTTGGATAATTTACGTTTGCAGGGGAGACAACCTAGCTCCGTATAGTTATATGATAATGAGCCAGTATGCTTGAATTACGCTTCTTTGTCTTTGTTGATAGGCGTGGAAATATGAATATTTATGAGTCAGAATGGTTTTAAGATTTGTCATGTCTCTGGAACGATAAATCGTTCCAATAATAAAGGTAAATGGCCAAGGTAACGCTTACCTAGATGTCCGAAAGAACACTGGCGAAGTTTCAGTCGTTTCGCCCTGTATTTATAGTGTTCGGTTACACAGAGACAGTGCAACTAGCAAATATTCCTGGTCGGATCTAACCGCAGACTAAGGGGTGATTGCCACTGACAATTATAAAATGCACAACCACAACTAAAGCTTTTAACCATGTACAGTAATAGGTTTACAAAACTACAATTAAATAATATCATCTGACTGACTTTAACCTATTGAATGACAAAAGTTACAATACTAAGTAAAATATAGCAGACACTATGTAAAATGAAACATTGAACTGCTACACTACTGTTCAATTAAAATTTACTACACCAATCAATGTGTATTCATTGAGTTCATGAAGTTAAACTGGGTGTTTCATGTGAAAACACAAGGAAACTCCAACTCTTTTACCATGTAAGGAGATAAGGTGGTATGTACAATAGAAAAGACACTAAAATAAACTTAGATTTTAAGGTATTATATCAATTATAATTCATTCCTGCTACATTCCCCCTTCTTAAAAAACAAGTTTTCAAATTAAGTTCAAAATTTTAAAATTTAGTTCAAAACAATTCATAACTGAATTGACAAAGAAGCAGGAATGAAATACATTCAAATATAAAACATATGATAAACAGTTATGTTCTACAACATATCATATAGTCACTTGTATGAGTAATGTATATATTTCAATTCAACTTTAAAACACAATCAAACCCGGGTAGATGGCGAAGTTGGTAGCGCGCCGGGATTTGGATACTCGTGCCCGAGTGGGTGCGGGTTGGATCCCTACCCGGGGAGGCTATACCCTTCTATGAAAATTTGACAATAATGTCGATTTTCCTCCATTGATTAGATAATATGGAGAAGTTTCCGGCCTTGTGGAAGGGTAGGTGAGTACTGGTTATAGACAAGGGTCCATGAAAGTTAGGTAAGTTGCGCTGGACGCCGTAAAATGACCTAAATTGTGTTGATACGGCGTTAACTCCAATAAATAAATAAAACACAATCAATTTCATATCTTAGCGTTCATTTTGTACAACATATCACACTGGTTTGTGAAAGAGAAAAGTCACAAAATCACACAAACCCTTCTAACTGTACTAAGGTTATTATCTCCCTTGAACTTTAAATGTTCCAATTGTCATCCATTGAGTATAACACACCACATTAAATTTTGTTAAATATTAAACACAATTATTTAATGATCTTAGTATTCATGCTGTTTTAAACTATAAGAGATAAAGTTCCAATTGACATCCATTAAGTAACACATCAAATTAGGTAAGAAGTGTTAATGTTCCTTTGTAATTGGACTTGAAGCAGATCCACCATGTTTTTTTAAAATTCTGTCCATTTTGTTGTTATAATAAGTATTATAAATTCATCATCGTCGTTGATTATGAACAATAATGCATGGCAGTTGTTGAAAGTGAGGAGAGTTCATCATCGTTGATTATGACCATTATAAGTTATCTACTGTCTGACTACTTGGTATCAAGCTGCCATTCCAGGCCACAATGGCCTATTATTGGAGCTAGGTAACCAATTGGATTTAAGACTTCGCGAAGCTGAAGTACAATCAAAGATGTGAAAACACACTGAAATATAGATCAAATGATGTAGATAAATTTCAGACTATATATCTCAGCCCGGATACACACAGCTTTATGAGATAAACCCCATCGTAGGAACACTTTCTATGCTCATTAATTTAAAGATAAACCAATGTGACTAAGATATTATGCAATTTATCCCTCATATATGGTCATTACTTAAAATAGAGGTGTGCGACCGTATCAAGAGTGAAAATTATTCAAACCTAATTTTCGCATAAATTTCAGCATGAGATTGGTTTTCATATACATGTATGTCTTGAATTAAAGTATACATTAAAATACATACTACAGGTACATTGACAATTTTTATCATGAAAATATTTATAGGCTCTTCGCTTGTTAATTAAAGTGATAAAGAAAATTATTTACATAATTCAAACTTGGTTTGCCACATCATTAAACGACCTATCATGTGTAATAAATGGTTGCCTAATGAGAGCAAGAGTGTGTGTGTTAGCAACTAGGGCGTAACCAGAATTTTGAAAGTGTTACGCAGATCTCGGCACGAAATGCTGATGGGGGAGGGTATGGGAGGGGGTTTCCCCCTCCCGTGGTGCAGAAAAAAGGGACACGAAAAGACGCATTATTGTGCATTTAATGGGATATAATGTTATAAAAAAGGAAACTA
This sequence comes from Mactra quadrangularis, assembly GCA_025267735.1. Classification (NCBI taxonomy): domain Eukaryota; kingdom Metazoa; phylum Mollusca; class Bivalvia; order Venerida; family Mactridae; genus Mactra; species Mactra quadrangularis. The sequence continues at coordinate 3,773,379 of CM046309.1, forward strand.
ATCAGTACAATTGTAGGAATAAAACCTTTCGACCTCTCCAATAGGTCTCATCAGTCGGTGATGATTATGTAATTTGATGTCATAGATTTCCCCGCGACGTTTATTTGTTTTTAGTGTTTTTATTTTTTAAACCCGGTCGATATCGATCTCGTGATCGCGATGGATATGCATCAGAGCTAATCCAGTCAGCCGTTCCTCGGTCATCGTATTTCTTAGATACCTTTTAAGGCGGCGAAGGCTACTAAATGAGCTTTCAGCAGAGGCCGTGGACACTGGCATAGTCAGAAGGATCTTCAGCACAATATGTATGTTTGGATACAGTTGATATGTTTCATCAACTGCCTTTGCTAGACCCTGAATGGGCGAATCGGCTGCAAATCTCTTCCAGATGTCAAGTTCAGCATCTATTGCCTGACAATCTATGAACAGAGAATACTCCTGCTAAATGTCGGCCCACATTTCGGGTGAAAGCTGCTGGAGTTTTGTTGGCAAAAGATACTGAGCGTTCAGTCTTGCAGTCGAGAGACACAGTCTGTCATGCAGTTGGGACAAAAGGTGATCCATGAATGGTACAAACATATTCAACCTCCAATATTCCTTTGGGGTTTCTGCGGTTATGTTATTTCTGTGTTTTTGCCTTGCAGCAACACGAGGCTGACAGACATTGATGTCATGCTCAGTTGCCAAGGCGACAGCCTTTTGCCAAAGTCCTCCAAAATACCCAATGTCATTGCGTCTCTCGACCAGCAACCCATAAAGAACTTTAGCATGCTGTGCTGCTTTGACCAAGTCTCATTGAGGATCTTGCATTGAATCTGTCAAAGGATTCAGTGTGTCTAAGGGGCCGCTGACGCAACACAACGCGACAACAAAGTCAAAAGACAGGACAGCCTTTTGAAGGCTTGACGCTGTGGACATAGTTTTTGTGTCCATGCCAACTTGAAGGTCAGTAAGTGTTTCTTTAATTGGTTTGAGGTGTGTATAGAAAGCAGTGATGCTTTCCGAGTGTTGAGACCACCGTGTTGGGCAGAACTTCTTCAAGGCTTCTCCATCGTCGTTATGAGAGCTATAAACTCCGAGACATTTCGGAGAACATGTTATAAAAAACAATACATCCCCAACAACGGTAAACATCGACTGCACAAACAGTACCCTGCAAGCATGACATATTGCTAAGTTTAAACGGTGGTTGCGACAGTGAATATACTTTGCGTTTGGAAATTCTGCAGTAAATCTTGCTTACACTCCACGGTGACGACCGGACATATTCCCAGCACCGTCGTACTATTGTCCAACGATAAAGTTTGGGTTCAGATTGTGTTGTGTATTTCATCTAGAAGTAACTGGTGAAGTGTTTCACTCGTTGTTTCTGTTGTCTTAACAAACGAAAGGAAATCCTCATGGAGCACATGTTCCCCAGAACTCTGACGTTCTATGTAACGCAGACAAAAAGCAAACTGTTCAGTATTGCTGACATCAGCAGATTCATCTGAAAGAATTGAGAAGTACCTAGCATCTTGGCAACGGTGCACGATACAGTCTGAAATTTGATTGCCAAATATGTGCATGAACTCGTTTTGAATAGCGGGGCTTAAATACTGTGCATGTTTGGGAGAATTTTCTAGATGGTTGTGCAAATCACTGTCTACTTCAGCGCGATAATTTATCAAAGCTCTGAAGTTACTGCGTTCTTCTGTTTTGCCACGAAAAGCAATGTTTTGTTTTCTCAGCAAAACTATTGATTTAGCAATTGATGTCAACGCTTTCTTGTTGTTCTCAACTTTGTTTTGTAAGCGTTAGAGCCAAACTCAACAACACTTTTTTCTTCATTTCGACATATTTTTAGGAAATTGTCTGCTTTAGTCATTGCATTGTTGTGATCTAGTGTTTTTTTGTGCACCCCTATAATTCTTGACACATTGCTCCAGTCTACAAGGGGTTTTGCAACAAGAGTATTTTCGGATGCATTAAAGACAAAACACGGCGCACAAAATACACCATCGACTGATGGGTTGTACCTCAAATACGGGTAGTTTTCATAATCAAACACCAGGTCAGGTACCCGCCTAGCTGTCCCGCTTTTGCCGTGCGTGCTCTTTGGCTTCACCCAACTCCGCGAGGGTTGGAATCTTGATGTTAAAGTAGACATTTTCAAGGAGTCCGACATTCGGAGTCTTCTTGTAACATCAATTGTTCCAATGACGAGAAATCGCGCGCCCATAGAGCACCCTGCTGCATACCCATAACTCTGGCAGTTGTTCGCCTCATCTTGTTTAAAGGAAGATGTGGAAGAGGAAGATTTTATGGACTCTTCGCCTTCTGGACAAGATTTTTTGTTGTCATCCAATGGTTTAAAACACTGGAAAATGGACTTTTGTCCATGAAGAGGTCGGGGGGGGGGGTTCTAGAGCTCATCTTCGGTATATAGACAAAAAGAGATATTAAAGCTTATAGAGAGAAGTAGACCTAGAAACTGTATATGCAAATCTATCACATAAATAAACTAAATTTTGAAATTACAAAGTGTGAACAAATTTAGTTAGATACATGTACATGTAGTTGTGTACTCGTACACAAGTTCTAGATAACCAAATCGCTACACATACATGTAAACGAGAAGTAAAAGTGTTACGTAGGAATGACATCATCGTTGACGTTTTGGCAGATGTCAAAACTGACCTTGAATGATTATTAATTCAGATTGCTTTCGCTAGTCTCACACTGTCCATTACTCTTGTAAACTATACTTGTGTGTTGTAAATAAATACATTGGTTTTGATCTTGATTTTAACAAAGAGGATGCTCTTCAATATTTCATATCTAAAAAATCGGCCAAAAAAGTATTACGCAGTTGCGTAAACTGCGTAATGGGCGCTACGCCAAGTTGGCTTTGTGTAACACAGTGATAGATTTTAAAATCCAATACACAATACTTAACACAAGTTAATTTTAAATTTTACCAATTTAAACATATCATTTTATATTTTATGAATAAATACTTAACTTTTTAATTTGTGTTTTGAATTAAAGACTCGTGCTGAACTAAATAGGTATCGTTTTTTCAATTATATCTAATTTTCCTAGAGAACAAAGATATTCTGGTCACTAATGCACCAAATGTAACAGGGGTCTTACTCTTGGCTCTATAAACCCAGGTTCGAATCTACTTGATCTCTAGTTGGTATAATAAAATTAAATAAAAAGAGACAAATAAATAAATTTAACTAAGTTTAATGATGATAGCTGATGACGAATTTATGTACAATCTATATAATAATCACATATTATGACAATACCATATTTAAATAATTATAATGATTTGACTATTTGAATCAAATAAATATATAATAAGACTTACAATAAGATATAGCCGATAAGGTGCTATGTACAATTAAAAAATTTAAAAAAAAACACAAAAATAAACTTAGATTTCAAGGTATTATATCAATTGTAATTCATTCCTGCTAGAGTACAATTGATTGTTTCTACCACCGCCCCTCCTTGAGTACTTTTATTTGATTTTCTTATTGGTTGCGTGCCTTTAACTCGGTCAAACTGCCTCGAACGTATCAATGAGTATGTACTAATATCACATAAAATTTCCCCGTAAGCACACGCGATATAGTCTAGTATCTGAGGCTATTTGTTTGATTTTTTTGTCCAGAGCTGTTCTTTGCATATTTGGATAGAAGGATGTCTAAAGTTAAATTTTAGCGAGGGTGGACATTTGAAATCATAGCAGTTACCATGGAAACCAAGATGGCGTCCAAGATGGATACCATTTTATACACTTTGGTTTGTATTTTTCACACCATTATTACTACAAACAGTATTATGTAATTAATAAATTAATGCTTGCTTATTAATGTACAGACATAGACCTTTCCACTGATGTGTCTTTCAAGGTTATTGTGGGTCAAGGTCAAAGTCAAATCAAGGTCAAAACATAACAAATGCAAAAAAATCGTGTTTTTACCACACATTTTTGATGCCATGTGATAATTTATTCACCAAAACCACTTAAAAGTTGTTTTTTTCTTTTCTGGCATTCTATTTTGTATTTAAAAGCATGACTTTATATTTCAAAATTGAAAAATAATAAAATGGGAAGTCAATAAAAACAGGAAGCTTAGCTTCAACTGTTGCGGAAAAGGTTTATTTCACCTATATACAAGCTGTCTGTATCTTCTTGTTATATTTTACATATAAATATGCTATGCAATAATTTTAATAGAAAAACTTTATGCAAGTAAATTTTAGAAAGAATATAATGAGGGCAAGGTCAAGGTCAAACAATGTCAAACTTGTGTTTAAGCAACTAATGGGGTATTTGACGACTAACAAATGCAGCTTCGGTTTTAAAACAAGAATATAATTAAAAATGAAGACCATTTAGAATATTGCCATGGTCATATATGAAAACTGACACAAAAAATGCTATTAAATGTATTGTATAGTCAGGTAATAACTGAATACCCTTTACTGGTTGCCACAAAGGGAGAAAATTTGACATTTTTTTACAATATTGCCAAAGGGTCATTTCATGGTGCTTTTTTCATTAACTAAATTACTGACAGATATGCAACTTAGTACAGCTATTCTCTGGTTTCTACTTTTTCTAAAGGAAATCATCAGACATAGTAGTTTGCTAACTGGTGATACTCTTTCAATTGAACTTGAAGTACTTTTCAGAAAATATATAGAACAACTTGGCAGTATCTTGATACAACATATTTCAGTACCTTAATGCTTCAAATAAAATAATCAAATAAATGACAACATTAACAATCTTAATAACTTTTAAATTTCAAATAAACAATTTTGAAAAAGAATAGTCATTTTATTCAATTTTTGAAACATCTAAAGGGTGGGTTGGCTGGGTTTCTCCTTCCTACGACAAAAGCACTGTAAAAAGTGTGCCACGTGTTTCGTAAGCGCTTCTTTTATAAGGTTGCCGCTTGGGGCGTGACATGATATTTACTCTTCTTCTGGTGGTGAATCATAACAAAGTCTCAAAATAAATTTAATATATATTTGAATAATTGTATTGTTTTAACACTTACAATTATGAGAAAATACTGTCGTAAATTTGTTTTGCAAATCCGACAAAACGTATGTTGGTCATTCCAGCTTAATTAAACCGATTCTTACCCGGTCACCTCAGGTGTACCAATACGTACATGTTAAAATTTTCAGGCAAGGGTGACATGGAAAATTTTCCAAACATTTGTTGTTTTGAGAGGGAATGACTTCTTTAGGTATCTACAAGAGTGCATTCTCCAATTTCTAATTCCAAATATGGTACACATGGCAAAATATGGATGCAGTTATAGAATTAGTACGATTTCCCAAACAGTATTGTAGAAAAAAACAATTTTTGAAAATAGCAGAATTCTTCCTTTAGGAAAATGCCCTTGGGAGGAGGATTTTTAATTCTTCTGACTAAACATGAAAACATATTCGTGCTAGTAAAGATATCTAGATGATAATGTTCTAGCGTATTGCCCATACATGTATATAGATCTACATTTGTTAAACATTTGACAGAATTCTTTTCATAAACAAGTAAATTTGCTTGATTTTGAAATTATATGTGTGCCATTATTTTGTTCATATTTTCTCGACTACACTCTATGTAGTAGAAAAAAAACGTTTTTCGCAGAAATTCACAGTTACAATGTACATTTATTTCTTGAACAGTATAAAAACAAGTCACCGTACAAATATATGAACATTGTAAACAAAATCTTGAAAACACTAAGCTCCAATTAATAAAGAAAAACTAGTTAAAAGTGCATATGGGAGCCAAATAAGGATATCAAAAAAGTTGAAAAAATGATGCTAGTTTCTGTCTAGTTACGATCCTAGAAAATTACTTACAAATGAGACAGATATGATTTACTTAACAAACCACTTCCTTTACATTAAAATATAAGTTGAAAGACCTTTATACATCTTAGATATACTACTAAAATTTGACAATCCATCTAAACTTATCTTAACTTATCAATATGTCGTTACGCGCCAAGATTCAGATATTTGCATAAGCCACCATTAGGCTCTATAATATATATGATGACCTAAATGGCATTCTTTAAGCAGGTCATTTTATTTTCAAGAAAACGATATCTTTAAATGGTCAAAAGAGGCTGATATTTATGAAACACCGCACAAATGAACAACTTAAATATGCTTTTTAGATGCTTTACATGTCTTAATTTTACAAACTATGTGTATGCCAAATTTCGTGTTTTATTAGAACAACCTCAATCATCTAATATAACATGAAATTTGACATACCTAGTGTCTGATTTTACCTTGTCAACTTAACAATTTCCCCGACAAATAGGACGAAAAAGCATAGTCAGACACTAAGCATAATAATTATGCTAAGTATAATTTAAAATGTTCTTTTGCATATCATTAATTCAATTTCAGCTAAACGCACAGACTTACCAAAAGTCAAATCGGAACCAAAACGGATAGCTGACAAGAAAGAAAGCAAGAGTAAACGTAAACATAATACACCATATGATAGAAAAAAAGATGCTGATCCTCAAGTTACCGAGACCAAGCCACAAATTCAAGAAATACACGAAGAAAAACACAAATCGATGAAAAGTCATGATACGTTGTTTCCATCACCAATCTTCGAAGAGATTTCGCTTTCACAATTAGACTAGAGCTCCGAAGAAGGTTTGTAATTTTATTTTCTTTACACTATATTGATCAGAGAAATTTTGAACACATTTTTGATAAATATTCCAATCACCTGACTTGATATAAATATTGTAGGATGTACACTAAGCTTACTGTTATCTACATTGTGTATACATTATAATGGTCACCTATCCAACCACTAACCGCGCAGTCCGTTGCTTAACTATGATAAATATCAAACGTTCTACGAACTAATCTTTACATCAACAACATCAGCAGCAAATTACAGTAACATATATATCTTTCAAATATAAAGGATGTTTTAAATTGGACTTCATAAAGTTAGCTAAATCAATTTAAGTCTGATAAACGCTACTTATAGGACATTTTCAGACTTCGCTGAGCGCCTATTGTTTGTCGACGCTTTTTAACAGAAGGTACATGTATATTTAGTTACGAAAAAGGAGTAAGGCATTAATTTTAATTATACCATTATATTATTCAATTTTTTATGATAATCAGGTGATCAGGTGAGTATACCTGCTCAATAGTTTATATGTCTACGGATTTATGCAACTATTTAACGCGTTTGGACTCGAATATTTCTCAAAATATTCTGCAAACAAATGACACGTACCTTTTTGATGATAGTTTGTCTGCCATCTTGTTGTGATTACACCGTGACACGGAAAATCTACACCGTATCACGATCTAGACAGTACATTAAATCCGTAAACTTATCGTTTGAGTAAATCGGCGTTAGTATGGCACTTACCGTGTAATATATAAGATTGTGAGTTCAGTTGAACTTATTAAACTTATTAAGCTAATATATAAACAAATAATAAATAAGCTTTACAAATAAATGTGCACAATCTAGACTAGCCAGTCATGCAAGAGTTAGACACGGAACAATCCTACTTTAATATTTGTTCCTATTGAGCATTTTAGAAAATTTGAATCAAATCATCCCTGCCTAATCAGTATCAGGTAGATTAAAGCTTCAGACAGTCCAGAGCAGGCCGAAATAAACTTTCTTACTTGTTGAAAATGTATAAGAAAAGACTATACATGTTGAACAATAATGGTTAGAAAGCACATTTTATCAAGTTATCACATTTACACCATTTGAGTTGTTGACTCAGAAGAGGAAAGTCCTCTGCGTAAAGACAATCAATGAAGAGCAGAAGAAGACAAACCAATTGTTGCACCACTTATTTGTAGTTAACAGTGAACAATAGATTGAAATTTACTTTAATATCATTGTTTTTAGAATATAATTATTTTCCCATTATTTTTTGTATGTATAAGACAACTACAATTGTGTTGCAGTTCAGATATGTTAGAATTTGTACAGAAGATTATCTGTACTTTGATTTTATTGTGATATGGCCATTATATTTTAAGTATGTCTCATACGCAGGTACATAGCTCCTTACTGCAATACAGAATTTTCTTACATTTTACATATTTATCTAGCATTTTACATATAGACTGATATTTACTGTGGTATTATATAGATGTGTTATTTAATACAGAAAACGAATAAATGTTTAGTATAAATTTTAAACTCTATGTGAATGTTTTTATAACATAAAACTGTAGTATATATTAATAACTGTTTTATTTCTCTATATACAAAATGTATCAACTTCAAACTTTAAATATATGTTCCTTAATCAGGATCGGAAGGAGGATACGAAAGCGATGCTATAGGCGGTATTGAATAGGTAAAGGTTAAGGTCCAGATGTAAATATAAACATTGTCACATGGAACATTTGTAGTTTGAGGAAAAATAATAATCTTAATTTCTTGAACTATTTAAGTACTTTTGAAATATAGTTGGTTTATTAGAAACATGGAATAATTTTGACAATGAATATGCTGATATACCAGACGGTTACACGTGTTTTGATAATACTAGATTAAAATCTGCTGGCTCTTTACGTAACTATGGTGGGGTCTCAGAGTACATAAAGTCACACTTGTTAGCAGACGATTTTATTTCACGAATATGTATTGACTTTAAAGACTGTATTGTATTACATATAAAAAGTGCTTCATATAAATCTATGCAAGATATTATTTAATACATTGTCTATGTTTCTTCAGAAAGGTCGAAAATATACGATAGTTTAATTGAGAAAAATGGAATAAAATCTATTGAAAATAACATTAAAATATTGAGGAATATATATCCAAATGCATACTTATATTTAAGCGGCGATTTTAACGCACGGGCGAAAAACTTGTTAGATTTGATTCCCCATGACAACTTAGATTTTATCTTTAATGCTGAAGTTGATTATGATTCTGATAGTTTAGACCTTCCTAGAAACAACAAAGACAATGATAGATATAATATGTTTGGGAAATCTTTAGTAGAACTTTGTTGTATTTTTAATATTCATATTTTGAATGGTAGATTGTTTAATGATGTTGTTGGAAATTTTACCTGTTTAACACATAATGGAGCTAGTGTTGTTAATTATCATAGTTATTTTAGTGTAGAGGAACGCCACGAATCTGATCATTTACCAATTTGTTCTAGATTAACTATTGTACAAGAACAGCCGTCTTCTGTATTCAAACACAATAATACGAGTAATACTGACAATGAAGTACATATCGAAAAATACAAATGGCAAGATAAACATTTGACTGATTTCTTGGATCTTTTTTCGTCTGAGTATAATTCTATACGTGATCAATCATTAAATGAAATAGATCTTAATATTAACAATGCAGTTAATAATATCCTTTGTATGTATAAACAGTCTGCAATAAATATGCCCATTAAACATTTTACTCGATGTAAGGTTGAAAATAATCAACCCTCGTGGGATCAAGACTGTGACTCAGCTAAACAATTAAAATACGCTGCTCTACGGCGTTTTCGGTTTACTGATAATCCTTTTGACTTCCAACAATTTGAAATATTACGTAAGAATTTAAAACCATTTGTAATTCAAAAAAATATGCTTATCTAAAATCCAAACGAGATCAACTAATGTCATTACGATCCAATCCTAACTCATTTTGAATATGATAAAATCGCAGAAAAATAATAAATATAACAATACATTGCCGTTGATTGATACAGGAGCTTGGTATGATTATTTTTATGATTTACTTTTTAAAAGAAATCATCATAGATTAGATGAAGGTCCTTGAGAATTTGACGTAAATTCTGAGGAAGAAAATGTTTACTTAAATTCTGAGATCACCTCAGATGAAGTTTCAAAAAGTATTAATAAATTAAAGTGTTGGAAGTCACAAGGAAGTGATGGTATGGGTGCAGAATTTTACAAAAATACTAAATCATTAATTTTCCTATATTATGTAAATTGTTCAATAAAATATTTAGTACAGGGGTTTTCCCTGATATTTGGAGGGATAGTATTATAGTACCTGTTTACAAGTCGGGTCTAAGGGAGGTCCCCTCCAATTTTAGGGGCGTTTCCTTGATTAATGTCATGTATGAAATATTTTCTAATATTATAAATGATAGGTTGAATACATGGGCTGAGGATTTTGAGAAATTAGACGAATCACAAGCCGGTTTTAGAGCCGGGTACTCGACAATAGATAATATGTTTACATCACAAATTATGGTACAAAAATATACTTGTAAACCAGGTGGAACATTTTATGTTTTATATGTAGATTTTAAAAAAGCGTTCGATGGACTCAAACATCATAATTTGTTTACTGTTATAAATAAGGCAGGTGTAAAGGGGAATTTATTTCGTGTTCTTTTATCAATGTATTCTAAACTTCGTAGCTGCGTACAAGTTAGTAGCAACAGAACTTCTCAATATTTTAATTGTAATATAGATACACGACAAGGTGACGTCACAAGCACGATCATGTTTAATTTGTTTATAATGATCTGTCACACTTCTTACGTAGTAAGGGACATAGAGGTATATTCATTACCGATCAAATCCCTGATACAATATGTATTTTATTCGCTGATGACGTAGCAAATTGCACTGATACTGCCATCGAACTACAATCACAATTAAATTCAATTTCAGAATTCTGTAATACTATAATACAGGAATGTCTATTAACGAAAATAAAACTGAAATAATTGTTTTTAGAAATGGGGGACCTCTCAGATCATATGAGGAATGATTTTACAACCACAATCTAGTAAATGCCACACAAGTATATAAATATATGGGTCTTATTTTTACTCCAAAATTATCTTGGACTAAAGCGAAAAATAAACTGGCTGCACAAGCGAAGAAATCTATTCATGCCATAAAATCTTATCAAAGAAGTTTTGGGGATTTTTTATAGAACAGAACAGAACATATATTTTATTTATGATTTGTACATAGTACATCATCAGTATACAACATAAACAGTACATGTAACATTTGTCAAATAGTGAAGGTTAGACAATATACAAGTATATAAGTTTATCATGAATAAGATAAGAGGATAAATCAAGAAACAAATAAATATGAAAGGTAAGTATAGTCAGTTTAAAAGAACAAGTATATAAATTGTTCTACTAGTTAAACAATACAATTAGGTCATCAATGTTCATGTTAAAGGTATTTCTGTAATTATAAGCTTTTTCATCGTACAGACTCAAATTGATTAGGACATTTTTATCTTCGGATTTAAACAATTGTATAAATTTATTCATGTTGGGTTGAGTATAATAAAATGTATCAATATATTGTTTTCTAATATCTAGGAAACAGGGACAAACTAGAATAAAATGATACTCATCTTCTACATTATTTAAACTACAAAATTTGCAGATTCTTTCTAATCTGTCTATTCTGTTAGCTGAGTATCTGCCAGCATGTATTTGTAATGAATGAGATGAAATTCTTATTTTTGTTAAAAACTTTCTTAAATCATTTGGTATAATATCTAAATACTTTTCATAGCAAAAACTGTCTTTTAACTGATTGTAAATATTTAACACTTGACTATTATTTTTAAAGGAATGCCAATCTTGTAAAAAACAGTCAATAATACGTTGTTTAAACAATGGTAAAATAATTTCACATCAACAGAATGAGGGAAATTCCAAACATCATTAAAACCATTATTACAAAGTATTTTTTTAATATTCGACACCCAGTTATTTTTACCTCGTAAACAATCATTATATGTTATTTTATAGACTTCGTGCATGATAATATTATCAGTTTGTAATAACTTGAACCAATATTTAACTATTTTAACAAATCTAGATACATATAAAGGATAGCGTGCAAGTTCACCATATATAGCCATATTACATGAATTTAACCTTACATTAAGTATTTTCTTACAAAATTTAAGATGTATACGTTCAATTTCTAAGGACTTGTTATTTCCCCAAATTTCTGCTGAATAATTCAAAATTGAACCAACAAATGAGTCAAAAAGCTGACATAATAACTTGGGCTTAAACATGTATCTTTTACAGTTTATAAGCAAAAAGTTCATAGCCTTAGTAGCTTTACCAATCAAAAATTGTTGATTTAATATAAAATTTCCAGTGTAATGGAAAACTGTTCCCAAATAGTTAAAATCATTTACTACTTCTAGTATTTTATCATCAAAAAGGAAAACTTCATTTTGTTTTAGCCCACCCTGTCTTCTAAACACAACAACTTTAGTTTTGTTAATGTTAACATCCAACCCCCATTGTTTACAATAATCCTTTAGAAGAGATAAGCTTCTATTAACTTCACATGGCGATTCACCCATAATAACCATATCATCCGCAAATAACAAAATAATCAATATTATATCGTTAATAGATAAGCCACTTTTAGAATCTCGTTGTAAGAAAAGTTCAAGGTCATCAATAAATAACGAAAACATAATTGGAGAAAGAACCTCTCCCTGTCGTAAGCCGACAGCATATTCGAAAAAGTCGGAATAACTATTACAAAGTTTTACACATGATTTAACTTTATTATACATGTCTTTAATGATACGCAATAGTTTACCCCTAATGCCACATTAATACATTTTCAACCATAGAGCATTTCTATATACGCAATCAAATGCTTTTTTTAAATCAACAAATACACAGTATAAACGTCTATTATTATTAATATAGTTTTGAATAACAGTCAATAAAACAAACATTGCGTCAACAGTAGATTTGCCTTGCCTAAAACCGAATTGCGCATCAGATAAAATCGTGTTTTCTTCGCAATATGAAATAATTCGTTTATTTAAAATTGAAGTAAATATTTTAGAAAGAGAACTCACCAAACTTATCCCACGATAATTATTCACGTCGTTTTTATCTGATTTTTTATGAATAGGAACGATAACTCCTGTCGTCCAGGATTCAGGGAAAAAACCACTATCAAGTATACTATTGAAAATATCGCATATATGACTTGATAAAATATCATTACATTCAATGAAGTACTCATTAAGTAAAGGATCGATACCGGGTGATTTACCTGATTTAAGAGATTTAATTGCCTGCTTAATCTCATCAACAGTAATTGACTTATTAAAAATATCATCTGATAAATCGAGATCATTAAAATCATGGTTCGAAGAAAACTCCTCCGCTTCAACATTAACGGTTTGAAAAATATTGTTTCCAAGTTCAGAAAAGTATTTAAAAAAGGATTCAATCGGTATATCATGACTAACATTATTACTAGACTTAAAATACTTCCAAAAATCTTTTGGTTTTGAAGATCGCAAACGTTCAATTTGCTTAACTTTCATTTGGGTATAATTGCGTTTTTTCACTTTTATAATACGTTTATAAGACTTTTTGTACATACATAATTGTTCTCTGTTTATCGGAGACTTATCATTGTTAAACATTGACATTTAAAGCATCATTATATTTCTGCTTGGCCAAGCTACATTCTAAATCAAACCAGTCCTTATTTTTAAATCGACTCTTGTCCGTAAACGAAGACTGGTTTTTAACATGGATTTCTTTAGAAAACAAGGAATTAGCCGCGTCTTGGATCATATTCGAAAATTCTAAAATAGTCGAGTCGATAGACGTTCGATCGTTTATATTGATATTATCCGTCAAACGATTAAACTCAGGTAATTTTACAATTAGATTTGCGCGAAAAATGTCTCTTTTTTCATTCGACCATTTATGAATACGGACTGCGTCACGTTAATGTGAACGAGATTGGACAATGATCACTCCATTCAGTAAAATCGTGGACATAAAAATCTAAAACATGCGAAAAATTACATTCTTTAGTGTTTAAATAATCAATTACTGACGCTCCATGTTTTGAAATAAATTGTATAATATATAAATTGTGTAATTACCATCAATATCATTTATGCGTCCATTAACTACTCGCAAACCTTTATATAAACAAAAATCAATGAGCCTTTGTCCAAAACTGTTAAAATTTTTGTCCAATGAGGCCCGATACAGGGGTTCATCGGGAACATAATCATCGTAGTCTATATCATTGTAAACAATATCATGAATAATAAAATCATTTTTCATTCCTATTCTGGCATTCCAATCGCAAATAAGGAAAACATTGCCAATACTGTCAAACTCGTTATAATCTGATTGAATCGTGTCAAACAGATCAACATCACATATGTTATATGCAGGTGAATCTTCACACCATAGATATAACCCACAAAGATAGACATCATTATCAAAGTTAAAGAATGTTTTATTTAATTTTGACCATATAATTGTGTCGTAATGATTACGCACCACCTCTATACCATCTTTTAGTGATTCCTTATAATATACCGCTACACCACCACTACAACGTTTAGCTCGTTTATGTTGAAATTTGCGATAAAAATTGTGCGACACATAACTGGTAAGATCGATGTTACTACTAGAGTTAGTCCAAGTTTCATACAAGAATATAACATCATATTTTAATAACTGATTAACAAAATCGTCATCACACTTTTTGTCGTCTGTAAGACCGTTCACATTCCAGGAACACACTCTCAATCCATCCTCTACGTGTTCCTATGTAGTACTCCTTTGAGCCTTGCCGTCTATATATAATGTGTCGTACGACAACCAAGCCTTGCGTCCATTGCGTCTGGCTTCCTTCATTTTCGGTAACAGTTCTTTCCTTTTTGCGATAACTTCCTTCGGGAATTGCTCGTTAACATAATAGTTGGTGCCTTTCAGTGATGAACCAGATTTTCTAACGAGTTCTCTCTCTTTAAATAAACTGAATTTGGCCACAATATTTCTCGGTCTCATGCTTCTTTTTTCACCAATACGATGGACCCGTTCAAAATGAATTTGCGTAACAACATCCTTAGCAATCTTCATCTTATCAGTCAAAAAATCTCTAACAACCTTTTCACAATCTTCGGTAACCCCGGATGGGGCCTCATCGATATTACTAAATAGTAGGTTGTTTCTCATTGATTGGGATTGTATATATACGATCTCGTCATTCATGGCTTTATTTTTGTTTTCAATATACACTGATTATTTTAAATTATTTGACTCAATGGTCAAACCTATACTTACCTATGGTGCAGAAATCTATGGGAGTGAAATATCAGAAACTCTTGAACAAATTCAAATACAGTATTGTAAAGACTTTTTAGGTGTAAATTATTCTGTAAATGATCACGTAGTACTTGGAGAATGTGGAAGGTTACCATTATGTACTGATCATCATGTACAAATTATTAAATATAACTTCTTTCTATGCCAGAACAAAGATTTCCTAGAAATGGTTATATAATGTTAACTAGGCAAGATGATATAGGAAGGAAACATGGTTTTGGTTTTGTTTGGCTTAGCCAAGAAATTGGTGATGTAAAATTATTTTTAAAACAATTTAAACAAAGATTAATTGATTGTAAATTACAAAACTGGATGGAAGGCATTCAAAGTTCTCCGAGATGTGATACTTATAAGCATTTTAAATCTATGTTAAATCCAGAAAAATATTTGTCTATTGATATGCCATTTTATATAAAATCATCATTAGCACGTTTTAGATGTTCCAGTCATAAGTTATTGAAAGAAACCGGACGACATTTAGGTATACCACGACAAGATAGAATCTGTCATCATTGTTTTATTAATGAAAATATTTCTTTAATAGAGGATGAGTATCATGTATTTTTTATTTGTGATAGGTTTAATTTATACAGGAGACACTATATTTCTAACTAGTATACTAATAATGTTACATTTATTAATTTTTGCAACTTAATGAAAACTGAAGATAGTGAAAAAATTAAAAATATTGCTTTATTCGTTCATAAAATATTGAAATCTATAATTTCGTAATGAATATTATCATGTACATGTATTATGTTTGTTCTGATTGCTTTGTTAATGACACAACTAATCACTGATAAAATTGATGTATTTTATATTATGTATTTTGGGCCGGAGGCCTTTATTTTCAAATAAACATATTGTACGAGAGGTGTTCAACTTATATTTGAACAGATCTGAACTCTGATTCTGAAGTCTATGACCGGATTGTTTCCTCTAAAAATTGCTTTTAAAATGTATTGTTATGTAAATAATCATGTTCTATGATACAAAATTATTTAAACTTATTTTATCAAACTTATTTATAGCATGTTAGTTGACCACCCCAAAACATCATTTTTTAGAGTTTTACCACATTTTTTGCTCTTAGATATGTACTGTTGGATGTGTTATAAATGTTGTAATTACCTTTTTGTATCCCAATAGCATGTGTAATTTGATAGATAGTTAGATAGATAGATTTATTTAGGTATTGGCAAAATACAACATGACATATGTAATTTAACAATACAATATGATACTATAGTAATAAATACATAAATATTAAAAGTTACATATACATACATGTATACATTGCATATATTAAACCATGTCATAAAATACCAGCACCAGGGTTATCACAAAAAAGAGTGAACTCTTGTTTCCATTGTGGACCCTCATGTGGTAGTATGACACGGAGAGGTGAAATTAATGTTAACAGTAAAAACATGTTCACAGTAATCCTAAGGTATCATATCACAGAAAATTGAAACTATTTAATAGTGGCACATGTTACACAGTAAAGTTTATCACAAATGTACAAAGACAGAGATCTTAAAAATTGATAGACCAATAACTGGCTAGGAAAATAAATAAAAGCACATTACTTATGTAGGAAATAATAAAAAGTTGATGTGAAATTATATAAATATTTTATAAAATTTGCAGGAACACATTATTTAGACTACTTTAAAAAGCAGAAAGTTTTTTACAGAATCTTTAAAAGGTTTATATTTTATTAAATTAGAAATATCTGCAGGCAAGTTATTCCACAGCTTGGAGCCAATGTAACAGAAAGATTTAGTTCCTGAATTTTTCACTCTAGGAATACAGTATCCACCCTTGGTACTTAATCTTGTGCTGTAAGAGTGCACAGAAGTTTGAGATAAAAAATGTTCTTTCAGGTACTCTGGTGCAATACCATGGTTAATTTTATGAACATGGCACAACATAATTTGTTCAACTCTACTCTGTACCGGTAACCAATTTAGCTTAATGAAATGTTCCGGTCCAATGTGCGCCCGGGAATCAAAATTAAATATAAATCTAATTAGTTTATTCTGTGTGGTTTGTAACCTGTGTTTCATGTTTTGTGTTATGCCATTGTACCACACAGAGCAAGCGTAATCAAAGTGGCATTGAACTAACGCTGTCACAAGTTGTTTTCTTGTATGAAAATTAAGAAAATCTTTCTTACGATACAGAAATTTAAGTCGAGCATTGGCTTTCTTAAGAACTGACTCAGCCATAGATTGGAAAGACAAAAACTGATCAATGGTTACACCAAGGTATTTGACAGAACTTATAGCATTAATGTTTGTACCATTACATGAGATATTGAGGTTTGTTTGTGATTTAAGTTTTTGTTTAGAACCAAAAAGTATTGTTTTAGTTTTACCAAGATGTAAAGACAATTTATTATCAGTTAACCACTGACTTACGTCTTTTAATAAAAAAAATATGCATTTTGTCATTTTAGACTTTTGTCCGAAATCAGTGTTTGAGAGCATATATCATACATTCATTAATTTTACATAATAGATTTTGAAATTATTTAATTAAACATATCCTTATTAAAACTTCAATGTCCGAAGTGTGTAAATTGAAAGAAATGCAATAATCAATGATGTTTTAAGGGGTCAAAAAGTGATCATTTATAGGGTAATTCAAAGACAAGTAAGAAGAAGTCGTCACGTTTTGGTCAAATTTAGTAATGTATAAAACACTATATTTTCACTTTTTATAATTGAATTTGCTAAATAATATAGTCATACACCAATTTCATAGACATGATTTGCTTAATAGTTGTAGTTACTTTGATATGACCATGTTTAGAAGTATTTACTTTAGCTTTCATTGCTTGATATGACGTCAGATAACATAAATATAAAAGCCTCATTCAAAGCCTGTGTAGAGGTTTCAAAGTAGAACTTTGGGAATGTGTGTCTTTATCACATAAACTAAACACATACATATATCAAATGAATTAGTAGCTGCAGAAACATTCATAAATAATGTTATTTATCATGTACTTGATCCAGCTCAACGTTCATTTAGATAATGTTGTTGTCAGACAAATAAATTGCAATTTCACGCACATTTCGAACTGCAAAGAACACGTAGAAATATACACGAACAAATTGTGAAAAAAAAGATTTTGCAAAATCTTATGGGATAAAGATGAATAACAACTTCTAAAGTGACCGTTTACTTTAGATTTCGCTATGTTCAAAACGCCAGAACTACGGTCCCTTCATTAATGTTTAATAACAGCCTTATGTTGTTTCAAATTTTTAATTGAAATAAGCCAGTGGATTATAGACAATCTACTTGTAACATATTCAAGTAAAATGTGGATATCTATTGTCAGAAATTGATTTTTATCACACAAAATAGTGTTCAAATATAAGTTGAACACCTCTCGTATTGTATTGTGTATTGTATTGTATTATCAACCACATTTCACGTGGCAAGGTTCATAACTACTTATACATTTTTTTATCAGAATTATCTCTGTGTGCACTTAAAATTTTCTTTTAAAATATTTGTTTTTAATGCACCTGTTTTATTTGTTAAGGTATCATTTTCAAATATATATGTTCCTTATCATCAACCGCATCTCATGAGACAAATACTTACGTAGTCAAACATGCTGTATTTACAGACAGCTATTGTCTTATGACTAAGAACCTATATGAGTAATGTCCTTGTTAATACATAGTTTGTTTCTACTAAAAGTAAACCAATCAAAAGTAATATCCATCCTACTATTAAGTCTTTTTTTGCTCATGTCTGGGCAGCGATATTGCCAGAATTTTGCTACATATTTTAATTACGCAATTAAAATCAGGAACGAGCCCAGCTCAATATATACTTGGGGCCACTTTCACAAAAAATCTTAAGTTTTTTCATAAGTCAAGACTTAAGCTTGGACTTAAGTTAAAAGTTGTGGTGAACTTAAGTTTTTACTAAGTCAGTTTCTCGAAAAAACTTACGACAATCTTATATGTTCCTGACTTAAGTCTAGTCTTAAGTTTTGACTTTATCAATGTTTCAAAGCTACGCTGTTAAATCTGTCAATTTTAAACCGGTAATGTGTAAACCGTCAATAGCATGCTGTAATACATGTACAATCTTTTAGCAATGACTTATATATACACATCCCACAAACACATTAAATATCAATACACGATGTTCTCGTGTTATCCTTGTACAAGCAGGGAACGAAAGTAAAGCAAAAAGAGGTTAGTGTAATATATACATGTATGTAGAGCCTGAAAAACAAAACAAAATCACTGTGCAGGCAAAGCTTTCATGACTAATTAGAAAGCAGCCAAATAACTGGATTTATGAGTTTATCACTGAAAAGGTAAATCAATATTTTCTTATTTAAATTCTGCATTTCGTTGCTTTTTAACATTCACTGATACATAATTTAATTTGTTTGCTTTTATTTTGCATTCAACCCTGAATTTTGTTGTAGGATAGCTTTAATCGTCTTTAAACGCATTTTTATTTGTTCGCCTCTTCATAGAAATAGTGATACATATTTGTATTTGAATGCCATTCATTCTATGAGTCATGCCATTTGAATTCTGTGCCAGTAGCATAGAACTTTAATGCAACAAGATCTTTCATGTAAACTGACTAACTATGTGACCTGCTTGTAGGTCGCACGAAATGGCCTTGCAGTATCTTGCTGGTCTGGATAACCTGTACATATTTATTAAGTAATGGTCGTCAAACATTTCTAATGGGTTAAATATATTCTAATTATTCGCGGCCTACTCAAATGACATCTCCGAATTACAACATTGGGCGCAGCCATATTAAAATTTCTGAGTTAAGTTGCCTGTTTTTGACTTAAGTCACCTCCCTAGGTGACTTAAGTTTTGTCTTAAGTTTATGTTTCAAAATCGACTTAAGTTTTTTGTGAAACTGTGATAAGATAAAAACTAGACTTAAGCAACAACTTAAGTTTAAAAATGAACTTAAGTTGTTTCGTGGAAGTGGCCCTTGATCTCTATTAATCTTAAACTGTAAAACTTGTAATGAGAGTTTGAATAAATATGTTATATTGTTTAACTTGATATTTATGTACTGATATTTCGTTATGTAAGACAAACCAATTGTTGCACCAGTTATTTGTAGTTAACTTTGAACAATAAAATTGAAATTTTTTATCTTTGGTTTTAGAATATAATTTTCCTATTATTTGTTTTTTATGTATAAGAGACATACAATTGTGTTGCAGTTCAGATATATTAGAATTTGTACAAGAGAAAACTGCCTCATTAGTTATTCATGATTTTGAGATTTTCCAAAGCAAATGACCCACGGTACATAACGAAGCATAGGAGAGTAATGTATGGGGGATAACCGACCATGGTAGTAACATTGAACTAGTCTCAAACTCAAATGACATACATGTACATGATAATTCGTAATATTCTGCTGAACAAAAATTTAGAACTCTTGGTGATTATGTCCCCTTTATAATGTATTCAAGCTTATTAACATACATTTCCACTGAACTGAGAATGTGTTTTAATTAACTAAACAACCCATGACTCAGTGGAGACAGAATTACATGTTTTAGCTGATTATAGTGTTCGCAATACATAGTATCAAAGTTTGTACAGAGAATTTAACCTCAATCATGTTATCTATAAAATTTTCATGTATTGTTGAAAAGTATTAAAATGGTGCTCAATACATATTCGGAAGTTGACGTAGATCTATATGTAGAACTAAAAAGAACGCCGATGTTTGTAAATGTTAAAAAACAATGTCTTCGTCATTTAATATAAAAGACGGGGATAAACAAACTTGTCATGATTTCATACGGAAATTAATGTAGTGCCGGTTTAATATTTTTAGACAATATATTTGTTTGTTTATTAGTTTGTTGGGTTTTAACGCCGTAGCAACACATTATATAGGTCATATAACGGCGGTCAGTCAACCTACTCACTCCTCTTGAAAAGGCTAAATCTCCGGATTTAGCTGTTACCAACTACTAAGTGCATACTTTCGTCAGTGACTAACAACTGTCCTACATAATTAAAATCATTGGTAGGAGGAAGAATGACCGTAGAAATAATTTTATGACCAAGCTACATGGGAATCGAACCAACGACCCCTCGATCAGTAGACTTGCGTTAGACTAAGCTAGCCGGGCGGCACGACAATATAGTTAATTATACATTTAACAAAACTTATAAGTATACATGTATATTTGGGCTCATATCTAAGTAAATATTTGTTCGATTTAAGTCAAATGTTCAACGAATATAGTTTAAAGATAGAACAACAACAACAACATGTTTATTTGTATCAGGCCTCCAACCCATAACAAGTACAACAAGTTATAATGTGATCATAATGTACATGGTAAACAACGTTGGCAGATGACAATGATATGAATTATAGTATGAAAGTTTGCAAACTAGCAATTTATATAATATACATAATCACGCATACACGTATGTAGGATATATATACATACATAATTATATGCATACACGTTTTTATAGTAAAATAATGATATTGGTATCAAAGTTATAGCCTTAGAACCATCATTTTTCTTGCAGTTGCATGACATATATAAAAGGCAAGGTTTCTTATAATGGTCTGGTTTTTACTAGATAATAGGATGTTCAGTTTGTTTATAGATGGATTAATATAAAATTTTGAAGGAATGAATAGCTGCCAAATATCAGAATATACAGGGCAAATTAATATAAAATGTAACTCATCTTCGATTCGGTTTGTCGAACATATCATGCAAATACAAGATTCTCTAGGCTTTTTATAGTATGTACCTCTTACAACTTCAAGATGCGGTAAACCATATCTAAGTTGTGCATAACAATGTCTGAATTTACGTTTATACAGAATGTCAATATATGTTTCTTTATCAAATGGTGGTTTTATTTGTTTATACAAATGAAGAGCAGAAGAAGATTCAAGTTAACTATACCATTCTTGGAGAAACTTATCTTTAAGTCGTTGGGTAAAAGTATATAAAAACAAATGTTCGTTTTCAACGTATTGGTTATCCCAGACGTACCCAAAGCCGTTGCTACATAAAAGATGCTTAATTTGGTTGGCCCAATTGAAATAATGAATACAATCAAGTTGCTTAAGCATAGTAAAACATTTCTTTACATATCTTTAACTTTATCATTATTATTTCATAACATAGAACCAAATATTAAAAAAATAATACTTACAAAAACATCAGTGTGTGAAAAAGCCAAAGTAACGAAATGAAGATTGCGATCTGCGTGGCTTGGTGAATGTTGTAAACGATACATTCGGGTAAATGTGTCCACCATTCTCTCTCTAATAACGTATGTGACCTCCATGACTGTTATGAACCGCTAGGCATCGCGTTCTTATGGATTCCACATACTGAGGTAAGTGATTTAGACGTATACCTGCCCACTCGTGTACAATCCTTCCGCAAATCTCAGCTAGGGGTTGGGCTGCAGCATCACGGCGTTTCAATTCATTCCATACGTGTAATTTTATGTTTAGCTAGAATTTTCGGCGTTATGCACATCAGCGTGATGTTGTTGTCATGTTATAATTATATTGTCGTTCTTGTTGTGTGTGCTGGGGCGCCATCTATTTTAACAACATAATAGCTTATTTTAGCTGTTCTGTCGTTAGCCGTTCCTTTTTGTGTTTTTTTGGATGTGTGGGTCGTAATACTGTCCACAGCGACAATGTGCAATTTTGATTCACGATTTCCTCGTGCATTTAATGAACTTGATCTATCGCAGTTCAACGCACCGGTCAGATTGCTTTCAAAAAAGTGAACGCAGTAATAATTAATATATAGTCATTAGCAGATGTATAAAATTTGGTTAAAATACTTGTTAATAAAAAAGTTAAACGCAATTGAAATATGAATACTTATAAAATTTGTTTAGTGTATACACAACTAGTATATTTGTATCATGATTTAATTTATTTATTAAGTTATATTATGGTTTGATTATGAATTATGAAAAAAATACAAGATACACTCATTGTTTTATTGAATGTACATAATATGATAGAGAGAGAAATGGGAAAATGGTATAACGTTAAGCAGGTATTTGTCCCGATTTCACATATTTCGGTAGGAAATCTCTCATGTACTTGAACTGGCGTCAATATAATTTAATAATATTATCAGAAATACTGGCTGGAATTATATCTATATATCCTTTAACATCATTCAATATTAATTGAACAAGACAGATTTGTAATTCTATCCTGGTAAATCTGTTAAATAATTTAGAGCGAATCTTTGATTGCTGATTTATTATACTGTTGTGATGAATGCCTATTCATGCATTCCGTGCGTATTATTATAATTATCAATGATCCTGATATATTAATATATATAAAATGAATAAATGTCTTAAAAACATATCATTAAACATTCAGGTAAAATATAGGCAGGATAAAGATTTTATTCACTCTCATTAGAGAGGCCAGTCTGGTAGAAAAGGGAGAGTAATATTACTAACAATAAGAAATGCCAGTCCGATATCAAATATAGCATTTATTTCTTCTAATATTGCATAAAATGTTTTTATAAATTTAGTTGTATATTCTTAGGCATGTCCGTTAGTGTAAAGGAAGAAGAATCTTACTTACACTTTAAAATGCCAGACCGGTATCAAATGATAGCATTCATTTCTCCTTATATGACATAAACTGTTTTGAAACATTTTATCATTTATTCTTTACTTTTTATCTAGCCATTTCATCCGTAAAACATCCCCAGTTTCGAAGTGTTAAGATTTTGTAAGAAGATATTAAGGCAGGTCGTGTAGTAAAAAGGCAGAACAATCTTTCCATCGCTGAAAAGGCCAGTCCGGTATTGAACAGTTAATAAATTTGTTTTCATTACTGGGAATGTGTTACTAAATTCTTTCCTACGAAGCGTGATAACTTAAATAATGCAACATCGAGGCGCGATAATAAGTTAGATGTTCGTCAATGTACACCCCTTTATTTTTCAGTCGCAATTTCCATTTGTATAAAGGTCCGATTTGAAAGGAAATTTAGTAATATCAGTTGTTTTATGGTTTAATTATTCAACTATGAGTTCATTATTCTCACTATCTTAAGTGATTGCTCAATACCTATTTGACATATTGACCACACAACTGTGTGCAAGTTTTGTGACAATGTCATCTGTAAATTGATTCTAAGACACCGGAAATACGAAAACACAATCTCTAAGATTGATTCAATGCTCGTAATAGTGTTTTGATTTTGAATTTCTAGTTCATATTTTCTTATTGTCAATAGGCTGATACACTCGGGTTGTTTTTCATTTTCTGATTTAATTGATGCAGTCTTATTGTAAATGGCAGAAGAAAGTATTTTTGCAACAGACTGGACCATTGCCGTAAGACTGGTGTTTACACGTTCTAAAAGTGCAGACGTAAGCAGTCGCTTACTTGAGATACTAACGACTTAAGTGTCAACAATTGAAATTTCTGTTTTATCTAGGTTGCAGATGCATAGATTGGTTATCCGACACCTCTACTCGGATAATTTGACTTTTAACATAGATTAAGTCATTTTGACGCTGGAACCTTCTTTGACTACTGTTACAAAGCGCCTATTGAAATGATTTGGTACTAGGTGGTGTGCTAACGATACTTGAAATGTTTAATATAATAAAAAATATCACAGTTAACACAGTTAAACCGGAAGGTCTTTCGCCATTGCTCCCTATACATACAAATAACAAAAGAAGTACAGTATACACAAGTTAGTTATTTTGTTATTACGACACAGAAAGAGTCGTGCAAGAAATGGACGTTTGCCTTCAACAGTTGAACACACATTTAGTCAAGAATAAAAATGAGAGAAATGAAGTATTACCTTTATTTCATTTAATGTTCTAATCGATATGACATCCAGCAAACACATTTAATGTCACCTGTTAAACAGTCTTTTAAATCCTTTTAAAAACAAACTAGAAATGGTAAGATTTTTATTTTGATATATTTCTAAATGTGTTCTTAAAAAGTAGTCGTGTCTATCGAGTAATCAGCAGACTGACGAGTACTTCTTTTTGCAACAAACAATCATATTTGTGTAAATTCTCCTATTGCAAAGAAAGCTTAGAGCGATGAACAGACCTTGTAAAGTATTAAATATTATAAACAAATACCAAAGTATATTGCTGCCACTGAAGTTAGCAATAAATGCAAACAACCATGTTAAACCATAATACACGATAGTTTAATATGTATCATAAACGTACATAAAGTTGAATCTTTTCTAGCTTGTGAACCTTGCCTCTTTGTGTTTGCTATGAAGAACAAAATTACAATAACAGCTATACAATCAAATAATTTAGATATTGCTAGAGGACCCATAAAGAATAACTATAGTCCTTTCTGTGAAGATATCCAACAAACGACTTTGCCATATTGTGCCTTAAAACCATTAAGTGAATCATCGACAAAACCAAAATCTAGAATTATCGCTGCACATACAATAGAAAGAGGCGTTAACGAAGCATACATACTATACATAAAGAATATTTTAGAATTTGTACCGCTTAGATTCCTATTTTTAGTTGTGTAAGCAAATGTCATTAAAAGGTCAAATGCAATAACATTCATCCAAGTGAAAACGGCTAAAAACATATAGTGCATCAAGATTGCAAACACAGGACATAGCACAACATTATTCGAAGCACTTGGCGACACTAGAAATAATAAGTGTGCAAGTATTATAGATAAGCATAAAGATACAAGATTCTTACCAGGATTGTTTAAAAGTTCTTTAAAAGTAAGATAAACTATAACTGTTAATATTAAAGACGCGATTGATATTATAAGTCCAATGAGAGATAAATATTTCTCAAACTGATTACTTGCTTGTAATTGTCTCTCATGAAGAGAAGAGACTTGTGAAAGTATACATATAAAGATATCCGATCCATTTCTTATATATTCTGTATCATTATATAAACTCTGTCTAAATATAACTTTATTTGTATCATTAAGAAAGTCGAATTCTTGTTCCTTATTTTACTTAAAACACATTCATTTAACAGAAGTGTACCATTTCCATCACTGAAACCATTTGAGTTTTTAACACATCTTTCATACGATGGCTGTGTATGATGTGGACATATAATATCCCTGCATATGTCAGATATGGGATCGAACATCTGATTGCTGAGACATTCTTTAAATGGCATCTCTGATGAAGAAAAGTAATCAAAGATGTCTTCATGTACTATTCTATTTTATTAAAATCTACCAATAACCTATATGAATATAGAAATGGCGTTTCTTCATCAGTTGGTTTATCATAAGAGGTAATGTTAGATTCGCACAAAAGTCGTTCTTCATAACCATTGCACTGGGCACAGTAGATGTTTTTGAATGCTAGATAACCGTCATCAGTATAAATAAATCTTATGATTCCCTCTTTACATTTGTCAATTATTTTAATCGTCAACCATATTTATTATTTCACACTTGGAGATAATTTTCCCATGATGTAAGTCACAATCACGAGTAACGATGTCTTCAGGATCCGTTAGTTGTAATGTACAAGTGTCGGAAATAGAAACAGTGCAACATAAATGTGTGTGAAAAACCTAACAAAAAATATATATAGCAATTATGTTCATTAGAATTTTGATTGAAATATAAATAGTCGTAGATGTAGCATCGAACATGTCATAGATTAAAAAGTATTTTTAAAATGTATGTACAGTTTATTCATTATTGCCGTGTCAAGACAATTCATGTTATTTTATGGCGTTCAGCACACCTAACCTAGCTTTCCCGGACCATTGTCTACAATCAGTACTTACCTACTGTTAATGCCGGAATCATCTCCACACTGTATAGATCTACCTTGCCTAGGAACATTTTGTCAAGTTTTCACGAAAGGGTGGGATACTTGAATATTTTCTGTGATTAATTGCTTGATTATCAAATTAACTGTGATACCTGATCATTTCATGTGATAATTTTGTGTCTATCAACTAAACTGTGATACTTTTTTAACATTTCTGTGATTAATTTTAAAATACTGTCTTGTGCATTTTATACATCTATAATCTATATTCAATTATCTGAAATAATAAGTCTTTTGTTCTTTTTTCGTTGTATTGGTCTAAATCATTTTTTTATCTTATTTTTGTTTTATCATCGCCTCTCTATCTCACGCTACAAACACATAGGGACCACAATGGAAATTAAGGGCTTGCCCTTTTTGTGCTATCCCTGGTGTTAGTGTGCTTGTCATAGCTTATTACTTGTAACATGTACTTCCTGTTTTATTTTTTCTGGTTATGGTTATGAAATATTGCAAACAGATTGATTTATGATTTTTTATATCATATTTACTTTGTGTATCAAGCGATATTATACAAATAATATATTATGTAAATATCAAAAAATGAATTTTGTTATGTCACTGTTATGTTACTAATACATTGGTGTAAAAGTAACTCAACTTCCAATACTAAGATCCCCTTTTCTTTGTCCTTTTTTAGAATAAAAGTTATAAAACATAGTTGGAAGAATTGACATTCAAACCTTTATAAATTGAAATTGAACGTAATCTTATAAATCATGTAATAAAAACTGTGGCCAAATGCGCAATGAACAATTAAGGAAGTTTAGTTATTTTATATTTGTACTTACTTACCATATAGTATTTAAGCATTATGAACATGATTAATAAACGGACAAAACGCATTTAAAACTCAATACTGGTTGTCTTGTTTATTCTACAGCATTACAATATACTATGTGCGTATTGTTGTTTTAAATCCAGTTTTCAGTTGTAAAAATATTGCAAATGGTTTTACCACATCATTATAAATCAACATTATGTAAATATAAATTTGGTGACACTCCAATACAGAAAGATTTGAAAACCAACCTTATTTGTCGACTGACGTAAAAGTACACGCAGCCGTCTTGTTTACGACGTCATGGTTACGAAATTAGCAATAATGACGTCAAAAAAGTGTTGATCCGAATCGGAAATATCTTCTAGTTTATAAGGTGCTAAAATTTATATGCAAATCTAAAAAAGTGTTTTATATAAATTCTACAATATTGGTTCGAATTGTTTCTTTCATTCCTGATAAGTTTTTAAAACCAAAGCTATAAAAGCACTGGAGTTGTTCCACATAGAAAACATGTTTTGCTACGTCACTTGTTGTGTTTAAAATTGTGACAATATGTAGAACAAGATAGCGTTTCTTAAAACATGAATAGCAGAACTCTTGTTGTAAGAAATCTATCTTAAAATGGTGCAATTTGTATTAGTAAACCGTACATGAAAATCCAATTGTCATTAAACGATCATAAAAAACTATATCCTAATGTCCAGGTACAAACTAATTGAGAAATCGTCCACTAAAGGTGCATGAAATATATTGTTAGATTTAATTTTCTTGAAACCTTTTAAAAGTTTTAAAAGTCTTATCTTAAATGAGTTATCAGGGTTTATGTCCTCTTAATTGATTTATGTATCAAATAGCGGATACTCTAGTATTAATTTATGAAGGTTTATAACCAAGAGATCTACGTCCTGTATCGTGCACCGGCTACCAGACGTACAGAAATAAACTATTTACAATACAATAAAACAGTAATATAATATTTTCCTCTAGCTACCTAGCTTAATGATTGGTAAAACAAAATGTAAGGTATATTTACAAGTCATGGGATATTTACACATAGTTATACTACAAACAACTATACAAAAGAACTACAGCATAACAAAGCAGCATTTCAATAGAATGACAATAAGTTACAAACATAAGACAACTATGAAACAATATACAATGTATAGCCTGATTCGATAGTACAAAATCATAATCCGACACTGGTCAGCATCACCAACAATAAACATATCTACAACAAAACCAGGAGTGATGCTATATCAAACAACATCATACAACATTATTAACATTATTAATTGTCTAAAATAATCAGGTTATATCCAATTGTCAATCTCTGCTCTAGTCTCCCCGACACAAAATCATTAAACCACCAACTAAAATCAACAGTGTCACCAGCTTCAACACAAATATGCATATATGCCATAGACGTTTTAAGAGATTGCCTCGTCCCTTTCGTATCCTCAGGACACAGAGATGATTTTAAATGCTATACTTGAAACCAAGTCTGAAATTAAATCTGTGAAAGTTAAAATCAGAGATATGAAGTCTGAAATATCTGATGTTAAATCAAATTTGCAAGTGTTGTCTGATGAAATGAGCACTCTAAGGTCAGATGTTAGTGCGCTTAAATCTAGTCAGTCAGAGACCCGACATAGAATACAAGTAATGGAAGAAAATATAGAAAAACTACATCATGATTCAGAGCAGGTTAATGCAGATTTAATTTAACTATCATTGAGTAGTGACAAAAGTTATGACATGTTTCGTACAGTTGAAACACAGCTGCAAATAATTGAATCTGACAGATTGAAATCATCTCTATGAATGTTTGGGTTGGATCAGATTGAAGATGAGCAGAAAAATCTTACTGCTGTTATGAATAAAAAAGTTCTTAGTGTAGCTGATCCATCTGATAATTTAAAAGATAGTGCTATATTAGAGTCTACACGTATTGGTAATAAGAAACCAGAAGTAGCAAGGATGGTCATTGCTAAGTTCAGAAAAGCAGACGACAAATTCAAACTTTTTAAGGATCGTGACAATCTACGAACCAAGGGAATACGTATTGCTAATGATCTTTCGTACATGCAACGACAGCAAATTAAAAGTTTGAATGCCAGAGGCTATGGTGGATATTTTAAAAATGAAAAACTGGTTACATACGCTAAAACAAAGTCCAGCAATGAATCCAGGAGCTTTAAAAGAGCAAAACGTAATGTTGAATGGAATGATAATTCTAGCATGGAGCCGATTGAAATGATTGCTAACAGCACACAAAATATACATATGAATCCATAAGGGTATGGCCAAAGCCCACCACAACAGTCTTTAATGTTAAAATTTTTGACATGGAATGTAGAAGGTTTATATTCAAAAGTGTCATCTAGTGATTTCATTAAAGAAATTCAAAACTATGATGTTATTAGTTTCCAGGAAACATGTACTGTCGTTCCTTACTCTCAGTGGATGTACAAGCTATAGTTGTGATGCTAAACATTCAGTTAGAGGCGGTAGGCCTATGGGTGGGGTAACAGTGTTGATCAAAAACTCCATAAGTCATCTAGTTAATATAATTTGTGATGGATTTAAATTTAGTGTAATACACAGAATAGACAAGTCATTGTTCAATATGAACAGAGATATTATATATATTTCAGTTTATTTACCTCCTGAAAATTCTGTGTTTTATCAGGATGTAAATGCTACAACCAAAAGTGTTTCGTGTATTGAAAACACTCTTATTGAAAATGATCTTTTAGGTCATGAGCTGATAATATGCGGTGATTTTAATGCCCGTACTGGTATAGAAAATAATTTTACTGAAAGTGATGACTTTGTTCCAGAGTTGAGCGAATTCAATGATGTACTTGATGGAAATGTTAACGTACCAAGGATATTATTAGATACTGTTGTAAACAAATTTGGTAAAGATTTGTTGCTTTTTTGTAAAACTTACTGTAGTTATATTGCAAATGGTCGCTTTGGAAGCGGTGAATTTACTTTTGTCAATCAAAATGGCTGCAGTGTAATTGACTACTTTGTTGTATCAACTAATATTCTAGCTAAAATTGAAAGCTGTAATGTTCTTTCATGGCATGAACGTAGTCATTTCCCAGTTGATATGTCAATACAAGTTAATGATATATCACCAAAGCTGGATGGTAATAAGGCTATTAAACAACAATTTGATATTAATAGCTCAAATAAGGATACTTACATTACATCCTTGTCAAATAGTTTATCTGATGTAAATTGTAATATGTTGTATCTTTTGTTAGACGATTTTTACTATTGTATTGACAGTATTGTAGAAAAATTTGAATCATTTATCATGAAAGCTGGCGATACTGTCAAGAAAAACATATGTAGCAAGAAACCTAATGTTAATAAAAGCTAGTTTGATTATGAATGCAGACAAAATAAAAAATCATGTAAATTGTTATTAAAGCAATATAGATCTAAACGTAGTGATACAACTTTACAAGAATATTTGCATCAAAAGCTAAATCATAAGCAATTATGTAAAACAAAACGTAAGGCATATGAAAAATACACAGTAAAAAATTTAGAGTACATCAGTACATAATCCTAAGCAATTTTGGCGGGAAATTAAACGTTTAACAGGTGAAACTAGACAATCGCCTAATATCACACTTGATGCGTGGTATGAACATTTTAGCTCTGTATTCAAGCACAATATACCAGTTGAAACATTATCTGACAATAATACTAATACTATAAATCAAGAAGAATTTGATGATATAGAAGATCTTATTTTTAATTCACCTATTTCTGAGACTGAAATAAAGAATGTTATTAAATATATCAATGTTAATAAATCGACTGCAGGTCAGATACCTAATGTTCTAATTGTAAATGGTTCAACTATATTGACACCGTTGCTGCACAAATTATTTTATAGGTTGTTTGCAACTGGGGAATTTCCTTCCAGTTGGATGGAAAGCATAATAGTACCAATTCATAAAAAGGGTTCTACTAGCACATCTAATAATTACAGGGGCATTGCTCTCATTGACTCACTTAGTAAGATATATATTGCTATTTTAACAAAACGACTGACATTTTATGTAAATGCTTACTCTGTTATTTCAGAATGTCAAGCTGGATTTAGAGCAGGTTATTGTACCATTGATAATGCCTTTGTCTTGTACTCAATTGTTTCTAGGTACTTAAATATTAAACGTAAACCAATACTAGTATATGTTGCTTTCATTGATTTTGAAAAAGCGTTTGATTCTATCGATCGATCCATTTTGTTTGAAATTCTTAAAAACAATGATATAAAAGGTAATTTGTTCAAAACAATAACCAGTATATACTCTAATGTCAAAGCTAAAGTGAGAAGTGACATAGGGGTATCGGAGCCATTCGACTGTCCTGTAGGACTGAGACAAGGTTGTAGCCTCAGCCCTATTTTGTTTTCATTATTTATTAATGAATTGTATAAATTATTGTGTAATTGTAATGTACACGGAATACGTTTGATTCCTGATATTACAGAAAATGTTCTATTAATGTTTGCTGACGATATCGGTCTT
The DNA here is from genome assembly GCA_025267735.1 of Mactra quadrangularis. NCBI lineage: Eukaryota > Metazoa > Mollusca > Bivalvia > Venerida > Mactridae > Mactra > Mactra quadrangularis. The sequence goes on from CM046309.1 coordinate 3,805,793, forward strand.
TTGTCTGATACTGTAGTTGGCCTGCAAAGGCAATTAAATGTTTTAAGTGAGTTTTGCAACGAAAACAAACTTAAAGTAAACATTAACAAAACAAAAATTGTCGTCTTTAAACGAGGGGGTAGAATATCACGTCGTGAACGCTGGCACTACAACAATAATTATCTACAAATTGTCTCTGGATTTAGTTACGCGGGCGTGTATTTTACAAGCAGGTTATGATTATACAAAATGGCTGAAAATATGTCTGTTAAAGGCAAAAAGCCCTTTGTCATATTTTAAACTCTTTTGGTAAGTTTAGCCATGTACCTTATAAGACATTTTTAAAAGTTTTCGACATGAAAATAGCACCAATTTTACTCTATGGTACAGAGATTTGGGGCTTGTGTAATGTTAATTGTCTTGAAAATGTACACTTGTACGCTGTTAAGCGCTTTTACAATGTTAAAACTAATGCATGTAACGATGCTGTGTTGGGTGACACTGGGAGAGTCCCAATGTATATATATTCAGCTAAGAAAGCCATTAAATATTGGTTGAGAATATTAACTATGCCAAGAAATAGATATATACGCTTAAGTTATGAGATGCTGTTGTATTTTGATAGTATAGGTCATACAAATTGGGTTTCATATGTAAGAAATAACTTGAGTTCAAATGGATTTGCATATGTATGGAATAATCAAGAAGTTGTTAACCCAGTTAGATTTATAAAATTATATGTACAAATGATTACTGATCAATATCAGCAGTCTTGGATGACCTCTTGCAAAGATAATACAACATTATTTCATTATTCACATTTTAAAACAGACTATAAAGTTGAACCATATGTTACTTGTATTGATATAGCAAAATTTCTTTCTAGTCTAGCTTCATTTAGAAGTTCATCTCATTTACTGATGATAGAACAAGGCAGACATCTAGGTATAGATAAAGAGTACAGAACATGTTTTTATTGTGATAATTGCATAGAGGATGAATTTCATTTTCTTATGACATGTCCATTGTACAATATTCTTCGTTCTAAATATATTCCTCATGTTTACCTTAACAATCCAAATGAACTAGATTTTTACAGATTAATGTCATGTTCTGATACTGATATTATACGTAATGTTGCCATGTTTATACATTATGCCTTAAAAGAGAGAAGTTCTTATCTTGAAAGGTATGAGTGATTGTTAGTAATGTTAATTACTTGTATGCTTTGTTAAGATATGTATATACACTATACCATAATATAGGGAAATCTCTATCTTGAAATGTAATTGTCATTGTATACTTATTTAGATTACTTGTGTTATATGATTGAATATGTTTATACGCTTACCTTAAAAGAAGAAAATATCTATCTTAGTATATGTAAATGATTGTACACATGTTTATTACTTGTATACTTTGCTTAAATATGAATTTGCATTATACTTTAATCTTGATAAGTTTGGGTAATTCTATACTTAGGTAAATTACTGTTGTACTAGGTTTATATATGTGGTATATTACTTGTTTACTATGTTGAAATATGTGGTAAATTACTAGTGTACTATGATAAATATGTGGTAAATTACTTGTGTACTATGTCTAAATGTGTGGTAAATGACTTGTGTACAATATTTATATATATGGTAAATTACTTGTATAGCATGTTTAGATATATGGTAAATCACTTGTGTACTAGGTTTGAATATGTGGTAAATTACTTGTGCACTATGTTTAAATATGTGGTAAATTACTTGTGTACTATGTTCAAATATTTGGTAAATTACTTGTGTACTATGTTCAAATATTTGGTAAATTACTTGTGTACTAAGTTTTAAATATTTGGTAAATCACTTGTGTACTATGTTTAAATATGAGGTAAATTACTTGTGCACTATGTTCAAATACTTGGTAAATTACTTGTGTACTATGTTTATATATTTGGTAAATTACTTGTGCACTATGTTCAAATACTTGGTAAATTACTTGTGCACTATGTTCAAATATTTGGTAAATTACTTCTGTACTATGTTCAAATATTTGGTAAATTACTTCTGTACTATGTTCAAATATTTGGTAAATCACTTGTGTACTATGTTTAAATATGAGGTAAATTACTTGTGCACTATGTTCAAATATTTGGTAAATTACTTGCGTACTATGTTTATATATTTGGTAAATTACTTCTGTACTATGTTCAAATATTTGGTAAATTACTTGTGTACTATGTATAAATATTTGGTAAATTACTTGGGTACTATGTTTATATATTTGGTAAATTACTTGCGCACTATGTTCAAATATTTGGTAAATTACTTGTCCGTTCCGTGTACTATGTTCAAATATTTGATAAATAACTTGTGAACTATGTTCAAATATTTGGTAAATTACTTGTTTACTATGTTTAAATATGTGGTAAATTACTTGTGCACTATGTTTAAAAATTTGGTAAATTACTTGTGTACTATGTTTAAATATGTGGTAAATTATACAATTTACCTTAGAGATAATAGTATACTTATCTTAATCTTATTGTTAAAATGTTTCTCCATCACACTGATATGTTTTTGTATGTATGTACTGTTATAATTATGTGAATGGGCCGGTGGCCTTAATTATCGCAATAAAGTATAATAATAATAGGAACGCATTCCTCTGAGAGGTGTTAACTAATTCATAGAAATTTAATTTACAATGTTTATATTCACATCAATATATATTTTCTCATCGGATAGTTCTTGACAATACTCTATTATACTATTGTATTACTGTGTACATGGTACTAAAATGCGATAAACTATAAAATGCGCAATCAGAAAATAACATGGAAATATGGAGCAATATATCACTTTATGGTTCTATCTTTGCAATTTATGCGAAACCTTGAAAATTAACGGCTGATTTTTTACTTAGGCGTAGCCCTTGCTAAAAACAGAGTGAACCAGTCGTTCGAGCAGACGATGTGTTTCCGCCCTTAGAATCTAAATTTGCCCGTATACCGCCAACAGGGCGCTGCCATATTGGTATAATAATAAACATTTGTAGCAGACGACAGTAGCCTGTTCAATTTCCTTAAACGTTACAAAACGTTCCGTAACGATACATTCGGAACTCCTCGGCCATTCGTTGCGAATAATCTCGGACATTTTAGACGCTATTTTGAAACTACCGTTGTTGAAGTAAACAATTTTATGATCGTTTAGGCAATGAGTGATGTTTCGCTTTTAGTCCGTAAATTTTGAAACATCACTCATTGCCTTAACGATCGCATATTTGATATTAGATTAGATTATTCGCAGAGAATGGCCGAGGAGTTCCAAATGTATCGTTACGGAACGTTCTGTAACGTTTAGTGTAATTGAACAGGCTACAGGTTTATAAGTTTTTACAAGTTTACAAGTTTATTCATATTAACACCGGAAGGTCTTAGACCCAAGCGGCAAATACAAATTTATATGTTTCGATAGTCTGCCATTTTAATACAGGGCGCTGCCATTTTCGTGTATATTTTTTCCCGATAATATATCTAATTTACAAGTTTTAATGTAAAATTATAACGCCTATTAAGGTTTAAATCTGACAGTAGAGTAACCTCAAGTAGAATTAAGGTTCAAGTAAAGTCTTGATTCGCATTAATAATTGTAAAATAAAAAATGCTCTTATTCTGTCGTACTGTCATCAAGAGCAGTGTTCTATACATCAAAATGTTTCATAAGAAACATACAAATTGATACTAGCAATTAATTCAGATGAATACTTTTAACAAAAGATGTATTTGTGAAATTGATGCTGTAAAAATGAAAATACTAAAAGACATTCAATTCTTTACTAATTTAACATTAAATCATTTACAGAACATTATATTTCGTATTCCAATGAAGGTACTCCAAAATATATCATCCCAATAAATGTAAAAACAGAACTACGGTGTATGAAAAAAACTTTGACAGATGCAAGTTGTTGTGTATTTACATTCTACCAATCATGTTGTACTACTGTTAAACGTGCTGATTAGCCACACCTTCAGTATAGAATTTGTAACATGTACTCTGGTCATTTATATAGTATTAAACTAGCCACTATAGCATACAGTATTCTCTTATTATAAGAACCCAAGTCTGGCGACGAGGATTTTCAAGTGATATTATATTTCGGAAGCTTTACCTGATAACATTTAACTTTATTACGTGTAAACTTTGGATATAAATCATGGCATCATTTATTGGGAATGTGTGTGCATATGACAGTAATGTAGACTCATGGTCATCGTACCAGGAACGCATTGAACAGTTTTTCATTGTGAATGTCATTACTGATGAAAAGAAGGTGGCTGGACTTTTGACTATACTTGGGGGGAAAACGTACGGACTTTTAAGAAAACTATGTGCACCGAGAAAACCTTCGGACTTGTCTGATGAGGATTTATGTGGACATTTAAATTCACAGTTTTGTCCTAAACCAATAGTGATAGCTGAACGTTTTTGATTTCATCGAAGAAATCAAGTGGTGGGAGAGAATGTTCAAGATTTCTTGGCTGCTTTAAGGCAGTTATCTGAACATTGTCAGTTCCAAGCAAGTCTGGAAGATTCCTTACGTGACAGATTTGTTTGTGGTCTTCGTGAAGGGTCCATACAAAGGAAGTTGTTGTCGACAGTTGATTTGACCCTTCAACTGTCAATCTTGCAACAGCCATGGAGACAGCAACGAAAGATGCAGCGGAACTGCAGCAGGGGTAGCTGTCAACCGAGTTGAAAACAAAGGGTCAAAAGGAAAATCTCGTGGTAAAAAGACCGCGAGGAAATCATGTATTCAAATCATGTGACAGATAAGTGCAGATTTAAAGATGCTGTGTGTTTCAACTGCCACACTAAGGGACATATAAAAAAGGTGTGCTCCAAGGTCGTAAAGACAGTAAACAATGATGAAGGGGTAATGATTGTTAACACAGTCAAAAAGGTTAACAAGGGAAAATTATGGCATCACCTATAATTAACAGTAAACAGGTAGCAATGGAGGTAGATACTGGCTCAGCAGTGTCGCTGATGTCTAGCTATGATTTCCAACATACTTTCTGACATAGGAAGTTGAATCCAGCAGATTCAATCCTGAAAACGTATTCTGGAGAGATTATTCAACAGGACGGAACACTTAATGTAAATGTTTGTTACAACGGACAATCAAAGACATTGAAACTTTGTATTGTGAAAGGTAAAGGACCAGCACTTTTTGGCAGAGACTGGCTAAGTCACATAAGGCTTCACTGGGATAAGATTGTGTCTGTAAATTCTGTGATAGGTGACAGGATGAAGGTTCGTTTGAACAAGGTATTGTCAAGTTATAAATCTGTGTTTGAAGATGGTAATGGTTGTGTTAAAGATGTTAAAGCCAAATTGATCTTGAAGGAAATTGCGAGCCCCACGTTTCTAAAAGAAAGATCTGTGCCATTTTCAATAAGGTCAAAAATCGAAAAGGAGATAGACAACTTGGAATCACAGGGGATTATTTCCAAGGTTAATTGTAGTAAATGGGCTAGGCCCATTGTTCCTGTAGTGAAATCAAACGGTGATGTTTGGATATGCGGAGATTTTAAAGTGTCAGAGAATACGCTGTTAAACACGGATAAATATCCACTTCTCAAGATTGACGATATTTTTTCTAATCTGTCAAATGGGCAAAAATACAGCAAGTTGGATCTAAGACAAGCTTACCTACAGATGGAAGTCTAACAGGAAAGTAAGGAATTGTTGACAATTACCACTCATAGGGGATTATATAGGTACAAAATACTATTGTATGGAATTGCTTCTGTACGTAGTATATGGCCCCGTACCATGGACATGATACTTCAAGGACTGCCTGGAGTGCAATGTATTCTTGATGATATGATAATAACAGGTTCTAATGACTGTGAACATTTGGATAATTTAGAAAAGGTTTTATGTAGACTCACAGATTATGGTGTTAAAGTAAACAAAGACAAATGCATGTTCTAAGAATCTAGAATTAAGTTTTGCGGTCATGAGATTGATCAAGATGGATTATGGAAATGTACCGATAAGGTGGAGGCTGTGTTAAAGACACCGCAACCACAAGATGTCTCTTCCTTAAAAGGGTATTTTGGTGTTATGAATTATTACCATAAATTCTTACCCGATCTCGCAACTGTTACGAAACCATTGAATGCCCTGCTTGAAGCAAATAGCACTTTCAAGAGGTCTAAAGAATGTCAAAACGCATTCGAAAATTCTAAGAAATTATTAACATCTAAACCTGTTCTAACTAATTACAATCCAGAACTTCCTGTTAGACTGGCAACCGATGCCTTGCCGTATGGTATTTCCAGCATATTATCTCATGTTATGTTTGATGGCTCCGAGAAGCCATTGCGTTTGCATCAAGGTCTTTGTCTAAGGCAGAGCGCAATTATGCACAAATACAAAAGGAGGCTACCGCTATTTATTGGGCTGTCAAGAAATTCTATCAGTATCTGTTTGGTAAGAAATTCACATTGGTTACTGACTGTCAGCCTCTGTTGTCAATATTTAGCCCAACCAAAGGAGTACCAGCTACGACAGCTGCTCGTATACAACGTTATGCATTGTATTTATCTGGGTAAGAATATGATATTCAATACAAAAATACTAAAAGGCTTACTAATGTTGACGGTTTATCGCGTTTACCTGCGCCGTCGAATGAAAATAGTAAGGAGAGTTCAATTGAGAACGTATTTTTCACATCTCAATTCGAACAGCTTCCTGTTACTAATCGTGAGATTAGCCGTGAAACAAAAAGAGAGAAAGTTTTATCTCGTGTATTCACCTGTGTTCAAAATTGTTGGAGTGTCAATGATAATGACCCGCTGCTAAAAGGCTATTATACACGTCGTAATGAGCTCTCTGTTCACTCTGGATGTTTAATGTGGGGAATAAGACTAATAATACCCGTGAAACTTCGCGAGCGTGTCTTTATTGCATGCTAGCCATCCAGGAATTGTCAAAATGAAAATGTTGGCACGTAGTTATGTCTGGTTGCCAGGTATTGATTCTGACATTGAACATATGGTCAAAAGATGTTCATCATGTCAAATGCAGTCTAAGTCGCCTGCTCAAGTTCACTTACACCCATGGGAATGGCCAACATCTAGTTGGGAACGAGTTCATGTTGATTTTGTAGGGCCATTTATAGGTTTTATGTTCCTTGTTATTGTAGATGCTCACTCAAAGTGGCCTGAAGTTATTAAAATGAAATCAACAACTGATAGCAATACAATTAATGAAATACGGAATTTATTTGCTATGTATGGCATTTCTAGTCAAATTGTTTCTGATAATGGTCCCCAATTCAGTTGTGAAGAATGGTCAAGGTTCATGAATTTGAATGGAATTTGTCATATTAGAACCGCAGTGGCCAAGCCATCAACAAATGGTTTAGTTGAAAGATTTAACGGTACTTTCAAGTCCGCTATGCGTGAAATGGGTAGTAATATGGATTTGAACTTGAAAATGAATGTTTTCTTGCTCGGATATCGAAACACTCCACATTGCACGACTAGAGAAACGCCTGCGAAATTATTTTTCGGTCGTTATTTGCGCACTACATTAGATTTAATTAAACTTGATATGCAGAAACATGTCACTGACGCGCAAATGAAAAATGCATTCACTAAAAATAGTAAATGTCGAGAATTTGAGTTAAGACAGAACGTTTAAGTTAGAGATTATAGGCCGAATTCAAAAGAAAAATGGATATTAGGATGTATTGTTTCTCGTGACGGACCGTTGTTATATAAAGTAGATATAGGTAACGGCATTACCTGGAAGAGACACGTGGATCAAATTCGTAGTACTAAAATTAAGTCAGGGTTTAATAATGACTCGCAAACAGTAATTGAACCCCAAATCCTCTCAGATGAAATCAGGATAGATTATGATCAAATTGATTCCAATAAAACTTCCACACTGCCGACAACTGACCAGTTTGTTTTTCTTGAGGAAAGTAATACCCCCTCTATCGAAAATTCTCAGACACCTGCCAGAAGGTACCCATTAAGGGATAGACATCCACCACAACGCCTTGAGTATCATTCAATACATGTCTGTCAAAATGAATTGACTTGAATTGGCGTGGGAAATAAATGAATGACCTCTATGAGGTGTATTTAATCCTCATTGTGAAATTACAATTATGTGCTAATGAAATGCTACATTAATTTTCACTGTAACATTATTGCTTGGAATGTGTATTATTTGTTGCTGCAAGATTGTTGATTGTAAATGTTCTCAGTTTCAGGTCATTTGTATTGAATTGTTTATTCAATGAATTTAATAGGGGAGAATTGTTGTGTATTTACATTCTACCAATCATGTTGTACTACTGTTAAACGTGCTGATTAGCCACACCTTCTGTATAGTATTTGTAACATGTACTCTAATCATTTATATAGTATTAAACTAGTCACTATAGCATACAGTATTTTCTTGTTATATGAACGCAAGACATAATACAAGTGTAATGGGTTTTCACAACTTGTTTTTACTTTCACTTTAGTTTTTTCATTTGCCTTAGTTTTGTTTTAACATTTTAACATTAATTTTATAAATATTGAAGTACCTTCATGGGAATATGAACTATAATGCTATGTTAAGGATTGAGTGTTAAATTTTGTTGTAAGAAAAGATAAATGCATTTTAGTTTTTTATTTATACAACATCAATTTTGCAAATACATATTTTGTCAAATATTTTTGTCGTAATTGATGACAAGCATTACTTAGTATGTTTCGTATGAACATTTTGATGTATAAAATACTACTCTGAAAGAAAATGTGACAGAATTAGAGCATTTTCATTTTTACTGAATTATTTTGCAAACCAAGACTTTACATGGACCTTAAATTAACATAGTATATAGCGAAGTTAAATCAAAGAGAAGAGTTTACACCTTTCACATCTGAGTAATTTTATGTATACTCATTTGATACTAGCAGGTTTAAAGTATCCAATACTTCGCCTTACATAAGTGTGTAATATATCGTTCTGTAGTAGATATGATATGTTAAGACATCAGAGGAAATTTCATCACGAAATCACAGGAACATCCCCTTTTCGGGGAGCGCATTTAGGAGAGCATTGAGGGGCGCATTTATCATTATTATACAAATATGGCAGCGCCCTGTTGGCGGGATACGAGCAAATTAAAATTCTGAGGGCGGAAACACATCGTCTGCTCGAACGACTGGTTAACTCCGTTTACGCAAGGGCAACACCTAAGCGGATTAAAAATTTCCCTTATTTTCCCCTCAGTCCAAAATGGCGGTTTTCTATAAAATATGGAAGGGGTCACCAAGTGCGTTGTGGTCTGGATGAGCCCACCTGACTACTGAAATGCAACATGATATTCTAATGCGTCGTACATTTTGCACAATCTATTTTTGGCAAATGAATCACAATACCAGTTATAACTTAAACTGTGCGAGCCTCGTTTGATTCAATCGAATTACAATTATAAATTAAACCAATGAAATAACATTAGTGTTTACAACTTTGGACAAATACATCCTTACATTATTCCGGCTCACATATATACTAGTTTAAATAATTTGGATTGATTTTCAACAGTCTCTAACGTAAGTTTTTTTTTACATTTTTTATGGTTATTATTCATTGGATTTTAACTAGTTAAAAACAATAAATGTCCATTTGTACTAAGGCTCTTGTAGAGTAAGATAATTTGTACTAATTATTTCAAGCAACATCTGTGGTTATAGACGCAGTATTATGAAATCTTGATAATTGCAGTTAGAAATAATATAATTATAGGCACGGCCTATTGATGGAAAAGACATGCAAGGTTTCCTTACAAATAAAATTGTAAGGAGAAATACAAGTAAAAGGCATGACAGGCAATTTGGCATGCACTATGTTGTTTTGTTTTTGTTCAATAACATTGGTGTCTGGGTACTACCAGTAAAATTTTGAATCTACCATTTTATACCATTCTCATAATCAGAACAGAGGCTATCAAGATTGTCGATACTAGCTTCTTGATAGCATCTTGGACCTTGGTACGAGTACATTTCATACATGAAAGTTCTATCAAGATTCTCGATAATAGCTTCTTATTCTTTATAGCCAGCCTCTTGGACCTTGGTCAATAATTATTCATACATGTAGGTTCTAATACTTCATAATTGACAATTTAATATAACCTTGTTTAAACTGAAAGGTCTCAGAAGAGAGTGATCAGTCTTCTACATAATGTTAAACATTAAACTTTTTTTCTAAATTTATTTTAGTAGAAACTCAGTAATATACACATAGTTTACCATACTAAGTATTGTTTGTCATACGTGCAGAATTCTTATCTGAAATAAAACCTTATAACATTAGTGGAAAGTAAGGGAAGTAACAACGTTGTAAACTTTGATTTTTTTATTGCTTATATCTGCAGCATTAAATACATGTCCATTACAACAAATAGAAGACATAGCACATAATTTGTCATAATTCACAGCGTCTTGAGCATCACCTGAAATATACAAAACAAATGCTTGAGATAGGATACAAATTTTCAAGTGTAGAAAACAAACATAGATTACTTAGATCTATTTGTTTGCATTATAAATTCATTTGGCATATTAATTTACAAGAAGTTTTGTAATATAATTCGTCATTTAATAAAGAACGACAAATTACAATAACAAAAATAGTTTGAATTTTTTTAGCTAGAAACCCCAGAACAATGTCTGAGGGATTGATTAATCATTACACTTGATGAAAACGTTGATGGACCATTAAAAATAATTTAATTCTGAAGTAGTCTATATAGAGTGATATAAAATATGGTGTATTAGTACAGGGGCCAGAGGGGTCCACCTTGCACCCCCTCTAGACTTTTTGCTACCCATGCTAAATTGTTCCATAGGGACCACCGAATAAGAATCCGCGTTGTTCTCAAAAATAACTTCTTGCGCACTACCTGAAATGTCACAGTTTCCAAGGCAACCCCTTGTTTTTTATCGAAATAGTCGGTGTTTGTAGAATCATTGATAACTTGAACAAGCATTAAGCTAGAATAATATAACAAGTGTGTTATCAAAGTTGAGGCACTGACCTTTAGAAATATATGTAACACTATCCGCTAAATTACAGTTTATTCATTAAATTAACAAAAACATGAAATAATGCCAAAAATATAGATTTTTTTTCAATTACATGCATATCTTTTAATTTCCAAACCCTATTTTGGAAAAATAATACGTTAATTTTGTTACAAAATACTTGAAAAAGGTCTACTCTATCATATTTAAAATTATTTTTATGACAGAAGTATTATTTATGTATGTAAAAACCGTTGCCATAGCAACCGTTATTTTTATGTAAGTACTACTATTTGGTGATAAAACTTGATTTTTTTGCTCAAATATAATGATATGATTACAACATTGATATTAAATGATATCTAAGACTCATATCTTTAATATTATTGCTGTTATAAATAAATACAGTATCGATACCTTCATAGATATTGTCAAGAAAAGTTAATCAAAGCGCTGAAAGCACCGATTTTGTTTTCGGATTGAGAGTATTTAAGTGATTCACATGTCATAACGTTTGAAGACGATGGTTATTGTGCAGTAGTGGTCTATTGAATGAAGAAATAATATAATAAGACTTAAGAGACTCTTGTTGTTTTATGTTGGAATACGATTTTGTAAATTGGATTTTACGCTTCACATCATTTCTTTTTAAATTGTTATTTTCCCATGTATTTGTAATATTACTTTTCTGTTGGCTATAAAAAGTATATTTGATGGCAAATAAATAATTATGTTATGTTATGCTATGTTATGTTATGTTATACTATGCTATGTTATGCTATGCTTACTATGCTATGCTATGCTATTTTATTCTATGCTATGCTTTGCTTTGCTATGCTTTGCTATGCTATGCTATGCTATGCTATGCTATGCTATGCTATGCTATGCTATGCTATGCTATGCTATGCTATGCTATGCTATGCTATGCTATGCTTTGCTATGCTATGCTATGCTATGCTATGCTATGCTATGTTATGCTATGCTATGCTATGCTATTTACTAATTTAACCAACTTTCATGGGCATGCTAATGGGTTTAACTTCTACAAATTTATCCTAACTTACAAGTTTGTTCATATAAACACAGGCAAGTCTTCGACCAAAGCGAAAAAACCTGTACATTGACATATTTGTTCAATATTAAATTACCATAAAAAAACCTGCAGTATATCAACATTGATATTATAGTCATTTAATATATAGACATGTAGTATCTAACATTCAAATGATACTTAAGACATCTGTTAGCTGTAAATTATATGGATAATTTTAAAGCATCTTTAGCTTATATTTTCCAATTTTAAAGCTTTTTGTATATAATGTAACAAATATATATTTTAGCAAAGGAAGTTGTAAGTATCTAATTTACCTTTAAATTTGTGATTTAATGTATGATTCACTAATCTTATTTTTACGGTTAGAAATTGGATATGAACCTCAAAAGTTACGGTTCATACCGAGACTTTTACGGTCACTATTCATAACTTTTAATGCCAATAGGAAATACATTTTTGTATATATAGAAAAGTTAACTAATACACTGGGTTCTCTCTAGCTCTGGTCTTTATTTTTCGTGTCTTTGGTTATGTCTTTACTTCATGTAGTTTATCATTATAACTGGGTTAATGTGAGTGAAATAAATTTGTAGTAGACATATGGACATCAATTAATGTATATAATGGTAGCATCGGACAAATAAAAACTTCCAGTATGATTGTAGAAAATTGGTAACACACTGGTGGGATTTCTAAATAATTTTGCCATGATTAGGGAAAATTGGTAACAATAAGTACCAAGCTGAATTGTTAAAGTTTTAATTTCAGTAAGAATAAGTTCAGTCAATTTAAACATGCTATGGTCAATAAGGAAAATATGTTGGGATTTTAATATTTCTTCATTCTAAATGTAATTCTCATTCTGTAATGACATGAAACTCGTCTTCTAATATATGACAATTTATACAGACATGTAGGTGTGGATCTTTGTTTGTTCCATCTACAGGTTTCAAACTGTAGTATATGAGAACACAGTTTAAGTCTATAACCACAACATATCTAAATCTTAAAAATTGAAATGTTTTTGAATATGGCTGAAACTATAATTTTATATATTCTTGTAAAATAATGCTCTACTTGAATTAGCTAACCTATGTTCAAACTTTGCATTAAATTATCATAAAGTATGTGTTTAACATTGCTTAAGATATATAAACATTACCAATATCTTGAAAAGTACATGCATCATAAAAACCAAGGTAGGACAAAAATTAATTCAACAAAGAACACAAGTTTGGTTAATAAGGGTACAAATCTCTGTTGTTTTAATTTATATCAGTTTGCAATAATTTTACCCAATGGTTCACTAAAATGTTAAAATAGCGAATTAGTGGAATATTCAACCTCCCAAACTCACTGTGATTAAAATCATTTTGAGTATCTTTTTTATCCCGAGTAACCTTTCACAGAAAAGTAAATGAACTTGTTCATGGAATTTCCATGGACGAACCACCAAACTTGGCTTGCATAGTACAGAATGATTGATATCAATATATCTAACTGTTACAGTTCTAATTCATGTTTTAGAATACCAGTAAATTTATACAAATATTTGTTAACTATAAATTTTTATTAAAGCTTGGCCAACAAAACAATTTTAGTATTAGAGAATGCCCCCCCCCCCCTTGATGAGAAAACTACACCAATGTATGTTAATTGTTCAACAATATCCAGTTCATATCACTTTAATAGAATTAAGTATTCTCTGAAATCCTGCCTCTTTTTTGAAAATTATAACCTTAGTTTTACTAGTGTGTACAACTGATTTCCATAACTTAAAATAATCTTCAAAAACGAGTATACTTAGTTGTAACTCGTCTCTACTATAAGCGAAAATAACGTCAGCATATAAAATGAAAATATGTTAAACATATCAACTTTTATACCAGCAAGACCTTCACTAATAAGCATATCCTCGATTTCATTCAAAAAGTGCAAATAAGATAGGCGAAATACAGTATAAAGTATGTGATTTATTATACAATGTTAAACAAAGATATTATCAAATGTTTCTCATTACTGTTCAGCCAGTCGAACGGTTATTTAAAATCCTTTCTTAACAAACTCAATGAAGTTTCGACCCTGAAATTGTTAACTTTATTTGTACTACTAGTCTACCTACGATTTCAAAAAAACCCTCTAGAAAATGAAAGCGTAGGACATTTTTGTTAATGCAAATCTAATGGTTGATTCATGTAGCTGGATTACTCCCTGGTATCGTACGGGGAGGTATAAAATCTAAGTCGCGTTTAAGTCCGTAATTAAGGCCAAAAGGTCAACTAGGTCCATTTATTTTTATAAAACCATATGCTCTTTATACTGAAATTGCAAGAAATTTGATCGGTAAAGTGGAGATTTTCTTATTGAAATATTTGGGATATTGGTCACATGAAAATGATACTGTACCTTCTGTTTGGATTCGACAGTTGCTGAATACTTCGGCATGCTTGCAAATAGTTACCTGTGGTGTTAGATCCAAATCATTTCTGCTAGATGCAAATGTTATAAAACTGGTCAAGTCTGCATATGTGGGTGTGATTGTAAAGTACAACATTGTGCTAATCCTGTTTCGTCTTTTGAGAAACTATATGTTTAGGATTTGTACCATTTAGATAATTATAAATTTTACAAACATTTCAAAGAAATCAAAATATGTTCTTAACTCAATGTTTGTCAAGTTAGGATTGCTTAATTGTGTATTTCGATAAAAACACGGGGGTGCCATGGAAACTGACATTTCAGGTAGTGCGCAAGAGTTTAGTTTTGAGAACAACGCGGATTCTGATTCAGTGGACCCTACGAAACATTTAGCATAGGTGGCAAAAAGTTTAGAGGGGGGTGCACGGTGGACCCTCTGGCCCCCGTACTATATAATAATGATGTATCAAAGGTAATTATAACATCATAAATTTATATAAATGGTTATTTCCGGATACGTCCCCAAGTACGGATCGGTAAGTGTACGAATGTCATACATCAATTTTGTTCGTTATCATTCATTACGAATCACATCTTTTGCTACAAATATAAGGCTACAACATTCTTGCAATTGATTTTATTTTTCATAAATACTAATAGGCAAGCAATAAAGATGGGTTTTACAGAAAAAAAACAAGAATATGAAATGAAAATGTCAACAGGCGTTGTCTTATGACGAGGACTAGGTTGTTATCTATTATTATGAAATCGCATTTACAATGAATATCTGCAGTGAATATACAACACAGAATGAAAGAAATCTAACCTTCAACGGGGATTGGTAGATTAAATCCAGCATTACAGATAGTTTCTGTATTGAACTTTCGTTGTCAGCATGGCTCTCAGTGATCAAGATGATGTAATATTTCATGAGGAATAACGTCATTCTAAGCTCAGTCATCTACCCAAAAGTAGTATCGGTAACTTCCCTTTCGAACATTTTATCGTAATTATTCTAAATTTTAGGCCCCTTACAAGATTAGAATTTTGATTAAAGGTGATTTATCTTGAGAGCAAGAGCCGACATTTTGTTTAAAAATATTCTGTCCCACAAATAAAAAATATATTTATCGGGGGAATAAACTTCACCATCCCACAAATCTACACCGTAACTAAAAGCGTTCCGTCCTAGAAAAAGCTAAATATTTGGATTAAGCTCTGTACCAAGTTACAAAGCATGATCTTACGTCAGTGACTGACATAATTAAGAATAAGTGACAGAAGTGATAGAAATCATTTCATGACCAAACTCCATGAAAGTATGCTTTACCCAGGAATAGAAATAAAAAAAACCTAGCGATAAGCAGACTAACGTGCTACCTACTGAGCTAATGGGAGCTGTATTTTTACCTATTTACGCGACAAACATTACATAAAGGGATGTATAAACAGACGCATTTAAAAATATTTTGAACAATTTGAAAGTATTTTAAAAGTTTTCTTTTATAAATGTACATGACTTTTTGCAATAAATATTCTGTACAATGATCACATAGCTTTAATAATAAGAAAATGCACTGTGTTGACCTTTGACCTAAATAACACATTTTATCACAAAATAGGTTTTTAACATTCTCTATGTGGCTCAGTAAGTAATCTAGCAACGTTAATTAAATAATGAACTGCCTTTTCAAATGTTTTTCAAATTTGTCAAAAAATCTCTATAAAAAGTTATACCACTGACCCTTAATTTTACACCACAGTGACATTATTTTAACATTATCGAGTATGAAATGTCTACTAAAAAGGTCATGAAGCATCATTAAACACAATTCAAGTATATTTAAACCATGAACACTAATCGTAGTTTTACTGGTTGAACTATTGCATACGATTTTTTATTGTCGCCTATTTTCGCGACAAAATGCTAAAATGGAAAGTAATCATGCATTCAAACATTCCATTGTTTTCATAGAAATAACGTTTAATCATAATAAATTAGTTTTCAACACAGGAAATCTCCACTTTACCGATTAAATTTCTTGAAATTTCAATGTAAAGAGCATAGGGTCCAATTAAAAATAAATGGACCTAGTTGACCTTTGACATAGATTACGGACTTGAACGCAATTTAGATTTTATACATCCCCCGTACGATATCAGGGAGGCATCCAGCTACATGAATCCATCATTAGATTTGCATTAACAAAAATGTCCTACGGTGGTCAAATTTCACTATAAGATAGGTAAACTATACCATGTTTGCGTAGAAGTACAACAAAACCCTCAGACTAACTTCTAGAAAAATATCCATCTTTATTTTCTTATCAAAAATAGATAATATGTATTGATACAAAGAATGCCTTCCATGCAAACAGCAAATATCAGGGCACTTGAATTATTACTATACAATTGTATTATAGCTAAGTTTAAGACAAACCAGCTGATGCGTTTTTGCAATGTTGATATAGGAGCATTACCACTTTGTAACATGTGTTCAGTACAGCAAATCAAGAGATTTGATAACTTAGCCATTCAGAAGAATATCCACAATACTAATCCTTACATACCACCCGTTTCAGAATAATTTGGTTAGACGAATAATGATGGGTAACTTAAACCTTCATGGTTTAAAGGTAACGTTCTTCAATCTCAGCTGGGCCATACCCTAGATAACGCTTATGCTGACGAAGAACAAGATAAAGATATACATGTATCTACAGATGTTGAATTAGATAAAATCATGGAGTGGATAGATGTTTTAAACGATTGTTAAGATATTGGACATGTATAAATACGTATGAAATAATAGGTTGTGTATTTTCTATTCGTTTGGCGTTTGTCGAATCATGCGGTTCAAGGTTCAGCCCCGGTTTTGGCTGGTCATGGTCCTTGAAAAATTGACTTATGGCCTTTAATCCGCAATATGTAGCAAAGTTACCAGATCCTTATGGAGGGAAGGTAGGCACTTGTTAGAATATGGTCCAGGAAAACCTCCTAAACGAGTTGGTTGATGTAAACTAATGAACAAATATTACGCATATGTTGATTTTGGTTTTACGACTCATTGTTATATAGTTTGGTCACTCTTTTATTAATACAAATATTTTACTTTAACAGTCATTGAGTAAATAAAAGTATCAGGTTTTGACAGAGCCATGCATTTGATATGTAAGGATAAGATGCTAAACCGATTAATGTTAAGGAAACAAGTCAGGAAAAGTTGGTTAAAAAAGTCTGCCGCCGCACATTACCTTTTAAAAAGTAATGATATACAGCGTAAACTCTAAATTACAAAATCATATTCCAACATAATTTT
The DNA here is from genome assembly GCA_025267735.1 of Mactra quadrangularis. Lineage (NCBI taxonomy): Eukaryota > Metazoa > Mollusca > Bivalvia > Venerida > Mactridae > Mactra > Mactra quadrangularis. The sequence goes on from CM046309.1 coordinate 3,823,661, forward strand.
ATTTCAGTAAAAGCAAAAACAAAACAACAAGAGTATCTTTAGTCTTATTATATTATTTCTTCATTCAATAGACCACCACTGCACAATAACCATCGTCTTCAAACGTTATGACATGTGAATCACTTTAATACTGTCAAACCGAAAACAAAATCGGTGCTTTCAGCGCTTTGATTAACATTTCTTAACAATATCTATGAAGGTATCTATACTGAATTTATTGATAACAGCAATAATATTAAATATATGAGTCTCAGATGTCATTTGATATCAATATTGCAATCCTATCGTTAGATTTGAGCAAAAAAATAAAGTCTAATCACCAAATAGAAGTTATTACTTGAAAATAGCGGTTGCTATGACAACGGTTTTTACATACTTAAATAGTACTTCTTCATAAAAATAATTTTAAATATGATAGAGTAGACCTGTCTAAAATATTTGTAACAATATAAATGTATTATTTCTCAAACATAGGGTTTGGAAGTTAAAAGATATGCAAGAAATTTAAAAAAAAAATCGATATTTTTCAGCAGTTTTTCATGTTTTTCGGATAATTTCATAAATTAAACTGTATTGTAGCCGTTAGTTTTACATATATTTCTACAGGACAGTGTCTTAGCTTTGATACGACACTAATTGTATTATTCTAGCTTAATGCTTGTTCAGGTTATTAATGATTTTACAAGCACCGACAATTTCGATAAAATCACTGGGGTGCCATGGAAACTGACATTTCAGGTATTGCGCAAGAGTTTGATTCAGTGGACCCTACGAAACAATTTAGCATAGGTGGCAAAAAATTTAGAGGGGGGTGCACGATGGACCCTCTGGCCCCCGTACTATATAATAATGATGTATCAAAGGTAATTATAACATCATAAATTTATATAAATGGTTATTTCCGGATACGTCCCCAAGTACGGATCGGTAAGTGTACGAATGTCATACATCAATTTTGTTCGTTATCATTCATTACGAATCACATCTTTTGCTACAAATATAAGGCTACAACATTCTTGCAATTGATTTTATTTTTCATAAATACTAATAAGTAAGCAATAAAGACGGGTTTTACAGAAATAAACAAGAATATGAAATGAAAATGTCCACAGGCGTTGTCTTATGACGAGGACTAGGTTGTTATCTATTACTATGAAATCGCATTTACAATGAATATCTGCAGTGAATATACAACACAGAATGAAAGAAATCAAACCTTCAACGGGGATTGGTAGATTAAATCCAGCATTACAGATAGTTTCTGTATTGAACTTCCGTTGTCAGCATGGCTCTCAGTGATCAAAATGATGTAATATTGATGTAATATAATAATGATGTATCAAAGGTAATTATAACATCATAAATTTATATAAATGGTTATTTCCGGATACGTCCCCAAGTACGGATCGGTAAGTGTACGAATGTCATACATCAATTTTGTTCGTTATCATTCATTACGAATCACATCTTTTGCTACAAATATAAGGCTACAACATTCTTGCAATTGATTTTATTTTTCATAAATACTAATAAGTAAGCAATAAAGACGGGTTTTACAGAAATAAACAAGAATATGAAATGAAAATGTCCACAGGCGTTGTCTTATGACGAGGACTAGGTTGTTATCTATTACTATGAAATCGCATTTACAATGAATATCTGCAGTGAATATACAACACAGAATGAAAGAAATCAAACCTTCAACGGGGATTGGTAGATTAAATCCAGCATTACAGATAGTTTCTGTATTGAACTTCCGTTGTCAGCATGGCTCTCAGTGATCAAAATGATGTAATATTTCATGAGGAATAACGTCATTCTAAGCTCAGTCATCTACCCAAAAGTAGTATCGGTAACTTCCCTTTCGAACATTTTATCGTAATTATTCTAAATTTTAGGCCCCTTACAAGATTAGAATTTTGATTAAAGTGATTTATCTCGAGAGCAAGAGCCGACATTTTGTTTAAAAATATTCTGTCCCACAAATAAAAAAATATATTTATCGGGGGAATAAACTTCACCATCCCACAAATCTACACCGTAACTAAAAGCGTTCCGAACATGCAAATTTAGTTCGAAAATACGAGGGTATGTTATCGTTTCTCCATATGAATCATAGAAGGATCAATGGGAGGTAAAAAAAACGGAAGTGATCGACACAAAAGTTAGTTTGGATAGTATATTGAAAATAATCCGTCAAAATCTCTCGCGATACCTTAAGTGGAAGTGACTTTCGTCTTTTCCATATACATTTTTCAACTTTACTTTATCTTTTGTCATATTTAGCATTGGACAGTATTGGGTTTATTGTACCTCATTTCTAAACGGACACATTATATCTTTATGGGAAAATATGTTTTATGTATAATAAGTTATAAAGGCATAACAATGAGATATTTAGAAGAGATGATGTCTTCTTAAAAATAGAATAACCCTGAGTATTAGGCATGTATTTGTTAATATGTTAATAAGCTTAAAAACCATCATTTTATAGATAGGATGTGTATAGTCATAATATCTATGTTATCCAATCTAATTTATGAAATAAAATATGTATTAAGTTAAACCCATCATTTTTAAAATTGTACCCTAAAAATACCCAAGAAATACGGAAACTGAATCAAGCTACGCTATGAAATCGGAATAATTTGTAATATTTGCTTCTTGACTTTAAGGTAAATTAAAATTTATATAAGTGTGACAAATAAATTATATTGAGTTTCACGAACAAATCTATGAGTAACGTTCGGAAAGTAGACTCGAATTTTAAGTTCGCATTGTAGCAACCTATTCTTTTTTCCTATTTCACGTCACGTAACTATCTTCATTGGCTTTTTCATCAACTTTATATGCAATAGAATGATTAACAATGTATTTGATTGATAAGACCAAGTTTTTGAAAATCGATCCAGAAATAATAATCACAGGTGCCGGTTAAATAAGACCATTTGTTCGTAGTTTTTGACTTGTGTGTCACATACCTTTACTGTATTTACATAATAGTAAATCAGGCATTGCCTTAATGAGTCAGGCATTTGTAAATGCCTGAAAATATCTAGGCATTTAACAAATTGACTGAATTTTCAGGGGCTTTTTTACAAACTGCCTGAAAGTGTCCGGAAAATATATTTGAACTAATACTGTATAGCGGGTTATTTCTGCGGGGCAAAAATTTCGCGTAAACAAGAGAGTTTTGTATTGGCGATGCTAAATATTGGCGGAAGTTACTCTGAGCGCCAATTTTAAACCTCCCGGTGAAAGATGGTCAAAGGTATATGACTCTGTCATTTCCAATAAAAAGGTCAATTTACCTGTATAAGCGGTCACTACCGACCGCGACTTTTCAAATTTTTGAATTAACAAAGTGTCACCAAAGTTGCATAATATGAGCGGACGTGTGAAAAACTAACGCTTGCACAGCAGATTATCTATTTCTATTACGATGTATAGACGGGACAGAACAGAACAGAACAATACTTTTATTTACATAAGACAAGTTTAATCATGTGATAAGAATCGCCATTAAATGTGAATGTTTTTGTTAAAAATATTACCTAGGTGTCGCTAAGTTTGATTGATCGTTCGACAAGTTGCATAAGTAAGCCCAACTCGCGAGAGTCTTATAATAATAACAATTTGTTGTAATGAACAATCAAAATTTTCGCATGTTTGTTAATAGTCATGGATAACGCCTTAGTCTTTGTTAAAAATTATCGGCATTAAAGTTTGCGGCCACACATTCCTAAAAATACACCAATTTACCTGAATCCATTGGTCAAAGTCCAACAAATTTTAAAATTAACATGTAGCTTGTCACAAACAATGTATAATCAACGCACCTAGTGGAGTCTTTAAACAGACAAAATCAATTATAAAGCGTTGTCACGTGACGAAATTTGACAATAGTTTTCTCTTGAATATCAATAAATGATAAGCTACATAAACACTAACTCCGCTCTTTTTACTCAATTTGTTAAATTATGTGATGAGAAGTTTGTCTTCGGTTTGCTAGCAAGCACTTAAATTGATTACAATACTAAAGATGACTTTTTTTTACGACAACCAAATAAGTATTTGAGCTAAACTCGTGAAGATTCGGAAATGACCGACATACGGGTTTATAAAGTAAACAAAATGGCGGCAGCGTCGTCGAGTTTCGTAACCGAGTTATAATGGAACCTGTCGTCTAATTGTTAGAATGACTGTGTTGTCTGTCTGTATTTTCGTTTGCTACATACATAACTTGAATCAATTCCTTTGTGTTATTCAAAATACTAAATTTTGTTCATTTACATAATTAATCTCACCAAATTCACTACATAATTCTTGATTTTAAGGGAGATAATACATGTACATTTTAAGGAATACAAAATTTATTCAGAGTAATGTCCCTTAGTAAACAATATGGCGACGACTTAATACTGCGGAGGTTTGTATTCGCGGTGATTATATTTGGCGCATTTTCATTTTCCGCCAATAAAGCCAAAATAAAACCTCCGCAGATAATACCCGCTATACAATATATGTAACTATTTATGCTTATTAATTGTTGAACATTATTTTCATCCAAATAAAAATGACTAGTATTGGAAATGTTCATAATCAAACCTTACATGTTAAATGGCGCGCTCCAACATAACATATTGCAGTCAAAATCAATTGGCCCGTGGACTGCCTGATATTGACCTTGTACATGGTAGAATGAGTCATTCTTAATTCTTTAAAACAGATAATTGTTTGTTTGTTTGGTTGGTTAGGTATTGGATAGGTTATATAACGGCAGTCAGTCAACCTACTCACTGTTCCTGGAATGGCTAAATATCTAGATTTAGCTGTTTACCAACTACTCCGCACATACTTTCGTCAGTGACTGACAACTGTCCTTCATAATTAAGAATCATTGGTAGGAAGGAGACTGGTCCTAGAAATAAAACAATAAGGCCAGACTTTTTTATAATCTGGTTTACGGGGAATTTCTGGACACAGGAGCATAAGGAGGAGGAAATAAAAATATATAAAAATTGGAAAAAAGTGAGCATCGGAAAAATAAATAAAAATAAATCGAAAAAATGAAAGAAAAATTTATTTATAAATAGCTTAAGTATAATGTCAAATTTTCTTTGTTTCGATATAAAACATCCTAACAAGATATGTACAGCCTATGCAGGAGGACTTATGTTGACAATGCTTCTTAGAACTGTAACTGTAATAACGAGTTAGTAGTTACTGTAAGTTTACATAGAAGGATGGATTAATATTAACAAAGGATGATCACAATAGTTCCGACAGCTCTTTTGCATATGCGATCTTAAGAACTTGTTTGTCCCTTGTTTTTGTTGTGCAGGAATAAACATACATGTACCTTTTGCTTGCTTGTAGTACTTTGTAGAGACTAAACACGCCTGGCATGTATAATTCACAGATGAAAGCTGCAGTGAATTTAGCTGTAGTAAATAACTTCAATATATACTGTCTTAAGCTTATAGTGCTTGCTTTGTAGAGTAAACACGCCTGCCACATGCATGCAAATGGTTTTGGTTGTGTTATGCAAATGGTTTTGATTGTGTTGTATCAAAATTTGTGTAAAAATCTTAACTCTAGTTTAGAAACTTTTTTCGTTTACACTTACTCTATTTCTATTCTGACATTTATCATTTCAACATGAATATGTGTCAGACAGTCCCAGGCCTGAAAAGTGTGAGAGGTATCATCAAAGTGATTAACCAATTTTTTACAGTCAAATAATGTAGAGTGTCCCCTACGGTTGGAAGGTGCTTTTAGCTTTAATAATGAATATAAAAGGCACCAACCCTGACAATTTTTAATAATAGTCAACCCTTGCCGGCAATGCAACAAAACATTCATGCTGAGTCTCTGTGTAATATGAAAATAATGTAGCAGCAATTTGCAAGTGCCATCCCCTCAAGATCCAGGAGCAGCAGGGGAAATGACGTGTTCTAACAATACCCCCGGCCCAGCTGGTGGAGTGAATGTGGTGGTTCTTTTTTGTAGTAAAAATTAGTGCAGGAAAGTAGTTCCTTACATGGGCTTTAACAGGGTTTTTTTCATTTCATGGACCTGCACTGTAGGGATTCAACTGGGAACAGCTGGTTTCAAAGTCCCAGACCATGTTTAGTACATGTAGCATTTGCAATTACTGTCGAGATATTTGGCTAGGTAGTTCATAAATTGTATTCCAGCATGAATGCTTCTAATGTTAATATTAAATCACTTCGACGCCCCCATTCCACCTGTTAGTTCCTACGGGCCTGTTTGATTGAACTTGGAAGTTGGAGGAAAAATTAAAATTTTAACTTGGAATTAAAGAAAGGTCTTTCTTGAACCTGATAACTCACTAACCCCAGATCATTCACGACATGAACAGACGTACTCAGGGTGGCCTGGTAGGCGTCTCCACTGGCACTTCCCAAAGCCTCAACGGATCCCACGATTGGATTCCCTTCGACCATTTCGAACTCTTTACGAAGCGCTTGGCCAACAGTATCCGTTGACTGGAATGACAACAGTTTGTTTATATCCTTCCGGACTGGGCTCCGAAAGGATACCTTGAACCAATAACATGAAACCTTTTCCCCCCCAAAAAACGTGGCTGACTGGTTTCAAATATACGTACCTCAGGAAAAACACGATTCATAAATAAGCTTGGCGCAGTCTGCATACCGGTGCGTACACAGGAATGAGCCTGGGTTCCAAATTTAGGGAAAAGTGACTTCTCCCTCCTAGTAATTTAGGGAGAAGTGCAGTGGTGTGAGGGAGAAGCTAGGAGGATAGACACGCGGAAAAAGTTCAATGAGCCGAATGGAATATTTTGAACAGTATTCACAAACTTCTTAAATGCAAACCTCTCTAGATTTCTATCATTTAAATACATGCAATTACTATTACATTTTGTAAACAATAGGTCTGCTGTAAGTCATAAGTAGTTTGAGTATTAAATACTCCCTGGATGTTTGGTTACTGAGTAATTTGTTCTATGTTTTACACAAAATTCACAGAACACATTGAGTTTGTATCAAATTGTAAACTTAAATTATCTAATTTTCATTTCAATAAAAAGTTCTTCTTTCGGGTTTAGCATTTTTACTTGCTAGTATATGTTCATCAAAAGATATTAAAAATGCATAAAAGACCATTTTTGAAAAATATGTTATCAGTATCCTCGTTATCGACCCTTCTTTGTTTAAGTATTTAATTAGTTCTGCTGTAAATAACATAACTTTTCTTAAATATATTATATTATGTAGCAATCTATGCTTATAATTGATTTTTTAGAGTCTGCAACACGACTTTAGCTGGTAGATTACGCGACGAACGCTTTGACAATTTTTCAAAAATTCAATTGAACCAACTGGTGTCTATTCCTGAAATCGAAAAATTGAGGGAATTTCCCCGTTACTTATTGCTTAATTAAGAAGAACTAATAATCAAAATATAAGATTATTAAATTACTAACGTAGATTTAACGTTCTTTCATTTGATTGGTGATAGCGTTGGTGATAGCGTGGGTTGCGAAAACATATGACATCACGCTTAAAAAAACAAATAATTGCAATCATTGGCAAACTGCTAATTACGTCTATTCTAACTGTCTCACAACATGCTCATAATTGCATACAAAAAAAGCTTTATCTACTTTTATAATTGTAGTATCAACGTTTGACACGTGTTTGTTAAAATTGCAACAGTTTAATTACGATATCAATCTTATCGGGCCGACATATAGCACTATTGATTTTTAAGCGGACGCTGGTTGGTCTTAAAGGTGCAATATACACAGGGGTCATCAATAAACTAACGAGTCACTAATTATCAGCTTTTGAAGCGTGTATACTAACAGCACAACTTCCGCGTAGTTGATTTGTAGATAACAACAGAAATGCGGATGATGAGGTCTCGAGGACTGTCATAATCTGGGTCATAATTTGTTTAATTGATTTTCCGAAAATGTCGGCGACTTCGTTTTCGCTTTGATGTGCTAATAGGGCGAAGTTTACGCTCCACCGATGTTTTTGCAACACGGTAAGCTAACGTAACCGTCAGAGAAAATAAAAATAAAAAGAATGATTTTGAAATTTATTTTTATTCGGGTTTTGCAAAATTTAGGACCGGCGCTTCCGTAAACCAGATTATAAAAAAATCTGGCCTTACTTGCAACTAGTAACAATCACTTTTCGGGCATTACAGGCAGCCAATATAATGTATTGTTCTGTGTGTATATAAAAAAAACGAATACATTTTTAATGTATTTTCTTATTACAAAACTGTATACATTCAAAAAAAGAGCGGTCTTATTAAGCATATGAAATCTTCATCAGAACCAGATTTACCCAGCCATGAGCTCTGATAATGGCACTAAATCTTTCTGTCGGACCTAGGAGTGTTACTGTTGAACATTATGAATCTTATATGATATATTGATAGCATAGATATTTTTAAGAATTACAGTAGACATACATTAAAATACAACATATCGCATGTTAACATTCTTATTTGATGCTTTACTTTCCTTTGTTTACATTATCTTTTTCATTGACTGCACAAAGTGATTCAGATGACCTTTGACACTTTATGATGTTAACGAAGGTAGAAATGGCCATATTCAAAGACTATTTGGAAAGTTGGAATGAAATCCTTAAACCTCATGACCATAAACTACATTTAGACAATGTGTTAACTATTGAGCTATTTTTTCAGGCATTTTGTAAATTGTCTAGAAATTTTAGTCATTTTACAAAATGCCTTAAATGATCAGGCAATTTACAAAATGCCTAAGCACTTCAGGCAGTTTACACATTGCCTAAATTTACAGATTGCCTGTAACGTTGTTTTCTGGGACTGTGTTATGCCGGCAGTCTTTTATTGAAACGAAAGAATTCAGAAGTACATGTATTTCAGTTCGAAATTAGAATTGGAGATATATACATATTCTTCTTGTGCAATTATCTGGTTGAAAAGCATTTACAAGGAAATTTACGACAGTTACATTCACTTTATAATTTACAATTGTATTTTTGTAAATTGTATTGAATTTCAAGTTTTAAAGTTTTTTACCATATTTTTTTCAAAATCCTATATAAACTTCCTTATGAACATTCTGATGTGCATAGACTCGTTGCGTGGTTAGATTTAAAATTAAGATATCCTCAGTGTATAGCAGTGACATATCTCCGCATGTAAATACACTATGTAAACAGCGTTTTATGAAATTTGATATATCGTATGGTGGCTGATTTATACGGAGCCCCTAAAGTGACAATTTGAAATACCTCTTTTATTATTCACAACTATTTCGTTTAAACGTAATATTATTTCGTTTTTTCGAAATAACTATTTCGTTTATACGAAATATTATTTCGTTTATACGAAAAATAATTTCGTTTCTTCGAAATATTATTCGTTTAAACGTAATATTGTTTCGTTTTTATGAGATAATTATTTCGTTTAAACAAAATAACTATTTCGTTTTTATGAAATACTTATTTCGAAAAAACGAAATAATATAAACGAAACGTATAAACGAAATAATATTACGAAAAAACGAAATAATATTTCGAAAAAACGAAATAATAGTTCGTAAAAACGAAATAATATTACGTTTAAACGAAATAGGTGTGAACATTAAAAACAGTAATTTAAAATGTCACTTTAGGGGCTCCGTAGATTTATGTCATGTCGCATTGTAGTCCTGCCGTGTGCCACATGAATATATCTTTGCGGGACGAAGATACGTCAAAAAGACCATTTTTTCGTACTTTCATGTTTTATGTGGCGCCCCGCGGGACAACAATGCGACATGGCATAATACAGCCAACATATATATCGTTCTATTGTCCAGAAGACACGTATTTATGTAACAAGGTAATGGTGACTAGACATTACCAGAAAAAGCACCGACCTTTCTCATTATTTAGCTGTTATATACATGAAAATGTTCATGAGACATTGAAGTATTATAATAGTCTATATAAAAGTGTTGACCTTGGGTTTTGTTTTATAATACGATGTTTCATCCATTAATATGATTCTTAATTATAGAATATAAAGTGTTTCTTTCATTCCCGTCGTGTTCTTGCTGATTTAAATTCAGATAATCTGGTTTCTTTAACGAAATTGAGTATTTGAGGACTTACCTTTAACTTTGACAAAGCTATTACTAAAACCATAAACTTCTTATTATTTTGAGTATTTGTATTTAACTCTTAATCATGTTATCTATCGATACCAATGAATGGTTATAATTTATAATTATGACAAAACATATTTTGTGACATAATTTTTTTATTTATCAAGTGAAATTTGGGTTTGATTAAATGAAACAATACAAGATACACAAATTCTATAATTTAATCTGCATTATAATTATGACAGGGCGAAAATGGGGGGGGGAGAATGGTATAAAGTTTTAAAAACAGATATCGTTCTATACTGAATTTGCAGGCACTTTATCGTTTGTCTCAATTTCACATATTTCGATAGGAATTTTCTAAATTGCTTGACATGGCGTCAATATAAGTTGGTAATCTTATCAAAAATACAGACTGTAATTAAAGTATATATCCTTGAACATTATTCAATAATATAATTATATGCACGGTATATTGATGGAAATGACGTGCACCTTATTTATGTAATAAGTTGGTCGTATATATTTAAAAAGTCAAATCTCCATTTCGCCAAAAAATTTTTAATGCGTGTTTTAGTCGTATCCTCCCACAATGCAAAAAAAGCAGAGGAACACTTTCCGAATGTGCACATTCAGTTCGAAAAAAATGGGGGTTGTCATCTGCCTTTTAGTTGATTTATAAAAGGACATAAGGGAGGTACCTAAAAAACTAAATTATTTATTCATTTATTTGATTTAACGCCGTATCAACGCAATTTAGGTGCGTCCAGCGCACCTTACCTAGCTTTCTTGGACCTTGGGTCTATAACCAGTACTTACCTTCCCTTCCACAAGGCCGGAAACTTTTCCATATTATATAATCAATAAAGGAAATGTGACATTATTGTCTAATTTTCATGAAAGGGTACAACCTCCCAGGGTGGGATTCGAACCCGTACACCCCTCGGGACATGAGATTTCGAATCCCGGCGCGCTACCAATTGCGCTATCGACCCGGGTAAACTAAATTATAGACTTCTAATTCAGTTTGGGCAGTATATAGAAAAAATCCGCCAAAACGCACGCGATACCTTAAAATGAAAAATATATACGTCTTTTCCATGTTAATATTAATAAGAACAAATCAGCTGCAATGGTTTTTAAATTCCTTATGATTTAAAGTGTTGGTCTTTCACATAGTGTATATAAAACAGTTTTAACATTTGAAATGTTGTTCTAGTAAAAACAAATGCTATATTTATTTAACAGGTATCTTTGAAAGCTGATTTATCATATTGTTATGCATGTACTGAATGCCAATACTTGCAATCTGTGCGTATTATTATGATTATATATGATCCCAATAAAATGAATAAATAAAATGCATAAATGTCGTAAAATATCATTAAACATTCATAGCTATTTGTCCAGGTAAAATATCGCCAGAGTAAAGATTTTATTCTCTCTCATTTAGGCCAGTTCGGTAGTGAAAAGGGGTAGTTATCTTACAAACACTTGGAATGCCAGTCCGGTTTCAATTATAGAATTCATTTCTTTTTAAATTTGATAGAATAGGGCGTGTTGTGCCACTGTACGGTTATTCTCATTAGATAGGTCCATCTGGGTTTGTGAAAATGTGAAAAATCAACTTCAAACAAATCAGTTGTAAATGTTTTGTTCGTTATTATGCATGTATCAGGGATGTTAATCTAAGTTTCTGGATGCATAACTATCTTATTTCCAGTGCTATGACCATATGAAGAGGATAATGTGTAAAAATTTGACTATTCGTTTTTGATATCTGATGCTGTACCCTCATTGAAGACAATAAAGGTGTATTCACAAATATGTACTTTCGTACCAAATAACTGATTTGGTTTATACAAGTATACATATCTTTGTCTAGAAATCAAAAATACGACTTGAAAGGCTTATTTGTTAAGCCATTACTCTGCACTAAACTTTGGGAACACTTTTCAATACTAATGATGAAATCAACAGTGTAATCATTGGTGACAATCCATTCGTTTTCTATTATTTGTGGGTGTCATAATGATAACTTGCTGTTTCTTATACTTGACTTTGATCATTGTCAATACAAAAAATGTTCATATCACCTGTGTTAAGCTGCACACTTAGACGGCATGTACATGTAAAATGAACAAGTGCAACGGTAATGGAAATTTTAGACTGATTATGTAGGTTTAAAATATCGTCAAATCCCTCAAGACTTAAATTGAACCAACAAATGTGTTACTTTTAAGTTGCATTTTATTGCTTAGTGACGCAGCTAACATGAATAAAGCGTAATATTTTTCATATCATTTGTTCTACATAGGAAAACTGCTTTATTACTAATATACCAAACACGTCATAAATTTGAAAACTCTAATGAGTTTGATAAACAGATGACGACGTTCAGTTGAAACATTAGAAATTAAGACTTTAATTAAGCATAGGGAAGATTATAACTCAGTACAAAGCGCTTATCCGCAAAAAACAACACCATAGTAACGGAAATTTTGTTCACGGAGATTTCTGCATCCTGATATTGTTTGATCTCTGCAACAATATTTAACCAAAATGACGTTTATTTCAATTCAATAAGCTGATGTATTTTTACATATTTATATATTATATTGAAATATAAAAAGGGTATAGAGGGGTTCTACGGTGCCTGGATCGCTCACGAGAGCACCAGATTCTAAAGGCATCTGACTCGCAATCTTTTAACACATTCATATTTAGCTGTAAAAAATTGTCACCTTGAGTTCACAATGCAAAAAAATAAAGCACTGGGCCATACAATTAAAGAAATTATTTTAAATATTTCTAAAGTTACATAACTCCATGTTTATTCTTGTTACCCCTGAGTAGGGCCAATATTTAATCTGATGATCAATATTGGTCAATATTGACCCCAGTGGCAAAATCTTTGTCGATGACCTTTATTAGTTGCTTTGCGCAGAAGTTCGTAACTATCAGCTTTAAATATTTGGCAATACTATTTTTTATATTACATTACATATTTTTATTATATTTTTAAGAAATTGTTGACGGACGACGGACAAACACCGATCAGAATAGCTAACCTATAACAGTTCGTGCTCCGATGAGCTAAAACGTAAAAAATCTGCTATAAGCTATTGTCTAATGGTATTTGGTGAACTTTTTTCAGACTTCTACGAGTCTGTTATTAACCTTTGGTAAAAATAGTATTGACTTGAATCCATTTTCAAACTTACCATGCGGTTTTATTACTTACAAAAAAATAAATATCCGTTACCACATAGTAACGGAAATTTTTTACACTTATAATCTCTGAGTGTCGTTTTTTTATCATTTCTTGGCGTTAATCAATATTTCAATTTAAAGTCATGTGTCTGCTCGTAAGTAATAATTTATAATAAGTACATTATTTTCAGCAAAACATATAACTAACATCGCAATTAGTAAAAGTACTGTAGACTTGAAAAAAATCTCCATAATTAAGCTTTGTCTCCATCATTTTACACACTTTATGAGATGTACTATTTAACCACGAGGCATTTTGAAGTCATAAATGACGTAAATATATGATGTACTGATTGGCGCTGTGTCGCTGCGAAAAGAAATATGATTTATACACCAAACATGGTTACGGAAATTTAAATAACGGAAATTTTAAATTCGTATTGAAATTATGTTGTTTGAGCTCTACCGTGTTATAAACGATGAATTATTCGATCATATATAAACAGTTATAGTCAATTGATGTATCAATCGCCATTATACTGTTTCGATGTAAGTGGTATTTTCAATAATACCGGTAACGGAAATTTTGCTTATTTACTTTTTATTGACCCCTTTCACATTTGTCATTCAAATATTTTTTTTATTTCATATATACCACAGGTTTTTGTCAATTTGTTTAAGAATCAATGGAACTAAGATAACTTTTACACGTTCCTTTTTATTCTGTGTTGATATTTTGCTTTCCAATCAAGCTGTAGTAGATACGGTATCGGAACTTTTATGAAAAGTATAAAGTTTGGCGACATGCACTCTGCATTAGATATTTAAAAAATGTCTGACTTACTGTTTTACGGAGCCTTTTAAATACAAATTTCAATCGATTACCAATGTATATGCATGCAAATTTAACTCTTTCAGTGATCGTGTTCTCTGCGATTTTATTGCAAACAACACAGGGGTGGACTGGCGACAGTAACGGAAATTTAAAATAAGGGTCTAAAATGGTGGTACGATTTTATTGATAGTCCGATTTTTGTCGTTTTTATGCACAATCATTGGACATCTATAGGGCAATGGACGAAATACTAAAAAGTATTTTCTTACTTACTAACTTTGAGTTATGTATTATTTTGTCCGATGGACCTATCTATTGAGAATGACCGTGTAAAAAAGGCAGATATATGTTATCCATCTAACTACAAGCCTATTTATAAGTTTTCTAGAGTAAAGTAATGGATTGGATAAATTCAAACATAAAATTAACTTTCCATTAACATCCTATCCGGGTTTATTCGCAGACAATCAACCGTATTTCAATTGATAGATATGTAAAATCAAATTTGCAAAGCCATCGATGGACGACAATCAATATGGATGCTTTGCTACACTACACTTTACTACCGTTAGAAAGCGCCTGTTTAGATTGTTCGGTACTAGGTGATGTGCGATACTTGACATGATTAATGTAGTGACAAGCGTAAACTAAAGTACTAAAACTACTGCTTGAATGACTTTTTAATACTAGATTAAAAGCAGTTTTTGCGCTTATTTTATATTTAAGAATACTACCTTACGCTGTGGTTATTGAATGCATGACAAGAAGATTGATTGATTTTGAAAAATATGTGGTACCATCTATAAGTTATAGATAAACAAATGTCTGACGGACATTAAAGCATCTAGGACATTTCATGAAATTAGGAAAATGATGCATTTCGCTCATTCTTTAAGAGACTAAATCTGTGTTAAACAGTTAAATACAAACATCCATGACTTACGTGACTCTTTCTGTGACGTAATAAACTAATAATAAACTTGTGTATACTTCACTTTATTTGTTTTTATTTTATTCTAATCATATCAAGTATTGTTAGCATTTAGTCTAGTTACAAATCCTTTAATCAATAGTACACCTAGTCCAATGTCCCATTGTCAAAGTGACTTAATCTATGGTCTAATCGAGATGTCGGCTTGCCAGTCTATGTATCTGCAATTTTGTACATAAACAGGAAAATATCAAATATCATCAGAGAACGTGAAGTTGGAGGTATCTGAAGTAAACAACCAGCTCAAGTCTGCCCTTTTAGAACATGTTAACACCAATGTTACTGCAATGGTAT
This sequence comes from Mactra quadrangularis, assembly GCA_025267735.1. Lineage (NCBI taxonomy): Eukaryota > Metazoa > Mollusca > Bivalvia > Venerida > Mactridae > Mactra > Mactra quadrangularis. The sequence continues at coordinate 3,839,138 of CM046309.1, forward strand.
GTTGTAGATATAAGTTATTTTGCCATTACCAATAAGATAACATCCATTAAATCAGAAAATAAACTTCAACACGAGAGTATCGGTCTATGAATGCTAAAATCAAATTAAAATCACGAGCATTAATCAATCTGAGAGATTATATTTTCGTATTTCTAGAGTTGCAAAGTCTTAGAATCAATCTACAGATGACATTGACATCAAACTTGCACACAGTTGTGTGGTTAATTTGTCAAATAGCGATATTGAGCAATCGTTTAGGATACTGAGGGTACCAAACACATAAATTAAGGATTAAGCCACAAACCAACTGGTTAAGAATTGAAGGGGTTTCTTTTGTTCGCAGAAGTCCGAGATGCATATTGAAGTGAAAGCTTCCTTTGACGCAATTTAAAGAAAGTTCAATGGTTTCAACATAAAGACTTTTGATAGGTGTAGTTTTAAATGCACCCAGGGATCTTCTCAAGCTATGATTGTGAATTGCGCAAGCATTTGCAGATCAGATTTACTTGCATATCCATATACAATTGAACCGTAATCTAATTTTGACCATACTAACCTTCTGTATAATTTAAGTTAAGTTTGGGTGTCAGAAACTCAAGAAGTGTGTAATAGGACTTTAAGTAGATTTAATGATTTAAGATATTTTAATTTCAATTATTTTCAATCAGGTATAAAAGAAAGATTTTTTATCAAAACTGACATCTGAAAATTTAGATCGTCTACAACAGGTCTGTAAGTACCATATATATAAAGTTCAAGATAATTATGAAGTTTTTTAAAACGACCAAAAATGACGTTCGATGTGTCGAATACTTTTTGAACGGTAACATATTAGAAAATCGTCTAGTTATAAAGAACAATCTACTACCGGATTTAAAACTTAAGCACTATTGTTGATCTTAAGTCCAAAGAGAGTAACATATAGAATGCTGTTCTTGTTGGCGAGTCCCACATAAGGTAGCACCTACTTTTACTTGAAACTTTCTGTCAGATAGAAAACTAGAAATAAATAAAGGTGATCTTCCATTAAATGCTTCTTTTTTATCTTTGAGAATGTCAATTTTCCATGTTGCGTCATAGGCTTTTTCAAGATCGAAGAAAATTGAAACTAGATAAGCCTTTCTTATAAATGTTTGACGTACAGCTAAATTATCATTTATGCTACATTGTTTTCGAAATTGAGATTGAAAATTACTTGTAATTCCTTTTGATTCTTAATACAAAGTTGGACGTTTATTTACCATATGTTCAAAAGTTTTAGATATGTATATTGCGTAAATATTGACCTTTCACATTTGCATCTAGTAATTATCTACACATATCCCGACGAAAGTCAGTACCACGCCTATTCTACACTTCGGCAGCGATCGTAAAATTATAGAAGTATGTTTGTGTGTTAGGTTTTAACTCATAATCATTACGGCCACGGTGTAATCGAGCATTAATACTACATTCGTATTCAGTGTAATGAATAATCTTGCATAAAGGTAAGGTCTGTGTCAAACTTTACGCACAATAACTCGTGATTGAAATTGGTCTATAATTAGACGGGTCAGTATCTTCCTTATCTGGTTTAGGAATGAGAATAATTTTATGGCTTATTTCTAGCATTCTGTTACTTTGCCAGATATCCAAATATTCTTAAAAAACAAGTAATAAACTTTGTGAAACTGATGGCAGATGTTCTATTATATAAATAACACATGGCAGTGAGGGTGACAGTACAGATTATCAACCCGAGGAAAATAATATCAACCGAGGCGCTAGCCGAGGTTGATATTATTTTTCAAGGGTTGATAATCTGTACTGTCACGCTCACTGCCATGTGTTATTTATTTTATTATACCGAACAAAACTGTCACATGTAAATATTTAATGAACAACAAATAACAACACAGTAAAGACATAGAGAATATTCGTCATCTTTGGTGCAATATCGATTTTTATTTCACTGAGTGAGCTAAGAAAAAAAAATTCACGAGTGGCAAAGCTACGAGTAAAAATGCCATTTTCTGAGTTCACGAGTTGAAATAAAAAAGATCTTACACTAAAGTTGACGAATATTCTGTTACTTTCATGCTTAGTTTTGTGTTTTATTGTATGTATTTTACACAAGTTATAACGTGACGTCATTTTTTACTCAAAGGTGACGTCATTTTTACTTAAAGATGACGTCATTTATCTTAAAATATTATGTAAGTTGTCTCCATTAGATAGCGGGTAATATTACCATGTGATCGAACAAAATATCACCCGCTCCGGTATAGGACTTTAGCGTAGGGAAATTCCAGTGAGGTATAATAAAAACCAATAGTAAACTACATCTGGACCGGCAGCAGTTCGCATGTGTAATTGAATCTATTTGATCGGCGTTTGTAAATACATTTATGTATTCTTCTCATTGGTAGAATAAAAGGTAAGTTTATGCTTTTCAACTTTATTTTAAAAAATGGTAAACTTCATCTGGAGCGACTGCAGTACCCTTTGCATGTGTAATTAAATCTAATAGATCGTCGATTTTAAGTAAACTGTTATATTCATCTCATTGGTAGAATAAAAGGTAAGTTTATGCTTTTCAACTTTTTCTTTAATTTTTCTAAATTCATCAACGTAATGAGCTGAGAAAGAGTTGTGCGTGAAAGCATCAGCAAGAGTGTCTGCTATATTTTTAGGAGTTTTTGCAAAGTCAGAGCTATTACGTTTTAAATGACATGCAGGCTTTCTTTTATGTTTATCATTATTTTTTTATCTCACCCCATAGTTTTTTATTAATGTATTTAGCTTTATTTGTGATACGTACGATTGCCAAGATTTACGCCTTGATTGTTTAAAAGATTTACGAGCTTGTGCTCGCAGGATTCTGTAAGTGTCGAGATTTGCTGTTGGGCAAATCTGAATTTTCGAAGAGTCGCTTTTCGTCTCCGCATTGTCTTTTACAGTCATCGTTGTGCCATGGTTTCTTTATTTTATCATTTCCTTTCATAGATGATTTTGGTATGATTCATTTGCTACTTTAGATAGTACAGTAACAAAATGATAAGCTTTATCTTCAATATCAATAAAACTGGAATAGATCATTTAACGCGAACATAATACGTTAAAGTTAATCGGCTTTCGAAAACTTGCAATTAGATTGATTTGAGTTATTTAGGGTAAGCATTAATGGAAAGTGGTCACTGCATTATTGTTTGTCTAAAACTGACCATGTACATGTATATTGTTGGATATGCAATGAAAAGTCTGATACATAAAAAATGCCAGAGACTGGATGTAAATACGTTAAAAAATTATCATCTAAAACACAAATTTTCGGTAATGCTGTGGAGGTACTCCCCCCTCCCACACACACAAACATTTAATTATGGGTATTTAAATCGCCAAGTAAGAGAAATGGTTCAGGGAGTTGATTTGTCAATTATTCTAGCTCTTGAGTAGAAACAGTAGAATTCCCAAGCGGATACATCAATTTATTACAAGTACATCTGTTTACAATTAATTGATGTAATTGTAAAAGAAAAGATGCAGTTGCATTTTTATAAATATCTATGTTAAAAAGGCAAAATGCCGAAACGTCATTAAGTGGAGAATAATTACAGAGAAAAGAAAATGGCACAGATTGGAAATCTATAGTACAAACAGCGACGCCCGTAAGTGTAATATTTCCTCTAGCAGCAACTAGATCTTGGCTAATTATTCAATTATCTGTTTTGATTTACAATATAAGTTTTTGTTATTTTAATCTAGGTAATTTGAAGATAATTTGTTCAATGTCGCTAATCAAAGGGACATAATCAGATACAAACAGTTAACCTGTGCTTTATCATGATAAAATACATTGTAACTGTGAGTTTAACATATAACTTGTTACGGTACAGAAAAGGAATGAAACCAGCAACAAACTATAATAAAGTAATAGATGTTTATTTAACTACAGAACTGTATAAAAGGTTACAAACACAAGAAAATATACAATAGTAAATCAAACCTGAAGTCCGTAAGTTTCGACAGTTTACTGATCCTGGTTAAAATCCAACGTTGTTAAATATCCAATTTTATAAGTATTCCAAAATTTAAATCTAATTTTAAATGTAAATTTTATAATCCAACTATTTCCACAATTTAAATCCAAATATAGATACGAATTCAATAATCAAAATATTCTATCACTGTGTCTGGTAATATTATGAACACCCAAATAGTAGAAGTCGAAGTTTACACGGTTTACACGGACCAGGATCTAAGACTTATCACAAATATCATAACAGTCATTAGTCTCTGATTTATTTTGATTATGTGGAACAGAGTTTACAACGGAAATTGGTTTTGAAATACTGTATAGCGGGTTATTTCTGTGGGGCAAAACTTTCGCGTAAACAAGAGAGTTTTGTATTGGCGATGCTAAATATTGGCGGAAATTATTCTGAGCGCCAATTTTAAACCTCCCGGTAAAAGATAGTCAAAGGTACATAACTATGCCATTTCCTCTCAAAAGGTCAATTTACCTGTATAAGCGGCCGACCGCGACTTTTCAAATTTTTGAATTTATCAAGTGTCACCAAAGTTGCATAATCTTAGCGGACGTGTGAAAACCAACGCTTACACAGCAGATTATCTATTTCTATGACGATGTATTGACGGGAACAAGTTTAATAATGTGATAAGAATCGCCATTAAATGTGAATGTTTTTGTTAAAAATATTACCTGGGTGCCGCTAAGTTTGATTGATCGTTCGACAAATTGCATAAGTAAGCCCAACTCGCGAGAGTCTTATAATAATAACAATTTGTTGTAATGAACAATTAAAATTTTCACGTTTGTTTATAGTCGTAAATAACGCATTTGTCTTTGTTAAAAATTATCGGTATTAAAGTTTGCGGCCACACATTCCTTAAAATCGCCAATTTACATGAATCCATTGGTCCAACAAATTTTAAAATTAACAGCTTGTCACAAACAATGTATAATCAACCCATCTAGTGGAGTCTTTAAATGTACAAATCAATTATAAAGCGTCCTCACGTGACGTTAGATTTCCGATCTACAATTGAATTTGACAATAGTTTTCTTTTCAATATCAATAACTAATAAGCTACATAAACACTTACTCCGCTCTTTTTACTCAATTTGTTAAATTAGGTGATGAGAAGTTTGTCTTGAGTTTGACAGCAATTAAGTAATTAAATTAATTGCAATACTAAAGGTGACGTTGTTTTTTACGAGTGTTTGAGCTAAAGTCGTGAAGATTCGTAAATGACCGGCATACGGGTTTATAAAGTAAACAAAATGGCGACAGCGTCGTCGAGTTTCGTAACCAAGTTTTGATGGAACCTGTCGTCTAATTGTTAGAATGACTGTGTTGTCTGTCTGTATTTTCGTTTGCTACATACATAACTTGTATCAATTCCTTTGTGTTATTCAAAATACCAAATTTTGTTCATTTACATAATAAATCTCACCTAATTCATTACATAATTCTTGTTTTTAAGGGAGTTAATAAATACATATTTTAATGAATACAAAATTTATTAAGAGTAATGTCCCTTAGTAAACAATATGGCGGCAGCTTAAAACTGCGGAGGTTTGTATTCGCGGTGTTTATAGTTGGCGCATTTTCATTTTCCGCCAATAAAGCCAAAATAAAACCCCCGCAGATAATACCCGCTATACAGTAAATGAAGAGCTATCTCTGTCAAAATATTCCTTTAACATGTTTACATGACACATTTGTTTTTTGTTTACGCCTTCAAGGAGTGTTAATAATGTAATTTAGATCACTGACCTTTGTATCAATAGTATATGGGCCAAAAAATCTAGCCTGAAGTGGTTTGCCAGGAATAGGCAAAAGAGCAAGGACCTTGTCACCTGGATTAAAATTCCGCTCAATGACATTTTTATCATATCTTTCTTTCATCCTATTTTATGATGGTCTAAGTTTTGACCTAGCTACCTCACAAGCCTTGAACAATTTGTCTCTATAATTTGATACCTATTGAAGCAAGTTTAATGGGGTTTCGTTCTCCGAAAGAAAGTTTTTCTTTCAGGAGTTTCAAAGGTCCTCGAATAGTATGGCCAAATACTAATTCAAATGGGCTGAAGCCTTGGGCTTCCTGCGCCGAATCTCTAACTGCAAATAGCAACAAGTGAATGCCTTCATCCTAGTTCTTTAATGTCTGGTAAAATCTTTCAAGAGCACCATGGCTTTCGGGATGATAGGCAGATGACCTAAATTGATTGATCCCCAATTCATGCATGACCTGTTGGAAGATACGTGACATAAAATTTGACCCCTGGTCCGACTGCACAGGTTTTGGAATAACAACAAATGTAAAAAAATTAATCAGAGCCTTGGCTATTGTCTTGGCTTTAATATTCCTTAAAGGAATAGCTTAAGAGAAACGTGTAGAAGCACACATAATTGTCAACAGGTATTCATTACCTGACTTAGTTCTAGGTAAAGGCCCCATACAGTCTATAATGACCCTACTAAATGGTTCATCAAATGCAGGAATAGGCTGTAAAGGAGCAGCTTTTGGTATAGTCTGATAAGTTTTCCTACCACTTGACAAGTGTGGCAAGATTTACAATACCTATAAGCATCTGATTTTAGGCCAGGTCAATAAAAATGACTTAAAATCTTGTGATAGGTTTTGTTAACACCTAGATGACCTGACAGTGGATTTTCATGGGCTAAGCTAAGGATTTCTTGGCGGTATGATTTTGGAACTACAATCTGATGATAGATTGTCCACTCATCATCAGCTGGAACATCAGGTGGTCGCCATTTTCTCATGAGAATTCCATTTTGTTTATAGAAACAAACTGGAACTTGTGAAATTTCATTCTCGGATAAGGCCCTATGAAACAAATTAGAAATTTCAGGATCAATTTCTTGTTCCTGTATAAGCTGTGACCTTGACAGCATGTCATGACCTTGATCATCTGACCTAGGTAATGAATGATCAGCTGTTGATAAGTCTGTCTGAGTTTCAGGCAGACTAGAGAAAGGAGACTTGTTAATCTCAGTATAAAATGACTGACTTATGAAAGTGTCAGATAAATCAACATCTGAGGAAGGAATGTCCTTAATGGCTTTCTTTGCCATAGCTCGAGTAACTGCACACCAAGGGTAAAGGTCAGTAATTTCCAGCTCAATGTGGTCATTGGTTTGATCCACAAAAGGTGTAGCAGTTACAAGTGGATTAACCACAAACTTATCTCCAGCTAAGTCATTGCCTACCAACAAATGGACACCTTTGAAGGGTAAAGAAGATCTAATACCTTCACGTCTAATGACTCTAAATGAATGACTAACTAAATGTTTACTAAATCTGCTGCTGCTCTAACTCAGGATCAAATACCCTTATATATTTGATCTGACAGAACATTCTAGAATATTATAGAATTTATCAAAATAGAAGCAGACAGAACATTCCAGAAAATTAGAGAATCATTAACATTGTAATAACATAATAAGGGGGAAAATCTAGAATGTTCCACAGTGTTCCACAATGTTCCACAACCTCCTATTCACTAAACCACATATGACAGAACTTTCTAGAAAATTATAGAATGATCTCAAAAAAAACCCGGAACAATCTGGAAATTTATAGAAAAAATCAAGATGGTTACATAATAAAACGAACAGAACAAAACATGTAACTTTGCATACATTGTAAACAATATGAACAATTTGGAAACTTCCAGAATATTCAAATTAAAGATAATTATCACATTATATACATAACAAACTAATTGATAGTTTAAATTTCATAACATAGAAATACATACATAATATATGTATATAAATGCATTTGTACAAATGTATTGTCATTATCATGCTCAAGTAAATTCTGTATAACAGATCATTTTCATCTGATGTTCGTTATTTCACATTAGCTTGAAGAGCAAGTCATATGAAACAGTTCACCTTTTCTGTGATTTATTAGTACTAGACCACCATACTGAGCAAGTATTTATCTACATTATCACATAAAATATATTTACAAGTGGGTACAATATTGTATGTAAATAAAGAATTATTAAACAATATAAACAAATAGACTATACTTGTACATTCCCAACGTTAAATTTACTAGTATAGGAAACATTTTGGCGTAAAACAACTACTGTTTACAACTGATAAAGACAAATGAATAACCACTTAGTCAAAATACAATTTTTATGAGGAAAATTCTCCAAAAATAGATTGTTGATCATAAGTCAAGTTCTTGGTTGATTTTTTTCAGGGTTTTACTCTGATCTCGATACACATTTGGATGCCAAAAAAAAAATTTAAAATTTTGTTGCAATTTGTTGACGTCAAGGTGCATATTGTGCTAACTTGTGAGGTCTATAAAGAACATATTGTAATGGGTCTATGTAAGGTGACTTCAACAGCAATACCTTTTAAATTGGTCTGTAGTTGTATATGTCTTTGGGATATATTGTTAATACCTGCTATTGAAGAGCCTCCCTGTGCTCTCATAGCATTTTTTCTTTCATTGTAAGACATATTTATTGGAAACAAATAACTTTAGGAGAATATTTGGTAATTAAAAGTAGTAGATCGTTGTAATTCGATTTAAGACCACAGCAATTTCATTGAAGTATTTATTAAAACATGGCTCGACGATGATGTATTTATATTGGAAACTTAACAGGACTTATTGCACGAGTCTTGGATTGTGGCAGGGAGAGGCAAATTAATACAAATTAAATTATGATGCAAATTAAACAATACATCAATGCTTAAACAGAAGTTACAAGGCAACATTGAGACTTTTCATTCACAAATAGGTATGGCAGTTCTAAAAAATATGCTCAAAAGGAGCACATTATTGGCTGCAGGTTATTGAAGGGCGATGCGGGTGGGAAACGAAGTCAGTCGGTCAATAATAGGAACGTGTGAATACGACGCACGAGGATTTAGTGTTTAATTATGAGAGAATGGGTAAACCAATAAAAACGATTGAAGGCAAAGCCATTCATCCGAAAGTTTATCGAGATGAAGTATACTCAGCTTTTAAACTTACATTTGTGAAAAAATAAATAAAATTATTTAGAAGGTCAAAATAATTTGAATTATATTCTTAACTGACGAGTTAAATAAAGAAGGGATTAAAATTGACTGTATTGCTTGCTTGTTTTGTTGATATTGTTGGGTTTTTTTCAACTTTTAAGATAGTATTGTGATATATTATCTAATTAAATAATGCCATACTAAGAAATTATGATTAGATCGAGATAAAAACATTCTTGAAGAAATGGTAATTTAATTCTTATCAACAAACTATTATTTTGCTCGAGATTTATTACAAAATAGTGAAAGGCCGCATGAATGATGGATGTTATGATGGAATCCTTGGAGCAGAATCCGACTTTGCACATTGGAATAATGAATTTTCCAGGGCATTTAGCCAGATTCCCCATTGGCCAGGGGCTGCCTTTCCATTGATGAAATAATCATTCCTTATATCACTTAAAATCTAATCATTACTTTTATCATTTATACTTTTTCTGCCCACTGTAAAATGCATGATGGTTGTTGGGAGGCACGGGCACTGACGCCGATGGATGTTTGGGCGGGAGCTTTGGATTAGAATCCAACTTTGCACCTTGCAATCATGGATTTTTAGGACATCTGGTCGGATTCCCCATCGACCATTCGGCTGCCGTTCTACCATCAATCGTTTATCACCCATTTCACTATCTTTTACAGTTCAATAACCAATGCAATGCACTCTTAACTACTATGAGCACTTATTGATCACTAATTCATAGTTTTGTATTAGCTTTTTTATTTTAATATACTCAGCAAAAATAAAAACCTGACACTTTATTTCTGTCAATTACTTTTTTATATGTGTGTTAAATAAAATGTTGTGTAGTGTGTATACATGTACTATCGTTACACTACACACCTGTTTTGTCTTGTCCGACTATTGTCAATAATACACAGCTAAGCGTAAATTTTCAATTTTCGCACGTTAACCTCGTCCAGACTGAACTGTGTCAGATAGACAGTAATGAAAGGCACTATACATTTGATCAGTATCAGTGTAGTGTAATTCACACCTAAAGTTGATTGCTTTCATGATGGCACGTTTGTCAGAAAGAGAACGAAATCAAGCAATAGGAATGCTGCAGGGTGGGGTATCCGTTGTTAACGTGAGTAGAATGTTTAACTGCAGCCGCAACACAGTTCATGAACTTGTAAGACGCTGTAGACTTACGGGTGATGTGCATGATCGTCCAAGGCCAGGTAGGCCAAGGCAACTACCCAAAGGGACGACCGTGTTATCGTTTTAACTCACTTACGCGACAGGTTCAGACCGGCGATCTTGACAGCACCAACGTTTAATGTTACTGCTGAAACCATTCGTGATCGGTTACGTGCATGCCAGCGTCCTATTAGAGCTCGACGCCCATATACAAGCGCAATTCCATCGTCATGCTCGTATTGGGTGGGCACGTGCGCACCGTCACTGGCGGCGACGTGACTGGAATACCGTTTTGTTTTCAGATGAGTCTCGTTACAATCTCAGTCATGCTGACGGCCGTGCAAGAGTTTATCGGCGGCAGGGCGAAAGGTTCGCACCTGTTTGTGTTCGACAGCATGATCGTTTTGACGGTGGAGGCGTTATGGTGTGGGGCGGTATAATGGGTGGACAGAAGACCCGGCTTATTGTTATCCGCGGCAACTTAAACGCCCAGACATACATTGACGAAGTCTTGAATGCCGAAGCCATTCCATTTATGCAAAGGAACGTCCCAGTTGTGTTTCAACATGACAACGCCCGTCCTCACACCGCGAGGATTACACTCGCTTGCTTAGCTGCAGCCAACGTCAACACCATGCAATGGCCAGCAAAGTCTCCAGATATGAACCCCATAGAGCATATCTGGGATGCGCTTGGCAGAAATGTTCGGCTAAATCACAACCCACAAAACATCCACGAGCTAACAAATGCGTTGATAGCAGAATGGAACAACCTTCCGAATAACCTTGTTCAACATTACGTCAATTCTATGCGTCGACGCGTTGACGCACTTCTTAGATATTGAATGAAATAACAACTCAAATTTAATTTACAACTGTTGATGAAATGATTAAAACATTTCCACACGTAGTCAACATGGTACAGCCACAAAACTGATAAATTTAATTTTGACCCTTACATCAGAACATGTGTAATTTAACAAACCAAAACGTCATTAATAACCACCAAAATCCATATCAATTCTCCAAACTTAGGTAAAGGTTCAAAATGTTTCTTTCATTTATGTCGTGTTCTTGCTGATTTAACTTAAGTTACTCTGGTTTTTTTTAACGCCATTGAGTACTTACCTTTTACTTTGAGAATGCTATTATCTGCGTTACAAGTGAGTTAATGCATCCTACAACCTGGTTTAAACCATTTGGCAATTTCTTAGGCTCTTGTGTTTGTTTGTTTGTGGCGCAATTTTTATAACACAAATTAAAAATTCTTCCTTCTTGCTTCTTGTCTATGTAAAAGGTCTATGACTTTTTACTGTTGCTGTAACTTATCCAATATTTAACTTTCATTGGTTTCCATTTAGCATATAAATAATTTTAACCTGGGTAACAATGGTCTAATGTTAAATCACATTTAAATAAATCATTAACAATTATAAATACAAAATCACTTTAAACAAGAACTGAGGCTTATTGTCATCAATTTACAGTATTGACAGTCATTTTAAATGCCATAGTCTTAACCTTTCAAACAACAAATAAACACAACACCACTTGCATGGTCAAAGACTTTTATGGCACGTAGATATTTTGAGTTACATACACACTACATCATTCATCATCATTACGTGAATATATCCAACAATATTTAATACACAATACAATACTCATCTTCATCATACATGAAACTTACCAAGAAAAGCATATTTATACATGTTTATATAATGCTCACACGAATTCAGGCTAAAAAAAACAGATATAAACATATGCCCATATAAACATATAAAAACACTGGAAGATTGTAATTCCTAATGTTGTGAATGTATATTCAATATATTCAATCTCATGAAATATATGATAAATTATTGAATATTGCATTCATTACAAAAAACAAACTTATTTGAATATACTACGTGTCCACAGCTTGAAGTCTGGCGTAGAACTGAATATTCCGTGCAATGTTCCCGCAACCAACCTTTTCCTATCGCGTGACATATCGCTAGGCGATAAAACAACCCGTATGGTGTATACAAAACGGTAAAGACAAACGTTCTATCGCAATGCTACGTAACGCTCAGAGCTTAAAATTCTTGGTTCTGTAACAACCTCCTTAATCGATCGCACCATTTTATTATTTTCATATCATCTATTTCCTTTTCCTGTTATCTTACATCATTGATATAGTCCAACAGAATTACCCTGAGCTTGAACTACCTAATTATAATAATAACACACTTCACTTACATAAAATCGTGAGTTTCAGTATGCGTGTATACGGTTATACACGTGTTATAACAACCGATGTGAGTATAAATCAATTTATTAAAAGTGGTATGTTATTGTACTTTTAATTTTGGACACATTAGTATTTGGGTAAACAAGTAAGTCAGCAGTATTTTGGCACAGTTTCAAAGTATTTATTCTTAGGAAAACAACATTAATTGTTCAGTTCGTGTTTTTTTCCGAAAGCTTCCGATATAGCGCGATTTACAAACGAAGACAAAAATAGACTCAAAATACTGAGTTTAATATATTCTTGCATAAAGGTCAAGTTCAGGTTAATTCTATTGGACTATAATTAAATACAATTCATCTGACTCTCAATTGTTTATAACACAACTAGTTACTTTCGGCGGGAGGGTGGTTTTATAAAATTCATTACTTCTTTAACTAGGTCCTACCTTCGTAAGTAGCTGGTCAGAAATGAAATGTTTGGTCAACAAATATCGTCCTAGGGTGTCGAATTCAGTCAAACCTGGCATGATATTAGCAAAACGTGAAATTCAATGCCAGAGTAACGTAAATTAAAATTTCATGCTCTCTGTGATAAATCATATTTGCCAATATTTATTTTTTTAACACATACACAATCGAAATAAGCACTATTTTATGTAAAACATAAGTATTTGTGGTATTGTGTTAGTTTGAGGTAAATCGTGTGGCAGATACTAATGCACAAATATAATACAAAAACGTTTCCCCTTAAACCGTTAAAATATTGTTTGATTGATGAAAAGTAACATTAAATTTAATAATTTGAAGTATTTGTTTAAAAAGATTTTGTTTCAAATTATCTACGTTTGATAATATACATATTCTTCTGCTGCACTTTTGTTTTTGCAAAATTAACTTCTTGTTTTCTATTGAGTTAAAACAGAATTCAATTAGATGATGTTCGTTCTTTTGAAATTCGACAGACCCTTCCTATAGATAGGATTGGGTTTTTTTAAAACTCCTTCCAATAAAACACAACTTTATGTAGAAACACTTTTGAAGTGAGTATAATTTAACAAAATCATCTTAAATATGCATAATCTATATTTTCAGTCATAACTACAGTCAATGGCAGAAAGCTTTGTTGAAAATGACGCTCTTCCTGAAGAGCCAAGACCTTTAAGTGTACAAAATGAACCTCAAACCGTGGTTCAACCCACTCACACACAGGAAAGCGAAGCCCTTAAGCTAGCTATTCAACAAGACTTTCAAGCACCAACTGGAGCTTGGGAATTCAATAGAATGCTTCTTAAATTATCAGAGGAACTGACCGACGACAATCTGGAAGAATTAAAATTCCGTTTTTCTGGTACTCATACTTTGTTTTTAATTACATACAGGGTCAGTCGTCTATTTTCTGTTGATCAAATCATACGCGTTATAATATCACATTCACTTGTGCATAGTTTACCTTTTAAGTTCATGTTGAAGTAACACAAGAGTTTTATGATAGAGTACAGCTATAGAAAACAAACTTAAAATAAACCAAGATAGTTGCAAATTAAATGATCTGTTTGAATAGATATTTGCAGATTCCGAACCGTATTGGATTGACAGAGTCTCAATTTACAAATTAGATAATTATGTGTGTTTGATCTGATAGCCCAAAATAAAATTATTTTACAATGTCGGGCCTATTCAGTTTTGTGTATTGATTAAGATAAGTTATCTAACCTGAAAGTTTTCTCATTTTTCCAAGGTGGAGAAGGCGGATTAAGAAAGGGTGTTCAAGAAAAAATAAAAAAGCCAATTGAGCTTTTCAGAATACTAGAAGAAAGACATTGGCTAACAAGAGACAATCTATTAAAGTTACAAGCTGCACTAAGAGACATAGGACGAATGGACCTTGTAACAGTTACTGCAGAGTATGCACAGAAGATGGATAATGTTTTATACTTCTATCCACCAAGTGAATCCGGTACATAAAAGCTATATAATATCATGTAACTAGACGATTGTTAATTTGTTGTCTAATATTATCTGAGAGGAAAATTAAATAAGGCTTTATTTAATCAAAAGGACGTACTGTAATTTATGTTTCATAATACGTTTTATATATATTTCAAAGTATGTGTCTGTCACTACAAAAGGCTCTTTTCGCGATACCAATCTGATTAAAACCCGATCTAAAATTTTCCACTCGCTAATTTAGATCTGGCTTTTCCAAACGAAGGTCACGTTCAGGTGACCTTTTCTCATCATAATATTCATGACGAAATTGTTATGATACGTAACTTGTTTACATCGTCAACGTCACGCAGTTTGAAATGAGCCGTCCAATCGCAGACTGTGAATAATACCGCTGTTAAATTAGCTTGCAAACATTGGTCTAAAAGTAGAAATTACGAAATCAAAACGTTATTAATAATGTTTCGTCTAGATAAAAGCTACGCATTGATTGGTCGACACAAAGCTCATCTCGAGGTGACCTTCCTCGGAGACTGTAGAGATCCTGTACGACAATGCTCTACAGGATATCTGTTTACGGAGATTGTCACGATACAAAACTAGTATTAAACGCTCGCTCCTGACCATCTTTAATTAAGAGAAAGTCATATTGTTTGTATTCATTTATAGAACTTAACATAATTTTGAATTTGCTTTATTTTAGTGAACGGTTACAGAAGTGTTAAGTTACATTTATGTAACTGTAATTACAAGAACACAGAACGTAATCATATCCAAATGATACGCTTAAGAGTTTCAGAACTAATTGGGTGTGCACAAGAAGATATTGTAATTGTCGGATTAGAACCAGCTACAAGTCTGATACTCACTTTTCATGTACCAGAATCTTTCATGGTTACGTTTAAAGAATTACTAAAGATGTCTTCGTGTAAAGCTCGGCTGAGAGATATTGCTATTGACATGGTAGAGATAGAAGGTGAAAATGAGCTTTTCCATTGTTCAGGTAAATTTTGAAAAATTTTAAACAACTTTAAAATGACCCTACTTTGTTCGGAGGCAAATAATTTTTCTTGTTCGTGTTAATTCATTTAAATTAATATTAAGTGTAAGTTTGTTGTAATTATTTTGTTTAATACTATAAAATATTTTAATAAAATGAGTGTTAATGTCCTAAAAATATTCGACACGCACGTTACAAGTAATTTTTGTACTTCTGTATGATAATTCTGTACAGATTTCGTGATTTTTTGATGATAATTTTTCATTCAAGAATTTAATACAATTTGAATAGAATAATTGAAATGGTCCTAAATTTTATGAGAACTTATTCCAAAACCAATTGAGAATTCGATTTCTTATTATTTCTTATTTTCTTATTTTCACAGATGAAGATGTAAGCACAAAATCCACGACAGAAGAACAAAAGAAACTCTACAATGTATATCAGCTCCTTGAAAATAAAACAAAACTTCTTGATTCTGCTGAGGTAAAACTTCTTGAACTGAATGAGAAAATAGAAACTTTAGAGAATGAGAAACTTAAACGTGAAGCTTTACTGAAATCACTAAAATCCAATTTTGTCAAATCGGGAGGTAACATGTCATCAAAAGATGAATTACTGAAGAAATTCGATGCTCTTTTACAACGACCTGAATTGGAGACATGTGACAAATCTTTTATATTGTCTCTTTTAGACACTCATTCGGAAATAATTTCAACAGTCGTAGCTAAATCATACAAATCACCTATAGAACAGTTGATGTCAGATAAACAACAGATGAGGTTAAAAATACAACACATGGAGTTAGGAATAGGACAGATGAATATAGAAAAACAACAGATGGAGTTAGAAATAGAAATTAAGGAGTTGAAACTTCGTAATCAAGAAAAACTATATCAATTTGAGTTGCCTAGATACAGGACATCAACAGATTGTGACGGACACACAAGGATAGGTATGAAATACGGTTCAATCTAATCAGTTTTATTTTAATTATTTGATTAATAATGTTTTATCTAATAGACGTGTGAATATTCTTATTTAAATACAGAATGTTTTATTAGGAAGCAAGTACGTATCAGTTCACATTACCATTAAAGTATAGAACTTCTAAAGTATAAACTTATTATGAGTATTTTTTATTTTTGTACTTATAAAATATTGTATAAATCAAGTCAGTTGGTACTTTTGTGTAATTTGTATATTATTTCGATAAACTTTGGACCATACAGCAAAGCCATCTATGGTTAAAATATCCAGCCAAGGACTGAATAAATTAAATTAGACTAGAAATGACAGCCACGGTCAAAATATCCAGCCAAGGACTAAGTAAATTAAATTATCTAAACAAAGCCAGCCGTTGTTAAAATATACAGCCAAGGACTAAATAAATAAAATAAGATCAGCAATGCCAGCCACGGTCAAAATATGCGGCCAAGGACTAAATAAATTCAATCAGGCCAGCAATGCATGCCACGGTCATAATATCCAGCCAAGGACTAAATAAATTAATTGTGACTAGCGAGGCTAGCTACGGTCAAAATCTCAAGCCAAAGACTAAATAAATTAAATTATCCCTGCAAAGCCAGCAACGATCAAAATATCCAGCCAATGACTTAATAATGACTTGAATTAAACCAGCGATGCCAGCCATAGTGAAAATATCAAGCTAAGGACTAAATAAAATAAATTAGACCAGCAATGCCTGTCATGTTCAAACTATCCAACCATGGACTAAATGAAATAAATTAGACCAGCAATGCCAGCCACGGTCCAAATATCCAGCTATAGACAAAGTAAATTAAATTGTACCAACCATGTTCAAAATATCCTACTAAAGAGGAAATAAATTGTACTGGCAATACCAGCCATGTTCAAAATATCTAGCCAATGACTTAAAAAATGAAGTTCAATCAGCAATGCTAGCCATGGTCGAAATTTCCAGCCAAGGAAAAAATAATTAAATTAGATTAGCAATGCTATCCACGGTAAAATATCCAGCCAAGGACTAAATAAATTAAATTAGAGGAGCATTGCCAGCCATGGTCAAAATATCCAGCCAAGAACTAAAAGCATTAGACCAGCAATGCCAGCCATAGTCAAAATATCCAGCCAAGGACTAAGTAATTAAATTATCCCAGTCATGGTCAAAATATTTAACCAGGGACTAAATGAAATTAAATTAGATGAGCAATGCTAGTAAACGGTAAAATATCCAGGCAAGGACTAAAAAATTAAAATTTGACCAGCAATTAAATTAGAGGATCAATGCCAGCCATGGTCAAAATTGCCAGTCTAGGACTAAATAATTAAATTATACCAATCATGGTCAAAATATTTAGCCAGGGACTAAATGAAATTAAATTAGACTAGTAATGCTAGCCACGGTAAAATATCCAGGCAAGGACTAAAAAATTAAAATTTGACCAGCAATGGCAGCAACGGACAAAATATCTAGCCAAGGAATAAAAAAAATTAAACCAGCCCTGCCAACCACTGTCAAAATATCAAGCCATGAACTAAATTAATTAAATAAGCACAGCAATGTCAGCCATAGTCAAAATATATAGCCAAGGACTAAATAAATGACCAGCAATGCTAGCCAAGTCAAATTGTCCAGCCATCGAATAAATTAATTAAATTAGCTCTGCCTAGGTCAAAAAATGTCCAGCCAAGGACTAAACAATTAAATTAATCCAGTCTTGGTCAAAATATCCAGCCAAGGACTTGATAAATTAAATAAGACCAGCAATGCCAGCCATTTTCAAAATATCTAGCCTAGGACTAAATAAATTGAATTTGACCAGCAATGCCTGCCACGGTCATAATATCCAGCCATGGACTAAATAAATTAAATAAGAACAGCAATGTCAGGCATATTCAAAATATTTAACCAAGGCCTAGATAATTTAAAATACTCCAGCCATGCCAGCCATGGTCAAATATCCAGCCAAGGACTAAATATATTACATAAGACCAGAAGTCGCTGGGCTAGCTCAATCGGTATCTAGCCAAGGACTAGATAAATTTAATGAGACAAGCAATGACAGCGACGGTCAAAATATCCAGCCATGAACTTAATAGATAAAATAATACCAGTCATGCCAGCCAAGGTCAAAAATCCAGCCAAGCACTAAATAAATTAAATGAGACCAGCCATGCCAGCCACAGTCAAAATATCCAGCAATTGACTTAATAAATTAAATTAGACCAGCAATGCTAGCCATTGTCAAAATATCCAGCCAAGGACTAAATAAATTGAGTTTGACGAGAAATGACAGCCACTATCAAACTATCCAGCCAAGGAATAAATAAATTAAATTGGACCATCCATGCCTGCCATGGTCAAAATATCCAGCCGTGGACTAAAATAATAAATTAGACAAGCAATGCCAGCCATTGTCAAAATATCAAACAAAGGACTAAATAAAATAAATTAGACCGCGATGCGAGCCATGTTCAAAATATCCAGCCAAGAAATAAATCAATGATATTAGACAAGCAGTGCCAGCCACGGTCAAAATATTCAGCCAAGGACTAAATAAATCGAATTTGACCAGCAATGACAGCCACGGTCAAAATATCCAGCAAATGAATTAATAAATTAAATACGACAATCAATGGAAGCCGTAGTCATAATATCCAGCCAATGACTAAATAAGTGAAATTAGACCAGCAATGAGAGCCACGGTCAAAATATCCATCCAATGACAAAATATATTAAATTAGACCAGTCATGCCAGCTACAGTAAAAATGTCCAGCCAAGGACTAAATAAATTTAATTATCCCAACAATACCAGCCTCAGCCAAAGTATCCATTAAAGGACTAAGTAAATTAAATTAGACCAGCGAAACCAGCCATGGTGAAAATATCCAGCAAAGGACTTTATAAATGAAATTAGACCAGCAATGCCAGTCATTGTCAAAATATCCAGCCAAGACCAAAATGATTTAAAATAGACCAGCCAAGGTCAAAATATCCAGCTAAGGACTAAATCATTAAATTATCCTAACCATGGTCAAAAATCAAGCCTTGACTAAATATTAAATTATCCCAGCCATGGTCAAAATATCCGGTCAAGGGCAAAATGAATTAAATAATACCAGCAATGCCAGTCACGGTCAAAATACTTAGTGAAGGACTAGATAGATTATATTAGACCAGCAACGCCAGCCATGGTCAAAATATCAAGCCAAATTCTAAACGAATTTAATAAGACCAGCAATGCCAGTCACGGTCAAAATACTTAGCGAAGGACTAAATAAATTAGATTAGCCCAGCAATGACAGCCACGGTCAAAATATCCAGCCAAGAAATAAGAAAATTAAATAAGACCAGGAATACCAGCCAAAGTCAAAATATCCAGCCATCGACTAAATAATTTAAATTAGACCAGCCAAGGTCAAATATCCAGTCAAGGACTAAATAAAATATATAAGACAAGCTATGCCAGCCATTGTCAAAATATCCAACAAAGGACTAAATAAAATAAATTAGACCGCGATGCTAGCCATGTTCAAAATATCGAGCCAAGAACTAAATCAATGAAATTAGACAAGCAGAGCCAGCCACGGTCAAAATATTCAGCCAAAGTCTAAATAAAATAAATTGGAACAGTCACGGCCAAAATATCCAGCCAAGTACTAAATCAATTAAATTAGATCTGCCATGGTTAAAAATGTCCATTCAGGGACTAAATATTAAATTATCCAAGCAATGCCAACCACAAACAAAATATCCAGTCAAGGACTAAATAAATTATATAAAACAAGCAATGCCAGCCATTGTCAAAATATCAAACAAAGGACTAAATAAAATAAATTAGACCGCGATGCGAGCCACGGTCAAAATATTCAGCCAAGGACTAAATAAAATAAATTGGAACAGCCACGGCCAAAATATCCAGCCAAGGACTAAATAAATTAAACTAGATCTGCCATTGTTAAACTACATATTAAGCTCCAGTCAAATTTTCCAGCCAAGCACTAACTAAATTAAATAAGCCCAGCAATGCCAGACATTGTCAAATTATCCAGCCAAAGACAAAACTACCTGAATTAGACATGCCCAGGTAAAAATATCCACCCAAGGACTAAATGAATCAAATTGGACCAGCAATGCCAGCCACGGTCAAAATATCCAGCCAAGGACTTAATAAATTACTTAGGACCAGCAATGCAAGCTCTAGTCAAAATGTCCAGTTAAGGACTTAATAAATTACTTAGGACCAGCAATGCAAGCTCTAGTCAAAATGTCCAGTTAAGGACTAAATAAATTAAATTAGACCTGTAATGCTAGCCATTGTCAAATATCCAGCCAAGGACTAAATAAATTAAATTAGACCAGAAATGCCAGTCATGGTCAAAATATCCAGCTAAGGGCTAAATGAAATGAATTTGACAAACAATGACAGCCACGGTCATAATATCCAGCTAAGGACTAAACTAATTAAAAAAGACCAACAATGTCAGCCATGGTTAATATCCAGCCAAGGACAAAATAAATTAATTTATCCCATCAATGT
Organism: Mactra quadrangularis; assembly: GCA_025267735.1. Lineage (NCBI taxonomy): Eukaryota > Metazoa > Mollusca > Bivalvia > Venerida > Mactridae > Mactra > Mactra quadrangularis. Next base: position 3,860,063 of record CM046309.1, read on the forward strand.
TAGCCATGGTCATATTATCCAGCCATGGACTAAATAAATTAATTAAGACAAGCAATGCCACCCAAGGTCTAAATATCCAGCCAATGACTTAATAAATTAAATAAGACGAGCAATGCAAGCCGTGGTCAAATTATACTGCTTAGGACTAAATAAGTGAAATTAGACCAGCAATGAGAGCCACGGTCTTAATATTTATCCAATGACAAAATAAATTAAATCAGGTCAGCCCTGCCAGCCACGGTCAAAATATCCAGCTAAGGACTAAATAAATTAATTTATCCCAGCAAAACCAACCTCGGTCAAAATATCCAGCCAAGCACTAAATGAATTGAATTAGACCAGCAATGCCAGTCACGGTCAAAATGTTTAGGCAAGGACTAAATAATCTATAATAGACCAGCCAAGGTAAAAATATCCAGCATATGAGTAAATGATTAAATTATCTCAACCACGGAAAAAAAAATCCAGCCAAGGACTAGAGGTTCTGGAACTGTAATGGTGACCTTCCACAATTCTTATGATGATTTTGTTTCTTGAATCTATACTAGTAAAGACATTGAATGGTGATTTTTTAAAGAAATTTACCGTTTGCAAGTTAAGTTATGTACATTTTTTTAACGTGACCCTTGATTTTCAAAAAGACAGTTAATTGTGCAGGGAAAAAAGTGAAAAAACATTTTCTTTAAATTCTGCTGTTTTATTTCCTAATTTTAATCACTTTTGATGTTACAAAATCAAGTCATGATAAATCAGAGCAATCAGATTACACTTTAGACAAATACTTATAAAAATACAGAGCTTTGCATACATGTTCCCCCCAGCAAGAGTTTTTGAGAATGTTAAAAAATTACTCTATCTTTAAAAGCAAATATCTCAAGTTTAAAGTTAGTGAGACACATGTAACTAGTTTAAAATTTTCTGCAATATTAACTACCTACAATATGAAATATAAAAAAAATACCGTTTCTAAATTTGTTTTATAAGAATTTGTATGAGATGACTAAACTAAAACAACAAGGAATTTTATAGAGAATAATAACGTCAAAATGGTCAATTACAGATAATACTACGTTATACAAATATATCATTTAAAATTGGTATTAGAGATGGAAAAATGTATGTTAGGCCCTGCATTATCATATAAAAACCTTCCCTTCACTGATTTTGGCTAGCTTGGGGGAACTATTTGGGCATTAAACCTGTTCCAGCAATAAATCAGTCAAAGTCAAACAGTTTTTAAATGTTTATCGATACTTGTGAAGTATATTATAACTATGTTCATTTTCAGTAAACAAAATAAATATTATCATTGGAGAAAAAGACTTATTAAACAATTATAACTTGATTTCGCCCAAATTCTCTATTTCGTCCATTTCGCCTCAAAATCTCCATTGCGTGTTTTAGTCATACCCAATTTAGATCGCAAAAACAAGATGAAAACCGTGCATTTTACACCTGTACACACAGACTCAGCACATTAGGTATGATCCACTACGACTTTGCATTGTTTTTATGTCGATGAACCATTATTTTTACGATAACTAACTCTACGATCACGATGTAGAGCGTCTGGTTTCGCCATTTTCGGAAAATGTGTTACCCTATGACTTCTGGAAAAACCCAGGTCATGTGGTGAAAATTACTAAAAATAGCAATTACGAATCTTGACGAAGATAGGTATTCGGGAAAACCCGGATTGTACCGAGTGCCGAAGTTTACCGAAGTAAGTTACGGCTCCAGAACCTTAATAAATTAAAGGTCAAAGAATCCAGCCAAGGACTAAACCAGCAATGCCAGCCAAAGTCAAAATATCCAGCCAAGGACTTAATAATTTAATTATCCCTGCCATGTCAAAATATCCAGCCTAGGACTAATATTTGAATTATCCCAGTCAAGGACTAAATAAAATATATTGGACCAGCAATGCCAGTCACGGTCAAAATATTCAGTTAGGGACTAAATGAATTAAATCAGACCAGCAAGGCCAGCAATGGTCAAAATATCCAAGCAAGGACTAAACTAAATAAATTAAATTAGACAAGCAATGCAACCATAGTCAAATATCAAGCCAAGACTAAATAAAATATATTGGACCAGCAATGCCAGCCGCGGTCAAAATATCCATCCAAAGACTAAATAAATGAAATTAGACCAGCAATTACAGCCATGGTCAAAATATCCAGCCAAGGACTAAGTAAATTTAATTAGACTAGCAAATCCAGCAACGGTCAAAATAACTAGACAAGGACTAAATAAATTCAATAAGACAAGCAATCCCAGCCATGGTCAAAATATCCAGCCAAAGACTAAATAAATTAAATTAGACCAGCAATGCCAGCCACAGTCAAAATATCTAGCCAAGGACTAAAAAAATTCAATTAAACCTGCAATGATAGCCACGGTTAAAATATCCAGCCAATGACTAAGTAAATTAAATTGGACCAGCCAAGGTAAATATATCAAACCAAGGACTACATTAATTAAATAAGACCAGCAATACCAGCCATTGTCAAAATATCCAGCCAAGGACTAAATAGATTAATTTGGACCAGCAATGCCAGCAATGGTCATATCCCGCTAAGGACTAAATAAATAAAATTGTGCCAGTCATGTTCAAAATATCCAGCCAACGAATAAATAATCAAATTAGACCAGCAATGTAAGCATTGGACAAAATATCCAGCCAAAGACTAAAAAAAATAAAATGTACCAGCCTTGGTCGAAATTTCTAGACATAAACTACAATATAATTACATGTTTTTACTTTTTTATCCGGGTTTTAATCTTAGTGCCTTCACTATGTATTCAGTCCGGGCAGGCCAGTTAGCTGAGTCAATAAAAATAGATATCATTAAAGGATGGGTTGCTGACCACCAAGTACACATATAATGCTACTGTCGAGATCGACAGTTGATCAATAAGACGGATAAATGAATTCAAGTGACCACACACACTAAATATATAAAATATCAACTATAATATTGTGTTATTACAATATCATGCTGTATAATACTAGTTTACTCAAGGTACCGGTGATAGTTTCAAAAAGCCCCTTATACTATGGATTATTATAATTGATGTGACCTACAGAATGTTACTTAGGGGTGAATTGCTGAATACCGAGTACATTTAGAGTGCTACCGACAAGTTCAGCAACCTACTTTTAAGACAAGTAAATAAAGTAAAAAACACCATGCACATGTACTAAATACATGGTATATCGACCAAATTGTAATTTGGGCAACAATACAATGCTAGATTGTTATACAGTATAACCTCTGCAAAGAGGCCCTCTGCAGAGCAAATCCTCTTTACAACAGCATATATTGATATTTCCCCAAGGATTGATTTTCATTGAATTTGACCTCTGCAGAGCAACAACCTCTAAACAGCAACACACTTTAGTCCCCCTCAGTGGGTGTTGCTCAAGAGAGGTTGTACTGTAGTACAATTGATCGTTTCTACCACGCCCCCCCCCCCCGAGTATTTTAATTTGATTTTCTAATAGGTTGCATGCCTTAAATTGGGTCAAACTGATTCTTCTTCTTCTTCCAGTATTGTGCAGAGTATGTACAAATATCACATAAAATTTCCCAGTGAACACACGCGATAGTTCACTAAATGAATGTTTAATTTACCTTGAACACCGAGTTATTGGCACTGTGTCTTTATACCTGGTTAATACTGTTCTTAGGTTTACATACGTTCGAGCATATTATCAGTACCTTTCAGGGTTACCTCTTTATTTCCATTATTCGTGTACAACACTCTGTTTACTATAAAGGTTGATAACCAACTGATTTGTTGTTGACATTTTCTTCTTGTTTTACTTACACTGATCATGCCAATGTTGGTCAATCTGATATATATTTCTAATCTTTCTAAAGTAAATCATCAGACATAGAAGTTTGCTCACTGGTGATAATCTTTCAACTGATCCTTTTCAGAAAATATATACAACAACTTGGCAGTATCTTGATACAACATATTTCAGTTCCTTAATGCTTCAAATAAAATAATCTAATAAATGACAACATTATCAATCTTAATAACTTTGCATCGTATTCATATTCAATTTTGTAATATCTAAATGGTGGGCTGGCTGTGTTGCCCAATTCTACGGCACAAGCACTGTAAAAAGTGTGCCACGTGTTTCGTGAGCACTTCTTTTATAAAGTTGCCGCTGTGGGCGTGTTATGATATTTACTCTTCTTCTGGCGGTGAATCGTAACAAAGTCTCGAAATAAATTCAATATATCTTTAAATAATTGTATTGATTTTACACTTTCAATTGTGAGAAAACACAGTCGTAAATTTGTTTTGCAAATCCGACAAAACGTATGTGGGTCATTCCAGCTTAATCAAACCAATTCTTACCTGATCACCTCGGATGTACAAATACGTACATGTAAAAAGTTCCAGGCAGATCTTAAAGGGTAACAAGGGAAATTTTCCAAACATTTGTTGATTTGAGAGGGAATGGCCACTTTAGGTATCTACAAGAGCGTATTCTCCAACTTCTAATTCCAAAAATGGTACACATGGCAAAATATAGATGCAGATATAGCATTAGTATGATTTCCAAAACAAAATTGTAGAAAATCCATTTTTGATAATAGGAGACTTCTTCCTTTAGGATTTTTATACTTTTGACTAAACATTAAAACATATTTCTAGTTAATATATCTATATTAAAATGTTCAAGCGTAATACCTTTATCTAGATCTACATTTGTTTAACATTTGAAAGAATTCTGTTTATAAAAAAGTAAATTTGCTAGATTTTGGATTGTTTTCGAATTGTATGTGTGCCATTATATTTTTCTTTTTTTTTTCTCGAAATAGTAGAAAAAACGTTTGTTGCAGAAATTCACAGTTACAATGCACATTTATTTCTTTACCAGTACAAAAACAAGTCACCTTAAAAATATATGAGCATTGTTAACAAAAGCTTGTTATTTAGCTCCAATTAAAGGGAAAAACTAGTTAAAAAGTGCATATGGGAGCAGCCAAATCAGGATATAAAAAAGTTGAAAAAATTATTATGATATTTTCTGTCTAGTTACGATCCTAGAAAAATAGATCATAATGAAACAGATGTAATTTACTTAACAAACCACTTCCTTTACATTAAAAATATAAGTTTAAAGACCTATATACACCTTAGATATATTACTAAAGTTTGATAATCCATCTGAATTTATCAATATGTCGCTACGCGCCAAGATCTAGATATTTGCATTAGCCACCATTAGGCTTTGTAATATAGATAATGACCTTAATGGCGTTCTATAAGAAGGTCATTTCATTTTCAAGAAAACAATATCTTTAAATGGTCTGAAAAACGTGATAATAATGAAACACCGCACAAATGAACAACTTAAATATGCTTTTTATATGCTTTACGTGCCTTAATTTTCCAAACTATGTGTATGCCAAATTTCGTGTTTTATAAGAACAACCTCAATCCTCTAATAAAACATGGCATTTGGCATACCTAGTGTCTGACTTTGCTTATTCAACCTAACAATTTCCCCGACAAATAGGATGAAAAAACATAGTCAGACACTAGGTATAAGCTAAATATTGTTTTGCATATCATTGTTTTTATTTTAAACCTCATTGACTTACCAGAAGCCAAAGGAATGTACCAGCATCATAAGTTGGAACCAAACATTATGCAACAAATTCAAGAAATACACGAAGAAAAACACGAACGGAAGGAAATTCTTGATAAGTTTCATCCATTACCAAAATTTGACTCCTATGATGATTTACTATCAGAATATAGCTACGGAGGGGGTTCGTAATTTTATTTTGTTTACACTATATTAATCAGAGAAATTTTGAACATTTTTTTGATAAATATTCCTATCACCCGACTCAATATAAATATTGTACGATGTACACTGAGCTTACTGCAATCTACATTATGTATACATTGAGCGCCTATTGTTTGCCGACGGTTTATAACAGGGGGTACAGGTATATTTAGTTACAAAAAGGAGCAAGGCATTAATTTTAATTATATCATAATATTATTCAAATTTTTATGATAATCAGTTGATCAGGTAAGTATACCTGCTCTATAATTTATATGTTTACGGAGCTAATGCAGCTATTTTACGCGTTTGGACTCGAATATTTCTCAAAATATCATGCAAACAAATGACACGTACCTTTTTGATGATAGTTTGTCCGCCATCTTGTTGTGATTACACCGTGACACGGAAAATCTACACCGTATCACGATCTAGACAGTGCATTTAACCCGTAAACTTATCAAGTAGAGCGGATATAATTACCTGACATGTCACGAAGGATTTATGGGAATTAAAGCCACCAAAGTTGACGTATGACTGTCTGTCAAATCTAAACCAAGAGAAGTGTAACACGTTTGAGTAAATCGCCGTTAGTACGGCACTTACCGTGTAATATAGAAGATTGTGAGTTCAGTTTAACTAATTAAACTTCAGCTAATAAATAAACATGCCTATCCAAAGCTTACAAATAAGTTTATCTAGGCTAGCCAGTCATGCAAGAGACAGACATGGAATAATCCTACTTTAATATTTGTTCCTATTGAGCATTTTAGTAAATTTGTATAAAATCATCACTGCTTAATCATTATCAGGTAGGTAAAAGCTTCAGACAGTCCAGGGCAGGCCGAAATAAACCTTCTTACTTGTTGAAAATGTATAAGAAAAAGACGATACATGTTGAACAATAATTGGTAGAAAGCACAATTTATCAAATTATCACATTTACACCATTTCAGTTCCTGACTAAGAAGAGGTTAGTCCTCTGCGTAAAGACAATCAATGAAGAGCAGAAGAAGACAAACCAATTGTTTCACCAGTTATTTGTAGTTAACATTGAACAATTGATTGAAATTTACTTTAATATCTTTGTTTTTAGAATATAATTATTTTCCCATTATTGTTTTGTATGTATAAGACAACTACAATTGTGTTGCAGTTCAGATCTGTTAGAATTTGTACAGAAGATTATCTGTACTTTGATTTTGTTGTGATATGGCTATCATATTTTAAGTATGTTTCATACACATGTACACAGCTCCTAACTGCAATACAGAATTTTCTAACATTTTACATATATGTTGACATTTAATATGGTATTATATAGATGTGTTTTTTTCAATACAGAAAATGAATCAATGTTAAGTGTAAATTTTAACTCTATGTGAATGTTTTTGTAGCATCAAACTGTAGTATACATTATTAACTGTTTTATTTCTTTATATATCAACTTCAAACTTTAAATATATGTTACTTATTATCAACCACATCTCCCGTGACAAGGTTTATAACACCTAATACAATTTTTTATCAGAATTGTCTCCCCGTAAACTTAGAATTTTCTTCAAAAAAAATAAGTTGTTTTTATTGCAACTGTTGTACTTGTTAAGGTACCATTTTCAAATATACACTACTCAAAATGTCTAAACCGCCACCAGATACATGGCTATATTTTAGAGTTAAATAATTATGGAATGATTTGTTTTCTATTCTAACATACAAGTCAATAATATTCTTGCGTTTATTTCAACAAATTAGAAATATCATATAAATATAACCCACAAAACTTAACGTAAACGTAACAAGCCCAAAATCGGGAATTCACAGTTAAAAAATAATGCGACATGTGACAATCAGCAACTAGAATGACAGCCTGACAGCGATGTCTCATGGGCCTGACACAGGTTAACATTTTTTTACTGCATGCTGTAGACACTGTTCAATACAAGGGCAAACAGACGTAAAAGCTCTTGCATATAACCTGGTTGTGGCTGGCGTCGCATTTCCTTTTCTAACCTGTGCCACACATTGTCAACGGTATTTGGTCGGGAATTCCATTCCGTTGGTATTTATCAATAAGTTGTTGGATGGAAGAATGATGTCCATAGGCGGATCTAGTAGGGGGTCAGGGGGTCCGGAAATTTCCAAAATGTACCCGCCCTCAAGTGTATTTTAACCTTAATCCATTTTTAGTAGCATGAAGCAATTTTTCTGGGGCACACTCCGCTTTTCTTTGTGTTTAACATAGATAAAATGGTTATGTTATATTTATTCTGCAAACAGTGTATGATGGGATAGTGGTTCGAAAGTTTCAGACCCCCCTAAAAAAGTTTAGACTCCCTAGAAAAAATCATAGATCCGCCCCTGATGTCAATAGTATTTCCTCGGAATCTCAATCAAACACAGAAGGACATTAAAGACATTAAATAAAACTCATTTTGACTACTGTTTAATGATAACAATGCGACTGCACGATTAATAATTGACATACCAGCCTTACAGAGGTACCAGCTTCGATCACTCCAACTGCAATAACGCGTTCTCGCGTGACATTTTCTTCATATTTTTTGTTTTTCTTATATCTTAACATAAATACTGGATGAAACGAAGACAAAAACATGTGCAGCTTTTTGCACGAGAAGTTTGTTCTCATTTTATCGGAATAGCAACTTCTGTTCCGGTTCACTGCACGTTGCTGAAACCGATGTCGGTATATGCAAAATACGATTCTGTAACTTGTGATTGACTACCTTGCAAAATTTTGTAAATGAAAATGAAACAATGTTCAAGTTATTCGAGTTTTATTACAGGTGGTTTATCTACGTCATCAACAAAAATATTTTTTGCAGAAGAGAATTGATAATTAATTAATTAACTGAAAGACCGTAGGGCACTTGTTAGTACATAGTTTGTTTCTACTAAAAATCAAAGGTTATATCCATCCTACTATTCAGTCTTTTTTGGTCATGTCTTGGCAGCGATATTGTCAAAATTCTGCTACATATTTATATAAAGCAATTAAAATCAGGAACGAGCATACGTCAATATAAACATGATCTTTATTTATCTTAAACAGTAAAACTTGTAATGAGAGTTTGAATAAATATATTAAAATATTTGCACTTTATTATAGAATATTCATTATAACGTGATATTCATGTACTGATATTTCGTCATGTACAGTACCCATCAAAGTTTGGAGACAAAAGAAATTTACTACAATTCTTGAATTTTGATGATTATTTTTGTAGAATCATTATTTTTGATATATTAAGTATACTTAGTGAAAATTTTAAAAACATTTCATGAGAACAACACATCTTCAATATTCAACATCTGACATCCTTAAGCATCTAAAACCATGTTTATTGTAATTATTTTACATATATAACAGCTTTTATGCTATTTTTGTAGTCTCTGTTATGATTATAAGGATAAAGAAAAAAATAAAAATAAATTATTAGGGATTCAAAATAAACAGTTACATTTTTTATATTTTGGCTATTTAGTAGGCCTACAAAGTGAAAATGTCTCCAAACTTTTGGTGGGTACTGCATATTTTACAGTAAGTTTACTGTTTAAGTTGTATAATAAATCTATACATGCGATACTTCTGGTATCTTAGTACATGTACATGTTTGCCATCTACTTTTGTTATAACTGTCATTGTACTATATATTGTATGTTATATGTGTATGGGCAAGAGGCCTAGTATCTAGAATAAATATTTATCATGGGATTAGAAAAAAAAATTTAACTTCTTTTAATTATTGCCTAGAATCTCATTTAAGAGTAAAATTCTGTATTACTAACAAGATATAAATGTACAAGTTCGTGTATATAATACCACATTAATAGGTTACTCATCGTTGGCAACCACAGTACTTTCTTCCGTTACGCTCCATACGGCTAGTTTTCCGCAGTGGTTTTCTTGCAATGAAGCAATGAAAACTGCCTCATTAATTATTCATGATTGTGAGATTTTCCTAACCAAATGGCCTACGGTACATGACGAAGCATAGCGGAGTAAGGTGTGGTGGGATAACCGATAATGGTAGTAACTTTGAACTAGTCTCAAATTCTAATGACATACATGCACATGATAATTCGTAATATTCTGCTGAACAAAAATTTAGAACTCTTGTGGATTGTGTCCCCTTTATAATGTATTCAAGCTTATTAACATACATTTCCACTGAACTGAATATGTCTTTCAATTAATTAAACAAGCCTTGACTCAGTGGAGACAGAATTTCATGTTTAGCTGATTATAGTGTTCGCAATACATAGTATCAATGAACAATATTTGTCAGAGAATTTAACCTCAATCATGTTATCTATCAAATTTTCTTGTATTGTTGAAAAGTATTAAAATGGCGCTCAATACATATTCGGAAGTTGACGTATATCTATGTTTACAACTGAAAACAACGCCGATGTTTGTAGATCTTGTAAATGTTAAAAAAACAATATCTTGATCATTTCATGTAAGCGACGGGGATAAACAAACCTGTTACGATTTCAAACGGAAATTCATGTAGTGCCAGTTTAATATTTTTAGACAATACATTTGTTTGTTTGTTTATTTGTTTGTTGGGTTAACGCCGTAGCAACACATTATGTAGGTCATATAACGGCGGTCAGTCAACCTACTCACTCCTCTTGAAAAAGCTAAATCTCCGGATTTAGCTGTTAACCAACTACTAATTGCATACTTTCGTCATTGACTGAAAACTACCGGACATAATTAAAATCATTGGTAGGAGGGAGAATGACTCTAGAAATAATTTCAAGACCAAGCCACACGGCAATCGAACCAACGACCCCTCGATCAGTAAACTTGCGAGCTACCAACTGAGCTAGCCGGGCGGCACGACAATATAGTTAATTATTCACTTAAAAGAACTTAAAAGTATACATGTATATTTGGGCTTATATCTAAGTAAATATTTGTTCGATTTAAATCAAATGTTCAACGAATATAGTTTAAAGATGGAACAATATTATCATTATTATTTCATAACATAGAGCAAAAGATTAAAAAAAATAATTACAAAAACATCAGTGTGTGAAAAAGTTAAAGTAACAAAATGAGGATTGCGATCTGCGTGGCTTGGTGAATGTTGCAAACGATACATTCGGGTAAATGTGTCCACCATTCTCTCTCTAATAACGTATGTGACCTCCATGGCGTTAAGAACCGCTAGGCATCGCGTTCTTATGGATCCCACATACTGAGGTAAGTGATTTAGACGTATACCTGCCCACTCGCGTACAATCCTTCCGCAAATCACAGCTAAGGGTTAGGCTGCAGCACCACGGCGTACACGGCGGATCAATTCATTCCATACGTGTTATTTTATGTTTAGCTAGAGGTTTCAGCGCTTTGCATATCAGCGTGATATTGTTGTTAAGTAATAATTCTGTTGTCGTTCTTGCTGTGTGGGCTGGGGCGCCATCTATTTTAACAACATAATAGCTAATTCTAGCTGTTCTGTCGTTAGCCGTTCCATTTTGTGTTTTTTTTATGTGTGGGTCGTAATACTGTCCACAGCGACAATGTGAAATTTTGATTCACGATTTCCTCGTGCATTTAATGAATTTCATCCATTCACGGTTCAACTCATTAATAAGATTACTTTCGAAAAAGTGAATGCAGTAATGATTAATACATAGTCAATCGCAGATGTATAAATTTTTGTAAAAAAATACTTATTACATGTAATGATAAAGTTATACACAATTAAAATTTGTATACTTATAAGCTTTGTTACAAATACAAGATGTATGCTTGTACGCTTTACTATATTTAAAAAAAATAATCCCTGGGTAATAATTACATTTCAGCTTAGACGATATGCTCCGATCGATATCGAGCATTAATACTTCATTCGTATTCAATGTAACGAATATTCTTGCATAAAGGTCAGGTCGGGGTCAATATTTACGCACTATATACACAAGTTATTTATTTTGTTATTACGACACAGAAAGAATCACGCATGTAATGGATGTTTGACTTCATCTGTTTAACACATACTTACTGTTTCAACACATAGCCAATTAAAAGAATGAGTCAAACGCAGCATTTACATAATTTCATTAAATGTTCTAGTCAATATGATATCCTGCAAATACATTAATCCAATATGTCACTTGTTAAATAGTCTTTGCATTCCTTTGAAAATCAGGAAATAGTAAGATTTTTATTTTAATATATATCCAAATGTGGTTTTAAAAAGTAGTCGTGTCTATTGAGTAATCAGTAGACTGACGAGTACTTGGTTTCTTTTTGCAACAAACCGTCATTTTTGTGTAAATTCTCCTATTGCAAAGACAGCTTAGAGCGATGAACAGGCCTTGTAAAGTATTAAATATTATAAACAGATACCAAAGTATATTGCTGTCATTGACGTTAGCAATAATTGCAAACAACCATGTTAAACCCATAATACATGATAGTTTAAGATGTATCAAAAACGTACATGAAGTTAAATCTTTTCTAGCTTGTGAACCTTGCCTCTTTGTGTCTGTTATGCAGAACACAATTACAATGAACGCTATACAATCAAATAATTTAAATATTGCTAGAGGACCCATAAAGAACAACCATAGTCCTTTCTGTGAAGATATCCAACAATCGACTTTGCCATATTGTGCCTTAAAACTATTAAGTGAATCATCGACAAAACCAAAATTTAGAATTATCGCAGCACATACAATAGCAAGAGGCGTTAACGAAGCATACATACTATACATAAAGAATATTTTAGAATTTGTACCGCTTAGATTCCTATTTTTAGTTGTGTAAGCAAATGTCATCAAAAGGTCAAATGCAATAACATTCATCCAAGTGAAAACGGCTAAAAACATATAGTGCATCAAGATTGCAAACAGTGGACATAGCAGAACATTATTCGAAGCACTTGGCGACACTAGATGTAATAATTGTGCAAGTATTATAGATAAACATAAACTTACAAGATTCTTACCAGGATTGTTTAAAAGTTCTTAAAAGTAAGATAAACTATAACTGTTAATATTAAAGACGCGATTGATATTATAAGTCGAGTGAGAGATAAATATTTCTCAAACTGATTACTTGCATGTAATTGTCTCTCATGAAGAGAAGAGACTTGTGAAAGTATACATATAAAGATATCCGATCCGAAGAAAAGTAATCAAAGATGTCTTCATGTACTATTCTATTTTCATTTAAATCTACCGATAACCTATATGAATATAGAAATGGCGTTTCTTCATCAGTTGGTTTATCATAAGAGGTAATGTTAGATTCGCACAAAAGTCGTTCTTCATAACCATTGCACTGGGCACAGTAGATGTTTTTAAATGCTAGATAACCGTCATCAGCATAAATAATTCTTATGATTTCCTCTTTACATTTGTCAATTATTTCATCGTCAACCATATTTATTGTTTCACACTTGGAGATAATTTTCCCATGATGTAAGTCACAATCACGAGTAACGATGTCTTCAGGATCCGTTAGTTGTAGTGTACAGGTGTCGGGAATAGAAACAGTGCAACAAATGTGTGTGAAAAACCGAACATAAAATATATATACCAATTATGTTCATTAGAATTATGATTGAAATATAAATAGTCGTAGATGTAGCATCGAACATGTCATAAATTAAACATTATTTTTAAAATGCTTGTACAGTTTATTCATTATTGCCGTGTCAAGACAATTCATGTTATTTTATGGCGTTCAGCGCACATAACCTAGCTTTCCAAGACCATTGTCTACAATCAGTACTCACCTACCGTTAATGCCGGAATCATATCCACACTGTATAGATCTGCCTTGCCTAAGAACATTTTGTCAAGTTTTCACGAAAGGGTGGGATACTTGAATATTTTCTGTGATTAATTGCTTGATTATCAAATTAACTGTGATACCTGATCATTTCATGTGATAAATTTTGTGTCTATCAACTAAGCTGTGATGCCTTTTTAACATTTCTGTGATTAATTTTGAAATACTGTCTTGCGCATTTTATACATCTAGAATCTATATTCAATTATCTTAAATAATAAGTCTTATGTTCTTTTTTCGTTGTATTGGTCTAAATCATATTTTATTTTATTTTGTTTCATCATCGCCTCTCTATCTCACGCTATAAACACATACAGACCACAATGGAAATAAGGGCTTTCCCTTTTTGTGCTATCCCAGTGTTATTGTGCTTGTCATAGCTTATTACTTGTAACATGTACTTCCTGTTTTAGTTTTTCTGGTTGTGGTAATGAAATATTGCAAACAAATTGATTTATGATTTTTTATATCATATTTAGTTTGTGTATCAAGCGATATTATACAAATAATATATTATGTAAATATCATAAAATGAATTTTGTTATGTCACTGTTATGTTACTAATACATTGGTGTAAAAGTAACCCAACTTCCAATACTTAGATCCCCTTTTCTTTGTCCTTTTTTAGAATAAAAGTTATAAAACATAGTTGGAAGGGTTGACATTCAAACCTTTATCACTTGAAATTGAACGTAATATTATAATCCATGTAATAAAAACTGTGGCCAAACGCGCAATGACCAATTAAGGAAGTTTAGTTATTTCATATTTGTACTTACTTACCATACAGTATTTAAGCATTATGCACATTATTAATAAACAGACAAAACGCATTTAAAACTCAATACTAGTTGTCTTGTTTATTCTACAACATTACAATATACTACGTGCGTATTGTTGTTTTAAATCCAGTTTCCAGTTGTAAAAATATTGCAAATGGTTTTACCACATCATTATAAATCAACATTACGTAAATATAAATTTGGTGACACTCCAATACAGAAAGATTTGAAAACCAACCTTATATGTCGACTGACGTAAAAGTACACGCAGCCGTCTTGTTTACGACGTCATGGTTATGAAATTAGCAATAATGACGTCAAAAAAGTGTTGATCCGAATCGGAAATATCTTTAAGTTTATAAGGTGCTAAAATTTATATGCAAATCTAAAAAAGTCAGACGTGTTTTATATAAATTCTACAATATTGGTTCGAATTGTTTCTTTCATTCCTGGAAAGTTTTTAAAACCAAAGCTATAAAAGCACTGAAGTTGTTCGACATAGAAAACATGTTTTTCTACGTCACTTGTTGTGTTTAAAATTGTGACAATATGTAGAACAAGATAGCGTTTCTTGAAACATGAACAGCAGAACTCTCGTTGTAAGAAATCTATCTTAAAATGGTGCAATTTGTATAAGTAAACCGTACATGAAAATCCAATTGTCATTAGACGATCATAAAAAACTATATCCTAATGTCTAGGTACAAACTAATTGAGAAATCGTGCACTAAAGGTGCATAAAATATATTGTTAGATTTAATTTTCTTGAAACCTTTTAAAAGTTTTAAAAGTCTTATCTTAAATGAGTTAACAGGGTTTATGTCCTCTTAATTGATTTATGTATCAAATAGCGGATACTCTAGTATTAATTTATAAAGGTTTATAACCAAGAGATCTACGTCCTGTATCGTGCACCGGCTACCAGACGTACAGAAATAAACTATTTACAATACAATAAAACAGTAATATAATATTTTCCTCTAGCTACCTAGCTTAATGATTGGTAAAACAAAATGTAAGGTATATTTACAAGTCATGGGATATTTACACATAGTTATACTACAAACAACTATACAAAAGAACTACAGCATAACAAAGCACCATTTCAATATAATGACAATAAGTTACAAACATAAGACAACTATGAAACAATGTACAATGTATAGCCTGATTCGATAGTACAAAATCATAATCCGACACTGGTCAGCATCACCTACAATAAACATATCTACAACAAAACCAGGAGTGATGCTATATCAAACAACATCATACAACATTATTAACGATGATAACTATCAAGCATAAACAAAGTATACATATACTTAAACAACCAGAAGATCCAAAGAAGGACAAGCGATCAGTGCTGACCGTCTCTGTCGTCGACCTATCCAAAATAATATATGTTAGCAAAGAAAATATAAGTGGATGGGAGCAAACATACATGAAACTAAACTATCTGCAGAAGCCGAGCTATCAGCTCGTCATTTACAACCAGTGGCCGGGCGATCAACATAAATCGTCCCCGTCTCAAAGCCAATAAACTACAATGAGGTGGACGCTGTTATACGAATGACAACGCAGCCGAGCTACAATATCTACAAGCTCGTGCATATATCAAGTGGACGAGCGACCAATGTGGATCATCTCTGTCGCTTAGCTATTGACAATATAATCGATAACCAGAATAAAACTTATAGATTGGGTGGGGATGTATAAATTTCAACGGGGTTACCACAAGATTGTGTAAAATAACCAGGTTATATCCAATTGTTAATATTTGCTCTAGTCTTCCCAACACAAAGTCATTAAACCACCAACTAAAATCAACAGTGTCACCAGCTTTAACACAAATATACATATATGCCATAGACGTTCCAAGAGGAGATGGCCTTTTCCCTTTCATTTCCTCAGGAACGCATTCTTCTGAGAGTTGTTAACTTATTCATAGAAACTTAATTTACAGTGTTTATATTCACATCAATATATATATTCTCATGGGATAGTTCTTGACAGTACAATATTATACAATTGTATTACTGTGTACATGGTACTAAAAAGTGATAAACCATAAATTACGCAAACAGAAAATAACATGGGAATATGAAGCAATCTATCACTTTATGGCTCTTATTTTGGAATTTATGAGGAACCTTGAAATTAACAGCTGATTTTTTGCTTGCTCCGCATTCCATCTGAAGTTGTTTTAGAATATCTAGCATCATTACAGAATAATTTAAAGCAACAGTAAGACTTGTTACTTCAAATCAAGCAATCAAAAATAATATTTAACTTCAAAGTGCCCTTCAATTTCAAAACATTTTGATAAATGATAAAATATCATATTTTGAACTTCGACTCTGGCCGATTCGGCAAGGAGGCTTTAAAACTGTCGTGTTTCAACTTATCATGGAACCCTTCAGTACATTAAGAGTATTTGCTCTTTAATAAAATGTTAGTTAATGTGTACTCGTGCCCTAACTGTTAAATTGCAGACTACTCATTTATAAAATAGACGAAAACTTAACTTTTTGATATTTTCTGAAAGAACTACATTGCATTTTTACCACAATAACGGAAAAAAACTAACAGAAATGCAACATGGAAATTCTAATGCGTCGTACATTTTTGCACAATCTATTTTTGGCAAATGAATCACAATAGCAGTTATTACTTAATCTGTGCGAGCCTCGTTATGAACAAATTAATATTACTATTATATTAAACCAATGAAATAACATAAGTGTTTACAGCGTCGGACAAATACGTCCTTACTTTATTTCGGCTCACATATATACTGGTTTAAATAATTTGGATTGATTTTCAACAATCACTAACGTAAGTTTTTTACATTTTTTATCGTTATTATTCATTGGATTTTGATCAGTTAAAATGATTTAATGTCCATTTGTACTAAGGCTTTTATAGAGTAAGGTAATTAGTACTAATTACGTTAAACAATCATATGTGGTTATACACGCAGTATTATGAAAAAATGATAATTCCAGTAAGAAATATATTTGGTACTACCGCTTAATTGTTCTGAACAGTTGTATGACAAATGCTAGAGCGATTTTTAGTAATACTAACAGTGGGCAGAATGCTTCATTAATTCTTGGATAAAAAATTGTTAATGAATGATCGTAAACAAAACATTCGATAATTATGTTACGATTTACGCATTTGCATGGGTTGGAAATCAACCATCTCACTAAATATTACTTTGTATTAGATCTGTTACGAACAGCTTATAAAGATTAAATAGAATAAATACATTGTTTTATTCCAAAAGCAAACTAAGTTATTACAAACACCGTATTAATGAAGACATAACAAAGTCTTACAGAACAGAACAGAACAGAACGTGAGGGTATCAAAATGAGCCGCAATAACTAACTATGACCCTGCAAATTCGAATAATTCTCGCAGTTATCATCCCCGATTATCGTTTATCATGATTGTTGTAGCATTCTTATCAAAAGAAAAGCGATATTTAGATTTCTTTGTTCAACATTTATAAGAAAAAACAAATCGTAATACACCGAGAATTACGCTAGTTACCGGAGTATATTTGGTAGTTTTGAGAGAATGGAGCTTCAATGTAGGCATGCTTAGTGCGCACGAGTTGTTTACATTTGTCAGCTTGTATGTTCATTGTAAGTGATTTAGTGAAGCAGGTGCATTCAATTTTTGTGTTTTATTGTAACAAAACAAAGAATACAAAAAATACAAAAACTATGAAACTTGACGTAAGTACATAATAAAACAATGGTCCGACAGATAAATATATTCCATATCTTGGAATAAACTTAGGGGCATTTATGGATTAGAAGGGTGATAAAAGAGTAACAATCATTTGTATTGTAAAATTATGCAGTTTCAATATCTAACTTCATATCAACATACGAATATATTTGGGTTTCTTCAGAGCGTTCAACTGAGGAACATTAAAAAAATATCTATGACAGAGCCTTCTGAATGTGTAAGTGAACTGAGCAAAACATCATACGATCCAATTATAAATTTACTAATCCATGGATTAGATTGCGAATTTTATACTGGTAATTTTATTTAAGTACAGGTCATAAAGTCATGTAATCTTGGTATAGTACCGCTTGCCTTTTCAAGACAATGATTTATTTATCTATTGGAGTTAACGCCGTGTCAACACAATTTAGGTCATTTTACGGCGTACATTGTCTATAAACAGTACTCACCTACCCTTCCACATGGCCGGAAACTTCTCCATATTATCTAATCAATGGAGGAAAATCGACATTATTGTCAAATTTTCATAGAAGGGTATAACCTCCCCAGGTGGGATTCGAACCCGCACCCCCTCGGGCACGAGATTTCAAATTCAAGACAATGGTAGAACGAAAATCAAATGCGCAAAATCAACTTCTTTTTTTTTCTAAAAAAATCTATATTCGTATGTATTTTTTTTTTGTAATTATTTTTATTTTCATTATATACATGTTGTAACAGAGATTATTACAAATATTGACATATCAAAATATAAAAGGAGTAGGCTATCTGTCATCATGATATAGTTAAAACATAAAGAGATAATACAGATTCCATTCGTCAATATAGATACCATGGTTTTTATACCCAAAAAATTAACAGCTAAGTAAATATATATATCTATATATGTGATCTACTTTTTAAGGGAGATAAGAATGGTATGATTTTCAAAATTTGTCTCCCTTATTGCTTACAAAAAACAAAATACCGTTATGACAAATTTGAAATATGTAGGTTAGTAAAAGTGATATTTAAATATATTCATAATAAATTGATTATACATGTTACTATGAAAAAAAACCTTTACGAGTCACTAGAAACGGGTAACAGTAAACATCTCTTTTTTGGAACAAGGTTATAATCTAACTAAATTACTGATATAAAGGTAGTAAGAAAAATGTAGATTCACAGTGGTTGTCTCCCTTGTAATACAAAATAGAAACATTGCTAGCATTACAGTATTTCAACACAAAAATCATTAAAAATGACAATGATAAGTTTTCAAAAACCTATAATTACTGCATTGTATACTTAATTAACAATACTTAATTCCTTGAAAAAACCTGGGAAGCATATCAACAAATATCTTACAACAATTTAACATAACAATATAGATTTACAGCTAAACATGGTTGTGAGACATTTAATAGTCATCTTAAATAGACTGAATTTACAGAAAATAATTTTACTAATAGTTATTTACCTTCATATAGGGTACACACCTTTATACAGTTTGAATTTTGAAGATATCATGAGTTAGAATGATGACAGTATAGAGAAGTAAGTAAGAAGAGTAGAAAGAGGTGATAGTATTATAAAAAAGACAAGACATCCGGTGGATAGCAAAAACATCACTATAATAATATAGAACATATACATATGATAAATTGATTGAGAATAGATTAGACAGCAGAAGCCTGTGGAGAAGCCCAGAATTTCCATGAAATCATCTATAAATAAGAATAAAACTTGTAGATAAAAGGTGTTATAGCGAAATGTGGTTGGTGTTTTGTGTTTGATCTACTCCAATACAAGGCTAGACAAGGGGGACCATGTCTTTTCAAACTTTTGTAAACTTGAAGTTAACTTTGCATTATACTTTTCCATTTTATAATATGAATTTAACTGTCGTTTTAGCGACTCTAAAATAGGTAGAGTTGATTTCATCTTGCACGTATAAATATAATATTTAACTAAAACTAAAAAATTATAAACAATGTTTTTGAAATTTATGTTACCAAGTAAAATGTCCTGTTTTGTCCATTGTGTATCAACACAGGGGCATTTTACATTTATCCAGGACTTTATAGACTACCAAAATGTCTGTATAATGTCGCATTCGAAAAATAAATGGAGAATAGATTCTTTAGTTGAATCACAAAATGTGCACCTATCATTGTCAGTAATGCCCATCTTTACAAGCAAATATTTCGTACCAAGGATTCTTTGATTAATGCGGTATTGAAACCATTGTAATTTACTTTCAGAAAGAATTTTAAAAGGTTGTTTGTAAGTAAATTTCCAATCTATAACAGCAACATTTAAGTCTTGTTTCCATTTCATTTCTGAGTTTCTAGAGAAAGAATGATAGTTAAGTACATCGTAAAATAAACGACAACCCTTCTTTGTCAAGTTGATCAATTTAACAAATAAAGGTTGAATTGGGTTTGGGCTCCTACAAGACAAATGGTTTAGTCTAATTTTAAGTAGGAAAGTTCTAAAAGCATGGATTATGTTATTATACTGTAAGAAGTTAAAGTTGCATGAATATTTATTTTGAAAATCAACATGAGAATAAAAATTGCCATTTTCATTCATGAAGTCATTAATAGATAAAATACCTTTTGACTCAAAATATTTGTCGCGGAACGATTTACCCGCAATTTTAAAGTTGAAGTTATGCCATACTGGCATAGATAGAAATTTATTCCAAGACTTAACAACATATTTTTCATTAAATAGAACATATGCAAACCAAACATCTTTCCAGAATTTGTTTTTAATATCAACTGTAAATTTCTTAACATAGTCCGAACCATACTGTTCAAAATCTTTTAAAAATGGACAAATATATTCCACTAAATTTGAATACTTTTTACCACAATTTGAAAGTCTCCTTATCCAAGTAAGTTTCATAGATTGTATAAAGTATTTTACAGTGATCATTCTAATGCCACCATTTTCAAAGTCTTGGGTGATAACGTTTCTTTTTATTTTGTCAGGATGACTATTCCAGAGAAAATTAAAGAATAGATCTTGGATTTGCTTAATGGTGTCATCAGATGGAGATGGAAGTCCCATCATTAAATTAATTAGTTTAGGTAAAGCTACAGATTTAATAACAACATTTTTACCAATAGGGGTTAAGATTCTTTTTGACCAAAGAGATAGTAAAGTTTTTATTTCTTTAATTTTAGGATTGTAATTGGTAATAACTATCTCTGACAAATTCAAAGTAAAAGTAACGCCTAAAAGTTTGAAGTTTTCCTTTTCCCAAGATAAACCAAGTTCAATGCACATTGTGTGATCACTATTTTTCATTGAGCCTATCAATACAGCTTTAGTTTTTTCAATATTGACATTAAGGCCTGAAATTAAAGCATAAAATTTTAACACTTTAATTGAGTTATTAAGTGACATTTCTGAACCATCAAGTATTAAGGATGTGTCATCAGCATACTGAGATATCAGATATTCATGATTATTTATTTTAATACCCTTAATATTTTCATTTTGTTTAATTAGAAGTGACAAGATCTCTGCGCATAAAATAAATAGATAATAGATTACTGTCTACATCCACGATGTATATAAAACCAGTCAGATATATGTCCATTGACTAAAACACATGACTGAATTTTATTATAAAAAACATGAATCCATTTCTTCAAGTCATGGCCAAAGTTAAAAAAGTCTAAAACATTGAACATGAATTTCCATGAGATGGAATCAAAAGCCGTAGCGAAGTCGATAAGAAGAATCATTGCTGGACAATTAAATTCTTCTGTATAATTCATAACATCATATATTAATCTTATATTTTCACCTAAAAAGCGACCGGGTATAAAACCGGTTTGGTCTTCACTAATAATATTACATAAAACTTTTTTGATTCTATTAGCTATAGCTGCAGATGCAATTTTATATGAAATATTAAGCAAGGAAATAGGACGCCAATTTTTTAAAAGTTGCTTATTTTTGTCACCTTTTGGAATGCATGTGATTACTCCAAGTTTTTGAGAGGAGGAAAGTTCACCATTTTCAAATGAGGCATTTATTGATCTGACTAAAAAATGACCAATCTTGTTCCAGAAAATTTAAAAAAAGGCAGCAGTAAAACCTGAATTTCCAGGGGCTGAATAATTTGACATATGTTTAAGACTTAAAAGCATTTCATTATAACTTAATTTTCCTTCTAGATCATTTTTTTTCTTCTGTAGTCAATTTCCTTACAAGTGTCAGAAATTATATCCCCTAAATTAACATTTTCACATTCACGATATGCATAAAGATTTTTGTAGTGAGATTCAGTTTCAGCAAGTATGTCATTTTGGTTTTTTAGGAGGATTCCTGATTTAGAGAATAATTCATTCATTATTTTTTATGTGAAATTCCTATTTTCTAAGTTACAATAATATTTTGTTGGCTTTTCTCCTTCTAAAACCCATCTAGCCCTAGACCTTACCAGATTACCTTCTAATTTCTTTTTTCTAATTTCTATTAATTCATTCTTTTTAGTTTCAAGTAAAAGTATGTCACATTGGTTAGAATTTTGAAGATTATAAATTTCTGACTCAAGATTTTTTTCATTAAGTGATTGTTCTTTCTTTTTGTTTGATGAGTAAGCTATTGTCTTTCCTCTTATTTCCATCAAAAGAGTTTCAAAAAATAATTGATCAGAGACAGTAAAGTTAAGTTCAGAGTCAGGTATCTTTAAAAATGTTTGTTTTTACTGCAACTGTTTTATTTCTTTAGGTATTGACTTCAAACTTTAAATGTGTGTTCCTTATTATCAACCCCATCTCATGTACCAAGGTTCTTAACTCAAATTTTTTTTTTCAAATTTATCTCCCCTTGATCTTAGACATTTCTTACTAACGTAAGTGGACAAAACCTAATATTTTTATGTATGAATATAGTCTCATTATTTGGGTAAATAAGGTATAGAACTAAACAGCATCAAGCTATACTGAAGTTTAGATCAGCAATCCTCTAAAACTATAATTTTTGAATTTTCAGAAATTTCTGTTGCGCAACAAATTGAAAGACGCGAGAGCGAAAAAAAATGTTTGCTTTATTCATTTTCGGAATTTTAGATAAAATCTTACAATTATATTATTAATTTTTAGTGGCCTTATATTCATATACATCTACTGTGGTATTCAATTGCACTAAACTATATTAAATATATTGATAAACAGAATTTAAATTACGTCCACAAGTAATTGACAATATGTAAACAGCGTTTTATGAAATATGATATATATCGTTTTATAGTCAAGAAGATACGTTTTTATTCATTTTCATTTAAACTCGTATTTCCCAATTATGCATATGATTGTGAAGTGCTTTTGAACATATATTCAATATGAAAAAAGCGCTATACAAATGCGATATATAATAATGCAAACTAGATGTTAGAATAATTGATAAATAATAAATCTTCATTAAAATCTCATGACAATATTTCAATCGCTATACCAAATAAAATATATTAAATCACCAGGAGTTGAATAGTTGAATTAACGAGTCTATTTAAACTAGCATTGATATTTTGCAACCGTTCATGTAAAACAATTACCTTGTAAATATGAGAAAGTTGGATTAAGGGATTCATTCACGCAGGTAAGGGTGACTAAAAATATTCAGAAAAATATCGATCGATCTCATTACTATGGTCACTACATCAATACCCTTGGCTAAATAGACTACAACTTTGGGATAGACCAGTAAAATAAACGAAACTTAGCCTGCTTAAAAGTGTTCTTGTGCAATTTTCTCAGCGTAATAAATAGGTGTGCATTTATGTTTAAACAATCCTCAATTTAATAAATATGCCAATTCGGCGAAGAGGCTTTAAAACTGTCGTGTTTCAACTTATCATGGAACCCTTCAGTACATTAAGAGTATTTGCTCTTCAATAAGATGTTACCCTAATGTAGTGTTAATGTGTACTCTTGCCCTAACTGTAACATTGCAGACTACCCATATATAAAAAGGACGAAAACTGAACTATTAAATATTTTCTGAAAGAAATTCACTGCAATTTTACCACAATAACGGAAAAAAACTAACAGAAATGCAAAATAGAAATTCTAATGCGTCGTACATTTTTGCAAAATCTATTTGTTGGAAAATTCTATTGCGTAGTATATTTTTGCACAATTTATTTTTGGCAAATGAATTACAATAGCAGTCATTTCTTAATCTGTGCGAGCCTCGTTATGAACAAATTGAAATTATTATTATATTTAACCAATGAAATAACATCAGTGTTTACAGCGTCGGACAAATACATCCTTACTTTATTTCAGCTTACATATATACTGGTTTAAATAATTTGGATTGATTTTCAACAATTACTAACGTAAGTTTTTTTTACATTTTTTTCGTTATTATTGATTGGATTTTAATCAGTTAAAATAATTTAATGTCCATTTGTACTAAGGCTCTTACAGAGTAAGGTAATTAGTACTAATTACGCTAAACAATCATATGTGGTTATACACGCAGTTTTATAAAAAAATGATAATTCCAGTAAGAAATATATTTGGTACTACCGCTTAATTGTTCTGAACAGTTGTATGACAAATGCTAGAGCGATTTTTAGTAATACTAACAGTGGGCATATTGCTTTATTAATTCTTGGATAAAATTTTTTAATGAATGATTGTAAACAAAACATTCGATATTTATGTCACGATTTACCCATTTGCATGGGTTAAAAATCAACCATCTCACTAAATACTTTGTATTTGTTCTGTTGCGAACAGCTTATAAAGCTTAAATAGAATAAATACATTGTTTTATTCCAAAAACTAGGTTATTACAAATATCATATTAAAGAAGATATAAATGAAGTCTTAAAAACGTGTGGGTATCAAAATGACGCACAATAACTAACTATCGCCCTGCAAATTCGAATATTTCTCGCAGTTATCATTCCCGATTATCGTTTATAATGATTGTTGTAGCGTTCTTATTAAAAGCAAAGCGATATTTTAATTTCTTTGTTTAACATTTATTAGCAAAAATAAATCGTAATACACCGAGAATTACGCTAGTTACCGAAGTATATTTGGTAGTTTTGAGGGAATGGAGCTTCAGTATAGGCATGCGTAGTGCGCACGAGTTATTTACATTTGTCTATCGTTTGTGTGTACATTGTAAGTGATTAAAGACACAACTTATCATAAATTTTGACACATGTATTGCATGCTTTTTCGTGGCTAGATATAACGGTAGAATTTCAGTGTATCACGTAGAATGGATATAATAATTGAGGCCTTGCAATGAGTAAATGAGTACATGAACCTAGTTCAAATGAAGCTCAATTAAATGTTGTCTGCTAAATTAATCTTTTATCCATTGTTTAAAAAAATGGTGGAAATATTGTCTGAATGACAAACAGTTTGGAACCAGGTGCCGCAAAAGCAATTAACTTACTTAATTTTGACAGAGATATTCATAAATTCATATTTTATACATTACTTGTAACATAATGAATGACTATGCATGGGCCTCAATTTATTTCACTTGCAAGCAAACACGAAAAGGTCATGAAACATGTAATACTTGAAATTTTCACTTCTATTATGATGTAACCACTATACTACAATTTTCAAGTGTCCAAGATTTATAAGTTGTGTCTTTAAGCGAAGCTGGTGCATTCAATGTTTGTGTTTTATTGTAACAAAACAAAAAGAAATGAACAAAAATACAAAAACTATCAAACTTGACGTAAGCACATAATAAAACAATGGTCCGACATATTCAATATCTTGGAATAAACTTAGGGGCATTTATGAAAATAAAGGTTGAAAAAAGTAACAATCATTTGTGTTGTAAAATTTTGCAGTTTCAATATCTATTCGAAAGAATTGGGTTTCATCGGAGCGTTCAACTGGGGAACCTGGAAAAATATCTATGACAGAGCCTTCTGAATGTGCAAGTGAACTGAGCAAAACATCATACGATGCATTTGTAAATTTACTAATCCATGATATAGATAGCGGATTTTATACTGGTGATTTTATTCAGGTTCATGTCATAAAGTCATGTAATCTTGGTATAGTATCGCTTGTCGTTTTAAGACAACGATAGAACGAAAATCAAATGCACAAAATTACCAACATTTTCTTCTTTAAAAAAAGTATATATTCGTATGTATTTGATAATTAGACTGCTTATTGATCGATTAGAATTTTATGCAAAAAAATTGTAATTACTATTATATTATACCAATGAAATCTGTGTTTACACTCTGACAAAATTTCCATTCGTACTAAGGCTCTTGTAGGGTAAGGTAATTAGTACTAATTATGTAGTCTGCGATTATAGATGCAGTATTATGAAAACTTGATAACTGCAGTTAGAGATATAAATTTTTCAACTTCATTTTTTTGTTATCGTATTTACCATGGACAGTATTGGGTTTATTTTACGGTCTCACTATGATCAATTTTTGTAGTCTCTGTTTCTATATAAAATGACCAAGTTTCAGTGTCCCTGCTGACTTTCCCAAATAGATTGGGAAATAATGATTGGTATCCTGTTCATCCTTCACACTAGACCTGCAAAATAAGTCCAATAAAGATGGGTCATGAACGATTGGATTTTTCACTATTTCACATTGTGCACATGTATAGTTGGGAGTTCCCGTTCTCAAAGGTCTTCCTGTGCATTTATCTGGTTGAATAGCGTTTACAAGGAAGATTACAACAGTTACATTCACTAAATATTATTTGTAAATTGTATTGAATTTCAAGTTTTAAAGTTTTATACAAAATTCTTTTCAAAATCAAATATAATATTGTATTCAAAAAATGTGCATAGGTGCGTTGTATAGTTAGATTTAAATTTAGATATCCTAAATGTACAGCAGTGACATATCTCCACAAGTAAAAACAGTATGTAAACAACGTTTATGAAATATGATATATAGTATGGTGGCTGATTTATGCCATGTCGCATTGTTGTCCTGCGGGGCGCCACTTAAAGACACAACTTATCATAAATTTTGACACATGTATTGCATGCTTTTTCGTGGCTAGATATAACGGTAGAATTTCAGTGAATTACGAAGAATGGATGTAATAATTGAGGCCCTGCAATGAATGCATGAACCTAGTTCAAATGTAGCGTTTATATAAATGGATCTTTGTATCGAACGGCAAAAAACTTATTTATCCCTGATTGACTACATTGTTTGCTGTTTTAGTTTAAGTTATTACCTAGATACAACTAAAATTATCAAAACCTGCCAACACAAACAGTGAGACATTGGATACCGACACCCGAGTGACAGTAATAAGCTCTCATTCTCTTTGAAAAGCCATATGTGACCCATATATGGACGACAAAGAGAATTTGGTACCTAAATACACTTGGTGACAATACTTCTGTGAATTTTTTGTTGAAATCTATTGACAAATTTAGAAGGATTTGTTAATAGAAAAATATTTTCCTGTGTATTACACATGTCTAATCGTTGACCAGCTGCGAAGAAAACTGTCGTCTGCTAAATTAAATGGTGTCTGCGAAATTAATGTTTCATCCATTGTTTTAAAAAATAGTGTGGAAATATTGTCTGAATGGCAAACAGTTTGGATCCATGCGTCGCAAAAACAATTAACTTACTCAATTTTGTCAGAGATATTCATAGATACAGTACTAGTAACGTTATCAATAACTATGCATGGGCCTCAATTTATTTCACTTGCTAGCAAACACGATAAAGTCATGAAACATGTAATACTTGAAAGTTTCACCTCTATTATGATGTAACCACTTTACTACAATTTTCTTTTGATGTCCAAGATTTATAAGTTGTGTCTTTAAATATATATCTTCGCAGTACGAAGATACGACAAAAATACCATTTTGTCATACTTTTGTGTTTTTATGTGGCGCCCCGCGGGACAACAATGCGACAGGGCATAAATCAGTCACCATATATATCGTTCTATTGTCTAGAAGACACGTATTTATGTTAACAAGGTAATGGCGACTAGACATTACCAGAAAAAAACATCGACTGATTTCATTATTTAGCTGGGCTATATAAGAAAAAGTTCATGAGACATTGAAGTATTATAAAAGTATATATAAAAGTGTTGTGCTTGGGTTTTGTTACATAATACGTTGTTTCATCCATTAACATGATTCTTATTTATATAATATAAAATATTTCTGAAATAATTTTCACAATATTGTGTTAAAGTGTTTCTTTCATTCCCGTCGTGTTCTTGCTGATTTAAATTCAGATACTACTTTTTGTAACGGAATTGAGTATTTGAGGACTTACCTTTTACTTTGACAAAGCTATTACTAATACAATTAACTTCTTATTATTTTGAGTATTAGTGTGTTTGCATGAAACATCCGTGAGTGAAGGGAAAATTGAAGTTTTTTCATCAGACAAGTTGTTTTTGGTTGTTCTTTCATTAACATGATGGGGCAAGTATGTTGATGCATCCTTCAACTTTGTTTAAACCACTGCGTCAATTTCTTTCGTCATTGTTTTTTCCAAGGCGGAAAAACTTATCATAAATGTGGAGTTCAAGTGATTAAACTTGGTATAAAAGAAACAACTGAACATTTCGTCGCAAGCATAATAATCATATTTCATCACTTGACCTAGATTGGTGAATAACTGTGGTACAAATTCTGGTTTTATACAAACAACGTCTGTACAATTGAATGCTATACTACCGTAAGCGGCTCTAGCGGGGGTCAGGGAGGTTAAAGAAAATTTCCAAAATATACCCGTCCATTAGTGTATTTTTTTGAACTGGGAACTTTTTTTAATTAGCATGATCGTGCATGAAGCAAGTATTCTAGGGCTCTTTTTGCTCGCCTTTGTGTTCAATATAAATCTAGTGGTTGTTTGGTTTTTACTATCAATATGTTGCGTTATTCTGCAAAAAAATACTGTAGTTGTGGTTAGAAATATTGAATTCCTCCCCCCTGAAAAATCTAGGATCTGCTTCTGACTTCTGGCTATAAATTCTGGAATTAACAAATAATCAGTATAATATCATAAAGGAGACACAAGCTAGTTTCAACTGGTAACATTATCTTTGTACTTAAAAACCTGAAAATTGTGCAGAAAATAGTAAATAACAGTTCATAAATATATATGTGTAAAATCTGCGTATCAATCTTAATCGAACGAAAATTGTACTTTCGGCGAAGAATTTAACTAGTGGTTCAATGGCAAATTTTCTACGATTGTCGAAATATTTGTATAAAGGACAATGTTATTTACGCGTGTCCTATTTTTTTACAAATAAAATTTGTAATTTTCAGTTTTCATTTTAATCCTAATGAAATAAATAAGTAAGTTCAATAGAAAAAATATATAAAAAGTGGTTTATTGATATTTATTTTTATGAAAAATTATGTTTAAACATGTAAACTTTTGTCTAACTTTACATAAAGTACAGTAAAAACAGTTGAAATAATCAGACTGTGAACATTTACAGATACACTAAGAGTTAAAATACAAATTAATTTACACATTGTCTGAAGTCAGTATAATAAAATATCTATGTAAACTAAAATTCACAATTTCCAACATGTCGTAAATTCAACTTTACACAAAAGAAGTACTGCAAACAATAAGTATGGTGTCCAATAATGGAAACAGGTAATGTTAGGTACACAGTTAAATAAGATATAATTCACTAATTGTAAAATTGTGTTTTCGACCACATATTTTCTCAGCAAATGTGTCTCTAATTGAACATTGTATTTTTAATATTTTTACGATGTCATAATTTTAATTATATTACTAATTACTTTGTAGGGATAATTACCATTTTACTATTTTCATATAAAAGTAAGATAATAACTCCCTTTCATTAAACATTGTCATTAACAGCTTTACATCAGAATGGTGTTTTATAATTTATAGATCTAATCCAATGGCATGCAAAATGATTAACGTGATGTCATGAAGGAAATGTGTTAAATTGTGTTTCCAATTTTCATAGTTTACAAATATACTGATGTAAGACCATAGGGAAATTAAATCTTACCACATAGTATACATGTATAGTGCGTAAATATTGACCCCGACCTGGCCTATCACATTTGCATTTAATAATTATCCACACATATCCCGACGGAAATCTGAACCACGCCTATTCTACACTTCAGCGGCGATTGTAAAATTGTAAAAGTATGTTTAAACACATAATTCTCACGGCCACGGTGTAATCGAGCTTTAATACTACATTCCTATTCAATGTAATGAACATTCTGGCATAAAGGTCAGGTCAGGGGCAATATTTACGCAGTATACATGTAAATGAAATTACACAGTTTAACTTGACACTGTAGGGCGTTCAGTTACCGCAAACGTTTCGTAACGTTCCGTTACGTTCGCTAACAGTCATTATTGAACGGCATGTTAGCGGAAAACGTTTAAGGCCAACAGCTAACGGTTTTAGTATATATTTCGCGAGTATGAAACAACCTGAAACGAAATAGTTCCATTACATATTGCAAATTAGTAACTGCCACTGTGAATAGACTACAGGTCGTCCACGTAAATATTGCGTATACAAACATTGCCGGTTTCATTACACACTGATATTTAGGGGTGAATTAATTTTACAAATTTATAGTTTAGTTTGTTAACATTTATTTTATAAACACATCATGATATTGGATTTATAATGTATATATACACTACTTAAGTAATGGTGTATTATCAAAGTGGAATATTTAAATCACTAAAATGCTGTCCATGCATTAACTTATTCACCTATGTAGTGGACAAATCCATTGTTTATAGTACAAAAACACGCATGACCTAGAATACGACCTGTACATCCGGAATTCAAATAATACGGTTTCCCCTCTGGTACAAACAAACGTTCACTGTAACAATGAAAACACGTGTAAAAAGAACAATAGGATTTAATGTGTAGAAAACTTTGTTTGTACCGCCTCTGCACGGACGGAAAAACCCATAAATTTGAATTCCAGATTAGGTCTATTCAACAAAGTCGGCGGTGTTACTCCCGTTGATTTAGATCAATACATTTACAAAAAACAAGTAAACAAGAAATTAAGCCCTGCTCTCCGAATTCTTCTATAAAATTGAAGTAAAGACTCTCTTGTCCGCCATCTTTAAACGTTCGCACTTTAACGGATCGTTCAATTAACCGTTCATAACGGTAACGGTGATTGGCTAACGTTAAATGCTTACTAAACGCAGGGCTGATAAAGAACTGTGAACGTTTCATTAGAATCTTACGCAAGATAGCGAAATTTCCGTAACTTAGTTACTTACGTTGAACTTACGTTTACGATGAGAGAATTTAAAAGACGCTCTCAAAGCTCTGAAAATCTTTGCTACAATACGATCTGACTTAAGTCAACGACAAATGGTGAAGCCCTCAAATTTTGGTCACATGATCTGTTGTCAACAATACATTATAAACTACAATATATTTAAAGAATACAATAAGTTCCACAAACTTCTAAGAAAAATTACACCAACGAAGATTAGAAGCTCACGAAGAAAATGCAAGAGGGCTTTACCGAGCCACCATACTCTTGATTTTTCAATACACGTCCAACGCAAACAAAGGTGGTATGACAAAATTAAATGGTCATCTGCTAACAAAGCATCGGCCAATTTAAGACGGAACCGGGGCCACTTTCACAAAACAACTTAAGTTCATTTTTAAACTTAAGTTGTTGCTTAAGTCTAGTTTTTATCTTATCACTGTTTCACAAAAAAGACTTAAGTCGATTTTGAAACATAATCTTAAGACAAAACTTAAGTCACCTAGGGCGATGACTTAAGTCTAAAACAGGTGACTTAAGTCAGAAATTTCAATATGGCTGCGCCTAATGTTTTAATTTGGAGATGTCATTTGAGTAGGCCGCGAATAATTAGAATATATTTACCTCATTAGAAGTGTTTGACGACCAATACTTAATAAATATGTACAGGTTATCCCAGACCAGCAAGTTACCTTCAAGCAGTCAAATAGTTTGCCAGTTTACATGACAGTTCTTGTTGCATTAAAGTTCTATGCTACTGGCAATTATAACAGAATTCAAATTGCATGACTCATAGAATAAATGGCATTTAAATACATATATGTACCACTATTTTTATGAAGAGGCGAACAAATAAAAATGCGTATAAAGACTATAAAAGCTACCCGACAACAAAATTAAGGTTTGAGTGCAAAATAAAAGCAAACAAATTAAATAATGTATCAGTGAATGTAAATAAGCAACGAAATGCAGAATTTAAGGACTATGTAATTTACCAATGTCATTCATGACTTTAAAATAGGTGTGGTTGCAATAATTGAAATTTACAAATAGTTTTCATAAATTTCAGTTTTCATTTTAATCCTAATGAAATAAATAAGTAAGTTAAATAGAAAAATATCAAAAAAGTGGTTCAGTAATATTTGTTTTTTATGGAAAAAGTGGGTTTAAACATGTAAACTTTTGTGCAAAATTATATGAAGTACAGTGAAAACAGTTAAAATAAAATCTTCCAATTATATTGTGTACACCCCCGTTCAGATGCACTAAGAGTTAAAAATACAAATTAATTCATACATTTCTGAAATCAGTATAATAAAATATCTCTATATACTAAAATTAATAAATTTCAACATGTCCAAAATGCAACTTTACACAAAAGAAGTAGTACAAACAAAAAGGACGGTGTCCAATAATGGACAGAGGTAATGAAAGGTACACACTTAAAATAGGTATAATGCACTAATGTCATTATTGAACGGCCTGTTAGCGGAAAACGTTACAGGCAAACAGCAAACGGTTTAAGTATATAGTACGCGAGTATGAAACAACCTGGAACAAAATAGTTCCAGTATATTGTGCAAATTAGTAACTGCCATTACAACGAAGTCGACGGTGTTACTCCCGTTGATTTAGATCAATAAATTTACAACAACAAAAAACAAGTAAACAAGAAAACAATTCCTCCTCTCCGAATTCTTCTAATGAATTGAAGAAAAGATTCTCTTGTCCGCTATCTTTAAACGTTCGCGCTTCAACGGATCTTTCAATTAACCGTTCATAACGGTAACGGTGATTGAACTGTTTCATAAGAATCTTACGTAAGATAGCGAAATTTTCGAATTAATTACTTACGTTGAACTTACGTTTACGATGAGAGAATTTCTAAGACGCACTCGAAACTTAAAATCTTTGCTACAATACGATCTGACTTAAGTCAACGTGAAGTGGTGAAGGCCTCAAATTTTGGTCACATGATTTGTAGTCAACAATACATTATAAACTACAATACATTTGAAGAATACAATATGTTCCACAAACTTTAACGAACAATTTCACAAACGGAGATTAGAAGTTCTCGACGAAAATGCACGAGGGCTATACCGAGCCACCATACTCTTGATTTTTCAATACTCGGCCAATTTAAACAAAGGTGGTATGTCACAATAAATCGTGATCTGCTAACAAAACATCGACCAATTTAAGACGGAACCGATGGATGTCAAAATAAAGTAATTAGGCTCAAAAAAGTTCCCAAGTGGCGTCAAATAAATACCTTAAAACAATAAATCATCAAATCTACAGACATATATAGTAGTAACTTCATAAAAATAAACTATTCTTAAGACATTTCATCGAAATCTTGCAATCTTTAGATAGAAGTTCAGTTCGCGCATGTACACACGTTTTTGTGATTAGCCCCTGACTTCCGCAAAGATGTGCAATGAATAAGATTTAAGACACACAAAATGGACGCCAAAATTTTGATTACAGAGCCCACTTGTTTGTTTGTTCATATATGTAAATTCAGTCACAGATATAGAAAATGTAAGCCTCAGTGCATCTAGAGTAATATTAGTGCATTCAATATCTGCATATGTATTCTTTGATTATTTTCTAGAATTATAGAAACTTACAAAGAAAATAACGTATTTATTTCTGTATTCACAGGTGATGTGAAGTACCTACGATAATATTGCCTGGTCCAAGAGATTTCAGGCAAGAAAATTTCAAGTTTTACATAGTCCTTAAATAAGAAAATATTGATTTACCTTTTCAGTGATTGCCTCACAAAGCCAATTTTTTGGCTGCTTTTTAATTAGTCATGAAAGCTTTGCATGCAGATTGATTTTGTTTTGTTTTTCAAACTCTACATATATATTTCATCAACTTCTTTTTGCTTTATTTTCGTTCCCTGTTTGTACAAGGATAAAACGACGACATCGTGTATTGATATTTAATGTGTTTGTGTGATGTGTATATAAGTCATTGCTAAAAGAGTGTACATGTTTTACATCATACTATTGACGATTTACACATTACCGGTTTAAAATTGACAGATTTAACAGCGTATCTATGAAACGTGGATATAGTCAAAACTTAAGACCAGACTTAAGTCAGAAACAGATAAGATTGTCTCAAGTTTTTTCGAGAAACTGACTTAGTAAAAACTTAAGTTCCCCACAACTTTTAACTTAAGTCCAAGCTTAAGTCTTGATTTATGGAAAAACTTAAAAATTTTTGTGAAAGTGGCCCCCGATGGATGTCAAAATAAAGTAATAAGCCACAAAAAAGTTCCCACTTGTCGTCAAAAACCTTAAAACAAAAAATCATCAAAACTACAGACATATAAAATAGAAACTTCATAAAAATAAACCATTCTTAAGACATTGCATCCAAATCTTGCAATCTTTATATTTCAGTTCGCGTATGTACACACGTTTTTTGTGATTAGCCCCTGACTTACGCAATGATGTGTAATGAAAAAGTTTTTAATACACACAAAATGGTTGCCCAAGTTTTGATTACATAGCCCACTTGTTCGTTTGTTCATATATGTAAATACAGTCACAGATATAGAAAATTTAAGCCTCAGTGCATCTAGAGTAATATTAGTGCATTCAATATCTGTATATGATATCTAAAATTGTTCGCTAGAATAAAAGGAAACTTACACAGAAAATAACGTATTTATTTCTGTATTCACAGGTGATGTGAAGTACTTACGATAATATTGCCTGGTCCAAAAGATTTCAGGCAAGAGCGATGAATATACATCATACTATTATTAGGAATGCATTTACCAATTCTTTGGGGGTCGGTACTTAAAGGTGCCTTCTTGTAACTTTAACTTTTAACACAGTCCTTTAATATCATTCTATGTTTCACCAAACATGTTAAATTTCTTTGAACTGATTCGTATAAAAAAACTAATGCAATATTACAGTTATGAAACTTTTGCTATTTTCGTCAATAATATCTGTTTTCCCTTTCGTATTTAAATTTGATTATTGTAAGCATAAATGCAAAACTCCAAGACTTTGCAATTCAAACGACAATTTAATACATACATAATAAAAAATATATATATATGTTTAGAAACATGTGACGTCTGTATAATTTTACAAAATCGACTCAAGTGTGCCATCTTTAATTCCAGAAAGAATTACAGTCAATGGCAGATAACTCTGTTGAAAACGACGCTCTTCCCGAAGATCCAAGAGCAAGCGTACAAAATGAACCTCAAAACGGGGCTCAACCTACTGATGTACAGGAAAGCGAAGCCCATGAGCGAGTCTTGCAAGACTTTCAAGCACCAACTGGAGATTGGGGATTCAAAAGAATGCTTCTAAAATTATCGGAGGAACTGACCGACGACAATCTTGACAAATTGAAATTCCGTTTTTCTGGTACTGTTACTTTGTTTTCAATTACATACAGAGTCAGTCATATATTTTCTGTTGATCAAATCATACGAGTTCTATCACATTTTCACTTGTGCATTCTTTACTTTTTTAAGTTCATGCTGAAGTAACACAAGAGCTTTAAGTACAGCTAAAGAGAACAAACTTAAGATAATACAAGCAAGTTGAACATTAAATGATCTGTTTGAATAGATATTTGCAGAATTTGAACGTATATGATTAATAGAGTCTCAATTTACAAATCATATATGTGTTTGTTTGATATGATATCTGATGTATATCTTTATATAATGTTCGAACAAAATTTAAATAAGAGTGAGTGCAACACTTCACTTACATTGAAATTGAACACATTTCTATCACATGCATTTTAGTATTTGAATGTTTTCTCATTTCTTCAAGGTGGACAAGGCGGATTGGGAAAATGTGTTCAAGAAAAAATAAAAAAGCCAATTGAGCTTTTTAGAATACTAGAAGAAAGACATTGGCTAACAAGAGACAATCTATTAAAGTTACAAGCTGCACTTAGAGACATAGGTCGAATGGACCTTGTTAGAGTTACTGCAGAGTATGCACAGAAGATGGATAATGTTTTATACTTCTATCAACCAAGTGAATCCGGTACATAAAAGCTATATAATATTATGTATAGGAGAGATTTGCAACTACGTAACTGTTATCTGCTATGCGAGCTACGAAGTACACATTTTTTTTGTAAAGTCGAACAAACACACTGCTGTTACACTATGATTTTACACATAGTAACTGAATAGAAAATAATGTATTTAAACCCAATTTCTGCTAATTAGATATATCTTACAAATAGATTTTACCTGTACAGACGGTGTTCAATGATGAAGGTTAAAATTTATGGGGAAAAAATGGATAAATTGTTTGCTAAATTGCAATTCTTTTTTTAATTTGATTACCTGACTTAAGAATGAGGCAACTGTAGTAAATAAGATATTTTTAGGAAAATTGTTGAAAGTGTTTCATATGGCATAAAGTATCTACATATCTTGTAAGAAAATAAACAAATGTTAAGATTCAAAGTGTTATCCTAAGATTTTATCTAAATATTAGAGTTTGATATCAAAAACTAGTTACTTTGATCAAAAATTGTGAGAAATTATCCAAACATTTATTTATGTTTCTGACTTTAAGTACAAATAATATAAGTATTATCAACACATTAATTGATGATATAATAATTATCAGCTATATAATTAATATGATTAAATAAAATGCAGTTATTGTATTTTTTGATCCAGTGAATGCACAAGTATATAATTTATAATGTGTAGAACAGGATACAATTTGATAGAATAAAGTGTGAATATTTAAGACATTTTATCTGGATACAGTGTGCTGAAATACATGCATACATGTATGCAATCTTACATTTGTTTCAATTTTTTTGTGAATGAGTGCATTGTATTAACAGTTTCTATTTAGGAACTTTTCCCTTTTCTCTCAAGTTCTTGACAGATTACATTTTAGTGACATGAAACCTTTCCATTATAAGTCTTTATTCTTAATTTATTGAATATATTTTATTATGCCTTAGGTCTCACAGAGCTTCAAACTTAACTTATTTATTTTATTTATTTATTGGAGTTAACGCCGAGTCAACACAATTTTAGGTCATTTTACGGCGTCCAGCGCACCTAATCTAGCTTTCCTGAACCATTGTCTATAACCAGTACTCACTTACCCTTACACAAGACCGGAAACTTCTCCATATTATCTAATCAATAGAGGAAAATCGACATTATTGTCAAATTTTCATGGAACGGTATAACCTCCCCGGGTGGGATTCGAACCCGCACCCCTCGGGCACGAGATTCCAAATCCCGGCGCGCTACCAACTGCGCTATCGATCCGGGTTACCCTTTAAAGAGAAAAATCTACATTATTTTTTATTTTCTTGAAAGGATGTGATATTCCAGAATCCGAGTCAGGGTGACTAATTAATGTACCAGATTCGACTTTAATAATTTGGCTTTACCAAGAATAGTTCACATTATTTTATTGCACAAAATATTAAAAGGACTGAAAAAAGTTCAAAAACCCACATTTCAAATAGAGGATTTTCCAAATTTATTGACTTGTAAGTATTTAAACTCTATGGTTAAATATATCCATAGATAGATATTTATTGCAAGTATTTATCCATTGTGATACTCATTGACAAATTTATATTAATGATTTTATCCTTATTACACTTATTTCATCAAAGGAGTTTACATTGTTTCTATATAGTATGAATATTTGTAAACAAGTGTCTTAATTTCATTTAAAATCGGTATTAAAGGATATGTTTTAAAATTAGCTTTTCGAAAATCACATAGTGTGCGTATTGCAGGTTAAATTATTATGGCTTTTAATTTCTATCGATATATTGTTATGCCCTGAACTATGAAATTGAATTTCCTCATGCTATTCTCATGCCAATATATTTATAGTCAGAGGAATTATTTTAACATGCAGTATCAAATTTCGCGGTTTGAACTTCTCGAAAAAATATAACTTAAGTCATAAAATCATTTATATAAAAATGAGGTTGTTTTAACAGATTTAATGTACAACACCATTCATCTTTGTACAGAAATCAACAGTAATAAATATGTCGTGCAAAGCTTGTACGACCTAGCAGCAGTAGCTAGGGTCAGTTTTATCAGTAAATGTATTTTTAGAATATTTTAGAGTTGTAAATCCCTCCTATTTATTGTTAATTATTTGTCTGATATTTTCTGAGAGAAAATTAAATAAGGCTTTATTTAAGTAGGCCATATTGTAATTTATGTTGCATAATATGTTTTTATATATACATGTATTTCAAAGTATGTTAATCACTACAAAACTCTCTTATCACGATAAAAAACTAGTATTAAATGCTCCTGACCATCCTTAATAAAGAGAAAGTCATATTGTTTGTATTCATGTATAGAACCTAACACTATTTTAAATATGTTATATTTCAGTGAACGGCTACAGAAGTGTAAAGTTACATTTATGTAACTGTAATTACGAGAACACAGATCGCAATCGTATCCAAATGATACGCTTAAGATTTTCAGAACTAGTTGGGTGTGCACAAGAAGATATTGTAATTGTCGGATTAGAACCAGCTACAAGTCTGATACTTACTTTCCATGTACCAGAATCTTTCATGGTTACGTTTAAAGAATTACTAAAGATGTCTTCGTGTAAAGCTCGGCTGAGAGATATTGCTATTGACATGGTAGAGATAGAAGGTGAAAATGAGCTTTTCCATTGTTCAGGTAAATTTTGAAAATTGTTAAACAACTTTAAAATGACACTACTTTGTTCGGAGGCAAATAATTTTTCTTGTTTGTGTTAATTCATTTAAATTAATATTAAGTGTAAGTTTGTTGTAAATATTTTGTTTAATACTATAAAATATTGCAAAAAAGAGTGTTAATGTCATTAAAATATGCATGTTACAAGTAATTTTTGTACTTCTGTATGATAACTCTGTACAGATTTCGTGATTTTTCGATGATAATTTTTCATTCAAGAATTAAATACAATTTGAATAGAATAATTGAAAAGATCCTCAATTTTATGAGAACTTATTCCAAAACCAATTGTGAATTCGATTTTTTATTATTTCTTATTTTTTACAGATGAAGATGTAAGCACAAAACCCCCGACAGAAGAACAAAAGAAACTCTACAATGTATACCAGCTCCTTGAAAATAAGACAAAACTTCTTGATTCTGCTGAGGTAAAACTTCTTGAACTGAATAAGAAAATAGAAACTTTAGAGAATGAGAAATTTCAATGTGAAGCTTTACTGAAATCACTGAAACCCAATTTTGTCAAATCTGGAGGTAACATGTCATCAGTTAAAGATGAAATACTGAGGAAATTCTTGGCTCTTTTACAACAACCTGAGTTGGAGTCATATGACAAAGCTTTTATATTGTCTCTTTTAAACACTAATTCGAAAATGATTTCAACAGTCGTAGCTGAATCTCACGAATCTCTTATAAAACATATGGAAAAAGAAATAGAACAGATGAAATTTCAAATAGCTCATAAGACTAAGGAACTTCGAAATTTAGAAGCGCTAAATGAATTTGAGTCGCTGAAATACAGGGCATTAACTGGTGATGACATGCGTCACACACACCTGTTTTCGAGCTTCACGCGTTTGGAACGAGATAGAGAAGGTATGGTATACCGTTCGGTATTATCAGTTTTCTTTTTAAATTATTATATGAATTAATTTTGTATCTGATGGGCGTTTGAATAGTCCTAATTTTAGTGCAAAATGTTTTATTACGAAGCAAGTTTGTACCAGTCCACATTCCCCTTAAAGAACAGAATTCTGGAAGAATTCACTATTTATTTGTAGTTCTTTATTTCCGTGCTTATTAATGTTTGTATAAATCAAGTCAGTTGATATCATTGTGTCATTTGAGAAGCCAATCAAAAGTATATTATTTCGAATACACTTTGGACAACCACTACTAATTACTGAAGTAACATTTTATTTATATGCATAAAGTGCCTTTGATATTATGCAATACAGAATAGCTGATTTAGAAAGTATCAAGTACGCAAATGATGAACTGCATAAATAGTGGCAAATAAGGGCCAAGGTAGCTTTGAACATGACAACAAAAATAATGTGTGATGGTCTGACGCCATAACCCGGCTAGCATTAACATAATTGCCGACCAACATTAACCATAGTCAATATATATATATATATATATATAGCCGCCCGGCTACCTTAATAAGTAGCATGTAATTCTTCTGATCGAGGGGTCGTGGATTCGATTCCCGAGCGGGGCATACTTTCGTTGAAATTATTACTACGGCCATTTTGTATATATATACACTACTCAATAGTTCTAAACCGCCACTAGATACATGGCTATATTTTAGTTGTAAATAATTATGGAATGATTAGTCCTCCATTCTCACACACAAGTCAAAAATATTCTAGCGTTTATTTCAACAATTAATTTATATAATATTAATATAACCCACAAAAATTTACGAAAATGTAACAAGCCCAAAAATCAGGAATTCACAGTAATACATGTGACAATCAGCAACTGCAATGACAGCCTGACAGCGACGTCTCATGAACCTGATTCAGTATAACAGTTTCTGCATGCTGTAGTGTAGAACACTGCTCAATAAAATGTCAACCAGACGTTAAAGCTCTTGCATATTGCCTGGTTGTGGCTGGCGTCGTATCTCCCTTTCTAACCAGTCTCACACATTGACAACGGTATTTGGTCGGGATTTCCATGCCGTTGGTATTTTTCAATAAGTTGTTGGATGGAAGAATGCTGCCCATTGGCGGGTCTAGTGGGGATCAGGGGGTCCGGAACCCCTGAATTTTCCAAAAATGTACACACCCTTGAGTGTATTTTAACTGTAAGTCATTTTTAAGTAGCATGAAGCAATCGTTTTTTTTAGGACTCGCTTTGCTCTTCTTTGTGTTTTACTCAGATAAAATGGTCATGTTTGATTCATTTTGAATAATTATGTTGCATTATTCTGCAAACAGTGTATAATGGGGTAGTTATTCGAAAGTTTCAGACCCCCCCTCCTAGAAAAAGTTTGGATCTACCTTAAAAAAAGATCCGCCCCTGATGCCTATGGTATTTCCTCGCAATCACCATCAAACACAAGAGGACATTAAATACGTTAAATAAAACTTAAGTTGACTACTTTTAATGGTAACAATACGACCGCACGATTGATAATTGACATACCTGCCTTACAGAGGTACCAGGTTCGATCATTCCAACTACAATAGCGCGTTATTTAAGTTACATTATCGCCATGTTTTGTGTTTTTCGTATGTCTTAAAGTAACATGAAGACTGGATGAAACGAAGACAAAACCACGTGCAGTTTACTGCACGGGAATTTTGTGCTCATTTTTTCGGAATAGCAACTTCCGTTCCGGTTCACCGCAAGAGGCTTAAATCGATGTCGGTTTGTGCAAAATATGATTATGTAACTTGTAATTGACTACCACTCAAAATTTCATATTTGAAAATGAAACGATGTTCAAGTTATTCGAGTTTTATTAGTGGCTGTTTAGAACTTTTGAGTAGTGTATATGTGTGTGTGTAAGTATGTACAGTTTGACCAGAAATTATTGAGAATTTAGATGTTGTTTTTGATTTTCTCTCTTGACTTTGTTTTTGAAATATTTGGGAATATTGACCTGAAGGTCAAGGGAGACTACTCAGTCAATCATTTTTCAAAGTTTGCTTAGAGTGATTTCCCTTTTATAAACAAAATAGCAGACGACCTTGAACAGCACTGTCAAAATGTCAGCTTTTGAAAAAAGAAAGATTGTTCTTGAGTTATACAACGAAGGTATAACATCAGCACAAGATTTATCAGTAAGAACAGACATTCCTCTATCAACTGTGTACAGGATTGTAAGAAATATCCAGAATGGCGAAAGTATTGAACATAAGAAGGGGGCAGGTAGGCCTAAAAAATTAACAGTCGGTGACAGGAGGAGGTTAGGAATCATTGTCTCTAAAGGCAGACGCATGAGTATTTCGAACATTCGAACTGAAATGATTCGTAGAGGAACTGTTACTGTCTCTAAGGAGACCATTAGATGTCAACTTCAATCAATGGACTGGCATAAATCTAAAGGAATTCCTTCACCGTTATTGAAACCTGAACATAAAGAACGTCGTTTGAACTGGTGTTTGGAGCATGTAAACTTTAACTGGGAGAACGTTATTTTCTCTGATGAAAGCTCAGTATGGTTATACCCTAACTGTATAAAGATATGGACAAAATCGTGCGAGAAACCTATTTACCAGCGACCTAAATACAGTGAGAAGTTTCATGTGTGGGGTGGGGTATCCTTACTTGGGTCTACACCACTTTGTGTTTTGATGGGAATCTGACCAGTGAACGGTATACAGATATTATGGAAGGACATCTGATTCCTACTGCAGAAGTTTTGTATGGAAATGATTGGATATTACAGTAAGACAATGACCCAAAGCACACAGCCAGGCATACCAAGAGGTGGTTCCAGGAACAAAATATCAATGTTTTAGACTGGCCCAGCTACAGTCCTGATCTTAACCCAATTGAAAACATCTGGGGATGTATGAAGGAAAGTATTAACCAAAAAAATTTGACAAATATACATGATATGAAAGCAGAGGTGGTCAGATATTGGGACAGTATGAGCCATGATTTTCTAACTTCTTTGTTAAATAGCATGCCACGACGAATCGAAGCTTGTATACAAGCCAAAGGAGACCTTACAAAATATTGAAAACTGTATGATTTTGAAGCTTGAGGTAAGTGCTATTAATTTTGATTTTCACTTTTCTCTGTTTAATTTCATTTCCTTTGAAAATGAGAAAGTTTCTTATTCTCAATAATTTCTGGTCAAACTGTATATATAACACAAAAAGATGTGTAGACAAATCTCTCACTACGGGTAACATGATATTTAGATTAATTAAATATGCAAACTAGTTAAAGTTTTTTATAATTTTATTTTTCTCAACCGTTTTTTTCAAACTCTTCAGGCGAGAAATATACTAATATATCAAAATGACGTAGTAAACATAGTAACGACGTTCGTGACGTCACTTTCAAATAAATTTAAGGGACGCCACTCTAGGTGACGTCAAAACAGTTAATTAAATTTAGGTTTCAATAATTCTATGAATTGATTTTCTTTTTGCCTTCTGCTGGTAACACTGTCGTTGTTCATTTTATAAAATGGGAAAACTCGAATTTTGGTTCCGTTATTGAGCATCTGTCTAAATGTCCGCTTACTTTAAGTTTTCTTACTGTAGGGTCTCGTACGTGCTGTCTATGAACAGTCATCCTTTTTCTTAAGTCATTCGTCTCAGCAATATACTCTTCATCGCATCCGTTGCAGATAATTGCATAGACTATATTTTTGGCATCGCATGTAATATTTTGTTGTACGGACACACTTTTTCCGTTCTGAAACTGTATTTTTTCACTTTCTATTAAATAGGGACACAGACCACAATTGGGTCTATTACAACGTTTTACAGAGCTTGGTGTGTTAATTGTAGATAAATGCCATAACATTTCATTTCAGACTTTCAAGAACAACTAAATAAGATGTCTGTAAACTGGCCAATAGCACTAACACGTAAGTATATTTATCAAATATATTCTGTTTGTTTGTTTGTTTGTTTGTTTGGGTTTTACGGCGCACCAACACAAAAAGGTCATATCGCGCCGACAGATATAAATGATACTAATAATTCAAACTATATAAATGATGTAAAACTATATCTTATTATAAACATTTATTTCTTTCAAAAAGTTAAGTATAGCATATGATGGTACATACTCAAAAAGTTCTTTAAGTGAGTTTACTTTAAAATGTTTGTCACGAATGTATTTTAGATCCTGACAGTCAAGGAGAACACGTTTTACATTGAAATGCTCGTCACATGGTATGCATTTAGGTGCTTCTTCTCTTTGAGAAGGTATGAATGTGTTAATCTAGTATGACCAATTCTACATCGCGAAATTACTATTTGATCTCTGCGATTAGAATATATAATTGACGAAGATGAATTAAGGGTTGGCTTTATGTCACGTAATTTATCAAAAAGTGCACTGTTCCACAACGTTTGCCATTTTGATTTAATTAACGTATTTATTGAACATTTGAAGTCACTGCTTGGCAATTTGATATTCACTGGTTGAAGGTTTAAGGATTCTTTGGCCAAAATATCAACTTTTTCATTTCCTTGTATACCAATATGGCTTGGTACCCAGCAGAGGTGTACTGTTTTAGATTTTAAAATTTCATGCAATTTTAATTCGATACTTTTAATAAGAATATTGTCTGAATTACGATTTTTTATGGCCAATAATACAGAGAGAGAATCTGAAAAAATGATAAAATAACTATTTATACTATTTGATATGTATGATAAAGCAAGATCTATTGCTTTGACTTCAGCTGTAAATATGGATGCCTGGTCAGGCAATGGCATTCTTGCAACAAAAAAATTTCCATATGCAGCGCAACCAACTTTGTT
Organism: Mactra quadrangularis; assembly: GCA_025267735.1. Lineage (NCBI taxonomy): Eukaryota > Metazoa > Mollusca > Bivalvia > Venerida > Mactridae > Mactra > Mactra quadrangularis. Next base: position 3,905,046 of record CM046309.1, read on the forward strand.
ATCATCTTTAGAGCCGTCAGTAAATAAATGTGTACAATCTTTATATTTTTCTAAGATGTTAACGAATTCTGATTTATAGGCCTCTGGGCTGGTAACAGATTTACGTAAGTTTGACAAATCAATGTTAACGTTTGGTATGTTGTAGGTCCAAGGAGGGACATTTTCATCAAAGTTCTGTAGAACGGTGGAGGTGTTAATATTAAGCATTTCTAAGTCGTTTTTAACGCGCAGGCCAAATGGTTTAATTTCGTTTGGTTTGTTGTCAAATTTATCAATGTAATTTGGTTGAAAAACAACTTTTCGCGCCGGGTTACTATTGTTAGAAGATATTCGAGTTGCGTATTGTAATGAAAGCTTTTGTCGACGTAATTTTAATGATGGCTCGTTAGCTTCAACATAAAGACTTTCAACAGGTGAAGTTTTAAATGCACCAAGGGCGATACGTAAGCCCTGGTTATGTATTGTATCAAGCATTTGCAAGTACGATTTACGTGCTGATCCATACACTGTTGACCCATAATCTAGTTTTGAACGGACAAGACTTCTGTATAATTTCAGTAATGTTTGGGAATCAGATCCCCAATCAGTATGTGAAAGTACTTTAAGTAGATTTAAAGCTTTGATACATTTTGTTTTTAGAGACTTTAGGTGTGGTAAAAAAGAGAGTTTTTTATCGAATGTAACGCCTAAAAGTTTAGCTTCATTTACAACAGGGATTTTTGAGCCAGAAATGTAAAGCTCAGGATCATTATGATGCTTTCTTAATCGACAAAAATGTACACATTGTGTTTTTGACTTGGAAAATTTATAACCATTTTCTGTTGCCCACTTTTGGATTTTATCCAAGTTTTGTTGTAGTTGGCGTTCGATACTTCGAATATTTTTAGAACGATAACAGATTAAAAAGTCATCTACATATAATGAGCAATCTGTACCAGGATTTATAACCTTTACAATATTATTTATTTTAAGACCAAAGAGGGTAACTGATAATGTACTGCCTTGTGGCACGCCTTGTTCTTGTTTGTGGCTATCTAATAATGTTGATCCTAATTTAACTTGAAAACTTCTGTCAGACAGAAAACTAGAAATTAACATTGGTAGTCTTCCGTTTAGTCCGGCGTCTTTTAAATCTTTTAGAATACCATATTTCCAAGTTGTATCGTCAGTTTTATCAAGACCAAAGAAAATTGAAACTACATGTTGTTTATTGACAAAAGCCTCTCTTATGAATGTTTCGAGGCGTACTAAATGATCATTTATACTTCGCTGTTTTCGAAAACCAGATTGGAAATTAGTTATAATACCGTTAGATTCTAAATACCAGATGAGTCTTTTATTAACCATGCGTTCAAAGGTTTTACAAATACAACTAGTTAGAGATATTGGTCGGTAGTGAGGGGGTCAGTATTGTCTTTTCCCGGTTTCGGTATTGGTATTATTGAAGCTTCCTTCCAGAAATCTGGAATTTTACCAGATATCCATATATCATTAAAAATATCGAGCAATAAATGTTGAGATACCAATGGGAGGTGTTTTAAAAATTGATAATAAATTTCATCAGGGCCAGCAGCTGTATCTTTGGCATGCTTAATAGAATCGGTTAAATCGTCAATTGTAAAGAGGGTGTTATACTCTTCATCGTTGTTAGAATGAAAATAAATATTTTGTTTTTCCGAGTTAGATTTGACCTTTTTAAATTCTTCAGTATAGTGTGCTGAAGAAGAATTATGTTCAAAAGTTTCCGCCAGCGTGTTGGCTATATCTTTTGTAGTTTTTGCTACGCTCGAATCTTTACGTTTGAGATGAGCTGTAGGAACTTTTTTGTGTTTACCATTAATTTTACAAACTGCTTCCCAAACTTTTTAATTGGAGTGTTGGCGTTAATTTTAGAAACATATGACTACCATGATTTACGTTTAGAAAACTTAAATGTTCTACGAGCTTGTGCTCGTAGGATTCTATAATTGTCTAGATTTGCAGCTGTTGGGCAAACCTGAAATTTCTTAAGTGCTGCTTTTCGTTTTCGATATGATCTTCTGCACTCATCGTTGAACCATGGTTTTTTAATTTTACTTGGGGTTTTCATTGAAGTTTTAGGAATACACTCATCAGCTGTCAAAATAACCATTTTTATGTAAGAAAAGAAACACAAATTTTAACGCCATCTTATTATTATGTTTTGACGTTGCTATGACGTGACGTCAACAATGGTGTCTTCTCACCCGTTCGCGCTTTGTATATATATATGTATGTTTTTTTGTTAATAAAGCGGAGTGGAAAAAAAGTCAGTTCGGAGAATAGATCTCTCGATGTCAAAAGTGAAGCAAGTCTAACGAAGTAGACTTGCTTCCGATATAATAGGTGGCAGACCTTCTTGGTGGAGGCAGACCTTTGGAGTAGGCAGACCTTTGGTGTAGGCAGACCTTTGGTGTAGGCAGACCTTTTTTGTGGAGGCAGACCTTTGGTGTAGGCAGACCTTTGGTGGAGGCAGACCTTTGAAGGAGGCAGACCTTTTTGGTGTAGGCAGACCTTTGGTGTAGGCAAACCTTTGGTGTAGGCAGAGCTTTTGTGTAGGCAGACCTTTGGTGAAGCAGAACTTCTTTGTTGAAGTGGACCTTCCTTGTTGAAGAGGACCTTCATTGGTGAAGTGGACTTTCTTTGGTGAAGAGGACCTTCTTTGGTGAAGCGGACTTTCTTGGTGAAGAGGACCTTCTTTGGTGAAGTGGACTTTCTTTGGTGAAGAGGACCTTCTTTGGTGAAGCGGACCTTCTTTGGTGAAGTGGACTTTCTTTGTGAAGAGGACCTTCTTTGGCGAAGAGGACATTCTTTGGTGAAGCGGACATTCTTCGGTGAAGCTGACCTTCTTTGGTGAAGCAGACCTTTCTTATAGGCAGACCTTATAAAAAGGCTGACCTAGCAAAGACCTCAGAAAGATAGTCATAATATACTCACACAAATAGCTTGTTAAAGTATTTACACCGAAAATCTTGACATCAGCTATCTTTGATAGAGTGGACGCAAAGAGATTAGCTTTATCCGAAGAGTTGGAAAAATTCGGGATTGTTAAATCATCAGAACACAATTTGTTAAATTGTTCCCAGTTCGCTTTTGAGAATTTGTAATAAGAGCGGTTGTTTACTGGAACAGAGTCGTTTAAAGTTAACAACAATGGGAAGTGGTCACTGCCATAATGTTCGTCACGCACTGACCAAGTAAAATCCAAGTATATTGATGGATGTGATAACGTAAGGTCTATACAAAAAAAACTTCCAGTGGCTGGATGTAAGTAAGTTGGTGACTTGTTATTTAAAAGGCATAGTTGAACATTATCAATGAACTTTTCTGTAATGCTGCCTTTACTATTCGTAGATGTACTTCCCCATATTGGATTATGCGCATTAAAATCGCCGAGTAAAAAGAATGGTTTTGGGAGTTGTTTGAGGAGAGCTGTGGACACCCATGTCCTCGTCCTCCATCGACTCGATGTCACTCATAAGAGCCTCGAATCGGTTGGAGGACGGGACAGGGTCCCTCTCCGCTTTCCTAACTCGGTCGGTTAGGACGACCTTCTTTTTGTGTGATTGCTTTTGAATCACCCGCTCAGGAGACGGAGAAGCCTGTGAGACTCGCCTCTGAGGTACAGATGAGGAACTTGTAGATGTTGTCTGTGAACTTGTACTTGCTTTGGACGTATTACGTGAAAGAATAGGAGACGGTTTTTGAACTGTAGTGATTTCAAGAGGAGAACACTTGCATAAATTGACCTTCACAGCAGAATCAACCATCTTAACTGGTTTTGATACAGCAGCTGAATAAGAATTATACTTGGAACTTTCTACAAGTTTGCGTGCATCAGGAAAAGACAACCTTTGTGTATATTTAACTCGGAGAACTTCTTTTTCTGTCTTCCAGACTAAGCAAGAACGGGAGGTTGCAAAATGATTACCCCCACAGTTTGAACATTTGACTTCATTAGAACAGTTTTCAAGCGGACCAGCATGAGAAGTACTACATTTACGGCATATATTCTCTCTAGTGCATTTAGTTTCATGATGTCCATATTTAAAGCATTTGTAACACTGCATCGGGTTTGGTATGTACATCTCAACGCGAACGTTGAGATACCCAACTCGAAGAGTGGATGGAAGAATCGGGGTATCAATAGTTAAAATGTATGTGTGAGTGGGAACACGTTTACCGTCTGGTGGATAGAATACGTTTGGCATTTGAAACACATTGAGAGCTTAGCTCTTTTACTATGTCTGCCTCTGACATTTCTGCAAGGTCAGGGCAGCGAATGACTACTTTGGATGAATTGAGGGTATTGTGTGCAGTGCAAAAAGATTTGATGTTAAAAAAAGATCTTAATTTAAGCAAGTTATCTGATTGTTGTTTTATTTGGACCTCGATCGGGAGTTCTCCACCACGGAGCTTCCTGACAGATTTTGGAGTTCCTATGAGTGCAGAAATTGACTTTTCAATGACAAACGGGTTCAACTGTGCTAATTTTTCGTCTGCCAACGCTTCTATTACCAGAAAGCGTGGAAAAGATTGACTTGATCGTTCATTTGAAATGTTGGGTGATTCGTCAGACTTACGTTTTTTAGAAGAAGTTAAAGGATCCATGGTTGAGATAATAATGATTCATCTCTCAGGTTCCCCAGCCACCTCGGACTCCAACAAGGGGAAGCGCAATGGAGGCGGGTATCCAGCCTCCGCACCCCAAGGATACATGAGAATTATACTTGCATGTAATTGCAAATGATTACAATCAACACAATTGGCCCATGAGCCACCGCCTTCTTGAATAGGTGTTTAGAACATATTAAAAGAAAGTACTTTTAATTCAGTAAGCACACACAGACCGTAATGGAGTACCCTGATGTTTTTTTCAAATTGTGAGTATGCTAGTAATGTTAATAATTTTGAGATAGTGAACATAAAGGAGTACGCGAACTTACAAGAATGAAATGACTTTTGCAAGTATGCAACTATTCAAGGGGAAGGCATGACCAGCCGATTGACCAAGTCGGGCGCACTTGGACACCCGTCTACCCTGAATCAGAGGCCAAAGTAGTGTGTTGGAAAGACTGGCGTTCCCTGGGTCTCCCTCAACTACCAGGATCCTCCTTTCCCGGTTCTCTCTCTCTCTCTCTCTCTCTCTCTCTCTCTCTCTCTGTCTCTCTCTGGAAGGCGGGGACAGTCTCTCTCTGTCTCTCTCTGTCTCTCTCTGTCTTCTCTTCTTCTCTCTCTCTCTCTCTCTCTCCTCTCTCTTTCTCTCTCTCTCTCTCTCTCTACTCTCTCTGTCTCTCTTCTCTCTCTCTCTCTCTCTCTCTCTCTCTCTCTCCTCTCTCTCTCTCTCTCTCTCTCTCTCTCTCTCTCTCTCTCTCTCTCTCTCCTCTCTCTCATCTCTCTCCTATCTCTCTCTCTCTCTCTCTCCTCTCTCTCTCTCTCCTATCTCTCTTCTCTCTCTCTCTCTCTCTCTCTCTCTCTCCTCTCTCTCTCTCTCTCTCTGTACACTGTACAGATCAAGGTAAAGAAAGTAGCAAACAACATGCACAGTAAAGTTCCATTTCGAAGAATATTAAAGGATTTATAACAAAAAACAGCCGGATCTGCTGGGAAATTACAGGGAAATCCAAAACTACACATCACAGGGGCCCACTTCGCACCATAGTCAACGGAAGGAATCACCCAACGGAGAAAATGGCAGAGATTGTGGAAAATAACTGCGTGCGCACGTGAGGTCACTTCCGTCCTATGTTCAAGACACCATAGACTTCTTGAACAAAATACAGGGGATGGTGCCTTCCGGTGCCACTTCCGGAAGGCACCATTCTGTTCTGTCTTGATGTTTAGGCACTCTACCCAAGTGTACCCAGACAGGAAGCCCGCGCAGCAGTTGAGGACGCCCTCTCACACCGTGTCAATCCCAATATTCCCACGGAGGACGGCCTCGCCATGATGGATACCGTACTCGAAAACAACACCTTCACATTTAACAGTGTCCATTATATACAGACAGAGGGTACGGCGATCCGCTCCCACTTGGGCATGAACTATGCATCCACCTATATGGGGTCATGGGAGAAGGAACTTTTCCGCAGGTCATCTCGGCATCCATCGGCGTACTTCCGGTTTGTAGATGACGTATGGGGCCTATAGACCCATGGTGCTGAGACCCTATAAGAATTCTACGAACTGGGGAACCATATTCACGCGAGAATCCAACTTGATAGAGTTCCTTGACGTCCTCACCACGATCCGGGACGGCTCCATAGTCACAGACCTTTTCACGAAGCCTACAGACAAAACCTGTACTTACGCAGAGACTCCTCACACCCGGGATCTACAAAGAAAGCTATTCCATACGGTCTGGGTGTTAGGGCGAAACGAATCTGTACAGATGAGACAAGCTACCACCAGCATAGACAGAACATCAAGTCTCAACTCAAACAGCGTGGCTATGACGAGGATTTCGTGGAGGGGGAACTGAGGAAGGTCGACAACAAGCGCCGCGTGGATCTCCTGCAATACTAATATTTATAACCTTTAGTTAGCTGTAGACGCAAGTCTTTGTCAAAGTAATACAGATACCAGCCATGGTCAAATTAGGTTTAAGATCTAACCGTGATATAAAAATGATTATTCATGGTACATATACAATACTTAGTCACATACATCCGTATTAACCAGCCATTTTAGATAATTTTTACCAGCTATGATCAAAGTGTACAATTATGAAAAAAATTTGCAGACCAACAATAGTCGAACAACCAGCTAAAGACAAATTAAATTGCGATGGTCAAAAAAAACAAGCCAAGGATAAAATTAATTAAATTGTCTGATCCATGTCCAAACTAATATATCAAGGATGAAATAAATCGAATTGTACCAGCCATAGTCAAAATGTCCATCAAAAGTACAAGCAAATGTAAAAATATCGATCAACAGACGAATTACAGTCGAGTTCACACTAAAGTTTACACCCTAGTGCACTTGAAGTGCTCTTCATCTAAACTTGAAGTGCACTAGGCTATATGACCAGTCACGTAGAAATGATTTACTGGCTTATCAATTTTACAATCAGATCAGTGTTGATTCAAGTATTGATAAATTACTAGCATGTACATGATTAAAGAAAGTGCTGATTGTGAGTAGTAAAAAGTGTAAATAGCATTTTTGCCAGTTTTTTGGTTAATCTTAATTATATGATAATGTATCAAATAATTTTTGAACATTTATTTTCATTTTATGCCTTAAAGCCAATTGCTAGAAATATGCTACATTCAGTATACACTATCGCCCCTCACCGCCAGAAAAAAATCGAGGTCATTGAGCGCAGAAAAATCGCGTCAAATGCTGATAAGAAAACATGTTTTCAGTATCTGAAAAGACCTGGCACTTAGACCTCAATTTTGGAAAATATTACTGTTTGAAGTGCAAATGTGGGATGGAAATAGAGCGAAAATTGCATTTTTTTGCCGTTTTTGCTCCGCCCCAGCATTGCCATTAGGACGGGGATCGGGGCTTAACTTAGTTTTTCGGAAGAAAATTCCTGGGTTAATAACTTGGCCAAGTTGCATATCTGTATGATACTTAGTAATTAAATAAGAGCATATTTAAATAGCCCTAGCGCGTAATGATGAATCGAAGCACAGAAGGCGCTGAATTTGTTTGGGTCTCGGAATATCAGAAAGGTGAAGTTTGTGTGGAAACAATGAGATATAAATGTAATATAGATGCTATAAATTCTAGAAACAATGACACAGTTATAAATTTATATTTTAATGAACTGAAAATAATGTAACATTTCAATATATTAATAGGGTTGGGCAAATATTAACTTTTTTCAAAAGGTGCAAACCAAACGGGTGTTTTTATGGCCAAATTATGTGCTGAGTCTGAATATCATAATTAAAATTTTCTACGATGACGTTTTAGGTTCACTTTTTGCGAAAATTCAAAATGGCCGCCAAAATGGCCGATTTTGGGTATGCAGGACAATATAATGTTGTCACTAAAGCTTGCAATATATCTTTATAGGTTTTTATGGTTGATAAACACATTTTTGAGTTTAAAATATCAAAAATAAGTAGTGGAAGCTTTATTTATGGATAATGTATACAATATTTCGGCAAGACAATACATATTTTCGATTATTCTGTAAGACAATTACAAAATATGCTACATGATCAAAGAGTTTGCTTTAAAACACTGTCTATATTAAGCAAAGCATCATTTTCTGGTTTTATGCTTTTGGTTTAAAGTGTTTTCAGGGATTATTTCCATTGTGAGTTAACTATCTTTTTATGTGTCGCATTTGGTGTAAATGCGACACAGTTGTGACTCTTAGATATCTTACTTCGCATATCAATCGTTTTTCTGTTTGTGAATCCTTAGTGAATCAACTGATTTCAGTGTGAATGGACCAATATTAGTTTGGTTAAAATATAATTCAGCAGATATATATCTTTCTTTTGTTCTTATCACTCCATCAAGTTTGTGAGCATATAACATATCTTAATCATGTAAGCTTGTATTGTGATTGCCTCTCTTTGCAAGTTTAGCAAGTTTATCATTGTAAAATTTTTGATTCCTGAAGGCTTCTGTGATGGACCATTACTTTTTACATGTTACATATCAGCTCTCAATCAACTCAACAGATAACAAGCATATCTATAAGTCCATACGGACAACAACAGGATAATCTTCAATAATAATAATAATAATAATATTTATTTGGCATAGTGTACACATAGTAAAAACATACAAATATAAATATCACAGACATCATGATGTTGTAACTATGTAATGCACACCAACACCAGGGATAACACAAAAAAGGGCAAGCCCTTATTTCCATTGTGGTCCCTATGTGTTGGTGGCGTGACAAAGAGAGGCATTATTAAAATGGTAAAGACTATTGCATAGAATTAAAACATAATAAGATTTATCAAAGACATAGCAGATAATTGAAACATTGATATAAGATGTGTATTGAATAATAAGCACCAGATAGATGTAATACTATATCACAAAAAGTTAAAGTTAAAGTTAAAGGGCGGTTTAAAGTCTGCTTCCATCTACATGTTCAGCCGACTTTACAATCTTGTACAATAACTCCTGGTCACTGAAATCACCCTCAGGCGGGCGATCCCTCACAGTACCCATTTACACCTGGGTCGAGTGGAACAATTGTAGGTTAATTTCTTGCTCAAGGAAATTAGCAGTGCCCCTAGTGGGGATCGAACCCGGGACCCCTCGATCCCTAAGCGCGCGTCCTACCACTGGACCACTGCTCCTACAAAATTAATCACAGAAGAAATATCCAAGATCACAGTTTAGTTTATAATCATAAAATTAATCACATTAAATATTTGAATATCACATTTATGTAGACAGTAACAAATTTGTTCTCATATAATATTGAGGTATCACAGTTATGTAAATAATCACAAAATTAATCACAGAAATATCTTAGTATCACAGTCAAGTTGGTAATCATGTGATTTAAATCGTACATAATTCATCTATCACAGATTGTCTAGGTATCATGCTTAATGTTAAAATACATCTAAGGTGGTCAAGCACAAACATGAATATCATATAAGAAGTATTTGGTCAGTTATAACTTAAAAATTTTGTGGACCATGCCAAAAACACAGAGAAAATAAAAAAACATACAAATATTTAAGACAAATTTTCTAAGAAATACTGTTTCACAGTTTGTTTGAATTTGAACAGTTTTTTTATTTGTGTGATATTAGATGGTAAAGAGTTCCATAATGAGCAGCTTAAGTAGCAAAAAGATTTAAGTCCAAAACTTTTGACTTTTGGTAAGGAAAAAGCACCTTTTTTACTTAGTCTTGTATTATAGTTGTGAATTGTGTCTTGAGAAGTAAAGTTATAAGACATGTAAGTAGGAGACATACCAAGTTTGATTTTAAAAACATGACTCAGAATAATTTGATTAACTCTCTGTTTAACTGGTAACCAATTAAGAAGTCTGAAATGTTCGGCTCCTACATGAGCTCTTACATCCATATTAAATACAAATCTTATCAATTTATTTTGGGTTGTTTGAAACTTATTTTTTAAAGATTGAGTCAATCCATGGTACCATATAGAACACGAATAATCAAAATTGCATTGTATTAAAGACATAATTAGTAATTTTTTAGTATGCTGAGTAAGATAATCTTTTTCTCTATATTAGAACTTTAATCCAGCATTCGCTTTTTGAAAAATATTACGAGCCATGATCTCAAATGATAAGGTTTGATCAAGTATAGCCCCTAGGTATTTAACAGAGGATGTTGGTTGAATATATATTCCATCACATGTGACATGAAGATTAGGATCAGATTTAAGTTAAATTTTGGATCCAAAAAGTATGGACTCGGTTTTACCAAGATGCAAAGACAACTTATTGTTTATTAACCATTCACTTATTAGATTAATATCAAGAGAAAGTCTATTTTCAATATCCTTCTTGTTCTTACCAGATACAAGAATGCCAGAATCGTCTGCATATAAAAGAAGTTTACTATTGATGACAGCAGACATGTCATTTACATAAATTAAAAATAAAAGAGGACCTAGTATGGATCCCTGAGGGACACCACATGTTATAGGAGCAGTAGTAGAATGTGTACCAGCCACATCTACTAACTTGTGTCTATCAGAAAGATAAGATTTTAACCATAACAGTATATCGTTTCCTAAACCAGATGCTTTAAGTTTCATGAGTAAAATTTCATGATCAACAGTGTCAAAAGCTTTTTGTAAATCCAAAAGTATCATACCAACAAGATTACCTTTATCCATTTCAAGTCTAATATAATCAGTTAGATGTATTAAGCAAGTATCAGTTGAAAAACCACGTCTGTAACCTGATTGAAATTTATAAAATAAGTTGTTTTCATTAAAATGAAGTTCAATTTGATCATACACAACCTTTTCAAAAATTTTGGAAATAATGGTTAAAATTGAGGCTGGCCTGTAATTGCCAACATTAGTTTTATCGTTCTTTTTGTAAAGAGGAACTACCCTAGCTAGTTTTAAATCTTCAGGTACAATACCTTGTAATAATGACAGATTGATGACATGAGCCAACGGACAGGCTATAATAGAAGCACCGTCTTTAACAAATCGAGATGGAATGTTATCTAAACCTGTGGATTTATTGACACCAAGGCTTGATAAATATTTAAAACCTTTCTTTTCAGACACTAATGAAAAGGAAACACTGTCTAAACGGACTCCTTTATCAGAATAAGATTTATTGACAAATATCTTACCATATTTATTAACACATGTAGGTAGTTTGTTTACTAAGTTAGATGCAATAGAAGTGTAAAAAGAATTAAATGCTTCTGCTATTATATTTTTTTCAAAACAAATACCTGAATCTAATTTTAGACAAATATTAGCTTGAGATGATGATGGAGAACATTTTTTAGAGGGTAATCCAAGACTTTTAAGGGAATTCCATAATGACTTAGAGTCATGTTTATTATGCTCCAATGTATCGGAAAAATAGTTTATTTTGGCAATGTGTATAATTTCTTGTGTTTTATTTCTTAATGACTTAAAATGCTCATATTTTTCTTCATTTTTATTTTTCTTGAAATCATTATAAGATTTATCTCTCTGTTTTATCAAACATAATATTTCAGATGTCATCCATGGCTCTGTTCTTTGCTTAATACGAATTTATTTTACGGGAGCGATGTTATCAATGACAGAAAGAAAAATACTTTTAAATTTACTCCAAGCATCTAAAACATTGTCATTTAATAAAACTGAACTCCAATCAGCTGATAATAAGTTAGCTTGTAAAATATCTTTGTTATATTTTTTTAAAGAACGCAATTTAACAGTATTATGAAGACATATGGGTGATTTGGACACTTTTCTGGTACAATATATTAAAGAATGGTCACTAAAACAAGTATTAATTACTCCAGACTGACATACTTTTTCATGATCAGAAACAATGATTAAATCAATAGCAGTGGAACTCTTATTGCAAATTCTTGTATAATCACAAATAAGTTGTTTAAAATTAAACATATCAATAAAAGAATTAAAAGAGGAAAATAGAGAACATTTGTTCTGAGATAAAACATCAGTATTAAAATCTCCTAATATAATGGATTCAAGAATGGTAAAATCATTACAAGATGAACACACATTTTCAAGAATATTATAAAAGTCTAATTGTTTAGGTGGTCTATATATTACACCACATAATATTGGTTTAGATTTTGGTAAAAGTATTTCAATCCATGTAGCCTCAAGGTTGTTGTGTTCAAGGTCACATCGAGAGTTAAAAGATAAGTCAGTGCGAATATATATGCATACACCTCCACCATGTCGGTTTCTATCTTTACGCTGTAAACAGTAGTTGTCGATTAATACTTTATTGTCAGGAACTGATGAGTCGAGCCATGTTTCAGATATACAAATACAAGCAGCCTTTGTTCTGCGTGCAAGCAGTCGTAGTTCATCAAGTTTAGGAATTAAACTTCTAGTATTAACGTGAATAAAATGAAGACCACGATTGTTGAAGACTTTAAAGTCATTATCTGAAGAATTACATTCATCAACATTAGATGGACCTGGGTGGGGTTGTACATCACCACAAAGTAGAATACATAAAGACATGAAGTTTTTTCTTCTTTCCACAGTGGAATTTAGTAGCTGTGTTTTTTTTATATTGACAGGTTCAGATTTATAAAAGAGTGATAAAATGTCACATGACCGTATGGTATAGGTGCAAGTACATTGCAATAAAGATTGAGTCAATCCATGGTACCATATAGAACACGAATAATCAAACTTGCATTGTATTAAAGACATAATTAGTAATTTTTAGTATGCTGAGTAAGATAATCTTTTTTTCTATATTAGAACTTTAATCTAGCATTCGCTTTTTGAAAAATATTACGAGCCATGATCTCAAATGATAAGGTTTGATCAAGTATAGCCCCTAGGTATTTAACAGAGGATGTTGGTTGAATATATATTCCATCACATGTGACATGAAGATTAGGATCAGATTTAAGTTTAATTTTGGATCCAAAAAGTATGGACTCGGTTTTACCAAGATGCAAAGACAACTTATTGTTTATTAACCATTCACTTATTAGATTAATATCAAGAGAAAGTCTATTTTCAATATCCTTCTTGTTCTTACCAGATACAAGAATGCCAGAATCGTCTGCATATAAAAGAAGTTTACTATTGATGACAGCAGACATGTCATTTACATAAATTAAAAATAAAAGAGGACCTAGTATGGATCCCTGAGGGACACCACATGTTATAGGAGCAGTAGTAGAATGTGTACCAGCCACATCTACTAACTGGTGTCTATCAGAAAGATAAGATTTTAACCATAACAGTATATCGTTTCCTAAACCAGATGCTTTAAGTTTCATGAGTAAAATTTCATGATCAACAGTGTCAAAAGCTTTTTGTAAATCCAAAAGTATCATACCAACAAGATTACCTTTATCCATTTCAAGTCTAATATAATCAGTTAGATGTATTAAGCAAGTATCAGTTGAAAAACCACGTCTGAAACCTGATTGAAATTTATAAAATAAGTTGTTTTCATTAAAATGAAGTTCAATTTGATCATACACAACCTTTTCAAAAATTTTGGAAATAATGGTTAAAATTGAGACTGGCCTGTAATTGCCAACATTAGTTTTATCGTTCTTTTTGTAAAGAGGAACTACCCTAGCTAGTTTTAAATCTTCAGGTACAATACCTTGTAATAATGACAGATTGATGACATGAGCCAACGGACAGGCTATAATAGAAGCACCGTCTTTAACAAATCGAGATGGAATGTTATCTAAACCTGTGGATTTATTGACACCAAGGCTTGATAAATATTTAAAACCTTTCTTTTCAGACACTAATGAAAAGGAAACACTGTCTAAACGGACTCCTTTATCAGAATAAGATTTATTGACAAATATCTTACCATATTTATTAACACATGTAGGTAGTTTGTTTACTAAGTTAGATGCAATAGAAGTGTAAAAAGAATTAAATGCTTCTGCTATTATATTTTTTTCAAAACAAATACCTGAATCTAATTTTAGACAAATATTAGCTTGAGATGATGATGGAGAACATTTTTTAGAGGGTAATCCAAGACTTTTAAGGGAATTCCATAATGACTTAGAGTCATGTTTATTATGCTCCAATGTATCGGAAAAATAGTTTATTTTGGCAATGTGTATAATTTCTTGTGTTTTATTTCTTAATGACTTAAAATGCTCATATTTTTCTTCATTTTTATTTTTCTTGAAATCATTATAAGATTTATCTCTCTGTTTTATCAAACATAATATTTCAGATGTCATCCATGGCTCTGTTCTTTGCTTAATACGAATTTATTTTACGGGAGCGATGTTATCAATGACAGAAAGAAAAATACTTTTAAATTTACTCCAAGCATCTAAAACATTGTCATTTAATAAAACTGAACTCCAATCAGCTGATAATAAGTTAGCTTGTAAAATATCTTTGTTATATTTTTTTAAAGAACGCAATTTAACAGTATTATGAAGACATATGGGTGATTTGGACACTTTTCTGGTACAATATATTAAAGAATGGTCACTAAAACAAGTATTAATTACTCCAGACTGACATACTTTTTCATGATCAGAAACAATGATTAAATCAATAGCAGTGGAACTCTTATTGCAAATTCTTGTATAATCACAAATAAGTTGTTTAAAATTAAACATATCAATAAAAGAATTAAAAGAGGAAAATAGAGAACATTTGTTCTGAGATAAAACATCAGTATTAAAATCTCCTAATATAATGGATTCAAGAATGGTAAAATCATTACAAGATGAACACACATTTTCAAGAATATTATAAAAGTCTAATTGTTTAGGTGGTCTATATATTACACCACATAATATTGGTTTAGATTTTGGTAAAAGTATTTCAATCCATGTAGCCTCAAGGTTGTTGTGTTCAAGGTCACATCGAGAGTTAAAAGATAAGTCAGTGCGAATATATATGCATACACCTCCACCATGTCGGTTTCTATCTTTACTCTGTAAACAGTAGTTGTCGATTAATACTTCATTGTCAGGAACTGATGAGTCGAGCCATGTTTCAGATATACAAATACAAGCAGCCTTTGTTCTGCGTGCAAGCAGTCGTAGTTCATCAAGTTTAGGTATTAAACTTCTAGTATTAACGTGAATAAAATGAAGACCACGATTGTTGAAGACTTTAAAGTCATTATCTGAAGAATTACATTCATCAACATTAGATGGACCTGGGTGGGGTTGTACATCACCACAAAGTAGAATACATAAAGACATGAAGTTTTTTCTTCTTTCCACAGTGGAATTTAGTAGCTGTGTTTGTTTTGATATTGACAGGTTCAGATTTATAAAAGAGTGATAAAATGTCACATGACCGTATGGTATAGGTGCAAGTACATTGCAATAAATCGGATAACTGGCCACATCCGGATACTGGTACACTTCATGAAAATCTTCATTATAGCTGATAGTGACACGTAATAAATACAAAGTCAATACAAAATGGATCAGCAACATGTCTAATTTCATTGTTGAGGACTTACTAGTAGATAAAGAGATGTCTTGTAGGAAAAAATAACGAAATGTTCTAAATTATAAACAAAGCCTCTCTAGGTCACAGACCACCAAATTCAAATATACAGGCTAGAATCCATCAAACTAAAACAAATCTCAACAACTTGATAGATGCTTAATGATATTTTAAATTGATGACAACTTTAAAGATGAAAATTAACCTATTCAATAAGTAAAAAAATAGTGTATAAAACTGCACAACAGTGTCTAAATGGACCTTCTATAGCATGAAAAAAGGTGAACAATGCGCAATACCGTTGTGTTATTATGGCCAGATAACTTCACCTTAACCTTACATCACAAAGAAGCTTTCGCATAAGCAATTAAATATCTAAAGACTTATAATACATGTACATAGGCACTTGACACAGTATTATAGTATAATGGAAGTATTTGTGCATGGTCTTGTACACTCCACTCCCACATTGACTTTTGCAAGGTTTAAACATTGTACTACCAGCCTACCAAATCAAAAGCTGCAACGGGTTCAAAATTGTACGACCGGAACTGTGCTCCTAAAGTCTCCATAGACTATCAATTAAAGTTAGAATCATGTCTGAAGTCCTTCTAATGACCTTGCATCATGTTACTTTAGAACCTTTTCGTCCATGTGAGATCTCGAGGTCAATTTTGGCTTCGATATCAAAGTTATATAATTTTGCTAAATATGCTATTGTCGCCTCTGTCATTATTAATTTCTAACATATCCATTTATGGAAAAGGAATATATTTGTCTATAGGTTCATACCTTTTTACAACTATGAAATCAAGACTTCGTGTACATGTCTAAATGTACAGATACAGCTGGTACAAGCTTATTTGAGTTATAATCTTCAACTCAATATAATAATTTCAAAATTAATTTTTTATGATTAAGGAAAAAATTTACAATATCTACAATGCATCAAAGTCTATAAACAGTAAAGCAATTAAAACCAGTAGATGGTTTGTTTTTTCGGCGTAGCTGTCTAAGCTGGATTTTGATCTACATTTCTGTATAATGACGTCTGTCTGGGATTTCGGAAATCCGCCGTTCTATTGGATGATTTTATAAGCACTGAAAATGACGTACGGGGGAAACAGAGAAAATCCCCTCTTCGATTGGATGGCCCTGACACGCGCGAAAAAATAAAGGCCACACTATTGTAATGCAGTGTTTTACGAAATTTTGCTTCGTTCGTAGATTATTTTTTTTGGGTAGACTTCTATTGCTTTCCAAAGTGTTTTTTTATAATGTAACAATAAAAAGTTACGTGTCAAACACAATATTTTATGGGTAAAATGAATTACGTCACCAGATGTGAACCGGTTTCTAGTAAAAAGTCTGACATATTACCCAATAATTATTAAGTTAGCCTCACTACGTCCAGTTTCCGGGGTTTACACTTTGAGAGTCACAGCTCCACATATATTTATTAATCCGCAGAGTTATTGGTACGTAACTTTTAAGAATAAATTCATAATTTTTGTTTTGTAGCATTAATGATGTATAATTTCATGTATTGTTTATGAAAAACGAATACAGCACGCAATCTGGTTTCAAGAGAAAGATATATTGCAATTAATTCCAGAACTACTTCTAGTGTAATAGTGTAAACTGGGAAAGAATGCGTTGCAATGCGGTTAGAAGGCGGTTATAAGTAAACAACATTGAACGGGCAACGGAGATCAATAGGTTTTAACATTAGTGGTCCTCTGTAAATGGCTCTTCTGTGACCTTTGACCTTTTCCTCAGGTGAGCACCCAGGACCCTTTGGGCCCTCTTGTTTTTAAATCGACGCCGTTTGTCTTTTTTAAAGACATTTCTTGTTAATTATAAATAACAGTTTAAAGTCATATACAATAAAACAGAAAGAGCGGCTTTTCTCGATGAACGCAATTTGGTTATTGCTATCAAAAGCTAGTATGTGTATACTTAAAAAATGTAAAAAATTCATTCTTAGTAGCATTAATATATTCAAAAGCAGAAAAAATATGACAATAGTAATTTGCAAGCTGGAAAGCCTATGGAAATATTTATAGGAAATTGATTTAATGCGAAAGTAGATATTATTCTACAAAATTGTGTGATTTTTGGCTGAAATATTGTATAAATTATCAATAAATATAGCTTCCTATACATATTTTGTTATTTTAAACCTCAAAAATGTGTTTATTATCCTTAAAAACCTACAAAATGATATATTACAAGCTATGGTGAAAATATAAATAGTACTACATAACCAAAATCGGCCATTTTGGCGGCCATTTTGAATTTTCGCAAAAAGTGAATCTAAAACGTCACCGGAGACAATTTTAAAGGTCATATTTGGATTCAGTGCATCTTTTGGCCATTAAAAACACCCGTTTCAAAAAAAAGTTGTTGATTTGCCCAACCCTAATAACAAAACTTATATAAACATACAAAAGGTATCCTATATCTAAACATGCAAAAAAATGACAATATTATATCCAACATATCTTACAACAAGTATAACAGAATATTTATATAATATGGTCAACATGGCATTTATACAAAGAAACAAATACATAATGTTTAACCTTTAACTCTTTCTTTTTTCTCCGTGGGTTGTTGACTCTTCAGCGTGGTTTGATCACGTGACAAATTGAATTTGTTATATAAACTTAACCATAGACGAACGCCTTTTAATTAAAGAGTTCAAAATTGACGTGCTTTTAATAAAAGTTATTTCAATATATAACCAGTAATTTGCGGAAATGTAACAGAAGTGCACAATATTAGAAATCTTCGACCAATCGGGAACTATATTTTCTTCCCTAAGCAGGTTTGAAAATTAATGCGCATGTTATTTGACAATTAATCTGGTTCCCTGTCCTATTATGGTTTGCAGGGGACCAGCCCATTTGACAATCTTCACGCAGTGATCTCCCCTGAATTTTTTGGCGTTAATGTCCATGTAAAGGGAAGTAACCGCCTCAAAAAAGCGGACTACTTTCGGCATTTGCAATTAATAGCATTCGGGTCTGAAATTTCGCTACCATTATTTGTTTGGTCTTACGACCCAAACAAATAAAAAATGGCTACTTTTCACACATGTCGCTACCATTGAAGGGTTAAGCAGGTCATTTCATTTTCAAGAAAACGATATCATTAAGGACTTTGTTATTAACGAAAATCCTTCATGGCTTTAAAATAGGTGTGGTTGCAATAATTGAAATTTACAAATAAATTTCATGAATTTCGGTTTTCACTTTATTCCTAATGAAATAAATAAGTTCAATAAAAAAATATCGAAAAAATGGTTTAGTAAAATTAATCTTTTTTGAAAAAGTGAGTTTAAAATTGTGAACTTTGGTGCAAGTTTACATGAAGTATAGCGAAAGCAGTTAAAACAAAATTTTCCAATCAAATTGTGTATACCCCCGTACAGATGCACAAAGAGTTAAAAATACAAATTAATTCATACATGTCTGAAGTCAATAAAATAAGATATCCCTCTTCACTAAAATTCATAATTTCCAACATGTCCAAAGTACAACTTTACACAAAAGAAATAGTACTAACTATAAGTATGGCGTCCAATAATGGACACAGCTAATGTAATTTACACACTTTGATAAGGTATAATTCACTAATGTAAAATTGTGTTTTCGACCACAGATTTTTTCAGAAATGTGTCCTTTTTTAAACATTGTATTTTTAATATTTTTATCTTGTCTGAATTTAAAATTATATTACTAATTATTACGGATAATAACCATTTTCATATGAAAGGGAGATAATAACTCACTTTCATCAAACATTTTCATTAACAATTTTACATCAGAATGGTGTTTTATAATTTATAGATCTAATCCAATGGCATGCCAAATGATTAACGTGATGTAATCAAAGAAAGGTGTTAAATCGTGTTACCAATTTTTATGGTTTACAGATATATTGATGTTAGACTATAACGGAATTTTATCTTACCGCGTAGTACAGAAATAAAATTACAAATTTATCTTATCACTGATAAAGAACTTGTACTCTTTCATAAGAATCTTTTGTAAGGTAGAGAAATTTCCGTAACTTAGTTACTTACGTTGAACTTACGTTTACGATGAGAGAATTTCAAAGATGCACTCGCAACTTAAAAATTTTTGCTACAATACGATCTGACTTAAGTCAACGCCAAATGGTGAAGCCCTCAAATTTTGGTCACATAATTTGTTGTCAACACAGGAACTACAATACATTTTAAGAATACAATATCTTCTAAACACTTCAATGAACAATTACACCAACGAAGTGTAAAAGCTCTCGAATAAAATGCACGAGGGCTATCCCGAGCCACCATACTCTTGATTTTTTAATACACGACCAACGCAAACAAAGAATACATGACTCAATAAAATGATCATCTGCTAACAAAACATCGGCCAATTAAAGATGGAACCGATGGACGTCAAATAAAAGTAATTAAGCACAACAAAGTTCCCACGTGGCGTCAAATAAATACCTTTAAACAATTAGTCATATAAACTACGGATATATAAAATAATAACTTCATAAAAAATAAACCATTCTTAAAACATTTCATCGAAATCTTGCAATCTTTATATAGAAGTTCAGTCCGCGTATGTGCACACGGTTTTTGTGATAAGACCCTAACTTCCGCAAAGATGCGTAATGAATACATTTTTAATACACATCTCAAAATGGACACCTAAGTTTTGATTATAGTGTCTATTTGTTTGATTCAGATATGTAAATTTAGTCACAGATATAGAAAATGTAAGCCTTAGTGCATCTCAAGTAATATTAGTGCATTCCATATCTGTACATATATTCAGAAAATAACGTATTTATTTATGAATTCACAGGTGATGTGAAGTACCTACGGTAATATTGCCTGATTCACAAGACTTCAGGCAAGACGGATGATTATACATTATGATATTTTTAGCACTGCATTTACCCTAACCAACTTTTTGGGGGTCGGTACTTAAAGGTACCTTTCTGTAATTTTAACTTTAACATAGTCCATAAATGGTCTAAAAAGGCTGATATTTAAGAAACAACGCACTAATGAACAACTTTAACATGCTTTTTAGATGCTTTACATGTCTTAATTTTACAAAATATGTGAATGCCAAATTTATTAATGTTATATTAGTACAACCTTAATCCTCTAATAAAACATGAAATTAGGCATACCTAGTGTCTGACTTTCTTTTTTCAACCTAACAATTTCCCTAACAAATAGGATGAAAAAACATAGTCAGACACAAAGCATGAGCTAAAATATTGTTTTGCATATCATTGATTTGATTTCAGCAATACCAACAGTCATAGGAAGGTACCAATATCCTTTGTTTGAACCAAAGAGGATAGCTGACAAGACAGAAAGCGAGAGTAAACGTAAACATACTGTATCAAATATAGGAAAAAAAGTTAGGTTGCCGTCACCAGAAAGTGGCTACGGTGAGGGTTTGTAATTTTATTTTAATTTACACTATATTATTCAGAGAAATTTTGAATACATTTTTGATAAATATTCCAAGCACCTGACTCAATACAAATATTGTACGATGTACACTGAGCTTACTGTTATCTACTTTATGTGTACATTATAATGATCACCTATATAGCCACTAATCGCGCAGTCCGTTGCGCAACTATGATAAATATCAAACGTTCTACGTACTGACTGTGAAAGCTTGCTTCCTTAGATATCTTTACATCAGCAAAATCAGCAACAAATTACAGTTACATATATATATATCTTTTAAACAAAAAGGAGTGTTTTAATTGGACTTCATAAAGTTGGTTAAATCGTTTCAAGTCTGATAAATGCTAATTAATGGACATTTTCAGACTATGCCGAGCGCCTTTGTTTGTCGACGGTTTATAACAGGAGAAACATGAAATTTTAGTTTCCGTTAAAGACACAAGGCAATAAATTTTATTATATCATAACATTATTCAAATTGTTATGATAAAAATCCGGTAATGATAAAATTTCTGAACTAAAGTGGCCAGGTTTTATCAATGGATTATTTAATATACAGTTAATATCCACTTCATTAAATAACTAGTAAGTAAGCAATTAATGATAACAAGTCATTCATTCGTTGACTTGAAGTTTTACTTTCCGAAAAAGGGGTAAGGTATTACACTTAGTTAATTTCTCTTATAAAATTTCAAAAATATCGAAATTAAATAGCATTGTTATTATCCAAGACTTCCCCTTGCCCGTTTATGTCGATTCGTTCTTGAATCCATTGTTTAAGGATAATAACGTTTGACCTTTATTTTAACCAATACAAGTTGCTCTACCATTCCTGTTTGTCTAAAGAAAGTATCTTCCTGTATAGCGAAATGGATAAAAGATATGGTACCATTGGTTGATTTTGATAAACAGATATGTAAACCCGACAGTAGTAGCTGACTATTTACTCTGTGCATTATTGGTGACTCATATTAATTGATTACATATTCGTCGTGGTACGCACCTTGTGGTATGACTAGACAGGGAATATGTCTCATATTTGCGAATATGATATTCAATGTGCGAATTTGACAATTATTTTCAAATTACGTTTTAAGTATGGAATACCCATTTTTAATTACCAATGTTGACTACGGTACCTCGTACATGACCAACATTTATACTTTAAACAAAGTGAACCATGTATTACGCCTAATATCTTATGTTAAGATATTTATTGATTTTGGGTTATTTTTTTCATTAGACAAAGTTTGCTTACAAAATCATTGTCCTCCAATGAAATGTATCATACGCCGCTGCTGAATTCAGTATTTCAAACCTATAATTTGCAGGGGTGAATAATTACACTGCCTGATATGCCCAACTCGAGACATTTTATCAGTATATTTATAGACTTTCCAATTGCAAAGCCAGAAAAAGCCGAAACAGTTACCTGAATATATCCTAAATAGAAATTAATTTCGGACTTTTATGCCATTACCGTAATACCGTTAGTGTAAGAGGTCGTATCGCAGGACACTACTAAACCCATAGGATGCCCGAGCTAGTAGTACCTGTTATTGAAAACAGTCTCATTGAAGAAAACTAAACGGTACTGTGATAATACATTGCGAAGCGATATATGTCGAATAAAATACCAAAATTACCCATAATAGCATCAGAATTCAACTGCCCTGCCTTTCAAAATATCCTCAGTTAGTGCTTTTAGTGCTTTTGGCTCTCAATTATTTATCAATTATTTATGACAAACACCACACGGTGTTGATATGGAATATAACAAGTAATTTGAAATATCATTCTGATGTGTCAATATACTTTATTGTTATTGTTATGGTTATACAATATACAGTACTAATTCAGCTATTGTCATTGCTTTAGTATTTTAGTTTTTGTGTCCAATTACGAATTCGATTACATTTTCAAATTAAATGTATATTATATTTGTCAACTTTTCCTCTGGTGTACAATTTTAAAATCAGTAAAATTAGTGAAAGAAAAAATACAAACCAAATTGTAATTGGGGCAACAATATAATGTCTTATTTTTATAGTACAATTGATCGTTTCTACCACGGCCCCTCCCTGAGTATTTTAATTTGATTTTCTAATAGGTTGCATACCTTTAATTGGGTCAAACTGCCTCGAATGTATCAATGAGTATGTACATATATCACATAAAATTTCCCAGTAAGCACACACGATAGTTCACTAAATGAATGTCTAATTTACCTTGCACACCAAGTTATTGGTACTGTGTCTTTATACCTGATTAATACTGTCCTTGAGTTTACATACGTTTGAGCATATTATCCGTACATTTCATGGTTACCTCTTTATTTCCATTATTACAGTACAACACTCTTACTGTTAACTATAAAGGTTTATAACCAACTGATTTGTTGGTGACATTTTCTTCTTGTTTTACATACACTGATCATGCCAAGGTTGTCAATCTGGTATATCTTTCTAATCTTTCTTAAGTAAATCATCTGACATAGTAGTTTGCTCACTGGTGGTAATCTTTCAACTGATCTTTTTCAGAAAATATATACATGTACAACAACTTGGCAGTATCTTGATACAACATATTTCAGTACCTTAATGCTTCAAATTAAATTATTTGATAAATGACAACATCAACAATCTTAATAACTTTGTATTGTATTCATATTCAATTTTGAAATATCTAAAGGGTGGGTTGGCTGGGTTTCCCAATTCTACGGCACAAACACTGTAAAAAGTGTGCCTCGTGTTTCGTGAGCGCTTCTTTTATAAGGTTCCCGCAGTGGGCGTGTCATGATATTTACTCTTCTTCTGGCGGTGAATCGTAACAAAGTCTCAAAAAAATTCAATATATCTTTAAATAATTGTATTGACTTTACACTTACAATTATGAGAAAATACAGTCGTAAATTTGTTTTGCAAATCCGACAAAACGTGTGTGGGTCATTCCAGCTTAATTAAACCAATTCTTACCTGATCACCTCGGATGTACAAATACGTACATGTTAAAAGTTCCAGGCAGATCTTATAGGGTAACATGGGAAATTTTCCAAACATTTGTTGATTTGAGAGGGAATGGCCACTTTAGGTATCTACAAGAGCGTATTCTCCAACTTCTAATTCCAAAAATGGTACACATGGCAAAATATAGATGCAGATATAGCATTAGTATGATTTCCCAAACAAAATTGTAGAAAATCCATGTTTGATGATAGGAGAATTCTTCCTTTAGGAAAAATGCCCATGGGGGAGGATTTTTATACTTTGACTAAACATTAAAACATATTGCTAGTTAAGATATCTATATGAAAATTTTCAAGCGTTATACCCATATCTAGATCTACATTTGTTTAACATTTGAAAGAATTCTGTTTATAAAAAAGTAAATTTGCTAGATTTTGGATTGTTTTTGAATTGTATGTGTGCCATTATATTTTTCTTTTTTTCCTCGAAATAGTAGAAAAAACGTTTGTTGCAGAAATTCACAGTTACAATGCACATTTATTTCTTTACCAGTACAAAAACAAGTCACCTTAAAAATATATGAGCATTGTTAACAAAACATTGAAAACACTGAGCTTGTTATTTAGCTCCAATTAAAGAGGAAAACTAGTTAAAAAGTGCATATGGGAGCAGCCAAATCAGGATATAAAAAAGTTGAAAAAAATTATTATGATATTTTCTGTCTAGTTACGATCCTAGAAAAATAGATCATAATGAAACAGATATAATTTACTTAACCAACCACTTCCTTTACATTGAAAATATAAGTTTAAAGACCTATATACACCTTAGATATATTACTTAAGTTTGACAATCCATCTGAAATTATCAATATGTCGCTACGCGCCAAGATCTAGATATTTGCATTAGCCACCATTAGGCTTTGTAATATAGATAATGACCTTAGTGGCGTTCTATAAGAAGGTCATTTCATTTTCAAGAAAACAATATCTTTAAATGGTCTGAAAAACGTGATAATAATGAAACACCGCACAAATAAACAACTTAAATATGCTTTTTATATGCTTTACGTGTCTTAATTTTCCGAACTATGTGTATGCCAAATTTCGTGTTTTATTAGAACAACCTCAATCCTCTAATAAAACATGGCATTTGGCATACCTAGTGTCTGACTTTGCTTATTCAACCTAACAATTTCCCCGACAAATAGGATAAAAAAAACATAGTCAGACACTAGGTATAAGCTAAATATTGTTTTGCATATCATTGTTTTTATTTTAAACCTCACAGACTTACCAGAAGCCAAAGGAATGTACCAGCATCATAAGTTGGAACCAAACATTATGCAACAAATTCAAGAAAAACACGAAGAACACGAACGGATGAAAATTCTTGATGCGTTTTCTCAATTACCAAAATATGACTCCGATGATGATTTAACATCAGAATATTGCTACGGAGGGGGTTCGTAATTTTATTTTGTTTACACTATATTAATCAGAGAAATTTTGAACACTTTTTTGATAAATATTCCAATCACCTGACTCAATATAAATATTGTACGATGTACACTGAGCTTACTGCAATCTACATTATGTATACATTGAGCGCCTATTGTTTGCCGACGGTTTATAACAGGGGGTACAGGTATATTTAGTTACAAAAAGGAGCAAGGCATTAATTTTAATTATATCATTATATTATTCAAATTTTTATGATAATCAGTTGATCAGGTAAGTATACCTGCTCTATAATTTATATGTTTACGGAGCTAATGCAGCTATTTAACGCGTTTGGACTCGAATATTTCTCAAAATATCATGCCAACAAATGACACGTACCTTTTTGATGATAGTTTGTCCGCCATGTTGTTGTGATTACACCGTGACACGGAAAATCTACACCGTATCACGATCTAGACAGTGCATTTAACCCGTAAACTTATCAAGTAGAGCGGATATAATTACCTGTCATGTCACGAAGGATTTATGGGAATTAAAGCCACCAAAGTTGACGAATGACTGTCTGTCAAATCTAAAACAAGAGAAGTGTAATACGTTTTAGTGAATCGCCTTTAGTACAGCACTTACCGTGTAATATATAAGATTGTGAGTTCAGTTTAACTAATTAAACTCAGCCAATAAATAAACATGCCTATCCTAAGCTTTACAAATAAATTTTTACTATCTAGGCTAGCCAGCCATGCAAAAGACAGACACGGAACAATTCAACTTTAACATTAGTTCCAATTAAGAATTTTGGACAATTTGAATCAAATCATCACTGCCTTATCATTGTCAAGTAGATTGAAGCTTCAGGCAGTCCAGGGCAGGCCGCAATAATCCTTCTTACTTGTTGTAATGTATAAGAAAAGACTATACGTGTTGAACAATAATGGTTAGAAAGCACATTTTATCAAGTTATCACATTTACACCATTTCAGATGAAGACTTTTATGGTTAATTCAACAGCTTGAAGACAGTCAATGAAGAGCAGTAGAAAACAAACCAATTGTTGCACCAGTTATTTGTAGTTAACATTGAACAATAGATTGAAATTTTCTTTGTATCTTTGTTTTTAGCATATAATTATTTTCCCATTATTTTTTTGTATGTATAAGAGAACTACACTTGTGTTGCAGTTCAGATCTGCTAGAATTTGTATAGGAGATTATCTGTACTTTGATTTTGTTGTGATATGTCAATCATATTTTAAGTATGTCTCATACACATGTACATAGCTCCTAACTGCAATACAGAATTTTCTAACATTTTACATATAGGTTGACATTTAATATGGTATTATATAGATGTGTTATTCAATACAGAAAATGAATCAATGTTTAGTATAAATTTTTAACTCTATGTGATTGTTTTTATAGCATCAAACTGTAGTATACATTATTAACTGTTTTATTTCTTTATATATCAACTTCAAACTTTAAATATATGTTACTTATTATCAACCACATCTCCCGTGACAAGGTTCATAACTCCTAATACATTTTTTATCAGAATTGTGTCCCCGTGAACTTAGAATTTTCTTTAAAAAATATTTGTTTTTACTGCAACTGTTTTACTTGGTAAGGTATCATTTTCAAATATACACTACTCCAAAGTTCTAAACCGCTACCTGATACATGGCTATATTTTAGTGTTAAATAATTATGAAATGATTTGTTTTCTATTTTAAAATACAAGTCAATAATATTCTTGCGTTTATTTCAACAATTTTGTAATATCATATAAATATAACCCACAAAAATTAACGTAAACGTAACAAGCCCAAAAATCGGGAATTCAAAGTTCAATTCAAAATTAATGTGACATGTGATAATCAGCGACTACAATGACAGCCTGAAAGCGACGTCTCATGGACCTGACACAGTTTAACAGTTACTGTATGCTGTAGAACACAGTTCAATACAAGGGCAACCAGACGTGAAAGCTCTTGCAGATTGCCTGGTTGTGGCTGGCTTCGCATCTCCCTTTCTAACCTGTCCCACACATTGTCAACGGTATTTGGTCAGGAATTCCATTTCGTTGGTATTTATCAATAAGTTGTTGGATGGAAGAATGATGTCCACAGGGGGTTTTAGCGGGGAGGTCCAAACCCTCCTGAAATTTCCAAAATCTACCCACCCTTGAGTGTATTTTTAACTGTAAGCCATTTTTAAGTAGCATGAAGCAATTTTTCTAGGGTTCACTCCGTTCTTTTTTGTGTTTAACATAGATAAAATGGTTATGTTATATTTATTATTAATATGTTGCGCTATTCTGCAAACAGTGCATAATGGGGTAGTGGTTCGAAAGTTTCAGACCCCCCTACAAAAAGTTTAGAAACCCTAGAAAAAAATCATAGATCAGCCCCTGATGTCTATAGTGTTTCCTCGCAATCTCAATCAAACACAGAAGGACATTAAATACATTAACTAAAACTCAATTTAACTAATTTTTAATGATAACAATGCGACTGCACGATTGATAATTGACATACCAGCCTTACAGAGGTACCAGCTTCGATCACTCCAACTGCAATAACGCGTTCTCGCGTGACATTGTCTCCATGTTTTTTGTTTTTCTTATGTCTTAACATAATACTGGATGAAACGAAGACAAAAACATGTGCAGCTCATTGCACAGGAATTTTGTTCTCATTTTATCGGAATAGCAACTTTCGTTCCGGTTCACCGCACGTTGCTAAAATCGATGTCGGTATGTGCAAAATACGATTCTGTAAACTATAATTGACTACCATACAAAATTTCATAAATGAAAATGAACGATTTTCAAGTTATTCGAGTTTTATAAGTGGCGGTTTAGAACTTTTGAGAAGTGTATATGTTCCTGAACATCAACCGCATCTCATGAGACAAATACTTACGTAGTCAAACATGCTATATCTACAGACAGCTCTTGTATGATTACCAAGAACCTATATGAGTAGTGTCTTTGTCATTACATAGTTTGTTTCTACTAAAAGTGAACCAATCAGAAGTAATATCCATCCTACTATTCAGTCCTTTTTGCTCATGTCTGGGCAGCGATATTGTCAAAACTTTGCTATATATTTATATAAAGCAATTAAAACCAGGAACGAGCTTACGTCAATATATACTTGATCATTATTTATCTTAAACTGTAAAACTTATAATGAGAGTTTGAATAAATATGTTAAAATATTTGCACCTTATTATAGGATATACATTATAACGTGATATTCATGTACTGATATTTCGTTATGTACAGTACCCACCAAAAGTTTGGAGACAAAAGAAATTTACTACAATTCTTGAATTTTGATGATTATTTTTGTAGAATCATTATTTTTGATATATTAAGTATACTTAGTGATAGAATGAAAACACATCTTTAATATTCAACATCTGACATCCTACGGCATCCAAAACCATGTTTATTGTA
Source organism: Mactra quadrangularis (assembly GCA_025267735.1). Taxonomy (NCBI): domain Eukaryota; kingdom Metazoa; phylum Mollusca; class Bivalvia; order Venerida; family Mactridae; genus Mactra; species Mactra quadrangularis. The sequence goes on from CM046309.1 coordinate 3,934,061, forward strand.
ATTATTATGCATTTATAACATAGCTTTTATGTTTTTTGTAGTCTCTGTTATGATTATAATAATAAAGAAAAAAATAGAAAATAAACTGTTAGGGATTTCAAAATAAACAGTTACAAAATTTTAGATTTTGGCTATTTAGTAGGCCTACGCAGTGAAAATGTCTCCAAACTTTGGAAGGGTACTGTATATTTTACAGTGAGTTTACTTTGCAAGTTGTATAATATATGTATACATGCGATACTTCTGGTATCTTAGTACATGTTTACTTTGTTTAAAACTGTCATTGTACTATATATTGTATGTTACATGTGTATGGACCAGAGGCCTAGTATCTAGAATAAATGTTTTCAATGTTTCATGGGACTAGAATTTTTTAATTATTGCCTAATAAATATCATTTAAGAGTACAATTCTGTATTACTAACAAGATATACATGTAAATGTGCATGTATATAATACCACATTAGTAGGTAACTCATCGTCGGCAACTACAAAACGTTCTTCCATTACGCTTCATATGGTTAGTTTTCATGTATGAAACATTTTATCATTTATTCTTTACTATTTATCTAGCCATTCCATCCGTAAAATTTCGCAAGTTTGGTAGTGTTAAGATTTTGTAAGAAGATATTAAGGCAAGTCGTGTAGTAAAAAGGTAGAACAATCGCCCCATCGGTGACGACAGTCCGGTATTGAACAGTAAATAAATTTGTTATCATTACTGAGAATTTAATACCAAGTTCTATCCTACGAAGCGTGAAAAAATCCGGGTCGATAGCGCAGTTGGTAGCGCGCCGGGATTTGGATACTCGTGCCCGAGGGGGTGCAGGTTCGAATCCCTCCCGGGGAGGTTATACCCTTCCATGAAAATTTGACTAAAATGACGAATTTCCTCCATTGATTAGATAATATGGAGAAATTTCCGGCCTTGTGGAAAGGTAGGTGAGTACCGGTTATGGACAATGGTCCAGGAAAGCTAGGTTAGGTGCGCTGGACGCCGTAAAATGACCTAAAATTGTGTTGATACGGCATTAACTCTAATAAATAAATAAATAAGCGTGATAACTTAAATAATGCATCATCGAGGCGCGATAATAAGTTAGATCTTCGTCAATGTATACTACTTTGCTTTTCAGTCGCAATTTCCATTTGTATAAAGGTACGATTTGAAAGACATTTAGTAATATCAGTTGTTTAATGGTTTAATAAGGGACTTCAGTCATTTATTTCCCCTTGTATACTCTTCAAAATGGTCTAATTAGTTGGATTACTCGGATTTTACCCTTACTTTTCAATGTTAATTTGCCAAATTTTATCTTAAATAACTAAATTCCATCACGTCTGTTAATATCTTTATTAACAAGAAAGATATTAGATGAAATATTTTGATACCCTTACATAGGAATTCAATGATAAAATCCGAGGATTCCAACTGTAAGGACCTACCTGCCAATTGGATTGCTTCAGATTTTATCAGGGAAAGATAACTGACTAAAGTCCCTAAGTATTCAACTATGAGTTCATTATTCTCACTATCTTAAGTGATTGCTCAATATCTATTTGACATATTAACCACACAACTTTGTGCAACTTTTGTGACAATGTCATCTGTAAATTGATTCTAAGAATTTGCAACACTGGAAATACGAAAACACAATCTCTCAGATTGATTCAATGCTCGTAATAGTGTTTTGATTTTGAATTTCTAGTTCATATTTTCTTATTGTCAATAGGCTGATACACTCGGGTAGTTTTTCATTTTCTAATTCAATTGATGCAATCTTATCGTAAATGGCAGAAGAACGTATTTTTGCAACAGACTGGACCATTGCAGTAAGACTGGTGTTTACATGTTCTAAAATTGCAGACTTAAGCTGTCGCCTTCTTGAGATACTAACGACTTAAGTGTCTACAATTGAAATTTCTGTTTTATCTAGATTGCAGATACGTAGATTGGTTATCCGACACCTCTACTCGGATAATTTGACTTTTAACATAGATTAAGTCATTTTGACGCTGGAACCTGTGACTACTGTTACAAAGCGCCTATTGAAATGATTTGGTACTAGGTGGTGTGCTAACGATACTTAATATGTTTAATATAATAACAAATAACACAATTAACACAGTTAAACCGGAAGGTCTTTGGCCAGTGCTCGCTATACATACAAATAACAAATGAAGTGCAGTATACTCAAGTTAATTATTTCGTTATTACGACACAGAAAGAGTCACGCAAGTAATGGACGTTTGCCTTCAACAGTTGAACACATATTTAGTCAAGAAAAAGAATGAGAGAAATGTAGTATTACCTTTATTTCATTTAGTGTTTTAATCGATATGACATGCAGCAAACACATTTATCCAAAATGTCACCTGTTAAACAGTCTTTTAAATCCTTTTAAAAACAAACTAGAAATGGTAAGATTTTATTTTGATATATTTCCAAATGTGTTCTTAAAAAGTAGTCGTGTCTATCGAGTAGTCAGCAGACTGACGAGTACTTGGTTTCTTTTTGCAACAAACAGTCATATTTGTGTAAATTCTCCTATTGCAAAGAAAGCTTAGAGCGATGAACAGACCTTGTAAAGTATTAAATATTATAAACAAATACCAAAGTATATTGCTGCCACTGAAGTTAGCAATAAATGCAAACAACCATGTTAAACCCATAATACACGATAGTTTAAGATTTATCAAAAACGTACATGAAGTTGAATCTTTTCTAGCTTGTGAACCTTGCCTCTTTGTGTTTGTTATGAAGAACACGATTACAATGAAAGCTATACAATCAAATATTTTGAATAATGCTAGAGGACCCATAAAGAATAACCACAGTCCTTTCTGTGAAGATATCCAACAAACGACTTTGCCATATTGTGCCTTAAAACCATTAAGTGAATGATCAACAAAACCAAAATCTAGAATTATCGGTACACTTACAAGAGCAAGAGGTGTTAACCAAGCATAAATACAATACATATAGAATATTTTAGAATTTGTACCGCTTAGATTCCTATTTTTAGTTGCGTAAGCAAACGTCATTAAAAGGTCAAATGCAATAACATTCATCCAGGTGAAAACAGCTAAAAACATATAGTGCATTAAGATTGCAAACAGAGGACATAGCACAACATTATTTGAAGCACTTGGCGACACTAGAAATAATAATTGTGCAACTATTATAGATAAACATAAACATACAAGACTCTTACCAGGAATATTTAAAAATTCTTTAAAGGTAAGATAAACTACAACTGTTAATATCAAAGATGCGATTGATATTATAAGTCCAATGAAAGATAAATATTTCTCAAACTGATTGCTTGCTTGTAATTGTCTCTCATTAGATGACGAGACTTGTAAAATATACACAGAATGATATCTGATCCATTTGTTATATATTCTGTATCATTGTATAAACTCTGTCTAAATATAACTTGCTTTGTATCATTAAGAAAATCGAATTCTTCTTCCTTTATTTTACTTAAAATACACTCTTGTAATAGAAGTGTACCATTTCCATTGCTGAAATCATTTGACTTTGAAACACATTTTCCGTACGATGGCTGTGTATGTTGTGGACATGTAATATGCCTGCATATATCAGATACTGGATCGTACATCTGATCGTTGAGACATTCTTTAAATGGCATCTCTGATGAAGAAAAGTAATCAAAGATGTCTTCATGTACTATTCTATTTTCATTAAAATCTACCAATAACCTATATGAATATATAAATGGCGTTTCTTCATCAGCTTGTTTATCATTAGAGATAATGTTAGATTCGCACGAAAGTCTTTCTTCATAACCATTGCACTGGGCACAGTAGATGTTTTTGAATTCTAGATAACCGTCATCAGCATAAATAATTCTTGTGTTTCCCTGTTTACATTTGTCAATTATTTCATCGTCAACCATATTTATTGTTTCACACTCGGAGATCATTTTCCCATGATGTAAGTCACAATCACGAGTAACGATGTCTTCAGGAACCGTTAGTTGAAATGTACAGTCGGTATATGAAGTGGTATTCTTATTGTTACAACCAAATGAGGCTAACCAGAATTTGTAACTATAAATGTTATTACAAAGAGCACAATGCATGTTTTTAAACGTTAGTCCTTTTACAGACACATCCGATACGATGACTCTTGATATGGTATCATTGACATATGGTTCATCCTCACAAAGAGATTTAGTAATTGCATCGCCCCAATCATCAGCACACTTTGTTACAACCATAACTGAACCAACGCCAGACAAATAAGTACAAGAGAATTGATTAATTGAAATATCTTTATACGTTAAGACAGTAGCATTAGGACAACAATCTTTTAACATTCCACACATTTCATCACAAGAACATCCCGAAACGTTTGAACTGAAATTACAATCACTTATATCCGGACATATTCGGGAATCATTATGAATTTGTTCAACGTTTATATAATCCCCAATTTGTTCTATCATGAAATCTTTGCTGTCATGTGTTGTATTAAAATCAGCTTCACGAATCATAATACACAATACAATAGAATTCATTAACAGAAACGAATTTCCTCGGATATGGAACATTTCTTCTTTTTAGAGCGTAATTATTTCATAATTTATAAATTAAAATTGATTTAACTGCGATAAGCTACATTTATAAAGAGATGGAACCTTCAAAGTCCAACATTTCTATTTATAAAGTACCGATGCAAACTCAACAAAAAATCTAACTTCTAAGAATACTGGGATCTGCCTCCACATTTCTTAAAGCTTTTCTGATTGGTTAATTCCTAACTATAATTTATATCTCGTTACAGTTATAACGACGGCTGGTGTAAGTGCCAGATTAGACAAGTTTCGTATTTGCTGTAAAGACTCTTGTTTGGTTGCAGATATTGTTGCTCCGCGAGTGTTGTTTTAATTATCATCGTTATTAAAATTTAATGTTGCTTATCTGACATCTTTATCAGGCGGATAAAGCACCTAATACAATATTTACACATCTTTGTTTTGTCAACTTCCAAATCAATTTTAAAGTCATTAGCAAATATATATAATTGCATCAATGCTGGAATTCCTATTCTAAACTATCAGAATCAGATGTATTGTCGCTGAAATTTGAATATAATCGGTAAATAACAAAACGCATCGTCCTATTCTTCATAGATATATCACGTCTTGTTGAATTGGAAGCTGAACAAATAAAGTGATTTTTCCGCCAAACAGAACAGAAATCGAAGCTTATCTAGTGATCTTTGCAATGTTAGTGAAGATAGCATGTCAATATTAGGGACAAATGTGTATTTATGAATTACTTGAACTCCGTATTAATCAGGGTAGAAATTAAATTGTTTTATCAAAATCCGATTTCTATTTGTAAACATTATTATCTAGCATGTTTTGTAATTACATTTGATAAAGATGGTGTTGCTCGAAAATGTTTCGTATTTTGTGTAACGTATACATTAAATGTAAATATAAATTGCCCGGAGATGAGAAAGCATATTAAATGGGTGTATCTTTTGACAAGTTCCTGTAAACAGAAATTGCTTAGAAAATTGTAATGTAATCAAATAATATAGTTCTTTGTCTGAACAATACATTAATTGGATGTCATCTATGAATAAAATGACATGATGTGTGGAGGTTGATTAAACAATGTACCAATATTAATAGTTAATACTGAACTGTCATTATGGCTGAAATAAAAATCATAAAATTAGGTGTTATCAAAGTTTATATCGTAAGTTCGATTCCCTGGTGCGGCGTACTTTCGTGGATCTTTGTAACGAAATGTTTCTACAGTCTCCTATACTGATTTTATATCATGTAAGGCAGCTGTCAGTCACTGACAGAATTATGCACCAAGTAACTGGTTAACCGATATATCCAGAATTTTAACGATATGTATGTTGACTGACAGCCGTTAAATAACTAAAACAATGTATTGCTACGACATTAAACCTAACCGAAAAATGCCTTAGTACATGTATATTGATATGTTAAGTCGTCGGCTGTGGTCCAGTGGACTAGTTATCGGAATTTGTTTTCAGCGGACTTCATAGTACGGTCACGTTATACTTTTCGTCTAAAAAGATGAATTTTCTTATCACTTTTGAAGAGTTCTTGACTCTGATGAATGATACAGTAAGTACTTGATAGAATAAAGCCATTGAGCGTAAGAAGGTATATGGTCGGTAGTAATCGGGTATTAAACTTGTAAAGAAGTTGCTGGTAATATATATAATCAACTCTTTGCTATAAAAGTAATAAATTCCGTTAGATGTCCATTATGATCTCTTTTATATAGTAACTTTAATTTCTTTGTTCATCAAACTGTAGATAATTAAAACAGTGAATAAAACAATAATAATGTAATATAACATAATTTATAGACCATCGTTTATAACGTAAATGTTTCTGTGTTGATCAAAATGGTGTTTAAACGGTTGTTATATGCGAGTACAGAAATGGAACGCTTAAACATGCCTGTTTGAAGGTAGTTAAAGCAATTTAAACTTAAAAATATATAACTGATGTTCCATATTTCTTTCTGTGGATTTTATGTTAATATAACCAGGAATAATGATGTAGATAATGAACTGTAACATAATAATTAGGTCTAAAGACGTCGTACAGTTGTCTATTTAATTGTCTATAATTGACTATAATTGAAAATAAAACAGTTCATTGTTAAATATGATAGAACCATTTGAAGACATTTTACATTATCAAGTAATTCGTAGCTAAAAATAGTGCTTATTCATGGGCAAGAAGGGTGGATATATATACTAGCTTGCAGACATATATGCTCGATATGTACAAGTCGGGCATAGGAATTCCACATCACTGTTTTAATAAAATAGATTGTAATTTGTAATTTTATTATTGTATCAATCTTAATGGGACCATTACTTTATTAAAATGTAGTAAGAGTATATAGCAATTATAATAATAAAATTAATCATTCAACTAAGCTCCAATGATCCCTATTGTAATGTAAGGGGCCATTGGAATATCATTTTCCACACTGTACACAGGGCACATTTTAGGGTTCACACAAGGGGATTCTTGCCACAAATATCTAATACCCATTGTCCATTGTCCATTACACGAAGGTATGGTCACACTAGTGTTGTCATATTTAGCGATTGGTGCTTCCATCCAAGTTGAATCTGTACCATCACATTTTGTCTGGTTATTTCTGGAGCAACATACCTGTATAAAAAAATAGCTCCTAGTTAATACATCAGTATGGAGCCATAATGTGACATATTGGACTATAAAGTTTAAACAGAATAGTTGTGAAAATAAGAAAGGACATGTATTCCAAAATGTAAGTTTAAGGGCCCCGTATATCAGTAGTTAATTTTCATGAAATAAAATTATGATTTTTAAATGTTTGCACTTGAAATTACATTTGAGCGGTCTCATTAATGTCCTCGCCATAACACTTCTACGCCACACACCACACGCTACACTCCACTACAATCAACTTCGCTACACACAACTACGCTACACTCCACTACTCTACAAACCACTACGCTACATACCACTACGCTACACTCCACTACACTACACTCCACTAAACTACACCAATATGCTACACACCATTACGCTGCACACTACTACGCTACACTTCACTGAGCTACACACCACAAAACTACACCACTACGCTACACACCACTACGCTACACACTACTATGCTACACTTCACTGCGCTACACACCACTAAGCTACACCACTACGCTACACACCATTACGCTACACTACTACGCTACACTTCACTGCGCTACACACCACTAAGCTACACCACTACGCTACACACCACTACGCTACACATCAATGAGCTACACACTACTACGCTATAGTCCACTAAGCTACACTTCAATACGCTACAAAGCACAACGCTACACTTTTATGTACATTTACATATCCTACCGCACCAGATTACTTACACCATTATTGAGGCCTTGCATACTCCAATACATACCACAGCACTAGTTCCGTTTTCTCATTGAGTCATTGCTTGACAAATATCGTAGAAAATATACCAGATACATGTACGGACATAAACTGAATATTTTAAAAGTAATATGATTTTAAACAAAAGACTTCTATTGTTATATACTCACCTCAAATCCATCTTTAGATTTAACTGTTATAGGTTCTCTACCATTATCTAATTCTAGACGTAAAGTATGATATCCTTTATCTATAAAGAATGCAGTAACTTGAGGTCCCTGATGTCTACCCATTGTTTTAATGTTATAAGCCACTTGTAATCCTGAAAGGAAGAGACGACGAGCTACATCTTGTTTGTCTCTTGGATGAATACTGAAAGATAATAGAGATAATAGAAACTTACATGCGTTATTAATTTTATCCAGCTGTCAGTGGCGCAAACAATATCTCCGCTGATTTTAATACACAGATGCTGGGCTTTTTCAGTATTTGGGGAAGCGGTCTGGGGCCTTTCTTTATTTAGAACAATTTTGAGAAATGTCATCGCAATAACATAAAATCTAAATACATCTCATTCCTTGCTTTTTTAAATGTTTCGGATGTTTTTCTTTGATTCACTGTTGATGTTCTTTTTCACACGCTTTTTTATACCTTCTTAAAGTTTGATCATAAGTATTTTCTCTGGCTAATCTGCTGCATATTCAATAAAGGCACTAGTCAGCCATCGGCGAGGGTATATGTTTAGTACTTGGTTAAAATGATATACCAAGGTATTTAGGGCTATCCATAAACCGTAAATTGAACACCTGACCGCCGCAATATGACTAAAACGATGTTGAAATACCGGGGTAAACCATAACATATAATTAAAAAAATAATGCCTACATTCCTACAAATTGTCATTTTTGTATACATGTACACTACTATATATTTGATATTATCATGTATGTATAGTTTAACAAGTCAATGACAATGTTTATAAGACCTTTTTCAATTATGGTTGATGACAGTATAATATTTAAGCATATAAGTGTGTATGTAACGAGTTTTATGACTATGGTGCAAGTGGGCGTAAAACATCATGCATTTAAATGCCAGTATATATTGTTTTATTAAACTGAAAATAAGAATTAAAGGATCATTTAGAAGCACTTACCTTCCATAAGGTGAGTTGAAATCAGGCAGATCAATGGCTACAGACATAAATGTGTTAAGCATACGAGCATTAGGTACATAACCCATATCAGCTGTCTGATGCCATCTTATATCAGGAAATCCTCTTGTTATATTCCTTATATTTCTATTTGGTGCCAACTGAAAACAAAACAGTTTCTTTTGATATGCATCAATCTGTCAGTTGTGCATTGTAGTTGTGTGTACTTGCACTATCTATATGAAAATGCTTGAATGTTACTATTGTCAAACTAGTTGAACATTTGTATGAAAGCAGACTTTAAACTGCACTTTAACTTTTGTAATACGTTGCTTAGAACATTTAGAATGTAAGAATATCCTTTTCTTGAGATAAACAATGAGGGCCCATATGTTACTCTAGAATAATCTTCGTCATAAATATTATATCTATAAGTATTCCACTCTTTGGATTTTACGCTGTTATCAACGCTAAATATGTTATGTATGTTTATGTATCACTCATCAACTTCCTATTACAATTTTTTCAACCACTAAAAGCTTCCCTTTCAACAAAAACCAACATCAGCATATACATTGAAAAAATGTCATAATTCCCTAATTGTAAAAGAAGAAAATTACGTGCCACGGCCACTGAACCACATAAGCAGCAGTTTTTTTAAATACAAAACAGTGAGGTCCCTTTGTTTACGATTGCTATTGTGCCTAGAATTCATGTTTGATTATTCAAATGTAAAACACTATCTTTACACTTCAACAGTGCCATGTACTTGACGTTTGACTGTTCGATTGTAAGCACAGATATATTAAATTCCAAATATACAAGCAAGGGTGGTTCCATTTTAAACCCGCAGTGGTAATTAGTTTGCCACTGTCTGTTCCAGGTCAGTGTGGCGTCTTTTTTACGATAAAAGCTTTAAAATCTAAAAACAATCCCCTATTTGCACTTTGGCTGTACGGTCTGTTTCATCTGTTGCTGGTCCTGGTATGTTTATCTCTGTTTTAGCATATGACTACATATTTCAGGGTATTAAATTGCAAGACAATTAAAACAACAACCTGAACAAAACCAAATGGAAACTGTGGGTCTGTTTGTCCCTGTGATGCTTCATTAAACTTTTCTCTCCAATCTTCAATCATGTTAGTAAAAGAACAAGTGTAAGTGTCTGGTGACCCGGTATTGGCTTCACCTGATAAAATACAATATTATTTGAATATGGAATCGTTCAACATGGAATTCACGATTGTTAATACACAATATATTTTGCTGAATCAATTGTTACATTACCTTTTCTATATTTTTAATTTAACATAAATTTTATTTCGACTTTTTTATTTGGATTAAACGCCGTATCAACACATTTTATGATCATTTTACGGCGTTCAGCGCACCTAAACTTGCTTTCCTGCACCCTTGTCTAACCAGTACTCACCTCCCCTTCCACTATACCATTCATATTATCTGATCAATGGAGGGAAATCGATATTATACTGACATTATTCATGCGGTGCGTGAACTAAATTCGCTAGTCTCTATGGACCAATAACTGGTATAACGAACTATGGATGTATTTTGTTCATGTCCCATATAGGACAAAAATTCAGAGACATCAATCCCATACAGATGAACTATCAATTATACTAAAGAGCTATCGAAATGCAATAAAGTAGGGAGTTTGTATTGTGAGTATAGAGGGATCCAGTAGTATGATATATTTCATATAACTCTGTACTAATTACGATGTTTAAATATATCGAATTCAAATTACTATTATAAACATGATTTGATAACAATACAGCGGCTTCATTTTATGTGCGTATCCTCAGTGAATTGTCTTGACTTCCAGGTGAAAATCATCGTAAAAGCTCTAAGTTCAAATCCAGCTGCTAAGTTAATAAAGATAATATATAAATAAATCTTACCTTGGTACCAAATTGCACCATATATAGTCATATTTAATAATGGATGAATCATTGCTTTCCATAGTTGTGTAGGTGTGTTTTGTGGTGATGCACCAATAATTGACGAATCATCTGACTTATTACAACGATCAATAGCATCTTGTGAAGACCACGCCTCTATTGGCGTGCCTCCCCAATCACTCACCGCCAGCCCTATAGGATATTGCAGCGTCTCATACAGATATTTGCCATAAAGCCAACAAACAGCAGAGAAGTAGGACCAATCTGAATGACCAACAGCATCTGTAATATGTGAATCAGAGTTAGGAAACATTGAAAAATATGTGTTTGAAAAATAGCATTTTTGTGAATAGCATACACACTCTAGACGACTCATTGAAACAACAATGTTCACTGTGTCGTAGGTATATTGGCTTTAATTTCTAAAGGTTAAGAGTGGCTTAAAAGTTATATTATGTAAAAAAACTATTTCTATATACATGTTCAGCTGACTTTACCATTTTTAAATATATACCCTGATCATTGAAATCACCTTCAGACAGGTGATCCCTCACAGTAACCATTTACACTTGGTGGAGAACAAAAAATGTAGGGGTCTTTTCGATCCTTATGTACGCCTTAACACTCGACCACTGCTCCGACACTCAGCTGTCATACGCATCCGAGGCAACTTTGAGAGTTGCAAACCTCGCTACAAGAAAATTCTATATCCAGAATGAAATAATCAAAAAATGAAAATGAAATAGTGTTCACGTCGTCATAAATCTATTGTTTTTTGACATAACGTTCATGTTCTAATGCATTAAAGTTATTTAAACAAGTGGCTATGCCATGTTCTCTTCATTATAGGACAGTAGTTTATTAACAGAACACACACAGGATCGATGTGTCCTGGGTTCGAACCCTACCAGAGGCACCGGGATTTCCCTGAGAAAGAAATTAACATCCATTGCATCACTCCATCCAGGTGTAAATGAGTACCTGCGGAGGTGGTATACTAAAGTTGCGCCAATATGTCGACTGCACGAAGCGGATTTAAAGACTTCTCAGGGAGAATGATAGATGAATACCTGTAGCCCGATGACCAGGAGTTAAAGCTTTGAAGTCGGTGAACGTACAAAAGCATGGATCTTAGACTATAAAAAAATTAATAAAGAATGTGAGGTGAAAATAGAGACGTTGTCGGGGATCTATAAACATGGTATAAACTCACCTCTATTTGGACGAGTCCAATTTTGTTCTACTTCTAACAAATCATATTCACTTTTATTGGACCATTTCTGAGCAGCAGTAAACAATCTAATATTTGGATATCTTTCAGCATCTGCTATCTCGGCACTAAAGTTAAACACCTAAAACAGATAATGTGTTATATAACAATGGTAGCTCTGTATAAAGTGGAACGTCTTAGGTATCATTAATCAAATACAAATACAGTGGATCTGTGCTAACAACCACCTGATCAGAGCGATCATCAGCCGACAAAGACCATTTTAAATTCCACGATCAAATTTACTCTAAAATTACACTGTTCGTAGCGACCACCTGTCCACAACGACCAACGACCACCAATTTTTGTCCCGTCGAACGTAAAAACCTGACCGCAACGACAACGCGACAAATATATTTATTTCAGCAATAAAGCAAAAAATGAGCTTTTCTGCCTTCAGCTGGCCGCAACAATAATACATACAGAAATATGTGAAATCGTACGTTCATACGAACAGGCATGCATTAGAATAAAATAATTTATGAATACTAATATATATTATTGAGAATAGCATGAGTGCTTAATGTTAACCTTTAATGCAGTATTTATACTTGGAAATACAAAGACTTTTTTAATGATAGACAAAATAAGCAACAAAACAAGAATGCAACAAAGAGTTAAATTGTAAAGTTTGTGTTTGTTTCATTTGATAAAGAATATCGACTTTTATTAGCAAGATTTATATATTTCACCAATTTAAAAATTAAACTAGTACTTGTTGAGGACATTTAAATTTCGTATGTTTTATAGTGTGCCAGTGGTTATAATAATAAGAGTAATCTATTTTAGGTTGCTAATGATTTAAATAGTTTCAGCTGATATACTAGTTTAACACACAGTGGCGTTGTTTTTCACTTTGTTTCTCAGTATTTCTTATTTCTTGAGTTAGAATTACGTATAACAAAATGTTGTGGTCATGTTTATCATATGGGGGTCACCAGCTGTGTTCCAGTGGTGTTTTTCACAAAAATTCTTACGTAAAAAATCTTCGAAAGTCAAAAGCAAGAAACCTTTATGATACGCTCAATTTTTGGCTTATCAATTTCAAATATGGTAGAATTGTGTAGAATATTGTATATCTTTCGATTATCATATCATAGTTATGCTTGTTATCCGTCTGACTTTGAAGTGCTAATTATATGAAACTGACTTACGAAGATTTTTTTCGTAAGAACTTTTGTGAAAAACACAACAGAACATGATATTTTATCATATTTTGGTATTGATAAATGCATACCATGCATACAATCGTTTACTTTGTACTTAAATGCCTTGATTCATCTCTTCAGTTAAATCTCTAATCAATTACTGTTAATCAAAACATGAATTAATATAAATAAAGCTCCTGTAATCGAATTAAGTGGTGTAATAAAGAACTGTCATACCATACTTAATGTAAACTGCATGTTACTTTGTCCAGAACAAATCCAAATATCACCAAACATCACATCTGTTATAGTTAGTGTTCCTTCAGTTGAAGATATAGAAATATTGACCGGTCCTGTTCCTGAAACATCCATCAATATATCGTAAAATACCAAAAACACGATCCCATGAGTTTTTATCGTGAGCTTCAAATCCTCTGCACAAAATTAAATTGGGTTGTAAACTAGGTCAGGCAAAAACTGTACAGCTTAAGCACAGCTGAGTGCTCTGACATCAATGTTCGACTTTATAACCACACTAATTCACTTCACCCAAGTGTAAATAGGTACCTGCGAGGATGGTATAATTCCGTTGCTCCAATGTGTTGTCTGCAATAAGCAGACACTCCGCAGGGAGATTGATAGATAGATACCAGTAGTCTGATGAACCAGGGCCATGACTGTTAAGTTTGTGAATGTGCATTAGCATGACACTAGACTATAACATTCCACTACTTTTCTACGGAACCCAGATTGGTAGCGCAGTTGGAAGCGCACCGAGATTTCAAATCTATTGTCCCGAACGGGATGCGTGTTCGAAACCCATCTTAGGAGGTATACCCGTCCTTGAAAATTTGACAATAATGTTAATTTTCCTCCATTCATAAAGTATTGGAAAAGTTTCCGGTCTTGTAATTGTAGGCTAGTATTGGTTATAATCAAGCGTCCTTGCAGAAAAACTAAATTAGGTGCGCTTGACGCCAAAATATAACCCAAATTGTGTTTACGTGGCGTTAAACCCAGTGTTTTAAAAGCAACAAATTTTTTTTTTTACAAAAAATGTACCTTCCTATGGTGGCAGCATCACTTTCCATATATTTCTACCAATAGTTTCATCTTTGATGACTTTAGACTTCACGGTTGGTCCATTAGGTCCTACTGTCACAGTGACAACATCTCCTACAGTGTCGGCATATCCCCAGATCTGTGATGATTTTGGTGATTTCTGTAACGCCATGTGATCTCCATAGTAAGATGCCAATGTTAACTCTGAAATTACAAGCAGTAGGGTGCATCTTATAATGGTCGGGTCTTTTGTTTTGTATGATCTGAATAATGGTCCGTCCGATCCGTAAGAATGCATTATGAGCAAACTCAAAGATGATGACTGCGTCTCTGTTGAGCAGGGCTCGAATTTAACAAAAATTGAACTTGCAAATTTATACCAGTTAATTTTATTTCAACTCGCAAAATGAAAAAAAAAACCCAAATTTAATAGCATACACATTAAATAAGCATATAAGCAATAACAAAATAACATGGTACTATATTTAACTATTGATCGAACGAGGGCATTATTGTAGAATATACTAAGAATATCGAACATGCTTTAGATGTTAATCTTTAATTGATACTATCGATTTATCTGGCCGCTTCAGAGCTGATTTGAGTTTCATTAGTTTAGAAATTAAAATTATGTGGCGGTTTCTGCGAGTTAAAATAAAAATGTTTCTCGCAATTTTCAAATTCCACTCGCATTTCGCGAGTATGCAAGCTTAAATTCGAGCCCTGCTGTTGAGTTTTATTTCTATAATTGTATTAGTTCGTTACTTATCGTATCTACCGAACTACAGTTTCTATACAATGCTACATGTATCATTATTCTCGTGTGAATGTATTGTTTATATCAGGCTGTCTGCACTGCAACAAGCCACGATTTTATGGGACTGAGGCATAAGTATTACTTTTTTCACGAAAACGAATCAAATTGATTCTGGGGTTTTTAGTCGTTTACTTTAATTCCTCTGCACAAATATGGAAGTGATTGGTAAACTTATTCAGAATAAGAAATTATAACTCACTGACTAGTATCGGCATTTTTAGACAGAGAAATGTACTTCTTATTTAGTAAGCTATTTGAATATTTCCTTTTTTGACAGCTGAGACAATTTAACGACAAACAAGCTCATTGTAAGAACTCACATTTTGAATGTCCCGCGACTATAAACCCTAATACAGCTAATTAGTATTTTATAACGTTATGTAATGAAATAATGAATATTAAAGAAATAATATAACTACCTGCATCTATGCTATGAATATACAAAACTACAATAAATATAGAAATCAACTTCATAACATTAATTGAAGCCATTGTAATCCAATGATGACACGATATAAGTTAATTTAAACCTTTGTTAATGAAGTTAGATAAAGTAAACGGTTAATAAATAGTTCATGGTCATCAGACAGCAAGTTGGCCCTTAACTTAGATTATTATTGTCTCTTATACTGATAAGCGATTTACAGCTGTTATCCTTGTACATAATATTTGTGCTGACACTTCGCAATGTTTATGACTGATCTTGCTTGTCTACAATGCCAAATCAATAATACTAAATAGATATTTGTAGAATTGGGGACTGAAAATCAATGTATCGATATGAACTCAAAACAAACACAAATACAATTCAAATTGTTCAAATACGATAAATTGCCAGAAAATACAATGTCGACAACAAAAAAGAACAGCATAAAAAACCCAAAAGAACAGCATTAATAACTAAATACCGCAGAAACACCATAAAAACTACAACAACTCAAACCAACATCAACAACTAAAACAATTACATCACCAACTGAAAGCAACAACAACATAAGCTCAAAGCAACAAAAACAACAAACAAAACCATAGCAACAAGAACTCAAAACAACCATCATCATCATTTCAAGATATAAAATCACGCCGAACTACAATAAACAACAGCAGCAGCAATATTTATGAATAATATTTATTTTAAACTAAATATCAATTTTAATTTTCAACATTTTAAAGCCATTTGTAAAAAAGGAATTAATAAACATAAGTTGTCCAAGGACAGTGCGCTCGACTTATCGAGTGTTATGTCTATGTAAATTTATTTTAATAGAAGTGGTGTTTTTAAGACAGGGCTTAATTTTTCAAGAGAAATAAATTGGTTAACATTTAGATATGTCATATGTGTAAAACATTAAATGGACATAACTAGATATAATACATCCAGAGTTATATCCCTTCAGAGATGAGTCATTATAATCAATATCAGAAATGCATAACTACACATGAACGACATTTTAATTGAATTAATAAAAAACTATTGTAAGTGTGAATGTTATTTTGGATGACACTGTATAGTGCAACAACAATTGTGATTTGGGTACAATAATACAGTAAATAAATTGAGTAAATTATCATTCTACCATATAATTGATGCCATCATGTTTAAGAAACACTAATCATCTCCAAAAAGCTCCAACCAATTCAATCACTAAATCAAGACTATGAATAGTCTTATATATAAAACCCTCCGTAACTTATTTTTCATTTGGACATTGCTTCTGTTCTGTAGGGTCTTATCGACTTCCATGATGATTGATGTAGCAAAACGCGCACGGATTCCATTGCGCGACAAAAGCGAGCATAATTAATTTTTTTCCGAAAATACAATTACTGTTCCAATTCCGAACACTAAATGACACATTTATCTAAATATTTTATCATAAGCTATATAAAAAAGCCAACCTTATTTAGTAGAATTAACCCATTGTTTCCGTAACTCAAAAATCAGAACTTTCGTTTTGAATATTTCTAATACTAAACTCCGGTTATGCCGTACCAATACCGGATTGGTCATGATATACGCCACAGTACCCGTTTCGAATCCGGATTACTAATTAAAGCATTTCATCGGAATTGATCGTTTTTTCTCAACTGTCAAAACATAAATACTTTCTCGGTAAATGCATTTGTTAAAATTATCCTCGTGATCTATCCGTGAATTTCCAAAAGTGTGTATTATGATCGAGTAAAGCTCTTTATGCCGTTTTATATGTTTTAGTCAAGGTATATTTAATAGCGAGCTCGAAAAGCGAGCTTTACGGTAACGCGAATATGTTTCTATACAGTATCGTATTTTGAAAATGTACCGGAAGTTGATTTTTGAAACCGCCCTGCGCATCCGGAAGAGAGTCAACGCGGCAGAGCAAATGGCGTCTTTTCATTGGCTTAAAAGATTAACAGCTGCCTCATGGCCTTTTTCACTTACAGAATAATTGCAAAAGTGTTCTTTTATGATGCTTATTCCATAATAACAATTCAAAACATATTTCGTCGTTTTATTCGTTCTTTTACTCTATTTATTAATGACTTTTTTACATCGAATATTTTACCAACGCACCGTTTATGACGTCGCTAAGAGGCGTTTATGATAAAACCAGCACGTTTCCGTAACCTAACGGTACCGGGCATTGTTTAAAGACGAAAAATATATCTATCTATATATATCTATATAAATATATAATGTTTTATTGCGTT
Organism: Mactra quadrangularis; assembly: GCA_025267735.1. Lineage (NCBI taxonomy): Eukaryota > Metazoa > Mollusca > Bivalvia > Venerida > Mactridae > Mactra > Mactra quadrangularis. The sequence goes on from CM046309.1 coordinate 3,952,085, forward strand.
TTTTTCACATCTATTCAAAAGATAAATAATTATGTACAATACATTTCTTTAAGAATTTAAACATGATTCTGACATAAAAGAATGAGATGTTGTCAGATTTTTTTGAATACAATTAATTACGCAGTTATCTCCCCTAGCTTGTTGCATTAATAGGCCCTCGAATATAAATATCACTGAAACAACTACAATAAGGCCATGTTTACAAGCGTGGATCTGCAAGTTCATAAAAGTGACATTTTTAAAAGTAAAAAAAATACAATAGAAACAGGGGATATGTTTTGTGGGTTTAAGCCGTATATATACTAGTCTAATCAAATGTTTTATCTGCATGTTGGAAAACATGATATTTTTGTGAGGATGCAGGTGTAGTCCTACCTTCCATTGTCTGTGATGTGACTCTTTTAAGTACAGCAAAACACATAGAGTGATCATAATGTATAATTAGTGTTTCGATGATTGGTCTTGAAAATTGGTTTCCTTTAGAAGGTTCTTTTCTCTCTTTTTAATCTCCATGAATTTCAGCATTTTATGGGTCTACAAGCTAACAAGTAAAAAAATGTGGTAACGTCTCCACATATAAGTTTTGATTCGTCGAGCTCGCTTTGAGGCTTTGCCTTAGTCATATTAACAATTAGGATACCAGTACAAAAACAATGCATTCAGTCGCCGTGAAATGATTCAAGCTTTGACAGTTGAGAAAAAACGGACAATACCTTCGACATTTTATGACTTTTGTTTGATTGGTAATTCTTTGCAACCAATTTATCACCCTGTCTGAAATAAATCTTGTCCTTCGATATCGTATTTCGGATTTGGTATGTCTAATTGGAAATACGGAAATGGTTCCGTATGGCTGGAATTTAGCGTTTGAGATATTCAAACGACATTCGGAACTACCTCGGCGATCTTCAACGCAGATCAAACGAAAGACCGAATTTTGGATTTAACTGAAACGATGGAATACTTCTACTTGCTGGGTTGATCTATTGTAATGCTTTAGTCATAATGTGAAAAATTATTGTTCATTCTAGCGGTCTCGGTGTCAAGAAAATTGAGCAATAGAAAACAATTACACTCGTTTATATCGCACAACAAAATCAGTCCGCGTTTTACTACATCAACCTATATGGGAGCCGATAAGACCTTGCCGTAACAGAATAATGCCCCAATGTGAAACGAGTTACGGTGGGTCTTATATATAGGACTTGACTATGGAATGAAATTCCTTTCAAATTTAATCTAAAAAAAGTTCGGAACCGTACACAGTAAACAAAGATAATTAATTGTACAATGCTTCAAGTGTTGATTTACACATTATTATATTTACCTGATATTCCTAAATAAATTCCATTACAAGCAAAAAATCCCTCACTGAACATGTTGATCGTTTTACAAATATTTATGTCACAAATATTGCGATAACACATTTAACCAACCTATAGCAAAGTCATACATCCAAACTAATCGAGTGTTTTCTTGATTAAATGCACGATAACCCAAACACGCGAGAATTGTGTTTTTAGCAAGACTGTTATCAACAGTCGAAGCTATTAGCGGCATTTCAGCACTGCGACAGAGTAAGTGGTCCATTTTTCCACTCGCCAGCATATAGCTCTATAATATTCAAAACTCTATATATACCCGTATATATGCTTATACAATTCCTTTCTACATCTTTCTTTACAAAAATCATATTGACACCAAAATTGACAATTTGTGAACAATTGAACAATGGCAGACAAAAAATTGCACGACTGATAACCGCGGATGTATACATCGATTTCATTCATGAAAAATTATGAATGAAAATATTTACTCGTTTCCGTATCAAGCACTATAGTCACGTGATTCACAACAATGAACTTGGAAAGACTCACTCGCTGTTCTTTGAATTTGTAAGAACGGTTCACTTTCATAATATATTAACAGTTGAGTTAGTGTATACTATCCCTAACTGATCGGCAAAGATCGTGTTATGTCGACATTTCAGTAAACCACATTTCGATAAACATCGACACAATCGTATTCGCTCGTAAGTGTGCTATCTTTAGTAATAACCACCACGCGACGTATGACGTACCGGGAGTTCCCACTGTCAACGAGGTCAATCCGAGTTTTCAATCATGGCGGTGACAGTAAGGAATAAGCGTGGTCGTTTTTCAAAACGACGTTACATTCGTCCCGACAAAATTTTATAAGACCACAATTATACATCTGGGACAGTAATTGATAAATATCAACCGCCAGGAGATGAAAAATGGAGCACAGGGCGCGACGTTGAATATTAGAGCATGTGTGATGTTAAATGCACTGTGGTTTTGTGAAGAATGTAGACTTGGCGCGGTACCATAGACTGTGTACAATGTTGTTGATGAATTTAAATGTGGACTATCGGTTATTTATATGTTAAATGCAGTTACGATGCATGTGGATCACGTCAATAAAGTGCCTTACGGAAAAACACTGGGGGCGAACATGAAAGTTACTGGTGCAGCATGTTTCGTTGTCAACACAATGTCAGCAAAGGTAAGATATTTGCAATCTGAACTGATATATGTCTCTCAAAATCATTATCAGTATACTGAAATTAACCAGTTTGAAACAGACTTCGTTATATGCTTAGAATTTATATTAGTTCAGTACTAAATATGGCACAAAATATGATTGTCAGTTTTGAATGAACCAATGGCAGTAGTCCAGTGGTAGGACACGCGCTTAGGGATCGAGAGGTCCTGGGTTCGAATCCCATTAGGAGCACTGCTAATTTCCTTGAGCAAGAAATTTACCTGCGATTGCTTCACTCCACCCAGGTGTAAATAGGTACCTGTAAGAGTCAAGCACAGTATGCTGTGGCTGCAATCTGCGCCGTGTGTTAACAGTTGGTGTGTGACTCGATGATCAGGGAAGTTACTGTCAAGAGTCGACTGAATAGTGATACCAATTGTAGACTCCAAAAACCCTTGCTTTAACTTTTAGCTTTAATAGCATTTAAACTTTTATCATACCACAGCTACAGGAATCAGAAATAGTTATCCTACTCCTTGCCATCGAGCACGATTCTATTGTGTAATAAGAGTAGAAACGCAATGCTGTGTTCCACCCAACAACATCCTCCTGGCTAGACAGAAGCCCTACTAACTGAGCTATTTGGACTGGTGAATATAATAGACAAAAATTGAAAATTTAAAGATACTATAATTTCTATATACAAACCCACAGGGTATTGTCATGTTACCTCCCTTTGATTTTTCAAACATACCTTTTATATACACACATGTATATACAAGGGGAACAACTGCGTTTACTAGACCACTACATCTAGATTTATTATTTTGTGACTCACAAAATATACTGATACCCTTGTGGCACTTTAACCGCACGATTAAATATAACTATTCGAGCTATGAATGTTAAATGTTTCAAAGCGCAGACCATTAATACGATTAAATTATCAAAAAACAGCACAAAAAATCTCAACTCGGCCAAGTTTGGACACCGATGAAATCAACAAATCTTGAGGAAAATCGTTTCATTTTCATATTTCAAAATAACCTATTTACCCAAATCAAAGAAAACATATCAGAAAAACAATATTATTGAATAAAATGTAATAAATATAACTCTCCACACTGACAGAAACACGTGTATACTTAGAGTACCTAGACTTAATATATATTGTTCGTTTTTTCTCAACTGTCAAAGCATGAATAATTACATTGTGAATTCGTTCGTTAAAATTTAAGTCGTAATGCATCCATGAGTTTCCGAAAATGTGTATTATGATCGAAAAAACGCTGCTTATGCTGTATGATATGTTTTAGTCAACATATTTTTAATAACAATTTGGCCGCCAGTACAAAAACAATGCAATCAGTCATCGTGAAATTATTCAAGCTTTGACAGTTGAGAAAAAACGAACAATACATAATGAGAAAGACATTATTATAGCTTGGCTACTCGCGACGTAAGTATCAATACCATATATTCATTCACAAGGAAATCATAACATTAAACGCTTGATGTGCACCAGTATTAGCGGCGAAAAACACCTGTAAAAGAAAAAAGTTTTCGTTCTTGATCGCAACTTGTGTACTTTCGGGCTTCAGATATAACTGTCCATCTAGTTTGACTACAGTACTCGTCTAGTTAATGTATATTGTAACAATCCAGCTCTATACCGAACAGTACGGACTTTGTCTATTTCCTGGGATTATGACCTAGTTTCGACTCTCCTTGGAATTTTGGCCCTGTAACGCAATGACATGCAAGATTACTAGTTGAAATCATATTTATACATGTTGATTAATCAATTTAAGTCAGTTTTACCTTTTAGAAGTAGTGTTTAAGGCCTCATTTTACTTTACTTTCATTTCATACTGACTGTCACATTTTACGGCAGCCATGTAGGAAATTGCATGATGGGACATGGTTGCTTGGCGACCGCTTAGAACTTTTGTTTACTTAAATGTCAACTGCTTGTATGAAGAAACCTTTTCTATGTCTCTACAAAGAAACACATTTAAAAGGCCGTTTGAGGTTACTACAAGTTTAATTAATCATTAAATGATCATTTAAGATCATTTTCATCACTGATAAAACCTATTTTCATTCAACTTTTTAACTTTATTTAAAGGCACTATTTGGCGCTGATGTGAATTTGTGTGCACTATTTGCACAGCGTTTAATGTGAGCGTAACGTTATTTTTGTGAGCGCACAGCTCACACTGTTAGGTGTGAGCACCATTATTTCTGTGAATTCACATTCTCTCTGACTGTGAGAATGTCTGTGAGTATAAATAGGCCAAAGAACCTTTGAGCAGGGTTCACATTCATATTGGCTGCCTGGCTGACACGGTAAAATTTAAACTTAAGATCTTTTGAAATTTCCTTCTAAATGGTTAGGGTTTAGTACTTATTGATACTGTTACTTTTAGTAGGCTTTATTCGTAAATATTAAGTAACGTTTTTTACATTTTATAAGATTTTAGTAATTTTAAAGGTACCATATCAGTAATTTTTCATGTATGGATAACTTCTGATCTCAGTCATTGATAACAGTTTAATAGTATTTTTAAACCGGAACAAAAGGGGATTATTTGTTAAATCAAGCTGTTGTACCTTTAGCACAAATTATTTCTTTGTAGCATAAAATTAAATTGTTGCTAGATCTATATTTATTTTCTGTATGTAATAAAAATCATAACATTCGAAACAAAAAGTCGTTTGTTGATTATCATTATAAGTAGTATTTGTGAACCACCCAGTGAACCACGTGAAGTTCCACAGCCAGAGCGCTACAATATTTACATATAATTTACAGGCTTAATAACTGGTGGTGCAAATAAAGTAATATATTATATTATTTAAACATTTAAATGCTATTTTCGTATGATATAATTAAGACATGTTCTCGTCACGTGATTTTCCAATATCGCTAGGTATAAATATACTGACCCAAAAAAGACACCTGACAGTATGTTATTTGTTAAATTTCTGAACATGTAATCGGGATAGAGTCAACAAAAGATGGGACATTTTACTGCAATGTCTTCCTGAAGAATTTATGCAATGCGACTTTTCTAGGGCATGCGTCAAAATGTTAAATGACGTCGGATGCGAGGTAGGGGTCAAACACATTTTGACATATTAAAGCTTTTGCCATTAAGTAGATTTTCAGTGGAGATAACTTGTAAATTTCTTGCGGGCTTGTCTGATAACCAGAGTATTACCACCTCTGGCTAAAATGAGTGCTTCAATACGTCTTCTCATCGAGTTTACGTATTGTTGTACCAGCTGATTAGGGAGATTGTTCCACTCCCTGACAAGGGCATTTGCTAGCTCGTTTACAGTGCGAGGTGCGTGACGACGACGGACACGTCTCCCCAGTTCGTCCCAAATTTGCTCCACTGGATTACCCTGTCTACGATAGACACGCTGACGAACATTAGCGTTACTCAAGTTGAATTTGGATTCATCTGAAAACAAGATTCTGTTCCAGTCTCGTCTACGCCAACGACGATGTAAACGCGCCCAGCGTAAACGTGCCTGATGATTACGTAATGTCAAAATACTGGCTGTGTATGGACGCCGCGCTCTAATCGAGCGATTTTGTTCACGTAGCCGATTTTATAATTGTTTGTTTGCACACATTGTACGCTGTTGCCGTCAATGTAGCTGGTTGGAATCTGCGACGTAAGTGCGTCAAAACGATGTACCGATCGTCCCGTTGACTAGTTGCTCTTGGTCTACCAGACCTAGGACGGTCATGCACATCACATGTCAGCCTAAAGCACCTGACAAGCTCATGCACTATTTTGCGACTGCAGTTAAATGCCCTGCTAACGTCAACGACAGATACGCCAGCTTGAAGCATACCGATGGGATTCAATGTTTCTCAACCGATTATCGTCGATTTCATGCCAACCGATTTTTGATGATAGTAGTAATACACAAATGAATATAATTAAAATTAAATTTGCTTATTCTATCCTAGAATTGACTTTACTGTAAATGTTAACGTATTGTTTATAAAATATAACAGTTTTCTAAATACCAAATGCTTAAAATCAACACATGTAGACAAAAAGTGTAGGAACTATTTTACATAAAAACCACGCCTACCTAGTTAGAAATGTTTATACCCCGGTTTCAGAGAAAATAATTTGCGGTAATTATTGAAAGAAACTGGAAATAAAAGTTACTGTTCTTGATAAGATTGTCGAAAATCATATTTAAGAATATATTATTACAGGAACATATAAATGTATACGCATTCACGCATACAATGTCATAAGCTCTGTTAACAAGTCGACACTAATAACATAATGGAGTTAACTACGATGAAAAGCGGTTTAAGTATATTTATCAGTACCATTAGTTGGGAGAGAAACATTAGCAAATAAAGGATTTCTAGCTGGGGGGAGCTATAATGAACAAGAGACTATAGTCTTACCTATACGTAACTAATATTTTTCTATTTTTAGAGATGGATGCCAACTGACTTTTAACGATTTGTAGAAGTTAGATACCAACCGATTTTCGTCGATTCGTAGAGTCCTGATTCCAGTCATTTTTATGACTATTTGTGGAGTGTGGATGCCAACCGATTTTCGTCCATTTGTAAAAGTTGCATGCTAAGTGGTGTTTGACGATTTTAATCAGTTTGAGTCACAACTGATTATGGTCCATTGTAGATTGTTAATGCCAACCGATTTGAAGATAGCAGATTTATAGTATAGGTGCCAACCGATTTTCGTTGATTTCTAGTGTCTAGATAAAAACTGGATAAAAGCTAAGGATCCAACCGATTATCGTCTCTTTGTAGCGTTTAGATGAAAACCGATTTTCGCTTATTTGTTCAGTATATCCCGACCAATTTTCGTCGTTTTGTTTAGCTGGGAACCCAACCGAGTTTGTTTTTTGTTGAAATTGCATCCCAACCGATTTTGGTCGATTTGTGAACTTAGATAGCAACCGATTTTTGTCGTTTTGTGGAGTCAGAATGCCGACCGATTTTGGTAGTTTTGTTTGGCTTGGATCCAAACCGGTTTGATTGATTTGGAGCGGCTAGATGCCAATCGATTTTTGTCTATTTGATCAGTCTAAATGCCAACGAATTTTGTCTATTTGTAGCGGTTAGATGCCAACCAAATTTCGTCTATTTATAGCGGCTAGATGCCAGCCGATTTTCGTCTATTTGTTTAGTCTAAATGCCAACCTATTTTCGTCGTTTTGTTAAGCTTGGATCCCAACCGATTCTAGTCCATATGTAGCTGCTATATGCCAACCGATTTTCGTCTAATTGTTCATTCTGAAAGCCAACTGATTTTCGTCGTTTTTTAGAGGTAAGAAGCCAACCGTTTTTCGTCTATTTGTTCGGTCTAAATGCCAACCGATTTTGGTAGATTAAAGAAGTCAAGAACCTAACCAATTGTGTCTATTTTATCAGTGTTAATGCTTACCGAATTTGGTAAATGTTTGAAGTCAAGATGCCAACCGATTTTCGTCTATTTGTTCAGTCTGAATGACAACCGATTTTCGTCGTTTTTTAGCGGTAAGATGCCAATCAGCTTTCGTCTATTAGTTCCGTCTAAATTCCGACCGATTTTCGTTTATTTGTTCAGTCTTAATGCCAACCGATTTTCGTCGTTTTTTAGCGGTAAGATGCCAACCGATTTTCGTCTATCTGTTCAGTGTGAATGCCAATCGATTTTTGACGTTTTTAGCGGTTAGATGCCAACCGATTTTCGTCTATTTGTTTCGTCTAAATGCCACCCGTTTTTCGTCGTTTTGTTTAGCTTGGATCTCAACCGATTCTCGTCTTTATGTAGCTGCTAGATGCCAACCGATTTTCGTCTATTTGTTCCGGCTAAATGCCAACCGATTTTTGTCTATTTCTTCAGTCGGATAGCCAACCGTTTTTCGTCTTTTTTAGCGGTAAGATGCCAACCGGTTTCCGTCTATTTGTTCTGTCTAAATGCCAACCGATTTTTGTCGTTTTTTATCGGTTAGATGCCAACCGATTTTCGTCTATTTGTTCCGTTTAAATGCCAACCGATTTTCGTCGTTTTGTTCTGTCTGAATGCCAACCGATTTTCGTCGTTTTTTTAGGGGTAAGATGCCAACCGATTTTCGTCTATTTGTTCCGTCTAAATGCAAACCGATTTTCATCTATTTGTTCAGTCTGAATGCCAACTGATATTCGTCGTGTTTAGCGGTAAGATGCCAACCGATTTTCGTCTATTTGTTCAGTGTGAATGCCAACCGATTTTTGTCGTTTTTTAGCGGTAAGATGCCAACTGATTTTCGTCTATTTGTTCCGTCTAAATGCCAACCGATTTTCGTCTATTTGTTCAGTCTGAATGCCAACCGAATTTCGTCGTTTTTTGTGGTAAGATGCCAACCGATTTTCGTCTTTTAGTTCCGTCTAAATTCCAACCGATTTACTTCTATTTGTTCAGTCTGAATGCCAACCGATTTTCGTCGTTTTTTAGCGGTAGGATGCCAACCGATTTTCGTCTATTACTTCCGTCTAGATGCCAACCGATTTTCATCTATTTGTTTGGTCTGCATGCTAACCGATTTTCGTCGTTTTTTAGCGGTAAGATGCCAACCGATTTTCGTCTATTTGTTCATTGTGAATGCCAACCGATTTTTTCCTTTTTAGCGGTTAGATGCCAACTGATTTTCGTCTATTTGTTTCGTCTAAATTCCAACCGTTTTTCTTCGTTTTATTTAGCTTGGATCCCAACCAATTCAGGCTTTATGTTGCTGCTAGATGCCAACCGATTTTCATCTATTTGTTCCGTCCAAATGCCAACCGATTTTGGTAGATTATAGAAGTCAAGATCCTAATCAATTGTGTCTATTTGATCAGTGTTAATGCTAAGCGAATTTGGAAGATTTTTGAAGTCAAGATGCAAAACGATTTTCGTCTATTAGTTCAGTCTGAATGCCTACCGATTTTCGTCGTTTTTTAGCGGTAAGATGCCAACCGATTTTCGTCTATTTCTTCAGTATAAATGCCAACCATTTTTCGTCGTTTTTTAGCGGTAAGATGCCAACTGATTTTCGTCAATTTGTTTAGTGTGAATGCCAACCGATTTTTGTCGTTTTTTAGCGGTAAGATGCCAACCGATTTTCGTCTATTTGTTCCGTCTAAAATCCAACCGTTTTTCTTCGTTTTATTTAGCTTGGATCCCAACCGATTCCCGTCTATATGTAGTTGCTAGATGCCAACCGATTTTCGTCGTTTTTTAGCGGTAAGATGCAAACCGATTTTTTGTCTATTTGTTCCGTTAAAATGCCAACGGATTTTCGTCGTTTTGTTCTGTCTGAATGCAAACCGATTTTCGTCGTCTTTTTAGGGGTTAGATGCCAACCGATTTTCGACTATTTGTTCCGTTTGAATGCCAACCGATTTTCGTCGTTTTGTTCTGTCTGAATGCCAACCGATTTTCGTCGTCTTTTTAGGGGTAAGATGCCAACCGATTTTCGTCTTTTTGTTCCGTCTAAATGCCAACCGATTTTCGTTTATATGTTCAGTCTGAATGCCACCCGATTTTCGTCGTTTTTCAGTGGTAAGATGCCATCCGATTTTCGTCTATTAATTCCGTCTAAATTCCAACCGATTTTCGTCTATTTGTTCAGTCTGAATGCCAACCGATTTTCGTCGTTTTTTTTGCGGTAAGATTCCAACCGATTTTCGTCTATTTGTTAAGTGTGAATGCCAACAGTTTTTCATCGTTTTTCAGTTGATTTTCGTCGTTTATTAGCGGTAAGATGCCAACCAATTTTCGTCTATTTGTTCAGTGCGAATGCCAACCGATTTTCGTCGTTTTTTTAGGGGTAAGATGCCAACCGATTTTCGTCTATTTATTCCGTCTAAATGCCAACCGGTTTTCGTCTATTTGTTCAGTCTGAATGCCAACCGATTTTCGTCTATTTGTTCGGTCTAAATGCCAACCGATTTTGGTAGATTAAAAAAGTCAAGATTCTTATCAATTGTATATATTTGATCAGTGTTAATACTAACAGAATTTGGTAGATTTTTGGAGTCAAGATGCTAACCGATTTTCGTCTATTTGTTCAGTCTAAATGCCAACCGATTTTAGTCGTTTTTTAGCGGTAAGATGCCAACCGATTTTCGTCTATTTGTTCCGTCTAAATGTCAACCAATTTTCGTCGTTTTTTAGCAGTAAGATGCCAACCGATTTTCGTCTATTGGTTCGGTCTAAATGCCAACCGATTATGGTAGATTAAGGAGTCAAGATCCTAATCAATTGTGTCAATTTGATCAGTGTTAATGCTAACCGAATTTGGTAAATTTTTGGAGTCAAGATGCCAACCGATTTTCGTCTATTTGTTCAGTCTGAATGCCAACCGATTTTCGTCGTTTTTTAGCGGTAAGATGCCAACCGATTTTCGTTTATTTTTTCCGTCTAAATGTCAACCAATTTTCGTCGTTTTATTTAGCTTGGATCCCAACCGATTCTCGTCTATATATAGCTGCTAGATGCCAACCGATTTTCGTCTATTTTTTTCAGTCTGATTGCCAACCGATTTTCGTCTATTAGTTCGGTCTAAATGCCAACCGATTTTGGTAGATTAAAGAAGTCAAGATCCTAATCAATTGTGTCTATTTGATCAGTGTTAACGCTAACCGAATTTGGTAGATTATTGGAGTCAGGATGCCCACCGATTTTCATCGCTTTGTAGCTGCTAGATGCCAACCGATTTTGATCTATTTATTCAGTCTGAATGGCAACCGATTTTCGTCGTTTTGTAGCTGCTACACGCCAACCGATTTTCATCTATTTGTTCAGTCTGAATGCCAACCGATTTTCGTCGTTTTTTAGGGGTAAGATGCCAACCGATTTTCGTCTATTTGTTCCGTCTAAATGCCAACCATTTTTCGTCGTTTTGTTTAGCTTGGATCCCAACCGATTCTCGTCTATATGTAGCTGCTAGATGCCAACCGATTTTCGTCTATTTGTTCCGTCTAAATCACAACCAATTTTCGTCTATTTGTTCCGTCTTGATGCCAACCGATTTTCGTATATTTGTTCAGTCTGAATGCCAACCGATTTTCGTCGTTTTTTAAGGGTAATATTCCAACCGATTTTCGTCTATTTGTTCCGTCTAAATGCCAACCATTTTTCGTCGTTTTGTTTAGCTTGGATCCCAACCGATTCTCGTCTATATGTAGCTGCTAGATGCCAACCGATTTTCGTCTATTTGTTCCGTCTAAATGCCAACCAATTTTCGTATTTTTGTTCCGTCTTGATGCCAACCGATTTTCGTCTATTTGTTCAGTCTGAATGCCAACCGATTTTCGTCGTTTTTTAGCGGTAAGATGCCAACCGATTTTCGTCTATTTGTTCCGTTTAAATGCTAACCGATTTTCGTCTATTTGTTCCGTCTAAATGCCAACCGATTTTCGACTATTTGTTCAGTCTGAATGCCAACCGATTTTCTCGTTTTTTAGCGGTAAGATGCCAACTGATTTTCGTCTATTTGTTCCGTCTAAATGTCAACCGATTTTCGTCGTTTTATTTTGCTTGGATCCCAACTGATTTAAAGAAGTCATGATCCTAATCAATTGTGTCTATTTGATCAGTGTTAACGCTAACCGAAGTTGGTAGATTTTTGGAGTCAAGATGCCAATCGATTTCCGTCTATTTGTTCAGTCTGAATGCCAACCGATTTTCGTCGTTTTTTAGGGGTAAGATGTAATTGGGTTCCAAGCTATCTTTGACGATTTGTTGAGGCTGAGGCTGAATTAAATCGATTTGATTGCTTAAAGGCTACATAATTTGCTATATCAAAATGTAAAAAAACATGCGTTCTAACTGGATGTTAACTTTTTGTTTGTAAATAAGATATCGGGTTATTTTAGATCATATTAAGAAGTAGTGATCTTTGACGATTTTCCTCAGTTTGATGCTTTTTGACGATTTTTGAAATTAGTATGTGAGCGAATTTCGGACGATTTGCAAAAGTCAACTGTCAATTTATTCAGACTTTTTAAAACAATGAGAGAACTGTCTCATGTCAACAATTTGAGGAATATTTGTGGAAAAATACGCCGACGGATTTTGGAAGACTTGTAGTGATGTACAACCATTTTTTGACAATTCGTAGTAGTAAAAATTTGACTCTTTTAGAAGCTCTATGTCAATGGATTTTTGAAGATTTTAGAAATGATATATCAATAAATTAGAGCGATTTTTAGAACGGATTAGTCAATTGAGTTTTACAAATTTTACACGTTATTTGTGGACGTATTCAGGATAACTCATATAAGTAATACGTCGACAGATTTTGTCTAGTTTCAATTTGTTTTATGTCTCCGGAACTTGGACGATTTGTCCAAGTATTATGTTAACAAAATTTTGATGATTTGTATATAAAAATATTTCTGGATTTTGGTTTTTTGAGCTTTTGACTGATAAACGTGAACGTTTAAGATCTATTGCTCGTGTGGGGAAAATGTACATATCTTTATGGCGAAACTGGAATCACAGTCTAATGGAAATTCCCATTGGATTTTAAAAAGGGCAGCCACGATTATTTTGGAAAAAAGGATACAACCCACCCTCACAAGAACTTGTTCCACAAAATGGATGAACTTCAAAAAAATGCTGATTAAAAATCATATATACTCTTCAAATAGACAAAAAAACGGTATGCATTTGGACTATACATACAGGCAAAAATCGGTTGTCATCTTTATCCTAAACATATACAAGAATCATGTACAAATCAATAAAAAATGAACTTTTCAAAACAAAAATTCAGTAGAAATAATATAGAATTCACCCGCCATTAAGGGTCTTAAGATAATATTCAACTTATTTATGTACCTAAGCCTACACTGGAACTTACACAAAATATCTAAAATACTCAGACCTTGGAATCATTGCCAAATGAGATAAAAACTGTCCGAATTTACATTCTTTCAAACATAAATATACTTTATGTTGGAATACTGGAGTTCCTTAAATGATCGTTGAACTGTTATTTTTTCTAATTGTGTATATTTTGTTTCTATTTTTATCATGCTTGCTGTAAACAATAGGTAAACAGTGTTTGTTAAGATACTCTTAAGGAAGATTGACACTGCCTGACTCCGTAGCCTATATCAATAAAGCCTTTATAATAATTTATATATTATGAGTATGTTGTTCAGGGATTCTATATAACTGTGATTTTTAACGAAGTGCTCTATTAAATTTTCCCTGTCGTCACTGTCTATAACTGGCTGAAGCAGGCTGTACAAACATTGTTTTGAACATGTCTTACATTCAACTTGTTAATGTTTTTGACAAAAATGTTGCAAATATGACCGAAAATCTAACAGTAAAAATTGAAGACATTTTTTTCTTAGGCTGTAACATACTTAAAGATGGCATCATTCTTGCAAAATCTATAACTTACATCTATTGTATAAATCTACAGTTAAGACCGTTTACATAAAATGTAAATTCAGTCGAGTTTATGTCAACATTTTCACACCATAGTATTTCTTTTTATTTATCTTTAGAATTTGCCCATTATATTCCAATAAGATCTATATAAGGGTTAAACGAGTTACAATATACAGAAACTTTTTCCGCTAAACCCGCGATCTATTAACAACTATATGCATGAAAATGACACAAGTTTTAAACATGACAAGTTATTGATATATTATGTCCAATAAATGAATTTATTGAAATGTAAACCTTGTTTTTTTATATGTTTGGGTCAATTTCATTTTATTTCAATGATGTAAATGGAGTGCTGCAAATATTATTTGATATCAAGGGTTGATGACAAATACCAATGAGTTTAAACGTGACTACATTTGAATAAGAGTACAATAGTAGTTCGTTTTTTCTCGACTGCACGGGGAATTGGAATATCGTGTCTATAAGGAGTATGAAAATTTGACAATGTGAATTTCTCCATTGATCAGATAATATAGAGAAGTTTCGGGCCTTGTGGAAGGGAAGACCAGTACCGGTTATAACACCTTTACATATAGACGAAAATCGGATGGAATTTAGACTAAATAAATTAACGAAAATCAGTTGACAACTATATAACCCATACAAATAGACCAAAATCGGTTGGCATTTAGACTGAACAAATAGACGAAAATCGGTTGGCATCAAACCCTAGTCAACAAATAGCCGAAAATCGGTTGGGATAACAGCTTATTAAAACTACCAAAATCGGTTGGCATTCAGACTCCACAAAACGACAAAAATTGGTTGGCATCTAGACATTATACGTAGTAATCAACCAAAAAAGGTTGACATAAAGACTCTCCAAATGAAGGCATTTAGACTGAAAAAATAGACAAAAATCGGTTGGCATCTAGTCGCATTAAATCGACCAAAATCGTTTAGGATTTAAACTCAACAAAGTAACTAAATTCAGTTGGTATTAGGATGGAACAAATAGAATAAAATCGGTTGGCACCAAACCCCTACAAAACGACGAAAATCGGTTGGCATTTAGACGGAACAAATAGACGAAAATCGGTTGGCATCCTAAGCCTAAAAAACGACGAAAATCGGTTGGCATTCAGACTAAACAAATAAAAGACAACGGTTGTCATCTAACCTCTACAAAACGACGAAAAACGGTTGACATTTAGACGGAACAAATAGACGAAAATCGGTTGGCATCTTACCCCTAAAAAACGACGAAAATCAGTTGACATTTAGACGGACAAATAGACGAAAATTGGTTGGCATCTTACCGCTAAAAAACGACGAAAATCGGTTGGTATTCAGACTGAACAAATAGACGAAAATCGGTTGACATTTAGACGGAACAAATAGACGAAAATCGGTTGGCATTTAGACGGAACAAATAGACGAAAATCGGTTGGCATCTAGCAGCTACATATAGACGAGAATCGGTTGGGATCCAAGCTAACAAAAGGACGAAAAACGGTTGGCATTTAGACGGAACAAATAAAAGACAACGGTTGTCATCTAACCACTACAAAACGACGAAAAACGGTTGGCATTCAGACTGAACAAATAGACGAAAATCGGTTGGCATCTTACCCCTAAAAACGACGAAAATCGGTTGGCATTCAGACTGAACAAAACGACGAAAAACGGTCGGCATTTAGACGGAACAAATAGACGAAAATCGGTTGGCATTTAGACGGAACAAATAGACGAAAATCGGTTGGCATCTTACCACTAAAAAACGACGAAAATCGGTTTGCATTCAGACTGAACAAATAGACGAAAATCGGTTGGCATTTAGACGGAACAAATAAACGAAAATCGGTTGGCATTCACCCCTAAAAAACGACAAAACTCGGTTTGCATTCAGACTGAACTAACAGACGAAATCGGTTGGCATCTTACCCCTAAAAAACGACGAAAATTGGTTGGCATTTAGACCTAACAAATAGACGAAAATAGGTTAGCATTCAGACTGAACAAATATACGAAAATCGGTTTGCATCAGAAATCTTGGTGCTTACCTCACACCACACATGAATATGGAGAAGCATGTCAATATTGTATGCAGATCGTCTTATTATCAGCTAAGAAATATCAGTTTCTTACTGTGGATGCTACAAGGACGTTAGTAAATTCCCTGGTTACATCAAGATTGGACTACTGCAATGCCCTTCTTGCAAATACTTCAAAGTCAAATCTGAATAAACTTCAACGTCTACATAATACAGGAGCAAGAATCATTACCAGAACCCGTCGTCATGACCATATAACACCAATGCTCAAGGAACTTTATTGGCTTCCTGCTTGTCAGCGGATCAGCTACAAGCTCTTGATATATACATATAAAGCACTTAGCAACCAATGTCCCATATATATCCAAGACCTAATAAATGTTTATAAACCCAACAGAGACCTCCGATCTAGCAATTCATTATCTATAACAGTCCCACGGTCTGGGACAATTACTTTTGGTAATCGTAGTTTCAGCCATGCTGCGCCAAAATTGTGGAATTCACTTCCAGACTCTGTCAGGTGTGCTCAGTCTCTAAATACTTTTAAGAGAAAATTAAAGACTTACCTGTTTGTCAATTACTATGGTC
This sequence comes from Mactra quadrangularis, assembly GCA_025267735.1. NCBI lineage: Eukaryota > Metazoa > Mollusca > Bivalvia > Venerida > Mactridae > Mactra > Mactra quadrangularis. Next base: position 3,968,658 of record CM046309.1, read on the forward strand.
ACTAAATCAATCACCCTGGGACAAAAAACTTTGGTTTTGGAATAGATCAGTATTAATATGAACCAATCTTAGACTACTTAAAATTGTTTATTAGTACGTCCAATAATACTACAGTGAAATTTCTTTTAATCAATAGAAACTATCTGGCTGAATGATCTTAAAATATACCCAAATTACAAACATATAACACCATAGTTTAAAAAAAATGATAATAATAATTATACCTAGGTCTATTACAAAATGATATGCGACCAAATGATGGATTCTGGTGGGATCCATGGATTCGAATCCAACTTTGCACCTTGCAATTATGGATTTTACAGGGCAACTAGCCAGTTTCCCCCCATTGGCTGGGGGTTGCTTTTCAACCGATTACATACTCATTACCATTAAAAATAATACTTTATCTAACCAATTAGGCCCTGACACTGATGTATGTTCTGGCAGGATCCTTGGATTGGAATCCGACTTTGCACCTTGCAATTATGGATTTTCTAGGGCATCTGGCCTGATTCCCCATTGGCAAGGGGTTGCCTTTCCACCGATTATATACTCATTACCTTTAAGATTAATACCTTATCTATCCAATTTAGGCGCTGACGCTGATGGATGTTCAGGAGGGATCCTTGGATTGGAATCCGACTTTGCACCTTGCAATCATGGATTTTTCAAGGCATCTGGCTGGATTCCCAATTGGTCGGGGGCTGCCTTCTCTCATTCTCTAAACTTAACTATTATCACTTTTACTTTATCACTATAAAATGCATGGTCGGGGGACGCGCGGCGCTGATGCTGATGGATGTTCTGGCAGGATCCTTGGATTGGATTCCGACTTTGCTCTATGCAATTATGGATTTTCTAGGGCATCTGGCCAGATTCCCCATTGGCTAGGGGTTGCCTTTCCACCGATTATATACTCATTACCTGTAAGATTAATACCTTATCTAACCAATTTAGGCGCTAGACTTTACAAATATACATAAATCGGTTGGCTTCTAGCCGCTTCAAATCGACTAAAATCGGTTGGGATGCAAGCTTAACTAAACGACCAAAATTGGTTGGCATTCTGAATCAACAAAACGACTAAAATCGGTCGGCATTTGGACACAAGTATTCAACCAAAATTGATTTGTACCTAGATTCTACAAATAGACGAAAATCGGTTGGCATTTAGGCTGAACTAATGGACCAAAATCGGTTGGGATCTAAGCTAAACAAAACGACCAAAATTGGTTTGGATCTAAACACTAGTAATTGCCCAAAATCGGTTGGCATTTAGGCTATACAAATCTTCCACAATCGGCATTAGTGGCTCTACAAATCGACGAAAATCGGTTGGCATCCAGATTGCGCAAATTTCTTGGGATCGGTGAACGTCCTTATTCTCGAAATATCAAAAAATTCGGTTTTCAAGTACACATGTATTTTCTACAATTGGAACGGTTAACATCCACACTCAACAAATTATTCTTTTATCGGTTAACATCCAGAATCTACAAATTTTCTAAAAATTGTTTGCCAAATAAACCCTACAATCGACCAAAATCGGTTGGCATCTTGACTCTACTTTGCATCCAGAATCTACAAATGGACCAAAATTGGTTGGAAACCATCTCATCAATACTTAAAAATCCGTTGGCATCCAAGTTATACAAAACGTCATTTCGTTGGTTCATTTTTACTTAATGAACTGAATAAAATTATGCACAAATTAATGTCGAAGTCATTGTAATTATACTCATATCGGTGAAGAAACAAAACTATTTTATTTATAAAATATGCATTATTCAAAAATCTTAAAAACTACACAATTGCATGTTGTTATAATCTAGCGAAGTTCCAATTAATGCTTATTGTTCCTTATACATGTACATTAAAATCTGGTCATATTTTCATAGCATGAAATTAATTATATAAGTGAACGAGTGTTTTCTAAATGAAATCTTGTTAGACTTGCAGGCCCGTAGGAACCGGGGAGGTTAGGGGGCTTAGGCCTGTCACACTCAATTGATTGACACATTCGTGCTTTTTCAACAAAGTCAAAATTATATATATAACTAAAACTGCCTAGTCAAACTTAAGCCTGAGAAAAAAGCGAGAGTTTTTATAGAACAAGACTAGATGTATATGAAAATTAAGTTCTGTTTTCTTCTCCTTGAAAAAAAACCCCTAAATCTGAAAATGCTTCCTACATGTACGTGCCTGTCATGTTATACCAAAGACAAATGTGACTGCAGTGCCATATCACCTTACTACCATCTAAATTATACTACAAATGTACTATAAGGCAATCCTTTTTAACAGGAAGGCGGGGCTATGGGCGGTTCTATTATTGGACTACTTTCATCAAAATCGGTTGGCATGAAATCGACGAAAATCGGTTGAGAAGCATTGAATCCCCATACCGATAGCCCGATTTCTTTCGGCCTCTGATAAACCTGGCATTTTGTAACCATCAAATGTCAATGGTGATTTTTACTGTGTAATGCCTTAGTGAATGTATAGCGCTTTTGTTCACATTCTATTGCGTTCAATTCATTGAGCACGGGCGTCACGTGCGAAAGCGGCTATTTGAAGATTACCCATTTTCGGTTAGTATCAAGCTAGCTAGAGTTTACGCACACATTGTGAAATCGAAAATCTACGGAAATTAGATAAATATTTTTTTATTAGATGCCCAAGTTATAAAAGATATTGCAACATTTAAAGTGTCAGGTTTCTTTTTTGGTTGAGTATATATAAGAATTTAATATTAGGAACGGTATGAGATAAGACAATTTTTTGTTTTCATGCCAGGAGGAAGAGACAACAAGGATGAGATTTTTATAAGAATAGATCAATTTAACTATAACAGTTGGGGTACTTTCAAAATGTACCTACTTAGTTAAAAGGTAAAACTGAGACTTCATATAATCATATTATCTATGAGACTAGCGCATGAGAATCTTATTATACCATTTATGTATTTTCAATTTTCCTTATTCAAATTATTACCATGACCTATTTTTATAAAATGTATAGTTATATAAAATAGGTATAAAAACTCATACAAAGTTTTGTTGTTATCTCACGAGTTTTGGGTTTATCAATATTTGAATAGAAAATCAGGTCACAAATCGCACTTATTGCTAAGTGCATGCGAACCTTGTAATCAAGCAGTCGAGATAACAACAAGTATGAGCCAATGAAATGACATACCCGTTTACGCCCTCGGACAAAGTTTCCCTACTTTTATTACAGCTCATATACTTCATTGTTACTATCCAATACTGGTTTAAATCATCTGGATTGATCTTTGAAAATCCCTTAACGTAAGTTAATTCAATATTTTATTTGTATTATTCAATAGATATGAATTGTTTAAAAGTAGAATATGCCCCTTCTTATTTGTAAGAATAGCCATAATGACAGATTTACTTTATGTCGCATTTCTGTCCAACGAGGCAATATGGAAGACGAATGTACGATCGAATGGTCTTATGGCGTATCTTCATCCCACGGGCACCATGTAAGACACAGTCATATGTCATTTTAATCGGTTTCATTGCTTTGACCAGAGAAAGCTCTTAGCGAAAACATATTGATACGACAAAACTTTTACAATTGTAATGCACCTTTTCATGTCGATATATGGCATCTTTGTGACCCTGTTCGAACCCCACAGGACAGTGATTCGACAAAAAGTACATTTGCCGGATCTTTGTGTTTTATGTGGCACCTAGCGTGAGAAAATGTCTCTGAACAGAATCTTACTCAGCCCTATACCTATACCCTACTCATGACCCTCTGGTTTTATTTACATTTTTAACATGATATTTGTAAGTACTGTATTCAGAAAGAATTTTTACTTGACACTTCTTAGGTATGTATATATTAGTGATTTAAAGGGCGTCTGGTATAATTCTGTCCAATTGATTTTGTTGATCGTTGATTGATTTAAAGTGATTTGAAAAAAAGGTTTTTCAGGGCGTGCTTTTCCATTAAAGGATGAATGTCTGTCGTCCGTCGTTTGTTGTCCGTCTACACTTAGTTCGTTAACAATCTAGTGGTCACATTGTTGCTAAAATTGTCACTAAATTTGATCAGGACGTACGTCCAAGTAATAACTCGGACGAGTTCGAATATGGGTCATCTGGGGTTGAAAACTGGTCACAGTTACTACAAATAGAAAAATCTTGTCCGGGCTGTAATTTTGTTATTTGTAATTGGATTTCAAAATAACTTGGCACAAATGTTCACCAGGACCCGGCAATGTGTCACATACAATTCTCATGCCTCTTGGTTCAAGGTCAAAATCATTGTTACTAGAATAGAATTTATTTTCTTGGCTGCAATTTCTCATTTTTTTTAAATTACTTAGTATTCATGTTTATCATGTAACGTTAACGGTCATGACTGTATTTTAACGTCTTCAAGTAAGGTGAACTCCCTTGTTAGCAAGGCAACATTTGTAAACGGTTAACGGTAGACGCTCATTCAAAGACAAAGTAGGCGCTTGCAAATGTGCTTCCCGTGCAAGAGTTCCAAAGAGCATCAAATGTATGTATGTACCAATCAGATTTCAGTTCCGCTATGCGTGGGCATCATGTGGGTATAAAAGGCGAAACTCGACAGAGAAAATTAGAGTCTGACAGGAGACTCCGGAGGGTTCACATCGCTCTTCTTGCAATTATCGGGGCTGTGTAGTACGATTAGAGTTACGAAATCTATGGATCCGCGTTCTCATAGAAAGCCAAAGGCATCGTGAGAGGGTCATAGATAGTTTAACTATAGTACCGGGTCGTGGTGTTGCAGGGAAGAGGTTGGAACGTTGTGGTTTGGTTAGTTCGTGTTGAAACCGCAGGTAAGTCATAGAACCTGGTGTGTTGTGAGAGTTTTTGGTTGTAACTCTGGTGGTTTCAACGCCTCTTGTGCTGAGGCTCGAACGTGTTTGTAGTGATTAAGTATGTGTTGCCTTGGGTTATTGGTGTTCATTTGACGGATTGGTTGAGCTTGTTCCTGGTTGGAACTGCTGGTGGTTTCAGCACCTCGTGCGTTGAAACCCCAGCCTTGTGTGATATTTTGTGAGAGGTTTTTTTTGTTACCGCTTGATCATGTGTATATATTGTTTGTTTGTTGATCGCATTTGACGTACTAGTTGAGTTGCTGGTTGGCACAGCCTTGTATGATAGGTTTAGAGTGTTTCTTTTGTTACCGCTCGGATCACATGTATATATTGCTTGTTTGTTGATTACAGTCTATATGTTTGGTTTAAGTTGATGTTTCTAATCATTGGTCAAAGTAGACCCGGAGGAAAATACATATATATTGTATTAAGCATTTTATTATTGTTGAATAGTTTTCAACAACCACTCGGTGCACGTTACAATCATATCATGACGTTGGGTCAACATCAACATTGTACTTCCGAACAATCAATACTGATTATAATTGGAAGGCGCTGTCAGGGCAATGTTAAAAAATGAGAGAACTCATCATGTGCAAAGAATAAAATTACTATATACAGGTGCTGGGTTGAAAACATAGTGAAAAGAAGCTAATTGATATGTACAGCTGCCAGCCGCTCAGTAAATGTGCTGAGACTGGGGCTGGACTGTACATAATGGGGGAGGCCATTCCATAGTCTAATTGTTCGGGGGGAAAATGAGTTCATATGGTATTGGGTCCGTGATTGTGGAATTAGATAGTTCAGGTTTCGTGTAGGGATAAGATGGTTATGATCGACGCATACTAGGTTGGTACGGATTTTATAAAAATAGATGAGTGAGCAGTGTGTGCGTCGTTGTTCTAAAGTTTGCCAGTGAAGTGAATTTATCGTCTGGGTTACACTGCTTGTATAACTATAATCATTGAAAATGTACCGTGCAGCAGATCTTTGAACTTTTTCAATTTTATAAGAGAAGGACTTTTGCCACGGATGCCAGACTGTTGAACAGTACTCAAGCTGTGGGCGAACATACATGTTATAGGCCTTTTCTTGACTTTTTTGTTTGTGGTCTTTACATTTCTTTTGATATATTTGAGGGAGTTAGTAGCTTTGTAGGAAGTATTATTTATATGTTCAGCCCAGGTTAGGTCCTCACTAATGGTAACACCTTGATATTTTGCGAAGTCAGTGGATTTTAGTTCCTTGCCATGCAGGATGTATGGAAAAATGACAGGATTGTGCTTTTGGGTGATTCTCAGTACCTCACACTTATCAGGATTAAACTCCATGGACCAGTCCCGCTCCCACTGTTCAAGGGCATGCAGATCAGCCTGGAGTATTTGTGCATCTGCTGAGGACTTGACTGTGAGATAAAATATGGTGTCATCTGCAAACAGTCTGGCTTTGCTTTTGATATAGTTTGGCATGTCGTTAATGTATGCTAGAAAGAGGCAGGGGTCAAGGACAGAACCCTGGGGGACACCCGACAAGACAGGTAGGGTGTCTGAAGTACAGCCTTCTACAACTACTCTTTGGGATCGGCATTTCAGGAATGAATTAATCCATTGTGTGGCTAGAGGATGGACACCTAGCTCTTCAAGTTTGAATATCAATTTAGAGTGATCAACCTTGTCGAATGCTTTGCTGAAATCCATTATTATGATGTCTGTTTGTTTGCCTTTTTCAAGGTTGTCATAGGCCTCTTGTGTGAAACTGATCAATTGTGATTCACAGCTATGTTTAGATCTGAAGCCGTGCTGGCACTGGCTTAGTAGGTTGTAATTGTCAAAGTGCTGCATGATGTTTGAGACCAAGACGTGTTCAAATAGTTTAGAAGCAATACAAGTTAGTGAGATGGGCCGATAGTTACTGGCCTTGGCCTTTGAGCCTTTCTTGAAAAACTGGGGCTACAGTAGCACGTTTCCAATCTGGTGGGACAGAGCCAGTTTCCAAAGACAATCTGAATATAGTGGAGAGGATGGGCGCTATCTCATGATATAGTTCTTTTAGAACCCTTGGAGAGATTTCATCTGGACCAGAGGCTTTATTAGGGGAAAGCCCCTGTAGGAGCTCATCAACACCCTCAACTGTGATGGTGATCATGGACATTTTTGGTGCCGAGCTGTTTCCAGTAGCTCTTTTACAGAGCTGTTTTAAACTGAGTGGCTGCGGTTTGGAGAAAACCGACCCAAACTGCCTATTAAAAATATTTGCCTTGGAAGTGGGATCAGTATACGTCAGACCCTCGTGTTTAAGCGGTGCTACACCACAGCTTTCCATTTTCTTATGTTTTATAAAGGAATAAAACTTCTTGTTTTTGCCAGGTTGTGAATCATCCATGAATATGACAGATTCTAAGTAAGCCCAATAAGAGTTCCTTAGATGTTTTTGGATGCTGGCTTTAAGGGCTTTGAATGTTTTACTATTGGGGATGACTTGGATTTTTTGAGTTTGGCATACATTTTATCACGCTTGTGAATGAGCCTACGGATCATTGGGGTTAACCAGGGGAGATCACAGCGTGTTTTAATAGTTTTCGTTGGAATGTGGAGACTACTTAGGCGATTTAGTTCATTTTTAAACACCTTCCATGCATGGACAGGGTCAGAGTGGTTAGAATCAGCAAATGTCTTCCCAAACTCTGATAAATCCCTTTTGAAGTCATTCCAATTTGCTTTGTTAAAACATTTAATTGACCTTTTGGGCTGAAGAGGTCGGCCTATATTTAAGTTGTTTTCATGAAATACAATGTCATGGTCCGATTTACCTAGGCTTGGGATGGTTTTAGTGTTGTTTACCAACGATGGGATATTTGTGAAAAACAAATCTAGAATATTTTCTTTTCTGGTTGGGACCTTGGCCATTTGTTGTAAATTGAAGGAGTTTATCCTATCAATGAAGTTCTCATACATTTCCTTGAATCTACATTTGGGCTTGGGAGACTCAGATGACCAGTCTAGATCGGGGAGGTTAAAGTCACCGAGTAGCCATATTATACCATTCTGAGGAACTTTTGACATGGATGACCATAGCTCAATGAGGGAGTCCTCATCATTTTCGTGGGGTTTATAGTAAGTTCCAATGTAGATGTCCCTAGAACCTTTTATTGAGATTTTGGCCCAGGTCAGATTACAGTTTGATTTAAGATCAGGTTGTTTTTGGGATATGAGCCTTTTAGATATAGCTGTTAGTACCCCACCTCCCTGACCTGAGGTTCTATCATCCCTGAAAACCTGGAAGTTAAACTTGTTTGGGAAAATTTCAGAGGTCTGTATATCTGGTTTCAACCAGGTTTCCGTACAAAAGATGATATCAGGTTTAACCTGTTCAATTAATAGGTGGAGGTCTGGAATTTTGTTTTTAATGGACCTACAATTAATATTTAGGATAGTTATTCTTTCACTTTTGTTGTTTTGTACTTTGGCAGGCATTTTAACCTTTGTTTTTGGGGTGGAAGTGTCCCTGGGGGAGGGTCTGAACTTAGGGTGTGGTGACTGAGAGACTGATCCAGCCGACAGATCTGATCGACGACTCGTATCTAAAAAAGCATAGCCAAGATTTAATGGTGAGTATATATTACTATCATTAAAGGAATCAAGAGATTCAATAAGGGACTGAGAGTAGTTGATCCGTCCACAGTACTGACAGTGCCATGCAAACCTAGAGTCTGATAGACGGTCATAGGTGCTATCTCCGATACCTTGGCAATCTGTGTGAAAGCATTGGTCGCATGTGTCACACAGAATACCTTTCCGGCTCCAAGTGACATCTGCCTCACAGCGTCCGCATAGGTACTGAGATTTGGTTACACTGGGTCCTGGGTTTAATTCAATATCTGGACATTGGCAGACCAACAAGCAGTGTATGAATACTAAGGAAGTTTTCACTGGGACAAGCTTATCCTTGCCCTTGAAAGATTTGGATATGTATGTGGCACATATATGTTTGGTTTGGAGTCTGATTGATAGGTCTTTATTGTTATTTGCCAGGTGGGGAATCCGGCTTTCTGTTGATAATATTCTGAAACCAAGAACGAAAAGAAATAGGCACAAAGATGTGATAATAAGTTTCATGATTATCTAATTTGTACTTTGGCAGTGCCAGTGGGCAGCCAGGAACTCACCTGTCCTTTACTAAGAGCTATAGGGTGGCTTGACAACTCAGTGAAACGGATTGTTTATCAAGTGTTGGTATATTCGGATAAACCGGAAGTGACTGAAAAATAGGATACGAAACCGGAAGTCTGTCTAATTCCACAAAAATAAGAGACAGAAAGGTTTTTTTTGTAATTATTTATTACTTCAAAGATACATATGTATATATACATAGATTGTAATAATAGACATAATAAAAGGTGAGAGACAGAAAGTTAGTTGCACACGTCCGTTAATTTTGGAAGGGTAAGTGGGCACTTTTCTTACCTGTTAGTTAAAGAATGAGTGAAATGGGCCCCTAAAAGAAGTGAAAAGTTAGAATTTCTGTGCCGGAAGAAAAAAGGTAGTGGTCTGCCCGACGCATGCGCATCATCCCATAACACGCATAACACGTCACATACATCATCCATTCCAGGAGGTACAAGGCCAATGTCACTGTTACTAAAATAGAATTTTCCTGTTTTACTGTACATAACTAAAACTTATAAATGGAATTATTTCAAAATCACTTGGCACAAATGGCTACTATGACAATACAGTGTGTCACGTACAAAAACCATGGTAAAGGTCACTGTAAATAAAAGTATAATTTGCTATACTGGGCTGTAAATTTGTTATTTCGTAATGCATTTTAAAATAACTTGGTACATACAATGTATGTGTAACGGGGTCCTCGTTTAGTCACTATTTAATTTTGTACCCTTTTCTGTTCTTTGGACTCTTTCCGCCTTTTCTTACTCTTTTCAATTATTTCCCCTTGGCAAGTTTATCACGTGATCTGTCCGTCAAGCGGTAATCATGCTCGACTTGGCTTTTGTGAGAGAATGGTCTTGCTTCTTGAACAGAATCTGTCACCACTTGAAGCAAGCAGAGTATGTTTGTTGTAATTATATGGAGAGTGTGAGAGTTTTTGTACTCAGTTATATTAACTGATACAAGTATGTACATATGAATGTATGATTATGCATGAATGATTGTATGCAATAGAATATACAAAATATACATAGTCTTCAGAAGTCTTCTTTTCTAACCCACACCTTGCCGTGTTGGTGCTATAGTTATTTAACGTGATTTAATTTCAGAAGACATTGATGTTTTGTTTGGAAAAGAACGAGGACGTCTTTATCTTTGGGGAGAGTAGAACGACATTACAGCATTGGTAGCTACTTACATTCGAACTTCAGGGTACCCACATCTTCACTTCATTTCATCAGACTTTCTTCGTTGGAACTTCAGAGACTTTATATGTACATTTGGTTGTGAATGTGACATTGTGTTGAATCCACTTCTTCAGTAAAGACTTTCAAGTATAAGTGTGTGTGAGTAAAACAAATTGAATCATTGTAAATTGTAGTAAGAAAGGTTTCACCTTTGCTTTATACTAATTGCATGAGGACTGAAGGTATTTTCATTCACTGAACCATTTATTCAAATCACTACTAACTGACTTCAGGCATCATTTCAATCAATTAACAGGTCATTTATCATCTAATATTAATGTCATATAGTAAGTGCTGCTGAACCTGCTCATGTTTATAATCAAATTTCTATGTTAATGTCAAGTCTGTACTGCCAGTACTTCAATTGAGCTGCTTCTGTTTTGGTTAGTTTGATCAGATTTCTATAGTTAACACATAATTTGTTTATTGGATTTGGCATATTCTTGTGTAATTGGTTGTGTACCTTGGAACTCATTTAGAAAAATTGTGACTCATATTGAATGTGTTTTATGCATGACCTTGATAGAACGTTGTGACTTCATTGGCCTAATATACTTTTTGACACCTGACTTCCTGTCTCATATAAACTGCCACTCACTTCCTGTTTTGGAGCTGCCATTTTGAAATGACATTGTTTTGACTATTGGACAGTAACACTGTAGTAATTTATTTATTGTAGAAAGTAGTTACATATTATTATAGTAGAGTAGTAACATACAGTTGATATCATATACCATTAACAATTTATTTTCAGAATTTGGAAACTATAATATACATTTATTTTCAATAAGTTTAAATGATTTAAACCTTTCATACTGGAAGATAGTATTTTATTATAGGACTTTTGAGTCATTGAAAATATTATTCAAGGGAAATAACTCATATTTATAGTTCACTGAATTTATACTTGTCAGTTGTTTTTTTTTTAAAAAGGGAGATAATTTGCATTTAATATTGTTTTGATAATTGTGACCAGTAATTCTAATTTAGTATTTTTGATTTAAGATTTCAATTTGTGTTATTTTTTTATTAATTTAAGCTCATAATAATAATTATTTAGCACTTATATTAATTTATATTGTTAGAAAAAAAATTAAAATATATTGGCATATGATAGAACTTGTTTAACCATTGAATAAGTCGATGGTGTATTTGTTTCTAGAATTTTTCATTATCTTAGAAAATAGCATTACCGTATTTATACTTATTAACACTCTTAAGTGAAGTACCATAATTATTTAAATAAGTCGCCCATATAATTTTTTTTGATTTTTTATTTCAATTTAGAATATTGCATTACCGTATTTACACTTGTTAACACACTAGTTTAAGTACCGTAATTATTGTAATTAAGTCATCCATTGAATTTTTTTTTTAAATTAATCTGACTACTTCCATTTTGTTTCTAAATTAACTTAATGAGTATGTTTGATATTCATTGCGTAGTCTTTGAAATATTAGGAAAGGGGATGTTATTTTAATTTTTAATGTAGACACATTTATTTCAGATTACTACTTTAAAGGTTGGTCTCGGACAACATCTTCATCAACAACTATTATAATATTTTGTGTTTATATTAGAATTTTCAGGTATTATTTTGATATTATATATTTATGCATTGTGATATAAGTTGAGTGACTTGAATTGACTTATTGGAAATCAAGTTTATGAACTATACCTTTCATTGACAATTCCGGTAAGTGAATTGTTTATTGATTTGATCATATATTGGTCTTTTGATATTATTGTTTTGAATATTTTAATTCTTGACAATGCATTTTGTGCATTTATTGCAAGGTGAATATTTGAAAGATATTTGTTTGATAATTCAATTATTGAACATTATGGCTACAAAGGAGGAGGATTCCTTTAAAAGGGACATTGATGATTTCTCACCACAGGAAATTGAGATGATTAAGACTTTTCGTACTCTTGGTTTTACTCCAAGTTTACATACTAGTGATGATGTGGACAGGTTTTCCAAATTTTTTGGAGGGAAAAGTGAACGTGTCAGTCATTCAGATACTAGGCACCACTACCCAAAGTTTTCTATATTTTTTGGTGAGGATGGTAAAGGTGAGGCTACTTGGGATACTTTTAAGTATGAAGTTGTTTCAGTATTGGTGGAGAAGAATTTTACAGAGGAGCAAGTCATGTTTGGTATAAGAAGAGCAGTAAAAGGAAGTGCTGCAGACAAAATAAGACGAATTGGGCCTGGAGTATCAGTAGAAGGAGTATTAGAGAAATTGGAAAGTTGTTATGGTACTGTGGAAACTACAGAATCAATAATGAAGAAATTTTACACATGTGAACAAAAGGTAGGTGAGTCTGTTGAGTCATATGCATCAAGATTAGAAGAACTATTTGACAAAGCTGTGGAACTTAGGGGACTGAGGAGAACTGATTTAGAGATTTTGAAGCAAGTCCTTCATAGTGGCCTATGTAAAGATCTTCGACAGATGTCTATTTATTACAAGGATAAGATAAAGACATATGACGAGTTCAAGAGAGAGTTAAGACGTATAGAAGCTGATGGTAAACCTAAGGAAAGTAAGACTACTTGCAATCCAGCTGTGAAGGTTGAAGAAGATACATCCGAGATTAAGAAACTACTTACAGCCTTGAATGAACGAATGGACAAAATGGAACAAAGTGTTTCTGACAAAAATGTTAATAGATTTGAAGAAAGTTATAATGGGAATGGACGTGGTGGACAGAGATATAGAGGTGCATACAGAAGAGGAAATCACAGGTTTCGACCAACTTCAGATCAAACATTTACTCCGACCTGCTTTATTTGTGGCACTAAAGGACATATCCAACGTAATTGTCCTTCGATAGTTGCTCAGCTTTACTGTGCCAAGTGTAAGGAGAGAGGACATAAGACAAGGGAATGCCCAAACTAATATGTGCTCAGGTTTCGGGATCTGATTTGAGCACTTCAGGTAATAATGATCCCAAATTAATCGGAAATAGTAATGAAGTTGAAATTAGTTTAAATGATTTCTCTGTTTCAGCATTACTTGACACTGGAAGTTGTGTTAGCGTCATATCAGAATCTTTTTACAGGAATTTTCTACATAACATAGAGATACTACCATTAGGAGGAATCCTGAATATAGAATGTGCTGATGGTAATCAACTCCATTATCTAGGATACATTGAAGTAGATCTGAAATGTAATATTAGCAGTAAGTCATTACCATGTTTATTTTTAATTACACCCGATACCAAGTATTCATCTCAGACGCCTGTCATTTTAGGAACTAATATTTTACAAGTACTTCTGGAAGATTGCAGGACATCTGAAGGTGAAAGATTCTTACAGACAGCAAATTTAACTACACCATGGTTCTTGAGTTTCAGATGTTTAGTCATGAGGGAGAGAAATTTAAAGAAGAACAACAACCGCTTAGCAATTGTTAGATGTGCGTCTTATGGAAAGATTACTATTAACCCCAACCAATCTATAGAGGTTAGTGGATTTACAGATAGAAATTTAGACTACACCACTACATCAGCAATTATCCAGGAAAGTGACGAAACTCCATCATCTTTAGACATAACGCCATCAGTTATACAGTATAAGACGACCAGATGTGATGTTAAAGTCAGAGTATCTAACTTAACATGCAGCCCTATTACCCTACAGCCAAGATCAATTTTATGTGAGATTCAGCCTATACACATTGCCCAAGATGTTTTTGAGAAGATTGAGAAACACGAACTGAAGAATATTACTGAGAAACTGAATATTGATGAAGCTGATATATTGGATATTGAACAAAAGGCTAGACTGAAAGAATTACTTAGGAAGCATGAAGCTATATTTTCGACTGATGATTCAGATATTGGTATCTATCATCAAATCAAACATCGCATTGATCTGACCAACGACATACCTTTCAAGCAGAGACATAGGCGTATTCCACCTTCCATGATAAATGAGGTTAGAGAACATGTAGAGCAATTGTTAGCTGCAGGCATTATCAGGCCATCCAAGTCACCTTATTCTTCTAACGTAGTTCTTGTCCGGAAGAAGAATGGAAGACTAAGGCTTTGTGTGGATTACAGACAATTGAATAGTATCACTGTCAAGGATTCATTTGCACTTCCTAGAATGGAGGAGATATTTGATAACTTACATGGTGCAAAGTATTTTTCGGTAGTTGATATGAAATCTGGATATCACCAAATTGAAGTTGAAGAATCTCACAAATGTAGAACCGCTTTTACGGTAGGTCCCATAGGATTCTTTGAGTATAACAAAATGCCATTCGGGCTTACATAGTCCAGTTACATATCAAAGGATAATGCAAGAGATTATAGGAGATTTAAATACTAAAATTTGTTTAATATATTTAGATGATTTAATCATTTTCAGCCGTTCATTTGAAGAGCATTTGACACATTTGGATCTTATTTTAACTAGACTTAGAAATGCTAACTTGAAGCTAGCTCCTGAGAAGTGCCAATTTTTTCAACCAGAAGTATCTTTCCTTGGACATGTGGTTAGTGAGACTGGGATTCATACTGATCCATCTAAGATCCAGAAAGTTAAGGAATGGCCTACTCCATCTAATCCGGATGAACTGAGGTCTTTCTTGGCTTTCGCTGGATACTATAGAAAGTTTGATAAGAATTTTAGTGACATAGCAAGACCGTTATCTGAGATGTTACCACCGACTTCTAAGAAGAAAGGATGCAAGAGACCCATAACACCATGGCGTTGGACCAAGAAAAAGCAAGAAGTATTTGATCATATCAAAGATTTATTGTCATCACCTCCCATTTTGGCGTATCCTGATTTTAATCTACCGTTTGAGCTTCACACAGACGCATCAGCCAAAGCCCTTGGTGCTGTTTTATACCAGATCCAAGATGAAAAGAAGAGAGTCATAGCTTATGCGAGTCGAGCTCTGAGTAAGGCAGAACAACATTATAGTGCTTTTAGACTTGAATTCCTTGCTTTGAAATGGGCCATCACGGAAAAGTTCAGTGATTATTTGATAGGTAACCATTTTATAGTGTTAAAGGATTACAACCCTCTGACATATATACTCACCAGTGCCAAGTTAGATGCCACAGGTCAGAGATGGGCGTCTGCCTTAGGTCAATACTCTTTCGACATCATGTATCGCAGAGGTCTACAGAATGGTGATGCGGATGGTATGAGCAGGTATCCGCATGAGAGGTTAACAGACAAGGATAGTAAGGATTGGGTCAAAGTACATGACCAGACTGTTAAGTCTATTTGCAATATTATTACTCCCATTTATATAACGACATTACCTGTTAATAGAATACAATTATATGATGTTTTTGAACATGGACAGATTCTCGCACAGAAAGAGATGCAGGAGATTAGAACTGCGCAGAGAGAGGATAAGTTAATAGAAAAATGGCGAATTGCTGTCATTGATCGACAAATACCTACCAAACTTATTGGGAAGGATGATCTAGCTATGAGAAAGCAATATAAAAACTTTGTTATGAAAAGAGGTATTCTTTTTAGGAAAATTACTGAGAATGACAAATATATTGAACAATTGGTAGTTCCAAGTGTATATAGGAAGGATATTTTATGTGCTTTACACAATGATGTTGGTCATCCTGGTCAAGAGCGTACTACCCGCTTGGTACGAGATAGATTTTATTGGCCCGGAGTCAACAGTGATATAGTAACTTGGGTAAAGCAATGTGATAGATGTATTAGACGCAAGTGTACACCTGATAAAGCCAGCCTAGTGAATGTACATAGCTCATATCCGTTAGAGCTTGTTTGTATGGATTATTTAACACTTGAGCCATCAAAAGGAAACATTTGTAATGTGTTGGTAATTACAGACCACTACACAAAGTTCGCTATGGCCATTCCTACGAGAAACCAGACTGCTAAAACGACAGCAGATGCACTGTTAAATAATTTCATCTTTCACTTCGGAATACCAACCCGCTTACACTCGGATCAAGGTGCAAACTTCGAAAGTCAAGTTATACAGGAACTTTGCCAACTATTAGGAATTCAGAAGAGTCACACTACACCCTATCACCCTCAAGGAAATGCAGGGCCCGAGAGATTTAATCGAACTCTTATTGGTATGTTGGGTACACTAGAGGAACAGCAGAAGGCTGATTGGAAAAAGTACATAAACTCTTTACTTTATTACTATAACTGTACACCTCATGAAACAACCCGAACATCACCGTTTGAACTTCTTTTTGGAAGAAATCCTAAACTTCCGATTGATGTTGTTTTTGAACAAGCCAATCAAGATGATACCAGTCATTGTAGTTATTCTGAATACCTTGAAAGCTTACAGGAGAGAATGACAAAAGCCCCTGAGATTGTTCTCAAGCATGTTACGAAGGCACGGGACAAGCAAGCTTTTTATTACAACAAGAAGACCAAAGCTGTCAGAATAGTTGTTGGCGACAGAGTACTGGTTAGACAGTTAGCTTTCAGTGGGAAACATAAGTTAGCAGATATGTTTGAAAAAGAGTTGTATGAGGTTATTGAACACCCGAGACCAGATATCCCGGTGTATAAGATTAGATGTTTAGAGACTGGTCGAGAAAGGACTATGCATAAGAACCATTTATTGCTAGTGGATCACTTAGCAGATGCGTTGAGTGCGACAACAGACATTAACCCTCAGAAGACAGATGAGATTAAGGATGCATCTAAGCAAGTTAATAGTGACGTCACTTGGAACCAAGACTCTATCAGTGATGATGATAGTTATGCTTCAGAAGCATACTACTATGGGGACGCCTGTAATCCTGATACTGATTTGAGTGAAGTGGATATGGATGTAGAAAATGAGGAACAGGTAATTGATGACTCAGACAGTGATTCTGTCTGTTCTAATAGTTTAAGTTTTATTGATAGGGTTGATGAAGATGTTGTCCGGACTCAATCTAGTAATGTAACAGAGACAGCTGACCAGACACAGTTGACTGATCACACTGAAATTACTGATCAGACTGAGACGCCTGACAGCACTGAAATTACTGATCAGACTGAGACGCATAACAGTACTGAATTAACAGACCAGACCGATACGCCTGACCGTATGGAATTAACTGAGCAGACTGTATCAACTGACTCGACTGTAGGTAATAACCTCGAAGAAACAGTACCTAGACGTTCTACTAGGGTAAGACAGAAACCTCAAAGATATGATGACTTCGTTCTGTACAGTATGAATACAGATAAAAATACATATAGTAAGGTTGAAATTATACAGTCTTTATTTCAATCAGACAATTTTGTGAATATGGACAGTAATACTATTTGTAATATAATAAGTGTAATATTAAATTCCTAGGTTTTTATTTTACAGTATTTGAATATGGAAGAATTTTGTTGATGATTATATTTTAATTTAACAGTCATAACAATATTATATAGACTTGCATGGTAGAAGTCTTACAACAGGGGGAGAGAATAAGGAATTTTTGTGTGAGTGATTGTTTATTGTAACATTTTTCTAGTGAAAGTGATTGTATGGGTTTATTGTAATTATTTTTTATTTAGACATGGGTTTATTTTTTCTTAATTATTTGTTAGGAAAACTTTGTATATGCAAACTGGTATATACATTATTTTATTGATCTCAAATATTGTTTGTTCATGGTATAGATAGACACTGTATTGTAAGATACATTAGTTGTAGGTAGTTAATACTTAGTACTTGTAGTATAGTCATAGGTAGTATGTACCGTATATATACTAATAGACACCTTTGATCAATACTGACTGACGACTTAAATTTTTTTTTAGTTGAAATGACGGGACGTCATTTTAGACAGAGGGGGAGCATGTAACGGGGTCCTCGTTTAGTCACTATTTAATTTTGTACGCTTTTCTGTTCTTTGGACTCTTTCCGCCTTTTCTTACTCTTTTCAATTATTTCCCCTTGGCAAGTTTATCACGTGATCTGTTCGTCAAGCGGTAATCATGCTCGACTTGGCTTTTGTGAGAGAATGGTCTTGCTTCTTGAACAGAATCTGTCACCACTTGAAGCAAGCAGAGTATGTTTGTTGTAATTATATGGAGAGTGTGAGAGTTTTTGTACTCAGTTATATTAACTGATACAATAGTGGGGTCGATAAGTGTCATTTTTCACGACAATCTTTCACTTTGTGATACAAGCACCAAATTTGGTACAGTTGTTGTACATAGTGTGTAGTTTACATAAAGCACGATTTCCACCTCCAAATTCAAGATGGCCACCATTTTTTCAAGATGGCCGCCGATGATAGGGACTTTTGTCCTGTTCATATACAATAACTTTTTAATTTTTTTTATTTACGTATTTATCAATATATCGTAATTTCAATATTTTATGACAATTAAACACTTCAGTTAAATTCTTTAAAACAAAATACATTTAATAGCTGTCAATTCAAAATGGCGGCCATTACAAGACGCCAAATAATTTTATACACTAACGCTTTTTCTCGGATGAAATTCATTGCTGTTAATTGATTCAGAACATTTCTCGTTTATTAGAATATACCTCAAAGTATAACTAGTGCATCTGGTGACATCACTACAGTAATACCTAGGCATCCTGCACGGTTCCGGATCGAAAACATTACATATACGACCACTGTACTGTGATAATCAGCATGTATATCAGTGTCAGATTGAAGTGTGCTTATTGCTGTATTGACACATGAATTTTTTATTTGTTTGTTTGCTGTTGAAATCAAGCAGTTTTCTGTACACTATACTAAGGAGTCTCAAATGTTCGAATTAACCCCTTTTGATATTACGTACATAACTATCGTCAGTCAACGTTGAGGAGCCAATGAAACAGGGCTTAAGTTACCATAATGGTGTACTGCTCGCACGGAATTTAAATAATACTGAATGAATCATTGGGTTAGATGTAGGGTTCTCTCTCCATTGACACACATTTAGGAGTGTTGATCCCGGACAACTGTGAATTAAATTCAGCGGCGTTCGTATCAATTAGTACAAATCAGAAATTAATCCGTTATCATCCATGACTACGGTTTAAATCCAAAATCTGGTTTAATTACATACATGTATTCATAAAGTTTATCATGTCTCAGTAGCTCCATCTCCATTTTTGCCAGTATCCAACCGATTTCCTTCTTCTGTAAATGTGTGGTCAAGATTTTTATAAGTATATACCGATAGTTGTATCCCATGTCTTAATGTTATCTACGATAAGGCAGTAAAAAGATTAACTGTAAAGCAGGAAATGTCTACAAAAATCCATTGTGTATTTCTATAACAACCCTTTTAGACAAGTGCTGCTGTCTCTATCGGCTCATACAAAGTTTAAGTCTCCTCCCAATTGTTAGTAGCTCAAATGAATATTCTATATTAACTCCAAGTATACCACCCTTTCATAGGACAATTGTTTAGGATTGTTTTTAGGTTTCATCCATCTTGATTAGATGATTGAGCTTGTATTAATGAGTTTTGTAATGCAATGGTGCAAAGTAGCACAAAACTTCCTTCATCAAATGATAACTATTTGCAAATTTGAATATGCTAGAAAACGAGCAGCCTAACAAATTAGTCATTCGTAGCCACTCAAAGTGACACCAACAAACTAGTCAGGTCAGAAATATCAGCTGGCCAAAACTTTTCAGACAGCGGTCATAATCTCTGACTATCAGCCTATTTCCAATGCAATTGTTATTTATGGATTCTAGCTCGTATATTCTTTTTCTTAGAAAGCATAATTAAGGGCCTTTGGATAATATGCTTTTAAAGATTTAATTCCATAGGTGCATGCGTATGCCTCGAAATATAACAGAACGTACAGAAATAAATAGTTTCGATGTTTACGAGGGTCAACTAGAGACAAACATGAGCGCCATAGAGTAGCAATCAAAACAAAGTTACGACCAAATTGGCAGAAAATTCTACGTGGTAGTGACAACAAGACCGTACTACATTGCGTTTTGATCCGACAAAATACTTAACACGTGTTTTTGTAATGTTGTTCTCGTGACAAATGTGAGATTGCACTATCAAATGCATCTATTAGTTTTTATAATACAATGAATCCTTGTATTCACGAAGAATCATATTCAATCCACTTTATACTATAGAGCAACATGCAAATATTTGTTATAATAAAGCATGTGTGACTGATGTTGTTGAAATCAACGCGTTTGTATCACTTAAAAGGTGCAGATTTTATAAACCTTGGATTGAGTTTGGTCTAGGGTAGTTAATTAGGAGGTAACCAATACACAAAATGACGGCTCAGAAAAATCTAATAGAATGTTGTTCTTTCACGATTTTACTAATAGTCATTTTATGTAGGTCTTCGAAAAAGCTAAGTCAATATTAAGAAGTCGACACTCTAGAAATCTGGCATGATAATGTGCGATTAGAACGGTCTTACAGACAATGTTGCGACGCTAGGCTTGACTTTTCTGTCCATGAGCAAATATATTATGATGCAATTCCACATACAAGGGCGTCTTTCTTTGAACCTGTAAAAAGTTCTGTCTTCCACGCAGCGTGTATTTTGGGTCAATTGATGGTTATCAAGATCAAATCCAGTCGACTGGCTCTGGTAAAACAGTAGCAAATGGCAAGAGCTATTGGCCAACCTTTCACCGATTGCCAAAAGTTGTCATCAGTTAACCAACTGTGGTGACAAGAGGGAATGTCATGAGCGATGCAAATGCTATCGAGACAGTTTTAAATGAGCTCGTTTATGTGCTTGCATGAATAATGAAATCATCACACAGACTAAACCATCTAATGTTTGCATTCATATAATTATCACAACACTATTTGAACTATCTATACGACATGGACCTTAAATTTTTGACTTCTAGACATGAGTGCATCACGCATTATTGCTAAAACATTTGGTTTTATCAAGGATCATGAGAATCCTTGCTTCATTTTCTTAAAGTGGTGTTAAATTTCTGATAAAATCACTTTATACATATACCTTCTCATTTGACATTGACCTTTGACCTACACAACATGTTGACAATATTAAGCATAAACATAGTAAACTCTTGATGAAGGCAATCAAATATATATTTTCATATTTCATTGTCAAATAAACGTCTCAGATAAACTAATTGTTTGATTATTTAATAAGTATTTGCGTGGTATGCCTATTAACATCCTCGTGTAGGCCTATTAACATCCTCAAGGTCAAGGTCACGGCAAATGTCAATTACGCTTACAGATTTGTCAATGATTCCATCAAGTTAATTTGAATAATAACTTTTTATAATTGCATCTCGAATCCCGTATGATCATTCTAATGATTCAAAAAGTTTGAAACAACTTTCTCATGTATGTTACCTTTACCATGACCTTGACCTTGATTTTGGAAGTATATCACATGATGTAAATCAATGACTTACCATGGTTAAAATTTTTAGTATGCGAAAACACTATAATGTATCATCCTATAACACATCTAAAGCGGTAAAAAGATGTTAAGTCACTTTGGGAACCTAACTCCCAGGCGCATGCGCAGAAACGGCGACCATCTTGAATTTCGAAGTGGAAATCGTGCTTTTTGTAAATGGTACACCATGCAGGCCCTTTGTGCCAAATTTGGTGCTTGTATCACCAAGTGAAAGATTGTTGCAGCTAGCGACCCCACTACAAGTATGTACATATGAATGTATGATTATGCATGAATGATTGTATGCAATAGAATATACAAAATATACATAGTCTTCAGAAGTCTTCTTTTCTAACCCACACCTTGCCGTGTTGGTGCTATAGTAATAAAGAGAAACCAACATGGTAGCATATGTTCATCATTTAAGAAGTTTGGTCACTGCAGTGTATTTAACTACTTGACCAATGGTCATGCGATTTAAGATAGATTTTTTTTTATTTGCATACATTCTTAGCCGATGTCAGTTTCACGGCATCATTATTCCAAACTTACACAATTTTGTTTCGTTTTCCTCTGGAGTTCAAAACTTTTACAACGATCTGATTTTCGGGATTTTTAGCTGAAAATGACTTCATATTACATGTACCATGTAACTATCCGGTTACGTTCATGGTGACATGACTGTGGACATATGCATTGTCTGATGCAGGAAAGTAAATGCGAATGGAGCGTTGACAATTTTATCATCAAAAATACAGATAGTATTCGGTTAAGTATGAAGTCATTTTAAACTAAAAATCATATTTTAAGCTAAAAATCCCAAATTAGTCAAATCGTTTGCAAAAGTTGTTAAATTGAGACAAAATGACGATCACAATTCGCTAATTATTATTATTAGTATTGAAATACAGAAAGACTTTCGTACACATTGAAACCTTATAAATCCATACTAAAGATAACTCCTTATACGTTTGGTCAACAATATCGTCCAAGGGTGACGAATTCAGTCAAGCCTGGCATGATATTAACAAAACGTGAAATTCAATGTCAGAGTAACGTAAATTAAAATTTCATGCTCTCTGTGATAAATCATATTTGAACAATACATGTATTTATCAAATTATACTTATTACAGTTTTTTAACACATACACAATCGTAAAACAAAGTATTTGTGGTATTGTGTTAGTTTGAGGTAAATCGTGTGGCAGATACTAATGCGCAATAATACAAAAACCTTTCCCCTTAAACCGTTAAAATATTGTTTGATTGACGAAAAGTAACATTGAATTTAATAATTTGAAGTATTTGTTTAAAAAGATTTTGTTTCAAATCATCTACGTTTGATAATTTACATATTCTTCTGCTGCACTATTGTTTTTGCAAAATTAACGTGTTTTATATTGAGTTAAAACAGAATTTAATTAGATGTTGTTCATTCTTTTGAAATTTGACATACCCTTCCTATAGATAGGATTGGGTGTTTTTTAAACTTCTTCCAATAAAAACACAACTCTATGTAGAAACACTTTTCATTGAAGTGAGTATAATTTAACAAAATCATCTTAAATGTGCATAATCTGTATCTTCAGACATAACTACAGCCAATGGCAGAAAGCTTTGTTGAAAATGACGCTCTTCCTGAAGAGCCAATACCTTTAAGTGTACAAAATGAACCTCAAAGCGTGGTTCAACCTACTCACACACAGGAAAGCGACGCCCTTGAGCTAGCTATTCAACGAGACTTTCAATCACCAACTGGAGCTTGGGAATTCAATAGAATGCTTCTTAAATTATCGGAGGAACTGACCGACGACAATCTGGAAAAATTAAAATTCCGTTTTTCTGGTACTCATACATTTTCTTTAATTACATACAGAGTCATACATCTATTTTCTGTTGATCAAATCATACGCGTTCTAATATCACATTCACTTGTGCATACTTTACCTTTTCAGTTCATGTTGAAGTAACACAAGAGTTTTATGACAGAGTACAGCTATAGAAAACAAACTTAAAATAAACCAAGATAGTTGCAAATTAAATGATCTGTTTGAATAGATATTTGCAGATTGATTCCGAACCGTGTAGGAATGACAGATAATTATGTGTGTTTGATCTGATAGCCCCAAATAAAATTGTTTTACAATGTCGGGCCAATTCAGTTTTTTGTATCGGCTAAGATAAGTTATCTTAACTGAATGTTTTCTCATTTTTCCAAGGTGGAGAAGGCGGATTAGGAAAGGGTGTTCAAGAAAAAATAAAAAAGCCAATTGAGCTTTTCAGAATACTACAAGAAAGACATTGGCTAACAAGAGACAATCTATTAAAGTTACAAGCTGCACTAAGGGACATAGGACGAATGGACCTTGTAAGAGTTACTGCAGAGTATGCACAGAAGATGAACAATGTATTGTACTTCTATCAACCAAGTGAAACCGGTACATTTAATATATAATATTATGTAACCAGAAAATGACGGTTGACATTCTTATACAGATGTGTCGACTTTATTCTGAGAAAAGTAACAGAGGCTTTATCAAATCAGAAAGATATACTGTAATTTATATTGCAGGATACGCTTTTATATATTATAAAGTATATGACCGTCACAACAAAAAGTTATAATACAATTCAAAATTAGTATTCTATGTTCTTGTTGAGTACACTCTTGTCTGACCACAACAGAACATCAATGTCGTTGACATAACGTTAAAGTTAAGATCACGTTTTATAAACTTTAAAAACATCGAATGCCTTTAATAAAATCCGTTAATAAGTCCACAAAATTCAAAAACATAAGTACACCATGTGCCCTTGGATCCCCTTTTTGTAACAAATATTTCGGCAAAAAAGCAAGCATGAAATACCTTAGGCAATTTATCGCCAAAATCAAGATACAAATCTAGTAGTATTCAATGTTCCTGACCATCGTTAATTGAGACAAAGTCATTTTGTTTGTAGCCTATTCATGTATAGACGCCTACACAACATTAAATATTCTATATTTCAGTGAACGGCTACAGAAGTGTTAAGTTACATTTATGTAACTGTAATTACGAGAAAACACATCGTAATCATATCCAAATGATACGCACAACATTTTCAGAACTAGTTGGGTGTGCACTAGAAGATATTGTAATTGTCGGATTGGAACCAGCTACAAGTCTGATACTCACTTTCCATGTACCAGAATTTTTCGTGTGCATGTTTAAAGAATTAATGAATATGTCTACGTGTAAATCTGGACTGAAGGATATAGGTATTGACATGGTTGAAATAGAAGGTGAAGATGAGCTATTTAATTGTTCAGGTAAATTTGTAAAAATTATTGCACCACTTTAATATGACATCATTTTGTCCGCTGACAAATTATCTAATATATCATTAATACTATAATGAAATAAGTCTTATTATTAAACCTCACACGATTTGTTTACTATACAGTGTAACCTCTGCAGAGCGACTTTCGGCGGAGTTTTAAAAATGTGTCGCTCCGCAGAGGTGTTGCTCCGCAGAGGTAGACTTTTTACCGTACACGAAATTGTCCGTTTTCGGTATTAAAAACTGGCCGTTATCCGTTCCGTAATGTAAATATAGTTATTAGCGGGCGCTGATCGACAAAGGTAAATAGTTTTTATATGCTTACACATTTTTTCAAATAAATCGTTATAACCATTAAAAATTCCTAGCCTGATGGTTAGTTTTACGCAGAAGAAAGTAATACACTAGGGAAATCGTTTTTGGTACCGTCAAATTTGCTCATTTTACCTGTCTAATGGCGAGTAAGTTTTAGCATGAATTATCATCGTCCTTACAGGAGTAAATGTTTGATTCGAATCTTTAACGTCAAATTAACTTAAAGCAGAATTTATTTTACCGACCCGATTGAAGTGATGGGAGTTTTCTGCGTTGAAGTTTGCCAATACCCGGTCCCAAGTTTTTAGCCATTCAATCTGAGTTACATCCCTTGCGCAGACGCTTGCTTTTTCAAAAAAAAACAACAAAATAAACCGTGTATTCAAGTTTAGAAGCAAATAAAACGGATAAAAATAAACGGTTTGTGCGTATTAAATTGTTAACAATTTCTTATTTTTGTTGTTGGATATAATTCAAAACATATCACATAGAGGGTGATAGAAACGAATGTTCACTCTTGACAAGTAATGTCAAACTCTGTTAAAACCTCGGATAACATTACTTGTCTCGGTTGAACATTCCGATCTATTTCCCTCTATAAGATGTGATATTCATATAATGTCCCAAAAATATGCAACACGTACGTAACAGGTAACTTTTGTACCTCTGTATGATTGTTCCGTACAGATTTCGTGATTTTTCGACTATAATTTTTCATTTAAGAAATTAATACAATTAAACAGAAAAATGTATAGGTCCATAATTTACAGGAACTTATTGCAAAACCAATTGACAATAAGATTTCCCATTATATCTTTTTGTTTCTTATTTTCACAGATGAAGATGTAAACTCAAAATCTATGACGGAGGAACAAAAGAAACTCTACAATGTATACCAGCTACTTGAAAAAAAGACGAAACTTCTTGATTCTGCTGAGATAAAACTTCTTGAACTAGAGAATGAGAAATTTCAATGTGAAGCTTTACTGAAATCACTGAAATCCGAGTTTGTCAAGTCTGCGGATAACGTCTTATCAGAAAAAGATGAATTGTTGAAGAAATTCCAGGCACTTTTACAACGTCCTGAACTGGCGTCGTATGACAAAGCTCTTATATTGTCCCTTTTAGACACTAATTCGAAAATAATTTCAAGAGTCGCAGCTGAATCTCAAGAATTACGTATGCAACAGATGGAATTAAAAGGACAACAGAAGATATCACAAATATTGGATCTTCGTAATAAAATAGTATCAGGTCCATTTGAACGGCTGAAACACAGGACATTTACAGATAATTCCATTATTTCTGGAAACCGTTATTTACCCACGAGTTTGATTCCACGTAAGAGAGGTATGAAATACGTTTAAATCCAATTTGCTTTCTTTTAAACTTATCATATGATTAGTAATTTCGTAATGGACGAATAGTCCTAATTTTAGTCCAAAATGTTGTATTAGGAAGCAAGTACGTATCAGTTCAAATTACATTTAAAGTATAGAACTACAATGTATACAATTATTAAGGCATATTTTCTATTTTTGTACTTATAGAATTTGTACAAATCAAGTCAGTTGGTGCCTTCGTGTATCAAAAGAATATTATTTCGATAAACTTTGGACAACAACTACACCATACTGTTGACCAAAGAAAGGGGAATATATAATTAAACAACTAATTACTGTAGTAACAGATTTTATTGATAGGCATAACAATGCCTTTAATAATATAAAATACAGAATAGCCAATCAGATAGCTTGGATAGATAGACATAGCAAATCCTTTAATATTATACAGTACAGAATAGCTATAGTGATTGAGAGAGTATCAAATACGTCAATGGTGAAATACATAAATAATGGCAAATACCGAGGTAGGTTGGACAGCAACAGATATATAGTAGATCTAGTACAAAATTTACTCTCACATTACACTAAATATTGTAACCATTTTGTTTCAATTAACTGTTGGTAATTATTTTAGCGAAATTGAAAGTATTTACAACTTTGTAGATCACAAATGACATTTTAAACCAATGATACCGAAAGTTTGCGTGTAATTCTCTGGAAAAAAACTGATAGCTTAACCATTAATTAATCCAATTTTAAAGCACATATAATACAGAATATTTTATAAGGAAGTAGTCTACTTGTAAAAGAATCCACACCACACGATGGCTTGGCACGTTGACGAAAGTCGGATGGAAAAAACAACTTAAGACTGTCAACAACGCTTATTTTTACGCAAAATTTTATTGATTTCTTGAAACATTGTTACTTATAGTCAGTCATATTTTACAAAACAAATTTATTCAATTTAATTAATGAAACCGAGTCAAGTATAACAATGCAATAATCACACAACGTTAAACAACTTTCGGTTTCTGCATTGCGTAAATGTGTATACGAGGGGTGTCCCAGTAAATCGTGGACTATGTTTGTTGCAAAAAAAGTACGCACAGTTTTAGCTCCAACTTTTAACTGCCATTAAATGAATGTGTTGTAAGTATCATATTTACTTTATAAATTTGTTCTTGTCTTCATTGTGTTACAAAATTGTTAAATCAGTCTAAAAATATCAGTATGGTCAATGATTTAATGGTCTACGGGTTAAGTATCCAACTTAATATTGAATAACACTTTCAGAAGTGTTTGGTACGATCAATTCAGTACGATCAATACACTATGAATAACTTCTCTACCATATGTAGTATGCACAAGATATACTTAATGATTCCTTTCATCAGTCTATGTGTTTAAATTCAAATTTCTACCCATCCATGATGTACCAGGCTGATTATGCAACTGAGAAGCAATAACATAGACTCAATTTTGTCCCGACGTCACTTTATCTCGTTGATGTCACATTTTTGTGTTTCAGTTCAAATGCGTATTTCACTATTGTGTACATATTTTAGGATCTGAGATTTGGTGTGATAATATATTAATAATTTCTGCGAATGTCTATGTAAAAATAAAATGCAATTAAAACTTTAAAGTTTAAATTTTGCTGTTCACTTGAACTCAGTATGAACGAATATTCAAGTGTAAAAGTGGTTGCGCCGCATGCACATACCTTGTATTGGTTAAACATTAAAATGACGCATTTAATGCAAGTTCTTATTGGTTAAATGCCTTATTTGTATAAAAAATATGACTATCAAGCAGTCTTGTAAATTATGTACACCATGTGACGTAAGGAAAAATAGTTATGGACAAAGTACACGATTTACTGGGACTCCCCTCGTACTTATACTTTTTGACGTCATTTTGCAACGCCATAATCGATGTCATTAAGCTCGGTTATCACAGAGCCTGGCTCATATGTGTAAAGCTACACAGTTACCAGCCATTGTCCAATTTTGTTGGGATCTTACCGTAATCTAAAATCGACCAGTCATGATACAAATCCAATACTAAGTCACATATATCCGTATTTACCAACCATTCGTAAAAGTATTTTCCATGGTAAAAATATCCAGCTATAGACAAAATTAATTAAATTGTACCAGCCATGGTCAAAATATCCAGCTATAAACGAAATGAATTTGATTTTACCAGCCATGGTCATAATATCGAGCTATACACCAAGTAGATTAGATAGAACCAGCCCTGGTCAAAATACAATACTTAGTTACAGAGATCCGTATTTACCAGCTATTGTAAAAGGTTTTTTCCATTGTCAAAATGTCCAGCTATAGGATTATAAATTAAATTGTACCAGCCATATACAAAATATCAAGCTATAGACTGAATTACTCAAATTTTACCAGCCATCGTCAAAATATCCGGCTATAGAGTAAATTACTTAAATTGTACCAGCAATCGTCAAAATATCCGGCTATAGACTAAATAATTTAAATTGTACCAGCCATCGTCAAAATGTCCGGCTATAGACTAAATTACTTAAACTCTACCAGCCTTAGTCAAAATATCGAACTATAGACGTAATATATTAAATTGTACCAGTCATGATCAAAATGTCCATATA
The DNA here is from genome assembly GCA_025267735.1 of Mactra quadrangularis. Taxonomy (NCBI): domain Eukaryota; kingdom Metazoa; phylum Mollusca; class Bivalvia; order Venerida; family Mactridae; genus Mactra; species Mactra quadrangularis. The sequence goes on from CM046309.1 coordinate 3,997,959, forward strand.
TAGACGAAATAAATTAAATTGTACCAGTCATGGTCAAAATATCCAGCTAAAGACTAAATAAATTAAATTGTTCAAGCCATGGTCAAAATATCAAGCTCTAGAAGAAATCAATTAAATTGTACAAGCCATGTTTAAAATATCCAGCTAAAGACAAAATAAATTAAGTTGTACCAGCCTTGGTCAAAATATCCAGCTACAGACAAAATATATCAAAATGTTCAAGCCGTGGTCAAAATATCCAGCAATAGACGAAAAAAATTAAATTGTTCAAGCCATGGTCAAAATATACAGCTATAGACGAAATAAATTAAATTGTTCAAGCCATGGTCAAAATATTCAGCTATAGACGAAATAAATAATATTGTTCAAACCATGGTCAAAATATACAGCTATAGACGAAATAAATTAAATTGTTCAAGCCATGGTCAAAATATTCAGCTATAGACAAAATAAATTAAATTGTCAAAATATTAAGCTCTCGAAGAAATCAATTAAATTGTACCAGCCATGTTCAAAATGTCCGGCTAAATACAAAATAAATTAAATTGTACCAGCCAAGGTCAAAATATCTAACTTAAGACGAAATAAATCAAATTTGTACCATCCATAGACAAAATATCAAGCTAAAGACGAAGAAAATAAATTGTATCAGCCATCGTTAAAATATCCGGCTAAAGACGAAATAAATTAAATTGTACCAGCCATGGTCAAAATATCCAGCTATAGACGAAATGAATGAAATTGTTCAAGCCATTGTCAAAATATCCAGCTCAAGACTAAACAAATTAAATTGTTCAGGCCATGGTCAAAATATCAAGCTCTAGAAGAAATCAATTAAATTGTACCAGCCATGTTCGAAATGTCCAGCTAAAGACAAAATAAATCAAATTATACCAGACATGGTCCAAATATCCAGCTATAGACAAAATATATTAAATTTTTCAAGCCATGGTCAAATATTCAGCAATAGACGAAATAAATTAAATTGTTCAAGCCATGGCCAAAATATCCAGCTATAGACGAAATAAATTAAATTTTTCAAGCCATGGTCAAAATATCCAGCTATAGACGAAATAAATAATATTGTTCAAACCATGGTCAAATTATCCAGCTATAGACAAAATAAATTAATTGTACCAGCCATGGTCAAAATATCCAGCTATAGACAAAATAAATTAAATTGTACCATCTATAGACAAAATATCAAGCTAAAGACGAAAAAAAAAAAATTGTATCAGCCATCGTTAAAATATCCGGCTATAGACGAAATAAATTAAATTGTACCAGCCATGGTCAAAATATCCAGCTTAAGACGAAATAAATTAAATTGTACCATCCATAGATAAAATATCAAGCTAAAGACGAAAAAAATAAATTGTATCAGCCATCGTTAAAATATCCGGCTATAGACGAAATAAATTAAATTGTACCAGCCATGGTCAAAATATCAAGCTAAAGACGAAAAATATAAATTGTATCAGCCATCGTCAAAATATCCGGCCATAGACTAAATAACTTAATTTGTACCATCCATAGACAAAATATCAAGCTAAAGACGAAAAACATTAATTGTATCAGTCATCGTCAAAATATCGGGCTATAGACGAAATTACTTAAATTGTACCAGCCTTAGTCAAAATATCCAGCTATAGACGAAATAAATTAAATTGTACCAGCCATGGTCAAAATATCTAGCTATAGACAAAATAAATTAAATTTTACCAGCCTTGGTCAAAATATCCAGCTTATGACGACATAAATTAAATTGTGCCAGCCATGTTCAAAATGTCCAGCAATACACGAAATAAATTAAATTGTACCAGCCTTGGTCAAAATATTTAGCTAAAGACGAAATAAATTAAATTGTACAAGCTATTTGCGACACCAGCCATGTCAAAATATTCAGCTTAAGATGAAATCAATTAAATTAGACGAGCAAAGCCAGCCAATGGCTTAATAAATTAAATTAAACCAACGAGGCTAGCCATGGTCAAAATATCCAGCCAATGACTAAATAAATTGAGTATAACCGGCAATGCCAGTCACTGTCTAAATATCAAGCCAAAGAATGAATAGATTAAGGTTCTGGAACTGTAACTAACTTCGGCAAACTTCGACACTCGGTTTAATCCAGTTTTACCCGAATAGCTGTCGTCGTCAAATTTCGTAATTGCTATTTTTAGTAACTTTCATCTCGCGATCCGGGTTTTTTCATGACGTCATAGTGTAACCCATTTACCGAAAATGGCGTACCCAGACGCTCTACAGCGTGATCGTAGTTAGTTATCGTAAAAATAATGGTTTATCGACATAAAAACAATGAAAAGTCGTAGTGCATCGTACCTACTGAGTTGATTCTGTGTGTACAGGTGTAAAATGCACGGTTTTCATCTTCTTTTGCGATATAAATTGCGTATGACTAAAACACGCAATGGAGATTTTGAGGCAAAATGGACGAAGTGGAGAATCTGGAGCTAGACAGCGTGATCGTCGAGTCGTTTATATAAAATAATGGTTTATCGACAAAACAATGTTACGTCGTATAGGATCATAACTGTTGGGTTAATTCTGTGTGTGCAGGTGTAAAGTGCAGTGTTTCATCATGTATTTGCAATTTAAATTTGCCATCACAACCGCTAGAAGATAGCACCTCAATACTATGGCACACAACACATCGCCATATTTAGCAATTTGGCATGCGATAGAATATAGTGAGGCATAATTCAGGGGTGGATCCAGGATTTTTTTCTAGGGGGGGGGGGGGGTCCGAACTTTTTAGGGGGTGCGCACTTTGCTAGGGGGGGGTCAAACCTCGAACCACAACCACATTATACACATTTTGCAGAAAAAATGCGACATATTGATAAATAAAGCTTGATAACCATTAAATCTATGTTAAGCACCAAGAAATAATTATTCATGCCACTTAAAATGACTTACAGGCAAGAAATACACTTATGGACAGGTACATTTTCCAAATTCAAGGGGGTCCGGACCCCCCCCCCCGAACCCCCCGCTTGATCTGCGTGTGCATATGAAGACAGTGTCTTTTCTGTTCCTTACTTTTCTGTTTTCAATGTAATCATTATCTACTTATAAAGTGAATGATACAATAATCAGCATTATTTGAAAGCTATGGCTCAAAAATATGCCAACATTACTAAGTCTGGTGTCAAAATGTGTATGCAAAACTACTGCAGAAAACACGACAGGATAAGGTTTAACGTCTGCTCAACTTTCTCTGATATTTTTCTGGCTGGTCAGAATGGACTTTTAAATGTGTTTACGAGTCAAAAATGTGATAGTCAACCAAGAGTCTCTAATACAGAAAGTGTTTGACTCCTTTATGCCTAACTAGCCAGGATGTTTTACGAAAGAACGTGTTAAGTTGTAAGTTTCTAAAATCCCCTCAAACCAGCCAAAATCAGTAAAGTGAAAATTTCCATATGATAATGCAGAGTTCTACATTTATATTTCTATATCCAGTACCAATTTAGATGATATATTTCAATAAAAGAGTATCATCAGTAATTTACCATTTTGACGTATTTTTTTCGCTATAAATTCTCTTGCAGTTTCATAGTAGTAATCTTATACATATTCTTATGAAAAAAAAAATAGAAACGGTAAAATTTCTTTAATATTTCATATCATGGACAGAAAAGACTGCAGAAAATTTTAAAACTGGTTGCATGTGTCTAACTAACTTTACACTTGAAACATTAGCTTTTAAAGATAGGTTAATTTTTTGAACACTCTCAAAAACACGGATTTTTGCTTGGGGGTACATGTATACAAAGCACTGTATTTTTAAAAGTATTTGTCCAAAGTGTAATCTGATTGTCCTTTATTATCATGATATGATTGTGTAACAGGAAAATTGATTAAAATGTGATTATAAAACTGCAGAATTTGAAAAAACAATGTTTTTTTCATTTTTGTCACGGCACAATTTACGGTCTCTTCGAAAATCAAGGGTCACTTTAAAAAATGCACATAACTTAAGTTACGAACGGTAAACTTCCCTAAAAATTCACCATTCAATGTCTTCAAGAAACAATATCATAATAAAGATTGTGGAAGGTCACCATTACAGTTCCAGAACCTTAAATTAGACTAGCTATACCAGCCTCGGTTAAAGTTTCCGAACAAGGATTAAATGAAATAAATTAGACCAGACGTGATCAAAATATCCATCCAAGGACTAAGTGAATTAAATAAGACTAGCCATGGTCAAATTATCCAGCCTAGGACTGAATGAATTAAATTAGATCAGCGATACCAGCCACGGTCAAAGTATAGCGCCAAGGATTAAATAAATGAAATTAGACCAGCAATGCCAGTCACGGTTAAAGTATTCTGCCATAGACTAAATAAATTAAATTAGACCAGCTAGCCAGCCACGGTCAAAGTATACAGCCGAGGACTAAATAGATTAAATTATCCCAGCAATACTAGCCTCGGTCAAAGTATCCTATCCAGAACTAAACAAACTAAATTGTACTAGCAATGACAGCCATGGTCAAAATACACAGCCAAGGTATATAAATTAAATTTGACCAGCAATGCCAGCTACGGTAAAAATATCCAGCCAAGGACTAAATAAATTAAATTGGACCGGCCAAAGTAAAAATATCTTGTCAAGGACTTAATAAAATAAATGAGACATGCCGTGGTCGAAAATATCCATTCATTGACTAAATAATTTGAATTACTCCAGCAATGCCAGCAACGGTCATTGTATCCAACCAAGGTCTAAATGAATTAAATAAGACCAGCAATTCCAGCCATTGTCAAAATATCCAGCCAAGGGCTAAATAGATTAAATAAGACCAGCAATACCAGCCATGATCAAAATATTCAGCCAATGACTAAATAAATTAATTGAACCAGTTATGGTCAAAGAATCCAGTCAAGGAATAAATGAACTAGATTAGACCAGCAATGCCGCCCCTCCTTGAGTATTTTAAATTGATTTCTAATAGGTTGCGCGCCTTTAATTGGGTCAAACTGCCTCGAATGTATCAATGAGTATGTACATATATTTCACATAAAATTTCCCAGTTATCACACGCGATAGTTCACTAAATGAATGTTCAATTTACCTTGGACACAGAGTTATTGGCACTGTGTCTTTATACCTGATTAATACTGTTCTTCAGTTTACATACGTTTGAGCATATTATCTGTACCTTTCAGGGTTACCTCTTTATTTCCATTATTCCTGTACAACACTCTGTTTACTATAAACCAACTGATTTGTTGTTGACATTTTTTTCTTGTTTTACATACACTGATCAACTTCTCAATCTGATATATCTTTCTATTTTTTTCTAAAGTAAATCATCTCACAAAGTAGTTTGCTCTCTGGTGATACTCTTTCAATTGATACTTATATACAACAACTTGGCAGTATCTTGATACAACATATATCAGTACCTTAATGCTTCAAATGAAATAATCTAATAAATGACAACATTAACTATCTCAATAACTTTGCATCGTCTTCATATTCAATTTGGAATATCTAATGGGTGGGTTGGCTGGGTTTCTACGGCACATGCACTGTAAAAAAGTGCAGCACGTGTTTCGTGAGCACTTCTTTTATAAGGTTGCCGCTGTGGGCGTGACATGATAATTATTTACTCTTCTTCCGTACAACCTCAATCCTCTAATAAAGCATAAAATTTGGCAAACCTAGTGTCTGACTTTCTTTTTTCAACCTAACAATTTCCCTAACAAATAGGATTAAAAAATCATAGAAAGACACTAGATATAGGCTAAAATATTGTTTTGCATATCATTGGTTCAATTTCAGCAGACTCGCAAAAAGTCAAGGGAATGTACCAGCATCTTGAGTTGGTACCAAAGTGGATAGCTGACAAGACAGAAAGCGAGAGTAAACGTGAACATACTTTATCGTATAAAAGAAAAGAAGATGCTGATCTTCAAGTTACCAAGACCATGCCACAAATTCAAGAAACACACGAAGAAAAACACAAATCGATGAAAAGTCATGATACGTTATTTCCACGAACAGATAGTGGGTTCAATGAGGGTTTTTGTTCACAAACAACAAGTGACTGCGGTGAGGTTTTTTTTTTAATTTTATTTTGTTTACACTATATTAATCAGAGGAATGTTGAAAACTTTTTTGATAAATATTCCTATCATCTGACTCAATATTAATATTGTATGATGAACACTGAGCCTACTGTTATCTAAATTGTGTATACATTATAATGGTCACATTTCCAACCACTAACCGCGCTGTCCGTTGCTTAACTATGATAGATAGCGAATGTTCTACGTCTGACCGCGAAAGCTTGCTTCCATAGATATATTTACATCAGCAAAATCACCATAAAATTACAGTAAATAACATTATTCAAATTGTTATGATAAAACTCCGGAATTTCTGAATAGAAGTGGCCAGGTTTTATCAACGGATTTTTCAACATATAGTTAATATCCACTTCATTAAATTACTAGTAGGTAAGCAATTAATGATAACAAATAATTCATTCGTTGACTTGAAGTTTTACTATCCGGAAAAGGGGTAAGGTATAAAACTTAGTTATATTTTAATATAATTATAAATTTCTCTGATAAAATTCCAAAATGTCGAAATTAAATAGGATTGGTATTATCCAAGGTTTTACTAAAATAGTGTTACTTCCCTTGCCCGTTTATGTCGATTCGTACTTGAATCCATTATGTAAGGATTATAACGTTTGGCCTATATTTTAACCAATACAAGTTGCTCTACCATTCCTGTTTGTTCAAAGAAAGTATATTCCTGTATAGCGAAATGGATAAAAGATATGGTATAATTGGTTGATTATGATAAACAGATATGTAAACCCGACAGTGGTAGCTGACTATTTACTCTGTGCGTTATTGGTAACTCATGTTAATTGATTATATATTCGTCGTGGTACGCTCCTGGTGGTATGACTAAAAAGGGAATATGTCTCATATTTGCAAATATAATATTCAATGTGCAAATTACATTTTAAGTATGGGATTAACTATTTACAATTTACAATGCTGACTACGGTACCTACGTATTATGACTTTCGACCCTATAAACATGTACGTCGTCCATGACCAACATTTATACTTTAAACAAAGTGAACCATGTATTACACCTTAAATCTTATGTTAAGATATTTATTGATTTTGGTTTATTTCAAAAGACAAAGTTTGCTTACAAAAACTTTGTCCTCCAATCTGAAATGTTTCATACGCCACTGCTGAATTCAGTATTTCAGACTTTCAATTTGCAGGGGTGAAAAATTACTCTGCCTGACTTGCCAGACTTGGGACATTTTGTCAGTTAGTTTATAGACTTTCCAATTGAAAAGCCAGAAAAAAGCACAAACAGTTACCTGAATGTATCCTAAATAGAAATTAATCTCCCATTACCGTAATACCGTATGTGTAAGAGGCCATATCGCAGGATACTACTACTCCCATGGGATGCCCGATCTAGTAGTACCTGTTATTGAAATAAACTCATTGACGAAAACTAAACGGTACTGTGAAAATTACAATGCGAAGCGATATGTGTCGAATAAAATACCAAAACTACCCATAATAGCGTCAGAATTCAACTCCCCTGCCTTTCAAAATATCGTCCGTCAGTGCTTTCAGTGCTTTTGGCCATCAATTATTTATCAATTATTTATGACAAACACCACACGATTTGGAATATAACAAGTAATTTGAAATATCAGTCTGATGTGTCAATATACTTTATTGTCATTGTTATGATTATACAATATATAGTACTAATTCAGCTATTGGCATTGCTTTAGTATTTTAGTTTTGTGTCTAATTACGAATACGATCTCATTTTCAAATGAAATATATATATAATATTTGTCAACCTTTCCTCTGGTGTACAATAATAAAATCAGTAAAATTAGTGAAAGAAAAAATTCAAACCAAATTGTAAATGGGGCAACAATATAATGCCGTATTCTTAAAGTACAATTGATCGTTTCTACTGTACTTTTAAAACTTGCTCTTCAAGCTAAATATGTTCTCCCTGACAAATGAATTTTGGGGTATATAAAGCTCAAAAACCGCGTTCTGCCGCAAAAATGAGAATGACACGAAATTCACGGGGACGAAGGTTTATGTAACAAAGTGAGGTCAACAGAGATGCATCCAGAGCAAACTCTTATGAAATCATATATAATTACCGGAGTGAATGAAAGTGTAAATGTATTCGCGATATTTGCGACACCAGCCATGTCAAAATATCCAGCTAATGACTTATAGATAGATAGATAGATACTTTATTCAATAAACATAAGGCATGACGCCCAACAGTTTACAGGTTATGCAAATATTACAACATATTAAATACAATACAGAAGTAAATAATATATATGGTATAAATACGTTCAATTGTATAAATCGGTAATGGCGTATACGTATAAATACAAATACAGTTATGATGAGGAAAGTGCAAAACACAATTTAACAATTAACAGATAGAGAAGATTATTGAGAAATATTTAGACATATACCACACTGTCTCGTAATTTAAAACTTTTGTAAATATAAACAGCTAAATTTTGAATGGTATTAGAATCGATTGATGTAAACAGTTGTATGAATTTTGGTATATTTGGACGTTTCCAGAAGTAACAATCTATATATTTTTTTCTTAAACTTAAATACAATGAACATTCTAATATAAAATGAAATTCGTCCTCTAAATTTCCACAAAATTTACATTTACGTTCGTCACGAGCTACTTTATTCCAACGCCCTACTTCAACTTCTAATCTATGGCTTGACAATAATAGTCTAGTAAAGGACAATCTATATTTCTGTATGTTAATAATGTTAAAATATGGTTTAAATTCAAATTTAGCGAACAAACAATATGTGCTAGCACGAGAAGATTCATTTATTTCTGCATTCCAATTTTGTATATATATATCATTAACTCTAACTGAAAAAAGATGCAAAAATAATTTATAATTATCAACTCCTTGATTTAACCATGCATAATAAAACCCAGTTGACTGCAATAAACACTTAACTTTAGAAACCCAATTAACTAAAAATGGTTTTTCTTCAATATCACGCAATAAAAGATTGTAAGTTTGTTTAATTAATTTTCTATTGTCGCATCGCATAAGTTTTAACCAAAAACGTATAATAGAGACTAATCTTCTTGTTTTTAAAGGTACCCTACCAAGTTCACCATAGATAAAATTATTTTGAGTTTGTCTTTTAACCCCAAGAAGTTGCTTGCAAAATTGTAAATGAATATTTTCTAGTTTCTTAGCTTCTGAAAACCCCCGTATCTCCGAACCGTAGTTAAGAACAGGTAAAATTAATTTATCAAAAATTTCAAGAGAGTGACTGACACTAATATTATGGAATTTATTCAGGTACATTTTCATCTTAAAAATAGATTTCAAAGCTTGTCCGCTTAATGCGTCAAACGTTTTCTCAAAAGATCCAGTAGTAGTAAAAACAATACCAAGGTAAGTAAATTGGTTGACTATTTCAACAATTGTATTATTATATGTAAAAATTAAATTATTTATCTTTCTACCCTTCTTAAAAATTAAAACTTTTGTCTTTTGAACATTAACAACCATTTTCCATGTTTCACAATATTCCCATAAAATGTTTAAACCTTCCTGGAGATTAATTTCATTATCAGCAAAAATAACAATATCGTCTGCATAAAGCAATAAAAATAGTTTCAATAAACCTGCGTCTATACCTTTAAACCCATTTAATGACATATAACTTTCTAAATCGTTTACATACATAGCAAACAAAAATGGGCTTAAACAGTCACCCTGTCTGACACCTAAGTAGCAATCAAAACAATTACTTAATTCATTCTTGAACTTAACTCTAGATTTAACATTAGAATACAAAGATTTAATAATACTCAACATTCTGCCCGATACACCAACTTGAAACAATTTATAAAATATATTTTCTCTTACAAGATAATCAAACGCTTTAGTAAAATCGATAAAACAAGCATATAGGACTTTTTTATTATTTATGAAATGATTGATTAATCCATCTAAAACAAAAATATTATCTACGGTACTCATATTTTTTCGAAAGCCTGCTTGAGATTCAATGTAAATATCGTAATTTTCGGCCCATTTATTAAGTCTATTATTAAGTACCCTAGTAAAAAGCTTTCCAAATGTGCTAAGAATCGTTATGGCTCGGTAATTTTCCGTGTTATTCTGATCTCCATGTTTGAACAAAGGAACTATATAACCTTCAGTCCATGCAGGTGGAAAATAACCTATACTAAAAATTTTATTAAAAAGTGTAGTAATATAATTACCAATGGAATCATACCCATATTTAAACATTTCATTTAAAACAAAATCTGATCCACCTGATCTGTTATTATTTAGCTCATTACAAGCATTTTTAATTTCATTATTTGAAAACGGGATGTTAAGTTCGTCAAACATTATTTGGATTTCGTCATTAACAATGTTATTAAAATGTAAAATATCCTCATTAGGTTGAAAAAACATAGAATCAGGGTCATTTATGGCTTTAAAATAAGTTTCAAATTGTGACATTGCAATTTTACAATCAGTTTTAACATAAGTTGACTTTAATAATTTCCAATAATCTTTTGCATTTTTAAGTTTCAAAGAATTAAGTTTTTCCGTATTTTGCTGGTTAAACGCCAGTTTTTTCTTCCGGATAATATTTTTATACATGGTTCTACTCTGACAGAATAAACGTCTATTATCTTCAGATTTACAATTTCTAAAATTACTTAAATGGTCATAAAACTGTTTTCTCATATTCAAACATTCATTATCAAACCACTCTCTTCGTACAATTAAAATTTTGGTTATGATTAAAGTCAACTTTACATATTGGATCACAAATGTTACTAAATATATCATAGAATGAGGATAAATTATCATTCAGTTTTTCACCACAATGTATATCAGAAATATTTTCTGTCAAATTATTTAAATCAGTTATAAACTGTTCACTTTGTAAAGCATTTAAATACAAATCTTTGGAATCATTTTTCCATACATAACGGTGAGAAACCTTCTCATAATCATCATATACATGTAACGGGACATCAATGACAGGTTTACATTTCAACGAGAATGATACTACACAATGATCTGATAGAATGTTAGGCTCATTGATTAAAAACGAAGTGAAATATGAAAATAGTACAGGATTACAAATAACATAATCTACAACACTAGAGCCTGTTGATTTTACACATGTATAATTACCTATGAGTCTGTCTTGCATAACACGACCATTAGCCATTCTCAAACCAGTACCTTTACAAAAATTTAATAGTAATCTGCCGTTTTCATTTACAGTGATATCTTTGGAAACACGTGGTAACTCACGGTCTTCTGTATAATCATCATACATAAAATCTGACATAAACACGTGATCATTTTCAACAAAATCTTTCAACTGGCCGATTCTACTATTTAAATCTCCTGTCAAAACAAAATAACAATTCTCATTAAATCTAGTATTAAAATCTATTATATGATCGGTAATACAATCAAATAAATTTTCACAAATAAAAAGTTCACGACTGCTACCTGTAGGTATAATATATGTTAAACACATAATGACATCTTTTTCAAAATTAAACAATGATTTATCAAGTTTAAACCATATCATACAGTCATGTACATATTTCAACAATTCAAAACCATGGCTGATTTTATTTGAAACATAAACAATTATACCACCACTATTTCTTCTAGCAGACGAATTTTTCATGTTGCGATTTAGAACAAAATGTGAAAAGCCGTTAACAGAGCAATTAAAACTATCATCTAACCAAGTTTCACAAAAAAGTAAAATATGGTTGTCATTGAATAACTTTTTCATTTCTGGAGATTCTAGTTTATTGTATGATTTCCCAATTAAGCCTTGTACATTTAACAGACAAAACTTCAAGTCACATTCCTCATACCTGTCCTATTGATTATTTGGGTTTTCCCTCTGGCTATTTATAGAATTAATATCGTCTGTATCACTAAGACAGTCACCATTCTGGTTTCTCCCGTGGTTATTTTTAGACACCGACTCGGTGTGTACACTTTGGCTACTAGCATTAATAGTAGAGTTAGTAGATTTACGACCACGTGATTTACTGGATGACACATTACGTTGAGTGGACGTGGATTTACTTATCTTGGAGTTAACATTATTTGGAGTATTCCTAGGGTTCTTCTTAGGAGACGTAGTTTGACTGCGACTTCTGGCCTCTCGACGTGCTTTAGGTTTAGTTGGAGCTTTGGTACCTTCCGCTACAGAAGGTGAACTTTGGATATCCTCCTCGGGTTGTGTAAGACTTGGTGTAGGTGGTTTAGTGATTGTTTTGGACTTCTTACTTGGTTGAATGTTAGTGTGGACTGGAGTTTTGAATACAGGTGAGTGACTTATTTCATCATCTTTGATAGTTTCCGACGAATATGTACGTTTACTCTGGCTATTGTTTATTGAATAGGGTGTTCCTTCACTGATATGATCATTTAGTCCCTCAAGCCTGCTTTCCTTCAAAACACTAAACCAGTCAGGGAATTCATCACGTACTAGTTCACCATCGATATAAAGCTTTGCAGGGTATTTTATTTGCACACGTTTCCTTGATGAACGAGCTTGCTTTGCTTCTGGTGATTGATACAGTGCCTTACGGCTCTGTGTGATTTCTACCGGGTATTGCCGATCTATGCCGAATGGTGTACCTCTAAGTAGACGTGTATTGGACATGATTAACTCTGTGTTGTTATAATCCATGAAACAGACTATAATTGGCCGTTTTGCGTCATACCTTTGTCCATTTGTATTTCGTGTTGACCTCATTTGGCCTAGTCTATGAGCTCTTTGTATGACTATGTTTGAGATATCAATATCTAGTTCATCTTGTAAGAAGTTTAAAATAATTGTCTTACAGTCAGCTGGTATTAACTCACTTATTCCGTAAAATATCAAATTGTTCCTCATACCTCTGGCTTCAATATCTATGGATTTATAGGATAAAAGTTTTAGTTTTTTAGTATGAAAATCTACTTTCTGTTCTAGTTTGTAAACACTATGTCGTGTAATATCCAGTTTATCACCAAGTTCATCCATTTGATCAAGGCACTTACTTTGTTTCGTTTCAACATTATCCAGCGTTAAAGAATTCACTGACAATTTCTCAAATAGACTAATAAGTTTATCATCATTACTTAATTTAGCAAACTGTTCTACTGATAGGTTATTGCTAGATCTTCTCCGTTTACCCGTAGTCCGCCATTGTTTGCGCTGACTGGCGCCAACATCAAAACGATTTGAAATCTCACAGTTATATTCCATTTCATCATCCTCCGTATCACTAATATTACTGGCACTCATTGTTAGCTATTTTCCTGATAATTAATTGACAAATTTTAATCCATTTCGGCTTGTAAATATTTTTTTTTTCACAAAATTTTATCGGAGCGATGAAAAATTGGCGCTACCACCATTACCGGAAGTTACGTACATATATCAATTAAATAAGACGAGCAATGCAAGACGTGGTCAAAATATCCAGCCAAGGACTAAATAGATTAAATTATCCCAGCAATACCAGCCTCGGTCAAAGTATCAAGTCAAGGACCAAGTAAATTAGATAAGACCAGCGATGCCAGCCATGGTCAAAATATCCAACCAAGGATTTAATAAATCAAATTATCCCAGCAATGCCAGTCATGGTCAAAATATTCAGCCAAGGACTAAATAATTAAATCATCCCAACCATGGACTTAAAAAATTACATTAGACCAGCAATGACAGCCACGGTCAAAGAATCCAACCAAGGACTAAAAGTAGTGTAGGGCGTTAGCGTGGCACCCAAATTTTATTGAAAAAACCGTTATGGCACCTAAATTTTTTTGAAAAAACCGTTATGGCACCGGGATTTTAAAGAAAAAATATTTATGGCACCAAAACGAAAAAACGAATTTTAGGGAGAGAAAAAAAATTTGGGAGAGAGAAGAGGTGCCACGCAAAAAGTAAAACTTTGTGTTTGCGTTGTTTTGTTGTAAAATGTCAAGTGATCAGAAAAATAGGATTGACCTACATTAAAAACGGATTGACCTACATTTAAACGTATATCCAATGAAAAGCCAGTTTACATATTTTGAGTTCGTGTTTGTTTGTGTATGGACTTTGTTTTTTGTTTATTAGACTGAATTGTAGATTATGTTTTTATAAATTTTATTGACATGATGAGATTATATTCTTTCGAAAAATATGGGTGGCCCTGAAAAGGGCCGTTGGTTTATAACTTTTGAGTTATTTAGACATTGCTGGTGCTTTCGGGTTTGATGTCTGGTCTTTCATTCGGTGTGCTGACTGTTGCAGGTTCATTGAATTGTTGTCTAGCCCGTTGCTGTAGTACTTCAAGTTGTCTAGTCTGCTGCTGTAGTTGTTCTTGTCTAGCCTGCTGCTGTTGTTGTTGTCTAGCCTGCTGGCGTTGTTTTTTAAATTGTCCAAGACAATATTCACAGCCACATTCATTATTTTGAACACGCTGCATCCACCATTGAAAGTCTAGTTCTTGCTGTCTTTCTACAAGACGACTAGCTCTCTCTTCCTCCTGTCTCATGCTTTCTAATTCCATTACGGCTAAAGCCACATTTTGTTCACGCTTTTCTTTTTCACAGGTTTGTTGATCCACCCAACGGCGGACACTATACCAAGTTCTAGCTTCTTTAGCTCTCAACGTTCTAATTTTTCTAAGTTGGTTCACAAGGCTGTCCATGATGATCACTGTTCGGTGTCGAAAAGTGGTGTGAAGTGACCTACTCAGAGCGCGACGTTATATAGCGTCAGCGCGAACGTGAGAGAGAGCACGCCTTTGAACGTTCGATCGAGTGATTAATTTGTGTTTGTTGGTAGGTCTTTATGGACTGATTGCCAGATAAGTATTCATACAAATCCACTCAAAATCACAACAACTCATCTTTAGGTATATTATTTTTATTTTTTAACATCAAACAAGATAGGACACATGTAACAGATACATAGAACAAGAAATAAAGCAAAAACAGAGATGAAACACAACAACAACATACTATGTACATACAACTATCCATAATACCAACCAAAATGGACTTTGTTTCTACATCGCATTATCTCATGAAACCAGTCCTTATCGTAACTGCCTGCTTCACAACAACATATTTGTCCTGTTTTATTCAATTGATAGGCTTGAGTATAATAGCTCCAGTAATGTTGAGCAAACCAATCGCGAACATACACATCGTTTTTATCAAATCTCATGTCAAATCGTGTTTGAATCACTTCATTTAAATCACAACCACGAGATAAAAAGTCTAAAGCAAAAATACAATATAATCCACACACTGGTTTAAAAACACCTTGTAGTCTAACTTTATTCCAATAGTAAATATTTGAAATGTCTCTTTAAGAAACATAGAATATCTTCCAACGGCGGAAGTCCGTACGAATCAAAGTAAATAGCTGTAGATCCTTTCAAGTAGATAGCAACCATATGTTCACCAGGTTGATCTGAATTATGTGTATTCTCGATGAAAGCTCTCACACCATTCTCTAGAGATAATTCATCTTTAGCACATACACGTCCATGTAATGTTTTTAATAAGGGTGAATGGTCCAACACATATTGAAGTTCATTAGTCTCCATAACACCACACTTTTTTCACACGTTCTGACCATAAAGTCACCCAGTCACAAGATAATTCTGACCGATGGCTTTCAAATTCAGATACAAACTGAACCCACAAACGTCGGGCATCTCCCTTTTCTTCTTTGGATAAAGAATGAAGATGAGGATACCATTTTTTCTATCACTCTGTAAATGTTTAATTCAAGTAGAGCTTTTTCAATATACAGATCTGTCCATTCATCTGTTGTAGAATACAAACATAACGGATGGTTGATCTGACTTGGGTGATCTACAATGCACCCGTAGCAATCCTCTTTCACTTTTTGATATATCAATGATTGTAATTCTTCTACGACATGATGATTTAAATTGTCCTTTAAAAACTCAGTCCGTGAGCTTTCACAACACGGAAAAGTAAACAGTTCTATTTCAAATTGTTGTCCTTCACTGATTTCAATTTCATCACACATCATGTCTTCACTCATTTTCAATAGTCTAGAATCACTTCTCTGTACGAATTGATTTCAATCTGATTGTCGTATTCAGCATACACGATGACGTTGATAGCTGCATCAAGGGCTCGAGAGAAATGTCTCACTGTATCCATGTCTCACTGCATCCATGTCTCACTGCATCCATGTCTATCTGCATCCATGTCTCACTGCATCCATGTCTCACTGCATCCATGTCTCACTGCATCAATGTCTCACTGCATAAAAGTAAACAGTTCTATTTCAAATTGTTGTCCTTCACTGATTTCAATTTCATCACACATCATGTCTTCACTCATTTTCAATAGTCTAGAATCACTTCTCTGTACGAATTGATTTCAATCTGATTGTCGTATTCAGCATACACGATGACGTTGATAGCTGCATCAAGGGCTCGACAGAAATGAAACTCTAAACGTAGATTTCCTGTCTTTATAGGATGAAGCTGTCCTTCTTCTGCACCTTGATCTGCCGTCAAATCTATACCCCACAGTGTATAGCCGTTTCTGTAATCGTTCAAACTAATACCCATGGATCTATTGACTCCAAGGGAGCCCGTGGCTTGATACAAGGACATGTAGGAACGTAAACATTCTCCGCTCGCAAAGTTGGGTTGAAAGGGTTTGTTGTGTATACTTTTACCATCAATACTGACTTCCAGCTGATTCAAATTAAAATGTTGGAAATTGAAAGGGTTGGTTTCAGGATTTCCATTCATATCTCCATTGCTCACCATACCAATGATCAATCGTTTTGGCAGTTGTCCTTGAAAAAGATGATCTTCAATCTTGGATCGTTGACCTCCAGGAATCGTGAATGTTTTGACTTCAGCTCGTTTGATCGGAATTTTCATATTATGTTGAGCAATCTGCTGATTGAGCTGTGTAGCTACGATAGGCAGTAAATCCACGGTTCGCACATTGAATCCAGCTTGTTTAAACTGAATTTTGCCAGTAGATGTACCAATCAAACAAAAGTTGACTGAAGCTCTGTTTAAGCGTACACGTATTTCAACACCATTGGGAATATTTTTCTTGCATGACCAAATCTAAATGAAGTCGTCCACAGAGTTCTAACGTACGACTTTGATGTATCTGTAGTCTTCGGTGAACATAACCTTTGTTATCTCCATCATGTACTCGGGTATTCATCTGGCCTGCCGTATCTTCAGCCCATAGCTCCAATCCTTGTAATTGAGTTTGTTTACATCCTTTGGTGTAGGAAAGTAAGTTTTCAATGTACGCGCGATACGCATACGTATCGGCATTACTGGTAATCAGTTTATTGTTCAAGTAGACATCAATACTGCTGAATAAACTGTGAAAGAAATTGTTGACAGGAGCCACTTCTGCATCATTGGCTAAATTATCTCCATTTTCTTGTACCACTTTGACTTTTAAATACAAGTACGATTGATTTAAATCTGTCCACTTTTCTGTCTGTGCAGGAATCACAAATTCAATAGGTGCATTGTTATCCAAAGTAGATATAGGGTAATGTTCAGTCCATTGACCCTCTCGCATGGCTGTCATGGTGGGTGGAACAAATCCTACATCCAATTCTGTCTTACTGCATTCGCATGAACCGTGTTGCATTATTTTTGATCAAATATGTCGTGAGGTCTTGACTTCTTGACACTTGAACGTCTAGGTTTAGAATGAACTCTTTTCTTGGGGTGTGTGGGTTTTGTACGTTTGGCAGGAACAACAGCTTTGAGTAATTGTTCACCCATGTTTTTAAGCATGTTAGCCCCACGTTTTCTCACCACTTCTTTAGGTTTGGAGCCTGTCATTAAATCTTGCACAGCCCCTTTTCCTTGACGAACCGCCTCATGTTTTAACGTTTTCATTCCAGTTTTGAACAAGGGTTGTAGTAGAGGCATGACATTTTTCATAGCTTTTTTAAACACGGATCCTAAACCCATGTCCATATTGACGAGCTTGACCTTTGTAAATGGGTATCATTGTTTCTGTCGAATATGAACTTTTACCATCGACTTCCCGTGCACAAAATGAATGTGTTTGCCTGTGTCTCCCCTTATATTTATATGAATAGTGTCAAAATCGGCTTTGGCAAGAGGAACATAGTGTAAATTTAAAAATTCGAAATGAATGTGGGGATTACTCCCTGCTTTAGTCACCGATTCAAATGGAACCACACGCAGAATGGGGGCTTCTATATTTCCTAACAAAGTGTAAGAGGCAAGATCAGAATACACAAATAAATGATTATGTCCCATATGCACATCTACACCATAAGGAAATGGATTTTTATTGTCTTTCAAATACACAGTAGTAGAATCATTTGGATCTCCCCCTAGTTTTATGAACAGATCAGGATGAAATTCAATACCCAATTCATCCGAACTAGCCATTTTCACTGTTTTACTTATATTGGAAAAACTCATCACCAATGTAAGATTGTGTTTTTTTTAAAATACCTCCAATATAATTTTTTATCGTTTCATCAATCGTTTGAATGAGATGTTGTGGTGTTACATAAGTTGCAGGCGGAATAGATAAACATAAACCTTGAGCACAATGTTCAGGAAGATCACTCAATGCTCTGCGAACATTTTCATCTTGACTGACAATGTAAAATGTGTAATATTTATGACTTGACTTGGTACAATTAATTCGACTAGAGCATTTCCCAATCTTGTTTATTTAAATGTACAGGTTTGATCAATTTTGTACGAAAACTACATTGTTTATTATCAGGAAACAAATCTGTAGAAGTATCACTCATTAATGTAATGCAAAAAGAACTCATGTTGATTTAGGTTTATTAAATTTCAAAGAAGGATTTGGTAATATATAACCCAAAGAAATACTTAATAATAAAAGCCACAATTCACGATCAGGACGTTGAAAACATAAAATAAAGACACAGAGATAATAATAAATACCACCACAATTTGTGAGATAAACGTAACTTTGTTTTTGGGTTCACAAGGTTTAATGACGGTGGGGTCCACTTGAATACTGGCACTATCTGTCTGAGACACGATGTTTTTATACAAGATAAGATTCTGGTATCCAACTATCAAATTTAGAAGGGTAGCCTTTCCAATGTACTTTTATTTCCCGTATCTTTTTTCCACCTACACTCCTCTGACGCCGATCAAGAACTGATTCAATTTCGTAAATGTCACTATCAAATATAAGTTGAATTTCCGAAACATAAAAAGAGCCTAATATTTTCTCACCCTCTAAATCTTCTAATTTAAAAGTGGGAGGTTGGGTTTTGGACACACGTACTACTTTAAATATTTCAGTGGTCCAATTGGGTAAATAACCTTTGTCAAATGTACGTTTTGTTTTATTCAAACGTACTCGATCTCCCACCTGAATAGTGTGGGATGAACTTTGTTTTTTCTTACCGTACAAGGCGTTAGAGACTTGGGCTTCATTTTGTGCATTGACAGAAGCTGGTGTTCTTTGAATGCTACGATGAAACCGATGATTATAACTATGAACCAGTTTAGGCAATATGTCTACATAGCGCCGTGTATTTTCATGAGTGAAATATTTCCACATACGTGTTTTCAATGTACGTTGAAACCGTTCAACAACACTTGCTTTGGTTTCTGGATTTTCAGTGGTGAAAAAAAGAATACCCGATTTTTTAAGAAACTGTTGCATGATTTTTAAATTCTGTTCCTTTATCGGTTTGCAGAGCTTTAGGTTTTCTTGGAATAGAACTAAATGCTTGAATAAGTGTATTGCCTGTTTTATTTTCAATAGGAATGACCCAAGCATATTTTGAAAAAAACATCAATAACACAAAGTAAATAACGATAAGGTTTATTAAATTGGGCCAATGATTGCATATCAGCTAAATCAGCTTGCCATTGATGATCAATCCCTGCTACTACGGTTGCTCTTCTGGAAAATTTACGCCGTATAGGTTTATGCAGAGTGTAGGTGTTCTCTCCTTTTAACCAGGATTTCACTTGATTCAAAGTGATAGATTTTAATTGACGTCTTGCAGCTTTGTACAGAGCTTGTATTCCACCAAATGCTGCTGGATTTGCAGGATTGTAATAGATGGAACGTAACACTTTCTTTAATAAGGATCCCATTTTTCATTCTTGAGATCTGCAGGACTGGAAAAACTTTCATAAAATTGATCTTCTTCGCCCTCGTCTTCCACGTTGTCATCTAACTGTTGAATCCAATTCCAACGTTTTTTATTTCCTACCACTTCTTGAGGCACGTTCACTTCTCTTAATCTACGTGAAAACTGTTCCCAACCACGAGGGTTGGAGCTTTTTCTTTGACGTAATACATCATTGACTAAATCAATAATATTGAATCCTGCTACAAGTTTTCCATCATATTCTAAAACACCTTGTTCATTCCGTAACATATGAGGATGTTGTTTTAACATGTTGATTAAAAGTTCAGCTTTACGCCGCATAGTGCGTGGTACACTTTCTACAATTTGATCTTTCAACGTTGTTGTTGTTGTTGGTGGTGGTGTTGATGCTGCTGGAGTCATTACCGTTGCTTTTTGTGTACGAGCTCTTTCATGTGATTGTTGAAATTTATGTAACACTTCACCATATTGTCTAGCCTTTTCTGAGGGTGATAAAGCATCTTCATTTAACACATGATTCATTTCATTTTCCAAATGAGCTGTTTGGGTGACTTGATGAGAAGGTAGTAAACGAGGTCGTTGTTGTGTTTTCCATCGTTGCATCTCTTCCAACACTTTGAACGGAACAATAGCCATTTTCTTCATAATTTCTTGACTAATTGTGCAACTCCACCACTTAATGCACCGGCAGCAACTGCTTTTGCAATGACAGGAGCTAATGCTAACAAGGGTAATGTACCTCCCTTTTGATTCAGTACACGTTTCTTCTTTTGAATAGATGTTTTCTTATCAGCTAATAATCGGAGATGTTGACACTTTGGCCTCAACTTGCGCTTTTGAGCTGGAGTCAATGTCACATTCCCTTTTAAAATGTTACTACAACATTCTGAGATACAATTGATCAGTTCTGAAGGTGCATGATGAATCATCTGTTTTCGATAGGCTTCTGGGGCTTGAGCTAAACCTAGCATCACATGCCCATACTTTTTCACAAGTGGTTGCTTTCGTGTCATGATGATAACTAAATCAAGTGATGTATTGTTCATGACTTATATAACATTTCTAAAGCTTTTAAAGCCTCTGCTGTGGATGGATCTTTGGGAGGAGACTGAGATAATAAACGCTGTATTCCTCTTCGCATTAAATCTTGCATGCCATCTACAGGCGTAGCAGATGTTGGCATCATTCTTCTTAATCCTTGTCTCATTAATTCTTGTTTCACCATATCTGCATCAATGGTTTGGGTTAAAGGTGAAAATCGTGCTATCAAAGTAGAGGGTTCACTTCTTGAACTATTTCTCGAACTATTTCTCGAACTATTTCTCGAACTGTTTTTCGAACTGTTTCTTGAACTAAAACTTCGACTTGGAGTAGAATTAAAACTTCTTGTTGGTGTATAACTGTTTCTTGATGGTGTAGAATTAAAACTTCTTGTTGGTGTATAACTGTTTCTTGATGGAGTAGAATTAAAACTTCTTGTTGGCGTATGTCTTGATGAACTTCTTGTTGGCGTATGACTTGCTGAACTTCTTGATGAACTACTGGTTGGCGTATTTCTTGATGAACTGAAACTACTGGTTGGCGTATGTCTTGATGAACTTCTTGATGAACTACTGGTTGAGGGTGGTGTTTTATGAGCAATATATCCCGTTGTTTTCTTTTTAGTTGTTTTCTTGGCAGTGGTCTTTTTAGTTCTTTTCTTGGCAGTGGTCTTTTCAGTTGTTTTCTTGGCAGTGGTCTTTTTCGCAGAGGTCTTTTTAGCTGTTTTCTTAGGACCAAATTTGCGTATTGTCTTTTGACCATTCCATCGTAATAAACTGCGTATCATCACTCCACCCAGAAATCCACTCCCGCCTGGTTTTAAAATCAATTGACGTTTTGTGTCTAAATCAATGGTGTCATCTTGTAACTGTTCTAATTCATGGCGATGTTTTTCCATGAAATTAAGAGTTTGTTTAGGCCGTTGTACTTTCTTTTGTAAAATAATTTGTGCAGCAAGTGTAAACCATTTCACCATTTCCTTTAATCCCGAGCGTAATAATTGTTCACGGGTGTCAGGATTCTTTTCCCGACTCAAATGAACAAGAGACTGAGCTATAGCTTCCATGATGGATAATGAGCCAATGATCTTCAAGTGAGCCTATATATACACAACTGAAGCCCGATCTTCTCCTGTTAACCAATGATGAAATATATCAGTTCTCAGCCGATACGTGTCTGGGGTATGAGGATGAAAATCAATCAGTAAATACCCATGAGGTGTTGATACAGCATCTTGATAAGCTGCTATCAGATGAGGAAGTTGAATCTGGTTGGCTTACACTTTAATTTGACCTTTATCTCTCGTGTTTTGAAACAAGATCATGTAAGGTGCATTTAAACTCAAAGTGCGACTTGCTTTGGATGATTTAAATAAATTTTGTGTAATGTAAATAACACTTGCATTGCGATGATGACCTTTACGTGTAAACCATAATTTGATTCTTTCTTCATCTTTTTCTCCCAACATGTCATCAAACACAATCAAATGAGGGATGGTTATATCATCCACAATGTCTTCATCATTCTCAGGAATACCCTGAATAAATTTAATCTGGGTTTCTTGCTCTTTTAACTGCGCATAAGCTGACTGCCATTCTTTGTAGCACCAAACAATACGTTCAGGTACTATATGAAATAAATCGGTTTTGTATTCCAACAGCTTTTTTACAAACTGTGTTTTTCCTGAGCCACTAGGACCCGAAATAAAAATATTGCATGGGTGCTTAAAAAGTAAACTCTCTTCCATGACTGTACATGAACAACTAACACATGAGTCAAAGAAACATTTTTATTTAAACATTTTTCAAAACATGTTTTTATGAAATAACAAAAGTCATTGACAAAAAGTGCCATGTCCAATTCTTCCAACATCAAAGGAGAATTCATAAACTGCTGAATCCAGTCCCTATTATATACACCTTTGGGTATTTTCAAACGACATGCTAGCAATAATGCTTTGGTAATGATTCTATTGCGCATTTTCCCACAAGGTCAAATTCCCTGCTGCAAAAGAATTGACTCTCGCTAAACCAGTGTATTCTATATCAGAAGTGTCCAACTCGACATTTTCTCTGTACTGTCTCAAATCAGAAGAATCCTGTTTATATATGTGAGCTCGATCTCCAAGAATAAGAAATACGTGTTCAAACGTAACGTCGTATGGAAATAGCATGAACCCATGTATATGTACCCCATAAATTGTGTGCAGATAGTAGTACCACACAAAAACACAACTTTGATAAAACCGTTGTGCTAAAATTCAGTTTCTTTCATTTCTGCATCCGTGAAACTAAAACCCCAAATACGTGATACCGTGTTGAAGTCTGGTTCGCTTTACATCGACCGACCACAATAGATCTGGCCAAGCACAACGAATCTGAACTGTTGTCAATACGTACAATACTTCGTTTTGTTTGAATAAGATGGCTGACATCTACGGATTTAAATGGTAGAGGCTTCCCAGAGCCTTGTGGCATCTCAATATGTGTTATTTCTAGCTGGGTTTCTCCATCATGAATTCTAAAGGCTTGATTACTCTGCGCCACTTTCTCGATTTCTTCTAATAACGATTCTCCCATGACGCTGGATGCTTGATTAAAAGGTATATGAATACCAAAATCTAGCTCTGGATGTTGAATGGAGAATCGAACTTGATCGGTTGATTTCACTTGACTTGTGTCATAGAGTTGTTCAATCATATCGTTAAATAATCGACTGGTAAATTCATACGATTGATCATACTGGTGTAGTGTGACATCGTAGACTTGAGCTTTGGTTCTAAACTTTCTTGGTTTTCTTTCCGACCTCCGTTGTATGTTATAGAACTGACGCACATTGTCTGTTTTTAATCTCTTGGTAGGAGGTTACTCGTCTTCGTGAGACATGGTTATGATGACTGAATGTAGAAACAGCGGCCGTTTTTATACCCAACGGCGAGACGTTGTGTATAAAAGGGGGAGATGTTCAGATCTCAGATCATTTCGAAACATGTCTTCGAACTGTGAACAATTATGGCTCAGAGTACATTGATCTACGAGTTAAAGAAAAAACTTGCTGAAATACATGCCATTGTTGTTAAGTTGGATACTGAGGATTTAAGTCATATTGAATGTTATCGTTGTCATGAAAAAGGACATTATGCGAATAGTTGTTTGAATCAACCAAGGTACACAGAGGGATGTTATTACTGTCATGACAAAACACATTATATAAACAAATGTCCATTGAAAACAAAAGAAGAAGATGTGAATGAGAATAAGTTGGTGATCGACATGCCGGAGGAAAACAGAATCGACATGCCGGAGGTAAACAAGATAGACATGCCGGAGAAAATCAACACTGAAATGCCGGAGGAAAAAAAGAAAGAAAAGAAATGTAAACGGGCAAAGAACATGGACTTATAATAATTTGTAAGTGTTTAAACTAACTTTTAATATTCAGTGAACACAGTGAATAAATGTGACTTATGTGAACATAGTGACTGAACGTAGTGAGTGTACACAGTGACAGAACACAGTGAGTGAAATGATTTGTAATATTTCAAAAAATAGATATATTGACATAAATGTTGTTTGTTATTCTTCGTAAGTAAATGGTGTGGCCCTGAAAAGGGCCGTTGGTTTTAGTTATTATACCTTAGCGGCAGTAATAAAAGACCTCCATCTTAGGACTAGGTCCTTTGATTGACATTCTGCCAAAAAGATATAGTACCAGTAGTTTTTGTACAGCTCATCATCATAATACTCTAACAAATCTGGGTACAGATTTCCCATTTTAATGTTGGATTCATCTGTCTGAAACTCTGACAAATCTGGGTACAAATTACCCATTTTGATGTAAGAGGGTGTATCATGACACGGAGAATGTTTTAAGCAGTTGCCCATCTTGAATGCTCAAACACAAATTAACTGGGGCACCACACAATGCAAGAGAACAAAAACTAAGAACCAATCAAAACTCGCAAATGAAGAACCAATCAAAACTCATACTTTAAGAACCAATCACAGACTTTCAGGATGTAGGTCAATCCTATTCCTGTAGGTCAATCCAGAGTATAAAAGCGGTTGGAATCCGTTGACCTGTACATTATTTTTTTCACAATGAACTTCGCAACCATAAGAAAGAACTTACCCCCTCCGAGGAAGATCTGCTTTGCAGAAATTCGGAAGAATCTGCCACCTCCAGAAGTGGAAGACTGGGGTGATAATGTTACATTACCACCTCCACCGCCAGAGGACTGGCATAAGGAGTTGATGGATCTGTCACCTCCTCATGTAAAGTGTGTTGAAAATTGGGATGAGGAGCTCATCAAAGATAAGGCCCCAACATTCTCCCTTACAACAGGGGTATGTAAGCCTAAGTGGCGTAAATGGTGCGTGGTGTGCATGGGGAAGTGTGGTTGTCGTTAAATGCAACCAAAACCACGGCCCTTCTCAGGGCCAACCATTTCATTTCAAAAGAATCTATTTTCAACTTGTCACAATTGATCACTCAGTACATTTTCGATTTAATCCGTGTTTTTAGATCTAAACCCTTTTTGTTAAAAAAAAATCTAGTATGATATATGTATAACAATTATTTTAATTTGTATGCGTCTATAATGTTACTATTATTATTTATGCACGTATTCCTGACTATATTATAATCAATAATTGCGTTTTTAATTGGAGTATGGAAAGAAACACAGGTTGAAAATCGTCTAAAATCGTTCATTGAATAAAATCTACAAATAGGATTGCTCCGAAACTGACATGATATTAATCTATGTTACTGATAAAATAAGGATCAATCATTGAAAAAAGTCTCACTTAAACCGTTTTTAAATAACAGCTATTTAAAATTTTAAAAGAAACACAACTGAGCATAAATTCATAAATATTAAACATGCCATATGGATGACGTGACGTCATCAGACTTAAACTTCTTGGAAGTGCGCTATTTATAGCACCGCGCTTCGAGAACGTTCATTTCTTGTTAAACCAGCGACGATGTCGGATCAAGATTTATTAAGAGAAGTCATGCAGACTGCAGAGTTGATGGACTATACTACGATGTATCAGCCTGTCTATCAACAACCTCAACAACAAATGATGCAACCACAATCAACTCAACAACAAATAATTCAACCAACTCAACAATCCGTGATTCAACCAACAACTCAACATTAATCAGGTGGGTGCAGTTTTAGTCAAGATCGTCAAATTTCGCTTGCCATTTTGAAAGAACTGAGAGAAATTAAAAGCTGCTATACCCGCTGAAAGATGTACGTGAAATGATCGACAAGAGACAGAGCTGCGCTGTACAATTCATACCTCAAGAATTGAAAATACCTGTACGCTTTTCAACGGAGAGCCGTCATGAACAACATGGACAAGGCAAGCACAGTAAGAAAATGTCAGAGGAACCTGCACTGAAGAAAAAGAAAGATGATGTGAAACGAAAACATTAAAACAGACGCATTTATACCACCAACGGCCCTTTTCAGGGCCAACCATCTATGCCGGAAGAATGAATTCTCAATTGTCAAAATAATCTAGTCTTACACTCACACACACCAACACACAGGGCGGTACGAAAAGTTTTACCTTTTGCGGGGCACCTCTTCTCTCTCCCAAATTTTGTTTGTCTCCCCAAAAGTCGTTTTTTCGTTTTGGTGCCATAAATATTTTTTCTTTAAAATCCCGGTGCCATAACGGTTTTTTCAAAAAATTTTGGGTGCCATAACGGTTTTTTCAAAAAATTTTGGGTGCCACGCTAACGCCCTACACTACTACTAAATAAAATAAAATAGACCAGCAATGCCAGCCGAAGTCAAAATATCCAGCCATCGACTAAATAAATTAAATAAGACAAGCGAAGGTCAAAATATCCAGCCAAGGACTGAATAAATTAAATAGGACAAGCAATACCAGCCGCGGTAAAATATCTAGCCAATTACTAACCAAATTAAATTTGACCAGCCAAGGTCATTATATCCAGCCAAGGACTTTATTATTTAAATAAGACCAGCAATGTCAGCCATTGTCAAAATATCCAGCCAGGGACTACATAAATTAATTGGACCAGCAATTTCAGCCATGGTCAAAATATCCCGCTAAGGACTAAATAAATAATATTGTGCCACCCATGTTCAAAATATTCAGCTAACGAATGAATAAATCAGACAAGCAATGATCAAAATATCCAACCAATGACTAAATAAGATAAAATGTACTAGCCTTGGTCAAAATATACAGACATGAACTACAATATAATTACATTTTTACTTTAATTTTGATTTGGGTTTAATCTAAGTGCCTTCACAATGTTTTAGTCAGGGCAGGCCAGTGAGCTAATAATAGCCAATAATAAATAGTAATTGTAATTGGGGCAACAATATAATGCTTTATTCTTATACACGGTGTATAAACGAAAACGAAACTGTACGATCGCTGTTGATCGGTATTTTATGATTTTCTTCAATACCCAACCTAAACACTGAAAACTGAAGTAAAATAAGATTAAATTCTGTACGATGTCTGTTGATGTGATGTAAAATGATGTGTACGACGTCTGTTGATGTGTTTGTCCGACTTCTGTTGATGCAAATTGTTGATTTGTTACATTCTGTACGATGTCTATTGATATTAGTTAATGATAATATACTTGTTTCTTTATCATTTCCGCCACCGAAGTAAAGAAGTAGACCATGTTGTGAAGATGTGCATAAAGAATATAACCTCTGGTAGAATTTTAGATAAGGGAGATATTTCTCTTTAATTTTGTACAATAACAATTGTAAGCTTGAGAGCAGTAGATACACACAAATTTTCATACACTGACCACAAAAAAGTATACAGTTCATTAATTTTTTTTTATTATATAGTATTTTATGATCTTCACTTTTGCTTTTGTAATTTCATTTTACATAGTGGAAAAACATGCTTAACATTTATTTATATTTCAATACAATAACAACAAATTCAATATAAATGAATTATCAAATTTCAATCAAAATTACAGGAGAGGTTCGTAAAGGCCTGTCCGCGACGGCAATACAAATAACACTTAAACACAGTTAGTATTTGGTGTAACCCTCTACAACAATCTGTTCAATTGTTAGTCACTTTATCACTTTTCTTCTTGAAAATAAGTGTCAGCAAAAGTGAATAACTACCAATACCATTATTTTAAGGCATTTCATTCATTTGATGAGTACCAAAGTAAACAAAATTTTAATCCCCCCGCTCATAGCAGAATACTGAAAAAAATTCCTTCCAACCTATGAAATTGTGTACCTTAAGGAAATTACCCCTTTATTTTTTTTAATTTAATATACTCCTTTAATTGACAGTTATCTCCCTTCTTAAAATGTAATGTTTCGGCCTTCCCATGCAGAAAAACTGATGTTTGGTATTATTTTGTCTGTAAAATTAGTTTTAGACACTGTATACTTTAATTAGGTGGGCACAAACAAAGGGTACATAAGTACAATTAAGTTAAATATAACCTGTTTTATGAATTATGCATTGCTTAAGATAGTGGTACATGACTTAACTCTTAAAACGCAATAATATCATATTAAATCACACAATTAAATCAAACGAAGTCGTACAATATTTTAAAGCCCGTGTCACATATTCGCGAGTTGGTACTGCGAGCTTCCGCGACGATGGGCGAGTTTAATCTCGTGGCCAAAATGAAAGAGTTGTCACGACATTTGTTTATAAAGAGTCTTGCACGACATCTGCTCGAGTGTTGTACGACACTCACACGAGACGTCCACGATCATCGACGGTCAGCGACGATTCATAGCGATCGACATACGAGCGACATGTACACGATATTCTCTCGACATCTAACGACATTCATACGAGCTACTACGAGTTTCGACGCGACATGTTAACGAGTTCATTACGATCTGTGGAGAGAGTAGTGCGACACACATTTTAGATGACACGACATCTTGCGAAGGCTGTATAAATAGCAAGCAAAGCGCATGAGCACCAAAAGGTGAAAGACATACAGGATGATCAGACTGGTGGCATTGATGGCGCATTTTGATGAAGAAGATGCCGATGATGAACTTGAAATATCAAGATTGATTTAAAATCGTTTCACAAGAGATAGTATTGGCAGAGCGCGCCGACAGTGTTGGGTTAGACCATGGATTATGAGAAGGGTTGACTTTGGACATTATGACCGTCTGATGCTTGAGCTTGAAATGGAAGAAAAAAAATCGTTTACCAACTTTCTGCGTTTACATCCAAAGATGTTCATCGAAATGAATGTTGACAGATTTCTTCCGAAGTATATTTAACTCGCGATAATGTCGTGTGATTGTCGCAAGGAGGTCGCGCAAACTCGTGAAGATGTTGCAAAAACTGGCAAAGACTCGCGCACATATCGCGGGGGTAGATTTCACGGCGACATGTGACGACATTACTACGACACGAGTACGATTTTTCACGACATGCATACGACATCCTCTCGACATCTACACGAGATAAAAAGTTCGGCGACCCACCGCGAGAATTTTAAACGGTTTAAAATTGTCGCCGCGACAAGCCAAGACGCTGCGACATGTGGAGAGATGCATCGACATCAGTACGAGATCTACACGATACCAGCCGAGGTGCTGCGAGTTGCAACTCGCCGACACTCGCGGTCAAATTTTTTGCCTGTGTGACACGGGCTTTACATAAAATCGTTAGTAGTCGTACACAATCATTTGTCGAAGTCGTACAGTATGTCGGCGAATGCACATGACATAAACGTCAAGTTTACACATAGTTTCATTCAACATTCTGATAAATTATTGATATAATACAATAAATAATTTATTTTATACCGAAAAAGTCTTCATACAATAACATGAATGTGATTTGTTTTCTCGAAATCGAGTTTACAAGACAAGCTATGGATGTCAACAAAGCAAAATAGTTCGTGATTTGGAAGTGATTGTTAACGTTTTTACTATAAAAAAACGATATGGAATCAGCAAAACTGCTGCAAATAGTTTATCACGAGCTAAGGTTTATTTTGAAAATCTGTCTCTGTACCAGAAGATTTGTTATTCCATAAAAACTAATAAATTGTACTTCTGTATAAATTCACTACCAATCGCAATCACTGATGTCGTACAGTCGTTTATACACCGTGTTATAGTACAATTGATCGTTTCTACCACCACCCCTCCCTAAGTATTTAATTTGATTATCTAATAGGTTGCATACCTTTAATTGGGTCAAACTGCCTCGAATGTTTCAATGAGAATGTACATATATCACATATAATTTCCCTGTAAGCACACGCGATAGTTAACTAAATGAATGTTTATTCCTGTACAACACTCTTACCCTTTACTATAAATGTTTATAACCAACTGATTTGTTATTGACATTTTCTTCTTGTTTTTCATACGCTGGTCACGCCAAGGTTGTCCTTCTACTTATCTTTCTACTTTTTCTAATGTAAATCATCTGATTTAGTAGTTTCCTCAGTGGTGATACTCTTTAATTTGAACTAGAAATATTTTTCAGAAAATATATATAGGTCGTTTGCGTTAATGCTGGACCCCTATTTGCCGTAAATATCTTGTAAACTATAACAGCGATTTTGCATAAAATGTTAATACAATCTTATTTTAATTTTGCCTTCTAGGATTTAAATTTTCAGAATTTTTAATAGATAAATAAAAAAGTTTTACATTAGGTATAATGCAAAATATTTGGATGCTTTTATCAAAAATCCGGCGGGAGGTAAAATAAGCTGTTCTGATTATAACATTGTCATACTTCCAGTGTATTTATACCAAGTCCCGTGCGTTTACTATAAATTTGTCGCTTAAATAAACACTCGACGGTCTACTGAATTGTAAAGCAGAGGCCCGTCTTTAAAATCGTACGTGTAGATTTGTATAGATTTTGGCGATACAGACGACAGTGATGATGATATTTGAGTTTGTATATACTGTTATACTTTGTTATCAAATAAAATTTCTAACCGGGCCTCATATTTAGCTATTATTTTGTATCTACTGTTATGTGGCTGTTCTGATTATGGCAAATACCCATTTAACAAAAGTCTCTTTTTGGCTTCAAAATTTGCATTGCATGTCTATGGGAAGTATGTTATGTAATAAAAGAAAAATTCTGAATTTTTGGATTTGAGAAGGAAAATGCTAGTTATGATCACATACAAAATTTGAGTTAATTCCATCCGATAGTTATTGAGATATTTCATGGTTTTAGGAGTCCAGCTTTAACGCAAACTACCTATACAACAACTTGGCAGTATCTTGATACAACATATATCAGTACCTTAATGCTTCAAATAAAATAATCTAATAAATGACAACATTAACAATCCTAATAACTTTGTTTCGTCTTCATATTCAATTTTGAAACATCTAAAGGGTGGGTTGGCTGGGTTTGCCAATTCTACGACACAAGCGCTGTAAAAAGTGCACCACGTGTTTCGTGAGCGCTTCTTTTATAAGGTTGCCGTTGTGGGCGTGACATATTTACTCTTTTTCCAGTGGTGAATCATAACAAAGTCTCGAAAAGAAAATCATATATCTTTAAATAATTGTTAATTAGTTCCAATTAAAGCGAAAAACTAGTTACATTTAGACACATGGGTTCAAAATCAGGATATCAAAAAAATCTATTTGCAATCGAAGAAAAATAGATCATAATGAAACAGATAAAATTTACAAAACAAACCACTTCCTTTACATTACGAATACAAGTTTAAAGACCTATATACACTTTAGATATACTACTAAACTTTAACAAACCATCTGAACTTATCAATATGTCGCAAAAAATCCAGATATTTGCATAAGCCACCATTAGGCTCTATAATATAGATGATGACCTTAATGGCGTTCTTTATCAGGTCATTTCATTTGCAAAAAACGATATCTTTAAGTACTATGTTATTCACGAATGTCCTTCATAGCTTTAATATAGGTTTGGTTGCAATAATTGAAATTTACAAATAAATTTCATGAATTTCGGTTTTCATTTTAATTCTAATAAAATAAATAAGTAAGTTCAATAGAAATATCGAAAAATGGTTTAGTTATATTTATGTTTTATGAAAATGTGAGTTAAAAAATGTGACACTTTAACAACTTTGGTGCAAGTTTACATGAAGTACAGTGAAAGCAGTTAAAACAAAATATTCCAATCAGATTGTGTACATCCCCGTACAGATGCACTTAGAGTTAAAATTACAAATTAATTCATACATTGTCTGAATTCAATATAACCAGAGTGGAGAATCAAAACCAGTTTGTATCATTCAAAACGTAAGCAAACGGACGCCACTTTGGAAAATTTAAGGTATTTTTTCTAATTGAATCTTTTAATCGTCCACCAATGAAAGAATCAAAATTATTATAACACGCTACTCATTTTTCCGCTTCCAGTAATGTATATAACATACAGATTCAATTAGAATTTCAACAAGTTATTCCGGACATTGGAATCGAAGTGAGCAAACATTGGATCGTATTAGACGGATGCGAACTGGTTCAAATTCATACGTAATTCGTTAAAATGTATAATCCACGGAACACGTATGTAGTCTTGTAGTAAAGTATCATATCCTCCAGATATAGTTTGGACATAAAAATAGAAATTTTAAAGAATGATGCGAACTGGTTTAGATTAATACAATGATACGAACCGGTTCAGATTTATGATATTTTACTTCATTTACATACGTTCTTTGTCTATGTCTGTTTCACGGCATTAATATTAAAAAAACTTGCACAATGTCGTCATTCTGTACACAAAAGGTCTGACTGACCTTTGTACGGAGACGCCGAGCATCATTGGTAAAATTGTTAATTTACCTGAAAACACGTGACAATGTTAACATTCTAGTAATTTCCCACAACAAGTATACTAAACAAATAGAGTATGTATTTTGTGTCTACTCGATACAATTTTACTATCCAACCAACTTTCCTCATTGCATTAAAATTTTAACCAGTAATTAAACCTCCTTCGTAACGTGTTTACATCTGTCATTCTTTACACAGACATTTGAAATCGAAAGTAGAATACACAGTTTAACTATGCATCTGTACCTTTAGATGTTTAAATGTACGTTGAATATATGGATTTATATTCCTGTAGCTATAATTGATAATTTATTTTAAATTTTTACAATGATTTTGTCAAAAACCGAAAAAAAATCCAACGATTTTGTCTTCATGCGCCGCACTATATTAACTAATATTATACTAAAACGCTGAAATCTGAGAATGTTGTGCGTCTTAGTATAGAGGTGATATCTTCACCTTCTATTTATAGAATGCAATGTCGTTCATTTAAATGTCGAACAGTTTTGTACCATAATTATTTTAGGACCAAAATTACAAATACACATGTTTTCCCTTTCTCGATCGACGACCAAAAAAAACCCGCCAGCTCAAAAGTTTTTATTGCCGAAATCAGGACTTTTGTTCAATCCAATCTGGATGTAAGACTTTTAACAACGACTTTTTTCGACCCGGTCCGGCAGTCCGATTTATAAACACAGCTGGATTACTCGCTGGGTCATGGAAGCGCTTGCAATACAATTTACAGCGTTGAAGCAGTGACTCATTTTGCCGTGCGTCCTGCGTTAGCGACACAAGCTTTGAACCGCGGACAAGCGTCAATTGATAAATGATAACGTGCTGGCAGTAAATTTATACATAGAAGGTTATGTGATAATTAGCACCGAGTAATGACTGTTTTAGTAAAATTTGTCGTGAGTTTGATTTTTTTTTGTATTTATACATATCCATAAATTATCGTAATATTTACGGGCATATTATTTATTTTTTATCAGAGTAATGACAAAGCTCTAACAATAACGTCACTAAAATCAATTTAATGTGAGTCGGCTCTGTGTCGCTTTGAACTTATTGTTAATGCTTATCAACTTCTTTGATGATAACCGCCGACCTTAATTATATAATGACGGACGATGTCTTTGTTATTGATTTGAAAGCTATGTGGTCGGTTGTAAGTCAATGAACTCATAATTATTGATAATTAATAGTATCGTAAAGGGCCGTTGCACCGTAACTTTAAGCCTGTTTCACCACAAAGAGTTAAATTATGCGATCCTAACACATTCGTTTTCGCCGCGACAAAACCGGCCGTAAGCTATTTCTTTTCGATTTTGCCAAAGAATTCGACCGCGAGTTTTTGTCTTTTCGCCGAGAATTCGACCGATCCTCTCGATTTCGCAGAATAAATCGGCTGATTTTTTCAGATTTTTGCTCAGATTTTGCTCAGATTTTTTAATGCGCGTTACACCCGTAAAATTAAAGTAAACCTCAGCTAAAAACTACGTCCGATCGATACAGCGTTCTGCAGTATGACATGAAAGGTTACTATCGAATATTACGAATTTTACAGTATATAATAAATGTTTGTGTCTATTTTTTATAGAAATTTAAACCCACATAATGTTATGATGATTTAGTAATATGTACATAATTGATCAAACCATTTACTTGACGATAAAAAGTAAATGGCATCGTGTAATTTAACTTATATCCTCAGAATAATTTTGTAAACGTGGCCGATAATATTTTGTACTGTGGTGTGTGTCATCCAAGTTAGATAATGTATACAGAAATAAAAATTGAAATCATTTAGAAACAAACAAGCTAAAATTGATAAATACTTCACAATAATAGATAATGACTCAGTCTGCAATTTATCATAAAATTATGTTATAACATTACAAATGATTCACAAAACTTATTTACTAATGAAAATAAATGTGATAATATCAATATGAAAACACACCAAGTCATTGAAACAATAATATTGAATGAAAAAATGATTGTTTCAAAATTATGCATAATTTGAAGGACATGCTTTAGTAACCAAATTTCCTGATTCGTTGTTTTTGGTGGGACTTATCGTTTCAAAATATGTCCCATGGACTAATGTTTTCAAGCTTCAAAATAAATCACTGCGCAAGTAATAATGTGCAGTTGATCAGTGTTTTTCACGTTGGATATTTTGAGTTTTACAAAATGAATGCAGACATACAGTCTTAAGTAAAATAATCCCAGTGATAAACCAGATTTTGTGTTTGTGTGAGTGTAACCGCTGTCTCCAGTCCCCAAACGTCAAAATGGATATGATTTCAAACGCCGACCTACCTACCTAAATCTACAGGAAGTTGGAAACATCAATATTTTATTGTGAAATTAAATTTTCGTCAGCTTGTCATGCACTTTTCGATTCGAACTTGAATCTAAGGAGTAATTTTTAGTATGTATTTATTAGTTTCAATGTGTACGAAAGTCTTTATTCCGTATTTCGATACTTTAAATACAGAATTGTGATCGTCATATTTTTTCAATTTAACAACTTTCGCAAACGATTTGACTAATTCGGGATTTTTAGCTGAAAATGACTTCATACTTAATTGAATACCATCTCTATATTTGATGATAAAAATGTCAACGTTCCATTTGCATTTACTTTTCTCCATTTTACAATGGATATGTCCACAGTCATGTCATAATGAACGTAACCGGTGAGTTACATGGTAATATGAATTCATTTTCAGCTAAAACACTGAAAAAAAACCAGATCGTTGTGAAAAATTTTGAAATCGAGACGAAAACGAAACAAAATTGTGTAAGTTTGGAACAATGCCGTGAAATTGACATCGACAAATCGAATGCAATTAGAAATAGGATTGCAAAATACCATGAATCTGAACCGCTTCATATCATTGTATAAACTTAAACCGGTTCGCATCATTCTCAAAAAATTATATTTTTATGTAAGAACTAAGTCAGGAAGAGTTAGTACTTTTCTACAAGACTACGCACTTGCTGCGTGGGTTATACATAACAAATTTAACGAGAATAAATGCATTTTTTGTGATAACTAGACAAAAGCATGAATTTGAACCAGTTAGCATCCGTCAAGAATGACCTAATTCTTGCTCATTTTGATTCCAATGTCCGGGATAACTTGTTGAAATTCTAATTGAATCTGTATGTTATATACATCATTAGAAGCGGAAAAATGAGTAGCGTGTTATAATAATTTTGATTCTTTCATTGGTGGACGATTAAAAGATTCAATTAGAAAAATTACCTTAAATTTTCCAAAATGGCGCCCGTTTGTTTACATTTTATATTATATGAACTGGTTTTGATTCTCCACCCTGATAACAAAATATCCCTGTTCACTGAAATTCATATTTTCCATCATGTCCAAAGAACAACTTAATACAAAAGAAATAGTACAAACAATAAGTATGGCCTTCAAAAATTGACACAGGTAATGTAATGTACACAGTTAGATTACGTATAATTCGCTAATGTAAAGTTTTGTTTTCGACCATAGATTTTTTTCAGAAAATGTGGCCTTTATAGAACATTGTATTCTTAATATTTTAATCATGTCATAAAATGGTCATCTGCCAACAAAACATCGATCAATTTAAGATGGAACCGATGGACGTCAAATAAAAGTAATTAAACACAAAGAAACTCCCACGTGGCGTCAAATAAATGTCTTTAAACAATAAATCATCAAAACTACAGATATATAAAATAATAACTCCAAAACAAAACATTCTTAAGACATTTCATCGAAATCTTGCTATCTTTAGACAGAAGTTCAGTTCGCGTATGTACATACGCTTTTGTGATAAGACCCTGACTTACGCAATGATGTGTAATGAATAAGTTTTAATACACACCTCAAAATGGACACCCAAGTTTTGATAACAGTGTCTACTTGTTTGATTCAGGTATGTAAATTCAGTCACAGATATTGAAAATGTAAGCATCAGTGCATCTAGAGTAATAATAGTGCATATCTGTATATATATTTTGAAATTGTTCTCAAGAATAAAAGGAAACTTGCACAGAAAATAACGTATTTATTTCTGTATTCACAGGTGATGTGAAGTACCTACGGTAATATTGCCTGGTTTAAAATATTTCAGGCAAGAGGATGATTATACATCGCGATATTTTTAGCACTGCATTTACCCTAACCAATTTTTTGGGGGTTGGTACTTAATGGTACCTTTCTGTAATTTTAACTTTAACACAGTCCTTAAATGGTCTAAAATGCTGATATTTAAGAAACACCACACGAATAAACAACTTAAATATGCTTTTTAGATGCTTTACATGTCTTAACTTTACAAACTAAGTGTACGTCAAATTTCGTGTTTTATTAGAACAACCTCAATCATCTAATAAAACTTGAAATATGTCATACCTAGTGTCTAGCAAATAGGATTAAAAAAGCATAGTCAGGCACTAGATATAGGCTAAAATATTGTTTTGCATATCATTGGTTCAATTTCAGCCAAACGCACAGACTTGCCAAAAGTCAAAGGAATGTACCAGCATCTTAGATCGGAACCAAAGTGGATAGCTGAGAAGACAGAAGGCGTGAGTAAACGTGAACATACTGTGTCATATAAAAGAAAAGAAGATACTGATCCTGCAACCAAGATCATGCAACAAATACAAGAAATGTCATGTAATGCCTTCGATAAGGGTTTGTAATTTTATTTTATTTACACTATATTAATCAGAGAAATGTTGAACATTTTTTGATAAATATTCCAATCACCTGACTCAATATAAATATCGATAAACACTGAGCTTAATGTTATCTACATTGTGTATACATTATAATGGTCACCTGCATATTCAACCCCTAATCGCTCAATCCGTTGATTAACTACAATAAATATCAAACGTTATATGTACTGACCGTGAAAGTTTGCTTCCACAGACATCTTTACATAAAAAATCTGCAACAAATACAATTACATATAATAAGATGGAGTTTAAATTTTAAATTGGACTTCAATAAGTTGACTAAATCGTTTCTAGTCTGAAAAACGCTAGTTATAGGACATTTTTCAGGCTTTGCCGAGCGCCTATTGTTTGCCGACGGTTTATTACAGAAACATGTGCATTTAGTTTCCGTTAAAGAAAAAAGGCATTTTTTTTCTATCATAACATTATTCAAATTGTTATGATTAAACTCCGGAATTTCTGAATTTAAGTGGCCAGGTTTTATCAATGAATTTTGATCTATAGTTAATATCCACTTCATTAAATAACTAGTAAGTAAGCAATTAATGATAACAAATAATTCATTCGTTGACTTGAAGTTTTACTATCCGGAAAAGGGGTAAGGTATAAAACTTAGTTATATTTTAATATAATTATTTGGAGTAGGTTCACTTAGGTGTGAAAATTGCCCCCAAAATATGACTTTTTGAAAAATATATTTCATGTTCAAAAAGCGTTGTATATAATCTAATCAAAGTTTCTTCTGTTCATATTTGACAATTTTTTTCTGTGTCTATCAAATAAAATGATCGTTTCATTGCGATGAATATGACGAGTTTCGCCAAAAATGACGTTTTCGGCCATTTTTAGGTCGGAAAATGATAAAACAAACGGTGAAGGCAGATTCCAGACACTTTTATATTAAAACTGTAGTTTATTACAATGGTTTTCGATTTTCAGTTTAAATAAGAAAGTGTCTGGTGACTGCCTTCGTATTTTAAAATGAACTTTTGTGTTCGTCAAGTTTATAAAATTATGACCGGGAGAGTACCGGTACTGACGGTGTGTTAGCATGAACTTGAATAAATGAACAGAAAAAAGGACTTAAATATTTACTTTTCGTAATGAAGGACTTGTGCAAAACCGTTTTGTGTCATATTTTAAAGAAGGCAATAGAATATAATTCAATAAAACATCTAAAAATCCAAATGACTTGATGTCTTGAAATATCTGTCTGCCAAGGGAAGTAACTCTTGCATAGCGTCCTTGACGACACGCTTATTAATATTTCCTTTATTATATTTATTGACTGAGCTAAATCTAAGTCGTCCCAGTAGCGTCTTGGATGTGACGTCGGACTACAAAATTAGGGATCCTGGGTTCGAATCCCCATGATGGCAATTTTTTTAATGTTTTTTTTTTAAATAAAGCTGTTGCTTTATAATTATTCTGTTATCGTCTTCCTTTCAAGTAAATTGATTAGAAATTATTAAAAATAAAAAATGTATTTTTTAAATTAATGTTAACTTACAATCTCATTTGTGAATTTATTCATATTACGTTTACATCATTTACCCTTTAAATGTTGGTGATTAGCGTTAATTTTGTATAACACTCATCATCTGGAACAGGTGTAAAATTTTACGTTTTTACAGATTTTATTTATCCGTTTCTATCTATGTAAAAATGAATTATGCATTGTATATTTGACGAACTATATTTTCTTTGTCTTACCCCGGGAATTGTAAAGGTTGACTTTACGGTGACGGTCCATAACCAAACTATGTTTCGATTTTTATTATTATTTATGATACTAGCATTCATTATATATTATATAGGGGTCAAAGGTCTGGATTAATCTGGATTTTCCAACCAAAAAGTCAATTCTGAGATTGGTGCAAATATGATGATAAATAATTCGATGGAGGGAGAGCGGTAAGGGTTAATTTGTCTCAATGAGGGTCCTTGGTTATTTCCCGAACTTCGCCCTATTCCTGTATCAGATATAAAAAACTTCGCCCAAATTTCTGACAGATAACAAGGAAGGGTTCTGCTGCAATTCACCAATTTTGAAAATGGCGTAAAAAGTTTAAAAAATAAGCGTATTTTACACATATATTATCCCTAATTAGCCTCCATATGTTAACACATGGTTAATCCAGGTAAGAGTTGGGAAACATGAGACAATTAAATGTATACAAATTAAACATAATTATAAGTCTCACGCTGGGGATTAACTCGCCGACAAACGTGCATAGGCTACAAGGATGTCACAAAATCGATTAAGGTGTCGCTTACAAGATTGATAAGGTTCGTATAGGTCTGGTACGCGACTGCAAGTATATTGGTATAAGCGCAAGAAGGAACCCATCAATGTATCTTCACACGTTCGGCGATAGACCAGTTCATTGTTATTGTTATGAAGTCTATAAATAGTAACAAGTAGCTGATAAGAAATACAGGTAACCATGTGATGGTTGGCAAGAAATGATAGTAAGTAGATAAAATAAAAAACACAGTAATTTTAAAATTGCAATTACTAAGTAATTTTTATCAAACAATTTAGTATCTTGAAATTATGGTCTTGAAATTCATATTTTAAATAGAGTCTATTTTAAAATTATTTGTCAAAACAGAATCGTTTTTTATAAGCGCGTGTTTAAACCTAGTGTTTCAAACCGGCAAGAAGCTTGTTCAAAAGACAGGTTTAAATCACCTTATATATTCTTTTTTTCAGATCAAAATTTTGGCAATCTCCTTATATTTCATGGGAAATTGTGATTTTGAGTGGGTCGCGAAAATATATGACATCACGTCGCGATTGTTGTCGAGATTCGTTCCATAAAATACAATATTAAACTATGCATAACTAAGCTATTAAGAGATAAGCGGTAGAATTATTGTTAGATTTGACGTCGTTTTACGAATATTTTCTGAAAAAGTTAGTCTTCGTTTTTTTAAACAGTTAAAATGGGGAGAAGTGTTGTCCTAATCCCAGAATTGGGCTCAATTACGAGTTTTCTAAACTATGTTATGGCCTATCAAATAATGTGTACATATTGTTGTTGTTGTTTTTTAAAAACAAACTACTGATAAGTGAAGCATTATTATACTTGCCTAACGTTATATGGAGTTGATAATTTTATTAATGACTATTTAAAGTGACATTCACAGAAGTGTGGGAGTGTAACAAGTTACATAACCACAAAGTTGAATATAAGCTTGTTTTAAATGAAAATTAGTTATTTTCTATTTTTGGAATTGGTAACCATGGCAACCAAAATTTAAAATCAATAATATTTACTTCTACATCCATGTATCAAACTTGATGTTAATAAAATTACTTTGACCATCAGCTTCAATCCCAGATCAAGTTTTCTAATTTTTGGCAAAATTGTTTATCCGTTGCTATGGTAACAGTTTTTATTCTACAGTTATAAAAACACCATTTTTGAACATAATTACATGTATATTGACTTATGACAAAAAATAGACATGATTGAAGAAGGGCAGATTTTGATGGTAAATGAACCTACTCCTGATAAAATTCCAAAATGTCGAAATTAAATAGGGTTGGTATTATCCAAGGTTTTGTTAACATATTGTTACTACCCCTTTCCCGTTTATGTCGATTCGTACTTGAATCCATTGTGTAAGGATTATAACGTTTGACCTATATTTTAACTAATACAAGTTGCTCTACATTTCCTGTTTGTCCAAATAAATTATCTTCCTGTATAGCGAAATGGATAAAAATATGGTACAAATAGTTGATTATGATAAACAGATATGTAAACCCGACAGTAGTAGCTGACTATTTACTCTGTGTGTTATTGGTGACTACATATAAATTGATTAAATATATTCGTCGTGGTACGCTCCAGGTGGTATAACTAAACAGGGAACATGACTCATATTTGCAATTATAATATTCAATGTGCGAATTTGACAATTATTTTTCAAATTACGTTTTAAATATGGGATTAACTACTTTTAATTTCCAATGTTAACTACGTTACCTACGTATTATGACTTTTGACCCTATAAACATGTACGTCGTCCATGACCATCATTTATACTTAAAACAAAGTGTACATTGTATTACACCTTAAATCTTATGTTAAGATATTTATTGAATTTGGTTTATTTCAAAAGACAAAGTTTGCTTACAAATACATTGTCCTCCAATCTGAAATGTTTCATACGCCACTGCTGAATTCAGTATTTCAGACTTTCAATTTGCAGGGGTGCAGAATTACTCTGCCTGACTTGCCCGACTCGGGACAATTTGTCAGTTAGTTTATAGACTTTCCAATTGAAAAGCCTGAAAAAAGCACTAACAGTTACCTGAATATATCCTATATAGAAATTAATTTCGGACTTTTATACCATTGCCGTAATACCGTATGTGTAAGAGGTCATTTCGCAGGATAATACTAAACCCATGAGATGCCCGAGCTAGTAGTACATGTAATTGAAAACGGGCTCACTGACGAAAACAAGACGGTACTGTAATAAATACAATGCGAAGCGATATGTGTTGAATAAAATACCAAAAGTACCCATAAAAGCGTCAGAATTTAAATCCCCTGCCTTTTAAAATATCGTCAATCAGTGCTTTCAGTGTTTTTGGCTATCAATTATTTATCAATTATTTATGACAAACACCACACAGTGTTGATATGGAATAAAACAAGTTATTTTAAATATCAGTCTGATGTGTCAATGACAATGACAATATACTTAATTGTTATTGTTATTTTTTATGCAATATATGGTATTAATTCAGCAATTATCATTGCTTCAGTATTTTAGTTTATTTTATTTTAGTTTCAATTACGAATAATATTACATTTTCAAATGAAATGTATATGATATTTGTCAACTGTTCGTCTGGTGTACAATAATAAAATCAGTAAAATTAGTGAAAGAAAAAATACAAACCAAATTGTAATTGGGGCAACAATATAATGTCTTATTATTATAGTACAATAGATCGTTTCTACCACCGCCCCTCCCTGAGTAATTTAATTTGATTATCTAATAGATTGCATAACTTTAATTGGGTCAAACTGCCACGCATGTATCAATGAGTATGTGCATATATCACATAAAATTTTCCAGTAAGCACACGCGATAGTTCACTAAATGAATGTTTAACTTGCCTTGGACACAGAGTTATTGGCACTGTGTCTTTATACCTGGTTAATACTGTTCTTAGGTTTACATACGTTCGAGCATATTATCCGTACCTTTCAGGGTTACCTCTTTATTTCCATTA
This sequence comes from Mactra quadrangularis, assembly GCA_025267735.1. Taxonomy (NCBI): domain Eukaryota; kingdom Metazoa; phylum Mollusca; class Bivalvia; order Venerida; family Mactridae; genus Mactra; species Mactra quadrangularis. The sequence goes on from CM046309.1 coordinate 4,041,137, forward strand.
TTCCTGTACAACACTCTTACTGTTTACTATAACGGTTTATAATTAACTGATTTGTTGTTGACATTCTCTTCTTGTTTTACATACACTGATCATGCCAAGGTTGTCAATCTGATATATCTTTCAATATCTGTTTCTAAAGTAAATCATCTGACATAGTAGTTTGCTCACTGGTGATAATCTTTCAATTGAACTTGAAATACTTTTCAGAAATATATACAACAATTTGGCAGTATCTTGATACAACATATGTCAGTACATTCATGCTTCAAATAAAATAATCTAATAAATTACAACATTGACAATCTTAATAACTTTGCATCGTCTTCAAATATAGGAAAAGAAGATGCTGATCCTCAAGTCACCAAGACTATGCCAGGAATTAAATTCAACTTTTCACCAGAAAGTGGCTACGAAGAGGGTTCGTAATTTTATTTTGTTTACGCTATTTTAATCAGAGAAATTTTGAACATGAAGGCCTGAAGGCCGGTGGTATATTAGAGTCGTTAGAATCTGATGACCATGGTAGGAGCAGTTCATGATTTCTTTTACATGCGTCCTTTTTTTATTTACAAATGTTAACAGGGCTAAATAATAATGATTTTTAGTTTTATAGTACTGCAATAAAAATTTCTGCATTTTTTTTGGGGGGGGGGGGCATTTTAAAGATTATGTTATCCTTAATTTATATCTCATGCATAATTTATATATTTTAATACATCGTAAAATATCTGCTCCCCTAAATTGAGGTTGGGGCTAAAAACCACACGTACCGACATATCTCACGCACCTCTCTGTGAACAGATTTGCTGCAGAATCGCGGTAAGTAAGCGAGTACTCCAGCTAGAAATTTTTGATCGGGTTTATCGTATACAAAGCACAAACTGCATGATGTAAAAGTTAATTATTTGTACTTGTCTTTAGTAAGTTTTGATACTGTGTCTACATGCTGAACTTGTATATAAGTTACTTGTTACTTGTATATAAGTATATAAAATTGTATATCTATAAACTGTGCCATTTAATCATGGAACACTCTACATGTTCTGTATTATATCTCAGAATACATAATTTTGTACTCTTTTTGCTGCATATATCTTTGTTTTCTCTTTTGGTGTATGTACACATAATATGTTACCACTATCCGGCGGTAGTTAATGCTTTGCAATAATCTTTTCTTGTGTATACATTATAATGGTCACCTATCCAACCCCTAATCGCGCAGTCCTTAGCTAAACTATGATATATATCAAACGTTCTATGTACTGACCGTACAGGCTTGCTTCCACATATATCTTTTCATCAACAAAATCAACAGCAAAGTACATATATCTTTTCAAATAGAAAAGGAGTGTTTTAAATTGGACTTCTTAAAGTTGGCTGATAAACGCTAATCATAGGACATTTTCAGACTTCGCTGAGCGCCTATTGTTTGTCGACGCTTTATAACAGGAGGTACATGTATATTTTGTCACAAAAAAGGAGTAAGGCATTAATTTTAATTACATCATAATATTATTCAAATTTTTATGATAATCAAGTGATCAGGTGAGTATACCTGCTCTATAGTCTATATGTTTACGGATCTAATGCAACTATTTAACACGTTTGGACTCGAATATTTCTTAAAATATCATGCAAACAAATGGCACGTACCTTTGTGATGTTAGTTTATCCGCCATCTTGTTGTGATTACACCGTGACACGGAAAATCTACACCGTATCACGATCTAGACAGTGCATTTGATCAGTAAACTTATAAAGTAGAGCGGATATACTCACCTGACATGTCACAAAGGATTCATTGGAATTAAGGCCACCAAAGTTGACGAATGACTGTATGTCAAATCTAAACCGAGAGAAGTGTGACACGTTTGAGTAAATCACCGTTAGTACGGCACTTACCGTGTAATATATAAGATTGTGAGTTCAGTTTTAACTTATTAAACTTCAGCTAATAAATAGATATGCCTATCCTTAGCTTTACAAATAAGTTTTTACTATCTAGGCTAGCCAGCCATGCAAAAGACAGACACGGAAAAATTCAACTTTAACATTAGTTCCTATTAAGCATTTTAGACAATTTGAATAAAATCATCACTGCCTTATCATTGTCAGGTAGGTTAAAGCTTCAGGCAGTCCAGGGCAGGCCGCAATAAACCTTCTTACTTGTTGAAATGTATAAGAAAAGACTATACATGTTAAGCAATAATGGTTAAAAAGCACATTTTATCAAGTTATCACATTTACACCATTTCAGATGATGACTTTTATGATTTAATTCAGCAGCTTGAAGACAATCAATGAAGAGCAGTAGAAAACAAACCAATTGTTGCACCAGTTATTTGTAGTTAAAATTGAACAATAGATTGAAATTTTCTTTATATCTTTGTTTTTAGCATATAATTATTTTCCCATTATTTTTTTGTATGTATAAGAGAACTACACTTGTGTTGCAGTTCAGATCTGCTAGAATTTGTATAGGAGATTATCTGTACTTTGATTTTGTTGTGATATGTCAATCATATTTTAAGTATGTCTCATACACATGTACATAGCTCCTAACTGCAATACAGAATTTTCTAACATTTTACATATAGGTTGACATTTAATATGGTATTATATAAATGTGTTATTCAATACAGAAAATGAATCAATGTTTAGTATAAATTTTTAACTCTATGTGATTGTTTTTATAGCATCAAACTGTAGTATACATTATGAACTGTTTTATTTCTTTATATATCAACTTCAAACTTTAAATATATGTTAGTTATTATCAACCACATCTCCCGTGACAAGGTTCATAACTCCTAATACATTTTTTATCAGAATTGTGTCCCCGTGAACTTAGAATTTTCTTTAAAAAATATTTGTTTTTACTGCAACTGTTTTACTTGGTAAGGTATCATTTTCAAATATACACTACTCCAAAGTTCTAAACCGCTACCTGATACATGGCTATATTTTAGTGTTAAATAATTATGAAATGATTTTTTTTCTATTTTAAAATACAAGTCAATAATATTCTTGCGTTTATTTCAACAATTTTGTAATATCATATAAATATAACCCACAAAAATTAACGTAAACGTAACAAGCCCAAAAATCGGGAATTCAAAGTTCAATTCAAAATTAATGTGACATGTGATAATCAGCAACTACAATGACAGCCTGAAAGCGACGTCTCATGGACCTGACACAGTTTAACAGTTACTGTATGCTGTAGAACACAGTTCAATACAAGGGCAACCAGACGTGAAAGCTCTTGCAGATTGCCTGGTTGTGGCTGGCTTCGCATCTCCCTTTCTAACCTGTCCCACACATTGTCAACGGTATTTGGTCAGGAATTCCATTTCGTTGGTATTTATCAATAAGTTGTTGGATGGAAGAATGATGTCCACAGGCGGTTTTAGCGGGGAGGTCCGAACCCTCCTGAAATTTCCAAAATCTACCCACCCTTGAGTGTATTTTTAACTGTTAGCCATTTTTAAGTAGCATGAAGCAATTTTTCTGGGGTTCACTCCGTTCTTTTTTGTGTTTAACATAGATAAAATGGTTATGTTATATTTATTATTAATATGTTGCGCTATTCTGCAAACAGTGCATAATGGGGTAGTGGTTCGAAAGTTTCAGACCCCCCTACAAAAAGTTTAGAAACCCTAGAAAAAAATCATAGATCAGCCACTGATGTCTATAGTATTTCCTCGCAATCTCAATCAAACACAGAAGGACATTAAATACATTAAATAAAACTCAATTTAACTACTTTTTAATGATAACAATGCGACTGCACGATTGATAATTGACATACCAGCCTTACAGAGGTACCAGCTTCGATCACTCCAACTGCAATAACGCGTTCTCGCGTGACATTCTCTCCATGTGTTTTGTTTTTCTTATGTCTTAACATAAATACTGGATGAAACGAAGACAAAAACATGTGCAGCTCATTGCACAGGAATTTTGTTCTCATTTTATCGGAATAGCAACTTTCGTTCCGGTTCACCGCACGTTGCTAATATCGATGTCGGTATGTGCAAAATACGATTCTGTAAACTATAATTGACTACCATACAAAATTTCATAAATGAAAATGAACGATTTTCAAGTTATTCGAGTTTTATAAGTGGCGGTTTAGAACTTTTGAGAAGTGTATATGTTCCTGAACATCAACCGCATCTCATGAGACAAATACTTACGTAGTCAAACATGCTGTATCTACAGACAGCTCTTGTATGATTACCAAGAACCTATATGAGTAGTGTCTTTGTCATTACATAGTTTGTTTCTACTAAAAGTGAACCAATCAGAAGTAATATCCATCCTACTATTCAGTCCTTTTTGCTCATGTCTGGGCAGCGATATTGTCAAAACTTTGCTATATATTTATATAAAGCAATTAAAACCAGGAACGAGCTTACGTCAATATATACTTGATCATTATTTATCTTAAACTGTAAAACTTATAATGAGAGTTTGAATAAATATGTTAAAATATTTGCACCTTATTATAGGATATACATTATAACGTGATATTCATGTACTGATATTTCGTCATGTACAGTACCCATCAAAAGTTTGGAGACAAAAGAAATTTACTACAATTCTTGAATTTTGATGATTATTTTTGTAGAATCATTATTTTTGATATATTAAGTATACTTAGTGATAGAATGAAAACACATCTTTAATATTCAACATCTGACATCCTACGGCATCCAAAACCATGTTTATTGTAATTATTATGCATTTATAACATAGCTTTTATGTTTTTTGTAGTCTCTGTTATGATTATAATAATAAAGAAAAAAATAGAAAATAAACTGTTAGGGATTTCAAAATAAACAGTTACAAAATTTTAGATTTTGGCTATTTAGTAGGCCTACGCAGTGAAAATGTCTCCAAACTTTGGGTGGGTACTGTATATTTTACAGTGAGTTTACTTTGCAAGTTGTATAATATATGTATACATGCGATACTTCTGGTATCTTAGTACATGTTTACTTTGTTTAAAACTGTCATTGTACTATATATTGTATGTTACATGTGTATGGACCAGAGGCCTAGTATCTAGAATAAATGTTTTCAATGTTTCATGGGACTAGAATTTTTTAATTATTGCCTAATAAATATCATTTAAGAGTACAATTCTGTATTACTAACAAGATATACATGTAAATGTGCATGTATATAATACCACATTAATAGGTAACTCATCGTCGGCAACTACAAAACGTTCTTCCATTACGCTTCATACGGTTAGTTTTCATGTATGAAACATTTTATCATTTATTCTTTACTATTTATCTAGCCATTCCATCCGTAAAATTTCGCAAGTTTGGTAGTGTTAAGATTTTGTAAGAAGATATTAAGGCAAGTCGTGTAGTAAAAAGGTAGAACAATCGCCCCATCGGTGACGACAGTCCGGTATTGAACAGTTAATAAATTTGTTATCATTACTGAGAATTTAATACCAAGTTCTATCCTACGAAGCGTGAAAAAATCCGGGTCGATAGCGCAGTTGGTAGCGCGCCGGGATTTGGATACTCGTGCCCGAGGGGGTGCAGGTTCGAATCGCTCCCGGGGAGGTTATACCCTTCCCTGAAAATTTGACTAAAATGAGGAATTTCCTCCATTGATTAGATAATATGGAGAAGTTTCCGGCCTTGTGGAAGGGTAGGTGAGTACTGGTTATGGACAATGGTCCAGGAAAGCTAGGTTAGGTGCGCTGGACGCCGTAAAATGACCTAAAATTGTGTTGATACGGCATTAACTCTAATAAATAAATAAATAAGCGTGATAACTTAAATAATGCATCATCGAGGCGCGATAATAAGTTAGATCTTCGTCAATGTATACTACTTTGCTTTTCAGTCGCAATTTCCATTTGTATAAAGGTACGATTTGAAAGACATTTAGTAATATCAGCTGTTTAATGGTTTAATAAGGGACTTCAGTCATTTATTTCCCCTTGTATACTCTTCAAAATGGTCTAATTAGTTGGATTACTCGAATTTTAACCTTACTTTTCAATGTTAATTTGCCAAATTTTATCTTAAATAACTTTTTTGTACATCATTTAATTTGTTTGAAATTCAAGCTAATTATTTTTAAGTTAAAGAACTATCTAAATTCCATCACGTCTGTTAATATCTTTATTAACAAGAAAGATATTAGATGAAATATTTTGATACCCTTACATAGGAATTCAATGATAAAATCCGAGGATTCCAACTGTAAGGACCTACCTGCCAATTGGATTGCTTCAGATTTTATCAGGGAAAGATAACTGACTAAAGTCCCTAAGTATTCAACTATGAGTTCATTATTCTCACTATCTTAAGTGATTGCTCAATATCTATTTGACATATTAACCACACAACTTTGTGCAACTTTTGTGACAATGTCATCTGTAAATTGATTCTAAGAATTTGCAACACTGGAAATACGAAAACACAATCTCTCAGATTGATTCAATGCTCGTAATAGTGTTTTGATTTTGAATTTCTAGTTCATATTTTCTTATTGTCAATAGGCTGATACACTCGGGTAGTTTTTCATTTTCTAATTCAATTGATGCAATCTTATCGTAAATGGCAGAAGAACGTATTTTTGCAACAGACTGGACCATTGCAGTAAGACTGGTGTTTACATGTTCTAAAATTGCAGACTTAAGCTGTCGCCTTCTTGAGATACTAACGACTTAAGTGTCTACAATTGAAATTTCTGTTTTATCTAGATTGCAGATACGTAGATTGGTTATCCGACACCTCTACTCGGATAATTTGACTTTTTTACATAGATTAAGTCATTTTGACGCTGGAACCTGTGACTACTGTTACAAAGCGCCTATTGAAATGATTTGGTACTAGGTGGTGTGCTAACGATACTTAATATGTTTAATATAATAACAAATAACACAATTAACACAGTTAAACCGGAAGGTCTTTGGCCAGTGCTCGCTATACATACAAATAACAAATGAAGTGCAGTATACTCAAGTTAATTATTTTGTTATTACGACACAGAAAGAGTCACGCAAGTAATGGACGTTTGCCTTCAACAGTTTAACACATATTTAGTCAAGAAAAAGAATGAGAGAAATGCAGTATTACCTTTATTTCATTTAATGTTCTAATCGGTATGACATCCAGCAAACACATTTACCCAAAATGTCACCTGTTAAACAGTCTTTGCATTCCTTGTAAAAACAAACTAGAAATAGTAAGATTTTTATTTTGATTTATTTCCAAATGTGTTCTTAAAAAGTAGTCGTGTCTATCGAGTAATCAGTAGACTGACGAGTACTTGGTTTCTTTTTGCAACAAACCGTCATCTTTGTGTAAATTCTCCTATTGCAAAGAAAGCTTAGAGCGATGAACAGGCTTTGTAAAGTATTAAATATTATAAACAAATACCGAAGTATATTGCTGCCACTGAAGTTAGCAATAAATGCAAACAACCATGTTAAACCCATAATACACGATAGTTTAAGATGTATCAAAAACGTACATGAAGTTGAATCTTTTCTAGCTTGTGAACCTTGCCTCTTTGTGTTTGTTATGAAGAACACGATTACAATGAAAGCTATACAATCAAATATTTTGAATAATGCTAGAGGACCCATAACGAATAACCACAGTCCTTTCTGTGAAGATATCCAACAAACCACTTTGCAATATTGTGCCTTAAAACCATTAAGTGAATGATCAACAAAACCAAAATCTAGAATTACCGGTACACTTGCAATAGCAAGAGGTGTTAACCAAGCATAAATACTATGCATATAGAATATTTTAGAATTTGTACCGCTTAGATTCCTATTTTTAGTTGCGTAAGCAAACGTCATTAAAAGGTCAAATGCAATAACATTCATCTAGGTGAAAACAGCTAAAAACATATAGTGCATTAAGATTGCAAACAGAGGACATAGCACAACATTATTTGAAGCACTTGGCGACACTAGAAGTAATAATTGTGCAACTATTATAGATAAACATAAACATACAAGATTCTTACTAGGAATATTTAAAAATTCTTTAAAGGTAAGATAAACTACAACTGTTAATATCAAAGATGCGATTGATATTATAAGTCCAATGAAAGATCAATATTTCTCAAACTGATTGCTTGCTTGTAATTGTCTCTCATTAAAAGACGAGACTTGTACAAATATACATAGAAAGATATCTGATCCATTTGTTATATATTCTGTATCATTGTATAAACTCTGTCTAAATATAACTTGTTTTGTATCATTAAGAAAATCGAATTCTTCTTCCTTTATTTTACTTAAAATACACTCTTTTAATAGAAGTGTACCATTTCCATTGCTGAAATCATTTGACTTTGAAACACATTTTCCGTACGATGGCTGTGTATGTTGTGGACATGTAATATGCCTGCATATATCAGATATTGGATCGTACCTCTGATCGTTGAGACATTCTTTAAATGGCATCTCTGATGAAGAAAAGTAATCAAAGATGTCTTCATGTACTATTCTATTTTCATTAAAATCTACCAATAACCTATATGAATATATAAATGGCGTTTCTTCATCAGCTTGTTTATCATTAGAGATAATGTTAGATTCGCACGAAAGTCTTTCTTCATAACCATTGCACTGGGCACAGTAGATGTTTTTGAATTCTAGATAACCGTCATCAGCATAAATAATTCTTGTGTTTCCCTGTTTACATTTGTCAATTATTTCATCGTCAACCATATTTATTGTTTCACACTCGGAGATCATTTTCCCATGATGTAAGTCACAATCACGAGTAACGATGTCTTCAGGAACCGTTAGTTGAAATGTACAGTCGGTATATGAAGTGGTATTCTTATTGTTACAACCAAATGAGGCTAACCAGAATTTGTAACTGTAAATGTTATTACAAAGAGCACAATGCATGTTTTTAAACGCTAGTCCTTTTACAGACACATCCGATACGATGACTCTTGATATGGTATCATTGACATATGGTTCATCCTCACAAAGAGATTTAGTAATTGCATCGCCCCAATCATCAGCACATTTTGTTACAACCATAACTGAACCAACGCCAGACAAATAAGTACAAGAGAATTGATTAATTGAAATATCTTTATACGTTAAGACAGTAGCATTAGGACAACAATCTTTTAACATTCCACACATTTCATCACAAGAACATCCCAAAACATTTGAACTGAAATTACAATCACTTATCTCCGGACATATTCGGGAATCATTATTAATTTGTTCAACGTTTATATAATCCCCAATGTGTTCTATCATGAAATCTTTGCTGTCAGGTGTTGTATTAGCTTCAGCTTCATGAATCATAATACACAATATTATAGAATTCATTAATAGAAATGTATTTCCTCGTATATGGAACATTTATTCTTTTTAAAGCGTAATAATTTCACTATTTATAATTCAAAATTGATTTAACTGCGATAAGCTAAATTTATAAAAAGATGGAACCTTCAAAACCACACATTTCTATTCATAAAGTACTGATGCAAACTCAGCAAAAAAATCTAACTTCTTAAAATACTTGGATCCGCCTCAACATCCTTAAAGCTTTTCTGATTGGTAATTCCTAACTAGAATTTATTACTCGTTACAGTTATAATGACGGCTGGTGTAAGTGCCAGATTAGACAAGTTTCGTATTTGCTGTAAAGACTCTTGTTTGATTGCAGATATTGTTGCTCCGCGAGTGTTGTTTTAATTATCATCGTTATTAAAACTTAATGTTGCTTATCTCACATCTTTATTAGACGGATAAAGCACCTAATACAATATTTACACATCTTCGTTTTGTCAACTTCCAAATCAATTATAAAGTCATTAGCAAATGTATATAATTGTATCAATGCTGGAATTCCTATTCTAAACAATCATAATCAGATGCATTGTCGCTGGGACTTGAATATAACCGGTAAATAACAAAACGCATCGTCCTATTGTTCATAGATGCATTACGTCTTGTTGAATTGGAAGCTGAACAAATAAAGTAATTTTTCGCAAAACAGAACAGAAACCGACGCTTATCTAGTGATCTTTGCAATGTTAGTGAAGATAGCATGTCAATATTAGGGACAAATATGTATTTATGAATTACTTGAGCTCGGTATTAATCAGGGTAGAAATTAAATTGTTTTTTTCAAACTCCGATTCCTATTTGTAAACATTATTAACTAGCATGTTTTGTAATTATATTTGATGAAGATGGTGTTGCTCGAAAATGTTTTGTATTTTGTGTAACGTATAAATTAAATGTAAATATTAATTGTCCGGAGATGAGAAAACATATTAGATAAATGTATCTTTTGACAAAATCCTGTAAACAGACATTGATAAGAAAATTTTAATCACATAATTAAATAGTTCTTTGTTATGTCTAAAGCAAACATTATTTGAAGTCATATATGAATCAAATGACAAGATATGTGGAGGTAAATTAAACAATGCATCAATATTGATGGTAAATACTGAAATGTTATTGTGGCTGAAATTTAAATCATAAAAATCGGTGTTATTTAATTAGATATCGTATGTTTGATTCCCGGGTGCGGCGTCCTTTCGTAAAGCTTGGTAACGAAATAATTTTTACAGTCATTATCTCTCATACCACTGATTCTAAATCATGTAGGGCAGTTGTCAGCCATTGACAGAAGTATGCACCTAGTAACTGATTACCGCTACATACAGAGATTTAGCCTTTTCAGGAACAATAGGTAAGTTGACTGGCCGCCGTTATATAATATAAACAAAGTATTGCTACGGTATTTAACCCAACCAATAAAATAAAATTTGCACTAGTGAGCGTAAGAAGGTATGCGTAATCGGGTATTAAACTTAAAAAGGAGTTGCTGGTAATATAATCAACTTAGACCCTTTGCTAGTAAAGTAATGTATTCCTTTAGATGTCCGTTCAGATCTCTTTTATAAAGTAACTTTAACTTCCTTTATTCATCAAATTGTAGATAATTAAAACAGTGATTAAAACAATAATAATGTAATCTTACATATAGAACATAGTTTATAACTTTATTGTTTCTGTTGTGATCAAAATGGTGTTTAAACGGTTGTTATATGCGAGTACAGAAATAGAACACTTAAACATGCCTGTTCGAATGTATCTAAAGCAATTTATGTTCCTTATTGCTTTTTGTGGATTTTATGTTTCTAACCAGGAAAAGTGATGTAGATAATAAGCTGTAACACGATAATAAGGTCAAATACATTGTACAGCTGTCTGTTTATAATCAAGATGAGCTGAACGTAAGACAGGGCGCTCGACTTTTTCAGTGCTTATGAATCGGTGTTATGGGTCTTGATAGTCATTGAATATTATAGAGATGGATATAATCAATATGTAATTTTATTGAATATTGATAGTATTGAAGTATGAACCAACTTTATCCTTGACTTGGAATGTTTTCTAAGTAAAAAGGGGAAAAACTCCTAAAACAGTGCAGCCAGGAATATGGGCATTGATAGAAAGGTGGAAGTAGTGATGATGAATAACTATATCTTTGATAGTATTCCTTGATTGCAACGCAAACACCGACTCCGACGCCGAACCTCGGGTGACAGTATAAGCTCTCATTTTCTTCAAAAATTCGAGCTGAAATAAAACAGTTCATTGTTGAATATGATTGTACCATTTGAAGACATTTTACAGTAATGATTTTAAAGTAATGATTGTTCAGGGGCGAGTAGGTTGGAAATATTTACTAATTCTCAGACATAGATACTCGAGTTGCACAAGTCGGGCATAGGAATTCCATATCTCTGTTTTAATGAAATAGATAGTGGCTTCATCAGTGATTAATTTTAATGCTCTGTATTAATCAGAAAAATAATAAATACTTATTTGATAAATATTCCAATCACCTGACCCTAAGAAAGGGGCATTATTGAATGATAGCTTGATAGTTCAAAGTTTGTATTTGGAAAGTCCACTCTCCTTATTATTTCTGTATTTTTGTTTGTCCTATGGCTCTGTTTCCAATGCATCATTGTAGTCGATATTCCGTTATTTTCATTTTTTTGACAATTCGTAATTAATACGTAGCTCCTGGTCATTTTAAGCAACAGTTGTTCGAATTTCATTTTAGAGACACTTACCTTTATCTATACAATTATAATGGTCACCTATCCAACCACTAATCGCGCAGTCCGTTGCTTAACTATGATAAATATAGTTCTACTACCATGAAAGCTCGCTTTCACACACATCTTTACATCAGCAAAATGTAAAACAAAATATTTTTCAAATGAAAAGAAGTTATTTTAATTCGACTTCTTAAAAATAACTTGATCGTTTAGTCTAGTAAACGCTAATTATCGGACAATTTTACACTTTGTCGAGCGTCTATTTTTTTGCAGACGCGGTTTATTACAGGAGGTATATTCACTTCACGAAATAGGTGTAAGGCATAACATTATTCAGTTATAACCTAACATTATACAAATTGTCCTGACAAAATTCCGGAATTTCGGAATTTAAGTGGCTGGTTTATCCATAGTTGATTCAAAATAGAGTAATTTCCCCTTCCAGATTTTGTTGATACAATTTTGAAGCAAGCATAAGAGAAAATAACCTTGAACCTCTATAATATCATAAAATATAAACTCTATAATTCCAATCACTACAAGTATGAGGTTTTTACGCTGTACATAATCACAGCCGGTCATAATCAAATATATGTGTTAACTCTTACGCAGTAAATATACTCTGTTATCTTACTTAGAATTTTAGTTGTATACAGAAAAAAATATTTACCTATTCGAAGGTACACTATCATTCATCGGAGGCAAAGGAAAAATGAAAAAGAAATTGAAAATGAGCAATTTGTGTCTGTTTAACTGCAAAAACAAGTAAGTAAGCATTAATTGATAGCAAATAATTCATGTGTTGATTTGAATATATACTTTCCGAAAGAAAATGGTATTATATTCAGTGATATCATAACATTATAAACATTTCTCTGATAAAATTCAGGAAAATCGGAATTAAACTGGCTTTGTATTATAAAATATTTAGTCAATATTGTGTTTATTACCCTTTCCAGATTATGTCGATTCGTTCTTGAATATATTGTGTAAGGATTCATTATCAGTATAGCGCACTCAGTTTTTTCAATGCAGCTGTCGTAGCCAACTTTTGACCTATATTTTGACCAATACATGTTGCACTACCGTCCATGTTTATCCAATAATTCTCCCCCTGCATAGGGAAATGAATCAATGATATGGTTCAATTGGTTGGTTATGATAAACAGATATGTAACACGGACAGTAGTAGCTGACTATTTACTCTGTGCGTTATGGGTAACTCATGTTAATTGATTATATATTCGTCGTGGTACGCACCTTGTGGTATGACTAAACAGTGAATATGACGCATATTTGCGAATATGATATTCAATGTGTGAATTCGACAATTATTTTTCAAATTTCTCTTTATGTACGGGATTTATTATATCTTTTTAACTCCCAATGTAAATTATCGTAACTACTTATTATGACTTTCGATCCTGTAAACATGAACGTCGTACATAACCAACATTTATACTTTATACAAAATGAACCCTGACATGCGTCTAATAGCTTTTTTAAGCGATGTTTTTTCTGATTTTTTTATCAGACAAAGTTTGCTTACAAAAACATCGGCCTTTCAATCTGAAATTCTTCATACGCCACTGCTGAATTCAGTGTAACAGGCTCAATTTGCAGGGGTGAAGAATTACCCTGCCTGACTTGCCCGTCTCGGGAAATTTTGTCAATAACTACTACACTTTCCAATTCCAAAGCCAGAAAAGATACACAAACATGCCTAGATATATCCTAAATAGAAATTAATTTTGGACTTTTAAACCCTTACTGCATTTGGTCCGTAAACATGTAAAGTATAAAGCAGATATACTCACCTGACATGCCACATAGGATTCATGTGAATTTAAGCCACGAAATTGGACGAATGACGTCTGTCAAATTTAAACCGAGAGAAGTGTAACACATTTAAGTAAGCCGCCGTTAGTACGGCATTTACCATGTAATATATAAGATTGTGAGATAGTGCATATGCATGAAATTATACCTAAAAATTGTACAAGTTTTAATTTATTTGGTTATGTCAAAACATGCATAGTTTCTGTTTTGTCGAAGCAACGGTGGAGATATTAGCCCTGGTGAAGATTTTCCATAAGAAATGATTCGGTGGTGCTATAAAAGTAGACATGGTGTATACAGTTGTATACATTTAACTGCAATATTATTCTTATTGCGAAATCAGTGTGTAGTTTTATTATATAAATATTAGATTAGTATATTTCATTTTATGTTAAGTATGTGTTTGTAATTTCTGTTTTTTTTTCATATTATGTTTAGTATGTGTAGGTACTTTCTGTTTTATTTTTTTATATTATGTTTAGTATTTGTATGCACGTTCTTTTTATTTTTTTATATTATGTTGAGTATGATTAAAACTTAAACTTTTTCATTTGATTAAACGCCTATTTCTATATTACATATTCAATGGCGTTGTACAAGAATGTACAAATAAATACAAAATAAATACATGTAAGTAAAAACCCTCCACCAAAAAAAAACATAATGTACATACAATAACACAAAAATAAAATAAAAAGAAATATCAAGCATGATGTTATATAGTGTGTAAGTTTATTTTTTATTTTTTCTATTGAGCTTTTATATTTCATATTTTTGGACCTACATCCTTCAAAGATCATGACTCGACTTAATTTTACATTTTTATCACCAATTTATTATTTACTTCTATTTATTTTATATTGAAAATAAATTGGTGTCCTGAACAGTATAACATGATGCTACAGTTAACCGGACATGTCCTGAACAGTGTAACATAACGCCACTGTTAACCAGACATTTCCTCAAAGGTGTCGAAACATCACCTTTAAAGGGCCCTTAATACATCCCCAAATGTGTCGAAACACCACCTTTAAAGGGACAATTTATTTAGGTTGTCAATGCAGTCTTTTGAAACAAGGTATAAAATGACTGAGAGCGAGGCAATCCTTATTCCCACATCATAATGCACTCACTCAATCACTTAGTATGTTTACCGTAATTGTAAGGTGAGGCATTAACAAGTCATGTCAGTTTTAGAACAGATTATAGAAAGTAGAGAAATAATGAGTTTTCAATCGTTTTTTGAATACATCCAAAGTAGGTGATAATTTGATATCATCCAGTCATTTCAGCAACAAATTTATACAATTGTTTTGTATCACCTTTAGCATCAAGAACTTTTTGACTTATTGATTTGACCTTTTCTTCATTTAGTTCATAATGATAACGGTTGCGCATAACCTTGAAAGCTTCTAATTGTTCCGGCTTTCCATATTTTCTCCATAATCTTTCTTGTTTTCTCATTGAACTTTTAAGTTAGACAAGATTATCAGTAAACCATGGTTTTGGAGCTCTTTGAATTTTAGTTTTTTCTACTACTGGAGCATGTTTGTCAAGAGTAGTTTGAAGCTTTGACTCCAAAATATTTACATAAGAATCAACATCTTCACACTCAATAGTAATGTCTTTCAAATCAGATGCAAAATTTTCATCGTTGATTTTTAAAGATTGCGGAATTTTACAGATTTGCTCACAATATTTTCTTTTTCTACATTTATTAGTACCTTAACTACTCAATGATCTGATAATAAAGGTCCCTGATCACATTTCTTTACCTTTACCTGAATACCATTTACTGCTCCAGTAAGTACAATATCTAACATGTTACCACCGATATGTGTTTTAAAATTTACATGCTGTTCTAAACCAAAGGAATAAAGACAATTAAGAAATTCATACACAGCCGTGGATCTATCTTCAACATGTAGATTGAAGACTCCCTTAATTAAAAGGTTAGAGTAGTTAGGAATTAAATCTTCAATAAATTGATTGAAGTCTTCTACAAACTGAGAAACAGTGGCTAATGCTGGGGGTCTGTAAATTCCAATACAATGAAGGGCAATATTTTTGAAAATTAATTTCCATATACCATATTCAAAGCTTCTTGTATTCCAACTCTTAATTTTATTAATATCTATAGCAATGCGACTAGCTAAAGCTATCCCCCCTCCAACTTTATTTTTTCTATTTGATACTGTTAATCTGTACCCATTTTGGTTTAAATCAAGTTTCTGTTAATAAGGCAAAATCTATTCTTTCTTCCCTCAAATATTGACCTATTACAAAATCTTTATTTACAGCAGATCTACAATTTAAAGTCAAGCAATTAACATTTTCATTAATCTGACTTACAGTGTTCAGATTTTTGGGTATATTAAGTTGTTTTTATTAATGCCCCGAGGGGTTTTAACTGAACTTTTCACAACACATCTATTTTTTCTTTGTGACCGGTAAGGAGTTAATTTGAGTGAATTAATAACACTTAATGTAGCGGTATCAACTTTGTATAAACAAGGATTATTGTAAACATTTAAGCCTAAATCCAATAATTGGTTACGGTCATATTTCAATGAACAACATGAATTTGGTAAAAGGTGTGATATTTGATGATAAAAATTATCAAAATTTTGAATATTGTTTTTAAGAATAACTAAACCCATGATTGAAAAAATAAAAATATAATAAAAGATGCACTTAGCTGAAGTGTTCATGAACATGCACATCCAAAAATATTCACAAAACTCTGTTGTTAACTTGAATAAATATCCAAAAACATCAGAGCAAATAAAGTGTGTATAGTCTCAGACGACCTTCACCTTCCCATGAGTCTATTAGGTAATTTCTGGTTTTTTTTCATATTAAGTTAAGTATGTGTAGGAACTTTCTGTTTTATTTTGTCAGTATATGTTCATGACATATTGTATACTGACTTACTCAATGATGTAGAAAATGTTTTCGCATGTCTTAAAGCTGCGACACTGTAATTTCCGAAAATGGATGATGCTACTTCGGCACTCTTGGGCAACTCAATAAATTCAAGATGGCGGACAAAATGGCGGATAAGAGCTGTTTAATGCAAAATTCATCTATCCTTTTCAAAGTCTGATTGTTTAAAGAGCTATAATTAGTCTAACATCATCTGCAATTATATTTCATGCAATTTTGGTACCATTAGTTTATTCTCCAATCCAAGTAGGTGGACAAAATGGCGGATTAAAGCTACATTTGTCCGGTAGGTTAAGTACAATGAGCAGAATCGTACACTGTGGCATATCAAAAAAAGTTTAATGCGTTTTGTAGTTATAACTCTTTAGTTTTGTTTATAAAACTGTTTGATGCCATACTGGTATCATTGGACAATTCCCGGAATCCAATATGGCGGCTAGAATGGCGTAAATTACTAGCTGTCGGGTATATCTACCACAATTAGCTTAGTCATAGACTGGGGTATACCGAATAATTTCAATGCATTTTATTTTGTAGTTAATCCACTTTAGTTTATGTAACCGATTGATGCCATATTGGTATTCTTGGATAATTTCAAGAATCCAAGATGGTGGTTAAAATGTAGTTGGAAATTTAATTTTAAGTCACATAAATAGACTTATCTCCTCTTAAATGGGTATACATCAACATGTTCATGTTTTTTACATATCTTGGTCTTGCTTATATTAAATCATTGATACTAGCTTGTCAGTTGACTCGAAAACTAGAAGCAAATTGCTTCTAAGATGGCAATTTAAAGATATTTTCTGAAAATCTTTTATTCATTGAACAACATAGGTTGGGAAACGATATTTTAATATCCTTAGAATAACGACCACTTTTCCATGTATGTTTACCACTTCAATAATAATCAATATGTACTAAAGGGAGGTTATAAACAAAGAATTAGACAATTGTTACTGAAAGTATTGTGTGCATGTTCTATTATCTTTCAAGGTATTCTAAGAGTATATTAATGCCAAAGCAATCGATAGAAATTCTGTTGACATTGTAACACATTGTGATAGTAAATAAGAGACATTGAAATAAGATTTCAAGTATGATCTTGACATCAGATATCACAACTGAATCATAGGTGTTCTTTATTTCATTGAAAGCGACTCTATCATTCGATTGAAATGGGGTAATATCCAAAGCACATTTCCATCAGAAGTTTGTAGTATAACTTGTTTTTATTTACGAGGATAGAGAAAAATTACGTCGCGTAGATGCCAATTCCATAAGCGAATACACTGCTGTTTGAACCCAGTGTCTAGCTCATGATTTAGCAAATATAGTTAGTGGTTTTCAGGGATTAATCAATAAGGGACCTGGTCAGTTATTTCCCTTGAATGCTCTTCAAATGAGTAGGTCAAATTAGTTGGATTACTCGGATTTTACCCTTACTTTTCAATGTCAATTTGCCAAAATTAGTCTCTTATAACTTTTTTGTAAATGATTTAATTTGTTTGAAATTCAAGCTAAGTATTTTTAGGTTAAAGAACTATCTACATTTCATCATTTCTTTTAATATCTTTATTAACAAGAAAGATATTAGATGAAATATTTTGTTATCCTTACATAGCACTTCAATGATACAATCCGAGGATTCCAATAACCAATTGGATAGGTTCAGATTTTATCAGGGAACGATAACTGACTAAAGTCCCTAATTACAAAACATGGTCAAGTAGAAAATTTAGAAATATCTTGTATCACTAGTCTTAATATCTTGAAAGAACACATAACATGTCTGATGCATTATAACCTTTAAGACTAGATAAGATAAGCATAGTCAACAAAATTGTACAACAAATTATCATTGTTGCTGAGCACCAAAAACATCGGACGACATCGGTGTGCTAATACTCATTTTAAAATATCTTTCTTGTACGAGTGACATTATAACAATGGGTTTAACTGACACTCGTCCAAAATGTAATGTTACAAGTCAGTCAGTTATTGACAATGTAAAGAGAGTACACTATTGACATGGGAATAAAACATGCTTTAAAAGCTGGTTCATCTATCCTACATCAAAAGTGAAGACAAATATAATATCTTTTGGCCATATAGTACCCTCTTGGATACTTTCTAAAGATAATAATAAAAATATGTTAAGTTTACCATTGCATGTGATGTACTTGAGGTGTTGTGTACAAAATACTCTGTAAACAGTAATTTGTGACGTCACTTGAACATGTTGCTATCAACATACAAAAACGACCAGAGAAATTTTGCTATCGTTATGTAATATTAGACTGAACAAACATAAACATTTAAGTACAAATTCTAATTTAGTCTAGTTTACTAAAGTCAGACTGTATCATTGATTGTGTAATTTGCATCCAAATCTACAACTTGTGAACTTGATGTTATCCCAACCATTCAACTTAAAGAATATTTTTCTCATTTCAATCCGATTGTCACTGAAATTGTTAATCGATCACTACTTACTGGTGTTTTCCCTGATGAATGGAAACGTGCCATAATCAAACCTTTACTCAAGAAGAGAGGTCTTCCACTTGAACTTCCAAATTATCGACCAGTCTCAAATCTGACATTTCTCTCCAAGATTTTAGAGAAGGCAGCATTGAACCAAATAAATGAATATATTGAGAACAACAACCTTCTGCCAGTGTACCAAAGTGCATACAGAAAGTATCATGGTGTCGAAACGGCGATGGTGAAAATGTATCATGATTTACTGGAAAACATTGACAGCAATAAAGTGACAATTGTGGTCATGGTAGATCTGAGTGCTGCTTTCGATACTATTGACGTTCCAATATTGCTAGAGCTTCTACAAAATGACTTTGGTATACATGGTACGCCGCTAAAATGGATTGAATCATATTTAACCAACCGTACAATGTCAGTCATAGTAGATCAGTCCAAGTCAGAAAGTGAACCTTTGAGATTCGGAGTCCCTCAGGGTTCTTGTGCAGGACCTGTTATTTTTACCATGTACATCTCAGCCCTAAGCAAGGTTGTTCAAAAATACTCTGCAAAGCTGTATGGTTATGCAGATGACCACAAGCTTGGTTTTTCCATTCAGGCGGGTAATCCAATTGATGTGTCCTCGGTGCTTGCCCAGCTTGACCATTGCCTTAATGATGTTATTACATGGATGACAACTTATAAACTTAAAATGAATGAATCAAAAACTGAAATAATATTGTATGGAACCAAACAGCAATTGAAAAAATTAAATATAGAGAGTATTAATGTTGGTGGATTTAATGTGAAGTGTGTCGATCAAGTCAGAGACCTTGGGGTAACCATGACTAATACTTTGAGCCTTGACAAACATATTCAGAAAAAATGTCAAATAGCCAATATTCAGCTACGCAATCTAAGAACACTACGAAAATATCTTACCAAAGAATCTACTGAAACCTTGGTACATGGATTAGTGCACTCTCACATAGATTTTTGTAACAGTCTCTACTCTGACATTCCAGCATACCAGATTAACAAACTACAGCGAGTGCAAAACCATGCTGCAAGGGTTGTGTTTAATGTGTCATACCACCATCCCAGTGCTGAACTATTGAAACAACTTCACTGGCTCCCTGTTAAAGCCAGAGTTATGTTTAAAATCCTGATTATGGTCTTTCGTGTCATCACAGGAACAGCTCCAATGTATATAAAGGAAATGTTTAATGAGATTAAATGTCGTTATAGATTGCGATCACAAAGCGATATCAACTTCTCTATTCCCAGACGACGAACAAAACTTGCAGACCGGTCATTAGCTGTAGTTGGTGCAAAGTTATGGAATGATCTTCCAAGTTCTCTCAAAAACATTCAATGTGAAGCATTATTTAGAGCTCAACTCAAAACACACCTGTTCCACCAGTTCCATAATTAATCTGTTAATTGTGACATTCCAAGTCTCACTGTGTTTAGATACTGTATTTTTTAACTCTGTACATAGTGCTGTGTTTTAATACTATTTGACATTGGAAGAACTTTTGTAAAGCGCAATAGAATATGTCTACATAATTTTTGCGCTATATAAATGCATTATTCATTCATTCATTCATTCATGATAATAACAGAGCTCAGTCAATCCCTCATTTTTTGGCACATGCTTATTTTGCTATTTATACGTTTCACTTTATGTTTTACTGCATCGAAGAATTTCATCTAAACTGATTATAAGCTTTTCAAATATCCATACATATTTCAATCTTTAACTAAATCATAGCACTTTTCCCAATGGTTCTAAAATTGTCTACTGTAAACTGTATATTTACCTCATTTTATTTTCCCATTTTCTTTATTTAAATGGCTTACATTTTGGAAATTAAATTAGTTTGTCCATTCCAATTATTAATCAAATTTTCATTTCATTAAATACAGTAAATAAGTAATATTATTAATTAACTGTATGATATTGGACTTCAATTTCAGGGCTGATATGGCGTACACTACGGCATTATAACCAAATACTCGGTCATTATGGAAACACACTGCCTCTAATAAATACCTCGGCTATTATGAGATTCTGATATTTTGATTGGTTCCGAATCTCATAATGGCCGAGTTTTCTCATGAAGGCCGTATTTTTTCTTCCACAAAAAGCCTCCATTTTGAATGTTGGTACAATCTGAGTGTTTTTGATAGAGACCATGTCTGCGACGATGGTGAATTAAGTGTTTTCATAATGGCGTGCTATTTGGCTCAAGACAGTCATTGTAGCCTGAGGTCGCAGGTTGAAGGCTAATGTGATTGTCTTCAGCCAAATAACTTGGCGATGATGAAAACATTTCATTATGTCATTATTTCATTACATTACATTATTGCTCAAAAATTTAGAACTGGTTGAACTTCTTTCGTAACCGTAATCTTGGACTCCACATTGAATCTTGGGTTGCTAATATGTACTCTGGTGGGATTAACCAGTTTTACAAACTTAGGAGTTTCAAAATGATTCAGAAAAAATATTGAAATTTAAACCCACACGTGTTTGTTTTTGTCCATGAATGTATTATTATATACTAAACTATTAGATCATATCCGCCATGTAAGCCGCCATTTTGGATTTAGTAACTTAGTTAACTTTTTTAATTTCATGAATTATAAGTAAAAAAATATCTACACCACTCAGTCTCTTTCTGCCAGTTTGTTGTTTATATACTAGCTAATAGCCTTTATCCGCAATTTTAATGCCTTTTTGGCCGCCATTTTGAATTTAAAGATTTATAAAGGAATAACAGAATTCAACCAACTGAATCTGCAGGTGTTGAAATTCCCTTCTGTCCTTCATTTTAAGAACATTATGCGTAACAATACATTTTGCATGAATAATTTAGCCTTTAGCCGCCATCTTGGTCGCCATCTTAGCACGCAGTCTACTGATCGAGGGATCGTGGGTTCGATTTCCGGGCGGGGCATACTTTCATCGCGAGCACTTTAATATGAATTTCGCATTCATAAAATGTCAAAGTGCTTATTGTATCTTTACGTAAAACGATTAAATACGAATTTTTCATCCAAGTAAAAAAGTTAAATACCAATTTCTCACTTAAGTAAAATGGTTACATTCAAGTCATGATATATCATTGAATCCTTTACAGCATGTAAAAATGTATAAATTTGAATATAGTCAAATACGTCTGTGAGAAATTCAAAAGGTTAAGAAAGAAAATCAATAGATGATCAATCTGACTATTTGTATACTATGCATTATGTCAAACGAACTTTACTTGAAACGAAAATGTGTTTGTTCCAAGCAAACGAAATAGCAGAAATTGATTCGGACTAGTAAAAAATACTAAATAATGAAGTAGGTCTTCACATATACATTTTTGAAAGTTTCTACAGTTGCAAGCTTAAACATGAAATTATAATGCGTCGTGCATTAAGCACAATCCATTTTCAGAAAATGACACAAATAGCAGATTTTGTGTTGTATTCAACTAGTATAAGCCTATGAATAAGCGTACACATTTACACCCGGACAGTATCTTCCTGATTCAAGTCTGCTCACAAACCGGTTTAAATAATTTGGATTGATAACAATCACTAACGTAAGTTAGCTAAATTTTTATTTATTTTATCCATAAGATTTTAAGAATCGGTTAAACGAAATAAATGTCCATTCTTACTAAGGTACATGTAAGATTATGTAATAACGTTTAACAACCATCTGTGGTTATAGACGCATTCTTTTGAAAACTTAATAATTGCAGTAAATATATAATTTTTCAACTTCATTCGTTCTTTAAAGTAGATCAAACATTGCATGAGTATGACAAATAAATTGTACGTGAAATACATACATTGTGTTCATACTTACCCATAAATGTGTCTCTTACTTGTTTGACGTCCGCGCCGAAGCGCAACGACCCTTATGCAATGAAATCAGATTTTGTGAAAGGGTAACTTCAAAATTTCAGACCTTTTCGTCAGGCATAATAGCCGATCATTCCGATTATTAAGGGTCTTCCTAAAACACTGACCGCTTAACTGGCGAGTTAAATATAGAGCGATTATTTCATTACCCAAAATTAATAACAACAAATAGATGATTTCCAATTATCTTTACTAAGTCATCGTAATAATGGCATTATAATTATATGTTAAAGTTGCGTGTTTAAGGCCACTCATACTAAACAGGGCATCCGTTTTAAGCTTTAAGGAAATCCCGTCGACCGAAGGTGGACATACATGTGGCATTAAAGTGTTAATCAAATTATTGAAAGACTGGCAGTATTATAACATTTAAGATCGATAATATGAGATCGTTATGAGGTCAATGTCACCGGACCACCGAACCTCAAACCAACGGTCTTCAACCTTGGGTAACCAAGGTCTGAAGGACACGCGAGCTGAGTTAGACCTGGATACCATTTGTGACATACTACACAGGCAACTGAAGTCATGGCTTGGTTTAGTCACCGGAGCATCGAACCTTGTGTGGACATCTCCCATTCCTGGGAATCCGAGGCTATGACAGACACTCAAACTGGAAAGAACTAAAGCAATGCAATCCACAATTATATTATTTAACGCCCGACTATTAACCCGGTAGCTATATCATGTCTTGACTTGTAGCGATAATTCGTCTTGCGAAACACTCAAGTTAGACCGTATAACCTTTCTCAGGCTGATAGTAGTTGGATAGTGTAAGTGCATTGTATAACGTCCCTTAAGTTTTATACAACTATGTGTGATTTCTCAAGTTACCTTTAGTCCGCCTAAAATTGGCATGAATTCCTCTATGAACGACAGAAAAGAAAATCCAAAAAAGAAACAAAGTTTGATCCAAATGTTCAGAATGTAAGAATTGAAAATATGTAATGCTAATTTTTTTGTTGTTCCTATAACAGTGCCTTCCATAATTATCATCAACTCTTGTAAATGTGTGTTCATGAAGACTTAAGAATGTAAAACGTATAAAAACTACCCTTGTCAAAAGAAACATTAGTTCGCTTTAGCATGTTAAGTTTATAACAACGATAAATAAGTACAACATAAACAACAAATATCTTTAAAAAAGATATTCGGCGCTCCGCTGGGTTTTCAATGGTTTGAAGTATAAATGTTGGTCATGTACGGTGTACATGTATTAACTATAGGTCAAATGTAATTTGTCCGAAATTGAAATCCAGTCTCAACGGACAATTTTTGTCCGAATATATTGCTATTTTGCTGATTTGTCAATTATGAAAATCTGTCCGATTTTTAGATTAAAAACATCTTTAATAACAATGCCATGATTTTCGATAAAAATCACTTCTTCCCAGAATGACCAAACGACATGTATGTTACTTTCTGGCAAACATAAAAAAATATAAATAAAAATGCTCAATAGCGGCCCACATATGACAAAATGAAAACCCATTCCGAGAGTGCGCTGAGTCATACATGTATTCGCAGTTTAGTTATACCGCAAGGGGCATACCACGACGAATGTATGATCAATTAGCATAGTGAGTCACTCATAATACACAGTAAATAGTCAGCAGCTACTGTACGTGCTACGCACCTGTTTATCACAAATAGCCAATGGTGCCACGTGTTTTATCCATTTCTCTATACCGTAAAGGATTTTCAATGGACAAACAGCTATGGTTAAGCAAATTGTATTGGAAAAATATAGGTCAAACGTTGGCTTAGACAGCTGCGCCGAAAATTGAATTATAAAAATGAAGAACCTATTGTTGCTAATTTCTGTTTAAAGACTGTAAGGGTAAAAATGGACGCCACCGTATATAACAGATATAGTTTATATTATTTGATAAGGTAAATAACATGCTATTTCGTTAAATAACTGAACGTCACAAGTAAAATGATGAAAGAATATTGACATTGACTCTAATTAATCAAGATGATTTACGTTTCATTTGTTTTATCAAGAGTTTAAACACAATTCGCATTTCCATAAAAAATCCATGCACAGTTGAATATGGTTATGTCGTTATTTCATCAACTCTACTTTGGTAAACAGTCGCTGTCAAACGTTATTATTGTTCTCATGAAATCGTCACAGATGTCAGTGTATTCAACAGTTAAATTGTTCTCTCATTACCATGTTTATTCTGAAATGACACGAGAACAGCGGAAGGAAATATGTGTATAAAACGTCGTACAAATGTTATGTTGATGCTAACTTAAGTTCTAAAAGAGATACACAATATATATTTTGATACAAATTAAATTATACATCATTGTTTAAACAGCAGTTACATGGCAACATTGAGATTTTTCATTCACAAATAGGTATGGCAGTTCTAAAAATGATGCTCAAAAGGAGCACATTATTGCTGCAGGTAATTGAAGGGCGGGGTGGGTGGGAAACGAAGTCAGTCGGTCAATAATAGGAACGTGTGAAGACGACGCACGAGGATTTAGAGTTTAATTATGAGAGAATGGGTAAACCAATGAAAACGTTTGTAGGCAAATCCATTCGCCCGAAAGTGTATCGAGATGAAGTTTACTAAGCTTTTAAACCTACATTTGTGAAAAATAAACGAATCTTAGACTGCTTAAATCATGTGTTCTTGTGCAATTATTTCAGCTTTATAAATATTTGTGCACTGATGTTTAAACAATCCTCAATTCAATAAATAGGGCCAACATGTTTATTAATAAGTTCGGTTGTTATGATTATACTACATTAAAAAATTCTTCGATTAATATAATCTGTTTGGCGAAATGATTTAAAAATATACCCAAATTTTGAACATATTACACCTTGAAATAATTTAATTCTTAACAACAAACTATTATTATGCGCGAGATCTATTACAAATTAGTGAAATGCCGCATGGATGATGGATGTTATGGTGGGATCCTTGGAGCAGAATCCGACTTTGCACATTGCAATAATGAATTTTCAAGGGCATTTAGCCAGGTTGCCCATTGGCCGGGGGCTGCCTTTCCATTCATGAAATAATCATTCCTTATATCACTTATAGTTATCTAAGTAATCAGGCGCTGAAGCTGATGGATGTTCTGGAGGATCCTTAGTTTAGAATCCGACTTTGCAACCTGCAATCATGGATTTTTCAAGGCATCTTAACTTATTACCATTGGCTGGTGGCTGCCTTTATTGATAATCTAATCATAACTTTTATCACTTATACTTTTTCTGACCCCTGTAAACTGCATGATGGTTGTTGAGAGGCACGGGCACTGACGCCGATGGATGTTTGGGAGTTTTGGATTAGAATCCAACTTTGCACCTTGCAATCATGGATTTTCAGGGCATCTGGTCGGATTCCCCATCGACCATTCGGCTGCCGTTCTACCATCAATCGTTTCTCCCCCATTTCACTATCTTTTACAGTTAAAAAACCAATGCACGTGTTTCTTAACTACCATGAGCACTTTATTGATCACTAATTCTTGGTTTTGTATTAGTCTTCATTTTAATATTTTATCATCTTTTAACCATTTTCATTTTCATACAATTGTTTCCTAATTATACTTATCATTGTGAAGCGCTTTTGAACATATAGTCAATATGAAAAAAGCGCTATACAAATTTATATAAAATTTATATATAATATATATATATGTATATAATAGTAATTACTTAGCGTTTTGTTTCCTATTTGGCTTAGTGAACAGTCTACGTTTTTTAACTGTTGGCATTCCTGATATATTTTTCAGACTATTTTTGGTAAGATGTTAACAAATATTGGTAGGGGTGCGCGAAAGTTGGTCATTTAGGAAGTTATGCCGTATTTAAATGTAACTAGCTGAGTCATATAAGAAAATGTTCATGAGACATTGAAGTTATATAAAACCCATATAAAAGTGTTGACCTTGGTTTTTGTTTTGTTTCATAATACGACGTTTTGTGTGTCTCATTCATTGATTTGATTCTTATGTAGATACCACTAAACGTTACGATATTTATTAAAAATTTCCACAAACTTGGGTAAAGGTTCAAAATGTTTCTTTCATTCATGTCGTGTTCTTGCTGATTTAACTTAAGGTACTCTGGTTTCTTTATTCGCCATTAAGTACTTACCTTTTACTTTAAGAAAGCTATTATCTGCGTTGCAAGTGAGTTAATGCATCCTACAATCTGGTTTTAACCATTTGGCAATTTCTTAGGCTGTTGTGTTTGTTTGTTTGTGGCGCAATTTTTATAACACAAATTAAAAATTCTTCCTTCTTGCTTCTTGTCTATGTAAAAGGTCCATGACTTTTTACTGTTGCTGTAACTTATCCAATATTCAACTTTTATTGGTTTCCATTTAGCATATAAATCATTTTAACCTGGGTAACAATGGTCTTAAATCACATTTAAATAAATCATTAACAGTTATGAGTACAAAATCACTTTATACAAGAACCGTGGCTTATTGTAATCAATTTACAGTATTGACAGTCATCTAAAATGCCATAGTCTTAACCTTTTAAACAACAAATAAACACCACTTGCATGGTCAAAGACTTTTATCGCACGTAGATATTTTGAGTTACACACTATATCATTCATCATCATTACGCGAATATATCCAACAATATTTTATACACAATACAATACTCATCTTCCTCATACATGAACAATACCAAGAAAAGCATATTTATACATGTTTATATAATGCTCACACGAATAGTTCAGGCTAAAAAAAAAACAGATGAAAAAGTATGCCCATATAAACATATAAAAACACTCTGGAAGATTGTAATTCCTAATATTGTGAATGTATATTCAATATATTCAATCAAATGAACTATATGATAAATTATTGCATATTGCATTCATTACAGAAAACAATCTCATTTGAATATACTACGGGTCCACAGCTTGAAGTCTAGCGTAGAAATGAATATTCCATGCAATGTTACCGCCACCAACCGTTTCCTATCGTGTGACCTATCGCTAGGCAATAAAACAACCCGTATGTTGTATTAGTGGGGTCGATAACTGCAACTATCTTTCACTTGGTGATACAAGCACCAAATTTGGCATAGATTGCCTGCATGGTCCACCATTCACAAAACGCACGATTTCCGCTTCGAAATTCAAGATGGCCGCCGTTTCTGTGCATGCGCCTGGGAGTCAGTATCCGAAGGGAACTCAACTTCTTTTTATGGCTTTAGATGTCTTGTAGAATGATACATTATAGTGTGTTTTGCTTACTAAAATTGTTAACTATGTTAGGACATTGATTTACTTCATGTGATATACTTCCAAGATCAAGGTCAAGGTCATGGTAAAGGTTACATACATGAAAAAGTTGTTTCAAACTTTTTGAATCATTTGAATGATCATGTGGAATTTAAGATGCAATTACAAAGAGTGTTAATTCAAATTAACTTTGATAGAATCATTGACAAATCTGTAGGCGTAATTGTATTGCCGTGACCTTGACCTTGATCCAATGAGGATGTTAATAGGCCTATCCCGAAGTACTTATTAAACGTCAAATTTATCGACGGACACAAAAAACGATTAAACATCGAAATATTACGTAATTCTAGTGCATCTAAGCATACGCCCACGTTTATGGCATGTAAACAATGTATACATCGAGATATTTAACTCTGATTTAAACCTGTATCAATTTAGCCGATGGTACAGCATCGCTTATCTATCGTGTGTGTGACGTCATCGTAGTCCTATCGATTAAATTGTGTTATAACAGTCAATGGATTGTAGTATATACACGTATGTCAATTAATCATGCGCAAATCCATTTTGAAATTAAACATCCTTTTTTATATTTATCATTACATTTTCTGCATGACTTTTTAATTTTATATAAATAGTTAAATAACTAGGCTGTATTAATATAAAGCGCTTTTTATATTTAATTGCATTCATCGCACAATTCCAAGATATCAAGTAGGTATTTGTAGTATTCTTTTCATTTGCGTGAAAAGTGGTTCAAAATTAAGTAAATTGAATAAGTCATTTGATTTCATTGAAAGAGTCTATAACTGGTCGAAACTAATTGCGTTTTTCTTGATTTCCACATGATGACCAAGTGAAAGGGGAAAAGATTGAAAAACTCGACAGGAATAACTTAGACTATGTAAAGTTATGACTTCGACATTTTTTGACAGATACTTGCCAAAAATATATAAACTTCGTGCGGAGAACGCTTAATTTCTTTTTTCGAAAGAAAATATTTACCATGTTATTTTTCTCACAAGCGACAAAAGACGAAAAATGGAAAATCAGGTTACATTAATGTTGTGCAGAGAATACCACTCGAATTGTTTCGTAAATTTGTGTGCAATAAATAAAAGTTTGAAAGTAAGTATGAATATTAATCTAGACTGAGTCAAGTCTAAAAATCATAGAAATAAAAATTGTTCGAATGTGTTTATAACGCTGGTTGTGCAATTGTATTATATGATGAGATCGGAATTCTGAACCTCGCTATTTTGTACAAAAACCCCAATATTTCAAATTATAATTTGACCTTGTTCGCATGAACGGTTTTCTGTAAAACATTTACCTTATCTCCAATATATCGCGTAACATATGTCGGCGGATTAAAAATTTCTTTCGAATTCACAGCATGACGGCTGTGAGACAATGTTGAAATTGATTGAGAGTGCAGTACTTTGTATATTAATGTCAACGAAAGAGTGACAGACAACGCGTGTTAGGATTTGAGAGTCTGTGTCCATGGAAACATACGCAATGATATCAATAATTTGGTGTCACACGAGATTAATTGATATTTCGATGTACCCCTAACTTCAAATATGTTGATTTCGCTTGAGAGGTTCCCCACGGGGATCAATAAATTCATGTATGACAAAAAAGTCCCGCGTTGAACCTCTATTAATTGGATTAAGAAACTGGCCTATAATATACATAGACTAAGATTGCACCGCCAGCAAATTGCATTAGTAACGCATGACCTGTCAAAAGGCTATCGCCAATTATTTACTTGTTAATGATAGTCAATATTGGTCTGAATATTATAATGATGTTAGAAAATAATAATTTGGCTCTGAGTTGATATTGTTTTTCACGTAAGTCAATTCGCGACGCTAGTATCTCTACGTTTTTACCAGTTTGTATGACAAATATGTAGATAATGGAATTAACCGAAGAGAAATAATATAATATGTGATTTTTTTAAATTAAATTCTGACAGAAAATAGGAAAAATCATGTCAATAAAACAAAGGGAATTATTACGAACTAAACAAAACATAATTATAGGACATGAAATTATATTCTTCGTCGCCGAATTGTGGTCGTTTGGAACAAGTTGTCTTAATCTATTTTGAAACCTAAGTGAGTGCAGTCCTTCGAACAAACGATGGAATTCTTATGAACCATTATAATAATGTTTTTTTGTTTTTTAAACATAAGTTGCATCGGAATTAATGTTTAAACATTCTGTTATATTTGATCAGAACTGGTGCTTAAGAAATCTGAAAGCACACGAGCATCTGTAAGAAATAAATTCTCATTTTCATAAGAATATGGGCTCCGAACTGATTCTCCATATTCACTTAAATTGATATCATGACAGTATTTTTACATTCATTTATAAACAGCTAGGTTAGGTGCGCTGGACGCCGTGAAATAACCTAAATTGTGTTGATACGGCGTTAACTCCAATAAAGAAATAAATATAAATATGATTTATAAAGAAAAAAAGGTCTCAAACACCTGTTCAATGGTCATGGTTTTTTAATTATGACCACATTCCCAAATAATACGTGATCGTCAAAATTCTTTCATTGTTAGATCTAGAAAGGATTATTCTACATAAAATACTTTTTATTTGAAAAAAAATCGATCAATATCTTCTCTATGTATGCTATAATAGAGAGACTTGGTATCTTTCACCTGTGTTTCTAATAGCTGCTATCAGATGTAGGACTACGATGACGTCATACCGATTCCGGTCACGAACGATAACTCATGCATATCTTTATGCAGATGTGTTACGCCCAAGAGTTAAAATTCGTATTGCGCCGTTATTTGATGACCAAATTTCGCGAAAGTTGGGATAATATTTTATTATTATCTATATTTTTTGAATATTGAAGAATTACAACCGAAAAATTTGAACTTTAAATAATCAAACAATTTATCTGAGACTATTATTTTACAATGAAATATAAAAACATAATTGGATTGCCTTCATCGAGAGTTTACTATGTTTATGCTTAATATTGTCCACTTGTTGTGAAGGTCAAAGGTCAATGTCAAGTGTGAAGGTATTATCAGAAATTTAACACAATTTTAATAAACTGAAGCGAGGATTCTCATAATCCTTGATAAAACCAAACGTTTCAACAATAACGCGTTATGCACACATGTCTAGAAGTCAACAATTTAAGGTCAAAATCGTGAAGATAGTTGAAATATTTTTGTGAAAATTATATGAACGCAAACATAGATGGTTTAGTATGTGATGATTTCATTATCTGCACATGCAAGCGCACAAGGAGTTCATTTAAAACAGACTCAATAGCATTTGATTTGCTCATGACATTCCCTCTTGTCACCACATTTAGTTAACTGATGACAACTTTTGGCAATCGGTGAAAGGTCGGCCAATAGCTCTTGCCATTCGCAACTGTTTTATCAAAGCCAGTTGACTGGATTTGGTCTTGATAACCATCGGTTGAACAAAAATACACGCAGCGCGTAAGACAGAACTTTTGACATGTTCATAGACACACGCTCTTGTATGTGAAATTGCATTATAGGATATTTGCTATTGGACATTTGTCAAGCCTAGCGTCGCAACATTGTCTATAAGACTGTTCTAATCGCGCATAATTATGACAAATTTCTAGAGTGTTTTGAGATCTTGTACATGTCTGCTAAATGTTGACTTAGCTTCATCAAATACTTATATAAAATGACTGCTAGTAAAATCGTGAAAGAACAACATTCTAATAGATTTTTCGGAGCCGTCATTTTTTGTATTGGTAACCTCCTAATTAACTATCCTAAACCAAACTCAATCCAAGTTTTATAAAATCTGCACCTTTTTAGTGATAGAAACACCTTTATTTAACAGCATCAGTCACACATGCTTTATTATAAAAAAGTTTTGCCTGATGCTTTATAGAATAAAGTGGTTAAATATGGTTCTTCGTGATTACAAGGATTCATTTTATTGTAGCAACAAATGAATGCATTCTCACATTTTGTCACAACAACAACATTACAAAAACACATAGTAAGTATTTTGTCGGATCAGAACCCAATGTAGTTCGGTCTTGTTGTCACTACCACGTACAATTTTCTGCCAATTTGGTCGTTACTCTATGGCGCTCACGTTTTGACTCTTGTAAACATTGAAACTAATTACATGTATATGTCCTGTTATATTTCGAGACATATGCATAAGCCCTTAATGCTTTCTGAGAATCAGAATATACGATCAAGAATCCATAAATAACAGTTGCATCGGAAATATGCAGATAGTCTGGGATTATGACCGGAGTCTGAAAAGTATTGGCCAGCTGATATGTCTGACCTGTATAGTTTGCTAGCGTCAGTTTGTGTGGCTACGAATGACTTATCTGTTAGGCTACTCGTTTTCTAGCATATTCAAATTTGCAAATAGTAATCATTTGATGAAGGAAGTTTTGTGATACTTTGCACAATTGCATTACAAAGCTATATTAATACAAGCATAATCGTCTGGTCAAGATGGACTAAACCTAAAAACAATCTGAAATGTTTTATGAAAGGGTGGTATACTTGGAGTTATTTTAGAATATTCATTTGAGCAACTAACAATTTGGGAGAGACATAAACTTTGTCAGATAGAGACAGCAGCACTAATCTAAATCGGTTGTTATAGAAATAAATGATGGATTTTGGTAGACATTTCCTGTTTTACAGTTAATCTTTTACTTCCTTACTATAAATAACATTGAGATATGGGATACAATGTACAACTGTCTGCATATACTTCTAAAATCTTGGCCACACAAAAGGAAATCGGTTGGATGCTGACAAAAATGGATTGCAGCTACTGAGACATGTAATACTTTATGAATATGTTGTCAAAGCAATTTTGGATGCAAACCGTAGTCATGATGATAACGGATTATTTTCTGATTTGTACTAATTGATACGAACGCCGCTGAATTTAATTCATAGTTGTCCAGGATCATCATTCCTAAATGCGTGTCAATAGAAAGAGTACCCTACATCTAACCCAATGATTCATTCAGTAGTATCTAAATTCCGTGTGAGCTGTACACCATTGTGGTAACTTTAGCCCTGTTACCATTGGCTCCCTCACGTTGACTAATGATAGTTATATAATATTAAAAGGCGTTGATTCGATAACATTTGACACTTTTTAGTATAATGTACAGAAATCTGTTTGATTTCAACATGTGCAAATACAGCAACCAGCACACTATAAACTGACACTGATATACATGCTGAGTA
Source organism: Mactra quadrangularis (assembly GCA_025267735.1). NCBI lineage: Eukaryota > Metazoa > Mollusca > Bivalvia > Venerida > Mactridae > Mactra > Mactra quadrangularis. The sequence continues at coordinate 4,074,944 of CM046309.1, forward strand.
TCAAAGCACAGGCAGTCGTATATGTAATGTTTTCGAACCGGAACCGCGAATGATGCCTAGGTTTCATTGTAATGATGTCACCAGATGCACTGGTTATACTTTGAGATATAGTCTAATAAATGAGAAATGTTCTGAATCAATTAACTGCAATGATTGTTTTGTTTTAAAGAATTTAACAGAATTATTTATTTGTCATAAAATATTGAAATTATATTGATAATTACGTGAATAAAAATAATTAGAAAGGCTATTTTATATAAACAGGACAAAAACCCTATCATCGGCGGCCATTTTGAAAAAAATGGCGGCCATCTTGAATTTCGAGGTGGAAATCGTGCTTTTTGTAAACTACACACTATGTACAACAACTGTACCAAATTCGGTGCTGGTATCACTGAGTGAAAGATTGTCGTGAAAAATGACACTTATCGACCCCACTATATACAAAACGGTTAAGACATACGTTCTGTCCCAATGCTACGTAACGCTCAGAGCTTAAAATTCTTGGTTCTGTAACAACTTACTCCTTAATCGATCGCACCAGTTTATTATTGTCATATCATCTATTTCCTTTTCTTACATCATTGATATAGTCCAACAGAATTAACCTGAGCTTGAACTACCTACTTATAATAATAACACACTTCACTTACATAAAATCGTGAGTTTCAGTATGCGTGTATACGGTTATACATGTGTTATAACAACCGATGTGAGTATAAATCAATTTATTAAAAGTGGCATGTTATTGTACTTTTAATTTTTGACATATTTGGGCAAACAAGTAAGTCAGCAGTATTATGGCACAGTTTCAAAGTATTTATTCTTATGAAAACAACAGTAATTGTTCAGTACGTGTATTTTTCCGAAAGCTTCCGATATAGCGCGATTTACAAACGAAGACAAAAATAGACTCAAAATATATTCTTGCATAAAGGTCAATTTCAGGTTAATTCTGTTGGACTATAATTAAATACAATTCATCTGAAACTATATGAAAACATTTAAGACACTCAATTGTTCATAACACAACTAGTTACGTTCGGCGGGAGGGTGGTTTTATAAATTTCATTACTTCTTTAACCTTATGAAAACTAGGTCCTACCTTCTTAAGTATCTGGTCAGAAATGAAATGTTTGGTCAACAATTATCGTCAAAGGGTGGGGCATTCAGTCAAGCCTGGCGTGATATTAGCAAAACGTGAAACTCAGAGTAAATTAAAATTTCATGCTCTCTGTGATAAATCATATTTGCCAATATTTAATAAATTATACTTATTACAGGTTTTTTAACACATACACAATCTAAATAAGCAATATTTTATGTAAAACAAAGTATTTGTGGTATTGTGTTAGTTTGAGGTAAATCGTGTGACAGATACTAATGCTCAAATATAATACAAAAACGTTTCCCTTTAAACCGTTAAAATATTGTTTGATTGATGAAAAGTAACATTAAATTTTATAATTTGAAATATTTGTTTGAAAAGATTTTTGTTTCAAATTATCTACGTTTGATAATATACATATTCTTCTGCTTCACTATTGTTTTTGCAGAAATAACTTCTTGTTTTCTAATGAGTTAAAACATAATTCGATTTGATGATGTTCGTTCTTTTGAAATTCGACAGACCCTTCCTATAGATAGGATTGGTTTTTTTTTAAAAACTCCTTCCAATTAAAGTACAACTCTATGTAGAAACACTTTTGAAGTGAGTATAATTTAACAAAATCATCTTAAATATGCATAATCTATACTTTCAGACATAACTACAGCCAATGGCAGAAAGCTTTGTTGAAAATGAGGTTCTTCCTGAAGAGCAAAGACCTTTAAGCGTACAAAATAAACCTCAAACCGTTGTTCAACCAACTCAAACACACAAAAGCATAGCCCTTGAGGAAGCTATTGAAAAAGACTTTAAAGCACCAACTGGACCATATTGGGAATTCAATAGAATGCTTCTTGCATTATCGGAGGAACTGACCGACGACAATCTGGAAAAATTAAAATTCCGTTTTTCTGGTACTTATACTTTATTTTAATTATATCCAGAGTCAATCATCTATTATCTGTTGATCAAATCATACGCGTTCTAATATCACAATCACTTGTGCATACTTTACCTTTTAAGTTCATGTTGAAGTAACACAAGAGCTTTATGATAGAGTACAGCTAAAGAAAACAAACTTAAAATAAACCAAGATAGTTGCAAATTAAATGATCTGTTTGAATAGATGTTTGATTCCGTACCGTATTGGCTTGACAGAGTCTCAATTTACAAATTGGATATGTGTGTTTGATCTGATAGCCCCAAATAAAATTATTTACAATGTCGGGCCAATTCAGTTTTGTGTATCGACTAAGATAAGTTATCTAACCTGAATGTTTTCTCATTTTTCCAAGGTGGAAAAGACGGATTGGGAAAGGGTGTTCAAGAAAGAATAAAAACGCCAATTGAGCTTTTTAGAATACTACAAGACAGAAATTGGCTAACAAGTTACAATCTATTAAGGTTACAAGCTGCACTAAGAGACATAGGACGAATGGACCTTGTAAGAGTTACTGCAGAGTATGCACAGATAATGGACAATGTTTTATACTTCTGTCAACCAAGTGAATCCGGTACATAAAAGCTATATAATATCATGTCACTAAACGATTGTTAATTTGTTGTCTAATATTTTCTGAGAGGAAAATTAAATAAGGCTTTATTTAATCAGAAGGACGTACTGTAATTTATGTTTCATAATACGTATATATATATTTCAAAGTATGTGACTGTCACTACCAAAGGCTCCTTTCACGATACCAATCTGATTAAAACCCGATCTAAAATTTTCCGCTTGCCTACTCGCTAATTTAGATCTGGCTTTTCCAAACGAAGGCCACGTTCAACTGACTTTTTCTCATCATAATATTCATGACGAAATTGTTATGATACGTAACTTGTTTATATCGTCTACGTCACGCAGTTTGAAATGAGCCGTCTGTTGATAACACCGCTGTTAAATTAGCTTGCAAACATTGGTCTAAAAGTAGAAATTGCGAAATCAAAATGTTATTAATAGTGTTTCGTCTAGATAAAAGCTACGCATTGATTGGTCGACACAAATTTCATCTAGACGTGACCTTCCTCGGAGACAATGCTCTACTGGATATCTGTTAACGGAGATTGTCACGATAAAAACAAGTATTAAACGCTCCTAACCATCCTTAATTACGTCATATTGTTTGTATTTATCTATATAACCTAACATACTTTTAAATTTGCTTTATTTTAGTGAACGGCTACAGAAGTGTTAAGTTGCATTTATTCAACTGTAATTACGAGAACACAGATCGAAATCATATCCAACTGATACGCTTAAGATTTTCAGAACTAGTTGGGTGTGCACAAGAAGATATTGTAATTGTCGGATTAGAAGCAGCTACAAGTCTGATTCTCACTTTCCATGTATCAGAATATTTCGTGTGCATGTTAAAAGAATTACTGAAGATGTCTACGTGCAAAGCTAGACTGAAGCAAATAGGTATTGACATAATTGAGATAGAAAGTGAAGATGAGCTTTACCATTGTTCAGGTAAATTTGTAATTATGAAATAAGTCTTATTATTAAAACTCAGACGATTTGTTTACTATACAGTGTAACCTCTACAGAGCGACTTTCGACGTAGTTTAAAAAGTGTTGCTCTGCAGAGGTGTTGCACCGCAGAGGTATACTTTTTACCGTACACAAAAAACGTCCGTTTTTTTGGTATTGAAAACTGGCCGTTATCCGTTCCGTAATGTAAATATAGTTATTAGCGGGTGCAGATCGATAAAAGTAAATAGTTTTTATAAAAATCATTATTACCATTCAAAATTCCTAGCATGATAGTTAGTTTTACGCAGAAGTAATACACCAGGGAAATCGTTTTTGGTACCGTCAAATTTGTTCTTTATACCTGTCTAATGGCGAGTAATTTTAAGCGTGAATTACCATCGTCTTTACAAGAGTAAATGTCTGATTCGACTCTTAAACCTCAAATAAACTTAAAGCAGAATTTTTTTATCGACCCGATTGATGGGTACGGTGGCATAGAGAAATATTTATTTTTTTACGTGGCCACGTAAAGCTATTACCTGGCCACGTAAACGTTATTGCGTGCGCACGTAATAGCTACTGCGTGGCCACTTAAAGATTTCACGTGGGCACGTAAACATTAAAGATATCTCCATGTCACCTCTATGCCACAGTAGATGGTAGACTTCTGCGTTGAAGTTTGCTAATACCCGGACCCAAGCTTTTAGCCATTCATTCTGAGTTACATCCCTTGTGCAGACGCTTGTTTTTTTACAAAACAACAAAAAACGGTGTTAAAATGTATTCTAGTTCAGAAGCAAATAAAGTAGATAAAAAAACGGTTTGTGCTTATTACATTGTTAACAATTTCTTATTTTTTTTGTTGGATATAATTCAATACATATCACATAGAGAGTGATCGAAAGGAATGTTCACTCTTGACAAGTTATGTCAACCTCTAAAACCTCGGTTAACATTACTTTTCTCGTTTGAACATTCCGATCTATCTCCCTCTATAAGATGTGATATTTATATAATGTGACAAAAATATGCGACACGCACGTTACAAGTAACTTTCGTACCTCTGTATGATTGTTCTGTACATATTTCGTGATTTTTCGATTATAATTATTCATTTAAGAAATTAATACAAATAAATAGAAAAAATGTATGGGTCTATAATTTACAGGAACTTATTGCAAAACCAATTGACAATAAGATTTCCCATTATATCTCATTGTTTCTTATTTTCACAGATGAAGATGTAAACTCAAAATGTATGACGGAGGAACAAAAGAAACTCTACAATGTATACCAGCTACTTGAAGAAAAGACGAAACTTCTTGATTCTGCTGAGGTAAAACGTCTTGAACTAGAGAATGAGAAATTTCAATGTGAAGCTTTACTGAAATCACTGAGATCCGAGTTTGTCAAGTCTGTGGATAACGTGTCGTCAGAAAAAGATGAATTGTTGAAGAAATTCCAGGCTCTTTTACTACGACCTGAGCTAGCGTCGTATGACAAATCTCTTATATTGTCTCTTTTAGACATTAATTCGAAAATGATTTCAACAGTCGTAGCTGAATCTCAAGAATCACTTATACAACAGATTGAATTAGAAAGACAATCGATGAAATTAGAAAGACAAAAGATGAAATTACAAATGCTGGATCTTCATAATAAAGAAGTACCAGGTCACTTTGAACGGCTGAAACACAGGACATTTACAGATTATTGCAATCTTTCAAGACCAACGAGTTTGATTCCACGTAAGAGAGGTATGAAATACGTTTAAATCTAACTTTCTTTCTTTTAAACTTATCATATGATTAGTAATTTCGTAATGGACGAATAGTCCTAATTTTAGTGCAGAATGTTTTATTAGGAAGCAAGTACGTATCAGTTCACATTACATTTTAAGTCTAGAACTCCTAAAGTATACAATTATTATGCGTATTTTTTATTTTTGTATTATTAATTTCGTATAAATCATGTAAGTTGGTGCCTTTGTGTAATTTGAAAGACCACTCAAATTTATATTATTTCGATCAACTTTAGACAACAACTACACCATACTGTTGACCATAGAAAGGGGAATATATCATTAAACAACTAACTACTGTAGTAACAGATTTTATTGATATGCATAACAATGCCTTTAATAATATAGAATACAAGTAGTGTAGGGCGCTAGCGTGGTACCAAAATTAAAAAAAAACCGTTATGGTACCGCGATTTAAAAAAAACCGTTATGGTACCGCATTTTTTTCAAAAAAACCTTTATAGTACCAAAACGAAAAAACGAATTTTGGGAGAGAAAACTATCAAAATTGGGGAGAGAGATGAGGTACCACGCAAAAAGTAAAACTTTTTTGTACCGCCCTATGTGTTTGTGTGTGTTTGTGTAAGACTAGATTTTTTTGTTGACATATTGAGAATTCATTCTTTCGAAAAGATATGGTTGGCCCTGAAAAGGGCCGTTGATTGTTTGTAGTATTTAATGTTTATTTTTCTTTCTTCTTTCATACAGATCATTCTGTATCACTGATAAATCTTTCAATACGCATGGTGTTTGTTGAGAAAGTTGTTCTATAACTGAATCTATATGTCCTCGTTTTATTTTAATACGATTTAATTTTTCTACACAACGGCGAACACCTAACCAGCATGTTAATTCTAGAAATCTTAGTTTTTTATTGTGAGCGATAAGCTGATCTAAGTCCATCTTGGCTGTTTTATAGTGAAAAGTGAAGTGATCAGAAAAATAGGATTGAACTACATTAAAACGGATTGACCTACATTAAAACGGATTGACCTACATTAAAACGTATATCCAATGGAAAGCTAGTTTACATATTTTGAGTTTGTTAGTGTTGGTTTGTGTATGGACTTTGTTTGTTTGTTGACATAATGAGAATATTCTTTCGAAAAAGATGGGTGGCCCTGAAAATGGCCGTTGGTTTATAACTTCAGAGTTATTTAGACATCGCTGGTGCTTTCAGGTTTGATGTCTGGTCTTTCATTCGGTGTGCTGACTGTTGCGGGTTCATTGAATTGTTGTTGTTGTTGTTGTCTAGCCTGCTGCTGTAGTTCTTGTTGTTGTCTAGCCTGCTGCTGTAGTTGTTCTTTTCTAGCCTGCTGCTGTTGTTGTTGTCTAGCCTGCTGGCGTTGTTTCTTAAATTGTCCAAGACAATATTCACAGCCACATTCATTATTTTGAACACGCTGCATCCACCATTGAAAGTCTAGATCTTGTTGTCTTTCTACAAGATGACTAGCTCTTTCTTCCTCCTGTCTCATATTTTCTAATTCCATCACTGCTAAAGCCACATTCTGTTCACGCTTTTCTTTTTCACAGGTTTGTTGATCCACCCAACGGCGGACACTTTACCAAGTTCTTGCTTCTTTAGCTCTCAACGTTCTAATTTTTCTAAGTTGGTTCACAAGGCTGTCCACGATGATCACTGTTCGGTGTCGAAAAGTGGTGTGAAGTGACCTACTCAGAGCGCGACGTTATAAAGCGTCAGCGCGAACGTGAGAGAGAGCACGTCTTTGAACGTTCGATCGAGTGATTAATTTGTGTTTGTTGGTAGGTCTTCATGGACTGATTGCCACTTAAGTATTCGTACAAATCCACTCAAAATCACAACAATTCATCTTTAGGTTTATTATTTTTATTTTATAACATCAAACAAGACAGAGCACATGTAACAGATACATAGAACAAGAAATAAAGCAAAAACAGAGATGAAACACAACAACAACATACTATTTACATTCATCTATCCATAATACCAACCAAAATGAACTTTGTTTCTACATCGCATTATCTCATGAAACCAGTCCTTATCGTAACTGTCCGCTTCACAACAACATATTTGTCCTGTTTTATTCAATTGATAGGATAATAGCTCCAGTAATGTTGGACAAGCCAATCGCGAACATACACATCGTTTTTATCAAATCTCATGTCAAATCGTGTTTTAATCACTTCATTTAAATCACAACCACGAGATAAAAAAAGTCTAAAGCAAAAATACAATATAATCCACACACGGGTTTGAAAACACCTTGTAGTCTAACTTTATTCCAATAGTAAATTTTGAAATGTCTCTTTAAGAAACATAGAATATCTTCCAACGGCGGAAGTCCATACGAATCAAAGTAAATAGCTGTAGATCCTTTCAAGTAGATAGCAATCCAATGTTTACCAGGTTGATCTGAATTATGTGTATTCACGATGAAATGTCTCACACCATTCTCTAGAGATAATTCATCTTTAGCACATACACGTCCATGTAATGTTTTTAATAAGGGTGAATGGTCCAACACATATTGAAGTTCATTAGTCTCCATAATGCCAAACATTCTTCACACGTTCTGACCATGAAGTCACCCAGTCACAAGGTAATTCTGACCGATTGCTTTCAAATTCAGATACAAACTGAACCCACAAACGTCGGGCATCTCCCTTTTCTTCTTTGGATAAAGAATGAAGATGAGGATACCATTTTTCCATCACTCTGTAAATGTTGAATTCAAGTAGATCTTTTTTAATATACAGATCTGTCCATTCATCTGTTGTAGAATACAAACATAACTGATGGTTTTTCCGACTTGGGTGATCTACAATGCACCCATAACACTCCTCTTTCACTTGTTGATATATCCATGATTGTAATTCTTCTATGACATGATGATTTAAATTGTCCTTTAAAACTCAGTCCGTGAGCTTTCACAACACGGAAAAGTAAACAGTTCTATTTCAAATTGTTGTCCTTACTGATTTCAATTTCATCACACGTCAAGTCTTCACTCATTTTCAATAGTTTAGTATGACTTCTCTGTACGAATTGATTTCAATCTGATTATCGTATTCAGCATACACGATGACGTTGATAGCTGCTTCAAGAGCTCGAGAGAAATGAAACTCTAAACGTAGATTTCCTGTCTTGATAGGATGAAGCTGTCCTTCTTCTGCACCTTGATCCGCCGTCAAATCTATACCCCACAGTGTATAGCCGTTTCTGTAATCGTTCAAACTAATACCCATGGATCTATTGACTCCAAGGGAGCCAGTGGCTTGATACAAGGACATGTAGGAACGTAAACATTCTCCGCTCGCAAAGTTGGGTTGAAAGGGTTTGTTGTGTTTACTTTTACCATCAATACTGACTTCCGGAAATTGAAAGGGTTGGTTTCAGCCTCACCATTCATATCTCTATTGCTCACCATACCAATGATCTATCGTTTTGGTAGTTGTCCTTGAAAAAGATGATCTTCAATCTTGGATCGTTGACCTGCAAGAATCGTGAATGTTTGACTTCAGCTCCTTTGATTGGAATTTTCATATTATGTTGAGCAATCCACAGTAAATCCACGGTTCGCACATTGAATCCAGCTTGTGTAAAGTGAACTTTGCCCGAAGATGTGCCCATCAAACAAAAGTTGGCTGAGGCTCTGTTTAAGCGTACACGTATTTCAACACCATTGGTAATATATTTTTCTTGCATGAACAAATCTAAATGAAGTCGTCCACAGAGTTCTAACGTACGGCTTTGATGTATCTGTAATCTTCGGTACACATAACCTTTGTTTTCTCCATTATGTACTCGGGTATTCATCTGGCCTGCCGTATCTTCAGCCCATAGCTCCAATCCTTGTAATTGAGTTTGTTTACATCCTTTGGTGTAGGAAAGTAAGTTTTCAATGTACGCGCGATACGCATACGTATCGGCATTACTGGTAATCAGTTTATTGTTCAAGTAGACATCAATACTGCTGAATAAACTGTGAAAGACGTTTATCAGCAAATCGTTTTGCACCCCAATATTTTGCAGAAAAACAAAAAGTTAAAGTGCAAATTGAATGATTTAAGCAATGGCTTCCTCTATTTCTTAGAGAATAATGCACTCCCTAATTTATTAGAGGAGTATGTGCAGGTGCTGACAAATTTAAAGTTTAATTACATTTGATGCTTTCTTTATCTGATTGAACGATTTTATAGAAAATCGTATATTAGCAAATCGTTTTGCACCCCAATATTTTGCAGAAAAAAAACGAACACAAAATAAAAAGCAAATTTATTGATTTCAGCAATAGCTCCTTCTTCTTCTAAGAGAATACTGCACTGACCCTCATTACTTTGAGGATTATGTGCTGGTGCTTGCAATTGAAATTTGGGTAAAAACAAAAAACCCAATAGATTCAGTAATCACTTATTAACAGTGATAAAATAGATAAATATATACCAGTCAACTGTCGCTTGGTGTACAGCAGCTGACAACTTGTTCCACTGAATTATTATGCTTGGAAAGGAAGAATATTTGGACATGCTTATATGTTAAAATGAATGGAGATGGCTGCTGTACACAGTCTAGTCTTGTTTTTTATGTGTTGGGTATGAATAAGGCAGGGCCAGGGTGTATACCAATAACATTATAGACAATTTTATTGAATATTATAAGTCTGGTTCTTGTTCTTCTACAGTAGTTTCTAGAGGTGGCCACTTAAAGTTAGAGATCATGGTAGAGACGGAGCTTGTATAGTGAAAACGATTTGTTTCAAATCTTGCCACCCTTTTTGGACTTTTAAATAGCTAAAGATTTGACACAAAAGTATGTTTTACAACTATGCTAAGTAAATTTGTACATAAGTACATGATTATAGAAAAACATGTAAGAACTTGTTGAGCATGCAGCTACATTGAATATATAAATAATATACTAAAAACATCAGTTCACTAAATGTTATTGACTACAGAAATACTTCAGAATTTTAAAAGTCGTAACCGCGCGCTGCGCCCTGCCCTTTTTTGGTCCCACCCCGCCCTTTTTGGAGTTCTAGAATAATCACTTCTAAGACAGAATTGGATGTAGGATCGGTTCCACCCACCATGACAGCCATGCAAGAGGGTCAATGGACAGAACATTACCCTATATCTACTTTGGATAACAACGCACCTATTGAATTTGTGATTCCTGCACAGACAGAAAAATGGACAGATTTAAATCAATCGTACTTGTATTTAAAAGTCAAGGTGCTACAAGAAAATGGAGATAATTTAGCCAACGAAATGGCTCCTGTCAACAATTTCTTTCACAGTTTATTCAGCAGTATTGATGTCTACTTGAACAATAAACTGATTACCAGTAATGCCGATACGTATGCGTATCGCGCGTACATTGAAAACTTACTTTCCTACACCAAAGGATGTAAACAAACTCAATTACAAGGATTGGAGCTATGGGCTGAAGATACGGCAGGCCAGATGAATACCCGAGTACATAATGGAGAAAACAAAGGTTATGTGTACCGAAGATTACAGATACATCAAAGCCGTACGTTAGAACTCTGTGGACGACTTCATTTAGATTTGTTCATGCAAGAAAAATATATTACCAATGGTGTTGAAATACGTGTACGCTTAAACAGAGCCTCAGCCAACTTTTGTTTGATGGGCACATCTTCGGGCAAAGTTCACTTTACACAAGCTGGATTCAATGTGCGAACCGTGGATTTACTGTGGATTGCTCAACATAATATGAAAATTCCAATCAAAGGAGCTGAAGTCAAACATTCACGATTCCTGCAGGTCAATGATCCAAGATTGAAGATCATCTTTTTCAAGGACAACTACCAAAACGATAGATCATTGGTATGGTGAGCAATAGAGATATGAATGGTGAGGCTAAAACCAAGCCTTTCAATTTCCGGAAGTCAGTATTGATGGTAAAAGTATACACAACAAACCCTTTCAACCCAACTTTGCGAGCGGAGAATGTTTACGTTCCTACATGTCCTTGTATCAAGCCACTAGCTCCCTTGAAGTCAATAGATCCATGGTTATTAGTTTGAACGATTACAGAAACGGTTATACACTGTGGGGTATAGATTTGACGGCGGATCAAGGTGCAGAAGAAGGACAGCTTCATCCTATCAAGACAGGAAATCTACGTTTAGAGTTTCATTTCTCTCGAGCTCTTGAAGCAGCTATCAACGTCATCGTGTGTGCTGAATACGATAATCAGATTGAAATCAATTCGTACAGAGAAGTCATACTAAACTATTGAAAATGAGTGAAGACTTGACGTGTGATGAAATTGAAATCAGTAAGGACAACAATTTGAAATAGAACTGTTTACTTTTCCGTGTTGTGAAAGCTCACGGACTGAGTTTTAAAGGACAATTTAAATCATCATGTCATAGAAGAATTACAATCATGGATATATCAACAAGTGAAAGAGGAGTGTTATGGGTGCATTGTAGATCACCCAAGTCAGATAAACCATCAGTTATGTTTGTATTCTACAAATTAAATTGTACCAGCCACGGTCAAAATATCCAGCTATAGACGAAATGAATTAAATTGTACCAGCCATGGTCAAAATATCAAACCAGTGACTAAATGAATTGAAATAAACCGGCAATGCCAGTCACTGTTAAAATATCCAGCCAAGGACTATATAAATCAAATAAGACTAGCACTACCAGCCACGGTCAAAGTATCCGGCCGAGGATTAAATGAATTAGATTAGACCATCCATGATCAAAATATCCATCCAAAGACTAAATAAATTAAATTAGACCAGCAATGGTCAAACTATCCAGCCAAGGACTAAATAAATTAAATTAGACCAGCAATACCAGCCACGGTCAAAGTATACAGCCATGGATTAAATAAATTAAATTAGACCAGCAATGCCTTGGTAAAAATGTCCAGACATGAACTACAATATAATTACATTGTTTTACTTAAATTTTGATTCGGGTTTTAATCTTAGTGCCTTCACTATGTTTTTAGTCCGGGCAGGCCAGTTAGTTGAGTCAATGATAAATAGATATCATATACAAACTGTACCACAAAAAGGATTGAAAGCTGAACACAAGGTCCACATATAGTGCTACTAACAAGATCGACAATTATTTCGACGGATAAATGAATTCAAGTGACCACAGAGAGTAATTACATTAAATATCAACCATAATATTGTGTTATTTCAAAATCATTCTTAATATTACTAGTTTACTCAAGGTACCGGTAATAGTTTCAAAAAGCCCCTTATACAATGGATTATTATCATTTGGAACACCCTCGACCTTTCATGAATGACTAATCTCGGAAGGATTCGTGGGGGTCTTCACTGTATTTTGGTGATTTTACTGCCTACGCGAGGCGAAGCACGAAACAGTTACACAAACTAGTTCTAGTAGTATACACACAGATCTTTGCCTAAACATATTTATTTGTTTTAAATTGAATCAAATATTGTTCTTCGGTACCATTGAATTGTGTAATTACAAATTTACGGACTAAATACGAAACTTCGCCTAAACGATTGTGTACTTGTTAACATAGTTTCAAAATGGCGCCTAAATATGTCCGAGGTTATTCGTAGCGAATGGCCGAGGATGTTCCGAATGGGATTATTATAAGTGAGTTGACCTACAAAATGTTACTTAGGGGTGAATTGTTGAATGCCGCGTCCATTTAGAGTGCTACCGACAAGTTCAGCAACTTACTTTTAAGACTAGTAATACATTTAAATACACCATGCACATGAGATATATACATGGCATATCGACCGAATTGTAATTGGGGCAACAATATAATGCTATATTCTTATGGTACTGTAACAGGAGCCTTACTCTTGGCTCTATAAACCCAGGTTCGAATCTACTTGATCTCTAGTTGGCATAATAAAATTAAATAAAAAGAGACAAATAAATAAATTTAACTAAGTTTAATGATGATAGCTGATGACGAATTTATGTACAATCTATATAATAATCACATATTATGACAATACCATATTTAAACCAAAGCACCAAAGGCAATGGAGTTGTTCGACATAGAAAATACGTTGTGCCTCGGTCACTTAATGTGCTAAAAATGTACATGTAAAAAGAATTCGTAGAATAAGATTTCGTTTCTTGAAACATAGACTTCAGAGCTTTCGTTGTATGAAAGGTATCTTCAAAATGATGTACTAAAATAAAGTATACATGAAAATCCAATTTTCATTAAATAATCAAATCAAAGCGTTGAAGGCACTAAATTTGTTCGATCTAAAAAGTAAAATGAGATTCCCGGCTCCAACAACGTTTGTACACAAAGAACAGTTCAGTGATATTAGTTTTATAGGAAGAACAGAAATTCCGGTTCAAAACACTTTAAACAATCGACCTACAGATACAGCATGTTAATCGGACAGGCGAACAAAACAATTGATTTGTTTTTTGCACAATCACACCAATTCAAGTGGGTCATATTTAGTACAATGCAATAATAGACTTGTGCGGGTTAAAACCCGATGTGAACATGAACAGTAGATATGAGAAAAGAATGGAGGGTTTTCTCAAAGGAATAATACATATTCTACCTGAACATCACTTTTAAGGCCACGCTTATTAAACATTTGTTACTTGTGTTGACTACGTGGCGCCCCTCAGCCGATTAAAGCGCTTAAAAGTGTTTGGAAAATTGTACACTTCACGGTTAAGATGATGGATACATCACATCATTTTCCCGAAATTTATTCGAGAAACCACGCGTGAAAGTCTATTGACTTCACAAAATTTAAACTGATGCAAAAAGAAACGCCTCACACAACTCGGAAATATTTTTTAGAGTTTAAAGGCAACAAGAATGTCTGCTTGCAAGTTATATTATCTAAAAAATTCGTAGTCATTAAGAAATCATTTTACTGCCACAATTTATAAAGACAAAACAAACTGCTTCACATGCAGATATCGTTGGGTAAATCTCAATCCACTTCCTGAAAGTCAGCTGTTGTCGACGTAACCACCGTTACGAACATATAGGTGTTCTATCAAATTGTTAAATAAATGATGAAAGCTTGTGGTCACTTTTAGAGTGTGGTCGCGCAATGTCATTCTGATAAACAAATGTTTTTATTCACTCGTTGTTAAAATCGGAGAAAATAAATCGCGCAGATAAAGAAATGTATTGTATTGTAAGTGTATTGAACGTTTTTTCTCAACTGTCAAACCTTGAATAATTTCATGGTGGCTGAACGCATTGTTTTTGTACTGGCGGTCTAAGTATTATTAAAAATATGTTGACTAAAACATATCACACGACATATAGTTGGAACAAAAAAAAACCACTGTTTATAATAACAATACAATGAACTAATGCCCATGATGACTTTAAAATAAACAATTGTGATATGTTTTACTTGTGTCTTAATTGTTGGTGTAATGGAAAGCGTTTTACCATAACAAGCATGATTTACCAAGTGGTGGTGGTTTATCAACCATGCTAGTTTTGTTAAAATGAATTACACAAATTTTATTTTCATTACTGCTTACCCCTGAAATGAATTGTCTCATTTTTTAATGTTTACCAAAACACGTTTTGTTTTTTGTACGCACTATACACAGCTTTACTCAATCATAATACACACTTTTGAAAACTCATGGATACATTACGACAATAATTTTAACAAACGCATTCACCGTGAAATTATTCATGTTTTAACAGTCGAAAGAAAAACGAACAATAAAAGAAGTATTTGGAGTTATCCGCGTGGCATGCTGTCCGTGTGGTATTTGTGTTGCACAGGGACGGATAAAGGACGTTATTATATTGGTAGTATTGCAAATAAGTTAACATAAGTGATTAACCCATTACATGTCATTTTGTATTTTTCCATAAAGATGGTAGTATGTCTACTGATATTGTTTTATGTTGTTATAACTATTAGGATGTTTAAAAAAAAACGCCTTGCAAAATTAATAACCTCAAAGCTGATACACTGACATTTATGTCTATTTGTATGTAAAATATTTTTGAGATGCCCCCTCATAAATCTTCGGAATCGACTGTCCATGTTCACACTCCACCTTCATCCACACAAGTCTATTTACTGCTTTAAAGTAATCATTGATGCACATTTAATCTACTGCTTCTGTATGTTTAAATAAATTAAGTCCACTTATCAGACAGTATCCAAAGTCATCAACTACGATCTTTAAACTTTTCCTACAGAACCATTCTACTACATAAGATGATGTAACATCTTTACTGACAAGAGGCACAAACGACGAGTCGTGACGGAATAGTTGATACCATTCTATTATATATTACGACGTAAAGGGCTCAACTGAGGCGCTTAACTCATAAGGTAAAATACATGCGCTTCAGCATAAACCGATTACCAAGTGTATTTCAGGAATAATTGGGCCTGTCATAGGTGAAAAGCATCACTCTTCTTTCAAACTTTCAGCGTCACTTCCGCAACAGTACTATCGGTGCTTTGATTTGGTAACTAATTAATACTTGTTTAAAGTTTTGAACGGAAATTGATAAAACCAATTTAAAATGTGTGCCAGCATAGTTCTGACTTTATGGTATTTGATTGCAATGACATAATCATAAAGAGTCTAGTTAACATGTGCATACTTTAAGTTAATCAAGATATCAAAATGAAAATAGATGTACTTATTCATTGATGTACGTCCACTTAACTTTGAAGGGACGTTTCTCTGGACTTATGTTATAGCAGTTCTGTCTCTTTTATATTTATATGAACTGGTCTATTATTCTTTGACTGATTTATTTGTTTGGCAAAGTAAGATAAACCTTGCAATTAGCAAATCACTCGAAAAGTCTAGTTCTATCCTTGGAATGCTTTTGTTAAATTCAATCCATTGATAATTAATACATTATATATAGATAATATTGCTGCAAAAGTTTGATTTTTTACATAATTATAATCTTTATTTATTAAATCAGTTCATGACATCGTTCCTCCAGCACTCAACATACAACAGTTTTATATTCATGTATACGCCGAACTACTTCCTGTGCGTTGTTGTTGTGCGATATGAGTTAATCGTCTGAGCCAAGATATGTTTTATTGTCTACGTATAGAATGAGAGATTAATGCGTCTCGCCCTTTCAAATTGGGGTTCACCACAGGTAATCTTCTCTGTTGTATATATTTTCAGTGTTAAGTTAAATGTAATTATTACAATATTAATTGTTAAGACCTTTCTCAGTAATACACATGCTTGAAGAGTTGAGTTCCTTCATGTACCTCAAAAAAGTAGATTTTGTAGTAAGCTTGCTATACTAATTTCTCAAAATTGGCGTATATAGTTGTTATTCGAACAACTAATAATTATAATGATTTGACTATTTGAATCAAATAAATATATAATAAGACCTACAATAAAATACTAATATAGCCGAAAATTAAGTTACACCCTAAACATTCAAAGCACTGAAAGTGCTGTAGGAACGATACTTGAAAGCGTTTAGGTACCATGTCTAAGATATAATTTTATAATTAACACAAATAATAAGTAGTTAGATCAAGAACATAATATTATCAAAAATTTAAAGTAAAATACACAACAAAATTACAAACTTTAAGTTAAGTAATTGTCTTTTCTTAAGATGTGCTGTGTCTAGTTCGCTCTTCTATAGAACTTTGAGGTAGATTCTCTGCAAACTTTTATCTTGATGCTGCTAAGTAATTTTGAACTTCTAGCAAATAATTACGTGGATGATATAGGTTTGTGCATGGGGAATTAACGTCAAAGTTTAGTTAAAAGTCTAGCACGAAATTATTTGTATGAATATCTTTATATTCACAACTACCGAAATAAAACCAGGTTGTCAACCTTACTGCCCGTTGACGCAGCTTGTTCTGAATAGTGCATGGAATAAAGAACTTGACAAAGACCAAATTGTATGATGATTTTGTCGTTTATTATACATATTTAATAAATGTAATAAAACAATGATAAACAATATATAACATAAGTATTTACAATGCTGGGATAAGCAAATTTATTCCTTTTACAACTTTTACAAAGCCTAAGTAGTATGTGAATAAATAGGAGGATGGTGGGGAGGAGGTGGTTAAGCGTAAAAACAAATTTTTAATTTTTGCAATCAATGCGTGATTTCTGTATTAACAGCGGTGCTGCGTAACAATCACACATCGTGAAGTTTAACATCAACAAGTTACTCTTTATGCTCTCCCCTTGCCCTTATCCTTAGTGACCATATTACACGCTTTACATTAGTTTGTATATAAAATATTTTATTAACATAAAAGTATATTTATATTCACAACTACTGGAATCAAACCAGGTTGTCAACCTTACCGCCCGTCGACATATTAAATATTATACATATTTAATAAATGACGCATGTAATAAAACAATGATAAACAATATATAACATAAGTATTTACAATGCTAGGATAAGCAAATTTATTCCTTTTACAACTTAACTTTTTAGTGAAATCATTATAATCACATTTGCTTTTCCCAGCTTACAATAGTAAATAATACATAGCAAAAACATGTACTGAATAAAGGTGGCGCAACCACAAAGCCATAAAAGTATTTTCATGGAAACATGAAATATACCGCGCCATCCAGGGAAACGGTCAAGTGACAAGAATGAAAATTAAACATAGTAAGAATGAATCACCATGTTATGGCACATCAATAAGAAACAATAAGCATATAAAGGTGATTAATGTATACATTCATAATAACAATAAACAAATGTCCTATTTACATGTTCAGGCAGTCCTATACTGTCCCTTCAAATATTTCACAAGCACATTATTAATATACCGTCAGTAATGTCAGTTGTATAACAACAATAAAATATTTCACACTATTAAGTAGAAAGGAAAAATCATGTATATTAAGGCAGCGATATGCTGACCCTTATATGAAGGTCCATGATAAGAGTTGATAGGCATAAGTCAATAATCTAGTAAGTCGGCGGCAACAAACCTTCAAATTTAAGAGCAATGGTATTCGTTATAATGTAAGTCCAATTCCTAGGCAGCAATCTGCTGACCCTAGTATGTTGGAACCTGATAGTAGCAAAATTAGCAAGAATAAAGTGGGATAAAAATGGGTGATGAGTGTTTTAACCAACAAAAATCCCAATTTATTATGGCTGGCAAATGCTGGACCTTGGTTATAAGAGTTTAAAAATATGAAATGATTCATTTGAAAATTTCAGAAATTCTACAATAGTCTGTATGACAAATTGTTAAATAGTATCATACATTAAAATTAAATTAATGTTAATATACCGGAAGTTTTGCATTGCATTTATAGTAACGTTTTACATTATAAATGCATTGATTTTGATATATCTTTGAACAGTATTTGTGTGCCAACTTCCCAATTTTTGTATCGCATTCTCAGACATGCCCAATTTTGCAGCTTCAGTTCCTGCACCTATGCGGAAACTATGACCTAAATAATGTGTTTGATCCAGACAAATAAACTTGATTGCAGTTTTTAGGTGTGATGCCACAAAGCTATGAGGCACAGGCTGTCCTGACATGAATGTAAATAGTGGGCCTGATTCATGGCAATACATGTTTAGGTATTTTTCAATAGCGGTTACAGGGCAATTTTGTGGCTGGGAATTGGAGCAAAGTGTAATGATTATGGGTTGGTTATTTTTCATGGGTTTTTTAATGATGGATAAATATTTGACTTGATTTATTATCCATCATCCACTACATGGGATCTTTGAATAACTTTACCTACTTGATCCGAGGAACGTACGACCAATTCTCCCAGCCTCATAAAAGCATGGAAGGCTAGTAGAAATATGGCCGTTAACAGTGTTCTTTCATGTTCATTTGGTACTGGGTGTTGTAGCGCTCCTAGTAGTCTTAAGAGAATTGGTTTTGTAATAGGCAACCTAATGTCTTTAGTTTGTCTAAGGTTATGAGCGCCTTTGATGATTTTTCTGACTAGAAAGGAATGTGTTGGGTCAGACACTGTACATAGTTTGTGTATGTAACTTATGGCAGATACATGAGATGAACCAGAAGATGGACTAAGAAAATTAGAAAACATATGACCTATGAAGTTACATATTAGTACTGGTGATCAAAGGAAATTGAAGTCTATTCTTTCTGATTCACAGTAGTCTATAAGTAATTTCCAACTGTGTAAGTACATTTTACGGGATGAGGTTGACAGGGAACTTTGTAACAGCTGTTGACAAGTGGAAGTCAGATGTAGATGAGATTGGGTGGCAGGTGCGTTTGTTGAACATCTAGCCATGGAGCCAACCTTCTGGCTTCTTGAAATTGAAGACGAGATAACTTATCCGAAATGATATTGAGTTTACCAGGAATATGTTTTGCTTTAAACATGATATTATTTTCCATTGCTGCGAGCACTAGACGTCTTAATAGGTGCATGATTGTTTTTTCTTTGCTTGATTGTTAATTAATAACTTCTACAACTGCTAGATTATCAGAGAAGAATACCATTTTGTGATTTTCGAGTGATTGATTCTTATAGTGATATAATGGGGAATAACTCTTTAATGGTAATGTGATAGTGGGTATGTTCAATTAGCCATGGCTGCGCAAACCATTTATGACCAAAAACTGCTGCATAACCTAGGCTACCTGAGGCGTCTGTATACATATGCAATTTCTTTGATGATTGCCAGTTTGCATGCAAGAAAACAGATTTTCCATTGAAATGTGTTATGAAGTTGCCATGCTTTAAATCTGATCTTGCCTCATTATTCAATCTAATGAAGGTATTTTAACATGGCATGTCAAATCTATTATTCTACGCATAATAGCTCTACCAGGTGTAACTACCAAACATGCAAAATTTAATAAACCCTTTTAATGATTGTAGGTCATGTAATGTTCTTTTTCTTATTAACAGTACAGCTCAAAAAGTGTTTAATTTTTTCTGATTTGTCTTCTGGTAATCTACACTCCATTTGACCGAGTCCATTTCTATACCGTAGATAGTAAATTTTGTAGTAGGAAGAACAGTTTTTGTTTGTTTCAATGGAATACCTATTTTGTCACATAACCTTTCAAAAGCATTGACATCTTCTAGGCATTTATTTGATTCAGCAGGACCTGTGGAGAAAATATCATCTAGTAGGTAAGACATACCATAAGCCTTATATTTGTTCATCATGATCCATTGAAGGGCAGTACTTAGTTTTTCAAAAATTTGACAACTAGAACGGGCTACCATTGGAAGACATTTGTCATAATAATAAAAAGATTCCCAAACAAAACCAAGAAAATGATAATCAGAAGGATGAATGGGAACGTTTCTGTAGCCGTCTTCAATGTCCAATTTTGCCATGAGAGAATACGGGCCACAATTTTGTATTAACTGAATGACTGACTAAACAGAGTCATAATGAACTGTGACTGTGGTATATGGTCGTTCCCAGAGTGACCTTCGGAAATGAATAATTCTAAATTCACCCGCTGATTTCTTTGGGATGAGACCTAATGGAGAGCATATGAAATTATCAAATGGTTTGTCCTTATAAGGACCAGCAATGCGATCTAACTTTAGTTCCTTTTGTAATTTTGCTTTAACTAGAGTATTATTCTGATAAATTGAAGAATAGTTGCGTTCAGATATGTCAGCAAGAAAGTCTGTACATCCCAATCTAAAACCTACTTTAAATCCGCCAACTAGGAATGACCTAAGCTAACTATCATAACCTTACAATTTCTTGTCCAGCATATTTCTTTTGACTGGAGTTGGAATTCTTATTTGCAGTGTTTGAACCTGACCGGTTTGATTTTGATTTGCTTTTTGGACAACTGTGTTTTGGGTGGGCCTCCTTACAGATTTAACAAATGTGTTTGTACTGACAAGGAGTGAATTTACATGCTGTCCCATTGTTGTAATTGTAACAGTATCTTGTTGAATTGTTGGACTGGGATTGGGAACGAAAAGTATTGTTTTTGTTATCCGTTCTGTGTAACGTACATGCCTTAACCATATATTCTACAAGTAAAAAATTGCTGCGAAATGCAGCAAAGTGATGGTCACGGCAAACAAAAAAATAATTATTAAGTATAATCTAAAGGTAACTAAAAAAGCATTATATTGAATTGTCATGTTAATATCTTTCAGTAATAAAAAGGTAACTTGTTATAAAACGTTATCCTGTTCAAATGTAACATTCTCGTTCCCAGAGCCTAGTAAGATTCTCTATACTAGTTAGATCGAGAATCTTGATAACCTTGGAGTACGAGAATGGTCTGGATCTAGACACCATCTTTATGCCGACAGGATGTTTGGTTTCAGTTGGATTTATTTCCAGTAATTCATATTTGCATGACGCTTAAAAAGATCGACAAAAGGGAAAACATAGTCTTTGCAAAACAGAAGCTATTTACATGACTTATCGCTTTTGTTCAGTCAAATGCCCCTTACATTGCGGATCTGTTCTTATCAATCCGTGTGACTATCGGTTCCCAAAAGTGATCTGTTTAATAAGGGACGATCGTTGGTCTCCGGGCAAAATGAAAAACGAAGTACATAAAAAGAGGCCTATTAACCGCAACAGCTACTTCCCAAGAACAAAACATGACGTAACCGGTTTAAGACCTAAAGATGTGTCATAATAATCATTAGAAAGTTCGTCCACAGATTAGCCCATAACGAACTGTCCAGAAGCAATAGGATGTAGATTTGCTGTACAAAAAAATTATGTTTTTATACTGCCAATCCCTCTCTCGTGTGTTACAGGCAGGATTAAGCGCACGTCGGAAATTGATAAAAAAGAAAAAGTTAAAAGATCCTGACACATAGTTTTGGCAGGAACAGTGAGTTACAGATATCAACCGATTTGCAGGCCAGGATTTTGAATTATACAAAAGCATAACTGTCATTGATCGATATTTTGTTTGATACGGAAACGGTCGATCCGATATATCTTTAGAACTTATAATACCAGTATTCGATATATATCGTATACTTGGGTAATTCCTTACGCTCCCCTCGCAGCTCAGTGAACACACTGCATTCATTCGCTGCTTTAAAACGTGTTGAATTACAAGTATAAGCATTTCCAAAAATGCTTGAACCGCCGTTTAGCCGCGTATACTCCATAGAGTAAAAACATTCAAGCAATATGCGCTAGCGTATTATACAGTCTCAAGTATATTTATTTTAGAATACAATAATAAGCGTGCCCAGCAGCGTGTTCAGTTATCTTGAACATTCCGTAACGGTAGAATCGGAACAACTTAACAAATTGACAGCTCAACCCGAGACAACTCAATATCATACTAACGGATTGAGTTGTTCCAACTTTGTGTTGAGTATTCCACTGTTTGAGTTGGCTTCGGGTTGGGTTCTCCCGTGTCCTTAACGTTAGCTTACAGTAGTTACTAAACACGGGGCTGGTAAAGATATATTAAACCAGTAAGTCTATTTATAGAATACCAGGAATTAGTGCGCCCTGTGTAAAATCATTGATTTAGATTCGCCCCGAAGTAGGGAAGTTAGGTTTGCAATTTTTCAATAAATGCGAGTTTTAGAAAGAATAAAACATGTTACATATAGTTAAGCATTTTTTCTTGGTCTTATATTGCAACTGTCAATTAACTGGCACACGTTTATATTGATATAGGTATTTTCGGTAATTAATTAAAGCAAGTAACTCAACAAAAAATGCTTCGACGAGCCCATTCACATACCCCTAATTTGACCTTTCGACGTCCATTTTTTCATAATGTGATCTCAAATGCATCGTTTTGATTGGCTTCAAGCAACCGGTGTTGACTACAAATTGCTCAAATCTTGGACATTGGACCGGCGATAATGATATTCACCTTTACTATGAACCTTTAAACAGCTAATGAACGTTTACCAAATTCCAATATAGCTGCACAACTTTATCCGCATTTGTTGAGCGAAAACAACGCCTTATATGATATTATCCTACTAGTGACGAATGCAACCTCGGTTTACGTCATATATCGTGGCTACACTTTGTATTCACGTTCAATAAGTTGCTCTATGTTTAAAGGTGAAGGACCAGAGATGCACGTTAAAAAAATCAATGGTTACTTTATTTTCTGTTAATTTTCCGTCATGTAACTAACGCATAACTGTCCAACATCTTTGAATTTGGACATTTTGATATTACAGGCGTGAACATTTGTTGTTGTTGTTATAAAGTCCGCTAAAAAGGACAAAAATGTATATTATTAAAATATTACTATTGAATCCTATCAAATTTGTTTTCAAATGAAAAAAGCTCTAACAGTTGAAATATATAATATTTACAACAATATGTAATGAAGCAATCGATGATTCATTTAATAGTTAAAATCTGCAACTTATTTCTTAAAAAATTATTTCGATATTGGTACATGTATTTATATATTTACATTTGAGTAATTTCCGAAAACTCTATCAATCTTATCTTTTCAAATAAAATATCGGCAAATCTCAATTATATACACACATTATGATACGCATATTTGTTATACTGTATCCGTATACTAAACTGTCCGCTGGTCCGGCTGGTCCGCTAATTATACCTACCTCTTTTCAGGTGAATCGAAAGGATTTGCAGAAATGTGTTGATGTAAAACGCTGATTTTTCGTGTGTTGCATTGTTGATAGAAATATTGTTTATATGGTTTTCCCCAAAAATGCTTTTTCTATGAAACGGAAATGGGCTGTACAATGACTGCACAAAAAAAACAATAAATTTGTCGGCAGTGGAAATCGAAAGGATTTATGTCACGTGACTTTTGCCCATTGCTATCATAATCTACCCCCACAATATCACGGCGTTGAGACGCCGTGAAATAATAGGGGATTGCCAAGGGAGGACACTAGTTTGGCGTAATTTTCTGAACTCTTCATCATAGTAGCGCCAAACAGCATCACAATGACCGTATTTCCCGAACATTATAGCAGTATTTTAGCATATGAGCTGCTTCCAAAGGGTACCTTTCCAAATAGACTGCCATGAAAATCAAAAAGACATTTGTCCATTGATGCAGCGATAAATTTGAATTTGACTGTGTTGTGTTATTAAATTGTATTGAGCTGGGTTCAATATGAATTGAAAAATTGCCCTCCTTAAAATTTGGTAGTAGACACTTAAGATCAAATAATTGATTTGGAATGCCCTCTGACATTAAAATGGGAGGGGATTCCAAGTTGTTGTGTGAATTATTAGCCACCGACTCACCAGAAAACATGTTGGTCAAAAAGTCCATAATTTGTGGATGGTCCACTACTTGTTGAAGATGTGTTCTCAATATGGAATGTTGTACCAGTGTGTTCAACCTCTTCTGTTATATTGATTGTTGGGCCAGGCTCAGAAACTTTTTTCTTTTTGGCGAATCATTGCCTCAGCTAATTTATCGTAGTCTATTTCAATTTTGTTTTCATCCAATTTTTGCTTCTTTGGAGCTTTATTTGAAATCTTCCCGGATCTTCCACGTTTGGGTGGCATCTAAAAGGTAATAAAATAACTATTTGAGTATATATCAAATATATCTAACTAACTGGAACCAAATATGATTAGATTTCGACTGTAAATTAAGCAGCAATACTATTGGATGCCACTTTAATGTAACACCAATTCTGGGTAATCATTACATCACATGGTTTGAAATGTGCTTAATTAAGCAAATCACTACTGAATAAGAATTTTGCTATAGTGATGAATGCTAAATACCTAGTGTTGGGTACCGAAATATACTCAATACTAAATACATTATAATCTGTACCAATTTGGGTGCTAATTAAACAGCATCAATTCTGGATGCTCATTAAAAATACACCAATTTTGGGTGTGAAAGAAAGAACACCAATTGTGGGTGTTAAACATAATTAATACTGGAAAGGGTATATAACAGACCAGTATCGCAATAATCAGGCATTCACCAATTATGGGTGAAGCTTTATAATTGCTGATGACAATCATCAACTTCAAAAGCTTTAAAATTGCTGATGACAAACATGAAATTCACAAAGAATTAATATCAGTAATAAATGTATTGTAGTAGGCTACACTTAAATGGCAATGGATAAAACCGCCAAAGCTCAACACCACAGTCTCACAGTCTTGGGTGCATTTCGTACCAACAGTGAGAGTGAAAATTTCGCAGTAATAAATCTACGAAGATATAGCCTAATAAGCTTAATATTAACTAATTAGTACTTAGCCTGACACTGCTGCCATCAGTCAATTTCGATGACGTCTGGAGACATGTAGGACTGCACTCTTAATACTTTGCATGTATTTGTTCATGTACAGTATATTGTTTCTTGTGTGTAGCAAATGGACGCCATCTTTTCCAAGGTGTGAAAGAGTAGGGTCCCATAATCCTTAGTGATGCCAGAATGTAATTTGGTTTTCAGATGATGAACATAATTTTTCAGTTCTTTATTAAGTTCAATAACTTCACAATTGTATATATGTCCCACTTTCCTAGGATGTCTTCGAAGAATTTGGCCAATAATAACCTGATCAAAGTTCTTGGAAATACATAAAAAATTAGCAAATGAAATAATATCTCTGGCAAGTTCTTTAACACTTGAATATCTTGAGCACAAGTCATTTCCTCCGATCTGTAGGAAGCATATACTAGGGCTAGCACATTCGAGGTCCATTAACATCATGCACTCAGCGATTTCGGCTATGCATAAACCGCCTTTAGCTTTTACACAAACTTCGAAATTACTTCTATCTTACCTCAAATTCCTGTTTCTATGATCATTGTTCATGAACTGATGCAATCTTCTAATGTTAGAATGTCCAAATATTCCATTTAGAATGATAATCCTCCATGTTGTCAGCAAGCGTCAATAAGTAGAACGAAGCATGCAGCGATCACACACTGATCAATGTCAAGGTCACAATAATTGAGTGACGCACACAAAGAAATGAAACAATTCACTTTCACGTAACTGTGACGTAAACTAACCTTGAAATAAGATCTGCACTACTTAGATGAGAATACAAGTTACCATATACACCTCAATTAAGTTTTAAAAACAACTAAGTAAAGCGTAAAAACAAATTTTTAATCTTTGCAATCAATGCGTGATTTCTCTATTAATAGCGGTGCTGCGTAATAATCACCGTCGTGAAGTTTAACATCAACAAGTTACTCTTTATGCTCTCCCCTTGCCCTTATCCTTAGTGACCAAATTGCACGCTAAACATTAGTTTGTATATAAAATATTTTATTCATATTAAAGTATATATATATCAAAATGACAGCAACTAACAGATGAAGACATGAATGAGGGGGCGTGACGTTTGCATGTTTTACATGATGTTATTTTCGCATCCATTCCATCCCATCCGTCATATCTAAGTAGATATTGAGATCTTTAATCCATTTACACATATTACCCATATTTATCACTTGAAAGTGTCTGGTGTCCACATTTAGGGTGCTTTGTAATTATTAAGTGTATGTATGTCATTGACGGTGTTTTTCCTATAAAACAGTGAAAATACTAATGAATATAACATGTTGTTTGTCACAAAAACTGATTACAAGGGAAGGCTACTCTGTGCGGCTTATTAACCCTTATCATTCTATATCCCTTACTACTGATAAGCCCACCCCACTGCTGAATAAATTAAGCTGATATTGATCAGAGGATGCCCTGATGAAAGGTGTTGTGTTTATTTGCTATAAAATATCTTTTATTGTAAAATGATCTTAACATAACCTATACTTTTTGAAAAGTGCATAAGATACAGAACATGAATATATAATTCCTATTGATTTTTGTAATCTAACCATCTGTTTAAAGTCTTCCATATGACACAAAAGAAACGAAAATATGTGGCAATATTTAAAAGTTTGCAATACTCTGGCTGTTAAAATCATTTCATACATACTGATTGTGTTTTAAAACGGGAAATGAATAGCATAATAAAATCATGCACATCATGAATGTTAATTAGGTAACTAGAATATCAAACTTACATATTTGTATTGAATGTTCACAGTTTTCCAATTTTATTTACACGACTAAGATTTGAATTTAAACACTCACATATATACAATATATATACACGCATGTTCACAGTAACACTTAAGAGTTTCAAAATTTGAAAACATAACAATGCCACCAATAAATGTCATTATTATGGAAATCAATCACCAACAATCCTATAATATGTGAAAACGAGTTTTATATACATTTCAATGTCTACTTTCGTTTTTTCTACTTTCGTTTTCGGAGCTTGCGGACATACGGTGTAAACAAACAAATTACTTATATTAAGTTTAAGTAAATTCATGAAAAAGCAATTAAAAATATTTATGTTTTCTTCTGTACGAAACAATTAAAATCTTTGAATAATTCCTCTAAAACATCGTCTAACGAAAATCGGTTTTCTTTTGCATTTGCCGCCATTGTTATTGTTGTGAAAAAAACTTGATTTTGACCCTTGATAAAATAAATTTTGTACAGATGTCGATCTATTTTAAGTATAATAAGAGGGTAATAAAAGGGTGTAACTCGGAAACATATGTATCGCGACTGTAGGTCGCGCTCAACAGTAGGAAAACGATAAGATCATCGCGACCTGTGGTCGCGTATAGCATGATAAGGGTTAAGAGAGGAAAATAAGGATATTTTAATGGTTGGTATTTTCAATCGAAGGGTTTTTCCTTATAAGTATGGTTTAAGGTTCCTAACACTCCTGGATCATACCTTAATTTGGCATTAAAAATGAACATCAATTTGTGTAAAAAAGTCACATTTTTAATAAATCATAATTTTCCGAAAAATGCCTTGAAAAGTAGCATTTTTTTGATAATCAGTGGTATCGGCTCAAATGCTGTATATATTTAGGTAGTTTATTTTGATTCATGAAATAGCGCATATTTTTTGTAAGCCATTAGTCTTTAAATTGACGCATTCATTTGTAGGTGTGAACAAAACTTTCTGTGGCTTGAAGTAAAAATGCTAGCTGTAAAGTGGACCATTTTAGAAGTTTATAACCTAGTACAACACGTAGTTAATAACAGAATCCCCAGCATATGTCATTTTGACGTCAGAAAGGCAATTTTTCTGACACAAACTTTCCAGTGGTGTTTGTACCATAAAATATGAAAAAAAATATTTTGGTGTTTTTTTGTCCTTTTTGGTCACTTTTTCACCAAGATTTAGTGATTAATACCATCAATTTGTGTGAAAAATTAACAATTTTAATGAAACAAAATTTTTCAAAAATTGTTTAAAAAAACTGCACTTTTTTGACAATCAGTGGTATCGTCAAAATGCTGTATATATTTAGGTAGTCAAAATTGTTTCATGAAATTTTTCATATTACTTGAAAGTCATTAGTCCTTCATATCACGCATAGATTTGGAGGCGTGAAACAACGTTTTGTCCCTTTTAGATTGCAATGGAAGCGGTTAATTGTCGAAGAAGAAAGTGTGACATGCCGTTTATTAATCCCTTGTGAAAGCCTGTTGTCCACATTCGGGGTGCTTTATAATGATAAAGTGTATGTACGTCATGGGCAGTGCTTTCCAATACAACAGTGCAAAAACTAATAGATTTATTTCGTTATAATCACAATAACTGGTTAAGTAAATGGAGACGAACCGCCCCTATTGTGCTAGCGAATCGTCTTCAGTCGAATCGTTTACGAGCAAATGTAACTGGGTGCGAATCGTTCGCTACCTTTCCAAAACTAGGTCATTCTTCTGCTTTGAGATAAAGACGTTTTCACGATTAGTATTATGCTTCATTCGCAGTCTATAAACAGTCTCAACGGACGATTCAGCTCAAATCAAGGAAAGTTATTAACCAGCCACTGCCATATATGAACAAACAGCTAAAGAATGCCATATATAAAAAACGAATGTTACACAACAAATATAAGTCTAATAAAAACTCTTCAAATTTTGAAAAATTCAGAAAACAAAGAAATCGTGTTACAAGATTAAAACGAAGATCCATAAGTAACTATTTTATTGATAGGTGTGTAGGCGGCTGCAAATCTACTGGGCAACAGTAAAACCATTTTTAACAAACAAAGAGTCTAACAAACAGAAAGACACAATTTTATGTGAAAATGAAATTCTAATAAATGACCAAACTCAAGTTTGCAATATTTTTAATAATTTCTTCGTAAATGTGGCACAGAACATTGGAACTGACTCTGTACCTGTTGACGCTAATCACCCAAGTATTAAAAGTATTGTTCAAAACAATTTTTCTGATTTTAACTTAGATTTTAAAACTGTTTAAGAGAATTTTATTTCAAAACAAATAGATAAACTTAAGGTTAGAAAGGCAACGGGTATAGACAGTATCCCAGCTAAGGTTCTCAAACTTGGCAAGCCGACCCTTGTAAAACTCTTAACTGAACTTGTTAACAACTCCCTTACTACTTTTCCAAGTCAACTTAAAACTGCCCAGATAACTCCACTACACAAAAAGAATAGCACATTGTTCAAAGGCAACAATAGGCCAGTCAGTATTTTACCAGTTTTATCTAAGATTTTCGAAAGATCTATTAATGTTCAACTTTGTGAATTTTTTAATAACCATTTTAATATATTCCTATCTGCGTTTAGACCAGGATACGGATGCCAAACAACTTTGTTGAAAATTATTGAGGACTGGAAAAGGCCCTGGATGATAACAAGTACATTGCTGCTATTCTAATGGATCTTCGTAAAGCGTTCGACTGTTTACCGCATGATCTTTTACTTTTGAAATTACAATATTATGGTTTGTCAGAAATTGCTCTACAACTTATTAAAAGTAACCTTACTGATCGTCATCAATGTGTTAAGATAGGCCAAATTAGGTCAAATTTTCTAACATTGTATAAGGGTGTTCCCCAAGGATCTATTTTAGGACCTGTGATGTTTAACATTTTTATCAATTATATTTTCAATTTTGTTCACCACTCAAATTTATATAACTGTGCGGATGACAATACGCTTTCTTCCTGTCACAAAAAATTAGATGTTGTCAAACAAAACCTGGAAGCAGATAGTACTTTTCTTATTCAGTGGTTTTCAAATGATAAAATGCAGGCAAACCCTGAGAAATTTCAAGCAATTTCTGTAGGCACGAAAACTAAAGACAGTAATATTGATTTTGAATTTGATAATTTTACTATTCATTGTGATGAAGAAGTAAAACTATTAGCAGTTACTATTAATTTTAAGTTAAATTTTGACAAACATGTGTCAAACATCTGTAAAAAGCTTCAAGGCAACTAAATGTACTCAAAAGAATTGGGAAATATTTGTGTAAACTTGGCAAACTGAACATCTATTATTCTTTTGTCTTGTCAAACTTCAACTATTGTCCACTTACTTGGCATTTTTGTGGTGAATCAAACACCAAAAAAGTTGAAAATAATCAAAAGAGGGCTTTACGCTTTATCTATAATGACCATTCATCAAGCTACAAAGCCTTGTTGCAGAAGTCTGACTTGCCAACTTTGAGAATTAGACGTCTGCGCTCTATTGGTTTGGAAAGTTTTAACATGATACATAAACACTCACCATTGTATTTACATGATCTTTAAACTGTAAAGCAAAACTCTTATTCTTTTAGGTATACAAATACGGTAGAAATACCTCGGGTAAGAACCAGTAAGTATGGTTTGAGCTCCTTCCGTTTCGGCGCAGCCAGACTCTGGAACAAACTCCCTTAACATTTTCGGGAAGAGACAAACTATAACCAGTTCCAGAGTCTGATTGCAGGTTGGAATGGAGAGAGTTGCCACTGTTCTGCTTGTGCTTCATGCTAGTTGGTTCAAGCTTATGTTTTAAATGTAATGTTATATAGGAAGCTTGCTTGCTCTTATAAATTGTATCTGTCTTTGTTGAGTTGACAGCTTACTTCATATGTTTTTGCTTGTTCACTTCTACTTTATTGTTTGTAAGCTCTGTTTTATGTTATTCTATATGTATATCTCCTATATTTTAAATGAAGTATTTTAACTCATAAATTATGCTTCTACCAGACATTTAATTATAGCATGTAGAAGCCATTAGCTGTTGTTTGCGACTTTTTTATTATATAGTTAATGAACTTTTTATTCTGTAATTATCTGTGATAATCCATGAGATTTAAGTAAACCCTATTTATTGTAAGTTACCTTAAAATATGCATGTAGTTTGCTTGTAATTTTATGCATGTGTGCTTTTGCGCTTTTATATGCTTTTATATATGTATGCTTTGTGCCTATATGCTTTTCTATGTTCATCATGTGTATTTTTATGTCTTTAATTTGTTTGCTAAATTTTGTTACATGTTTCTGTAACCGACTTGAAATAAATATTTGTATCTTGCATCTTGTATCAGTTTACAAACGGAAGTCGCCATTTTGAAAAAATCAGTACCCTGCTTTTTCGTTCTAGGTAGCTCTCAAGCGGAATGAGCCGGGAACCAACGATATAGAATAAATAATCAGGTCGGGTTAAAGTTTGTATGAATATTAAAGTATACTTAACGGGAATTAATGAGTATAATTACGATTGACTAGTTTGCGTCGTTTCGGAGTTGTTGGATAATTTACGTTTGCAGGGGAGACAACCTAGCTCCGTATAGTTATATGATAATGAGCCAGTATGCTTGAATTACGCTTCTTTGTCTTTGTTGATAGGCGTGGAAATATGAATATTTATGAGTCAGAATGGTTTTAAGATTTGTCATGTCTCTGGAACGATAAATCGTTCCAATAATAAAGGTAAATGGCCAAGGTAACGCTTACCTAGATGTCCGAAAGAACACTGGCGAAGTTTCAGTCGTTTCGCCCTGTATTTATAGTGTTCGGTTACACAGAGACAGTGCAACTAGCAAATATTCCTGGTCGGATCTAACCGCAGACTAAGGGGTGATTGCCACTGACAATTATAAAATGCACAACCACAACTAAAGCTTTTAACCATGTACAGTAATAGGTTTACAAAACTACAATTAAATAATATCATCTGACTGACTTTAACCTATTGAATGACAAAAGTTACAATACTAAGTAAAATATAGCAGACACTATGTAAAATGAAACATTGAACTGCTACACTACTGTTCAATTAAAATTTACTACACCAATCAATGTGTATTCATTGAGTTCATGAAGTTAAACTGGGTGTTTCATGTGAAAACACAAGGAAACTCCAACTCTTTTACCATGTAAGGAGATAAGGTGGTATGTACAATAGAAAAGACACTAAAATAAACTTAGATTTTAAGGTATTATATCAATTATAATTCATTCCTGCTACATTCCCCCTTCTTAAAACCCAAGTTTTCAAATTAAGTTCAAAATTTTAAAATTTAGTTCAAAACAATTCATAACTGAATTGACAAAGAAGCAGGAATGAAATACATTCAAATATAAAACATATGATAAACAGTTATGTTCTACAACATATCATATAGTCACTTGTATGAGTAATGTATATATTTCAATTCAACTTTAAAACACAATCAAACCCGGGTAGATGGCGAAGTTGGTAGCGCGCCGGGATTTGGATACTCGTGCCCGAGTGGGTGCGGGTTGGATCCCTACCCGGGGAGGCTATACCCTTCTATGAAAATTTGACAATAATGTCGATTTTCCTCCATTGATTAGATAATATGGAGAAGTTTCCGGCCTTGTGGAAGGGTAGGTGAGTACTGGTTATAGACAAGGGTCCATGAAAGTTAGGTAAGTTGCGCTGGACGCCGTAAAATGACCTAAATTGTGTTGATACGGCGTTAACTCCAATAAATAAATAAAACACAATCAATTTCATATCTTAGCGTTCATTTTGTACAACATATCACACTGGTTTGTGAAAGAGAAAAGTCACAAAATCACACAAACCCTTCTAACTGTACTAAGGTTATTATCTCCCTTGAACTTTAAATGTTCCAATTGTCATCCATTGAGTATAACACACCACATTAAATTTTGTTAAATATTAAACACAATTATTTAATGATCTTAGTATTCATGCTGTTTTAAACTATAAGAGATAAAGTTCCAATTGACATCCATTAAGTAACACATCAAATTAGGTAAGAAGTGTTAATGTTCCTTTGTAATTGGACTTGAAGCAGATCCACCATGTTTTTTTAAAATTCTGTCCATTTTGTTGTTATAATAAGTATTATAAATTCATCATCGTCGTTGATTATGAACAATAATGCATGGCAGTTGTTGAAAGTGAGGAGAGTTCATCATCGTTGATTATGACCATTATAAGTTATCTACTGTCTGACTACTTGGTATCAAGCTGCCATTCCAGGCCACAATGGCCTATTATTGGAGCTAGGTAACCAATTGGATTTAAGACTTCGCGAAGCTGAAGTACAATCAAAGATGTGAAAACACACTGAAATATAGATCAAATGATGTAGATAAATTTCAGACTATATATCTCAGCCCGGATACACACAGCTTTATGAGATAAACCCCATCGTAGGAACACTTTCTATGCTCATTAATTTAAAGATAAACCAATGTGACTAAGATATTATGCAATTTATCCCTCATATATGGTCATTACTTAAAATAGAGGTGTGCGACCGTATCAAGAGTGAAAATTATTCAAACCTAATTTTCGCATAAATTTCAGCATGAGATTGGTTTTCATATACATGTATGTCTTGAATTAAAGTATACATTAAAATACATACTACAGGTACATTGACAATTTTTATCATGAAAATATTTATAGGCTCTTCGCTTGTTAATTAAAGTGATAAAGAAAATTATTTACATAATTCAAACTTGGTTTGCCACATCATTAAACGACCTATCATGTGTAATAAATGGTTGCCTAATGAGAGCAAGAGTGTGTGTGTTAGCAACTAGGGCGTAACCAGAATTTTGAAAGTGTTACGCAGATCTCGGCACGAAATGCTGATGGGGGAGGGTATGGGAGGGGGTTTCCCCCTCCCGTGGTGCAGAAAAAAGGGACACGAAAAGACGCATTATTGTGCATTTAATGGGATATAATGTTATAAAAAAGGAAACTAATCAGTACAATTGTAGGAATAAAACCTTTCGACCTCTCCAATAGGTCTCATCAGTCGGTGATGATTATGTAATTTGATGTCATAGATTTCCCCGCGACGTTTATTTGTTTTTAGTGTTTTTATTTTTTAAACCCGGTCGATATCGATCTCGTGATCGCGATGGATATGCATCAGAGCTAATCCAGTCAGCCGTTCCTCGGTCATCGTATTTCTTAGATACCTTTTAAGGCGGCGAAGGCTACTAAATGAGCTTTCAGCAGAGGCCGTGGACACTGGCATAGTCAGAAGGATCTTCAGCACAATATGTATGTTTGGATACAGTTGATATGTTTCATCAACTGCCTTTGCTAGACCCTGAATGGGCGAATCGGCTGCAAATCTCTTCCAGATGTCAAGTTCAGCATCTATTGCCTGACAATCTATGAACAGAGAATACTCCTGCTAAATGTCGGCCCACATTTCGGGTGAAAGCTGCTGGAGTTTTGTTGGCAAAAGATACTGAGCGTTCAGTCTTGCAGTCGAGAGACACAGTCTGTCATGCAGTTGGGACAAAAGGTGATCCATGAATGGTACAAACATATTCAACCTCCAATATTCCTTTGGGGTTTCTGCGGTTATGTTATTTCTGTGTTTTTGCCTTGCAGCAACACGAGGCTGACAGACATTGATGTCATGCTCAGTTGCCAAGGCGACAGCCTTTTGCCAAAGTCCTCCAAAATACCCAATGTCATTGCGTCTCTCGACCAGCAACCCATAAAGAACTTTAGCATGCTGTGCTGCTTTGACCAAGTCTCATTGAGGATCTTGCATTGAATCTGTCAAAGGATTCAGTGTGTCTAAGGGGCCGCTGACGCAACACAACGCGACAACAAAGTCAAAAGACAGGACAGCCTTTTGAAGGCTTGACGCTGTGGACATAGTTTTTGTGTCCATGCCAACTTGAAGGTCAGTAAGTGTTTCTTTAATTGGTTTGAGGTGTGTATAGAAAGCAGTGATGCTTTCCGAGTGTTGAGACCACCGTGTTGGGCAGAACTTCTTCAAGGCTTCTCCATCGTCGTTATGAGAGCTATAAACTCCGAGACGTTTCGGAGAACATGTTATAAAAAACAATACATCCCCAACAACGGTAAACATCGACTGCACAAACAGTACCCTGCAAGCATGACATATTGCTAAGTTTAAACGGTGGTTGCGACAGTGAATATACTTTGCGTTTGGAAATTCTGCAGTAAATCTTGCTTACACTCCACGGTGACGACCGGACATATTCCCAGCACCGTCGTACTATTGTCCAACGATAAAGTTTGGGTTCAGATTGTGTTGTGTATTTCATCTAGAAGTAACTGGTGAAGTGTTTCACTCGTTGTTTCTGTTGTCTTAACAAACGAAAGGAAATCCTCATGGAGCACATGTTCCCCAGAACTCTGACGTTCTATGTAACGCAGACAAAAAGCAAACTGTTCAGTATTGCTGACATCAGCAGATTCATCTGAAAGAATTGAGAAGTACCTAGCATCTTGGCAACGGTGCACGATACAGTCTGAAATTTGATTGCCAAATATGTGCATGAACTCGTTTTGAATAGCGGGGCTTAAATACTGTGCATGTTTGGGAGAATTTTCTAGATGGTTGTGCAAATCACTGTCTACTTCAGCGCGATAATTTATCAAAGCTCTGAAGTTACTGCGTTCTTCTGTTTTGCCACGAAAAGCAATGTTTTGTTTTCTCAGCAAAACTATTGATTTAGCAATTGATGTCAACGCTTTCTTGTTGTTCTCAACTTTGTTTTGTAAGCGTTAGAGCCAAACTCAACAACACTTTTTTCTTCATTTCGACATATTTTTAGGAAATTGTCTGCTTTAGTCATTGCATTGTTGTGATCTAGTGTTTTTTTGTGCACCCCTATAATTCTTGACACATTGCTCCAGTCTACAAGGGGTTTTGCAACAAGAGTATTTTCGGATGCATTAAAGACAAAACACGGCGCACAAAATACACCATCGACTGATGGATTGTACCTCAAATACGGGTAGTTTTCATAATCAAACACCAGGTCAGGTACCCGCCTAGCTGTCCCGCTTTTGCCGTGCGTGCTCTTTGGCTTCACCCAACTCCGCGAGGGTTGGAATCTTGATGTTAAAGTAGACATTTTCAAGGAGTCCGACATTCGGAGTCTTCTTGTAACATCAATTGTTCCAATGACGAGAAATCGCGCGCCCATAGAGCACCCTGCTGCATACCCATAACTCTGGCAGTTGTTCGCCTCATCTTGTTTAAAGGAAGATGTGGAAGAGGAAGATTTTATGGACTCTTCGCCTTCTGGACAAGATTTTTTGTTGTCATCCAATGGTTTAAAACACTGGAAAATGGACTTTTGTCCATGAAGAGGTCGGGGGGGGGGGTTCTAGAGCTCATCTTCGGTATATAGACAAAAAGAGATATTAAAGCTTATAGAGAGAAGTAGACCTAGAAACTGTATATGCAAATCTATCACATAAATAAACTAAATTTTGAAATTACAAAGTGTGAACAAATTTAGTTAGATACATGTACATGTAGTTGTGTACTCGTACACAAGTTCTAGATAACCAAATCGCTACACATACATGTAAACGAGAAGTAAAAGTGTTACGTAGGAATGACATCATCGTTGACGTTTTGGCAGATGTCAAAACTGACCTTGAATGATTATTAATTCAGATTGCTTTCGCTAGTCTCACACTGTCCATTACTCTTGTAAACTATACTTGTGTGTTGTAAATAAATACATTGGTTTTGATCTTGATTTTAACAAAGAGGATGCTCTTCAATATTTCATATCTAAAAAATCGGCCAAAAAAGTATTACGCAGTTGCGTAAACTGCGTAATGGGCGCTACGCCAAGTTGGCTTTGTGTAACACAGTGATAGATTTTAAAATCCAATACACAATACTTAACACAAGTTAATTTTAAATTTTACCAATTTAAACATATCATTTTATATTTTATGAATAAATACTTAACTTTTTAATTTGTGTTTTGAATTAAAGACTCGTGCTGAACTAAATAGGTATCGTTTTTTCAATTATATCTAATTTTCCTAGAGAACAAAGATATTCTGGTCACTAATGCACCAAATGTAACAGGGGTCTTACTCTTGGCTCTATAAACCCAGGTTCGAATCTACTTGATCTCTAGTTGGTATAATAAAATTAAATAAAAAGAGACAAATAAATAAATTTAACTAAGTTTAATGATG
This sequence comes from Mactra quadrangularis, assembly GCA_025267735.1. Classification (NCBI taxonomy): domain Eukaryota; kingdom Metazoa; phylum Mollusca; class Bivalvia; order Venerida; family Mactridae; genus Mactra; species Mactra quadrangularis. The sequence goes on from CM046309.1 coordinate 4,112,553, forward strand.
ATAGCTGATGACGAATTTATGTACAATCTATATAATAATCACATATTATGACAATACCATATTTAAATAATTATAATGATTTGACTATTTGAATCAAATAAATATATAATAAGACTTACAATAAGATATAGCCGATAAGGTGCTATGTACAATTAAAAAATTTAAAAAAAAACACAAAAATAAACTTAGATTTCAAGGTATTATATCAATTGTAATTCATTCCTGCTAGAGTACAATTGATTGTTTCTACCACCGCCCCTCCTTGAGTACTTTTATTTGATTTTCTTATTGGTTGCGTGCCTTTAACTCGGTCAAACTGCCTCGAACGTATCAATGAGTATGTACTAATATCACATAAAATTTCCCCGTAAGCACACGCGATATAGTCTAGTATCTGAGGCTATTTGTTTGATTTTTTTGTCCAGAGCTGTTCTTTGCATATTTGGATAGAAGGATGTCTAAAGTTAAATTTTAGCGAGGGTGGACATTTGAAATCATAGCAGTTACCATGGAAACCAAGATGGCGTCCAAGATGGATACCATTTTATACACTTTGGTTTGTATTTTTCACACCATTATTACTACAAACAGTATTATGTAATTAATAAATTAATGCTTGCTTATTAATGTACAGACATAGACCTTTCCACTGATGTGTCTTTCAAGGTTATTGTGGGTCAAGGTCAAAGTCAAATCAAGGTCAAAACATAACAAATGCAAAAAAATCGTGTTTTTACCACACATTTTTGATGCCATGTGATAATTTATTCACCAAAACCACTTAAAAGTTGTTTTTTTCTTTTCTGGCATTCTATTTTGTATTTAAAAGCATGACTTTATATTTCAAAATTGAAAAATAATAAAATGGGAAGTCAATAAAAACAGGAAGCTTAGCTTCAACTGTTGCGGAAAAGGTTTATTTCACCTATATACAAGCTGTCTGTATCTTCTTGTTATATTTTACATATAAATATGCTATGCAATAATTTTAATAGAAAAACTTTATGCAAGTAAATTTTAGAAAGAATATAATGAGGGCAAGGTCAAGGTCAAACAATGTCAAACTTGTGTTTAAGCAACTAATGGGGTATTTGACGACTAACAAATGCAGCTTCGGTTTTAAAACAAGAATATAATTAAAAATGAAGACCATTTAGAATATTGCCATGGTCATATATGAAAACTGACACAAAAAATGCTATTAAATGTATTGTATAGTCAGGTAATAACTGAATACCCTTTACTGGTTGCCACAAAGGGAGAAAATTTGACATTTTTTTACAATATTGCCAAAGGGTCATTTCATGGTGCTTTTTTCATTAACTAAATTACTGACAGATATGCAACTTAGTACAGCTATTCTCTGGTTTCTACTTTTTCTAAAGGAAATCATCAGACATAGTAGTTTGCTAACTGGTGATACTCTTTCAATTGAACTTGAAGTACTTTTCAGAAAATATATAGAACAACTTGGCAGTATCTTGATACAACATATTTCAGTACCTTAATGCTTCAAATAAAATAATCAAATAAATGACAACATTAACAATCTTAATAACTTTTAAATTTCAAATAAACAATTTTGAAAAAGAATAGTCATTTTATTCAATTTTTGAAACATCTAAAGGGTGGGTTGGCTGGGTTTCTCCTTCCTACGACAAAAGCACTGTAAAAAGTGTGCCACGTGTTTCGTAAGCGCTTCTTTTATAAGGTTGCCGCTTGGGGCGTGACATGATATTTACTCTTCTTCTGGTGGTGAATCATAACAAAGTCTCAAAATAAATTTAATATATATTTGAATAATTGTATTGTTTTAACACTTACAATTATGAGAAAATACTGTCGTAAATTTGTTTTGCAAATCCGACAAAACGTATGTTGGTCATTCCAGCTTAATTAAACCGATTCTTACCCGGTCACCTCAGGTGTACCAATACGTACATGTTAAAATTTTCAGGCAAGGGTGACATGGAAAATTTTCCAAACATTTGTTGTTTTGAGAGGGAATGACTTCTTTAGGTATCTACAAGAGTGCATTCTCCAATTTCTAATTCCAAATATGGTACACATGGCAAAATATGGATGCAGTTATAGAATTAGTACGATTTCCCAAACAGTATTGTAGAAAAAAACAATTTTTGAAAATAGCAGAATTCTTCCTTTAGGAAAATGCCCTTGGGAGGAGGATTTTTAATTCTTCTGACTAAACATGAAAACATATTCGTGCTAGTAAAGATATCTAGATGATAATGTTCTAGCGTATTGCCCATACATGTATATAGATCTACATTTGTTAAACATTTGACAGAATTCTTTTCATAAACAAGTAAATTTGCTTGATTTTGAAATTATATGTGTGCCATTATTTTGTTCATATTTTCTCGACTACACTCTATGTAGTAGAAAAAAAAACGTTTTTCGCAGAAATTCACAGTTACAATGTACATTTATTTCTTGAACAGTATAAAAACAAGTCACCGTACAAATATATGAACATTGTAAACAAAATCTTGAAAACACTAAGCTCCAATTAATAAAGAAAAACTAGTTAAAAGTGCATATGGGAGCCAAATAAGGATATCAAAAAAGTTGAAAAAATGATGCTAGTTTCTGTCTAGTTACGATCCTAGAAAATTACTTACAAATGAGACAGATATGATTTACTTAACAAACCACTTCCTTTACATTAAAATATAAGTTGAAAGACCTTTATACATCTTAGATATACTACTAAAATTTGACAATCCATCTAAACTTATCTTAACTTATCAATATGTCGTTACGCGCCAAGATTCAGATATTTGCATAAGCCACCATTAGGCTCTATAATATATATGATGACCTAAATGGCATTCTTTAAGCAGGTCATTTTATTTTCAAGAAAACGATATCTTTAAATGGTCAAAAGAGGCTGATATTTATGAAACACCGCACAAATGAACAACTTAAATATGCTTTTTAGATGCTTTACATGTCTTAATTTTACAAACTATGTGTATGCCAAATTTCGTGTTTTATTAGAACAACCTCAATCATCTAATATAACATGAAATTTGACATACCTAGTGTCTGATTTTACCTTGTCAACTTAACAATTTCCCCGACAAATAGGACGAAAAAGCATAGTCAGACACTAAGCATAATAATTATGCTAAGTATAATTTAAAATGTTCTTTTGCATATCATTAATTCAATTTCAGCTAAACGCACAGACTTACCAAAAGTCAAATCGGAACCAAAACGGATAGCTGACAAGAAAGAAAGCAAGAGTAAACGTAAACATAATATACCATATGATAGAAAAAAAGATGCTGATCCTCAAGTTACCGAGACCAAGCCACAAATTCAAGAAATACACGAAGAAAAACACAAATCGATGAAAAGTCATGATACGTTGTTTCCATCACCAATCTTCGAAGAGATTTCGCTTTCACAATTAGACTAGAGCTCCGAAGAAGGTTTGTAATTTTATTTTCTTTACACTATATTGATCAGAGAAATTTTGAACACATTTTTGATAAATATTCCAATCACCTGACTTGATATAAATATTGTAGGATGTACACTAAGCTTACTGTTATCTACATTGTGTATACATTATAATGGTCACCTATCCAACCACTAACCGCGCAGTCCGTTGCTTAACTATGATAAATATCAAACGTTCTACGAACTAATCTTTACATCAACAACATCAGCAGCAAATTACAGTAACATATATATCTTTCAAATATAAAGGATGTTTTAAATTGGACTTCATAAAGTTAGCTAAATCAATTTAAGTCTGATAAACGCTACTTATAGGACATTTTCAGACTTCGCTGAGCGCCTATTGTTTGTCGACGCTTTTTAACAGAAGGTACATGTATATTTAGTTACGAAAAAGGAGTAAGGCATTAATTTTAATTATACCATTATATTATTCAATTTTTTATGATAATCAGGTGATCAGGTGAGTATACCTGCTCAATAGTTTATATGTCTACGGATTTATGCAACTATTTAACGCGTTTGGACTCGAATATTTCTCAAAATATTCTGCAAACAAATGACACGTACCTTTTTGATGATAGTTTGTCTGCCATCTTGTTGTGATTACACCGTGACACGGAAAATCTACACCGTATCACGATCTAGACAGTACATTAAATCCGTAAACTTATCGTTTGAGTAAATCGGCGTTAGTATGGCACTTACCGTGTAATATATAAGATTGTGAGTTCAGTTGAACTTATTAAACTTATTAAGCTAATATATAAACAAATAATAAATAAGCTTTACAAATAAATGTGCACAATCTAGACTAGCCAGTCATGCAAGAGTTAGACACGGAACAATCCTACTTTAATATTTGTTCCTATTGAGCATTTTAGAAAATTTGAATCAAATCATCCCTGCCTAATCAGTATCAGGTAGATTAAAGCTTCAGACAGTCCAGAGCAGGCCGAAATAAACTTTCTTACTTGTTGAAAATGTATAAGAAAAGACTATACATGTTGAACAATAATGGTTAGAAAGCACATTTTATCAAGTTATCACATTTACACCATTTGAGTTGTTGACTCAGAAGAGGAAAGTCCTCTGCGTAAAGACAATCAATGAAGAGCAGAAGAAGACAAACCAATTGTTGCACCACTTATTTGTAGTTAACAGTGAACAATAGATTGAAATTTACTTTAATATCATTGTTTTTAGAATATAATTATTTTCCCATTATTTTTTGTATGTATAAGACAACTACAATTGTGTTGCAGTTCAGATATGTTAGAATTTGTACAGAAGATTATCTGTACTTTGATTTTATTGTGATATGGCCATTATATTTTAAGTATGTCTCATACGCAGGTACATAGCTCCTTACTGCAATACAGAATTTTCTTACATTTTACATATTTATCTAGCATTTTACATATAGACTGATATTTACTGTGGTATTATATAGATGTGTTATTTAATACAGAAAACGAATAAATGTTTAGTATAAATTTTAAACTCTATGTGAATGTTTTTATAACATAAAACTGTAGTATATATTAATAACTGTTTTATTTCTCTATATACAAAATGTATCAACTTCAAACTTTAAATATATGTTCCTTAATCAGGATCGGAAGGAGGATACGAAAGCGATGCTATAGGCGGTATTGAATAGGTAAAGGTTAAGGTCCAGATGTAAATATAAACATTGTCACATGGAACATTTGTAGTTTGAGGAAAAATAATAATCTTAATTTCTTGAACTATTTAAGTACTTTTGAAATATAGTTGGTTTATTAGAAACATGGAATAATTTTGACAATGAATATGCTGATATACCAGACGGTTACACGTGTTTTGATAATACTAGATTAAAATCTGCTGGCTCTTTACGTAACTATGGTGGGGTCTCAGAGTACATAAAGTCACACTTGTTAGCAGACGATTTTATTTCACGAATATGTATTGACTTTAAAGACTGTATTGTATTACATATAAAAAGTGCTTCAAATAAATCTATGCAAGATATTATTTAATACATTGTCTATGTTTCTTCAGAAAGGTCGAAAATATACGATAGTTTAATTGAGAAAAATGGAATAAAATCTATTGAAAATAACATTAAAATATTGAGGAATATATATCCAAATGCATACTTATATTTAAGCGGCGATTTTAACGCACGGGCGAAAAACTTGTTAGATTTTATTCCCCATGACAACTTAGATTTTATCTTTAATGCTGAAGTTGATTATGATTCTGATAGTTTCGACCTTCCTAGAAACAACAAAGACAGTGATATATATAATATGTTTGGGAAATCTTTAGTAGAACTTTGTTGTATTTTTAATATTCATATTTTGAATGGTAGATTGTTTAATGATGTTGTTGGAAATTTTACCTGTTTAACACATAATGGAGCTAGTGTTGTTAATTATCATAGTTATTTTAGTGTAGAGGAACGCCACGAATCTGATCATTTACCAATTTGTTCTAGATTAACTATTGTACAAGAACAGACGTCTTCTGTATTCAAACACAATAATACGAGTAATACTGACAATGAAGTACATGTCGAAAAATACAAATGGCAAGATAAACATTTGACTGATTTCTTGGATCTTTTTTCGTCTGAGTATAATTCTATACGTGATCAATTATTAAATGAAATAGATCTTAATATTAACAATGCAGTTAATAATATCCTTTGTATGTATAAACAGTCTGCAATAAATATGCCCATTAAACATTTTACTCGATGTAAGGTTGAAAATAATCAACCCTCGTGGGATCAAGACTGTGACTCAGCTAAACAATTAAAATACGCTGCTCTACGGCGTTTTCGGTTTACTGATAATCCTTTTGACTTCCAACAATTTAAAATATTACGTAAGAATTTAAAAACATTTGTAATTCAAAAAAATATGCTTATCTAAAATCCAAACGAGATCAACTAATGTCATTACGATCCAATCCTAACTCATTTTGGAATATGATAAAATCGCAGAAAAATAATAAATATAACAATACATTGCCGTTGATTGATACAGGAGCTTGGTATGATTATTTTTATGATTTACTTTTTAAAAGAAATCATCATAGATTAGATGAAGGTCCTTGAGAATTTGACGTAAATTCTGAGGAAGAAAATGTTTACTTAAATTCTGAGATCACCTCAGATGAAGTTTCAAAAAGTATTAATAAATTAAAGTGTTGGAAGTCACAAGGAAGTGATGGCATGGGTGCAGAATTTTACAAAAATACTAAATCATTAATTTCTCCTATATTATGTAAATTGTTCAATAAAATATTTAGTACAGGGGTTTTCCCTGATATTTGGAGGGATAGTATTATAGTACCTGTTTACAAGTCGGGTCTAAGGGAGGTCCCCTCCAATTTTAGGGGCGTTTCCTTGATTAATGTCATGTATGAAATATTTTCTAATATTATAAATGATAGGTTGAATACATGGGCTGAGGATTTTGAGAAATTAGACGAATCACAAGCCGGGTACTCGACAATAGATAATATGTTTACATCACAAATCATGGTACAAAAATATACTTGTAAACCAGGTGGAACATTTTATGTTTTATATGTAGATTTTAAAAAAGCGTTCGATGGACTCAAACATCATAATTTGTTTACTGTTATAAATAAGGCAGGTGTAAAGGGGAATTTATTTCGTGTTCTTTTATCAATGTATTCTAAACTTCGTAGCTGCGTACAAGTTAGTAGCAACAGAACTTCTCAATATTTTAATTGTAATATAGATACACGACAAGGTGACGTCACAAGTACGATCATGTTTAATTTGTTTATAATGAATTGTCTCACTTCTTACGTAGTAAGGGACATAGAGGTATATTCATTACCGATCAAATCTCTGATACAATATGTATTTTATTCGCTGATGACGTAGCAAATTGCACTGATACTGCCATCGAACTACAATCACAATTAAATTCAATTTCAGAATTCTGTAATAATACAGGAATGTCTATTAACGAAAATAAAACTGAAATAATTGTTTTTAGAAATGGGGGACCTCTCAGATCATATAAGGGATGGTTTTACAACCACAATCTAGTAAATGCCACACAAGTATATAAATATATGGGTCTTATTTTTACTCCAAAATTATCTTGGACTAAAGCGAAAAATAAACTGGCTGCACAAGCGAAGAAATCTATTCATGCCATAAAATCTTATCAAAGAAGTTTTGGGGAATTTTTATTGAACAGAACAGAACATATATTTTATTTATGATTTGTACATAGTACATCATCAGTATACAACATAAACAGTACATGTAACATTTGTCAAATTGTGAAGGTTAGACAATATACAAGTATATAAGTTTATCATGAATAAGATAAGAGGATAAATCAAGAAACAAATAAATATGAAAGGTAAGTATAGTCAGTTTAAAAGAACAAGTATATAAATTGTTCTACTAGTTAAACAATACAATTAGGTCATCAATGTTCATTTTAAAGGTATTTCTGTAATTATAAGCTTTTTCAACGTACAGACTCAAATTGATTAGGACATTTTTATCTTCGGATTTAAACAATTGTATAAATTTATTCATGTTGGGTTGAGTATAATAAAATGTATCAATATATTGTTTTCTAATATCTAGGAAACAGGGACAAACTAGAATAAAATGATACTCATCTTCTACATTATTTAAACTACAAAATTTGCAGATTCTTTCTAATCTGTCTATTCTGTTAGCTGAGTATCTGCCAGCATGTATTTGTAATGAATGAGATGAAATTCTTATTTTTGCTAAAAACTTTCTTAAATCATTTGGTATAATATCTAAATACTTTTCATAGCAAAAACTGTCTTTTAACTGATTGTAAATATTTAACACTGGACTATTATTTTTAAAGGAATGCCAGTCTTGTAAAAACAGTCAATAATACGTTGTTTAAACAATGGTAAAATAATTTCACATCAACAGAATGAGGGAAATTCCAAACATCATTAAAACCATTATTACAAAGTATTTTTTTAATATTCGACACCCAGTTATTTTTACCTCGTAAACAATCATTATATGTTATTTTATAGACTTCGTGCATGATAATATTATCAGTTTGTAATAACTTGAACCAATATTTAACTATTTTAACAGATCTAGATACATATAAAGGATAGCGTGCAAGTTCACCATATATAGCCATATTACATGAATTTAACCTTACATTAAGTATTTTCTTACAAAATGTAAGATGTATACGTTCAATTTCTAAGGACTTGTTATTTCCCCAAATTTCTGCTGAATAATTCAAAATTGAACCAACAAATGAGTCAAAAAGCTGACATAATAACTTGGGCTTTAACATGTATCTTTTACAGTTTATAAGCAAAAAGTTCATAGCCTTAGTAGCTTTACCAATTCTAGTATTTTATCATCAAAAAGGAAAACTTCATTTTGTTTTAGCCCACCCTGTCTTCTAAACACAACAACTTTAGTTTTGTTAATGTTAACATCCAACCCCCTTTGTTTACAATAATCATTTAGAAGAGATAAGCTTCTATTAACTTCACATGGCGATTCACCCATAATAACCATATCATCCGCAAATAACAAAATAATCAATATTATATCGTTAATAGATAAGCCACTTTTAAAATCTCGTTGTAACAAAAGTTCAAGGTCATCAATAAATAACGAAAACATAATTGGAGAAAGAACCTCTCCCTGTCGTAAGCCGACAGCATATTCGAAAAAGTCGGAATAACTATTACAAAGTTTTACACTTGATTTAACTTTATTATACATGTCTTTAATGATACGCAATAGTTTACCCCTAATGCCACATTAATACATTTTCAACCATAGAGCATTTCTATATACGCAATCAAATGCTTTTTTAAAATCAACAAATACACAGTATAAATGTCTATTATTATTAATATAGTTTTGAATAACAGTCAATAAAACAAACATTGCGTCAACAGTAGATTTGCCTTGCCTAAAACCGAATTGCGCATCAGATAAAATCGTGTTTTCTTCGTAATATGAAATAGTTCGTTTATTTAAAATTGAAGTAAATATTTTAGAAAGAGAACTCACCAAACTTATCCCGCGATAATTATTCACGTCGTTTTTATCTGATTTTTTATGAATAGGAACGATAACTCCTGTCGTCCAGGATTCAGGGAAAAAACCACTATCAAGTATACTATTGAAAATATCGCATATATGACTTGATAAAATATCATTACATTCAATGAAGTACTCATTAAGTAAAGGATCGATACCGGGTGATTTACCTGATTTAAGAGATTTAATTGCCTGCTTAATCTCATCAACAGTAATTGACTTATTAAAAATATCATCTGATAAATCGAGATCATTAAAATCATGGTTCGAAGAAAACTCCTCCGCTTCAACATTAACTGTTTGAAAAATATCGTTTCCAAGTTCAGAAAAGTATTTAAAAAAGGATTCAATCGGTATATCATGACTAACATTATTACTAGACTTAAAATACTTCCAAAAATCTTTTGGTTTTGAAGATCGCAAACGTTCAATTTGCTTAACTTTCATTTGGGTATAATTGCGTTTTTTCACTTTTATAATACGTTTATAAGACTTTTTGTACATACATAATTGTTCTCTGTTTATCGGAGATTTATCATTGTTAAACATTGACATTTAAAGCATCATAATATTTCTGCTTGGCCAAGCTACATTCTAAATCAAACCAGTCCTTATTTTTAAATCGACTCTTGTCCGTAAACGAAGACTGGTTTTTAACATGGATTTCTTTAGAAAACAAGGAATTAGCCGCGTCTTGGATCATATTCGAAAATTCTAAAATAGTCGAGTCGATAGACGTTCGATCGTTTATATTGATATTATCCGTCAAACGATTAAACTCAGGTAATTTTACAATTAGATTTGCGCGAAAAATGTCTCTTTTTTCATTCGACCATTTATGAATACGGACTGCGTCACGTTAATGTGAACGAGATTGGACAATGATCACTCCATTCAGTAAAATCGTGGACATAAAAATCTAAAACATGCGAAAAATTACATTCTTTAGTGAGTAAATAATCAATTACTGACGCTCCATGTTTTGAAATAAATGTGTAATTACCATCAATATCATTTATGCGTCCATTAACTACTCGCAAACCTGTATATAAACAAAAATCAATGAGCCTTTGTCCAAAACTGTTAAAATTTTTGTCCAATGAGGCCCGATACAGGGGTTCATCGGGAACATAATCATCGTAGTCTATATCATTGTTAACAATATCATGAATAATAAAATCATTTTTCATTCCTATTCTGGCATTCCAATCGCCAATAAGGAAAACATTGCCAATACTGTCAAACTCGTTATAATCTGATTGAATCGTGTCAAACAGATCAACATCACATATGTTATATGCAGGTGAATCTTCACACCATAGATATAACCCACAAAGATAGACATCATTATCAAAGTTAAAGAATGTTTTATTTAATTTTAACCATATAATTGTGTCGTAATGATTACGCACCACCTCTATACCATCTTTTAGTGATTCCTTATAATATACCGCTACACCACCACTACAACGTTTAGCTCGTTTATGTTGAAATTTGCGATAAAAATTGTGCGACACATAACTGGTAAGATCGATGTTACTACTAGAGTTAGTCCAAGTTTCATACAAGAATATAACATCATATTTTAATAACTGATTAACAAAATCGTCATCACACTTTTTGTCGTCTGTAAGACCGTTCACATTCCAGGAACACACTCTCAATCCATCCTCTACGTGTTCCTATGTAGTACTCCTTTGGGCCTTGCCGTCTATATATAATGTGTCGTACGACAACCAAGCCTTGCGTCCATTGCGTCTGGCTTCCTTCATTTTTGGTAACAGTTCTTTCCTTTTTGCGATAACTTCCTTCGGGAATTGCTCGTTAACATAATAGTTGGTGCCTTTCAGTGATGAACCAGATTTTCTAACGAGTTCTCTCTCTTTAAATAAACTGAATTTGGCCACAATATTTCTCGGTCTCATGCTTCTTTTTTCACCAATACGATGGACCCGTTCAAAATGAATTTGCGTAACAACATCCTTAGCAATCTTCATCTTATCAGTCAAAAAATCTCTAACAACCTTTTCACAATCTTCGGTAACCCCGGATGGGGCCTCATCGATATTACTAAATAGTAGGTTGTTTCTCATTGATTGGGATTGTATATATACGATCTCGTCATTCATGGCTTTATTTTTGTTTTCAATATACACTGGTTATTTTAAATTATTTGACTCAATGGTCAAACCTATACTTACCTATGGTGCAGAAATCTATGGGAGTGAAATATCAGAAACTCTTGAACAAATTCAAATACAGTATTGTAAAGAATTTTTAGGTGTAAATTATTCTGTAAATGATCACGTAGTACTTGGAGAATGTGGAAGGTTACCATTATGTACTGATCATCATGTACAAATTATTAAATATAACTTCTTTCTATGCCAGAACAAAGATTTCCTAGAAATGGTTATATAATGTTAACTAGGCAAGATGATATAGGAAGGAAACATGGTTTTGGTTTTGTTTGGCTTAGCCAAGAAATTGGTGATGTAAAATTATTTTTGAAACAATTTAAACAAAGATTAATTGATTGTAAATTACAAAACTAGATGGAAGGCATTCAAAGTTCTCCGAGATGTGATACTTATAAGCATTTTAAATCTATGTTAAATCCAGAAAAATATTTGTCTATTGATATGCCATTTTATATAAAATCATCATTAGCACGTTTTAGATGTTCCAGTCATAAGTTATTGATAGAAACCGGACGACATTTAGGTATACCACGACAAGATAGAATCTGTCAACATTGTTTTATTAATGAAAATATTTCTTTAATAGAGGATGAGTATCATGTATTTTTTATTTGTGATAGGTTTAATTTATACAGGAGACACTATATTTCTAACTAGTATACTAATAATGTTACATTTATTAATTTTTGCAACTTAATGAAAACTGAAGATAGTGAAAAAATTAAAAATATTGCTTTATTCGTTCATAAAATATTGAAATCTATAATTTCGTAATGAATATTATCAAGTACATGTATTATGTTTGTTCTGATTGCTTTGTTAATGACACAACTAATCACTGATAATATTGATGTATTTTATATTATGTATTTTGGGCCGGAGGCCTTTATTTTCAAATAAACATATTGTACGAGAGGTGTTCAACTTATATTTGAACAGATCTGAACTCTGATTCTGAAGTCTATGACCGGATTGTTTCCTCTAAAAATTGCTTTTAAAATGTATTGTTATGTAAATAATCATGTTCTATGATACAAAATTATTTAAACTTATTTTATCAAACTTATTTATAGCATGTTAGTTGACCACCCCAAAACATCATTTTTTAGAGTTTTACCACATTTTTTGCTCTTAGATATGTACTGTTGGATGTGTTATAAATGTTGTAATTACCTTTTTGTATCCCAATAGCATGTGTAATTTGATAGATAGATAGATAGATAGATTTATTTAGGTATTGGCAAAATACAACATGACATATGTAATTTAACAATACAATATGATACTATAGTAATAAATACATAAATATTAAAAGTTACATATACATACATGTATACATTGCATATATTAAACCATGTCATAAAATACCAGCACCAGGGTTATCACAAAAAAGAGTGAACTCTTGTTTCCATTGTGGACCCTCATGTGGTAGTATGACACGGAGAGGCGAAATTAATGTTAACAGTAAAACCATGTTCACAGTAATCCTAAGGTATCATATCACAGAAAATTGAAACTATTTAATAGTGGCACATGTTACACAGTAAAGTTTATCACAAATGTACAAAGACAGAGATCTTAAAAATTGATAGACCAATAACTGGCTAGGAAAATAAATAAAAGCACATTACTTATGTAGGAAATAATAAAAAGTTGATGTGAAATTATATAAATATTTTATAAAATTTGCAGGAACACATTATTTAGACTACTTTAGAAAGCAAAAAGTTTTTTACAGAATCTTTAAAAGGTTTATATTTTATTAAATTAGAAATATCTGCAGGCAAGTTATTTCACAGCTTGGAGCCAATGTAACAGAAAGATTTAGTTCCTGAATTTTTCACTCTAGGAATACAGTATCCACCCTTGGTACTTAATCTTGTGCTGTAAGAGTGCACAGAAGTTTGAGATAAAAAATGTTCTTTCAGGTACTCTGGTGCAATACCATGGTTAATTTTATGAACATGGCACAACATAATTTGTTCAACTCTACTCTGTACCGGTAACCAATTTAGCTTAATGAAATGTTCCGGTCCAATGTGCGCCCGGGAATCAAAATTAAGTATAAATCTAATTAGTTTATTCTGTGTGGTTTGTAACCTGTGTTTCATGTTTTGCGTTATGCCATTGTACCACACAGAGCAAGCGTAATCAAAGTGGCATTGAACTAACGCTGTCACAAGTTGTTTTCTTGTATGAAAATTAAGAAAATCTTTCTTACGATACAGAAATTTAAGTCGAGCATTGGCTTTCTTAAGAACTGACTCAGCCATAGATTGGAAAGACAAAAACTGATCAATGGTTACACCAAGGTATTTGACAGAACTTGTAGCATTAATGTTTGTACCATTACATGAGATTTGAGGTTTGTTTGTGATTTAAGTTTTTGTTTAGAACCAAAAAGTATTGTTTCAGTTTTACCAAGATGTAAAGACAATTTATTATCAGTTAACCACTGACTTACGTCTTTTAATAAAAAAAATATGCATTTTGTCATTTTAGACTTTTGTCCGAAATCAGTGTTTGAGAGCATATATCATACATTCATTAATTTTACATAATAGATTTTGAAATTATTTAATTAAACATATCCTTATTAAAACTTCAATGTCCGAAGTGTGTAAATTGAAAGAAATGCAATAATCAATGATGTTTTAAGGGGTCAAAAAGTGATCATTTATAGGGTAATTCAAAGACAAGTAAGAGGAAGTCGTCACGTATTGGTCAAATTTAGTAATGTATAAAACACTATATTTTCACTTTTTATAATTGAATTTGCTAAATAATATAGTCATACACCAATTTGATAGACATGATTTGCTTAATAGTTGTAGTTACTTTGATATGACCATGTTTAGAAGTATTTACTTTAGCTTTCATTGCTTGATATGACGTCAGATAACATAAATATAAAAGCCTCATTCAAAGCCTGTGTAGAGGTTTCAAAGTAGAACTTTGGGAATGTGTGTCTTTATCACATAAACTAAACACATACATATATCAAATGAATTAGTAGTTGCAGAAACATTCATAAATAATGTTATTTATCATGTACTTGATCCAGCTCAACGTTCATTTAGATAATGTTGTTGTCAGACAAATAAATTGCAATTTCACGCACATTTCGAACTGCAAAGAACACGTAGAAATATACACGAACAAATTGTGAAAAAAAAGATTTTGCAAAATCTTATGGGATAAAGATGAATAACAACTTCTAAAGTGACCGTTTACTTTAGATTTCGCTATGTTCAAAACGCCAGAACTACGGTCCCTTCATTAATGTTTAATAACAGCCTTATGTTGTTTCAAATTTTTAATTGAAATAAGCCAGTGGATTATAGACAATCTACTTGTAACATATTCAAGTAAAATGTGGATATCTATTGTCAGAAATTGATTTTTATCACATCAAAATAGTGTTCAAATATAAGTTGAACACCTCTCGTATTGTATTGTGTATTGTATTGTATTATCAACCACATTTCACGTGGCAAGGTTCATAACTACTTATACATTTTTTATCAGAATTATCTCTGTGTGCACTTAAAATTTTCTTTTAAAATATTTGTTTTTACTGCACCTGTTTTATTTGTTAAGGTATCATTTTCAAATATATATGTTCCTTATCATCAACCGCATCTCATGAGACAAATACTTACGTAGTCAAACATGCTGTATTTACAGACAGCTATTGTCTTATGACTAAGAACCTATATGAGTAATGTCCTTGTTAATACATAGTTTGTTTCTACTAAAAGTAAACCAATCAAAGGTAATATCCATCCTACTATTAAGTCTTTTTTTGCTCATGTCTGGGCAGCGATATTGCCAGAATTTTGCTACATATTTTAATTACGCAATTAAAATCAGGAACGAGCCCAGCTCAATATATACTTGGGGCCACTTTCATAAAAAATCTTAAGTTTTTTCATAAGTCAAGACTTAAGCTTGGACTTAAGTTAAAAGTTGTGGTGAACTTAAGTTTTTACTAAGTCAGTTTCTCGAAAAAACTTACGACAATCTTATATGTTCCTGACTTAAGTCTAGTCTTAAGTTTTGACTTTATCAATGTTTCAAAGCTACGCTGTTAAATCTGTCAATTTTAAACCGGTAATGTGTAAACCGTCAATAGCATGCTGTAATACATGTACAATCTTTTAGCAATGACTTATATATACACATCCCACAAACACATTAAATATCAATACACGATGTTCTCGTGTTATCCTTGTACAAGCAGGGAACGACAGTAAAGCAAAAAGAGGTTAGTGTAATATATACACGTATGTAGAGCCTGAAAAACAAAACAAAATCACTGTGCAGGCAAAGCTTTCATGACTAATTAGAAAGCAGCCAAATAACTGGATTTATGAGTTTATCACTGAAAAGGTAAATCAATATTTTCTTATTTAAATTCTGCATTTCGTTGCTTTTTAACATTCACTGATACATAATTTAATTTGTTTGCTTTTATTTTGCATTCAACCCTGAATTTTGTTGTAGGATAGCTTTAATCGTCTTTAAACGCATTTTTATTTGTTCGCCTCTTCATAGAAATAGTGATACATATTTGTATTTGAATGCCATTCATTCTATGAGTCATGCCATTTGAATTCTGTGCCAGTAGCATAGAACTTTAATGCAACAAGATCTTTCATGTAAACTGACTAACTATGTGACCTGCTTGTAGGTCGCACGAAATGGCTTTGCAGTATCTTGCTGGTCTGGATAACCTGTACATATTTATTAAGTAATGGTCGTTCACTTCTAATGGGTTAAATATATTCTAATTAATCGCGGCCTACTCAAATGACATCTCCGAATTACAACATTGGGCGCAGCCATATTGAAATTTCTGACTTAAGTTGCCTGTTTTTGACTTAAGTCACCTCCCTAGGTGACTTATGTTTTGTCTTAAGTTTATGTTTCAAAATCGACTTAAGTTTTTTGTGAAACTATGATAAGATAAAACTAGACTTAAGCAACAACTTAAGTTTAAAAATGAACTTAAGTTGTTTCGTGAAAGTGGCCCTTGATCTCTATTAATCTTAAACTGTAAAACTTGTAATGAGAGTTTGAATAAATATGTTATATTGTTTAACTTGATATTTATGTACTGATATTTCGTTATGTAAGACAAACCAATTGTTGCACCAGTTATTTGTAGTTAACTTTGAACAATAAAATTGAAATTAACTTTTTTTATCTTTGGTTTTAGAATATAATTTTCCTATTATTTGTTTTTTATGTATAAGAGACATACAATTGTGTTGCAGTTCAGATATATTAGAATTTGTACAAGAGAAAACTGCCTCATTAGTTATTCATGATTTTGAGATTTTCCAAAGCAAATGACCCACGGTACATAACGAAGCATAGGAGAGTAATGTATGGGGGATAACCGACCATGGTAGTAACATTGAACTAGTCTCAAACTCAAATGACATACATGTACATGATAATTCGTAATATTCTGCTGAACAAAAATTTAGAACTCTTGGTGATTATGTCCTCTTTATAATGTATTCAAGCTTATTAACATACATTTCCACTGAACTGAGAATGTGTTTTTATTAACTAAACAACCCATGACTCAGTGGAGACAGAATTTCATGTTTTAGCTGATTATATAGTGTTCGCAATACGTAGTATCAAAGTACAATGTTTGTACGGAGAATTTAACCTCAATCATGTTATCTATCAAATTTTCATGTATTGTTGAAAAGTATTAAAATGGCGCTCAATACATATTCGGAAGTTGACGTAGATCTATATTTAGAACTAAAAACAAAGCCGATGTTTGTAAATGTTAAAAAACAATGTCTTCGTCATTTAATATAAACGACGGGGATAAACAAACGTTGTTACGATTTCAAACGGAAATTAATGTAGTGCCGGTTTAATATTTTTAGATAATATTTGTTTGTTTGTTTATTTGTTTGTTTGGTTTTAACGCCTTAGCAACACATTATATAGGTCATATAACGGCGGTCAGTCAACCTACTCACTTCTCTTGAAAAGGCTAAATCTCCGGATTTAGCTGTTAAGCAACTACTAAGTGCATACTTTCGTCAGTGACTGACAACTGTCCAACATAATTAAAATCAATGGTAGGAGGAAAAATGACCGTAAAAATAGTTTAATGACCAAGCTACAAGGGAATCGAACCAACGACCCCTCGATCAGTAGACTTGCTTGCTACCAACTGAGCTAGCCGGGCGGCACGACAATATAAATTAATTATACACTTAACAAAACTTATAAGTATACATGTAT
Source organism: Mactra quadrangularis (assembly GCA_025267735.1). Lineage (NCBI taxonomy): Eukaryota > Metazoa > Mollusca > Bivalvia > Venerida > Mactridae > Mactra > Mactra quadrangularis. The sequence goes on from CM046309.1 coordinate 4,130,631, forward strand.
ATTTGGGCTCATATCTAAGTAAATATTTGTTCGATTTAAGTCAAATGTTCAACGAATATAGTTTAAAGATGGAACAACATTATAATTATCATTTCATAACATAGAACAAAAGATTAAAAAAATAATAATTATAAAAACATCAGTGTGTGAGTGTCAAGATTTTGGTGGAAATACTTTAAAAAGCTATTGTGATGCGATTATGACTATCTTTTTCTTTGCTAGGTCAGCCTCTTTATAAGGTCTGCCTATGGGTAAGGTCTGCTTCCCAGAAAAGGTCTGCCTCCACCAAAGGTCTGCTTCACCAAAAAAAGGTCTGCTTCACCAAAGAAGGTCTGCTTCACCAAAGAAGGTCCACTTCACCAAAGAAGGTCCGCTTCACCAAAGAAGGTCCGCTTCACCAAAGAAGGTCCGCTTCACCAAAGAAGGTCTACTTCTTTACAGGACTTGCTTCCCAAGCAAGTCCTGGGTTTCTTCAGAAGACTTACTTCTCAGTAAGCCTTCCTTTTATTTTCTTTGTTTTTTTAGGGGACTTGCTTCCCAAGCAAGTCCCTGTTTTCTTTTGAGAGACTTGCTTCCCAAGTAAGTCTCTCAGATTTTCTTTCCTTTATTTATTAAGGCACTTGCTTCCCAAGTAAGTCCTTTTTTACTTAGAGAGACTTGCTTCCCAAGTAAGTCTCTCTGACTTTCTTGATTGGACTTGCTTCTTAGCAAGACCGTATTTTCTTGCTTTCAGCAGATATGCTCTTTTCTTTACGCAGCAATTCTTCTCTTTATCTCACGGCAGCAAGTCTCTTCTTTATCTCTCGGCAGCAGGTCTCCTCTTTATCTCTCGGCAGCAGGTCCCCTCTTTATCTCTCGGAAGCAGGTCTTCGATGGTAACGCTGGACTTCCTAACTTTTGACAATTGAGATTAACTCTTCGAACTGACTTTTTTTCACTCCCCCTCTTTATTTACAAAAAACACGTAGTATATATACACAAAGCGCGAACCGGTGAGAAGACACCATTATGACGTCACGTCATAGCAACGTCAAAACAAAATATTTAAAAAAATGGCGGACTATTATGTTTCTTTTCACACATAAAATGGTTATTTTGACAGTGAGAAAGTCAAAGTAACAAAATGAGGATTGCGATCTGCGTGGCTTGGTGAATGTTGTAAGCGATACATTCGGGTAAATGTGTCCACCATTCTCTCTCTAATAACGTATGTGACCTCCATGGCTGTTAAGAACCGCTAGGCATCGCGTTCTTATGGATCCCACATACTGAGGTAATTGATTTAGACGTAAATCTGCCCACTTGCGTACAATCCTTCCGCAAATCTCTGCTAAGGGTTAGGCTGCAGCACCACGGCGTACATGGCGGATCAATTCATTCCATACGTGTTATTTTATGTTTAGCTAGAGGTTTCGGCGTTATGCACATCAGCCTGATGTTGTTGTTATGTAATAATTCTGTTCTCGTTCTTGCTGTGTGGGCTGGGGCGCCATCTATTTTAACAACATAATAGCTAATTCTAGCTGTTCTGGCGTTAGCCGGCCCAGTTTGTGTTTTTTGGATGTGTGGATCGTAATACTGTCCACAGCGACAATGTGCAATTTTGATTCACGATTTCCTCGTGCATTTAATGAATTTCATCTATTCACGGTTCAACTCACTGGTAAGATTACTTTCGAAAAAATGAATGCAGTAATAATCGATATATAGTCAATCGCAGATGTATAAAATTTTGTATAAAATACTTGTTCATAATAAAGTTATACGCAATTGAAATATGTATACTTATAAGCTTTGTTACAAATACAAGATGTATTCTTGTACGATTTACTATATTTAAAAACATTATCCCTGTGTAATAATTACATTCGAGCTTTGACGATATGCTCCGATCGATATCGAGCATTAATACTTCATTCGTATTCAATGTAATGAATATTCTTGCATAAAGGTCAGGTCGGGGTCAATATTTACGCGCTACATACACAAGTTATTTATTTTGTTATTACGACGCAGAAAAAGTCACGCATGTAATGGATGTTTGACTTCAACTGTTTAACACAGATTTAGCCAGGGATGGGTCAAACGCAGCATTACATAATTTCATTAAATGTTCTAGTCGACATGACATCCAGCAAACACATTTATCCAATATGTCACTTGTTAAATAGTCTTTGCAATACTTTAAAAAATAGAAATAATACGATTTTAATTTATAATATTTCCAAATGTGGACTTAAAAAGTTGTAGCGCCTATCGAGTAATCAGCAGACTGACGAGTACTCGGTTTCTTTTTGCAACAAACCGTCATCTTTGTGTAAATTCTCCTATTGCAAAAAAGCTTAGAGCGATGAACAGACCTTGTAAAGTATTAAATATTATAAACAAATACCAAAGTATATTGCTGCCACTGTAGTTAGCAATAAATGCAAACAGCCATGTTAAACCCATAATACTCGATAGTTTAAGATGTATCAAAAAAGTACACGAAGTTGAATCTTTTCTAGCTTGTGAACCTTGCCTCTTTGTGTCTGTTATGCAGAACACAATTACAATGAAAGCTATACAATCAAATAATTTAAATATTGCTAGAGGACCCATAAAGAACAACCACAGTCCTTTCTGTGAAGATATCCAACAAACGACTTTGCCATATTGTGTCTTAAAACCATTAAGTGAATGATCAACAAAACCAAAATCTAGAAATATCGGTACACTTACAAGAGCAAGAGGTGTTAACCAAGCATAAATACTGTACATATAGAATATGTTAGAATTTGTACCGCTTAGATTCCTATTTTTGGTTGCGTAAGCAAACGTCATTAAAAGGTCAAATGCAATAACATTCATCCAGGTGAAAACAGCTAAAAACATATAATGCATTAAGATTGCAAACAGAGGACATAGCACAACATTATTTGAAGCACTTGGCGACACGAGAAATAATAATTGTGCAACTATTATAGATAAACATAAACATACAAGATTCTTACCAGGAGTATTTAAAAATTCTTTAAAGGTAAGATAAACTATAACTGTTAATATCAAAGATGCGATTGATATTGTAAGTCCAATGAAAGATAAATATTTCTCAAACTGATTGCTTGCTTGTAATTGTCTCTCATTAAAAGACGAGACTTGTAAAAATATACATAGAAAGATATCTGATCCATTTGTTATATATTCTGTATCATTGTATAAACTCTGTCTAAAAATAACTTGTTTTGTATCATTAAGAAAATCGAATTCTTCTTCCTTTATTTTACTTAAAATACACTCTTTTAACAGAAGTGTACCATTTCCATTGCTGAAATCATTTGACTTTGAAACACATTTTCCGTACGATGGCTGTGTATGTTGTGGACATGTAATATGCCTGCATATGTCAGATATGGGATCGTACATCTGATTGCTGAGACATTCTTTAAATGGCATATCTGATGAAGAAAAGTAATCAAAGATGTCTTCATGTACTCTTCTATTTTCATTAAAATCTACCAATAACCTATATGAATATATAAATGGCGTTTCTTCATCAGCTGGTTTATCATAAGACTAAAAGGTGATGTTAGATTTGCACAAAAGTCGTTCTTCATAACCATTGCACTGGGCACAGTAGATGTTTTTGAATGCTAGATAACCGTCATCAGAATAAATAATTCTTATGTTTTCTTGTTTACATTTGTCAATTATTTCATCGTCAACCATATATATTGTTTCACACTCGGAGATAATTTTCCCATGATGTAAGTCACAATCACGAGTAACGATGTTTTCAGGATCCGTTAGTTGTAATCTACAGTCGGTATATGAAGTGGTATTCTTATTGTTACAAGCAAATAATGCTAACCAGAATTTGTAACTGAAAATGTTATTACAAAGAGCACAATGCATGTTTTTGAACGTGAGTCCTTTTACAGACACATCCGATACGATGACTCTTGATATGGTATCATGGACATATGGTTCATCCTCACAAAGAGATTTAGTAATTGTATCACCCCAATCATCAGCACACTTCGTTACAAGCATAACTGAACCAACGCCAGACAAATAAGTACAAGAGAATTGATTAATTGAAATATCTTTATATGTTAAGACAGTAGCGTTAGGACAACAATCTTTTAACATTCCACACATTTCATCACAAAAACATCCCGAAACGTTTGAACTGAAATTACAATCACTTATCTCCGGACATATTCGGGAATCATTATGAATTTGTTTAACGTTTATATAATCCCCAATTTGTTCTATCATGAAATCTTTGCTGTCATGTGTTGTATTAGAATCAGCTTCACGAATCATAATACTCAATACTATAGAATTCATTAACAGAAACGAATTTCCTCAGATATGGAACATTTTTTCTTTTTAGAGCGTAATTATTTCACAATTTATAAATTGAAATTGATTTAACTGCGATAAGCTAAATTTATAAAGAGATGGAACCTTTAAAGTCCAACATTTCTATTTATAAAGTACCGATGCAAACTCAACAAAAAATCTAACTTCTAAGAATACTGGGATCTGCCTCCACATTTCTAAAAACTTTTCTGATTGGTTAATTCCTAGCTATAATTTATAACTCGTGACAGTTATAATGGCGGCTGGTGTAAGTGTCTGATTAGAGTTTCGTATTTTCTGTAAAGACTCTTGTTTCATTGCAGATATTGTTGCTCCACGAGCGTTGTTTTAATTATCATAGTTATTAAAAATTAATGTTGCTTATCTCACATCTTTATTAGACGGATAAAGCACCTAATACAATATTTACACATCTTTCTTTTGTCAACTTCCAAATCAATTATAAAGTCATAAGCAAATATATATAATTACATCAATGCTGGAATTCCTATTCTAAAATATCAGAATTAGATGTATTGTCGCTGGGACTTGAATATAATCGGTAAATAACAAAACGCATCGTCCTATTGTTCATGGATGCGTTACGTCTTGTTGAATTGGAACCAGACCAAATAAAGCGATTTTTCGCCAAACAGTACAGAAGACGACGCTTATCCAGTGACATTTGCAATGTTAGTGTAGATAGCATGTCAATATTATGGACAAATATGTATTTATGAATTACTTGAACTCGGTATTTATCAGGGTAGAAATTAAATTGATTAATCAAAATCCGATTCCTATTTGTAAACATTATTAATTAGCATGTTTTGTAATTATATTTGATAAAGATGGTGTTGCTCGAAAATGTTTCGTATTTTGTGTAACGTATAAATTAAATGTAAATATTAATTGTCCGGAGATGAGAAAGCATATTAGACGGATGTATCTTTTGACAAGTTCCTGTAAACAGAAATTGATTAGAAAGTTTTAATCACATAATATAGTTTTTTGTTATATCTGAAGCAAACATTAATTTGAAGTCATCTATGAATCAAATGACAAGATAATGTGGAGGTAAATTAAACGATGTATCAATATTGATAGTAAATACTGAAATGTTATTGTGGCTGAAATTTAAATCCTAAAAATTGGTGTTATTTAAATAGATATCGTATGTTCGATTCCCGGGCGCGATGTACTTTCGTAAAGCTTAGTAACGAAATAATTTCTACAGTCATTATCTCTTCTACCACTGTTTCTAAATCATGTAGGGCAGTTGTCAGCTTTTGACAGAAGTATGCACCTAGTAACCGGTTACAGCTACATCCAGAGATTTAGCCTTTTCAGGAACAAAAGTTAGTTGACTGACTCTCGTTTTATAACCTAAACAATGTATTGCTACGGTATTAAACCCAACCAAAATAAAATTTGCACTACTGTTTTGATATGTTATGTCCCTGGCATTGGCCAAGTGACTGGTAAACAGAATATTTAATTCTGTGGACTAGTATGGTCACGCTAGAGTCTTCGACGAAAGTGATAAAAAATTATTCTGAAGATTTCTTGATTCTGATGACATTCGGAACGACCTGGGCGATCATTTACGAAGATATATCTCGGATATCAGACGTAGTAGGAATACAACCAAATTATGAGGTCAGGTGATAAACTCTAGGTTTACTTCTAAGTAGTGCCAATGTAAACAACCAACATGGCAGATCATTTTGCAGAAAGTATCCAGCACACACAAAATGTTTAAGGATCTACTTTCAATCAGTTACAAGCATTGAAGAGCTTTAACTGCCCATCATCGTCCGTCATTTTTGAAGTGTAAACGTCGGGAACGTGGCTAGGTTCTATGTTGGAACTACTTTCGCTCCTCGCGATATCTGAGGTGTATTTGCGTGGAAAATCGCCGAGGTAGTTCCGAATGTTCTGATGAATGATACAGTAAGTACTTGATAGAATACAGCCATTGAGCGTACATGTAAGAAGGTATGCGTAATCGGGTATTTAACTTGAAAAGGAGTTGCTGGTAATATAATCAACCTTAACCCTTTGCTAGTAAAATAATGTATTCCTTTAGATGTCCGTTCTGATCTCTTTTATAAAGTAACTTTAATTTCCTTTATTCATCAAATTGTAGATAATTAAAACAGTGATTAAAAACAATAATAATGTAATATTACATAATTTATAGACCATCGTTTATAACTAAAATGTTTCTGTGGTGATCAAAATGGTGTTTAACGGTTGTTACATACAAGTACAGAAATGGAAAGCTTAAACATGCCTGTTTGAAGGTAGTTAAAAAATATATATAACTGATGTTCCATATTTCTTTCTGTGGATTGTATGTTTATATTACCAGGAATTAAGATGTAGATAATGAACGGTAACATAATGATTAGGTCTAAAGACGTCGTAAAGCTGTCTATTTAATTGTCTATAATTGACTATAATTGAAAATAAAACAGTTCATTGTTGAATATGATTGAACCATTTGAAGACATTTTACATTATCAAGTAATTCATGGCTAAAAATAATGCTTATTCATGGGCAAGTAGGGTGGATATATTTACTAGCTTGCAGACATATATGCTCGATATGGACAAGTCGGGCATGGGAATTCCACATCACTGTTTTAATAAAATAGATTAATAATTGTATTTTTATTATTGTATCAACCTTAATGGGATCATTACTTTATCAAAAAAGTATGAGTATACAGCAATTATGATAATAAAATTTATCATTCCACTAAGCTCCAATGATCCCTATTGTAATGTAAGGGGCCATTGGAATATCATTTTCCACACTGTACACAGGGCACATTTTAGGGTTCACACAAGGGGATTCTTGCCACAAATATCTAACACCCATTGTCCATTGTCCATTACATGAAGGTATGGTCACACTAGTGTTGTCATATTTAGTGATTGGTGCTTCCATTCAAGTTGAATCTGTACCATCACATTTTGTCTGATTATTTCTGGAGCAACATACCTGTATAAAATAAAATAGATCCTAGTTAATACATCAGCATTATAATGTGACATATTGGATTATAAAGTTCAAACAAAATAGTTGTGGAAATAAAAAAGGACATGTAATCCAAAATGTCAGTTTAAGGGTCCGGTAGATCAGTAGTTAATTTTCATGAAATAAAATCATGATTTTTAAATGTTTGCACTTGAAATTACATTTGAGCGGTATCATAAATGTCCTCGCCATAACACTTCTACGCCACACACCACAACGCTACACTCCACAACATTCAACTTCGCTACACACAACTACGCAACGCTCCACTACTCTACAAACCACTACGCTACACTTCACTACACTACACACCACTACGATACACTCCTTGCGCTATACACTACTATGGTACCCTTCACTACGCTACACACCTTTACGCTACACTCCACTACGCTACACATCACTACGCTACACCCCTATACGCTACTCACTACTACGCTACAACCCAATACGCTACACCCTACTACGCTACACTTCACTGTGCTACACATCACTAAGCTACACACCATTACGCTACACCCTACTACGCTACACTTCACTGTGCTACACATCACTAAGCTACACACCATTACGCTACTCACCACTACACTACACACCACTACGCTATACTCCACTACGCTACACAACACTACGCTATACTCCACTACGCTATACTACACTACGCTACACACCACTACGCTATACTCCACTACGCTACACACCACTACGCTACACACCACTACACTATACTCCACTACGCTACACACCACTACGCTACACCCCAATACGCTACACCCTACTACGCTACACTTCACTGTGCTACACATCACTAAGCTACACACCATTACGCTACACACCACTACGCTACACACCACTACGTTACACCCCAATACGCTACACCCTACTACGCTACACTTCACTGTGCTACACATCACTAAGCTACACACCATTACGCTACTCAGGACTACGCTACACACCACTACGCTATACTCCACTACGCTATACTCTACTAAGCTACACTTCAATACACTACAAAGCACAACGCTACACTTTTATATACATTTATATATCCTATCGCTCCAGATTACCTACACCATTATTGAGGCCTTGCATACTTTAATACATACAAAAGCATTATTTTCGTTTTCTCCTTAAGTCATTGCTAGATATAATTGTAGAAAATATACCAGATACGGACATAAACTGAATATTTTAAAAGAAATATAATTTGAAACAAAATACTTCTATTGTTAAATACTCACCTCAAATCCATCCTTAGATTTAACTGTTATAGGTTCCCTTCCATTATCTAATTCTAGACGTAAAGTATGATATCCTATATCTATAAAGAATGCAGTAACTTGTGGTCCCTGATGTCTACCCATTGTTTTAATGTTATAAGCCACTTGTAATCCTGATAGGTAGAGACGACGAGCCACATCTTGTTTGTCTCTTGGATGAATACTGAAAGATAATAGAAATACAACGTACATGTGTTATCAATTTTATCCAGCTGTCAGTTGCGCAAACAATAGCTCCGCTGATTTTAATACACAGATGCTGGGCTTTTTCAGTACATTTGCATTTGGGGAAGCGGTCTGGGGCCTTTCTTTATTTAGAACATTTGAAGAAATGTCATCGCAATAACATAAAATCTAAATACATCTCATTCCTTGCTTTTTTAAATGTTTCGAATGTTTTTCTTTGTTTCACTGTTGATGTTCAGAGTTCTTTTTCACACGCTTTTTTTATACCTTCTTAAAATTTGATCATGAAGTATTTTCTCTGGCTAATCTGCTGCATATTCAATAAGTACTTGGTTAAAAGCATGATGTACCAAGGTATTTAGGGCTATCCATAAACCGTAAATTGAACACCTGACCGCCGCAATATGACTAAAACGATGTTGAAATACCGGGGTAAACCATAACATATAATTAAAAAAATAATGCCTACATTCCTATAAATTGTCATTTTTGTATACATGTACACTACTATAAATTTGATATTATCATGTATGTATAGTTTAACAAGTCAATGACAATGTTTATGGGACCTTTTTCAATTATAGTTTATGACAGTATAATGTTTAAGCATGTAAGTGTGTATGTAACGAGTTTTGTGAATCTGGTGCAAGTGGGCATCGTTTTATTAAACTGAAAATAAGAAATAAAGGATCATTTAGAATCACTCACCTTCCATAAGGTGAGTTGAAATCAGGAAGATCAATGGCTACAGACATAAATGTGTTAAGCATGCGAGCATTAGGTACATAACCCATATCAGCTGTCTGATGCCATCTTATATCAGGAAAGCCTTTTGTTATATTCCTTATATTTCTATTTGGTGCCAACTGAAAACAAAACAGTTTCTTTTGATATGCATCAATCTGTCAGTTGTGCATTGTAGCTGTGCATTGTAGTAATGCTTGAATGTTACTATTGCCAAACTAGTTGAACATTTGTATGAACGCAGACTTTAAACTGCACTTTAACTTTTGTAATACGAAACTTAGAACATTTAGAATGTAAGAATATCCTTTTCTTGAGATAAAAATTTTACGCTGTTATCAACGCTAAATATGTTATGTATGTTTACTGTATCACCCATCAGCTTTCTTTGACATTTTTTCAACCACTAAAAGCTTCCCTTTCAACAACAACCAACATCAGCTTATACATATACATGGAAAAAATGCCGTAATTTCCTAATTGTAAAAGAAAATGACCTGCCACGGCCACTGAACCACGAAAGCAGCACAGTTTTTTTAAATACAAAACAGTGAGGTCCCTTTGTTTACGATAGTCATTGTGCCTAGAACTTCATGTTTGATTATTCAAATGTAAAACATTATATTTACACTTCAACAGTGCCATGTACTTGACGTTTGACTTTTCGATTGTAAGCACAGATATATTAAATTCCAAATATACAAGCAAGATTGGTTCCAGTTTAAACCCGCAGTGGTTATTATTTTACCACTGTCAGTTCCAGGTCAGTGTGGCGTCTTTTTTACGATGAAACCTTTAAAATCTAAAAACAACCCCCTCTTTGCATTTTGGCTGTACGGTCTGTGTTTCTTCTGTTGCTGTTCCTGGTATGTTTATCTCTGTTTTGGCTATTAGCATATGACTACATATTTCAAGGTATTAAATTGCAAGTCAAATTCAAACAACAACCTGAACAAATCCAAATGGAAACTGTGGGTCTGTTTGTCCCTGTGAGGCTTCATTAAATTTTTCTCTCCAATCTTCAATCATGTTAGTAAAAGAACAAGTGTAAGTGTCTGGTGACCCGGTATTGGCTTCACCTGATAAAATACAATATTATTTGAATATGGAATCGTTCAACATGGAATTCACGATTGTCAATACACAATATACTTTGCTGAATCAATTGTTACATTACCTTTTCTATATTTTTAATTTAACATAAATTTTATTTCGACTTTTTTATTTGGATTAACGCCGTATCAACACATTTTATGATCATTTTACGGCGTTCAGCGCACCTAAACTTGCTTTCCTGCACCCTTGTCTAACAAGTACTCACCTCCCCTTCCACTATACCATTCATATCATCTGATCAATGGAGGGAAATTGATATTATACTGACATTATTCATGCGGTGCGTGAACTAAATTCACTAGTCCCTATAGACCAATAACTGGTATAACGAACTATGGATGTATTTTGTTTATGTCCCATATAGGACAACAATCCAGAGACCTCCATCCCATACAGATGAACTATCAATTGTACTAAAGAGGTATCGAAATGCAATAAAGTAGGGAGCTTGTATAGTGAGTATAGAGGGATCTATGTAATATGATATATAGTCTGCCAATCATATAGTGAAATTTTGACCACCGTAGGACATTTTTGTTAATGCAAATCTAATGGTTCATTCATGTAGCTGGATGCCTCCCTGATATCGTACGGGGGATGTATAAAATCTAAGTCGCGTTTAAGTCCGTAATCTAGGTCAAAGGTCAACTAGGTGCATTTATTTTTTATTAGACCCTATGCTCTTTATACTGAAATTTCAAGAAATTTAATCGGTAAAGTGGAGATTTTCTTTGTTGAAAACTAATGTATTATGATTAAATTTTATTTCTATGAAAAAATTGGAGTGTTTGATTACATGATTACTTCCCTTTTAAGCCTTTTGTCGCGAAAATATGTGACAATAAAAAAGTCGTCTACAATAGTTCAACTAGTAGAACTACAGTTAGTGTTTATGGTTTAAATCTACTTGAATTGTGTTTATTGATGCTTCATGACCTTTTTAGTAGATATTTATTAATCGATAAGGTTAAAATAATGTCACAGTGGTGTAAAATTAAGGGCGAGTGGTAAAACTGTTTTTAGAGATTTTTTGACAAATGTGGAAAACCTTTGAAAAGGCAGTTCAGTATTTAATTCACGTTGCTATATGACTTACTGAGCACCATAGAGAATGTTTAAAAACCTTTTTTGAGATAAAAATGTGTTATTTAGGTCAAAGGTCAACACAGCGCATTTTCTTATTATTAAAGCTATGTTATCATTGTACAGTATATTTCTTGCAAAAAGTCATGTAAATTTATAATAGAAAAGTTTTAAAATACTTTCAAATTGTTCAAAAGTTTTTTAAATGCGTTTGGTTACATGATTACTTCCCTTTATGTAAAGTTTGTCGCGTAAATAGGTAAAAATACAGCTTCCATTTAGCTCAGTAGGTAGCACGCTAGTCCGCGAGTTTTTTTTATTTCTTTTCCCGGACAAAGCATATTTTCATGGAGTTTGTTCATGAAATGATTTCTATGGAAATTCTCCCTCTTCCACTTTTTCTTAATTATGTCAGTCACTGACGAAAGTACTTAGTAACTGGTAGAGAGCTTTATCCAGATATTTAGCTTTTCTAGAACGGCCGTTATATGACCTTTACGATGTGCTGCTACGGCGTTGGACCCAACTAAACGGAGAATTACACAATAAATCAACCCTAACATGACAAACATTGAGTTAAGAACATATTTCGATTTCCATGAAATGATTGTAAAATGTATCATAATCTTAATGGTACAAATCCTAAACATATAGTTTCTTAAAAGACGAAACAGGATTAGCACAATGTTGTACTTTACAATCACACCCAAATATGCATACTTGGTCAGCTTTATAACATTTGCATGTAGCATAATTGCTTTTGTTTCTAACACCACAGGTTTCTATTTGCAAGCATGCCGAAGTATTCGGCGACTTTCGAATCCAAACAGGTGATATAGTATCATTTTCATGTGACCAATATCCCATAGTGACTTGATCTTAAGTTCAAAGTTAATATTTGCAGCCTGTATCAAGTTCTCTGTTAGATAACTGGCGCTTAAAACATGAGAATGTTAAGCGTCCTTGGTAGGCGGAAGCAAATCAATGGACTTCTTTGCATTATAAAAAGTATTTCACGACATAAATCTATGTAGGTTTTTAGAATTGCAGTTATAAAGTGCACATAAGAATTTTTCAATATTTCAGTCTCCTCATTGTGACCAATTGATAACAACACAGATACTTTGATGTACCAGATACCATTTATGTTTCAATCTAAAGATTGTAATTTATGAATAAGTAATACTTCAGTATTTGTACTACTTACTAGTAATCGTTTATGTCCATTGTCCATTTTTATGTGAATTATAATGCGAGTGTTAATGTGTTTGCTCGAGCATTGATAAATCTTTAAAAATTTTCTTCTGTTTTATAAAAGCTCAAATTCGGGAGATTGGACCTTGCATGTAGAAACGCATGCACGTCTCTGTGATGCCACGGATGTCAAATTTTGAATGTACTTACCACTGAATAAAGTATAATCGTTCCAACAAAGGTATCTAATTCAGGCAAACCTACATCGGTTATTTTAGATGGTTATGCTTGATTTAATAACTTCGCAAGCCTGAACATTGTCAGACATTAGGTGACCATGCTGTTATATTTGTCAAGACTTTTTTCTCAATTTAGTTAACAAACTACGCTTGTTGGTGTCACTTTTGATAAATATCTTGGTTGCAATTCCAGTAAAGTCTTTACAAGAACAATACAAATTGGCAAACGACCACCTGTTGGAAAACAAATTACTTGTCGACATGTGCCACTACCTAAAGTATGAGATCAATATTATAACATAAGCTGACAACAAAGCAGACCTTGCAGAATGCCTTTCTTCTAATCTCATGAGGCGAGGAAATTCTTTACCATTTTATTATTCAATTGTTACAGGTGGTGGGGTTTCTGGTGTTATCATAGCTCTAGCAGATAACTTTAATGCTGAAAGTTTGTTCACAAAGCGTGAAGCTGACACTCAAATAATAATTCACATAAAGGATGCGATGGAAAACGAATATATACGATTACTTGTCAGTAGTACAGATACTTATGAATTACTTCTGCTTTCGTGGCGTTGTTATCATGTTCATTCTATCACTGAAAAGTTAGGGGGTGATATCAGAAAAGTCACAATTGACTGGGTGCTATACCACGTCTTCATTTCATGGATTCATCAAGAAGACAAGTTGGAAAAAAATTTGTTGAAAAATCCTGGCTTGTTTTCATCAATTAGTCACAATAAGGAGACTAAGAATATTGAAAGATTCTTGTATGCATTCTATGATTGCAATTCTGAACACCTACTTAGTCCAGACGTAGATTTATGTTATAACGGACTTTTTATGAAAACAAACAGTCCTTTGATTTGCTTCCGTCTACCAAGGACGCTTCACAGCTTTATTTTTTAAGCGCCAGTTATCTAACAGAGATTTTGATACAGGCTGCAAATATTCACTCTGAACCTTAAGATCACGTAGAGTCAATACGGGATTTTGGTCACATGAAAATGATACTTTATCTCATGTTTGGATTCGAAAGTCGCCGAATACTTCGGCATGCTTGCAAATAGTAAACTGTGGTGTTAGAAACAAAGGCATTTATGCTACATGCAAATGTTATAAAGCTGACCAAGTATGCATATTTGGGTGTGATTGTAAAGTACAACATTGTGCTAATCCTGTTTCGTCTTTTGAGAAACTATATGTTTAGGATTTGTACCATTTAGATTATGATACATTTTAAAAACATTTCATAGAAATCGAAATATGTTCTTAACTCAATGTTTGTCAGGTAAGGGTTAATTTATTGTGTATTTTCCCGTTTAGTTGGGTCCAACGCCGTAGCAGCACATCGTAAAGGTCATATAACGGCCGTCCTAGAAAAGCTAAATATCTGGATAAAGCTCTCTACCAGTTACTAAGCATGTACTTTCGTCAGTGACTGACATAATTAAGAATAAGTGGTAGGAGGGAGAATATCCATAGAAATCATTTCATGAACAAACTTCATGAAAATATGCTTTGTCCGGGAATAGAAAGAAAAAAACCTCGCGATCAGCAGATTAGCGTGCTACCTACTGAGCTAAATGGAAGCTGTATTTTTACCTATTTACGCGACAAACTTTACATAAAGGGAAGTAATCATGTAACCAAACGCATTTAAAAAAACTTTTGAACAATTTGAAATTATTTTAAAACTTTTCTATTATAAATTTACATGACTTTTTGCAAGAAATATACTGTACCATGATAACATAGCTTTAATAATAAGAAAATGCGCTGTGTTGACCTTTGACCTAAATAACTCATTTTTATCACAAAATAGGTTTTAAACATTCTCTATGGTGCTCAGTAAGTCATATAGCAACGTGAATTAAATACTGAACTGCCTTTTCAAAAGTTTTCCACATTTGTCAAAAAATCTCTAAAAACAGTTTTACCACTCGCCCTTAATTTTACACCACTGTGATATTATTTTAACCTTATCGATTATCAAATATCTACTAAAAAGGTCATGAAGCATCAATAAACACAATTCAAGTAGATTTAAACCATAAACACTAACTGTAGTTCTACTAGTTGAACTATTGTAGACGATATTTTTATTGTCACATATTTTCGCGACAAAAGGCTGAAAAGGGAAGTAATCATGTAATCAAACAATCCAATTTTTTCATAGAAATAAAATTTAATCATAAGACATTAGTTTTCGTGGAAGAATGTTTTCACTTTACCGATTAAATTTCTTGAAATTTCAGTATAAAGAGCATAGGGTCTAATAAAAAATAAATGCACCTAGTTGACCTTTGACCTAGATTACGGACTTATACGCAACTTAGATTTTATACATCCCCCCGTACGATATCAGGGAGGCATCCAGCTACATGAATCAACCATTAGATTTGCATTAACAAAAATGTCCTACGCTTTCATTTTCTAGAGTGTTTTTTTTTTGAAATCGTAGGTAGACTAATAGTTCATATAACTCCGTACTAATTACGATGTTTAAATATATCCAATTCAAATGACTATTATAAACATGATTTGATAACAATACAGCGGCTTCATTTAAGTGCGTGTACTCAGTAAATTGTCTTGACTACTAGGTGAAAATCATCGTAAAAGCTTTAAGTTCAAATCCAGCTGCTAAGTTAATAAAGATAATAAATAGATAAATCTTACCTTGGTACCAAATTGCACCATATATAGTCATATTTAATAATGGATGAATCATAGCTTTCCATAGTTGTGTAGGTGTGTTTTGTGGTGATGCACCAATAATTGACGAATCATCTGACTTATTACAACGATCAATAGCATCTTGTGATGACCACGCCTCTATGGGCGTGCCTCCCCAATCACTCACCACCAGCCCTATAGGATATTGCAGCGTCTCATACAGATATTTGCCATAAAGCCAACAAACAGCAGAGAAGTAGGACCAATCTGAATGACCCACAGCATCTGTAACATGTGAATCAGAGTTAGGAAACATTGAAAAATATGTGTTTGAAAAATAGCATTTTTGTGAATAGCATACACACTCTAGACGAATCATTGAAACAACAATGTTCACTGTGTCGTATGTCTATTGGCTTTAATTTCTAAAGGCTAAGAGTGGCTTAAAAGTTATATTATGTAGAAAAACTATTTCTATATACATGTTCAGCTGACTTTACCATTTTTAAAGATATACCCTGATCATTGAAATCACCTTCAGACAGGTGATCCCTCACAGTACCCATTTACACTTGGTGGAGAACAAAAAATGTAGAGGTCCTTTCGATCCTGTGTACGCCTTAACACTCGTCCACTGCTCCTACACTCAGCTGTCATACGCATCCGAGGCAACTTTGAGAGTTGCAGACCTCGCTACAAGAAAATTCTATATCCTGAATGAAAGAATCAAAAAATGAAAATGAAATAGTGTTCACGTCGTCATAAATCTATTGTTTTCTGACATAACGTTCATGTTCTAATGCATTAAAGTTATTAAAACAAGTGGTTATGCTATTTTCTCTTCATTATAGGGCAGTAGTCTATTAGCAGAACGCACACAGGATCGAGGTGTCCTGGGTTCGAACCCTACCAGGGGCATATTAACCTCCAATTACATCACTCCACCCAGGTGTGAATGAGTGCCTACAGAGGTGGTATTATTAAGTTGCGCCAATATGTCGATAGCACGAAGCGGATTTAAAGACTTCCCAGGGAGATTGATAAGTACCTGTAGCTCGATGACCAGGAGATAAAGCTGTGAAGTCGGTGAACGTACATAAGCATGGATCTTACATTATAAAATGTATTAATAAAGAATGTCAGGTGAAAATAGAGACGTTGTCGTGGATCTATAAACATGGAATAAACTCACCTCTATTTGGTCGTGTCCAAAATTGTTCTACTTCTAATAAATCATATTCACTTTTATTGGACCATTTCTGAGCAGCAGTAAACAATCTAATATTCGGATATATTTCAGCATCTGCTATCTCGGCACTAAAGTTAAACACCTATAACAGATAATGTGTTATATAACAATGGTAGCTCTTTATAAAGTGGATCTTCTTATGTTTCATTAATCAAATACAAATACAGTGGAACCTGTGCTAACGACCATCTGATCAGAGCGATCACCTGCCGACAATGGCCACTTAACCCTTATCATGCTATATATCTTACTACTGATAAGCCTCCCCACTGCTGAATTAATTTAGCTGATATTGATCAGCGGATGCCGTGGTGATAGGTGTTGTGTTTATCTGCTTTAAATTGGGTTTTTTTAGTGAATTTATCATACCATAACCTATCCTTTTTGAAAAGTACATAGATTACAGAAATTGAATATACAATTTTTATTGATTTTTGTCACCTAACCATCTGTTTAAAGTCTTCCATAAGACAGGAAAGAAAAACATACATGACAATATTTCAAAGATTTCGATATTTATGCTGTAAAAACCATGTCATGCGCTTTAATTTTTATTGATTTAAATGGGGAATGATAAGTAAAATAACACCATGCATATTACTAATATTAATTGGGTAACTAGAATAACAAACTAACATATTCGTTGACCGATGCTCGGCATTATTTCCGTATGTATTGAATGATCACAGTATTCCAATATTATTTACACTCCAAAGAATTGAATAATAAACACTGATAAACACTATATACAACACACATACACGCATCTTCACACACAACACATTATAAATAATTATAAAACTTGATGTCAGTGAAAAATTTTAGGACAATAATTATAATAGAAGTGAACTCCAACAGGCATTTTTAGTCCTCATTCGCTTCAGGTTGAAGCCTATAATCCTTCATAGAATTTCACGTACAATAAAATCATTTTCAAAAAATCGCTGCACATTTTTTTCGATAGTACCATCCGTGAAATTAATATCACAATCGCTGTCACCACTAAAATCACTATCTTTCAATAATTCTTCTAAAACATTGTCTAACGAAAATCGTTTTCTTGCGTAAGCCGCCATTGTTAGTATTATGAAAACTCAGCCAGAAATTAAGTTTGTTTTTCGCGCGTAAAGCTAGATTAAACTTCTATTGGACAATAATTTAATCAATATCGTCATCAACAAGATATCGGCCTACGATAAAAAAAAATTTGTACATATGTCGATCTATTTTAAGCATAATAAGAGGATAATAAGAGGGTGCAACTTAGAAACATATGCATCGCGACTGTAGGTCGCGCTCAGCAGTGGGAAAATGATAAGATCATCGCGACCTGTGGTCGCGTATAGCATGATAAGGGTTAAAATCCCTCCCCCGATCAAATTTTCTCTAAAATGACACCGTCCCCAGCGACCATATTAACCTTTAATGCAGTATTTATACTTGGAAATACAAAGAATTGTTTTAATTATAGACAAAATAAGCAACAAAACAAGACAGCAACAAGGAGTTAAATTGTAAAGTTTGTGTTTGTTTCATTTGATAAAGAATATCGACTTTTATTAGCACGATATATATATATATATATATATATATATATATATATATATATATATATATATTTCACCAATTTACAAATTAAACTGGTACTTGTTGAGGACATTAAAAGTTCGTATTTTTAGTGTGCTAGTGGTTATAATATTTTAGGTAGCTAATGATTTATATAGTTTCCACTGATATACTGGTTTAACACACATGGGCGTTGTTTTTCGCTTTGTTTCTTAGTAATGAATTTGTATTGTTATCATAGATTTATTTCTTGAGTTAGAATTACGTTTGACAAAATGTTGTGGACATGGTTATTATATGGGATTTACCAGCTGTGTTTCAGACCAAGATATTTTATCATATTTTGATATTGATAAATACATGCAGTCGTTTACTTTGTACTTAGATGCCTTGATTCTTCTCTTCAGTTCAATCTCTAATTTATTACTGTCAATCAAAAACATGAATAATTATAAGTAAAACTCTTGTAATTGAATTATGTGGTGTAATAAAGAACTATCATACCATACTTAATGTAAACTGCATGTTACTTTGTCCAGAACAAATCCAAATATCACCAAACATCACATCTGTTACAGTTAGTGTTCCTTCAGTTGAAGAGATTGAAATATTGACTGGTCCTGGTCCTGAAACATCCATCAATTTATCGTAAAATACCAAAAACACGATCCTATGAGTTTTTTTCGTGAGCTTCAAATCCTCTGCACAAAATTAAATTGAGTTGTAAACTAGGTCACGTACAAAAATTGTCAGCTTGAGCATAGCCGGGAGCTCTGACATCAATGTTCGACTTGATAACCACACTAACTAACTTCACACAAGTGTAAATGGATACCTGCGAGTATGGTATAATTCCGTTGCTTCAATGTGTCGTCTGCTCTAAGCAGACGCTCCCCAGGGAGATAGATAGATACCAGTTGTCTGATGAACAAGGGTCATGACAGTTAAGTTTGTGAATGTGCATTAGCATGAAACTAGAATATAAAAGTCCACTACTTGTTTACGGAACCCAGATTGGTAGCGCAGTTGGAAGCGCACTGTGATTTCAAATCTACTGTCCCGAACGGAATGCGTGTTCGAAACCCATCTTAGGAGGTGTACCCGTCCTTAAAAATTTGACAACAATGTTAATTTTCCTCCATTCATAAAGTATTTGGAGAAGTTCCCGGTCTTGAGATTGTAGGTGAGTACTGGTTATATGGAAGTGTCCAGGAAAGCTATGTAAGGTGTACTGGACGCCGTTGACAAGGCGTTGAACCAAGTGTAAGAAGCAACAAAACAAAAACTTTTACATATACACACCTTTCTGTGGTGGCAGCATCACTTTCCATATATTTCTACCAATAGTTTCATCTTTGATGACTTAAGACTTCACTGTTGGTCCATCAGGTCCTACTTTCACGGTGACAACATCTCCTACAGTATCGGCATATCCCCAGATCTGTGATGATTTTGGTGATTTCTGTAACACCATGTGATCTCCATAGTAAGATGCCAATGTTAACTCTGAAATTACAAGCAGTAGGGTGCATCTTATAACGGTCGGGTCTCTTGTTTTGTATGATCTGAATAATGGTCCGTCCGATCCGTAAGAATGCATTACGAGCAAACTCTGGGATGATGACTGAGTCTCTGTTGAGCAGCGCTCGAATTTAACAAAAAAATTAACATGCAAATTTTTGCGAGTGAATTTTATTTCAACTTGCAAAATGAAAAAAATCACTCGCATTTTTATTCTTAATTTAATAGCATACACAGTAAATAAGCATATAAGCAATAACAAAAAAGGGCATTATTGTAGAATAGACTAGGAATATCGAACATGTTTTAAATGTTAATCTTTAGTTAATACTATCGATTTATCTTGCCGCTTCAGTGCAGTAGGGCGTTCAGTTACCGCGAACGTTACAAAACGTTCCGTAACGATACATTCGGAACTCCTCGGCCATTCGCTGCGAGTAATCTCGGACATATTAGGCTATTTTGAAACTACCGGTGTTGAAGGAAACAAATATATGATCGTTTAGGCATTGAGTGATGTTTCATTTTAGTCCGAAAATTTTGAATCATCACTCATTGCCTTAACGATCGCATATTTGTGTATTAGATTAGATTATTCGCAGCAAATGGCCGAGGAGTTCCGAATGTATCGTTGTGTAACGTTCTGTAACGTTTAGTGTAATTGAACACTAATGTAATTTTTACCTGTGTCCGTGAGATGAGCCATAGATACACGAATCAGTTTCAATGTCAAATCGGGAACACAATCGTGGCCGAGTATGGATTTGACTTGCATATCTCCCAGCTACGGCTTCATACGGGCGTGATGTTTTGTGCCATGTGCGTACCGTCACCTTAATACGCAAGGCTTTTCACGGCCTACGGGTGTCTGCACGTACGGGTCCGCAACAAGCCACGATTTTATGGGATTGAGGCATAAGTATAACCTTTTTCCCCGAAAACAAATCAAATTGATTCTGTGGTTTCTAGTCGTTTACTATAATTCCTCTGCACAAATATTAAATTGAGAGGCAAAAGTTTGTAAATTAGTTCAAATTAAATTTGTAAATTCAGAATAAACAATTATGACTCTCTAACTAGTATCGGCATTTTCAGACAAAGAAATGTACATTTAATTTAATGCGCTATTTGAATATTTCCAATTTTTACAGCTGAGGCAATTTAACGAAAAGCAAGCTAATTATAAGAACTCACTTTTTGAATGTCCCGCGACTATAAACCCGTATACAGCTACTTAGTATTTTATAACGCTTTAAAATGAAGTAATTAATATTAAAGAAATAATTTAACTACCTGCATCTATGCCATGAATACACAAAATTACAATAAATATAGAAATCAACTTTATAGCAATCATTGTAGCCATTGTAATCCAATGATGGCACGATTATAAGTTAATTTTAACCTTTGTAAATAAAGTTAGATAAAGTAAACGATTAATAAATAGTTCATGGTCATCAGACAGCAAGTTGGCCCTTAAAGTAAGATTAATATTGTCTCTTATACTGATAAGCGATTTACAGCTATTATCCTTGTACGTGAAACTTTTTGTTGACGTTTTCGCGATGTTTATGACTGATCTTGCTTGTTTACAATGCCAAATCAATAATACTAAATAGATATTTGTAGAATTGGGGACTAAAAATCAATGTATCGATATGAACTCAAAACAAACACATATACAATTCAAAACCTAAATAAATTGCGAGAAAATACAATGTTGACGGCAAAAAAGAACAGGAAAAACAACCCAAAAGAACAGTATCAATAACGTAATACCGCAGCAACACCATAAAAAACTACAACAACTTAAACCAACATCAACAACTAAAACAATTACATCACCAACTGAAAGCAACAGCAACATAAGCTCTAAGCAACATAAACAACGTACAACACCGTAGCAACAATAACTTAAAACTACCATCATCATCATTTAATAATACAAAATCAGGCCAAACTACTATAAACAACAGCTGTAGCTTCTCAAAACAACAGCACTAACAAGTCAAGACATCCATTTTTATTAGTGTTAAAGTTAAACAAAACAAAAACAACTCATCTGTCATGATTATTATAAAAGACAATGTCATCAACATAAAAACAGCATCAACAACTCTAAACATCAATAATAACAAACATCAATAATAGCAAACTACAAACAACAGCATCAACAACTCAACATCAATCATTTACAACAATGCAACACCAACTAAACTTACCAGTAAATAAACAATAAAATTATTGGTACAAACAAACAACACTAAACAACGACGACAACAATATCTTTAAAACATCAACAACAACTCATTTCAACATTAAAAACAACTTAAACAACAGTATCAACAACTCAAAAAAAACATAACGGCTAAAACAACAACTAAACAAAACAGCAACAACAACTCAAATCAACATTACAAATAACTTAAACTATAATATCAACGAATTGAAACCAAAACTACAACAACAAAAACAGCAGCAAGCAATGAACAATAAAGATACAACACATTCAAACATCAACAAATACTGAAAACAACAGCAACTAAAATCAATAGCAACTACAACTCAAAAGAACAACAACTAAAAATAAAAGAAACAACAACTGGATACAACAGCTTCAACAACTCAACAGCAGTAACTATTAAAACAACAATTTCAAACAACAGCTACTATTTAAAACACAACAACAACTAAAATTAACAGTGACAACAACTCAAAACTTATAAGACATGCAAAAAGCTAATCTGTCTACACCAAGAAAAACAACAGTAACTGCAACAATTAACAACTATCATTAGCAATATCAGCACAAACTATTTCAAACACCATTTTTTTAGACATAAGTTATCTGGACAAACGTTGCTTATCATTTCAAAATAAAAACGGCAATAATGGTTTGAAACATGTATTTGGGCAAAAACCATATCAAGGACAAAAGTCCAATACGACTTGTTTAACATCAATAGGCCAAATTATAACATGCACGTGAAATTGGACAACAAACTTCTCAAGGACAAAAAGTCCGAGACGATTGTTTAAAATCAGCAGAAATAAAATATCATATACGCGTAACTGGACAACAAACATCTCATGGTCAAAAGTCCGAGACGGCTTGTTTTAAATATCACATAGCGCATAAATTTGGATATCCAGTCTGTTATTGACTATTAGCAGAAAGAATCACAATGTAACATTGACCATGCAGCTTGTTGACAATCAAGTTTGATGAAACTGTAGTTACAACATTCTCAAATAATACACAATTTAGTTATTTCATAATAAGTTCAATAAACTGGATAGTCATATTAACAAAATTTAAATTTTATTTAAAAATAACCATTCGAAAAAAAACTCGTTCGTCTTAAAAAAATACTTTGAACGATATTTATACAAAAAACTAATCATAAAGAAAACAGTAATTAAATTAAATGTTGTTATAAAATGCACATTTTCTAAGATGTAATAGAATAAAACGGTTTATCTCACCGAAAGACACTGCTCAGAATTTTAGCGATTGTTTCGCATCAAAAAATAAAGGCATAAGAAATGACATCATGATGAGTCAAGCTGATGAACCCACTGAATCTGTGACTGAGCAATACCAAGGCACAAACTCTGGCTAGTGCTTTGCAAAAAGAAGTAAAGAAAATCATCGAGAAGTCACATATAAATCTTGCGAGTTAGATCCTTTTCCAACGTAGCTTCATAAATCATGTTTACCGGAACTTTTGCTAATCACAAATCTACACTATCGAACATCATACATTGTTAAGCAGACTGCATGATCACTATGGTCTTGCTGATTGTACTCTCAATTTGATTAAGTCATATCAGAATGATCGATACCAAACAGTCAGTGTTGGTGGAGAACTTTCCGACCCTGTGCTGATGAAATACAGTGTTCCTCAATGATCTGTCTTAGGACCTAAGTATTTCACCATGTACACAGAACCTGTTGGTGCCATTTGCTTGCAACACGGATTATTACATATCCCTTAAATCAATTGATAATATTTCAAGATCAGAAGCATTAAGGCGTATTGAAAAATGTTTGACTGAAATTATTTCATAGATGAATGCCAACATGCTGAAATTAAATGCAGACAAGACGGAAATTATGTTGTTCTCTTCAAAACATAATCATAAACATGTTGAAGACATGTCCATTAGAGTTGGTAATTATATCATAAACTCTAAAAACTGTATTAGAAATATTAGTGATTACTTCACACTACACATGGATATGGAGAAGCATGTCAATCAGATCGTCTAATCATCAGTTAAGAAATATCGGTCGCATAAGAAAGTTTCTTACTGTGGAGGCTACAAGGACGTTAGCAAATTCTCTGGTTACATCAGGATTGGACTACTGGAACGTCCTTCTTGCAAATACTTCAAAGTCGAATCTGAATAAACTTCAACGTCTTCAAAATACGGCAGCAAGAATCATCACCAGAACCCATCGTCATGATAATATAACACCAGTGCTCAAGGAACTTCATTGGCCCCTTGTTTGTCAGCGGATCAGCTACAAGCTCTTCATATATACATATAAAGCACTTAACAACCGATGTCCCACTATATTCAATATCTAATACATGTTTACAAACCCAACAGAGACCTCCGATCTAGCAATTCATTATCTATTACAGTCCCACGGTCTAGGACAATTACTTTTGGTAATCGTAGTTTCAGCCATGCGGTGCAAAACTTGTGGAATTACTATGGTCACTAAATCAATCACCCTGGGACAATTAACTACGACTTAGGAATAGACCAGTAAAATGAACCAATCTTAGACTAATTAAAATTGATTATTATTAAGTCCAGTTGTGATGTTAATACTATATACAGTGAAAATTATTTTAATCAATATAAACTATCTGGCGAAATGAGCTTAGAATATACCCAAATTACGAACATATAAGACCATGAAATTATTAAATTCTTAACAAACAAAAATAAAATAATTATGCACTAGGTTTATTACAAAATAATGTGCGGCCGAATGATGGATGTTCTGGTGGGATCCTTGGACTAGAATCCAACTTTGCATCTTGCAATTATGGATTTTCCAGGGCATCTAGCCAGTTTCCCCATTGGCTAGGGGTTGCTTTTCCACCGATTATATAATCATTATCTTTAAGATTAATACTTTATCTAACCAATCAGGCGCTGAAAAAATGCATCTAAGATCTTTCCTGTTAATGAAGATATTTACAGAAGTTTAAAAAAAAAATTTAAGCTTGAATTTTCTTGCAAATTAAATGATTTGCAAAAAAGTTATTTAAGATTAACTTTGGCAAACTGACATTGAAAAGCAAGTGTAAAATCCGAGTAATCCAACTAATTGGACCTACCTATTTCCAAAGTATACTAGGGTAAATAACTGACTAAATCCCTTATTAAGTATGTATCTATGTCAAAAAAAGAATATTAAGGCCAGTCGGTAACAGTCCGGTATATTACCGTCCTGATTTAATGTATGATAAAGGAATGTATGTGGTACTAAAGACGTAGCTAATAACTAATAAAAATGTATTCCAAATGTACCATCGTATGATCCCCGGCTGATTTTTCAGACCCCGCTACAACTTCGTGAGCGGTCGCAAAATTTTCAACATGCCAAAAAATTGCCGGAAGACATTGCGAAGGTTCATTTTCGTGTTGCATTCGTACGTCAATTTTGCGCATCGTGAGGTCGTCGTAAAGCCATTCAATCGAATCGTTTAGTCTCCGTCTTTATTCCGTGTGATCATCGGTACCATCTAGCATTTTTCGCCTCAAGAAGACAATACGAGGAAAACAAGAAGATATGCGATAATCTTAGGAAAGCATCACGACTACACGAAAACCCCGTGAAACCGACGTGTTGCCATCGTATTTTGCTACGATGACATCTAGATGGCACCAAGATGTGGACCGAATAAGCAAATTTCAATGGTTGTATATGTATCATGGTTGACATATAAAGACTAGCCTCCGACCATCTTCCAAAAATATTTGATCACTTGCATTAATATACAATTTTTTTTACTTAATTTTCAGCAGAATTCAATAAGTGTGAATATAAGTCAACTAAGAAAATGAAGACAGCAGCAAAACTAAATCAAAGATAAAAATCGGGGTCTATGAGGGTCAGGAAAGGGCTACCTGGGAAAAAGAGAAACGTATTGCAGTTATATTACTCTACTAGAGGAGTTGAAGACAGAAGATGATACTTTCTTCTAAAAAATGTTTTTTGTTGTGTTTGTGGCGTAGCAACACATTGAATAAGTCATATGACGGCGATCAGTCAACATACTCACCGTTCCTATAAAGACTAAATCTCTGGATTTAGCTATTAACCAATTACTAAGCACGTACCTCTGCCACTGGCTGACAACTTCCCTGCATGATTTGAATCAGTGCTAGGAGGGAGAATGGCCGTAGAAATTATTTCATTACCTAACTCCACGAAAGTATGCTCTGTCTGGGAATCGAATCCACAACCCCTCTAGTAGAGGACTTGCGTGTTACCAACTAAGCTAGCCGGTCGACTATCTTCTATAACTACATTTGTATACACGACTTCTTAGATGCCTCTACGATAAGGTCATGCACAGGATATATAATGCATAATACAGAATAAGGACACATGGTACAGTGATACAGGAAGTCTCTTTTTCCTAGTCTCAAGCTATTACTTTACGACACCTGGCCTGCGTTGACAGTTATCGAAGCCTGCCCTACAACTTCAGAGTGCATGTAGTTCCAAACACAATTTTCCTTTTATCAAAAGTTCAAGTTCGCGATGCCATCAAAGTCGAGAATGTATATGAGGTGATCCAGTGTTCCACAACAATTGAAGAGTGGACTGCCTTTGCTGAGCAGCTTGAAAAGATATGTTATGCTGTGGTCCTCTAAGTGGTTTTACAATGTATGTCCTTGAAAAACCAGCTTTTTGAAAAAAATAAAATGCCTTCTTCCCCATTGTCCCATTGCCTTGATCGATGCCGACTATAAGTATAAATATAAACTCTCCAGACCCAGGCGCGTTGTAGACCTTTGCTATTCTTGCACACATGTTCCGAGTTTTTCTGAGGACCATGAACTGGGAGTCACGTTACGCTTTTGTGACAACATTCTAACGCATCACACTCACAATACGACCTCGTATACCCGTCGTATGACCTTCGCATATCAAGCGGGTTACAACTTGATAAAAATCTGCGTCTTTCATGTGACTTCGTGTGTAGATTGGATGCCATCGCGTTCAATACAGAAAGATACGTGTGTGGGTCGGATGCGATCGAGTGGCCTTCTGTATGAATCGTACTTGCTGTGGGTGCTGATTGGTTGTCGGCCAATTTCAGGGCCATCTTCGTGCGAAATTCGAAATTCCATATTCGTATGTCTATCTGGGGTCATTTTCAGGACAGTGTGACGCCAGCATAAACAGGGTTTTGTTTTTTTCTGTTTTTGAAAACTGTAATTCGTTTAATAATATGACGCGTAGTGTTTTCTAACTTAAATGAGTTTCTGTTTTTCTCTTTTCCTCAGTTTGGTTTTATCATCTAAATTTTCACTTCATTTTTATTTCTAAGTTGTTTAATTTCTGCAAATTTACCGGTACCAAATTTTTGCTTATTCATATTCTACCATAATAAGACTTTGTATTTTCGTTTTGCGTTTAAAAAACATTCTCCCTGTCCAATGTGAGTCATTGTGTTTCCTTTATTCAAGTTTATGTTTTAAGCAGTGTGTTCTAGTTAATAGATTTGCTTTTATGAATTTCTTAAAGGCAGCCATTCAACTTCTCAACACCCTGACCCAAACAATTGCACCAATGTTCAAACCTTTAAAAGAATATGTAAATATGAAGTTACGTGTTTTGGAGCGTAGCGTTTTCTCTTAAATTGTCTTAATTCTAACAAAGATGTCAGCATTATTGTGTATCAGTTGGAAAACAACTTGCAGGTCAAATCTTACAGTATTTCATCTACAATTATATATATAATATAAAACTGTTACCTCAGACTGATTGCTTTCTCTAATGTTTCATGACAGCAAACAAAACAATTGTCTGGCAATAACTTTAAGAAGATTTTCTTGTAAATTCCGTTTAAGACAGTCCATTCTAGTTTCACAGATTTAGTCGAAACCCAATTTTTGACAGTAAACACTCATTTATGTTTGGTACCGCCTGCGATTTAACTCATCAGTAGATCTAAATAATTCAGCAGAATGATAATGATTAGCGGGTAAAGTGATTTCTCCTCGACTGTCTTTGTTAACTTTCACCATGGACTAGTATAATTGCCTATGCTGCTGTTTATGCCCAACAGTATTTGAATAAACTTCATGTTCTCATCGACGAATTATTCAATCGTATATTTATCACCAATTTGAATTGATCCTGTTATATTTAGCTCATTTATTTTTGAAAAAGAGGCCGAATTGAAAGAGCCGGATAATTCTTGTCACATTATAGTCAATGGCCAGCACGCGCTGCTAATGATGGTTTTGATTAATTACAAAATCATCTAAAAGTGTATGATAATACAATGAAATTAGAAACCTTATTCACGCACTTTCCCCCTGAAAATTTTAGTTTAATCAAATTAGACTTATTATCCATGTGTCATATATCTTTTTTCAAGTTACTATCTTAAAATATGATCCAAGTAACAAATGGGCGTTCTTTTCACACAATGCATATACTCGTTGCATCTATTTCCGCGTTAAATCCGGTTCCGCGTTATTTTCACTTTTCGGCAATTTCATTTGAAGCGACACCTACACGTAAATAAAAGTGACCTACTTTTCGCACAGGAAGATATTTTTGCCAAATATTGTAGAATGAACCGCTCAGGAGGGCAACTGTCTTTAAATGCCCTCATTTTGAAAAAGACGAGTAATACAAACAAAAATAACAGACCTGTATTAATGTTTGTGTAAATTGTTAACTTTTTTACATAACTTTTGCTATGATTGTGTGCTGACTGAACTCGTTAAAAATTTTGAACAGTTATTTTTTTGATATTATTGATCCTATTACGACAGTATGGTATAGACTTTTTATACCGCGGATACAGATTTACATCCCTTATATAATGGTGGTTGTCACGTGACTTGAATAATGCCGGTAAAATAGAAAAATGTAAACAATTGATGTAATTTCTTTTTGCTACTCTATAAATGATAGAGTGGTGGATGTATTGAGCAGAAAAGAAAACAAATTAAAGAGACTTTGTTTTATATGTATCTATTATAGCGCTTAGTAACACGGAAATAGATGCAAACAGGGTAGCAAGTATATCCCTTCTACAAGTCACACTGTGTGATATTCTAGGGAATATCATTGCAAACTCGTATGATTTATCAGAAATCCTTGCCCTGTCACATATACTTAGATATTGTGATATGGTGCTTCTTTGTCAGCAAACATACGGTTATATATCTTTTCCGCCATTTATTTTTTTTGATTATTAGGTAAAATACGTTTTAACGGTAATGAACGAGGTAAATACCTTGAAAAATTGCAAAAAACACAAGTCTGATGCTAATGTAGCTGTTTGTTGAGCTACCACAGAACTGCAAAATTACAGCCATTAACTGACGGATAGCACCTTGGTTCCTTTAAATTTCTGAATCTGCAGTGTCAAAGGAACAAGGATCAGTGCCATCACCAGAATCAAGATTCCTTTGAGATTTTCAGAATACTTAAAATTCACTATTTTGTCACTAATTTTGCAACCCAGAAATAAAAGAAATTCCCCCCTGTTATGTAGAAAAATAATTTTGATCATGTCTTTATATGATTTGCTTTGAAAAACATATATGTAAGCTAA
This sequence comes from Mactra quadrangularis, assembly GCA_025267735.1. Classification (NCBI taxonomy): domain Eukaryota; kingdom Metazoa; phylum Mollusca; class Bivalvia; order Venerida; family Mactridae; genus Mactra; species Mactra quadrangularis. The sequence continues at coordinate 4,160,714 of CM046309.1, forward strand.
TTTAGAAATGTGTTTGTTTCAGGAGTGTGATTTCAAGCTAGTGTCAGAGCTCTACATTGTGAGTCTGGGATATTTGGGCCGAGAAACCGAGGGTACTGTGTAGTGCCTCCTTAGAATCAGTCTATTTTAAAAAGCACGATTTCCAACTTCTGATTTAAGATGGCTGAAGGTTTTGCGCGTACGCCACAATATCATTACCCTATTTTAAATTTGTAATATTAGTTATCTATTTTTGAAAAAAAGATTTTCTCGTTCAATTCTTACCATGTGATATTTTTAGCTTTATAAAAACAAGCATATTTGGAAAAAACCCTAAAAACTTGATTGATATTTCACGAGCTTTGCGTCAAATATATTTGAGTACAACTTTCACCTGTACATTTTTGAAACGTTCCTTAATTCCAATCTGAAACATGAAACTTTAAGTGCGTCATGCCTTGTTCACAATCTATAGTAGCTGTTATTACTTGTACTTGCGAGCCTCATGAACCGAACAAAATAAAAACTAGTTTCAGCCAATGATAAGCATACACGTAAACACTCTCTGACAAATTTTTCCCTATTTTACTTCGGCCGGTATATTTGTTTTAATCATTCGCATTGATTTTCAACAGTTTCTAACGTAAGTTATTTACGAGATTTTTATTTGTATTATTTTTATTAGATTTCAATCGGTTTTAAGAAATAACCTTTACGTAAATTACTAAAAGATGTGAATATAATGTAAACTATATGTGAATATAATTTGAATTCAGTTGTTCACATTTATTGCTCTATTCTACCCTATATTCAGTTATTTTGTATTACTGTGAATATAAACTGAATATCTTCACTTATACACTTTTCTAAGTATACACATTTCCACTGCAGATAATTTCAACATTTGTTAAAATATTTAAATAAAATTTCGTGTGTCAACTATGGGATACTATATCTTTCATATGACACTCAATACGTCAATATCCACTGTGTGGTTACTAACTTCCATGATGCACGAGCATTTCATGCTTTTAACTTATATCAGTTTAACGGTTTACATTTACATGTTTATTTTGTATATGCCGATGTCTGTAGCGATTTACATTCTAAACTTCACAAAGAGTAAGTATGAAACGAATGAGCTTGGAAGAAATAGGCCGGGTTATCGAAATGATACATGCTGGCTCATCAGTAAGAGAGGTATGTTGAACCTCATTTTTCACAACCCGTGTTTTTCACAACTTGTGAAAAACGCGTACGCATTTTTCACAACTAGTGTGAAAAACACGTTAGCATACAAATTTCATACGCTAATAGAAACGCATTTTTCACAACTTCAAATGAGACGAAAAAAGTGTTTGAAAAATTTGAGTTTTTTAGTACCGACGCATTTTTCACACATGTAATTTTTTTAGTTGCCAGCTGTAAGTAAGTAAGTACGTAAGTAAATTATTTATTTTCGTGACATGTGTTATGGCAATATTACAAACATGAAAACAACATGAAGAGTATTTACAGATAAACACCCGACCCAGTGGGTCTATATGTCGCCAACTCATTCACATGTGAAAGTGGCATTATTTTAGCAAACTTTGAAAAGAGGAACATTAAAATATGCTATTGATTAAACACCAAAACTCTAGAATTAGCGGTTTCAGACGAGAAAATTTGTTTAATTTTCATATATTTCATTACATTTGTTTTGTGAAAAATGAGGTTTAACGTAACGTGTTTTTCACAAGTTGTGAAAAAGGCGTACGCGTACCGATGACGTCACTAATGTCTAAACATCAAAATAAGTGATAACGTCACATTTTTACCATTTTCCGAGATATAAGTTTCAAACGTCATTTATTCTATGTTCTAAATTATTTTAAAAAAAATCGAATGCACGAAAGTTTTGACCATACCATGAAGATAAAAAATATATATTAGAAAAATATTTGATGATAAAACATAAGCTAATACCAGCTCCCTAACCAACCCTTACTAGTCACAGTTTTGTCCATAGCCCTGCAGTAAAATGCCATATTCAAGGTAAACCATGTACATGAGTCCCCACAAAGTTATTTTGCAGTTTATATGTCGTTGAACGGTGCTGAATGAGAATCCGAGTAATGACACCCTATATTACTTGAACAATTTGCATATTTTCAAAACATTTACAAAATCTTATAGTCGAAGCTTATCATAATTTAAAACCAAATTTATTTGTTCGAAACATGAAAAATAAGCGCGCAATGCAATTTTAAAATTTAAAGACGTTTTTTTTTAGAAATTAGTGACGTCATCGGTTTTTGGCCAATAGCATCTTCCTGCCCCAAAATATGAAAATTCACCTGGCAGATTCGTAAAGAGCCCAATTTTTTCTATAAAAAACCATCAAAATATTGCTGATATACCGATGAGTACAGCGAACCACTTTTTTAGCCTCGGGCCGACATACTAATTAGTAAGACATTCTAGTCTAAATACATTATCAATATGCTTTGAGAACTTATGATCAGTAGAAATCATCATGCAGGAGATAGTATTATAATGCTGATTACATTAATTTTTACATAATTATTATAATTAACATTTTGTTGTTTGCAGAATGTTCTCATTAATTCTTCATGAATAGTTCACTTTTGTTGTTGGCTAAATGATCTTCACTTATAGTTCAAATTAGGAGTTCATATAATGCAGTATTTTTATGTAAGAGACATTTCTAATAAGCTACATGCAAAGAAAAGTAATTACGCTTAACAACCATTGGTGGCTATAGATGCGTTCTTATTAAAACTTGATAATTGCAGTAAAAATATATTTTTTTCAACTTCATTTAATTATTTTGTCGTATTTGTTATTTGATACAATTGGGTTCATTGTTCTTTATTCATAAACGGACAAAACATATCTTCATGGGAAGTTTTATTTAATATATACATGTATGAAGGCACAGGGCAAAATGCATCTTTAATATTAATAACGCCTAACTAATTGACATGTATGTGTGGGGGTGGATGTGTGTGGGGGTGGGTGTGGGTGTCTGTGGGGGTGCGTGCGGGGGTGCGTGCGTACGTGCGTGCCGGGTGTGTGTGTGTATGTGTGAGTAAAACGCATGGTTTCTATTTTCCTAGCTTTTAATAAGCTTTTAAAAACAGACATTTCTAAGAGTATATATCTAAACAGAGCAGTCCACGGACTTCGCGCTCGTTTTTTACGGGTATTTATGTAAACGACAGCAACAACCAATTAAAACTCATGCTGGAGTTATGCAACTTGGTATTCGACCTTCATTCCTAACCCCGTTGACATGTGTGAAGTTTCAAAAAAAAATCACCAAACAAGTTCTAATATTAGAGGACCATAATCCAGTCAAAATTCATGCTAAAGTTATGCAACTTAATATTTGACGTCAATTAGTAACCCCGTACAGATGTGTGAAGTTTCAAGTGAATCCTTTCAGTAGTTGCAAAGATAAAATGTTGCACCTAAAAACTTAACCAAGAAATTTCTAAGTATAAAAGGGTCATAATTCAGTCCAAATTCATCCTATAGTTATATAACTTGGTATTTGACCTCCAGTGGTAACCCCGTAGACATGTTTGAAGTTTTTAAGTGAACCCCTTCAGTAGTTGCAAAGAAAAATGTTGCACCTAAAAACTTAACCAAGCAACTTCTAAGTATATATGGGCCATAACTCAGTCCAAATTAACCCTAGAGTTATGTTACTTGGTATTTGAACTCCAATGGTAACCCCGTAAACAAAAATAAAGTTTTAAGTGAATCCCTCCAGTACTTGCAAAGATATATAAGAAACAAAAATGTTGCACCTAAAAACTTAACCAAGAAGTGTTACGCCGACGCCAACGCCGACCCCGACACACGGCTGAGTAGGATAGCCCCACTATTCTTCGAATAGTCGAGCTAAACATTACTTAAGAAATAAACTGAATAAGCTACGTTTATGAAATCAGAGTGATTTGAACTATGTGTCTCTTGACTTGAAGGTAGATAATACACTAAATAAATTACGCGTGAAATATATCCATTATACTTATACTAACCCATAAATGTGTGTCTTAATTTTTAATGAATGACGTAATATATAAATTAAATACACTTGTCTAGTAAATTAGAATAACAAGTTTCATATATCATATTCTTATCAAAGAAAGTATACAACAAAGACGACAGGCGAAAGCAATTTTTTTCTCAAGTTAAAAGAGTTTTAACAAAGTTGGGCTGTCTATTGTTGAGTTGTACCGTCCGTAAAATCGTATCAGTTCGGTTCTATCTTTAACTTTTTCTCAAAATGGAGGCCAACGGAAAATAACACGACACCAGAAGGAAATTTGTGATAGTAAACAAATGGTTTTTGTCTTAGACGACTGTGAGAGAGACTAGAGACTTTAAATGTTATTTTTAGTGATGTTCCGATTATCGCCGACGTCGCCGAAATCGGTTAGAAAAAATTCAGCGACGATTAATCGATTACAATTTCTGTGGACGGCGACGCGTCGCGGAAAACTAGCCCGTACCATAGGGGGATAATTCACTTTCGCGTGCGCGCTATAATGGTGGATTTGGCAGAAAATGTGTTCAAGAACAACTTTTCTTCGACGTGCCCGACGCCCGAGACGAGTGATTTCGCCGACGAGCGAGTGAAAATTTTAGTAAGTAGCCCGATCGGGCGAGTCCTTTTTACGTATACGAATCATGTTTGTATCCGAAAAAGATGTACTCGAACGCACTTTTACGTTAACTTTTATCTGAGAGTTTTGCGTAATTACTCTTTCACACGTTCATATGCCCGTTTTGTAATCAAATTAAAGGTGGAAAATTTAATGTTGACCAACAAACTCTTTTGTCTTACCGCTTCTAAATGATAAAGCTTAACTTTTGGTCAAGGTCATTTGTCATAAACGAATTTTTCACGGAGCGCAATTTTAGGCTACCATTTAAATAAAACTAGCTGCCATAAAGCATAGAGATTGAAAGCCGTTCATTTCACGATGGTTTCTCAATAATGATGTTATGGTTGAAATCATAAACAGTAATTTGAAGTATTAAAAACGTCAGAGTAAATGTAAAACATTCGTCCCCAATAATTTTCGTACTCGGCACGTTATAGATTTTTTTTCAAATATTTTTTTTCATTCTTGAAAAATGATCCTATTCAAACGAATTTACAATAATTGTTTAGTTCAAAATTAAAAATATGTTATTTGATTTAATTGATCAGAACGGATCTTTAGTGGCTCAGACCCTGAAATACTGGTAGCCTCCTCATCTGTGAATTATGTAATGCCCTATCATTTGATTTCATTATACCATAAAATTGCTGGTTACTTTGAACACAATTGCATAAAGCTAGAGTAGATAAAGTGACTTAAATTATTTTGAATGACATTTCCCAGAAGTATAAAAAAAACAGATTAGTTATATTGTTTGATGCCTTAGATGTTCAAAAATAAGATATACATTGTAAAGGACATTTCTCTGTAAAATGCCTTAGACTAGTGAATTTTGATTCGAGCTAGTGAAAATTGCTACCTGATAGCCCAACCGGACTAGTGCTGTAAGGCAACTAAAGCGCAGACTCATGATGATATCCTTCTGGGACAAACTTAATAAACTTAAAGACATGTAAAATACAGTTTATTTTGGGGGTTTTTCACTCAGATGAGTGAACTGGTGCCATATTGTTCACATTAAGCTAAGAAGCAAGTTAAGAAAATAATAAATAATGTAAACAACATTTCAATCATTGAAAAAGATGTATATTTCGCATGTTTATGTAATACAATGACCAGAATTTAGCTATATAAATTTTTGGCATCCAACCGATTATAATCGGAAAGTTAGTCGGTTGAGCCCAACCGATTTCTCCGATTAATCGATTGTGGATTTTCCAACCGATTGCCATCACTAGTTATCTGCTCTGTTTTATTTAATTTTTATTGGAGTTCCACGAACAAACCTATGAGTTACGTTCGAGAAGTAGACGTCATTTTAGGTCAAATTATGGCAACCTATTCTTCCTGTTTAACGTCACGTAACTTTCTTCATTGGGTTTTCATAAATTAATGTTTATTTGCAATGGAAAGATTATTCATTTCTTGATAAAAAAGACCAAGTTTTTGAAAATCGATCCAGCAATTAAAAACACAGGAGCCTGTCAAATGAGATTTTAAATTGATTTTTTCGTGGTTTTTTAGGTGTGAGTTACATACCTTTACTTTGTATTTATGTATATACACTATATTTGAATACTTAAAGTTTATTTTTACTAGAACTTAAAAATCATGTGTTTTTTATTTGTAATACAAATGTAGATTTTATTTGTACTTAAGACAATATATGTCAACTGGTTTAATCATAATTTCAACTTTAACAATTTTTGTCTGCTAATGAAAACTGAATATACTGAACAAATTAAAATTATTGCTTTATTCGTTTACAAAATATTGAAAACTATTAATTCGTAACTAATATTCTCATGTGCATGAATAATGTTTTTGTTTTGTTACTTTATAATTATTGACAACTTAACAATGATAAATTGTTGTATTTTGTATAATGTATTTTGGGCCAGAGGCCTTTATTTACAAAGAAAGATATTGTATTGTATTTGGGGGGACTGTGATGTGATATGCCTACAGTATTCAGCAATATTTCAGTTCGTGATTGTTAATGAAGATACGTACATATTATTCTTGTGCATTTATCTGGTTGAGTAGCTTTCAAAAAGGAAGATTACGCCAGTAATATACACTTCATAATTTACAATTGTATTATTTGTAAATAGTATTGAATTTAAAGTTTAAAACCAAGTTCTGTTCAAAATCAAATATTAATTTCTTTATGAACAAAAAGTTTGTGCATAGGTTTGTTGAATGGTTAGATTTAAACACAGGTAATCTGAATGTATAACAGTGACATATCTCAACAAGTATATAGCTCTTTTTAAAAGCACAATTCAATATGAAAAAAGCGCTATACAAATCTGGTATATGATAATAATACAGTATGTAAATTTTATTAAATATGATATATCGTTCTATTGTCTAGAAGACACGTAGAAAACATCGACCGATCTCATTATTTAGCTGAGTTATATGAGAAAATGTTTATAAGACATCGAAGTATTATATAAACTGTAGGCTGCGTATCGTGGCCAAGGTCGCGATACGATACGTACCGCGATATATGCCTCGCGATTACGATATTAATCGCGATACGATGTAAATTGTAAATTTGGTATGAATGCATAGACAAATTATGATATTATTATCAAATAATCATAAAATTAAAAAAAGCGATAGCGTGGGTCCCGAAATTTATGACATAACGAAATAATGATTGAAGGAATTTTATTTTAAAGAAATGGAATACCACATTATGAATAACAAAATACAAATAACTTTATTTGTTGTAAAATAATGACAAAGTTGTTTGTTTCTAGTTGAATTAAACGAATTAGTTCATTAAAACATCAACTAATTATGTCTTTTTAAACTGTCACACAACACGCTATTAATTAACAACAATTATCAGCTTATCGGCAAACATAAAAGAAAGTGTTATCTTCCTCAATCAATGTCCACCAAAGTTTGTCACGTGTTTGCAACCGTTTGATTACGTGATCAATTTTATCGAGCCGTTATATATGTAGCACTATTGATTTTTTAGAGGACGCCTTACACATAAGTCATATTGTCTATTATTGTTACAAGCGTGGATAAAAATTTAATGCGTATTGCGGACTCTCGGCTGGATTTTTAGCGTCCAAATAATAAATTGCTTGTGACTACAGTTTTTATGTTCAATTATCCATTTTTAGTAATATTGCTATTGAAATTGCTACCAGACATTCGGTCTTGCGATTCGTATTTTTTTAACGAACCGTCGGCGTTTAAGACGGACTCGGTCTTCGGCCCGGTAGCTAGATTCGAAGACTGAGGTACCCGTTTAATTTAGCAAAAGAGATGTAACGAAACCAAATGGCATAGAATATACGAAAAGTTGTCAAATTCGCGATATAACCATATTTTCGGCGAGTGCGCCCGACGAGCCCAATAGACGATTGATATTGCGCCATTTGCGTTCACAAGGGGCCAATGGCGCGCTCTAGATTGAACACTGAGTAAAGATTGCAATTGCACGTTAAATGCTATAGATACAAATGTATATGATATATTTCGTTTTAACTAATTTCTTGTAAACTAAAAGGCCCTCTGAATCGCGATTTTTTAGGACGCGATTCGATACACCCGTATCGGACAGTCGCGAATACGATCTCACGATGCATCGGTGAATCGTTACAGCCCTAATAAACTGATATAAATATAAATGTAATATATATATGAAGTCTATATAAAGGTTTGACCTTGGGTTTTGTTTCATAATACGATGTTTCATCCATTAATATGATTCTTATTTGTATAATATAAAATCTTGCTTAAAAAATTTCCACAAATTGGTTTTAAGCGTTTCTTTCATTCCCGTCTTGTTCTTGCTGCTTTAACTTCAGATACTCTGGTTTTGTGACGCCATTGAGCAGTTGAGTACTTACCTTTCACTTTGAGAATGCTACAATCTTCTTGTTATTTGGAGTATTTGTGTATTTTGCATAAAACATCGTCGAGTGAAGAATAAGTTAATTTCTTTTCACCAGGACAAGTTGTTATTGTTTATTTTGCTATTGTTTATTTTTAAATGAAAATGTTGGGGCGGGTGAGTTGATGCAACCTACAACCTTGTTTAAACCACTGTGGCAAATTCTTTTGTCATTGGTTTTTTCAAGGCATAATTACTTAGGTTCTTGTGATGTTATTTGTTTGTGACGTCATTTTTATTTCAAAAGATAAAAATCCCCTCTTGCTTCTTGTCTGTGTGGAAGATCTATAGTTTTCTGTTGCTGTTACTTATATGCTTTCATACTACTTTTTAAGTAGAAAAACATACAAATATATAGTAACCAAGACATGCTGTTAAATTAAACTTGATCTAAAAGGCACAACTGAACATTTCGTCGCAAGCTTAAAAAATATTGTTTATCACTTGGCCTAGATTAGTGAATAAATGCGGAGATAATTCTGGTTTTATACAAACAACGTCTGCACAATTGACGTTAGTGAATTTGTTTTAACTTGGAACCATTTTTAAGTAGCATGATTGAGCATGAAGCAAGAATTCTAGGGCTCGCTTCGCTCGCCTTGTTGTTTAATATAAATATAGTGTTTGTTTGGTTTTTATAATCAATATGTTGCGTTATTCTGCAAAATGTACATACCGTAGTTAGTTGTGGTTCGAAAGATTGAACCCCCTGAAAAATCTAGGATCTGCTTCTGACTTCTGACTATAAATTCTGGAATAAACAATTAGTCCGATCAGTAAAATATCATAAAGGAGATACTAGCCAGTTTCGTCATTCAACTGTAAACAGTATCTTTGTACTTAAAACCCAGCAGAAAAGTACTGAGAACAGTTCATAAATATACAGATGTAAAATGTGTGTATCAATCCTAATCGAACGAAAAATGTACTTTCGGCGAAGAATTTAACTAGTGGTTCAATGGTAAATTTTCTACGATTGTCGAAATATCCGCATTAAAAATCATTCTATGTTTTACCAAACATGTTGAATTTCTTTGAACTGATTCGTATTAAAAACGAATGCAATATTACAGTTGAAGTGAAAAACTAGTTCTTGTTATATAAGAACTTGTAATACATTCTGTACACAAACGGTCTAACTGACCTTTGTACGGAGACGCCGCGAATCACGGGAAAACAAATTATTTACCTGAAAGCACGTGACAATGTTTACATTCTAACAAGTTCCCCCTTCAAGTATACTGAACAAATAGAGTATGAATTTTGTGTCTACGCAGTAAAATTTGACTATCCAACCAAGTATCCTCATTAAATTAAACTTTTTTACCGGTCGTTAAACCTTCATCATAACGTGTTTACATCTGTCATTCTATACACAATAATTTGAAATCGAAAGTAGAATACACGGTTTAACTATGCACCTATACCTATAGAGGTTTAAAAGTACTTTGTATACATAGATTTATATTCCCGTAGCTATGAGTGATTATTTATTTTACATTTTAACTACGATTTTGTCAAAAAATGAAAACATCCAACGATTTAGTCTTCATGCGCCGCACTATTTTCTGTTGCGTACCATCGCCGTATTTTGGGACGGTTGTGCGTCTTAGTATAGAGGTGATATCTACACCTTCTATTTATAGAATGCTTGTAATATACTAAAACTAAGACAAATCAAATCCCACTTCTGATACCATTGAAGTGAAAATTAAAGTCTGCTTGCTCTATGTAAACATATAATGTGACGTGTAAGATCGAATCCTGGGATAGTCTGCTTGAGAAGAAATCTAGTAGTTGTATTAAGTGATCAAAATCACTGCATCTCTCTCATGATGCGCTCGTCAAAATGACACCACTGTATTTAAAGTTAAATACAGAACTAAGAACTTATGAAATAAGTAAAAGAATATAACAAAAATATTAAGAACAAAGATCTAGTAAAACTAAGACTCAAGTTTAATATGTAACTAAAAGATGTGACAAAGTTTAAATATTTTAAGTAATAAACAAGTTTCCAAAGATATCAAATAATACCAAAATAATATCAAATAATGTTATCAAATATAGCCCAAATATAATGATCTCAATGACAATAAAGCTAAATATGAGGCAAAATAACTTAAACTAGGTCTAATAACATGGTATGACAAAATGGACTGAAATTAACTAAATAACACAAAAATATATACAAAATAAGATGGTACTCAATATTCAATTAAAGCTACATAGTACTTAAACTAAATATTAAATATCAAATAATTCTGAGAGATCTTCGAAAAATATTATGACAGCCAAATGTAAACAACAGATCGAAAAAAAAAGAATTCAAGATGGCTGCCAATTAACAAGAAATAATCAAAAGTTCTTAATTAAACCAATTAAACCTAATTAAAACAATAATCTAAATAAAATTAAACTATACCTCTTACTTACTTAAACAATTGCTTAAAGTACAAAAATGCTCCAAAAATACTTTAGTATAAATATCAAAAATAATTGATTAATTACTAATTAATACTAGAGAGATATTTTTAGTTCTTTCCAATTCAAGTGTTAGTTTCAGACTGAAGAATTTCCAGCTCTGCTCCTATATCAATAGACAGGTCAGGTGCTGACCCCTATAATTATTAAAGGGAAGTAATTCTGCAATAAACCCCTAAACAAAGAAAGTCTTCTTTGTTCTATATAAAAGGGAGATAACTCTAAAAAAATACCATAATTACTAGTGGCTGTTCCATCAATGAATAGTGATTTTTCTAACCACTATTTAATGAATAATGATTGGTATCACTGGTACATTTCTAAGTTGGATCGAAAACTATTTAGTAGGTAGAGAACAAAAAGTTATTTTTAGATAATTAACTCATAATCATGTTATCTATCGATACCAATGAATGGTTATAATTTATAATAATAACAAAACATATTTTGTGACATAATTTTATTTATTTATCAAGTGAAATTTGGGTTTGATTAAATAAAACAATACAAGATACACAAATTCTATTATTCAATCTGCATTATATGACAGGGCGAAAAAGGGGGGGAATGGTATAAAGTTTTAAAAACAGATATCGTTTTATACTGAATTTGCAGGCACTTTATCATTTGTCCCAATTTCACATATTTCGATATGAATTTTCTAAATTGCTTAACATTGCGCCAATACAAGTTGGTAATCTTATCAAAAATACAGACAGTAATTAAATTATATATCATTGAACATCATTCAATAATATAATTATATGCATGGTCTATTGATGGAAAAGACGTGCACCTTATTTATGTAGTAAGTTGGTCGTAGAGTCAATATATTTAAACAGTCAAATCTCAATTTCGCCAAAAATTCTCCAATGCGTGTTTTAGTCGTATCCTCCCACAGCGCAAAGAGTGGTAAGCACAGGAATTAAAAGCGTTCCGAACGTGCACATTCAGTTCGAAAAAAATGGGGTTTGTTATCTGCATTTTGGTTGATTTATAAAAGGACATAAGGGAGGTAACTAGAAAATTAATTATTTATGTATTTATTGGATTTAAAAGTCGCCCGGCTAGCATAGTTGGTAGCACGCAAGTCTACTGACCGAGTGGTCGTGGGTTCGATTCCCGGGCGGGGCATACTTTCGTGGAGCTTGGTCATGAAATTAATTCTACGGTCATTCTCCCTCCTACCAATGATTTTAATTTTGTAGGGCAGTTGTCAGTCACTGACGAAAGTATGCGCTAAGTAGTTGGTTAACAGCTAAATCCAGAGATTTAGCCTTTCCAGGAGGAGTGAGTAGGTTAACTGACCGCAGTTAAATGATCTATAAAATGTATTGCTACGGCGTTAAACCAAACAAACAAACAAACAATTGGATTTAACGCCGTATCAACACAATTTAGGTCATTTCACGGCGTCCAGCGCACCTAACCTAGCTTTCCTGGACCTTTGTCTATAACCAGTACTTACCTACCCTTCCACAAGGCCGGAAACTTTTCCATATTATCTAATCAATGGAGGAAAACTGACATTATTATCTTATTTTTTTCATAAAAGGGTATAACCTCCCAGGGTGTGATTCGAACCCGTACCCCCCTCGGGACATGAGATTCCAAATCCCAGCGCGCTACGAATTGCGCTATTGACCCGGGTAAACTAAATTATTGACTTTTAATTCAGTTTGGGCAGTATACAGAAAATAATCCACCAAAACGCGCGCGATACCTTAAAAGGAAAAAATATATACGTCTTTACCATGTTAATTTTAATATTAACAAATCAGCTGCAGGGGTTTAATTCCTTATGATTTAAAGTGTTGGTCTTTCACGTAGTGTATATAAAACAATTTTAACATTTGCAATGTTGTACTGGTAAAAAGAAATACTATATTTATTTAATAGGTATCTTTGATAGCTGATTTATCATATTGTTGTGCATGTACTGAATGCCAATACTTGCAATCTGTGCGTATTATTATAATTATATATGACCCCAATATAATGAATAAATAAAATGCATAAATGTCGTAAAATATCATTAAAACATTCATAGCTATTTGTCCAGGTAAAATATAGCCAGAGTAAAGATTTTATCTCTCATTTAGGCCAGTTCGGTAGTGAAAAGGGGTAGTAATCTTACAAACGCTTGGAATGCCAGTCCGGTTTCAATTATAAAATTCATTTCTTTTAAATTTGATAAAATGGCGCGTGTTGTGCCACTGTTAAAAAAGCAGATAGATGTTATCCATCAAACTACAAGCCTATATATAAGCTATCTAGAGTAAAGTAATGGATTGGATAAATTCAAACATAAGATTAACTTTCCTTTAACATCCTATCCAGGATTACTCGCAGACAATCAACCGTATTTCAATTGATAGATATGTAAAATCAAATTTGCAAAGCCATCGATGGAAGAAAATCAAAATGGATGCTTTGCTACACTACACTACTGTTAGAAAGAGCCTGTTTAAATTGTTTGGTACTAGGTGATGTGCAAACGATACTTGACATGATTAATGTAGTAACAAGCGTAAACTAAAGTACTATAACTACTGCTGGAATGACTTTTCAATACTAGATTAAAATCAGTTTTTGCGCTTATAAAATATTTAAGAATACTACCTTACGCTGTGGTTATTGAATGCATGACAAGAAGACTAATTGATTTTGAAAAATATGTGGTACCATCTATAAGTTATAGATAAACAAATGTCTGACGGACATTAAAGCATCTAGGACATTTCATGAAATTAGGAAAATGATGCATTTCGCTCATTCTTTAAATATACTAAATATGTGTTAAACAGTTAAAGACAAAAATCCATGATTTACGTGACTCTTTCTGTGACGTAATAAACTAATAATAAACTTATTTATTCTTCACTTTATCTGGTTTTGTTTTTATTTTAATCATATAAAGTATTGTTAGCATTTAGTCTAGTTACAAATCTTTTAAACAATAGTACACCTAGTCCAATGTCCCAATGTCAAAATGACTTAATCTATGGTCTAATCGAGATGTCGGCTTACCAGTCTACGTATATCTGCAATTTTGTACATAAACAGGAAAATATCAAATGTAGAGAGAACGTGAAGTTGGAGGTATCTGAAGAAAACAACCAGCTCAAGTCTGCCCTTTTAGAACATGTTAACACCAATGTTACTGCAATGGTATGTTGTAGATATTAGTTATTTTGCCATTACCAATAAGATAACATCCATTAAATCAGAAAAACTTCAACACGAGAGTATCGGTTTATGAATTTTAAAATCAAATTAAAATCACGAGCATTAATCAATCTGAGAGATTATATTTTCGTATTTCTAGATTTGCAAAGTCTTAGAATCAATCTACAGATGACATTGACCTCAAACTTGCACACAGTTGTGTGGTTAATTTGTCAAATAGCGATATTGAGCAATCGTTTAGGATACTGAGGGTACCGAACACATACATTAATGATTAAGCCACAAACCAACTGGTTAATAATTGAAGGGGTTTCTTTTGTTTGCAGAAGTTCGAGATGCATATTGAAGTGAAAGCTTCCTTTGACGCAATTTTAAAGAAGGTTTAATGGTTTCAACATAAAGACTTTCGACAGGTGAAGTTTTAAATGCACCCAGGGATCTTCTCAAGATATGATTGTGAATTGCGCAAGCATTTGCAGACAAGATTTACTTGCATATCCATATACAATTGAACCGTAATCTAATTTTGACCATACTAACCTTCTGTATAATTTAAGTTAAGTTTGGGTGTCAGAAACTGAAAAAGTGTGTAATAGAACTTTAAGTAGATTTAATGATTTAAGATAGTTTAATTTCAATTATTTTCAATCAGGTATAAAAGAAAGATTTTTTATCAAAACTGACACCTGAAAATTTAGATTCGTCTACAACAGGCCTTTAAGTACCATATATATAAAGTTGAAGATAATTATGAAGTTTTTTAAAACGACAAAAAAATGACGTTCGATGTGTCGAATACTTTTTGAACGGTAACATATATAAAAATAATCTAGTTATAAAGAACAATCTACTACCGGGTTTAAAACTTAAGCACTATTGTTGATCTTAAGTCCAAAGAGAGTAACATATAGAATGCTGTTCTTGTTGGCGAGTCCCACATAAGGCAACACCTACTTTTACTTGAAACTTTCTGTCAGATGAAAAACTAGAAATAAATAAATGCAATCTTCCATTAAATGCTTCTTTTTTATCTTTGAGAATGTCATATTTCCATGTGGCGTCATAGGCTTTTTCAAGATCGAAGAAAATTGAAACTAGATGATGTTTATTGATAAAAGCCTTTCTTACAAATGTTTGAAGTCCAGCTAAATTATCATTTATGCTACATTGTTTTCGAAATTGAGATTGAAAATTACTTGTAATTCCTTTTGATTCTTAATACAAAGTTGGACGTTTATTTACCATACGTTCAAAAGTTTTACATATCGAGGGTTGCCCGCAAGACTGTCGTAACTGCACTTTTTTACGAAATAGACTTTTTTGAATTTTTATACTTATTTTTATGTTTTACATCACTGATAAAAAAAGCTTGGCACACTTCTCTCTAGAAAGTGATTTATATCAAAAATGCAATATAGTCGTAACTGAAAACTGAATAAAAAGTTAGCGCAATACTGTCGTAAGTCAACTTACGACAGTATTGCGCAAACTTTTCTATTAAACTTTCTTCAACTTTTTCCTGCAATACTGTAGTAAATCAAAATAAATCACATCATACTTCAATAAGGTCACTCATTAAATCACCAATTCAGTTTAATTCATTTATTTATGCTACTAATAAGGTATTTATTGTATACAAGACCCTTTATATAATTGTGACATGGGCGAAATTAGTCATTTTTCATTTCTATGCCATATGGCTATTTTAAGATTTTAAGGTGCTCTTTCTCATTAGTAACTGACTGGCAGATATGCAACTAAGTGAAGTTATTCTCATGGTGATTAGCTTTCAAATATAGCCATTTGCAGTCCGATCCCAGTAACCATGGCAACACTGGACCGGAGCAAAAAAGGGGGAAAAATGCAATTTTGGCTGGGGTTTTTAACTCCAAATTTAGCATTTCATTCAGTTATATTTCCTCAAAATGAGGTCTAAACTGCTAGCACTTTTCAGAGAATGAAAGCATGTTATCTTATTGTCATCTTGTGGCATTTTTCTGCACTTGCAGACCAATTTTTTTCAGGAATAAGAGAGACTGTGTGCCTTTAAACCCCAGCTCCAGAGGGAGGCATATCCCCCTCTGAGACCTTGTGAGGTTTCTTTTGATTGTGGTATTTTCATGAAAAAGTCAAGTGGTGGGGGAGGGCAAATTCCCTTGAGTGAAATTAACTTAATCCATTCAAAAAAATTCTGTGGCAGGCAATTTGAAGGGGGTCCTGACTTATAAAAATGCGGGATTTACCAGAAAAAAAAGATAATAATTAATACATGTTTAGCAAAGTGCTTTGTTGACTTCATCATTGATGACTTCATTAATGGTGTCATACATTTCAAATTCTCAGTATTTGTATTTTAATAAGTTTCACTTGGAATTATTGAGTAAACATATTTTTGATACATCAGAGCCTAATAACTAGTGTTTACCAAAATTAAAAAAACTATTGACTGTCATGCTTTAAAGCAACCACTGAGGTATCATCAGTGTCTTATGAATGATAACCTTCATTATCCAATCCAGCAGATATCAGTATGTATCCCTAGGTAATGTGTCATAACAAACAGAAAGAAGCCCCACAGTGATAGCTACTCATCTAAGTAGCTGAAGAGAAAGCGTAACATACTCCTAGGTTGCCCCTCTAGTTCAGTTGGTAGCATGCTGGTCGACTGATTCAGGGAACAGGGTTCACTTCCCAGATGGGGCATACTTTCTTTTGTTAGGTCATTCTCCCTTCTATCCCTGATTCTTAATCATGTAGGGCAGTTGTCAGTCACTGATGGAAATATGTACCTAGCAACTGGTTTACAGCTAAATTCAGAGATTTAGCCTTACCAGGTACAGTGAATAGATTGACTGACCGCTGTGGTATAAGTAAATAATAATTTGAAACCAAAGAACTTTTCAACTGTTCCATTTCTAACACTCTAAGATCACAAATTGTACCAACTTGGTTGATAAACACTAGCCAATGCATAATATCATAGCTCTAGGCCTTAAAGTGTAAGGTATGTGAACAAATTTTCTAGAAGACATTTGAATGCCACATATTTGAAATTGTAAAGAGACACCAGCAGCCGCTGACCAAGCACCTGGGTTTTAAACTACAAGCCAAATTGCATTGTTGACAATTCTGATTAAAAATGTACTTCATGAGTAGATAAGAAACAAAAAAACAAGAAAAACACAAACTTTGATCTTCAGGCTTAAATTTGAAAATTGTGGGCAGAGACAATATTAATTGGTTATTATTTTACCTCTGGACTTGTCAAATTTTGAAAAGCAGACTTTTTAAATAATATTTCTTGTCTGTTGCTTTAGTACATACAGTTTGGATGAAATTAATTTTAGAAGCAGTGGAAGGTTGTATTGGCAGTGAATGAGGGGTCCAAATGGTTTTTAATCCCACAAGAATAGCTACTAACTTCTTTGGAGGGGTCCAAATGGTTTTTAATCCCACAAAAATAGCTACTAACTTCTTTGGAAGGGTCCAAATGGTTTTTAATCCCACAAGAATAGCTACTAACTTCTTTGAGAAAGAAATCATCATTAATGTGCCAGCAATACTTATTGCTTGATTTCACTCAAGTGAAAATGAGGATCTGGAAGGAAGCTATAATACTGTACATGTTTTGGCATTTGAAATTTAAAAAATGTTCCTGTCCATTAGTGTATTTCTTGCCTGTAATTCATTGTAAGTAGCATAAAGCAATTTTTCTCATAGCTTAACATAGATTTAATGGTTATGCTGTTTTTATAATCAATATGTTGCATTTTCTGCAAAATGTGTATAATGTGGTTGTGGTTCAAGGTTCGGACCCCCCCCCTTAGAAAAGTTCAGACCCCCTTGAAAATTCAGACCCCCTTGAAAAGTTCGGACATCCCCTAGTAATGTTGGGACCCCCCTTGCCTAGTCTTAACAACATTGTAAGCAAATTGTTTCTCAAACAGGAATACTGACACCCAACAGTCATTCAAAAACACTCAATGCATAAATGTTACAGCTTACAAATTTTATAAAAATAAACATGAACTGTAATTGTTATGTTTTCCTTGATTGATTTTTTTCTTTTAAACAGTAAAGCTTCGAGCTGCCATTTGTGGTATGTAAACCATGGTCTTAATGTTCTGCACAAGTTTTAAATTATGGGCTTAGGAAAATAATATTTCCAATACTCATGTTTAATATGTTCAAAATAATACATTGTTCAAACAAATAAAATACATACTGTATTGTGTTTATATAACTGAATGATAGACAAACAAATTTGATAATCATAAAATTATTTATTTTAAAACAACAAACGTTAAGGCATGTCTTGTATTCATAATTTGTATGATTTATGATAATTCATTTAAATGCAATATCACTTCAACATTATTATCATAATGTAATGCTAGGTTTACATCTGGCCACGATTACCACGATGTCCCCGATTCCAGAGCATCGTGGCGAACGTAACAGAGTGTGGAGTCGAATTGGGGTGATCGTGGGGGAGCGTAACGGAACGTGGTTGAATCGGGGACATCGTGGGCATCTGGACAGATTTTAAATCAAACTTTAATTTCACCACGATTGCCCCTATTTATTTTCTAATCGTGACAGAGCGTGGCCTTCGTAACAAAAGGTATTGGAAGGTACCGAAGCGTAACAGAACGTGGAGTACAATCGCAACAGATCGGGACCAGCGTGGACACATTTTTCATCCCACGTCGCTGGGAAAGAATTATTATTATATCAAATCGTGACGTAAAACGTGGTCATTTGTCTCAAATCGTAGGTCAAATAGCAGGAGATCGCAACAAAGCGGCTTTGTCGTGGGAGATCTTAACAGGACGTAACGGAACGTGGTGGAGCGTGGAAGCCAATCGTGTTAATCGCAACAAAGCGTAACAGAACATGATGCAAATCGTGGGCTCAATCGTAGCAAAGCGCAGTAAAGC
Organism: Mactra quadrangularis; assembly: GCA_025267735.1. Classification (NCBI taxonomy): domain Eukaryota; kingdom Metazoa; phylum Mollusca; class Bivalvia; order Venerida; family Mactridae; genus Mactra; species Mactra quadrangularis. The sequence goes on from CM046309.1 coordinate 4,179,913, forward strand.
GCAACAAAACGTGCTCATTTTGTAAGGAAGCGTAACAGAACGTGGAGTATACCATTTAATCGTAGAGCTCCCCGATGTTTTAGCCTCTGGCTAATCGGGGAGATCGTGGCCAGATGTAAACCTAGCATAAACTATAACTATAAATTACTTATCTGTAGAATTTTTTAAAAAAGGCAAATAATAGTAAATCTGGAACTAAGAATGTGTTTTGTGTGCATTAAATTCAAAAAAGGTCTTTATTTTTTTATTGGGTCAATATTGCGATTTTACATGTCTAGACCCCCCCCCCCCCTTCAATTGGCTTCCAAATACTTGAAATGTATGTTTTAAACTAGATTTAGAAAATTTCACTTTAAGAAGGTTGTCCCCAAAAGAAGATATTTCTTTCGTGCACCTCCCCCCATCAAAAGATGTCTCAGGGGGGTTCTGAAGAGAGGATGTGCACCCCCCCTTTTGTAGCTGGGGTTTGAAGGGTGCACAGCGCCTCTCATCACCAGCAAAAACCAGGTTGTTGAGTGCAGAGAAATGGAACAAAAGCAGATAAGAAAACATGTTTTCAGTTTCTGAAAAGAACTGGAACTTTAAACCTCAATTTTGGAAAATAATTGAATGAAATGTTAAGTTGGGGTTGAAAAAGAGCAAAAATTGCATTTTTTTCACATTTTGCTCCTCCCCAGCATTGCCATGGTAACTAGGATCAGGGCTCAAATTGGGTTTTCTGAAAGGCAGTTACCAAGGAAATAACTTGGCTAAGTTGCATATCTGCCTGATAATTAGTAATGTAATTAGAGCCTCTTGAAATAGCTTTTGCTTGTTATGCTGAAAAAAATGACTTTTACACATGCCACAACCAGTAAAGGGTTGATATATATTGGAAAATAAAACATTTGATTTGTTTTCTTTTTTTGTGTTTGATAATAATTTTCAGTTACTACTGTATTGCAGAAATTTTATCAAAAATCATGTGTTAAAAATTTCTGCAATACTGTAGTAAGTTGACTTACTACAGTATTGCTGGGAATATAATAACACAAAACAGACAGATTTAAGCGCAATACTGTAGTAACTCAACAAAATCATCAAATATCTAGTTTTATTTCAAATTTATGCATTTCATTAGAACTGTTTGTTTTTAAACATATTTTCTAATAATAAAACAAAAAAGTTTGGTGTAAAATTCATGCAATAATAAATTAAACAGTTTTTTGCTTCTCCTGTAAAATTTTCAAAAATGCAGTTACGACAGTCTTGCGGGCAACCCTCGATATGTATATTGCGTAAATATTGACCTTTCACATTTGCATCTAGTAATTATCTACACATATCCCGACGAAAGTCAGTACCACGCCTATTCTACACTTCGGCAGCGATCGTAAAATTATAGAAGTATGTTTGTGTGTTAGGTTTTAACTCATAATCATTACGGCCACGGTGTAATCGAGCATTAATACTACATTCGTATTCAGTGTAATGAATAATTAAAGGTAAGGTAATTAAATCTAATAGATCGTTGATTTTAAGTAAACTGTTATATTCATCTCATTGGTAGAATAAAAGGTAAGTTTATGTTTTATAAAAGATAGCAAACTCTGTTTTCAATATTTCGGCCAAAGCCTTTATCAAGAAATTATTTCATGAATCACATTACATTTTGAACATAGACGCCATATTGTTTATTTAATAATGACATAACGTCGTCATTGACGTCGCGACGTCGTTTGGCGTTTTAACGTCATTTGGCGCCAAATGTTTATTTAAACACTGTGGGTATGCATTTAAAGCTGTCTTTAACATTACAACCATATGGTTTTATTGTATGAAGTTTCTCAATCCATACGCCCTCCGCTAGTTGCCGTTCGGTTCTTTCAGCTGCATACATTTTCTGTAGAACACCAAATGCAACATTCTTCTCCGTATGTCCCAACAATCCAAAATGCGCATTTATAGGTCGATCTTTCTTAAGTCTTACGTCCCTTAGATGTTCCGTCATCCTCGTGCCTAACTCTCTTTCCGTTTCCCCGACATATACAGGAGATTGGCATCGTGTACATAAGATAACATATACTATATTTTTTACGCGGCAAGTAATGATATCAACCAGATCAAATAGCACTGAACTTTTAGTGTCACATATCTTACTTTTGTATATCATGTCACATAATCTACAACCGTCTTTACAAAATGTTTGAGTAGCTCTACATAAAGAGTTCGTCTTTCCGTGGACCAAGTTTATGCTTTTCAATTTTTTCTTTAATTTTTCTAAATTCATCAACGTAATGAGCTGAGAAAGCGTTGTGCGAGAAAGCATCAGCAAGAGTGTCTGCTATATATTTAGGAGTTTTTGCAAAGTCAGAGTTATTACGTTTTAAGGACTATGTAAAAGTTGAAATTACAGAAAGGTACCTTTAAGTACCTGCCCTCAAAAAGTTGGTTAGGGTGAATGCAGTGCTAAAAAAATCATATTGTTTAATCATCCCTCTTGCCTGAAATCTTTTGCACCAGGCAATGTTATCGTAGGTACTTCACATCACCAGTAAATACAGAAACAAATACGTTATTTTCTGTGCAGGTTTCCTTTTATTCTGGCGAACAAATTCAGAATACATATGCAGATATTGAATGCACTAATATTACTCTAGATGCACTGAGGCTTACATTTCTATATCTGTGACTGAACTTACATATATGAACAAACAAATAAGTGGGCTCTGTAATCAAAATTTTGGCGTCCATTTTGTGTGTATTTAAAACTTATTCATTACACATCTTTGCGGAAGTCAGGGGCTAATCACAAAAACGTGTGTACATACGCGAACTTAACTTCTATCTAAAGATTGCAAGATTTCGGTGAAATGTCTTAAGAATGGTTTATTTTTTATGAAGTTATTACTATATATGTCTGTAGATTTGATGATTTATTGTTTAAGTTATTTATTTGACGCCGCGTGGGAACTTTTTGTGCCTAATTACTTTATTTTGACATCCATCAGTTCCGTCTTAAATTGGTCGATGTTTTGTTAGCAGATGACCATTTATTGTGTCATACCACCTTTGTTTAAATTGGCCGTGTATTGAAAAATCAAGAGTATGGTGGCTCGGTATAGCCCTCGTGCATTTTCTTCGAGAGCTTCTAATCTCAGTTTGTGAAATTGTTCGGTGAAGTTTGTGGAACATATTGTATTCTTTAAATGTTTTGTAGTTTATAATGTATTGTTGACAACAAATCATGTGACCAAAATTTGAGGGCTTCACTACTTGACGTTGACTTAAGTCAGATCGTATTGTAGCAGAGATTTTAAGTTTCGAGTGCGTCTTTGAAATTCTCTCATCGTAAACGTAAGGTCAACTTAAGTAAGTTATTTCGGAAATTTTGCTATCTTACGAAAGATTCTTATGAAACAGTCCCAGTTCTTTATCAGTCCTGCGTTCAGTAAGCATTTAAAGTTAGTCAATCACCGTTACCGTTATGAACGGTAATTGAACGATCCGTTGAAGCGCGTACGTTTAAAGAGAACGGACAAGAGAATCTTTACTTCAATTTATTAGAAGAATTCGAAGAGGAGGAATTGTTTTCTGGTTTACTTGTTTTTTGTGTGTAAATTTATTGATCTAAACCAACGGGAGTAACACCGCCGACTTCGTTGTAATGGCAGTTACTAATTTGCTCAATATACTGGAACTATTTTGTTTCAGGTTGTTTCATACTCGCGTACTATATACTTAAACTGTTTTCTGTTTGCCTGAAACGTTTTCCGCTAACAGGCCGTTCAATAATGACATTAGTGAATTATAACTATTTTAAGTGTGTACCTTTCATTACCTGTGTCCATTATTGGACACCGTACTTTTTGTTTGTACTACTTCTTTTGTGTAAAGTTATATTTTGGACATGTTGAAATTTATAAATTTTAGTATATAGAGATATTTTATTATACTGATTTCAGACAATGTATGAATTAATTTGTATTTTTAACTGTTAGTGCATCTGTACGGGGGTGTACACAATCAGATTGGAAGATTTTATTTTAACTGTTTTCACTGTACTTCATGTAAACTTGCACAAAAGTTTACATGTTTAAACTCACTTTTTTTATAAAAAATGAATATAACTAAACCACTTTTTGGATATTTTTCTATTAAACTTACATATTTATTTCATTAGGATTAAAATGAAAACTGAAATTTATGAAAATTATTTGTAAATTTCAATTATTGCAACCACACCTATTTTAAAGTCATGAAGAACATTCGTAAATTACATAGTCCTTAAGTACCGGCTCTCAAAAAGTTGGTTCGGGTAAATGCAGTGCTAAAAATATCATAATGTTTAATCATCCCTCATGCCTGAAATCTTTTGCACCAGGCATTATTATCGTAGGTACTTCACATCACCTGTGAATACAGAAATAAATACGTTATTTTCTGTGCAAGTTTGCTTTTATTCTAGCGAACAATTTCAGAATACATATGCAGATATTGAATGCACTAATATTACTCTAGATGCACTGAGGCTTACATTTTCTATATCTGTGACTGAATTTACATACATGAACAAACAAACAAGTGGGCTCCGTAATCAAAATTTAGGCGTCCATTTTGTGTGTATTAAAAACTTATTCATTACACATCTTTGCGGAAGTCAGGGGCTAATCACAAAAACGTGTGTACATACGCGAACTTAACTTCTATCTAAAGATTGCAAGATTTCGATGAAATGTCTTAAGAATGGTTTATTTTTTATGAAGTAATTAATATAAATGTCTGTAGATTTGATGATTTATTGTTTTAAGGTATTTATTTGACGCCACGTGGGAACTTTGTTGTGCCTAATTACTTTATTTTGACATCCATGGGTCCGTCTTAAATTGGTCGATGTTATGTTAGCAGATGACCATTTATTGTGTCATACCACCTTTGTTTTAATTGGCCGTGTATTGAAAAATCAAGAGTATCGTGGCTCGGTATAGCCCTCGTGCATATTCTTCGAGAGCTTCTAATCTCCGTTTGTGAAATTGTTCGTTGAAGTTTGTGGAAGTTTGTGTTGACAACAAATCATGTGACCAAAATTTGAGGGCTTCACCACTTGACGTTGACTCAAGTCAGATCGTATTGTAGCAAAGATTTTAAGTTTCGAGTGCGTCTTTGAAATTCTCTCATCGTAAACGTAAGTTCAACGTAAGTATGTTATTTCGGAAATTTTGCTATCTTACGAAAGATTCTTATGAATCAGTCTCAGTTCTTTATCATCCCTGCGTTCAGTAAGCATTGAACGTTAGTCAATCACCGTTACCGTTATGAACGATTAATTGAACGATCCGTTGAAGCGCGAACGTTTAAAGATAGCGGACAAGATAATCTTTACTTCAATTTATTAGAAGAATTCGGAGAGGAGAAATTGCTTTCTTGTTTACTTGTTTTTTTGTAAATTTATTGATCTAAATCAACGGGAGTAACACCGCCGACTTCGTTGTAATGGCAGTTACTAATTTGCACAATATACTGGAACTATTTTGTTTCAGGTTGTTTCATACTCGCGTACTATATACTTAAACCGTTTGCTGTTTGCCTGAAACGTTTTCCGCCAACAGAAAGTTCAATAATGACATTAGTGAATTATAACTATTTTAAGTGTGTACCTTTTATTAACTGTGTCCATTATTACACACCGTACTTTTTGTTTGTACTACTTCTTTTGTGTAAAGTTGTATTTTGGACATGTTGAAATTAATGAATTTTAGTATATAGAGATATTTTATTATACTGATTTCAGACAATGTATGAATTAATTTGTATTTTTAACTCTCAGTGCATCTGTACGGGGTGTTCACAATCTGATTGGAAGATTTTATTTTAACTGTTTTGACGGTACTTCATGTAAACTTGCACAAAAGTTTACATGTTTAAACTTACATTTTTCATAAAAAATAAATATCACCTAACCACTTTTTTATATTTTTCTATTAAACTTACTTATTCATTTCATTAGGATTAAAATGAAAACTGAAATTGATGAAAATTATTTGTAAATTTCAATTATTGCAACCACACCTATTTTAAAGTCATGAAGGACATTCGTAAATTACATAGTCCTTAAATGACATGTAGGCTTTTTTTATGTTTATCATTATTTTTTTTATCTCACCCCATAGTTTTTTATTAATGTATTTAGCTTTATTTGTGATACGTACGATTGCCAGGATTTACGCCTTGATTGTTTGAAAGATTTACGAGCTTGTGCTCGCAGGATTCTGTAAGTGTCGAGATTTGCTGTTGGGCAAATCTGAATTTTCGTAGAGCTGCTTTTCGTCTCCGCATTGTTTTTTACAGTCATCGTTGAGCCATGGTTTCTTTATTTTATCATTTCCTTTCATAGATGATTTTGGTTTGATTCATTTGCTATTTTAGATAGTACAGTAACAAAATGATACGCTTTATCTTCAATATCAATAAAACTGGAATAGATAATTTAACGCGAACATAATACGTTTAAGTTAATCGGCTTTCGAAAACTTAGGCTTTGATTGATCTGATTTATTTAGGGTAAGCATTAATGGAAAGTGGTCACTGCATTATTGTTTTCTAAAACTGACCATGTACATGTATATTGTTGGATATGCAATGAAAAGTTTGATACATAAAAATTGCCAGAGACTGGATGTAAATACGTTAAACAATTATCATCTAAAACACAAATTTTCGGTAATGCTGCCTTTGAAATTTGTGGAGGTACCCCCCACACACACAAACATTTAATTAGGGGTATTTAAATCGCCAAGTAAGAGAAATGGTTCAGGGAGTTGATTTGTCAATTATTCTAGCTCTTGAGTAGAAACAGTAGAATTCCCAAGCGGATACATCAATTTATTACAAGTACATCTGTTTACAATTAATTGATGTAATTGTAAAAGAAATGATGCAGTTGCATTTTTATAAATATCTATGTAAAAAGGCAAAATGCCGAAACGTCATTAAGTGGAGAAAAATTACAGAGAAAAGAAAATGGCACAGATTGGAAATCTATAGTATAAACAGCGACGCCCGTAAGTGTAATATTTCCTCTAGCAGCAACTAGATCTTGGCTAAGTATTATATTATCTGTATGGATTTACAATATAAGTTGTTGTTTTTTAATCTAGGTAATTTGAAGATAATTTGTTCAATGTCGCTAATCAAAGGGACATAATCAGATACAAACAGTTAACCTGTGCTTTATCATGATAAAATACATTGTAACTGTAAGTTTAACATATAACTTGTTACGGTACAGAAAAGAATTGAAACCAGCAACAAACTATAATTAACTAATAGATGTTTATTTAACTACAGAACTGTATAAAAAGTTACAAACAGAAGAAAATATACAATAGTAAATAAAACCTGAAGTCCGTAAGTTTCGACAGTTTACTGATCCTGGTAAAAATCCAACGTTGTTAAATATCCAATTTTATAAGTATTCCAAAATTTAAATCTAATTTTAAATGTAAATTTTATAATCCAACTATTTCCACAATTTAAATCCAAATATAGATACGAATTCAATAATCAAAATATTCTATCACTGTGTCTGGTAATATTTATGAACACCCAAATAGTAGACGTCGAATGACTTTAAATGAATGACTAACTAAAGGTTTACTTAATCTGCTGCTGCTCTAATTCAGGATCAAATACCCTTATATACTTGATCTTACAGAACATTCTAGAATATTATGGAATTTATCAAAATAGAAGCAGACAGAACATTCCAGAAAATTAGAGAATCATCAACATTGTAATTACATAATAAGGGGAAAAATCTAAAATGTTCTACAATGTTCCACAACCAACTATTTACTAAACCACCTATAACAGAACTTTCTAGAACATTATAGGATGATCTCAATAAAAAAAACCCCGAACTATCTGGAAATTTATAGAAAAAATCAAGTTGGTTACATAATAAAAGGAACAGAACAAAACATGTAACTTTGCATACATTGTAAACAATATGAACAATTTGGAAACTTCCAAAATATTCTAATCAAAGATAATTATCACATTATATACATAACAAACTAATTGATAGTTATACCCCCGCTTCGAAGAAAAGGGGGGTATACTGTTTTGCCCTTGTCCGTCCGTCCGTGCGTCCGTCCGTGCGTCCGTCCGTTACGAAATTTCCGTCGCAGTTTTCTCAGCAACTATATCATGCAGCAGCCTAATACTTTGCATATTGCTTCATCCTATAGTCCTTTGTGGTGTAAAGCGATTTCATCCTCCTAGCTCATCTACTTCCTGCTTGTCGCATATTTTTAGATTTTGGCGGGGGTATCACTAGTGAGCATTAGCTCACAGATTTATTTTAATTTCATAACATAGAAATACATACATAATATATGTTTATAAATGCATTTGTACAAATGTATTGTCAATATCATGCTCAAATAAGTTCTGTATAACAGATCATTTTCATCTGATGTTCGTTATTTCACATTAGCTTGAAGAGCAAGTCATATGAAACAGTTCACCTTTTCTGTGATTTATTAGTACTAGACCACCATACTGAGCAAGTATTTGTCTACATTATCACATAAAATATATTTACAAGTGGGTACACTATTGTATGTAAATAAAGAATTATTAAACAATATAAACAAATAGACTATACTTGTACATTCCAAACGTTAAATTTACTAGTATAAGAAACATTTTGGCGTAAAACAACTACTGTTTACAACTGATAAAGACAAATGAATAACCACTTAGTCAAAATACAATTTCTATGAGGAAAATTCTCCAAAAATAGTATGTTGATCATAAGTCAAGTTACTGGTTGATTTTTTTCAGGGTTTTACTCTGATCTTGATACACATTTGGATGCCAAAAAAACAATTCAACATTTTGTAGCAATTTGTTGACGTCAAGGTGCATATTGTGCTAACTTGAGGGGTCTATAAAGAACATATTGTAATGGGTCTATGTAAGGTGGCTTCAACAGCAATACCTTTTAAATTGGTCTAAAGCTGTATATGTCTTTGGGATATATTGTTAATAACTGCTATTGAAGAGCCTCCCTGTGCTCTCATAGCATTTTGTCTTTCTTTGTAAGACATATTTATTGGAAACATATAACTTTGGGAGATTATTTGGTAATTAAAAGTAGTAGATCGTTGTAATTCGATTTAAAACCACAGCATTTTCATTGAAGTATTTATTAAAATATGGCTCAACGTTGATGTATTTATATAGGAAACTTAACAGGACTTATTGCACGAGTCTTGGATTGTGGCAGGGAGAGGCAAATTAATGCAAATTAAATTATGATGCAAATTAAACAATACATCAATGCTTAAACAGAAGTTACAAGGCAACATTGAGACTTTTCATTCACAGATAGGTATGGCAGTTCTAAAAAAGATGCTCAAAAGGAGCACATTATTGGCTGAAGGTTATTGAAGGGCGATGCGGGTGGGAAACGAAGTCAGTCGGTCAATAATAGGAACGTGTGAATACGACGCACGAGGATTTAGTGTTTAATTATGAGAGAATGGGTAAACCAATGAAAATGTTTGAAACCATCCGAAAGTTTATCGAGATGAAGTATACTCAGCTTTTAAACCTACATTTGTGAAAAAAATAAATAAAATTATTTAGAAGGTCAAAATAATTTGAATTATATTCTTAACTGACGAGTTAAATAAAGAAGGGATTAAAATTGACTGTATTGCTTGCTTGTTTTGTTGATATTGTTGGGGTTTTTTGCAACTTTTAAGATAGTATTGTGATATTTTATCTAATTAAATAATGCTATATTAAGAAATTATGATTCGTTTGAGATAAAAACATTCTTGAAGAAATGGTAATTTAATTCTTAACAACAAACTATTATTTTGCTCGAGATTTATTACAAAATAGTGTAGGGCCGCATGAATGATGGATGTTATGGTGGAATCCTTGGAGCAGAATCCGACTTTGCACATTGGAATAATGAATTTTCCAGGGTATTTAGCCAGATTCTCCATTGGCCGGGGGCTGCCTTACCATTGATGAAATTATCATTCCTTATATCACTTATAGTTATCTAAGTAATTAGGTGCTGAAGCTGATAGATGTTCTGGAGGATCCTTAGTTTAAAATCAGACTTTGCAACACCATGCAATGGCCAGCAAAGTCTCCAGATATGAACCCCATAGAGCATATCTGGTATGCGCTTGGCAGAAATGTTCGGCTAAATCACAACCCACAAAACGTCCACAGGCTAACAAATGCGTTGATAGCAGAATGGAACAACCTTCCGAATAACCTTGTTCAACATTACGTCAATTCTATGCGTCGACGCGTTGACGCACTTCTTAGATATTGAATGAAATAACAACTCAAATTTAATTAACAACTGTTGATGAAATGATTAAAACATTTCCTAACGTAGTCAACATGGTACAGCCACAAAACTGATAAATTTAATTTTGACCCTTACGTCAGAACATGTGTAATTTAACAAACCAAAACGTCATTAATAACCACCAAAATCCATATCAATGTTGCGCATACATCTTTCTATCATGCCCAACATTTGTTTTTACATTTCAGTCATTTGGTCTTTAAAAAATTTAAACAAATATAAACTGTCAGGTTTTTATTTTTGCTGAGTATATTTTATCATCTTTTAACCATTTTCATTTTTATTCAATTGTTTCCAATTATGCATATCATTGTGAAGCGCTTTTGATCATATAATCAATATGAACAGAGCGCTATACGAATTTGGTATATAATAGTAATAACTTAGCGTTTTGTTTCCTATTTGGCTGAGTGAACACTGTACGTTTTTTAAATGTTGCCATTCCTGATATATTTCTCAGACTCTATTTGGTAAGATGTTAGCACATATTTGTAGGGTTGCGCGAAAGTTGGTCATTTCTTATTTATTTATTTATTCATTGGAGTTAACGCCGTATCAACACAATTTAGGTCATTACTTGGCGTCCAGCGCACCTAACCTAGCTTTCGTGGACCCGTGTCTATAACCAGTACTCACCTACCCTTCCACAAGGCCGGAAACTTCTCCATATCATCTAACCAATGAAGGAAAATCGACATTATTGTCAAATTTTCATGGAAGGGTATAACCTCCCCGGGTGGGATTCGAACCCGCACCCCCTCGGGCACGAGTATCCAAATCCCGGCGCGCTACCGACTGCGCTATCGACCCGGTTTTTGGTCATTTCAGAAGTTATGCCGTATTTAAATGTAACTAGCTGAGACATATAAGAAAAATGTTCATGAGACATTGAAGTTATATAAAACCCATATAAAAGTGTTGACCTTGGTTTTTGTTTTGTTTCATAATACGACGTTTTGTGTGTCTCATTCATTGATGTGTTTCTTATGTAGATACCACTTAACGTTTCTACAATATTAATTAAATAATTTCTCCAAACTTGGGTAAAGGTTCAAAATGTTTCTTTCATTTATGTCGTGTTCTTGCTGATTTAACTTAAGGTACTCTGTATATTAACGCCATTGAGTACTTACCTTTTATTTTGATAATGCTTTTATCTGCGTTTAAACCATTTGGCAATTTCTTAGGCTCTTGTGTTTGTTTGTTTGCGGCGAAATTTTTATAACACAAATTAAAAATTCTTCCTTCTTGCTTCTTGTCTATGTAAAAGGTCTATGACTTTTTACTGTTGCTGTAACTTATCCAATATTTAACTTTCATTGGTTTCCATTTAGCATATAAATCATTTTAACCTGGGTAACAATGGTCTAATGTTAAATCACATTTAAATAAATCATTAACAATTATGAATACAAAATCACTTTATACAAGAACTGAGCTTATTGTCATCAGTTTACAGTATTGACAGTCATTTGAAATGCCATAGTCTTAACCTTTCAAACAACAAATAAACACCACTTGCATGGTCAAAGACTTTTATGGCACGTAGATATTTTGAGTTACATACACACTACACCATTCATCATCATTACGAGAATATATCCAACAATATTTAATACACAATACAATACTCATATTCATCATACATGAAAATTACTAAGAAAAGCATATTTAAACATGTTTATATAATGCTCACACGAATTCAGGCTAAAAAACAGATATAAAAGTATGCCCATATAAACATATAAAAACAGAAGATTGTAATTCCTAATATTGTGAATGTATATTCAATATATTCAATCTCATGAACTATATGATAAATTATTGCATATTGCATTCATTACAAAAATCAAACTTATTTGAATATACTACGTGTCCACAGCTTGAAGTCTAGCGTAGAACTGAATATTCCGTGCAATGTTCCCGCAACCAACCGTTTCCTATCGCGTGACTTATTGCCAGGCGATAAAACAACCCGTATGGTGTATACAAAACGGTGAAGACAAACGTTCTATCGCAATGCTACGTAACGCTCAGAGCTTAAAATTCTTGGTTCTGTAACAACCTCCTTAATCTATTGCATCAGTTTATTATTGTCATATCATCAATTTCCTTTTCCTGTTATCTTACATCATTGATATAGTCCAACAGAATTACCCTGAGCTTGAACTACCTAATTATAATAATAACACACTTCACTTACATAAAATGGTGAGTTTCAGCATGCGTGTATACGGTTATACACGTGTTATAACAACCGATGTGAGTATAAATCAATTTATTAAAAGTGGTATGTTATTGTACTTTTAATTTTGGACACATTAGTATTTGGGTAAACAAGTAAGTCAGCCGTATTTTGGTACAGTTTCAAAGTATTTATTCATATGAAAACTACATTATTGTTCAGTACGTGTATTTTTCCGAAAGCTTCCGATATAGCGCGATTTACAAACGAAGACAAAAATAGACTCAAAATACTGAGTTTAATATATTCTTGCATAAAGGTCAAGTTCAGGTTAATTCTATTGGAATATAATTAAATACAATTCATCTGAAACTATATGAAAACATTTAAGACACTCAATTGTTTATAACACAACTAGTTACTTTCGGCGGGAGGGTGGTTTTATAAAATTCATTACTTCTTTAACCTTAAGAAAAACTAGGTCCTACCTTCGTAAGTAGCTGGTCAGAAATGAAATGTTTGGTCAACAAATATCGTCCAAGGGTGACGAATTCAGTCAAGCCTGGCATGATATAAGCAAAACGTGAAATTCAATGTCAGAGTAACGTAAATTAAAATTTCATGCTCTCTGTGATAAATCATATTTGCCAATATTTATCAAATTATACTTATTACAGGTTTTTTTAACACATACACAATCTAAATAAGCAATATTCTATGTAAAACAAAGTATTTGTGGTATTGTGTTAGTTTGAGGTAAATCGTGTGACAGATACTAATGCTCAAATATAATACAAAAACGTTTCCGTTTAAACCGTTGAAATATTGTTTGATTGATGAAAAGTAACATTAAATTTAATAATTTGAAATATTTGTTTAAAAAGATTTTTGTTTCAAATAATCTACTTTTGATAATATACATATTCTTCTGCTGCACTATTGTTTTTGCAGAAATAACTTCTTGTTTTCTAATGAGTTAAAACATAATTCGATTTGATGATGTTCGTTCTTTTGAAATTCGACAGACCCTTCCTATAGATAGGATTGGGCTTTTTTTAAAACTCCTTCCAATTAAAGTACAACTCTATGTAGAAACACTTTTGAAGTGAGTATAATTTAACAAAATCATCTTAAATATGCATAATCTATATTTTCAGACATAACTACAGCCAATGGCAGAAAGCTTTGTTGAAAATGAGGCTCTTCCTGAAGAGTCAAGACCTTTAAGCGTACAAAATAAACCTCAAACCGTTGTTCAACCAACTCACACACAAGAAAGCAAAGCCCTTAAGAAAGCTATTGAAAAAGACTTTAAAGCACCAACTGGACCATATTGGGAATTCAATAGAATGCTTCTTGAATTATCGGAGAAACTGAACGACGACAATCTGGAAAAATTAAAATTCCGTTTTTCTGGTACTTATACTTTATTTTAATTATATCCAGAGTCAATCATCTATTATCTGTTGATCAAATCATACGCGTTCTAATATTACAATCATTTGTGCATACTTTACCTTTTAAGTTCATGTTGAAGTAACACAAGAGCTTTATGATAGAGTACAGCTAAAGAAAACAAACTTAAAATAAACCAAGATAGTTGCAATTAAAATGATCTGTTTGAATAGATGTTTGCAGATTCCATACCGTATTGGCTTGACAGAGTCTCAATTTACAAATTGGATATGTGTGTTTGATCTGATAGCCCCAAATAAAATTATTTACAATGTCGGGCCAATTCAGTTTTGTGTATTGACTAAGATAAGTTATCTAACCTGAATGTTTTCTCATTTTTCCAAGGTGGAGAAGACGGATTGGGAAAGGGTGTTCAAGAAAGAATAAAAACGCCAATTGAGCTTTTTAGAATACTACAAGACAGAAATTGGCTAACAAGAGACAATCTATTAAGGTTACAAGCTGCACTAAGAGACATAGGACGAAGGGACCTTGTAAGAGTTACTGCAGTGTATGCACAGAAGATGGACAATGTATTATACTTCTATCAACCAAGTGAAACCGGTACATTTAATATATAATATTATGTAACCAGAAAATGACGGTTGACATTCTTATACGAATGTATCTACTGTATTCTGAGAAAAGTACCAGAGGCTTTATCAAATCAGACAGCTATATTGTTATTTATATTGCATAATACTTTTCTATGTATCATAAAGTATATGACCGTCACAACAAAAAGCTCTAATAAAATTACAAAACTAGTATATAATGTCGTTGTTGATTACACTACTGTCTGGCCACAACAGAACATCAATGTCGTTGACATTACGTAATAGCAATTCAAGAATAACTAAGTTAAGATCACGTTTTATAAACTTTAAAAACATCGAATGTCTATAATAAAACACGTTAATAAGTCCACATAATTCAAAAGCATACGTGCCCTTGGATCCCTTTTTGTAACAAAAAAGAAGCAAATAAGCAAAAAATAAAAACAAGCATGAAATACCTTAGGCAATTTACCGCCAAAATCAAGATACAAAACTTGTAGTAGTATTCAATGTTCCTGACCATAGTTAATGAGGACAAAGTCATTTTGTTTGTAGCCTATTCATGTATAGACGCCAACACAACTTTAAATTTGCTATATTTCAGTGAACGGCTACAGAAGTGTTAAGTTACATTTATGTAACTGTAATTACGAGAACACAGATCGTAATCATATCCAAATGATACGCACAAAATTTTCAGAACTAGTTGGGTGTGCACTAGAAGAAATTGTAATTGTCGGATTGGAACCAGCTACAAGTCTGATACTCACTTTCCATGTACCAGAATCTTACATGTGCATGTTTGAAGAATTACTGAAGATGTCTACATGCAAAGCTAGTCTGAAGGAAATAGGTATTGACATGGTTGAGATAGAAGGTGAAGATGAGCTTTACCATTGTTCAGGTAAATTTGTAATAATGAAATAAGTCTTATCATTAAACCTCAGACGATTTGTTTACTATACAGTGTAACCTCTGCAGAGCGACTTTCGACGGAGTTTAACAAAGTGTCGCTCTACAGAGGTGTTGCTCTGCAGAGGTATACTTTTTACCGTACACGAAAAACTTCCGTTTTCGGTATTGAAAAATGGCCGTTATCCGTTCCGTAATGTAAATATAGTTATTAGGGATTGCTTATCGACAAAAAAAATAGTTTTTATATAATTACACAGTTTTTAAAATCACTATTACCATTAAAAATTCCTAGCATAATGGTTAGTTTTACGCAGAAGAAAGAATTACACTAGGGAAATCGTTTTTGGTACCGTCAAATTGTTAACAATTTCTTACTTTTGTTGTTGGATATAATTCAAAACATATCACATAGAGGGTGATAGAAAGGAATGTTCACTCTTGACAAGTTATGTCAACATCGGCTAAAACCTCGGTTAACATTACTTGTCTCGGTTGAACATTCCGATCTATCTCCCTCTACAAGATGTGATATTCATATAATTTCCCAAAAATATGCGTCACGCACGTTACAAGTCACTTTCGTACCTCTGTATGATTGTTCTGTACAGATTTCGCGATTTTTCGATTATAATTTGTCATTAAAGTAATTAATACAATTAAACAGAAAAAAAATGTACGCGTCCTAAATTTTACAGAAACTTATTGCAAAACCAATTGAGAATAAGATTTCCTATTATATAGTATTGTTTCTGATTTTCACAGATGAAGATGTAAGGTCAAAATCCACGACAGAGGAACAAAAGAAACTTTGCAATGTATATCAGCTCCTTGAAAATAAGACAAAACTTCTTGATTTTGCTGAGGTAAAACTTCTTGAACTAGAGAATGAGAAATTTCAATGTGAAGCTTTACTGAAATCACTGAAACCCGAGTTTGTCAAGTCTGCGGATAATGTGTCGTCAGAAAAAGTTGAATTGTTGAAGAAATTCCAGGCTCTTTCACAACGACCTGAGCTAGCGTCGTATGACAAATCTCTTATATTGTCCCTTTTAGACATCAATTCGAAAATGATTTCAACAGTCGTAGCTGAATCTCAAGAATCCCTTATAAAACAGATGGAATTAGAAAGAGAACATATGAAAATACAAATATTGGATCTTCGTAATAATGAAGTACCAGGTCAATTTGAACGGCTCAAACGCAGGACATTTACAGATCATGGCGAACTTTCCATCGATCTTTATGTACCCACGAGTTTGATTCCATGTAAGAGAGGTATGAACTACGTTTTAATCTAATTTGCTGTCTTTTAAACTTATTATATGATTGGTAATTTCGTATTTAATGTACGAAAGTCCTAATTTCAGTGCAGAATGTTTTATTAGGAAGCAATACGTATCAGTTCACATTTCCTTTAAAGTATAGAACTCCTAAAGTATACAATTATTAATGCGTATTTTTTATTTTTGTACTTATTAACTTATGTATAAATCAAGTCAGTTGGTACTTTCGTGTAATTTGAGAGACCAATCAAAAGTATTATTATGTTGATAAACTTCGGACAACAACTACACCATACTGTTGACCATAGCAAGGGGAATATATAATTAAACAACTAATTATTGTAGTAACAGATTTTATTATTACCTAATGCTCTACATAAATGTCAATTTGCTATTTTTAACTGTTTTCAACTATTCTGAGTGAAACCGGATTAAACCTGTTATGTTTTACTGCGCAACGCCACTGCGCATGAAACAGTTTTGAGTGTTGCCCTCGCGTACGAACTGAGTGCAGTGCCAAGGGAAGTAACCGCATTAAAAAATATTCAAGCATCCAATGAGCGAGATCATTCCAAGCGTCTTTAGAGTTACCAAACGAAAAAATATATACGATATGTCGCGGTTTGAAAACATTGAAGAGAGGTATCTCGAACTTTTGCTGAGAATCGGGACTCGCTAAGCACACGTAATGTTCTGAAATTATCTTTATTGCCATGTTATATATACTAGGACGAAAAAGAAACGCCGGGTACATAAAATATGCAACACATGTCGGGCCGTGTTTCGCAAAACAAGAAGGGTCATCGTTAAAAGGGGGTATTTTTTCACAAAATCAGCATCGGAAATCGATTGAAACTTCAACAGCTGGTTCCATACAGATGACATTTCATACAAAAATAAATATAATAATCCAATAATACAGTTTATCCCTTAAAACAATCATTATAGGTTACCCGGCGTTTCTTTTTCGTCATAGTATATGTACTTGCATTAGGTAATAAAACACTTATTGCATGGGTGTTTGGGGAACAGTCAAACTATTATCCCTCGGTATCGGGGACAACATTAAGAATTGTTGCCCGAGGCCTAACGGCCTCGGGCAACAGTTCTTAAGTTGTCCCTGATACTTTGGGAAAATAGTTTTCACAGTTCCCCAAACACCCATGAAATAAGTGTATATTGATAGGCATAACAATGCCTTTAATAATATAAAAATACAGAATAGCCAATCAGATAGCTTGGATAGATAGACATAGCAATGCCTTTAATATTATACAATACAGAAAAGCAAAGCTATAGTGATTGAGAGAGTATCAAATACGTAAATGGTGAAATACATAAATAATGGCAAAGACCGAGGTAGCTTGGACCCAACATTAGCTTTGACAGCAACTTATATATAGTAGATCTAAAACAAATGTACTCTCACATTACACTAAATATTGCCACCATTTTGTTTTCAATAAACAGTTGGTAAATTATTTAGCAAAATTGAAAGTATTTGCAGTTTTTTGTTGATCAAAAATGATGCCTTCTAACGAACTCGTGGTTGGTTATAATGGTAATTAAGATAGAAACACATCTTTGTCTTATACAAATTGTACAAGTGTTTTATCACCATGATATATAGGTAGATGGACACATTAGGTTTCTTATACTCTTATTTCATACGATGTTACGCCCTTGGAAAACTTATACAGGCAGTCTTATTTGCAACGGGCTTACCTTAATTGACTCGCAAGTGTTAAATTGCTCGGTAATTGTAATGGATTTCTAAGATCTAACAGATAGATGTTGTAATAAGAAAGTGGTATGATTTGCTAAAAATATGAAAGTCGAGCTTTTTTAGTAAATTTTTAAAGAAAATGAATATCTAGCCGGGCCAAACCTGACAGTTGGGCCGCTAAAGAAGGCCTACAGACTGTTGAACATTAATTTGGTAACAAATTACCATATTTCAATTTTAATTGTGATTATAAACGATAGCAATGCAAGAGCAAAATCGGGTCATGGTGTATACATGTTTGCCTTTATTTATGTGATAACAGATCTAACCCAATATAGGCTGATAATTTAACATTTAAAATTACCTCAAAGACATTTCAATTCAGAAAGGGGACGACATTGTTTTTAATTTTGCATTACCTATTCACAAAAACACCCGATCAAATTTAGATTTTTATATGTACTGAATCAAACTTAAAAATAAAAAGTACGAGTCCGCATATAAGATTATAGCGTGTACTGTATTCACGGATGTACATGTATACTCGTAAACAATTTGAAGACAACGCATGTAGAAGCTGTTATCCATCAACATTTTAAACCAATGATACCGAAATTATGCGTGTAATTCTCTGGAAAAAGACTAATAGCTTATCTACTAATCAATCCAATTTTAAAGTACAAAAATACAAAATATTTTATAAGGAAAGTACAAGTTAGTCTACTTGTAAAAGAATCCGATGGCTCGGCACGTTGACGAAAGTCGGATGGAAAAAACAACTTAAGACTGTCAACAATCCTTATTTTTACGCAACATTTTATTGATTTCTTGAAACATTGATACTTATAGTCAGTCAAAACAAAACAAAACAAATTTATTCACTTTATTAATGAAAGCGAGTCAAGTATAAACAATGCAATAATCACACAATGTTAAACAACTTTCGGTGTCTACATTGCGTAAAAGTGTATACTTTATGACGTCATTTTGCAACGTCATAATCGATGTCAATAATCCCGGTTTTCACAGAGCCTGGCTCATATGTGTTAAGCTACACAGTTACCAGCCATTGTCCAATTTTGTTGTGATCTAACCGTAATCTAAAATCGACCAGTCATGGTAAAAATACATAACGTAGTCACATATATCCGTATTTACCAGCCATTATAAAAAGTATTTTTCCATGGCCAAACTATCCAGCTATAGACGAAATTTAATTAAATTGAACCAGCCATTGTCGAATATTCAGCTATACACGAAATCAATTAAATTGTACCAGCCATGGTCAAAATATCCAGCTATACACGAAATGAATTAATTTTTACCCACCATGGTCATAATATCGAGCTATACACCAAATAAATTAGATAGAACCAGTCATGGTCAAAATACAATATTTAGTTACAGTAATCCGTATTTACCAGCTATTCTAAATAGATTTTTTTCATGGTCAAAATGTCCAGCTATTATTAGAGATTATATAAGATAAAATTGAACAGTTATAGCCTTTACTTGATGCTGGTTGGCTAATGTTTATAGTTACAGTAAGAGGGAAGAATGAATTTTAAACTTTGCATAAGAACCAAAAATTCTGTTCAAGAAAATGCAAGTTTTGCAGATCAATTTATGGTAAAGCCCAACCAATATCTGATTCAGAAAAAAATGTTTATATAAGTTTTGGAGTAGGTTGTTCTATTCAAGTATAATTTGATTATCAAAATTCATTTGTATGTATAACATATAACATATTATAACCTATGTCATTATTACAAATATTATACCTTTTCTCCTTATATATCAGGACCTGTTTACAGGTGTCTACTTCTTTTGAAGTTTTCTTTGAAATCATCCATTTTTTCCAAATATGGAGCTGCCTTTTATTTTTCATGCCCCTATCAATGAATATGCAATAAATTTTCCCTTATTGTTCTACATAAATTAAGAACCCTGCCCCTTCCCCACATACTAAAAATATGACTAGTATACTATTTAAGTCTTAACTTAAATAAAAATATGTATTTTATTGTCCTTACAACTAAGTCAAATCTAGAAAAATAATCTGCAATTTACTTTTTATATTTCTCTAAACTAACCAGTCTAAAAAGTTATATCAGTTGTGAAAAGTCACCTATTTTCCATGTAAGGTTTATATTTCTTGGACCTTAGTGCTAAATGAGAAAACACAGTGTTTAACTTGAGGAAGCATTATTTATCCTTTGAAACTAACTATACATGTATAAATGACTACCACATATATTAAGATACAGGCTGTATTTGATCACCATAGAAACGATCTGATAAGAGATATGGTTTTGTTAGAAATATAGGGTCCTTGGTTAAAAAGAATTTTATTTTGGCACATTTATAACAAGGAAGTTATGTATACTTGTGTCTAAAAAATTTTCAGTACATGTAATTTAATAAAGAAAATGACTTGATATAATTTCAGCTTTTGTGCTATTAACTAAACATCAGTCAACTAGTATCTCATAATAAACAGTAACAGTTCAGTAAAAAAACAACAGTAAATAACTTTAGTTGGTAAACAAAGGCCTTCCGTACAAAATACATGTTATTACAATAGTATGATAATAATATAAAACAAGTTATGTCCAGTACAAACAGTTATAAAAAGATACTACTCACAATTTTTTTAACATGAGATTATTTATATATGTATGTATATATTGAAACTTTTTTAATGTGGTCCGAGTTCTTAGTTGACATTAGGTTACAAAATTCTTATAGAGTTGTTCCAGAATTATACCAAGAAAATAGAAATTTATTATTAGGTTAGAATATTTTATACAATGGAAAAAAGCATGAAATTCGCAATCTATAAATGTTTGTTGATTTGAAGAACAATATTCACAATATAACGACGTTTTCGTGTATATTATTATGTCTGCCGGTTTCAATCTTAAGTTTATGGTTACTTAATCTAAATTTAGAGATAACAATTTTGTACTTATATTGTATATCCAGAAAAAAGGTATTTTTCAACATCTAATAGAGATTTAAAATTACAATAATGATGACATCCATTTTCATTATGCTAAGTAGAATACCAATTTTGTGTACAACAGTCAATGACCCTTTGCCGAAACGTCATAAATACTTTTAGATTTCCAACATTTTAAGATATCCAAACATAATACTTGGTCATGATCATAAATTATATATATATATTCTTAAAAAAAATAATATTGTTTCTATCTTTGTTGGTATTCAGTAAATGCTCAAAAATGGCGATTATTTCAGTAGATGTAAATAACTGATTGAATTGTTTTTTGCATTGTATTTTGTTTTTCTCCTGAAATTCTTATTACAACTTCTTTTCACATTGTATAATTTTAAAATTGCTTTTAGTGTGGCTTTTTCAAAAACTGTTTGCTCAAAATAATTAATACAGTATAATAAAATGTACAGAATTGTAAAATCTCTAATATTAGAATTAAATCAATTTACTAATGAAAGTGTAAGCTGTCAAAATTATTGCTATGGCAACCAGCTAATATCTCAGGATCAAGTGTCTATGTATAGTTATTATATCTGAGATAAGCTTTAAGATAAATTTTTAAATAAAGATACAGATTGTATAATATGACTGTCAATGATTTTATATACACATTATTATAAAATAACTTAAGTATTATGATTTTGATTTTTTCAAAATAAGTTTGGTGTAAATCTTAAATGCTTTATATCAAATTGAACAGAATTGTAAATAACTTATAATAGAATCTGATCAATTAA
This sequence comes from Mactra quadrangularis, assembly GCA_025267735.1. Taxonomy (NCBI): domain Eukaryota; kingdom Metazoa; phylum Mollusca; class Bivalvia; order Venerida; family Mactridae; genus Mactra; species Mactra quadrangularis. The sequence continues at coordinate 4,202,171 of CM046309.1, forward strand.
CCAATGAAAGAAGAAGCTGTCAAAATTATTACTATGGTAACCAGCTGATATCCCAGGTTCAACAGTCTTCATATAGCCACAGATCTTACATGAGAAAAGTATTAATTGTTAAATACTATGTATAGATACAGACTGTGTAATATAATGTCAGAGGGTAGATTTCAAGATAAAGCAATACTAGTCTTATGTTAGCTACACTATTTATTTAACTTATAGTTAGATGAACCTCATAATGATTAGACTGTTAGCCAATATGTGATTATGAAACACTGAACTTGCTCTCACAAACTTAGCGGAATATCATAGTATGCTATCATGTATAAAAAAATTTTTGATGAAATTAAGATAAATTAAAATGTATACTGATATGTATATAGATAAAATTGAATTTGTTCAGTGAACTTATAATAGTTATAATGTCACCTGAAAAGTGTAAATGTTGTCTTCATTGGCCTCTCAACAAAATATACACTTAATAAAAAAATTCTTGTATGAAACATTATAGAAGCACTTGGTTTTATCATTAAATTATTTATCAAATATATTATATTATCATGCAATAGGTAAATGTAATTCACCCCATCCCCAGGGCTGAGGACAGTAAGGAACAGAGCTGTGATATTGCATTTTAGCTTCCCGCACACTACTGGACAGGGCATTATTGACATAAAAGTCAGAGGCAGATCTAGCATGGGGGTCAGAGGGTTATGTATCCCCCTGAAATTTCGAAATATATACCTGTATATTAGTGTATCTTTTTTAACTGTGAACCATTTGAATTAGCATGAACCTCAAACCACAACCAAATTATACACATTGTGCAGAAAAATGCAACATACTGATAATAAAAACTACATAACCATTAAATCTATGTTAAGCACCGAAACAAATGTTCCATGCTACTTAAAAACGATTTACAGGCAAGTGATAGACAGGTACATTTTCCAAATTCTGGGGGTTTGAACCCCCCGACTCCCCCCGCTGGATCCGCCTATGTAGTCCCTGCTGTTTCCCGGGATTAGGAGAGGTGGGTGTTATAAGTGACTGGTGCATTAGGGGTTATAACCTTTATTAGGGCAGCTGCGAGTATCTGGAATACTTGGATATTCGCTATCTTGGCCAGAAAATCGAGTACAAATATTCAATACGTCTGAAATTGTCGGATCGGATCTATTTTTGAAATAAAGAAATAATATTTCAGCTTAATTTAACGCTGAAAATGGGTCGCATTACATATGGAATTTTAATTTATGCAAGGACTGAATTATCTTGTGTCAAAAATTCGATTGATACACTCATAAACAAAACTATTATCACTGAAAATGCCCCAAATATGCCTGGTAATTGAAATGTTTGAAGTATGTGGTTTTCCATACAGTAAAAGCTTCTGTAATTCTTTACTTGTTTTTTTATAACATGAATTCCTGTATGATTCCCCATTAACACCTGAATTGTGGTTCGATTCGTGAATTGCTAAACATTAACCACGGTTCGGATCTGATCGCCACTAGCTCAACGATCCACAGCACTAATTTTTTTATTACATTGTATGATTGCATCATTTGTCTAATTCATTACCTCAACTTAAATTCTGTTGAATATTTTTTTGTAAATTGTTAATGATTATGTTTTATAAAGTGTCCTGTCACTATGTACAGTGAACTACTGATCTTATTGGTTTTTTGTACAAACCAGATCAAGGTTGGCATACTTGTGTAACTAGTAGGCTGCTAGTACATTTAAGGGAGATATTCATAAACATTGCTGTTAAATCAAACACTAGCCAGAATAATCATGCTACTAGTGGGCTAGTTAGTTAATGTGAAGACTAATATTGTAGGGAGGTATGATGCAAAATTACCTAAGATATAATATGTATTTGGTTTTTAATAATGCCTGTTTCTATGTATGCTAGTCCTGGGGTCAGGCTAGTGGGTAAAGTTGATGACTGCCATCTTAAATTTTCTCGAGCACTAGGTATATTAATATTGTAATGAAGTTCAAGGCAAAATTATTAGATATCCCGATTGTATGAATCAAGTAGATTTCACAAGCCGGTATCAATGTATGCTAATCCTGGAGTCAGGCTAGTGGGTTATGTTGATGACTGCCATTTTAAATTTTCTCGAGCACTCGGTCCATTATTAATGTTATGAAGCTCAAGGCAAAATTATCACCGAGCCCAATTGTATTAATCAAGTAGATTTTACAAGCCTGTATCAATGTATGCTGCTAGTCATGGTGTCAGGCTAATGGGTATAGTTGATGAGTGGTATAAAGTAATAGAGTAATAGTGTTATCTACTCCAATTATTTTAAAACTTAAAATCTAGGGAAGCCTGTATTCAAGTATTTGCATCATGCTCATCTACAAGATGTATTCATAGAAGCAGGTTAAAAGATTAACATTTATGTAATATATTTACAACCAAATAATCATTTAAAGTATTGTATTTTTTTTAAAGAAAACTTCATTTAAGAAATGGAAAAGAATTAACAATAAGCATTTACTATTTTAGACTTTAAAATCATTCAAAAGACCTACAAGCCGTCTCTAGAAACTTCAGCTCAATATCAAATTTCCTTATATCTCTTGCAATAGTTTTTCATTGTGAATAGTTTGATTATTCTCCCATTAAAAAATTGGATTTCTCCCACGGGAGAATTCTCCCATTTTGGATATGAGATTTCTCCCACGGGGGAAATCTCCTATTCTGAAATATGGGATTTCTCCCACGGGAGAATTCTCCTATTCTTAAATATGGGAATTTTTTATTTTTGGACTTTTTAAATATTTTTTAAACATTCAGTACGATGCCAAATCTGTATTTTTACCTTGCTGTGACCTCTATTAATGGAATTAGAAATGGGAGAATTCTCCCATGGGAGAAAATTCCCATTTTATAAATGGGATTCCCATGGGAGAGCCATTTTCCGATGGAATTTGCCAATTCCCATGGGAATTTTGACTTTTGACTTGAAATTAAACATATTTCTAGTAAAGAATCTTTAATAGAATTTAAAAATTTAAAAGATATCTGAATGAAAGTTAACTAGTGTTATGCCCATATGTAGATCTACATTAATTGAAAATTTGAAATTAATCGGATGAAAAGTAAAAAAATGTAAGTTTGCAAGATTTCCGGATTCCCAAACGTATTCCGTACTGTGTTTAATAGAACAATTCTACCACCCCCCCTCCCCTATGTATTTTAATTTGATTTTCTAATAGATTGCATACCTTTAATTGGGTCAAACTGCCTCGAATGTATCAATGAGTATGTACATTTATCAAATAAAATTTCCCAGTAAGCACACGCGATAGTTCACTAAATGAATGTTTAATTTACCTTGAACACCAAGTTGTTGGCACTGTGTCTTTATACCTGATTAATACTGCCCTTGCGTTTACATACGTTTGAGCATATTATCCGTACCTTTCATGGTTTCCTCTTTATTTCCATTATTTCTGTACAACACTCTGTTTACTATAAAGATTTATAACCAACTGATTTGTTGTTGACATTTTCGTCTTGTTTTACATACACTGATCATGCTAAGGTTGTCAATCTGATATATCTTTCTACTTTATTGTCATTATTCCTGTACAACATTCTAACTGTTAACTATAAAGATTTATAACCAACTGATTTGTTGTTGACATTTTCGTCTTATTTTACATACAATGTAGCAACCTTTACATTGGATTTAATAAGATAAAACTAAAAAAATTGTCATGAATTTTAATTTAATTCTTCTTTCTAAATAACTATATAACAAAAGTTTCAACCGTATATATATATATGTGAGCAACAGCACCACCGGTGCAAAACATTTTACTTAATTAGCACCACCGGTATAAACATATGAATATGAAACAACACCACCGGTGAAGACGTACTTGAAACCACCCCCGGTGCAATTAAACATGTAGTAATCACCACCGGTGACAAACATAATCGTGTATTTCACGACATTCCCGCCGGAAATTAATAAATTCAATCCATATCGTAATACCACGAGTCACTAAATATAATATTGTCCCGGTGAACAACCTCTTCACCAACATAAGTATAAAGAGTGCTTGATGTTATAGTTTGGTATTCCACCACTCTTCTCTTAGCTGTATTGTCTCTATCAAGTTCATTAATATCATCATTGTAATCCGTCATCTGAAATATCAATATATTGAACTGTTACTTTATTATCATCATTGTTATTATTATGATCCAAGCTTACATCATTATCATCATTCACAACACAATCATCACAATGTATCACATCATTGCAATAAACACTAATATCATCAGACGTTTCTTCATTCACGACATCACCACATTGAGTATCAAGAGTACTAGTTTCACTATCAATCACGCCATCATTCTCAGCACTAACACCATAATTTTCATTATAATTCACAACATCACACTCAGCACTAACAGCATTATCTTCAATATCATCAAAACCCCAATGATCTATACTAATGTAGGTTTCATCGTTACCTAATAAAGATGTATCAAATGATTCAACAGATTCTATGTGTCTTTCATCTACATTAACGTTTTCCAATTCACTAAGTAAGTCCAAATTAAATTCATCTTCACTAATATCTTCATAATACATATTTTGGTTTCCACCTTCTGTATTCTGTTGGAGTGATTTCAACCGTGCATCGTTACTGGTCAGTTGATGTTTCATAATGAGATGTTGGCAAAGATAGCTCCTTCGTATAAATGTCGACTTACAAGCTCCAAAACAACATTTGAAGTACTCAATTTTCCTTTACATGTCTAATCAAACTTCGTTTGTGTTTATAAGTTTTCCCACAGTGTTCACAAGTGGAAGTCATCTTGTACTGAACTTATTGAATGTAAACTATAAAATGACCGTATAAGCCAGTCCAGCTAAAAACATGTTTTTTTGTTAACGAATTCTCGTGCAAACTTCTATGACTCCACCCAAAAATTGGTTAAATTCATCAAGCGTGTTAACACCACGTGCGAAATATTATGTGCACCGACGGTGTATAGTGATATGATGGTTTATAATTCTTGAAGCGTGGCCTGTTCACGTGTACACTTTTGGGTACTTTTATTATACACCGTTGAATTAATCCGAAGTCTACACAAGACACCAAGGGTGTAAACTCTTACAATAGCAGTAGTCTCCCTTGATCTTATTTAAATCAACTAATTAACTTTATGAGATTTTTTTTGAAGATTATATCTGTTCTTTTATTCGAACCAAAGCCCTTTTTGCACTTTTCCGTTGTATTCGGTTTGAATTAAATGGTAATTCATTTATGGTATCGTCCTTTGCTGGTTGATTCGGAATTTGTTGATTGGATGTTTCTATCGAAAACAGTTGTGCTAGAGATCTTCTGATGGTGTTCTTAGAGGTCAATTTCACCTCGGCGGACCGAATGTTTTTGTCGCTGCTCACATTTAATTTTGTGATTCGTCCCATTTTCCAAGAAGTGCGTGGTATATTGTTCTTAACTAAAACAACGTCGCCTACGTTTGGCTCAAAATTAGATTGAATTATACCACACTTAACTTTATACTGAGTTCTCTCCCTTAAGCTTAGTAAGTAATCATCTCTCCACATTTTCCAAAACTGGTTCAAAATATTTTGACCCTTCTTCCAAACTGATAGAAGTTTCTCAGCAGAGCTTTCTTGGGGGTTATATGCCTTATCCTGATCGTCACTTTCAATATCCGGATACCCGATACGAGGATTAAGCATCAAAAAATGGTTTGGAGTCAAGGCTAAATTTGAGTTTATATCATCGCTTATGTAAACAAGAGGTCTGCTGTTTACTACACTTTCTGCTTCTTTTAACAAAGTTACCATCTGAGACATTGTAAACAATCGTCGACCTAGTGTTTTGCGTACACAACGTTTAACTAAGCCAACCATTCTTTCATAAAATCCACCAAACCAGGGGGCCCTTTCTACCATAAAATGCCACTTAACATTCTTATTGGCAGAGAAAGACACAACATTTTCACAATGAAGAATACGTGACCACAGTACATCCATAGTCTCGCTTGTTAACTTGAACTGTTTAGCGTTGTCGGAAATAACACACTCTAGGACTCCTCGTTGTGCCATAAAGCGTTTGAATGCCAAAATAAATTCTTGTGCCGACATATCATATACTACCTCTTGATGAATAGCACGTGTAACTAAGCACGCAAATAAACACACCCATATCTTAGTTTTGATTTCTTGTTCTGTTTTAACGTTAAATGGACCCATGTAGTCTAGTCCTGTGTGCGAAAGTGGTGGCGAGGAGGTAACTCTCATCTTTGGTAACGGAGGCATGTATGGTAAACGGTATGGACCACTTTCATTACGACGACATACAACACATCGATGTAATACGGACTTCACTGCTGCCCTACCCTTTGGTATCCAAAATCTATGTCGTAAGGCACATAATGTTTGAGACGCACCACTGTGTAAATTCTCGATATGAAATTTCTCAATAAGCATTTTTGAAAGAATGTCTTGTTTAGGTAAGAGTATTGGATAACGTGTCCCTTCACTTATTTCTGCAAATTGCAGCCTTCCCCTGCAACGTAAAAGTCCACCGTCGTCAAAGAACAAGTTAAGTTGTCGTTGTATTAAGTTTGGTTTACCATCGATTATGTCTTGTTTGACTTGTAAGTAGTGTTTATTTTGAATGTTAACTAACCAAAGTAGTTCAGCTTTTCTTAATTCTGAGCACGTTAAAAACCCCTGTTTTCTTTATTTCCGGGTTTCCGGGATTCAAATGGAAAATCTGTTTTGTGTTCAGAAATTTCCAACACTGTTTCTTCCTTTTTAGTTATTTTCTGATTTGCACATTGTGTGCCTTCTAATTTCATTTCTTTGCCATGATCGTCAATGAAGCTTAATTGTGTAAGCCAATCTGGCCCATTCCACCACAACTTATTACTTGAAAGTTGCTTAACTGTGCATTCACGAGTTGCTATGTCCGCTGGATTTTCATTAGTATTCACGAAATCAAACTCAATTTGATTATGTTTCCGTATTTCTGTCACTCTGTTTTTCACGACAATACACATTGTGAGTCTGTGTAGAGTCGCATAAACTTCAAATGAACGTCTAATTGCTTCTGAACAAATTTCATACTTCGAACCCCGATCAGAATTGATTGCTAATAATTCTAATCTAGGTATGGTTAATCCGTTAACAGGAGCTATTCTAGACTTTGCGAATATCAAATTTACGCTAGCTTTTCTGTCTCTTACTTGATGTAAGTATATAGCTGTAGCAAAGGCAAAACTTGGTGAATCACAAAAGCATACAAGTCCATATTTTGTTTCGTCCGATTTGTCAGTTTTCTCGGATACACATCTTGGTATTGTGAGTGTATGTAAGAAGCGCAATTCATTCTTTATTTTGTTCCATTCATTTTCATCTTCATTATCAAGTTTATCATCCCAGTTAACACCTTTCTTCCATAAACGTTGCATAAATAGCTTTCCTGGTAAAAGAACGGGTATAAACATTCCTAATGGATCAAAGTGTAAAGCCATATCTTTTAGTACAATCCTTTTTGTTGGAATTTCAGAGTGGCAATTTGCTGTACTTTTCAATGAAATAGTATCATCTTTCGCATTCCATAATAAACCTAGTACAGAATGTGTATCACCATTTGCCCTATCTGTGCTCGGAATGTTGCTATTTACTATTGGATCATTGGTAATCCATTCACTTAGATTCATCGAAGCATTTTGAATACATGTATATCCTTTGCTTGTTTGTAGAACTCAATAGCTTTGACGTTACTCGGCATTCCTGTTATTAAGTTATCTACGTAAATATTCTTCTTTATCTTTAAAGCAGTTTCCGTGTTGTAACTATCTAAATGAGTGTAAATGGTAGCACCTAGTAAGAAAGGACTTGCGATTATTCCAAATGGTATTCTGCAAAATCTGTATTCTTGTATGTTATGAGGTTTAATAGCTGGATTATCTTTATCCTTTATCCACAGACACCGAGGTACGTCCCTTTGATCAACCTGTAATCCTATTTGCAAAAACGCTTTCTCAATGTCGGCAACTAATGCCACTTGGTGAATCCTAAATCTTAACAAAATACCACACAGATGTTCAAGAATCACTGGACCCCTATACAAACACTCATTCAAACTCTTTTGATCCTTTCTACATTAGCAGAGGCATCATATACAATGCGCCATTTAGTTGTAGTTGTGGCGTAACTATAGCGTGATGTGGTATGTAATGTACTTTGCCATCTACATGTGTTTTATCAATTTTTTCTATCACTCCCTTCTTAAGTTGATCTTCAATCACTGCATTATAAGCTGTCATCATTTCTGGTCATTTAGCAATCTTCGACAAAGTTGATCTTAAACGTCCTAAAGCAAGCTGTCTGTTATCTGGCAATTCATACTCTTCTTCTCGCCTGGGCCACGTCACTTCGTAACGCCCGTTATTAATCTTTAAAGTTTCTTTGAATTTTCTCATTGCTAAATCGTCATTTGAGTAACCCAAGTCGTCAGTGATTCCAAGCGTTTCCAGTTTTCAGAAGTCATCAATATCAGGTTTCACCGGTACCGACGAGTCTATTGTTGAAAATACACTATGGTTTGTTACGTCATTTCCATGCGTAATAACAAACATATTAATGGAATCAATTCCATGATCGCTGTCTCCTGTTCGACCAGTCGATATCCATCCTAATTTTGATCCCATTAAGTATAAACCAGGTTCGAGTTCAATTCGCTGTGATAACACTACATCAAGATAGTAATCGTTTCCTATGAGAATATCAATGTTAGTTCTTTCTTTCACTGTCGGCAATTTGTCTGCTAAATCTACACTACCTAGTAAATGCTTTATTTGATTTGTCAAAGCTACTGGATTTCTTTGAATTGATCCACTTATTGTAGGCACTATATTTGCTGTTATATGCATAAATTCTCTATTGTTCAACTTTAATGTTAATTTTTCAGCCTTTGTTTTAATAGTTTTTGTTTTGTCACTTCCGAATGTTACTATTTTGAGCTCTTGTTCACAAACAGGTTTAAGACCTAGCTTATTCGCCATAGCTTCAGTAACATAGTTTCGTTGGGAACCAGAATCAAGTAATGTCCTTGCTTGTTCAGTTCTTTCATTATTTAAATTTCTTATTTCTGCCGTAGCTGTTTGCATTAGTACTACTTCATTTGCTGTTATCAATACATGGTCCGAAGCAGATTCACTTACTTGAAAGCCTTGTAAAGATAACTGTTAGTCATAGTTCTCTTCACATTCGTCAATAATCTCTTCATTTAAATGTACACTTGAAGTTTTGATTGTAAATTTCTTCGGACATAAACTTCTATGGTGTTTATTTTGTTCACCACAGTGTACACAAAGCCTGTTGGTCCGACATTCTGATGCTATATGTCCATTCATTAGACATTTGAAGCAAGCTCCGTTTAATTTTTTCTTCCTGTCGCTGACGGATCTGTAATTTAAACACTGGTCACTCCAATGTTCACCACCACAGTACCTACATTGGTTATTGTATTTCGATACTTTACCTTTTGTTGTGGTCGTTAAAACTTCGGCAGATGATATCGGAGTATAACCCTGTTCTTTACTAAATCTAGTTTTATTCTCTCTATTTTCATACTTCTTGTATGTATTACTGGTTTCGTTTGTACTACTTTTATCGGCTTTTTCACATGCTACAATATACTTCATGATTTGCTCTCGCATTTTCGTGAGAGTCCATTTTGTTTTTGAGCCATTGTTCAGTTCAAGTTGTTTCAACACTTTCAACACAGATGGTAGTTTAGATCTTATAATTGACAAGAATACTTGCTGATCTACGTTTTCATTTAACACTTCAAGACTACGCAAGTGTCGTTCGACAGTATTAATGAATGTTCTCAAACTATCGACCCGAATACTTGGGGCTCCAATATTGATCAACGTCTTATAGTGAAGATCTACGGCTTCTTGGATGTTGCCAAATCTTTCCTTTAAAATATTCACTGCAACTCCATAATTTTCGTTTGATAGTGCTAATCCATCAATGGCATTACGAGCCTCTCCCACTACCTTTGTTTGTAAGTAGTTAAACTTTTCAATAGGTGATAACTATTTATTGTTATGCACCGTACACTCAAAGGCATCCCAAAACTTCGACCAATTCATTTTATTTCCATCAAAAGAACATAAGTCCAATTTTGGAAGTTTCACTGAGCACTTTTGTATATTTTCCCTTTTGACATGACGTTCCATGAATAATCTTTGTTGATGCATCTGCATTGCACGAAACTCTTGCATGTTTTGTTGTAGCTCATGAACTTTATCTCTTTCTTCATTAAACGCATCCTTTTCTCTTTTTTCATTTAATTTCATACTTTCCAAGAACTGATCTAAGTCAATCAAACTGTTTTCAGCTTCTTGTAACAGTTCATAATCTTGGTCAACTATGTTTTCGACCAGGCTAGGATCATTCTCTGCAATAGCATTTGAATTTCTACTTTTTCTTTGTAACAGTTCAACATTTTTGCACATTTATTTCCAAAATTGATCCTTTCAATTTCATTACCAAAGGGTATTTCACCATTAATATAGCCTTTAGCTTCGCTTATTTCTGTTGATAAAGAGTTTCTGAATCTAGTACGTACCAATTTTATCGTTGTAATATTCGCCATTGTTAATGTTAAATAAATCCAATCTCCTTTATTTCCAAACTAAATATGAATAAATTCCGATGGATGAAGTTGTTGGTTATTCAATAAATCCAAGTTTTCACTGTTTAAACGAATAAACAAATAAATCCACATTTTCTAAATAAATTTTTATTTCACTTGATCTAATCCGGCTCGCGGGACCATACAATGTAGCAACATTTACATTGTATATAATAAGATAAAACAAAAAAAATTGTTATGAATTTAATTTAATTCTTCTTTCTAAATAACTATATAACAAAAGTTTCAAACGTATATATATATATGTGAACAACAGCACCACCGGTGCAAAACATTTTACTTAATTAGCACCACCGGTATAAACATATGAATATGAAACAACACCACCGGTGAAGACGTACTTGAAACCACCACCGGTGCAATTAAACATGTAGGAATCACCACCGGTGACAAACATAATCGTGTATTTCACGACATACACTGATCATGCCAAAGTTGTCAATCTGAAATATCTGTCTACTTTTTCTAATGTAAATCATCTGACATAGTAGTTTGCTCACTGACGATAATCTTTCAATTGATACTTTTCAGAAAAAATAAACAACAACTTGGCAGTATCTTGATACAACATATTTCAGTACCTGAATGCTTCAAATTGAATAATCTAATAAATGACAATATTAACAATCTTAATAACTTTGCATTGTCTTCATATTTAATTTTGAAATATCCATAGGGTGGGTTGGCTGGTTTTCCCAATTCTACGGCACAAGCACTATAAAAATGTGCCACGTGTTTCGTGAGCGCTTCTATTATAAGGTTGCCGCTGGGAGCGTGACATAAAATTTACTCTTTTCTGGCGGTGAATCGTAACAAAGTCTCGAAATTAATTTAATATATCTTTAAATAATTGTATTGTTTTTACACTAACAATTATGAGAAAATACAGTCGTAAATTTGTTTTGCAAATCCAACGAAACATATGTGGGTCATTCTAGCCTAATTAAACCAATTCTTACCTGGTCACCTCGGATGTACAAATACGTACATGTTAAATGTTCCAGGCAGATCTTAAAGGGTAACAAAGGAAATTTTCCAAACATTTGTTGATTTGAGAGGGAATGGCCATTTTAGGTATCTACAAGAGCGTATTCTCCAAGTTCTAATTCCAAAAATGGTACACATGGCAAAATATAGATGCAGATATAGCATTCGTATGATTTCCCAAACAAAATTGTAGAAAATCCATTTTTGACAATAGGAGAATTCTTCCTTTAGGATATTTATACTTTTGACTAAACATTAAAACATATTTCTAGTTAGGATATCTATTTTAAAATGTTCAAGCGTAATACCCATATCTAGATCTACATTTGTTTAACATTTGAAAGAATTCTGTTTATAAAAAAATAAAATTTGCTAGATTTTGGATTGTTTTCGAATTGTATGTGCGCCATTATATATTTCGTTTTTTCTCGAAATAGTAGAAAAAAACGTTTGTTGCAGAAATTCACAGTTACAATGCACATATATTTTTTTAACAGTACAAAAACAAGTCACCGTACAAATATATGAGCATTGTTAACAAAACATTGAAAACACTGAGCTTGTTATTTAGCTCCAATTAAAGAGAAAAACTAGTAAAAATGTGCATATGGGAGCAAAATCAGGATATCAAAAGTTGAAAAAAATGATGATGGTAGTTTCTGTCTATTTGCGATTCTAAAAAAATAGGTCATCATGTAACAAATATAATTTACTTAACAAACCACTTCCTTTACATTAAAAATATAAGTTTAAAGACCTATATACATCTTAGATATACTACTAAAATTTGACAATCCATCTGACATTATCAATACGTCGTAACGCGCCAAGATCCAGATATTTGCATAAGCCATCATTAGGCTTTATAATATACATGATGGCCTTAATGGCGTTCCTTAAGCAGGTCATTTCATTTTCAAGAAAACGATATCTTTAAGGACTACTTTATTCACGAATGTCCTTCATGGCTTTAAAATAGGTGTGGTTGCAATAAATGAAATTTACAAATAAATTTCATGAATTTCGGTTTTCATTTTAATCTTTATTTAATATTGATATTTTATGAAAAATATGAGTTTAAACATGTAAATATTGGTGCAAGTTTACATGAAATACAGAGAAAGCAGTTAAAACAAAATCTTCCAATCAGATTGTGTACATTCCCGTACAGATGCACTAAGAGATAAAATACAAATTAATTCATACATTGTCTGAAATCAATATATGGAGAATGTTAGGTTAGCGTCAATCTGTACCTTGTTTATCCGGCAAGTTGGAGAAAGGTTTATTCGGCGAGGTTTGCCGAGTCGAATAATCCTTTTGGAACCGGATAAGAATCTTACGATAGATAGCGAAATTTCCGTAACTTAGTTACTTACGTTGAACTTACGTTTACGATGAGAGAATTTCAAAGACGCTCTCGTAACTTGAAATCTTTACTACAACGACAAGTGGTGAAGCCTTCAAATTTTGGTCACATAATTTGTTGTCAACACAGGAACTACAATACATTTTAAGAATACAATATGTTTCACACACTTCAATGAACAATTATACCAACGAAGAGTAGAAGCTCGCGAAGAAAATGCACGAGGGCTATCTCGAGCCACCAACGCAAACAAAGGTGACATTACTCAATAAAATGATCATCTGCTAACAAAACATCGGCCAATTTAAGATGGAACCGATGGGCGTCAAATAAAAGTAATTAAGCACAAAAAAGTTCCCACGTGGCGTCAAATAAATACCTTTAAACAATAAATCATCAAAACTACAGGTATATAAAATAATAACTTCAAAATAAACCATTCTTAAGACATTTCATCAAAATCTTTCAATCTTTAGATAGAAGTTCAGTTCGCGTATGTACACACATTTTTGTGATAAGACCCTGACTTCCGCAAAGATGTATAATGAATAAGTTTTTAATACACACCTCAAAATGGACACCCAAGTTTTGATTACAGTGTCTACTTGCTTGATTCGGATATGTAAATTCAGTCACAGATATAGAAAATGTAAGCCTCGGTGCATCTAGAGTAATATTAGTGCATTTCATATCTGTACAATGTATATATATTCTGAAATTTTTCGCTAGAAGAAACTTGCACAGAAAATTACGTATTTATTTCTGTAATCACAGGTGATGTGAAGTACCTACGGTAATATTGCTTGGTCCAAAAGATTTCAGGCAAGAAGGATGATTATACATTATGATATTTTTAGCACTGCATTTACCTTAACCAACTTTTTGGTGGTCGGTTCTTAAAGATACCTTTCTGTAATTTTAACTTTAACATAGTCCTTAAATGGTCTAAAAAGGCTGATATTTAAGAAACACCGCACAAATGAACAACTTAAATATGCTTTTTAGATGCTTTACATGTCTTAATTTTACAATTTTCATGTTTTATTAGAACAACCTCAATCCTCTAATAAAACATGAAATTTGGTATACCTAGTGTCTGACTTTGCTTTTTCAACCTAACAATTTTCCCGACAAACAGGATGAAAAAGCATCGTCAGACACTAAGCATGAGCTAAAATATTGTTTTGCATATTATTGGTTCAATTTCAGCCAAACACACAGACTTGCCAGAAGCCGTAGAAATGTACGAGTATGATACTCTTCCTCAAGTTGACTATATCATACGACATCAAGAATCAGACATAGATATCTCAGAAGAAAGTGACTCTGAAGAAGGTTCGTAATTCTATTTTGTTTACGCTATATTAATCAGACAATTTTTAATAAACATTCTAATCACCTGACTCAATATAAATATTGTACGATGTGCACTGAGCTTACTGTTATCTACATTGTGTATACATTATATTGGTCACCTATCCAACCATTAATCGCGCATTTACCCAAACCGACTTTTTAGGGTCGGTACTTACGGGTACCTTTCTGTTATTTTAACTTCAGCATAGTCCTTAAATGGTCTAAAAGTCTGATATTTAAAAATCATCGCACAAATGAACAACTTAAATATGCTTTTTAGATGCTTTACATGTCTTAATTTTACAATTTTCAAGTTTTTTTAGAACAACCTTAATCCTCTAATAAAACATGAAATTTGGTATACCTAGTGTCTGACTTTGCTTTTTCAACCTAACAATTTTCCCGACAAATAGGATGAAAAAGCATCGTCAGACACTAAGCATGAGCTAAAATATTGTTTTGCATATCATCAAGAAATATTCTAATTTCCAGGAGAACCAAATCAAGAATGTGACTACGATTCGATTCCACTAGCAGAAAGTGACTCCAATGAAGGTTCGTAATTTTATTTTGTTTACACTATATTAATTAACGAAATTTTGAACACTTTTTTGATAAATATTTCAATCACCTGACTTAATATAAATATTGTACTATGTACACTGAGCTTACTGTTATCTACATTGTGTGTACATTATAATGGTCACCTCTCCAACCACTAATCGCGCTGTCCATTGCTTAACTATGATAAATATCAAACGTTCTACTTACTGACCATGAAAGCTTGCTTCCACATATATCTTTACATCAACAAAATCAGCATCAACTTACATATACCTTTCAAATAAAAAGTCGAATTTCATTTTAGAGATACTTACGGTGGTTGTACTCAATTATATACTGTATTATGCACACAGAGCTTACTGTAATGAATACAATTAAAATGGTCACCTATACAACCAGTAGTCGCGCTGTCCGTTGCTTAACTATGATAAATATCAAACGTTCTACGCACTGACCGTGAAAGCTTGCTTCCACAGATATCTTTACATCAACAAAATCAGCAGCAAATTACAGTTATCTTTTAAATAAAAAGGAGAGTTTAAATTGGACTTTATTAAGTTGACTAAATCGTTTTAAGTCTGATAAATGCTAATTATAGGACATTTTCAGGTTTTGCCGACGGTTTATTACAGGAGACACATGTATATTTAGTTTCCGATAAAAAAGGCATTAAATTTAATTCTTTCATAACATTATTCAAATTGTTATGATAACTTAGGAATTTCTGAATTTAAGTGGCCAGGTTTTATCAATGGATTATTCAATACATTTCTTGTATATAGTTAAAACCCACTTCATTAAATAACTAGTTAGTAAGCAATTAATGATAATAAATAATTCATGGTTGACTTGCAGTTTTACTTTCCAAAAAATTGGGTAAGGTATAACACTTAGTTATATTTTAATATAACTTTAAATTTCTTTGATAAAATTCCAGAATATCGAAATTAAATAGGGTTGGTATTATCAAAGGTTTTGTTAAGACAGTGTTTCTTCCACTTTCCCGTTTATGTCGATTTGTACTTGAATCCATTGTGAACGGATTATAACGTTTGGCCTATATTTTAACCAATACAAGTTGCTCTACCATTCCTGTTTGTCCAAAGAAATTGTCTTCCTGTATAGCGAAATGGATAAAAGATATGGTACAATTGGTTGATTTTGATACAACAGATATGTAAACCCGACAGTGGTAGCTGACTATTTACTCTGTGTGTTATTGGTGACTACATATAAATTGATTACATATTCGTCGTGGTGGTATGACTAGACAGGGAATATGTCTCATATTTGCAAATATAATATTCAATGTGCGAATTTGACAATTATTTTCAAATTACTTTTGAAGTATGGGATTAACTATTTTTAATTTCCAATGTTAACTACGGTTCCTACGTATTATGACTTTCGACCCTATAAACATGTACGTTCGTCGTACATGACCAACATTTATACTTTAAACAAAGTGAACCATGTATTACACCTTATAACTTATGTTAAGATATTTATTGATTTTGGTTTATTTTTTTCATTAGACAAAGTTCGCTTACAAAAACATTGTCCTGCAATCTGAAATGTTTCATACGCCACTGCTGAATTCAGTATTTCAGACTTTCAATTTGCAGGGGTGCAGAATTACTCTGTCTGATTTGCCCGACTCCGGACATTATGTCAGTTAATTTATATACTTTCCAATTGCAAAACCAGAAAAAAAGCACTAACAGTTACCTTAACAAAAATTTATTTCGGACTTTTATACCATTACCGTAATACCGTATGTGTAGGAGGTCATATCGCAGGATACTACTTAACCCATGGGATGCCCGAGCTAGTAGTACCTGTTATTGAAAATATGATCATTGACGAAAACTAAACGGTACTGTAATAAATACAATGCGAAGCGATATATGTCGAATAAGATACCAAAATACCCATATTAGCGTCAGAATTCAACTCCCCTGCCTTTCAAAATATCGTCAGTCAGTGCTTTCAGTGCTTTTGTCTATCAATTATTTATCAATTATTTAAGACAAACACCACACGGTGTTGATATGGAATATAACAAGTAATTTGGAATATCAGTTTGATGTGTCAATATACTTACTAGTATACAATATAAAGAACTAATTCAGCATTACTTCAGTATTTTAGTTTTGTGTCCAATTACGAATACGAGTACATTTTGAAATGAAATGTATATGATATTTGTCAACTATTCCTCTGGTGTACAATAATAAAATCAGTAAAATTATTGAAAAAAAAATATAATACTTTATTCTTATAGTAAAATTGATCGTTTCTACCCCCTCCCTGAGTATTTTAATTTGATTTTCTAATAGGTTGCATGCCTTTAATTGGGTCAAACTGCCTCGAAAGTATCAATGAGAATGTACATAACATTTCCCATTAAGTACATTCGATAGTTCAGTTAATGAATGTTTAATTTACCCTGAACACCGAGTTATTTGCACTGTATCTGTATAACTGATTAATACTGTCCTTTGGTTTACATACGTTCGAGCATTTTATCTGTAACAGGGTTACCTCTTTATTTCCATTATTCCTGTACAACACTCTGTTTACTATAAAGGTTTATAACTGATTTGTTGTTGACATTATCGTCTTGTTTTACATACACTGATCATGCCAAGGTTGTCAATCTGATATATCTTTCTACTTTTTCTAAAGTAAATCATCTGACATGGTATCTTGCTCACTGGTGATAATCTTTCAATTGATACTTTTCAGAAAATATAAACAACAACTTGGCAGTATCTTTATACAACATATTTCAGTACCTTAATGCTTCAAATAAAATAATCTAATAAATGACCACATTAACATTCTTATTAACTTTGTATCGTCTCCACATTCAATTTTGAAACATCTAAAGGGTGGGTTGGCTGGGTTTCTCCTTTCTATGGCAAAAACACTGTAAAAAGTGTGTCGCGCTTCTTTTATAAGGTTGCCGCTGGGGGCGTGACATGATATTTACTCTTCTTCCTGAGGTGAAGCATAACAAAGTCTCAAAATAAATTCAATATATCTTTAAATAAGTGTATTGTTTTAACATATAGTCGTAAATTTGTTTTTCAAATCCGGTTATCTTGCAAAACGTATGTGGGTCATTCCAGCTTAACTCAACCAATCCTTACCTGGTCACCTCGGATGTACAAATACGTGAATGTTAAAAGTTCCAGGCAGATCTTAAAGGGTGACCTGGGAAATGTTCCCAACATTTGTTGATTTGAGAGGGAATGGCCACTTTAGGTATCTACAAGAATGCATTCTCCAACTTCTAATTCCATAAATGGTACACGTGGCAAAATATAGATGCAGATGTAGAATTGGTATGACAAACAATAATGTAGAAAATCCATTTTTGAAAATGGGAGAATTCTTCCTTTAGGAAAAATGCCCATGGGAGGAAGATTTTGATACTTTTGATTAAAAATTTAAGCATATTTCTGCTAGTTAAGATATCTAGATGAAAATGTTCTAGCTTAATGCCCATATCTATATCTACATTTGTATAACATTTGAAAGAATTCTGTTTATTAAAAAGTAAATCTGCTAGATTTTGGAATGATTTCCAATTGTATGTGTGCCATGATATTTTCATTTTTTCTCGACTACACTCTATGAAGTATGTAGAAAGAACCTTTTTAGCAGAAATTAACAGTTACAATGTACATTTTGTATATTTAAATGTACAGTCCTACACTTAAGGACGGATTTCTCCAAAATCACCCCCATTTGATGATACCGTTACAATCACCATCTGTTTATTGTCCATGAAATTAAGATGACATTTCTCACAGCAATAACAATTATTTATCTCCACACACTACATTCTAGAGCTGATAAGCCAGATAATGTTCAAGAACTGATCGAGTACATTTCAAGAAATGTTAAATTGGACAAATTTTAGGAACAAACGTTCTTGAGGAGTTCTAAACACTGTTCTTGAGCAGTTTATGTTCTATTCAAGAATGAGAGTTCTTGAACAGTTCAAGAACACATTTTAAGAACTCCTCAATAACTTTTTGTTTCTATGCCCAATTTAACATTTCTTAAAACGCATTTGAACAGTTCTTGAACATTTTAAGAGCAGTTCAGGTACAATTCTTGAGCGATGTTCTTGAGCAGTTCAAGAACTGAACTTAAACTGTTCTGAACATTTTTGCAGGGGTTATATTAAAGCTTTGGTCAGTTTTTCAAATGACCGACTTTGAAATTCAACTTAGCAGATGTCTACTAATTGATAAAATAAACAGTGTTATCAGTTAATTGTTTTCTCTCCTCATGTTCTCTACAGGCTTAGGAGGTTTATGACTTTTTAACAGTTATACTGATTAATGCTGCAGATACGCTAGGGCTGAAATTCATGCTCCTTTTTGGGCATAAGTGAAGGACTGTGTATATTTATTTCTTTAACAGTACAAAAACAAGTCACCGTACAAATGTAGTAACATTGTTAACAAAACAGTGAAAACACTGAGCTTGTTATTTAGTTTCAATTAAAGAGAACAACTAGTTAAAGTGTACACATGGGTGCCAAATCAGGATATCAAAAAGTTGAAAAAATGATGTTGGTAGTTTCTGTCTATTTGCGATCCTAGAAAAATAGATCATAATGAAACAAATATTATTTACTTAACAAACTACTTCTTTTACATTAAAAATATAAGTTTATAGACCTATATACACCTTAGATATACTACTAAGATTTTACAATCCATCTGAACTTATCAATATGTCGCTACGCGCCAAGATCCAGATATTTGCATAAGCCACCATTAGGCTTTATAATATATGAACATGATGACCTAAATGATGTTCTTTAAGCAAGTCATTTCATTTTTAAAAACAGTATCATATTGTGAGTGGTCACTGGTCACAACATAACCTTACTTTACTTTACTTTATTTCAAAGTGATTAAAGGCCACCGGCCCATACACATATATTATACAATAAAATACATGTACATTATGATAAGAAGATAAATAGCAAACTTTTAACAAATTGTATACAAAAAAACAATTAGTAGTTATAATGTTATACATTAGCCTTAATAAATATTCAGAGAAAACATCAAAATGTGCTTATACATATATACATAATAACTGTGTTGCTAAATATAAACAATTAATTTGATATTTAGTTTAATTATCAACATTTTTAATAAATTCACTTCTAATTTTGAAGGAATGGTATAGATATGTGGCTAGATTACGAATTACAGTTACACTTTTACTTGACATTAAATGGATAAAGTCATCTAGTGTTGGAGATTTCCAAAATTTTTCATTAATATAAGCAGACCTTATATCTTTATATAGAGAACAAACTAAAGTGAAATGTAATTTATCCTCTACTAAAGATTCACAATGAAAACATGTACGATAGTCTCTATCTACCCCATAATAACGCCCTTGTTCTATCATCAAATTGTGAGCTGAACTTCGGAAATTTGACAGGCATGATTTAAATTTCGGTATATCAATTACTGAAACATAAAGTTCTTTTTCAAAACATGGTTTGAACTGTTTGTAATAAAGTAATTTTGAACTATTGGAACATTCTTCAGCCCACAATTGAAGATATTGGTCTTTAAGACAAGTTGTATACTGATAAATGAACAATTTTGAATTTTGAACAGACTGCATATCCCAAACATAACCAAAACCATTTGTTTGCAATTCCCTCCTTACATCTGATACCCAATTGTCATAACCTAGACTATCATAATGTTTCAACATATTATAACATAATTTTACATATCTTGTATTTGGAAGTGAAAGAATTCTTAGCCAAAATTTAATACATCTTTTTGAGGCTGAAATATACATTGGAAATCTCCCTAAATCGCCTAGTACAGCTTTATTACAACTTTTAAAACTTACATTCAAAAAATTTTTACAGGCAAAAATATGTACATTTTCAATGGAAGGTATTTTTTTTCACCCCCATAACTCAGAACCATATAACAAAATTGGTGCAATTTTAGAATCAAATATCTTGAAAAACGTAGTATAAGGTATTAAACCTAACTTTAATAATGATGCAAAAACATACATAAAAACTTTTCTACCCTTGTCTGCCATAGCATTACCCATTCTGTACAGTAATAATCTGTTAATAAATAAAACACCAACATAAGTAAAATCTTTAACAACAGATAATTGTTCACCCTTATAAAACCACTTCTCTCTGTAAGCTAAAGAACCACCCTTTTTAAAAACGACTACCTTGGTTTTTTGGATATTTACTGTGAGTTTATAATCATCACAAAATTTACAAAGAATGTTCAATTCTTTCTGTAGACCGTTAATAGTGTCAGATGTAAGAGCTATATCGTCAGCAAACATAAGTAGAAAATTTTCAGTAAGATCAGGGAATAATTGGATACCTCTTATATCATTGTTCTTTAATTCGGTTTCAAGTTGGTTTATAAACAATAAAAATAGTGTAGGACTCATTTTACAACCCTGTCTTAAACCGACTGGACATGAAAAACTATTTGAATACCCGTTATTGGTTCGAACACAAGCCGTTACATTTTTATACACAGCCTTAATTGCTGACAATAACTTGCCTGATATACCATTTTTACATAATATGTTATACAACAAAGGTCTATTTACAGAATCAAATGCCTTTTGAAAATCTATAAAAGCTACATATACAGCTTTTCTCTTCAAACTAAAGTATTTATTAACTATTGAGTATAAGACAAATGCATTATCAATAGTGCAATAATTTTCTCGAAAGCCTGCTTGGCACTCAGAAATATTTTGATAAATATTTACATAAAATGTTAACCTCTTAGTAAGAATTGACAAATATATTTTGCTGAAGACATCTAAAAGTGATATACCACGATAATTATTGCAACAGTTGGCATTTCCTGCCTTGTAAAGTGGCACTAAAACTTGTTTGGCCCACAGTAAAGGGAACTCACTAGATTCAAAAAGTCTATTAAAAACATGATTAAAAAAGGAAGAATACAGTATAAGCCAATAGTAAAATGCTGTGCATGTAGAATGCCTGACGATGACTTATTGACATTTAAGCTTATTATACTATCAATAATTTCATTTTCTTGAATAGGCGAATTTAATATTAGATCTGAAATTTCATCCATGTTTTCATTTTCAATGTGTATATCATCCTGTAATTGCGTATCAGACTCATTTATGTCATTACTAGAGAATAGCTGGCTAAAATGATCATACCAAGAGTCTTTAGAAATCTTTTGTTCAACAGGTTTATGACTGATATGTTTTTTAATTTCTTTCCAAAAACATTTTGGATTTTTTACAGAGGATTCTAGCTTATTAACATGTTTCTTCGTGAAATCATTTTGGTTTTTTTCTACATAAATTTTTATACTCTTTTTTAATAGCTTGATATTCGTTTAAATCTTGAAAACTTCGACTTGCCCTAAATTTTCTGAGACTTCTTACTGACCGCTGTTATAATATTTTACATTAATTGTCAAACCAAGAATTATTTATTTTTCTAGGTTTCTTACATTGTTTTGGAAAAGAAAAAGCTTTACTATTTTCTATAAGAATATCTTGGAAACATTTCAGAATATCATCCACAGAAGATAATGGATCACGTAACATTCCATCGAATTCATCAGCTTTGTTTGACATAATATAATCTGATAGATTATTTAAGTAAACAATATTATTCTCAACATTAAAGTTAAACAATAAAGACTCTGTATCATTTGTATCATCAACAGTGTCATTATATATATATATATTTATTTATATATTTACCACATTTTTAAGAGCGCCCTTTCCATGTATAAAACATGCTCAAAGGCGCTTTACAATACATTTTAAATAATATTACAGTAAAAATAGTAAACAATACAAGATATAAACATTAGATAAAAATGAACATAGGCAGAACTTAAGATATTAGATAAGACTATAAGTAAAACAAGTTGGATTGTAAAACACTATAAAAGATAATCACTTTAAGAAAATGTTCGACTTATACATAAAAAGTAATATGTCCATAAAAAGTCACACAGTATTAATTCCCATAAGCTTGAATAAAAAGGTGAGTTTTAAGAGACTTTTTAAAAGAGTCGATTGTGTTTTTCTCCCTTAATGCAGATGGAAGCATATTCCAAAGTCTTGGAGCTGCGATGATAAAACTCCTATCACCATACGTCACTGTTCTGCTTTTTGGAACTACTAATGTTGTACTGTTGTTTTGTGATCTTAGGTTTCTCCTAGGTATATACTTTTCTAGTAAGTTACTTATGTAGATTGGAGATTGACCATGGAGAGCTTTAAATGTATGAGTTAAAATTTTGTGTTGAACACGGAGTTCTACAGATAACCAATGCAGCTCTTTTAAAATTGGTGTTATATGTTCAAATCTTGATTTTCTAGTTATAAGACGAGCTGCAGTATTTTGAACATTTTGTAGTCTGTTTAGTAATGTTTTAGGTAGACCATACAACAAGGCATTACAATAATCAATTCTAGATGTCACAAGTGAGTTTATAAGTGATTTTGTTGCATCAGTGGTGAGATACTTTCTAATGTGACCAATTTGCCGAAGTTGTATGTAACAAGATCTGCATATAGAATTTACATGATGTTCAAAATTCATTTTAGAATCAAAGAAAGCACCCAGATTTCTAACACAGGTTGATGAGTTAATATCTGATTCTCCAATTTTTACAGTGATTTTATCAACTAGTTTAGTATTGTGTTGTGATGAAAACACTATCATTTCTGTTTTTTCAGTATTAAGTTTAAGCATGTTACAATGCATCCATGACACAATGTCTTTAAGGCACTCTTCGACACGATGTATTGTCTCTACTCGTGATATTTGATCTGTAGGCTTGAATTCAAGATAGAGCTGGGTGTCATCCGCATAGAAGTGATTTGAAAGTCCATGTTGTCTGCAAATAGCGCCAACTGGCTTCGTATACATTGTGTAGAATTTCGGACCTAATACGGATCCTTGAGGAACGCTAAATTTCATATGAACATGTTTCGATAAATCACCATCAATGCAGACAGTTTGGTAACGATCTTCCAAATATGATGTAACCCATTGTAGTGGTTTTACATTGTTCTGGTCTAGTGATTGCAGAATGTCATTCTGAACTTTAAGTAATGCAGTTTCAGTGGAATGACATTTGCGATATGCCAACTGATTTTCTTCATGGAGATTATTCTGTGTCAGATGTTTTTCAATGCGACTGTCTACCACTTTTTCAAGAATTTTTGAAACAAAGGGTAAATTTGACACAGGTCTATAGTTCTTCAAAGTATTATGGTCCAAGTTAGACTTTTTCAATAGAGGTTTAACTACTGAATTTTTGAAATTCTTTGGAACAGTTGATGTTTCTAGAGACAAGTTAACAATTTTTGTGACAATTGGTAATAGTTCAGAGAGACAGGATTTTAATAGCCAAGTTGGTATTGGATCAAGCTCACATGATTTACTGGCTGATCTCATGATAAGCTTCCTGACTTCTTCAAGTGATGCAGGATCAAAATTGATTATCATCAATTATATTTGTAACAAATGATTGAATATACAATACAATTGGTAAATGGTCACTTTCTGATCTATTGATAATTTCAAAAATTTTTACATAATTTATTATACTTTGAGAAACTATAAAATAGTCTATTGTGCTACAGCCATTTAAATTCATAAAGGTAAAGTCTCCAATATCCTTATCAGACCCAAAACGACCATTTACAATTAGACAATCATGTGATATACAGAATTGTAATAATTCAACACCATATTTATTCACTTTGTCATCTTTAGATGACATACTAGTAAAGTTATTGTTCATAAATAAATCTTAATATTCACACAGTTCTGGAATGTTATTATTTAATGTTATAAAGTCAGGATCTCTACCTGTCCTAGCATTAAAATCACCACATAGTATCATAGGTATATGTAGAAGCTGATTCTCAAAGATAATTTCTTCCAACAATGTCATAACAGTGCTAGGTACATGTTTCAGTAATGGAGAATTTTCAGGAGGATTATAGATAGAACAAAATAATATATCACTATCTGATCAAAATATTGACTTGCCAATTAACAATAATACACCATGTTGGAAATTTTTACATACATGTTTCACTTTGTCAGCTATATTATTTTTAACAAATATAGATATACCACCCATGTTTCTACCACCTTTAGCTGAGGGTATAGAAAAACAATGAAACCTTTGATATTCATTGAATGCATTAGAACAAGAATCATATTCTGTTAACCATGTTTCTTGTATTGAAATAATATCATATTTATTGAGGAAATTAATAACGTCAGAATTACTTAAAGCTTTATTTAAACCGCTTATGTTCCAGGAAATAATTGAACAATCCTGTGTAGGGCTTCGACCTGTATCCTATTGTTGCCATGTTTGAGGTTCAGATTCCATTTCTTCATGTGATGTAGGTTCAATATGTTTGCGGCTTACTCTTTTGAAAACACGTGTTGAGTCTTGGACATCAGATTTCTTTCGTTTAAAAAGTTTACCATTTTTTTAATACCGATAGTAGCCCCGTTGATTTAACAGTTTTAGTTGTCTGCGTTGGTTATATGTAAGATCATTTGAGATCCTAATTCCCTTGCTTCTCAATTGGTCCCTGTATTCAAAAAGCTTCATTTTTGTATCATAACTTTCAAATTTAGCTACTATCATACGTGCTTGATCTAAACTTTCACCAATACGTCTAGCATGTATGATATTTCTATTCATATTTGTTTTCAGTTTCATTTATGACATTAAGGACACATTCATTTATTTTTGTAGACAGATTTTCATCTTTGACCTCCTCAACACCAAAGATTCTCAATGAATGTTTTAGTTTATTCATTTCAAGATTTTCAACCTGATTTTCTCAATGCTGCAATCTATCAGTTATAACATCATTTTCATAAGATGCTGCATGCATATCATTAGACAATGCTTCTGTTTCTAAACTAATTCCTTCCATTTTATTTTCTATGAAGCTAATTCTTGCACTCATGTCGTTTTGTTTAGATTCCATATTCTTAATGTTGGATTTTATATTAGATACTTCATTCCGAATTGTATTCATATCTCTAGCTATACTTGTAACTTCATGCTTAATTAAAGATATTTCATGGGCTAAGTTTGAATTTAAACTCTGTATAGCATCAATTATAAGAGCAGTATCTTCTGATAATTTTTTTGACATTTTGACTTTTTGGCGAAAACACTTTTCCGTATTTAAGAAACCTTTTAAATTTTATATTGATGTCCATAAAACGCTTCCGTAGTTTTTTCTACACTATAGTCATTCTTCTATTCATTGCTTGTGTATTCAATATAACGGTTGATTGACCACTGGACAAATGTTAGTATGGACACATGTATACAATTATTATTTATCAAAATTTCAGCTCTATTCACTGTAGAAATCAAAAGTTTATACCATATATATAAAGTCCATTTCAAAACAATTCAAGTGATATAAGTTACGTCCAGTAGAATTTCAAATTAGTATTTTTAAACTTTAAATTAATCCTAACAGTAATTTTACATGACTGTCCAGTTTACATGACCTTGACCTTCCAACCTTCATAAAGGATTATGTTATTCACGAATGTCCTCCATGGCTTTAAAATTGGTGTGGCTGCAATAATTGAAATTTACAAATAAATTTCATGAATTTCGGTTTTCATTTTAATCCTAATGAAATAAATAAGTAAGTTTTAAAGTTTAAAAATTTTGAGTTTAAACATGTAAATTTTGGTGCACGTTTACATGAAGTACAGTGAAAGCAGTTAAAACAAAATCTTCCAATCAGATTGTGTACGCCCCGTTCAGATGCACTAAGAGTTAAAAATACAAATTAGTTCATACATTGTCTGAAATTAATACAACATGTCCAAAGTACAACTTTAAACAAAAGAAATAGTACAAACAATAAGTATGGCGTCCAATAATGGACACAGGTAATGTAAGGTACACACTTAGATTAGGTATAATTCACTAATGTAAAATTGTGTTTTTGACCAACGATTTTTTTTTCAGAAAATGTGTCCTTTATTGAACATTGTATTTTTAATATTTTTTATTTTGTCATAATTTTAAAATATATTTCTAGTTACTTTGTACGGATAATTACCATTTTCATATAAAAGGAAAAATAATAACTCACTTTCATCAAACATTTTCATTAACAATTTTACATCAGAGTGATGTTTTATAATTTATAGATCTAATCCAATGACATGCCAAATGATTAACGTGATGTAATGAAAGAAAGCTGTTAAATTGTGTTACCAATGTTCATGGTTTACAAAATTATTGATGTTGGACTATAACGGAATTTTATCTTACCACGTAGTACATGCAAATGAAATAAAGAATCTTATGTAAGATAGCGAAATTTCCGTAACATAGTTACTTACATTGAACTTACGTTTGAGATGAGAGAATATCAAAGACGCTCTCCTAACTTGAAAATATTTGCTACAATCCGATCTGACTTAAATCAACGACAAATGGTGAAGCCCTCAAATTTTGTTCACATGATTTGTTGTCAACACAGGAAATACAATACATTTTAAGAAAACAATATGTTCCGCACACTTTAATGAACAATTACACCAACGAAGAGTAGAAGCTCGCGAAGAAAATGCACGAGGGCTATCCCGAGCCACCATACTCTTGATTTTTCAATACACGACCAACACAAACAAAGGTGAAATTACTAAATAAAATGGTCATCTGCTAACAAGACATCTGCCAATTTAAGATGGAACCGATGGACGTCAAATAAAAGTAATTAAACACAAAAAGTTTCCACGTGGCGTCAAATAAATATTTTTAAATAATAAATCATCAAAACTACAGATATATAAAATAATAACTTCATAAAAAATAAACCATTCTAAATACATTTCGTTGAAATTTTGCAATCTTTATATAGAAGATCAGTTCGCGTATGTACACGCGTTTTAGTAAAAAGACCCTGACTTCCGCAAAAAATGTGTAATGAGTATGTTTTTAATACACACCTCAAAATGGACACCCAAGTTTTGATTACAGTGTCTACTTGTTTGAATTCAGATATGTAAATTCAGTCACAGATATAGAAAATGTAAGCCTCAGTGCATCTAGAATAGTATTAGTGCATTCCATATCTGTATACAGTACCCAACAAGTTTGGAGACAAAAGACATTTAGAATAAGTCTTGAATTTAAATGGTTATTTTTGTAAAATCATTACTATTAATATTTTTAAGTATGGTTTGTGATAAAATGACAGCAAATTTCATTAATGCAGCACATTTATAATATTCAGCATCTGACATCCTAAAACCTCCAAAACAATGCTTATTGTAATTATTTTCCATGATTTAGTTTTTATGTTTTATTTGTAGTCTGAGTTGTAACTATAATAATAGCAAAAATTAAAGCAGTACTAAGAAGCATTAAATAGTCATCGAATTTCGATAAAAGTCATTCAGTAGGCCAATAAAGTGAAAATGTCTCCAAACTTTTGGTGGATACTGTATATATTTTGCAATTATTCGCTAGAATAAAAGGAAACTTGCACATGTTCATGTGCAGATGCTTTACATGTCTTAATTTTACAAATTTAATGTTTAATTGGAACAACCTCAATTCTCTAATAAAACATGACATGTGGCATACCTAGTGTCTGACTTTGCTTTTTCAACATAACAATTTGTCCTAACAAATAAGATGAAAACCATAGTCAGACACTAAGTATAAGCTAAAATATTGTTTTGCATATCATTGGTTCAATTGCAGTCAAACGCACAGACTTGCCAAAAGCCAAAGGAATGTACCAGCATCTTGGATCGGACCTAAAGACAAAAAGACAAGAAGGTACTACTCCTCAAACTACCACGATCAGTCAACGAGTTCAAGCAATGTCCGAACATGTAAGAAAACATCCACAAGAAAGTGGCGTCGAAGAGGGTTCGTAATTTTATTTTGTTTACACTATATTAATCAGAGAAAGTTCGAACATTTTTTTTATAAATATTCCAATCACCTGACTCAATATAAATATTGTACGATGTACACTGAGCTTACTGTTATCTACATTGTGTGTACATTGTAATGGTCACCTATCCAACCATTAATCGCGCATTTTTCCAAACCGACTTTTTGGGGTCGGTACTTACAGGTACCTTTCTGTAATTTTAACTTTAGCATAGTCCTTAATTGGTCTAAAAATGCTGATATTTAAGAAACACCGCACAAATGAACAACTTAATTATGCTTTTTAGATGCTTTACCTGTCTTAATTTTACAAATTTCATGTTTTATTAGAACAACCTCAATCCTCTAATAAAACATGAAATATGGCATACCTAGTGTCTGACTTTGCTTTTTCAACCTAACAATTTCCCTAACATATAGGATGAAAAAACATAGTCAGACACTAGATATAGGCTAAAATATTGTTTTACATATCATTGGTTTAATTTCAGCAGCTTTGCCAGAAGCCAAAGGAATGTACCAGCATCTTGAGTTCGTACCAAAGAGGATAGCTCATAAGACAAAAAGCAAAAGTAAACCTGAACATACTGTATCATATAAAAAGAAAAGAAGATGCTGATCTTCAAGTTACCAAGACTATGCTACAAATTCAAGAAATACACGAAGAAAAACACAAATCGATGAAAAGTCATGATACGTTATTTCCACGAGCACAAATTGGCTTCCTTAAGGATTTGTTCTTCACGAACAAGTAGAGTTGAGAATGACAATCCTCGATGAGGATTTTTAATTTAATTTTGTTTACACTATATTATTCAGAAAAATTTTGAACATTTTTTGATAAATATTCCAATCACCTGACTCAATATAAATATTGTACGATGTACACTGAGCTTACTGTTATCTACATTGTGTGTACATTATAATGGTCACCTCTCCAACCCCTAATCGCGCTGTCCATTGCTTAACTGTGATAAATATCAAACGTTCTAATGACCGTGAAAGCTTGCTTCCACAGGCATCTTAACATCAACAAAAATAGCAGCAAATTATAAATATCTTTCAAGTAAAAAGGAGTGTTTTAATTGGACTTCATTAAGTTTACAAAATCGTTTCAAGTTTGATAAACGCTAATTATAGAACATTTTCTGATTTCGCTGAGCGCCTATTGTTTGACGACGCTTTATAACAGGAGGTACATGTATATTTAGTTACGAAAAACGAGTAAGGCATTAATTTTGATTATATCATAATATTATTCATTTTTTATGATAATCTGGTGATCATGAGACTAGATCCTGCTCTATAGTTGATATATCTACGGATCTAATGCAACTATCTATTTAACGCGTTTAGACTGGAATATTTCTCAAAATATCAAGCAAACAAATGACACGTACCTTTTGATGGTAGTTTGTCCGCCATCTTGTCAAGGCGGTGAACGTTCTCCAGTGTATCAAAACAAGAAAAAATGGCGCCAAACCAAAAAAGGTAAGTTTTTCTTTAATATCATCTTTAAATGGCTTCCTCTGATAAAAAATATCTACCAGAACACGCTACTCACTTTCCGGAACACGGCGGTACGTGGTTTATTGTATATAGTCCAATAGTTTAGAAAATATGCGGAACCTAGGATTCGAGTTGATAAAATTCTCCCAACTATTCATTATGATAGACTGGAGTTTTTTAATTTAATTTTTAATTTTCTCTTTGAATTCATGGATTTGGATGATTATTGTTTAAGCAATAGTTGTATTTTTGTATACAAAATCTGTCTTATAGCTGTCAGCATCTAACAGGAAGTTTTAAACACAAAACTTACTTTTATCTAAAAATGATAGACTGGAGATGCAAAAAATGATGGATAGACTGGAGACACAATTTTGTACAACAACTAATAATTATGGTTTCTTGTTTCAGACAAGCACAGAGGTTATCCAGCAAGTTTGCATATAGTACATGTATAAATCTGACGTTGGAGATGTGCATCAAGCAGTACACAGTTTTCTGCTTAGCCTCGAATAAGTATAATGGAAATATGACTCAAACCGCTGCAGATTCTTTACTATTTTCTTCTTGACACCGTGGCATTTTTGACATTATAATCCCGTGGAATTGCCATCGAGAAGCTAATGTACTTCCAAATATTGTGGGCCAACCAGTCTTATAGTGTACTATATTTTACGTGTATTTACTGTTCAGCTCACTGAACACAAATCATTTCACTATAAACCATTTACAGTCAGTATCAAAATAATAAGGTCAAGTTCTAGACATTGATTAAAACACTTGGTCTCTAATTCAAATATATGAAAAAAATCTATTTACGCTAAAATAGTGTTTATTTATTGGAGTTAATAGGCATACAAAAATGGCATAATAAGAAACATAATAATAATGTCCAGGCCAAATGTAATGCAATATTTTAAGACTTAAGACAGACTTTAAGATAATGGTTGAAAATTGAGTCTATAGACTTGGTACTAAGTATGGTTCATGGCTTTTCCACACAAAAGATCCCACGTAATAAATATTTTTTAGATCAAGGTGTAAACTATTATGGCTCAAATTAAAAAAATATAATCCACATATGTAATATAAAAAATCATTAAAATAATTATTTTAAGAATATTTTGTTAGATGAATAAAATGTAAAAACAAAACCTGTCTTTTTTATAATTATGAACAAGTAACAAATGTGAAAACCAAATTAAAGTCAGATTTTACCCGGATGGATTGAATAGAGAACTAACTTATATTCCCACGAAAGAAATTCAAAGTGAATCAATTCAAGCATGTTCTCTTTTTTAGGGCGACATGAAGGAAAATATATATTGTTTTCGAATGCCATGTTAAAAGTATCAAAATCCGTGTCAGTATTACATATAGTAATTCTACATCTGTCATATTGTCTTCAACAGAATCGGTACTAGAATTGATATTGTTCAAATCATCCCCTGCTTCACATTGATCAGTTACCGAATTGTCAGATTTTTCTGCTTTATCATATCTGAACGATGGCGATGATTCAAATAGGGTTTTCTGTCGTTTGCATGCAGGTGATAGTAGGAAGACATTGTGAGTTCTTTCAAATTTACGTTTGTAATTATCAGGTAGAGTGCTTATCGAGCTTCCAAAAGCAGCACTAAGTCGATTTTTCTTTCTTAAAGTATATTTTCAGCTGAAGCGGCTATTTGATGTTCTTGTCTTGCTCATATCCTGAAATAATTGAACGTTGAAAAATAACACTTTTTACATACTTATCACAGAATAGAGATAAGAAAAGGATAGTAAAACTTGGGTATGCAAAAAACAAACACAGTGTTGATGGTAATCCATAAAAGTCGGAAGAAATGAAAATGTTATTAAAAGATAAATGATACTTTATTCCAACACATTTACCATTAATGCCGAGGTTCAGTTATTTTCCTTCATTAGTTAACACCCCGGTTACACAAAGGTCGGACTTAAATTGGTCCTCGATCGGTAAAATATGTCTTTTAACTAATCGGTTGGCATCGGTAACTGCATTTCAGAATTTTTGTGTATGTTTTTGGTATCGCCGATAGAATGGTTGTTTATTATTTTTTTCCATCTTAACAGAGGCATATATCGGTGATATCGGTCATGAACAACTTGCCAATCGTTAATTCGTTTGAATTTTCACCGATATTTTTTTTTTAAACATTTTGAAATCCCATCAGTAAGTTTTTAACCATGAAACTCGCTTTTACCAAAAGCTGTGGTGAGTGATTATTCTGTGGCTAATCAGAGACGTAGAACTTTGATAGATCGGCGTTCGTTGGTTCCATTCTCTCTGGAAAAACCGAAGAACCGATCTATCCCCAATCCAAATGTGTAATCGGGCCGTAAAGATCGTTTGTTGTTTTTCCCCGTTAATAGCGGAACCGACGAACAACGATTAAGCATTGACATCTCCAATTGGTGGCCGACATATCACTCATCACATGCTTTTGAGAAAAGATGAGTTTGGTCTGCAAAAAAACGGGATGTTAAAAATGTTTAAAATTCAGGATCGTTGAAAATTTCAAACGAATTACCGATTGACAAGCTGTCTATGATCGATTTCACCGATATGCCTCTGATAAGCCACCGAAGTACAAATATGAATCACCGATAGGAAATGAGGGTTAGTTTTCACCGATGAAACTCATCTTTTCCCAATAGCATGTGATAAGTGATAAATCGGCGGCAAGTAGGAGGCGTCGTTGATAGATCCGTGTTCTTTGGTTCCGTTCTTTACTGGAAAAACGAAAAACCGATCTTTCCCCGATCCCCATGTGTAATCGGACTCTAAGGGCCCAGTTACACATAGTGATCGGTGGAAGATCGATTTTTGTTTTTCCCCGTTGATAGAGGAACCGAAGAACACCGATTTAGTACCGACGTCTCCGATTAGCGGTCGATATATTTCTAACACATTTTATATGGACAAGACGAGTTTCATTGGTGAAAAAACGATTGGGATGTTTAAATTGATTAAAATTCTCGATCGTAGAAAATTTCAAACGATTGACAAGCTGTCTATGACCGATATCACCGATACGCCTCTGATAAGCTACCGTTGTACAAATATGAATCACCGATAGGAAAAGACAGTAAGTTTTCACCAATGAGACTCATCTTTCCCCTATAGCTTGTGATAAGTGATATATCGGCAGCTAATCGGATATGTCGGTGCTAAATCGGTGTTCGTCGGTTCCGTTCTAAACATGGAAAAAACGAACAACCGATCTATCTCCATCGCCGATACCCGGTTACTCGCAGAGTCTGAAATGCAGTTACCGATAACATCCGATCAGATTAGAGAAATTGTAAACCGATTGAGGACCGATTTAAGTCCGACCAAAAAAAAAACAAGTAAATCTGTGAGCTAATGCTCACTAGTGATACCCCCGCCAAAATCTAAAAATATGCGACAAACAGGAAGTAGATGAGCAAGGAGCATGAAATCGCTTTACACCATATGGGACTATGGGATGAAGCAATATGCAAAGTATTAGGCTGCTGCATGATATAGTTGCTGAGAAAACTGCGACGGAAATTTTGTAACGGACGGACGGACGGACGGATGGACGGACGCACGGACGCACGGACAAGGGTAAAACAGTATACCCCCCTCTTCTTCGAAGCGGGGTTATAACCAGTGAACAGTTATATAAAATTCTTTTTTTTCTCAACTGTCAAAGCATGAACAATTTCACGGTGACTTTGTGCTCTTTGTCTAACACTCGTGATATTGAGATAGTGTGTAATCATATAATAACAATACAATGGACTAACCCACGACGAGGGATGCTCAGGATGACTTTAAAATAAACAATTGTGATATATTTTTCTTGTGTCTTAGTTGTTGTTGTAATGGAAAGCGTTCTACTAGCATGAATAACAAGCATGATTTACCAAGTGGTGGTGGTTTATCAGCCATGCTAATTTTGTTATAATGAATTACACAAATTTTATTTTCAATACTGCCTACCCCTGAAATGAATGGTCTCATTTATAATGTTTACCAAAACACTTTTTTTGTACGCTGTATAATAAATTGTAGACATTAGACGCACACACATGCTTTAATAGACGCTGGATTGACCAGCACAATAGCTTACATATGCATTGTAGTTTGTGTAAAACTATAACTCATGTAAAACAATCTTACTTTTCACAATTTCCATTTGTATTTTAATTACAAATGACCAAATAAGTATTCCAAAACATCTTCCTACGGATACTGAAACAAGAAAACATAATAATCAGACGTTGTCTCCAGTGTATCCATCTTTTTTGTAACTCCAGTCTATCATTTTTAGATAAAATAAAGTTTTGTGTTCAAAACATTCTGATAGATACTGGCAGCGATAAGACATATTTTGTATACAAAAATACAACTAGACCGTTCTACTGCTAAAATATAATCATAAAAAGACTTGTATTTTATGAGAAAATTGAAAACTTATAGAAAAATCTCCAGTCTATCTTCTGAATAGTTGGGAGAATATCGTCGATTCGAATCCTAGGTTCCGCATAACTTCAAAACTATTTGACTTTATACAATAAATCACATATCGATGTGTTCCAGAAAGTGAGTAGCGTGTTCTGGTAGATATTTATCAGAGGAAGTCATTAAAAGAAGATATTAAAGAAAAACCTACCGTTTTTGGTACGGCGGCCATTTTTCTTGTTTTGATACACTGGAGAACGTTCACCGCCTTGCTTGTTGTGATTACACCGTGACACTAAAAATCTACACCGTATCACAATCTAGACAGTGCATTTGATCCGTAAACTATAAAGTAGAGCAGACATAATCACCTGACATGTCACAGAGGATTCATGGGAATTAAAGCCACCAAAGTTGACGAATGACTGTCTGTCAAATCTAAACTGAGAGAAGTGTAACACGTTTGAGTAAATCGCCGTTAGTACGACACTTACCGTGTAATATATAAGATTGTGAGTTCAGTTTAACTAAATAAACTTCAGCTAATAAATAAACATGCCTATCCTAAGCTTTACACATAAGTTTGCACTATCTAGGCTAGTCAGCCATGCAAAAGACAGACACGGAACAATCCAAATTTAACATTAGTTCCTATTGAGCACTTTAGAAAATTTGAATAAAATCATCGCTGCTTAATCATTATGAGATAGAATAAAGCTTCAAACATTCCTGGGCAGGCCGAAATAAACCTTCTTACTTGTTGAAAATGTATAAGAAAATACTATACATGTTGAACAATAATGGTTAAAAAGCACATTTTATCAGGTTATTACATTTACACAATTTCAGCTGCTGACTGGTACTGGTAAGTCCTCTGCTTAAAGACAATCAATGAAGAACAGAAGAAGACAAACCAATTGTTGCACCAGTTATTTGTAGTTAACATTGAACAATTGATTGAAATTAACTTTAATATCTTAGTTTTTAGAATATAATTATTTTCCCATTATTGTTTTGTATGTATAAGACAACTACAATTGTGTTGCAGTTCAGATCTGTTAGAATTTATACAGGAGATTATCTGTACTTTGATTTTGTTGTGATATGACCATTATACGCGGAAAACCCGAGCGGGGCTGAAGGCCCGCGAGGGCTTTGAGCGCTTTTAGACAACGTGTATGACGTACATTAATTCTTTAAAATTAAAAAAACGATAAGATTAATGAAAATAAATAGTCCTATGAGTTTAAAAAACGTCTCCAGTATGTGGGGGCCGCCATTTTCATCAATTTTATTAGACGCTTAATCAAACATCTGCTCATCTAGATTCAAGACGCTGTTAAGAAAATTGCACTACAAGCGTTCAACGATACGGATCAATTAATGAAGCTACTGGCGGCTTTTCATTGGATAAAAATATTGGCAGCTTCCTCGTGGCCTTTTCAAATAATTTCAAATGTGCTTTTTTACGATGCTTATTCCAAGATAACAATTCAAAATATATTTGGTCGTTTTATTCGTTCGTTTCCTCATTTAAGTATTTTTATTAAGTATTTTTATGACTTTTTACATTGGAAATACTTACCAACGCACCGTTCGGGACGTCGCTAAGAGACGTTCATGATAAAACCGGCACGTTTCCGTAACTTAACGTTACCGGGCATTGTTTAAAGAGGCAACATTTCTACCTTAAAAATGAATGTTTTATCGAGGCTTTTTTATCTTCATCTATATTCATAAGATGAATAAATATGAACAATAAATTTCTTTCAGAATTGAAATATGATTCCGACATAAAAAAAGTTGTCAGATTTTTCTGAGTGCAATAAATTATGCAGTTATCTCCCCTAGCTAATCTAATTAATAGAATATCAAACCAAATAAAGCCTTCACAGCGCCGAATTTCTTTATTTTATTTTGCCAAAGTAACAATCAAATTTTATTATTTTTAAGTAATACATGTAAGTCTGTTTTCCGCGCCATAGGGAGCACTTAAGTTCATATTATTTTAAGTATGTTTCATATACATGTACATAGCTCCTAACTGCAATACAGAAATTTCTAACATTTTACATATAGGTTGACATTTAATATGTTATTATATAGATGTGTTATTCAATACAGAAAATGAATCAATGTTTAGTATAATTTTTTTACTCTATGTGAATGTTTTTATAGCATCAAACTGTAGTATACATTATTATCTCTTTCATTTCTCTATATATCAACTTCAAAATTTAAATATATGTTCCTTATTTTCAAACACATCTCACGTGACAAGGTTTATAACACCTAATACAATTTTTTATCAGAATTGTCTCCCCGTGAACTTAGAATTTTCTTTAAAAATTATTTGTTTTTACTGCAACTGTTGTACTTGTTAAGGTATCATTTTCAAATATACACTACTCAAAATGTCTAAACCGCCACCAGATACATGGTTATATTTTAGAGTTAAATAATTATGGAATGATTTGTTGTCTATTCTAACATGCAAGTCAATAATATTCTTGCGTTTATTTCAACAAATTAGTAATATCATATAAATATAACCCACAAAACTTAACGTAAACGTAACAAGCCCAAAAATCGGGAATTCACAGTTAAAAAATAATGCGACATGTGACAATCAGCAACTAGAATGACAGCCTGACAGCGATGTCTCATGGGCCTGACACAGTTTAACATTTTTTTTACTGCATGCTGTAGACACTGTTGAATACAAGGGCAACCAGACGTGAAAGCTCTTGCCGATAGCCTGGATGTGGCTCGCGTCGCATCTCCTTTTCTAACCTGTGCCACACATTGTCAACGGTATTTGGTCGGGAATTCCATTCCGTTGGTATTTATCAATAAGTTGTTGAATGGAAAAATGATGTCCATAGGCGGATCTAGTAGGGGGTCAGGGGGTCCGGAAATTTCCAAAATGTACCCACCCTCAAGTGTATTTAACCTTAATCCATTTTTAGTAGCATGAAGCAATTTTTCTGGGGCACACTCCGCTTTTCTTTGTGTTTAACATAGATAAAATGGTTATGTTATATTTATTCTGCAAACAGTGTATGATGGGATAGTGGTTCGAAAGTTTCAGACCCCCCTACAAAAAGTTAAGAAACCCTAGAAAAAAATCATAGATCCGCCCCTGATGTCAATAGTATTTCCTCGGAATCTCAATCAAACACAGAAGGACATTAAAACATTAAGTAAAACTCATTTTGACTACTGTTTAATGATAACAATGCGACTGCACGATTAATAATTGACATACCAGCCTTACAGAGATACCAGCTTCGATCACTCCAACTGCAATAACGCGTTCTCGCGTGACATTTTCTTCATATTTTTTGTTTTTCTTATGTCTTAACATAAATACTGGATGAAACGAAGACAAAAACATGTGCAGCTTTTTGCACGGGAATTTTGTTCTCATTTTATCGGAATAGCAACTTCTGTTCCGGTTCACTGCACGCTGCTGAAACCGATGTCGGTATGTGCAAAATACGATTATGTAACTTGTAATTGACTACCTTGCAAAATTTTATAAATGAAAATGAAACGATGTTCAAGTTATTCGAGTTTTATTACAGGTGGTTTATCTACGTCATCAACAAAAATATTTTTTGCAGAAGAGAATTGATAATTAATTAATTAACTGAAAGACCGTAGGGCACTTGTTATTACATAGTTTGTTTCTACTAAAAATCAAAGGTTATATCCATCCTACTATTCAGCCTTTTTTTGGTCATGTCTGAGCAGCGATATTGTCAAAACTTTGCTACAAATTTATATAAAGCAATTAAAATCAGGAACGAGCATACCTCAATATTTACTTGATCATTATGTATCTTAAACTGTAAAACTTGTAATGAGAGTTTGAATAAATATGTTATAATATTTGCACCTTATTATAGGATATACATTATAACGTGATATTCATGTACTGATATTTCGTCATGTACAGTACCCACCAAAGTTTGGAGACAAAAGTAATTTACTACAATTCTTGAATTTTGATGATTATTTTAAAGAATCATTATTGTTTATATATTAAGTATACTAAGTGATAAAATGAAAACACATTTCATGAAAGCAACACATCTTTAATTTTCAACATCTGACATCCTAAAGCATCCAAAACCATGTTTATTGTAATTATTTTGCATTTATAACATAGCTTTTATGTTTTTTGTAGACTCTGTTATGATTATAATAATAAAGAAAAAAATAGAAAATAAACTGTTAGGGATTTCAAAATAAACAGTTACAAAATTTTAGATTTTGGCTATTTAGTAGGCCTACACAGTGAAAATGTCTCCAAACTTTGGGTGGGTACTGTATATTTTACAGTGAGTTTACTTTGCAAGTTGTATAATATATGTATACATGCGATACTTCTGGTATCTTAGTACATGTTTACTTTGTTTAAAACTGTCATTGTACTATATATTGTATGTTACATGTGTATGGACCAGAGGCCTAGTATCTAGAATAAATGTTTCATGGGACTAGATTTTTTAGTTATTGCCTAGAATCTCATTTAAGAGTAAAGTTCTGTATTACTAACAAGATATACATGTACATGTGCATGTATATAATACCACATTAATAGGTAACTCATCGTCGGCAACCACAGTACTTTCTTCCGTTACGCTCCATACGGCTAGTTTTCCGCAGTGGTTTTCTTGCAATGAACCAATGAAAACTGCCTCATTTATTATTTATGATTATGATATTTACCAAACCAAATGGCCCACGTTAC